>OY856346.1:35000-1327641 GCA_963693475.1 Ectropis crepuscularia
ATACTGAAATTTTTACTTACCAAAAAATTAAAAACAGCTGTTTGAACTGTCAACTTCACCCTGAAGTTGAGTTTTTGGTGTTGTGACGTTGCTCGATCTGCCCCCGCATTAGATTAGTCACTCCGCCGTTGATAACCTGAAAAGTGCAAGAGAAATTACAAACATTAGTAAAATTAGACAAAATCCTGAAAATTTCAGTGAAATTAAAAATAAAATCATAACTCTTCAGCCTGGAAGCAGTAATAGCAGGTAAACTTTCCATTGTTATAGATTTTCAAACCGAATTGCTTCACGGGGCGACGCCAGGTGAGGTTTTGCAGGCGCCACATAAACCTTTCAGTTGCGAGCGTGACGTTGACCCTACGGCGTGCGCCTTTGGACAGAACGTCTGCTCGGTGACCGCGGTTCTTTTGCCGTTTGTTTCATTGCGATCAGACCAGTACTTTGGCCGCAAACGGGGAGAAACCGAAAATTTTGGTTGACGACTCGCGCACGACGGAGAACCACACAGGACCATTTTTATTAATTATACTTATATTTTAGGATGTATTCTATCTAGACATGGGCAAAGATTTTTGAGTTTTCACCCCCGCTTGTAGAACCAAGTACACACATATTGGCAATATACTGAAATTTTTACTTACCAAAAAATTAAAAACAGCTGTTTGAACTGTCAACTTCACCCTGAAGTTGAGTTTTTGGTGTTGTGACGTTGCTCGATCTGCCCCCGCATTAGATTAGTCACTCCGCCGTTGATAACCTGAAAAGTGCAAGAGAAATTACAAACATTAGTAAAATTAGACAAAATCCTGAAAATTTCAGTGAAATTAAAAATAAAATCATAACTCTTCAGCCTGGAAGCAGTAATAGCAGGTAAACTTTCCATTGTTATAGATTTTCAAACCGAATTGCTTCACGGGGCGACGCCAGGTGAGGTTTTGCAGGCGCCACATAAACCTTTCAGTTGCGAGCGTGACGTTGACCCTACGGCGTGCGCCTTTGGACAGAACGTCTGCTCGGTGACCGCGGTTCTTTTGCCGTTTGTTTCATTGCGATCAGACCAGTACTTTGGCCGCAAACGGGGAGAAACCGAAAATTTTGGTTGACGACTCGCGCACGACGGAGAACCACACAGGACCATTTTTATTAATTATACTTATATTTTAGGATGTATTCTATCTAGACATGGGCAAAGATTTTTGAGTTTTCACCCCCGCTTGTAGAACCAAGTACACACATATTGGCAATATACTGAAATTTTTACTTACCAAAAAATTAAAAACAGCTGTTTGAACTGTCAACTTCACCCTGAAGTTGAGTTTTTGGTGTTGTGACGTTGCTCGATCTGCCCCCGCATTAGATTAGTCACTCCGCCGTTGATAACCTGAAAAGTGCAAGAGAAATTACAAACATTAGTAAAATTAGACAAAATCCTGAAAATTTCAGTGAAATTAAAAATAAAATCATAACTCTTCAGCCTGGAAGCAGTAATAGCAGGTAAACTTTCCATTGTTATAGATTTTCAAACCGAATTGCTTCACGGGGCGACGCCAGGTGAGGTTTTGCAGGCGCCACATAAACCTTTCAGTTGCGAGCGTGACGTTGACCCTACGGCGTGCGCCTTTGGACAGAACGTCTGCTCGGTGACCGCGGTTCTTTTGCCGTTTGTTTCATTGCGATCAGACCAGTACTTTGGCCGCAAACGGGGAGAAACCGAAAATTTTGGTTGACGACTCGCGCACGACGGAGAACCACACAGGACCATTTTTATTAATTATACTTATATTTTAGGATGTATTCTATCTAGACATGGGCAAAGATTTTTGAGTTTTCACCCCCGCTTGTAGAACCAAGTACACACATATTGGCAATATACTGAAATTTTTACTTACCAAAAAATTAAAAACAGCTGTTTGAACTGTCAACTTCACCCTGAAGTTGAGTTTTTGGTGTTGTGACGTTGCTCGATCTGCCCCCGCATTAGATTAGTCACTCCGCCGTTGATAACCTGAAAAGTGCAAGAGAAATTACAAACATTAGTAAAATTAGACAAAATCCTGAAAATTTCAGTGAAATTAAAAATAAAATCATAACTCTTCAGCCTGGAAGCAGTAATAGCAGGTAAACTTTCCATTGTTATAGATTTTCAAACCGAATTGCTTCACGGGGCGACGCCAGGTGAGGTTTTGCAGGCGCCACATAAACCTTTCAGTTGCGAGCGTGACGTTGACCCTACGGCGTGCGCCTTTGGACAGAACGTCTGCTCGGTGACCGCGGTTCTTTTGCCGTTTGTTTCATTGCGATCAGACCAGTACTTTGGCCGCAAACGGGGAGAAACCGAAAATTTTGGTTGACGACTCGCGCACGACGGAGAACCACACAGGACCATTTTTATTAATTATACTTATATTTTAGGATGTATTCTATCTAGACATGGGCAAAGATTTTTGAGTTTTCACCCCCGCTTGTAGAACCAAGTACACACATATTGGCAATATACTGAAATTTTTACTTACCAAAAAATTAAAAACAGCTGTTTGAACTGTCAACTTCACCCTGAAGTTGAGTTTTTGGTGTTGTGACGTTGCTCGATCTGCCCCCGCATTAGATTAGTCACTCCGCCGTTGATAACCTGAAAAGTGCAAGAGAAATTACAAACATTAGTAAAATTAGACAAAATCCTGAAAATTTCAGTGAAATTAAAAATAAAATCATAACTCTTCAGCCTGGAAGCAGTAATAGCAGGTAAACTTTCCATTGTTATAGATTTTCAAACCGAATTGCTTCACGGGGCGACGCCAGGTGAGGTTTTGCAGGCGCCACATAAACCTTTCAGTTGCGAGCGTGACGTTGACCCTACGGCGTGCGCCTTTGGACAGAACGTCTGCTCGGTGACCGCGGTTCTTTTGCCGTTTGTTTCATTGCGATCAGACCAGTACTTTGGCCGCAAACGGGGAGAAACCGAAAATTTTGGTTGACGACTCGCGCACGACGGAGAACCACACAGGACCATTTTTATTAATTATACTTATATTTTAGGATGTATTCTATCTAGACATGGGCAAAGATTTTTGAGTTTTCACCCCCGCTTGTAGAACCAAGTACACACATATTGGCAATATACTGAAATTTTTACTTACCAAAAAATTAAAAACAGCTGTTTGAACTGTCAACTTCACCCTGAAGTTGAGTTTTTGGTGTTGTGACGTTGCTCGATCTGCCCCCGCATTAGATTAGTCACTCCGCCGTTGATAACCTGAAAAGTGCAAGAGAAATTACAAACATTAGTAAAATTAGACAAAATCCTGAAAATTTCAGTGAAATTAAAAATAAAATCATAACTCTTCAGCCTGGAAGCAGTAATAGCAGGTAAACTTTCCATTGTTATAGATTTTCAAACCGAATTGCTTCACGGGGCGACGCCAGGTGAGGTTTTGCAGGCGCCACATAAACCTTTCAGTTGCGAGCGTGACGTTGACCCTACGGCGTGCGCCTTTGGACAGAACGTCTGCTCGGTGACCGCGGTTCTTTTGCCGTTTGTTTCATTGCGATCAGACCAGTACTTTGGCCGCAAACGGGGAGAAACCGAAAATTTTGGTTGACGACTCGCGCACGACGGAGAACCACACAGGACCATTTTTATTAATTATACTTATATTTTAGGATGTATTCTATCTAGACATGGGCAAAGATTTTTGAGTTTTCACCCCCGCTTGTAGAACCAAGTACACACATATTGGCAATATACTGAAATTTTTACTTACCAAAAAATTAAAAACAGCTGTTTGAACTGTCAACTTCACCCTGAAGTTGAGTTTTTGGTGTTGTGACGTTGCTCGATCTGCCCCCGCATTAGATTAGTCACTCCGCCGTTGATAACCTGAAAAGTGCAAGAGAAATTACAAACATTAGTAAAATTAGACAAAATCCTGAAAATTTCAGTGAAATTAAAAATAAAATCATAACTCTTCAGCCTGGAAGCAGTAATAGCAGGTAAACTTTCCATTGTTATAGATTTTCAAACCGAATTGCTTCACGGGGCGACGCCAGGTGAGGTTTTGCAGGCGCCACATAAACCTTTCAGTTGCGAGCGTGACGTTGACCCTACGGCGTGCGCCTTTGGACAGAACGTCTGCTCGGTGACCGCGGTTCTTTTGCCGTTTGTTTCATTGCGATCAGACCAGTACTTTGGCCGCAAACGGGGAGAAACCGAAAATTTTGGTTGACGACTCGCGCACGACGGAGAACCACACAGGACCATTTTTATTAATTATACTTATATTTTAGGATGTATTCTATCTAGACATGGGCAAAGATTTTTGAGTTTTCACCCCCGCTTGTAGAACCAAGTACACACATATTGGCAATATACTGAAATTTTTACTTACCAAAAAATTAAAAACAGCTGTTTGAACTGTCAACTTCACCCTGAAGTTGAGTTTTTGGTGTTGTGACGTTGCTCGATCTGCCCCCGCATTAGATTAGTCACTCCGCCGTTGATAACCTGAAAAGTGCAAGAGAAATTACAAACATTAGTAAAATTAGACAAAATCCTGAAAATTTCAGTGAAATTAAAAATAAAATCATAACTCTTCAGCCTGGAAGCAGTAATAGCAGGTAAACTTTCCATTGTTATAGATTTTCAAACCGAATTGCTTCACGGGGCGACGCCAGGTGAGGTTTTGCAGGCGCCACATAAACCTTTCAGTTGCGAGCGTGACGTTGACCCTACGGCGTGCGCCTTTGGACAGAACGTCTGCTCGGTGACCGCGGTTCTTTTGCCGTTTGTTTCATTGCGATCAGACCAGTACTTTGGCCGCAAACGGGGAGAAACCGAAAATTTTGGTTGACGACTCGCGCACGACGGAGAACCACACAGGACCATTTTTATTAATTATACTTATATTTTAGGATGTATTCTATCTAGACATGGGCAAAGATTTTTGAGTTTTCACCCCCGCTTGTAGAACCAAGTACACACATATTGGCAATATACTGAAATTTTTACTTACCAAAAAATTAAAAACAGCTGTTTGAACTGTCAACTTCACCCTGAAGTTGAGTTTTTGGTGTTGTGACGTTGCTCGATCTGCCCCCGCATTAGATTAGTCACTCCGCCGTTGATAACCTGAAAAGTGCAAGAGAAATTACAAACATTAGTAAAATTAGACAAAATCCTGAAAATTTCAGTGAAATTAAAAATAAAATCATAACTCTTCAGCCTGGAAGCAGTAATAGCAGGTAAACTTTCCATTGTTATAGATTTTCAAACCGAATTGCTTCACGGGGCGACGCCAGGTGAGGTTTTGCAGGCGCCACATAAACCTTTCAGTTGCGAGCGTGACGTTGACCCTACGGCGTGCGCCTTTGGACAGAACGTCTGCTCGGTGACCGCGGTTCTTTTGCCGTTTGTTTCATTGCGATCAGACCAGTACTTTGGCCGCAAACGGGGAGAAACCGAAAATTTTGGTTGACGACTCGCGCACGACGGAGAACCACACAGGACCATTTTTATTAATTATACTTATATTTTAGGATGTATTCTATCTAGACATGGGCAAAGATTTTTGAGTTTTCACCCCCGCTTGTAGAACCAAGTACACACATATTGGCAATATACTGAAATTTTTACTTACCAAAAAATTAAAAACAGCTGTTTGAACTGTCAACTTCACCCTGAAGTTGAGTTTTTGGTGTTGTGACGTTGCTCGATCTGCCCCCGCATTAGATTAGTCACTCCGCCGTTGATAACCTGAAAAGTGCAAGAGAAATTACAAACATTAGTAAAATTAGACAAAATCCTGAAAATTTCAGTGAAATTAAAAATAAAATCATAACTCTTCAGCCTGGAAGCAGTAATAGCAGGTAAACTTTCCATTGTTATAGATTTTCAAACCGAATTGCTTCACGGGGCGACGCCAGGTGAGGTTTTGCAGGCGCCACATAAACCTTTCAGTTGCGAGCGTGACGTTGACCCTACGGCGTGCGCCTTTGGACAGAACGTCTGCTCGGTGACCGCGGTTCTTTTGCCGTTTGTTTCATTGCGATCAGACCAGTACTTTGGCCGCAAACGGGGAGAAACCGAAAATTTTGGTTGACGACTCGCGCACGACGGAGAACCACACAGGACCATTTTTATTAATTATACTTATATTTTAGGATGTATTCTATCTAGACATGGGCAAAGATTTTTGAGTTTTCACCCCCGCTTGTAGAACCAAGTACACACATATTGGCAATATACTGAAATTTTTACTTACCAAAAAATTAAAAACAGCTGTTTGAACTGTCAACTTCACCCTGAAGTTGAGTTTTTGGTGTTGTGACGTTGCTCGATCTGCCCCCGCATTAGATTAGTCACTCCGCCGTTGATAACCTGAAAAGTGCAAGAGAAATTACAAACATTAGTAAAATTAGACAAAATCCTGAAAATTTCAGTGAAATTAAAAATAAAATCATAACTCTTCAGCCTGGAAGCAGTAATAGCAGGTAAACTTTCCATTGTTATAGATTTTCAAACCGAATTGCTTCACGGGGCGACGCCAGGTGAGGTTTTGCAGGCGCCACATAAACCTTTCAGTTGCGAGCGTGACGTTGACCCTACGGCGTGCGCCTTTGGACAGAACGTCTGCTCGGTGACCGCGGTTCTTTTGCCGTTTGTTTCATTGCGATCAGACCAGTACTTTGGCCGCAAACGGGGAGAAACCGAAAATTTTGGTTGACGACTCGCGCACGACGGAGAACCACACAGGACCATTTTTATTAATTATACTTATATTTTAGGATGTATTCTATCTAGACATGGGCAAAGATTTTTGAGTTTTCACCCCCGCTTGTAGAACCAAGTACACACATATTGGCAATATACTGAAATTTTTACTTACCAAAAAATTAAAAACAGCTGTTTGAACTGTCAACTTCACCCTGAAGTTGAGTTTTTGGTGTTGTGACGTTGCTCGATCTGCCCCCGCATTAGATTAGTCACTCCGCCGTTGATAACCTGAAAAGTGCAAGAGAAATTACAAACATTAGTAAAATTAGACAAAATCCTGAAAATTTCAGTGAAATTAAAAATAAAATCATAACTCTTCAGCCTGGAAGCAGTAATAGCAGGTAAACTTTCCATTGTTATAGATTTTCAAACCGAATTGCTTCACGGGGCGACGCCAGGTGAGGTTTTGCAGGCGCCACATAAACCTTTCAGTTGCGAGCGTGACGTTGACCCTACGGCGTGCGCCTTTGGACAGAACGTCTGCTCGGTGACCGCGGTTCTTTTGCCGTTTGTTTCATTGCGATCAGACCAGTACTTTGGCCGCAAACGGGGAGAAACCGAAAATTTTGGTTGACGACTCGCGCACGACGGAGAACCACACAGGACCATTTTTATTAATTATACTTATATTTTAGGATGTATTCTATCTAGACATGGGCAAAGATTTTTGAGTTTTCACCCCCGCTTGTAGAACCAAGTACACACATATTGGCAATATACTGAAATTTTTACTTACCAAAAAATTAAAAACAGCTGTTTGAACTGTCAACTTCACCCTGAAGTTGAGTTTTTGGTGTTGTGACGTTGCTCGATCTGCCCCCGCATTAGATTAGTCACTCCGCCGTTGATAACCTGAAAAGTGCAAGAGAAATTACAAACATTAGTAAAATTAGACAAAATCCTGAAAATTTCAGTGAAATTAAAAATAAAATCATAACTCTTCAGCCTGGAAGCAGTAATAGCAGGTAAACTTTCCATTGTTATAGATTTTCAAACCGAATTGCTTCACGGGGCGACGCCAGGTGAGGTTTTGCAGGCGCCACATAAACCTTTCAGTTGCGAGCGTGACGTTGACCCTACGGCGTGCGCCTTTGGACAGAACGTCTGCTCGGTGACCGCGGTTCTTTTGCCGTTTGTTTCATTGCGATCAGACCAGTACTTTGGCCGCAAACGGGGAGAAACCGAAAATTTTGGTTGACGACTCGCGCACGACGGAGAACCACACAGGACCATTTTTATTAATTATACTTATATTTTAGGATGTATTCTATCTAGACATGGGCAAAGATTTTTGAGTTTTCACCCCCGCTTGTAGAACCAAGTACACACATATTGGCAATATACTGAAATTTTTACTTACCAAAAAATTAAAAACAGCTGTTTGAACTGTCAACTTCACCCTGAAGTTGAGTTTTTGGTGTTGTGACGTTGCTCGATCTGCCCCCGCATTAGATTAGTCACTCCGCCGTTGATAACCTGAAAAGTGCAAGAGAAATTACAAACATTAGTAAAATTAGACAAAATCCTGAAAATTTCAGTGAAATTAAAAATAAAATCATAACTCTTCAGCCTGGAAGCAGTAATAGCAGGTAAACTTTCCATTGTTATAGATTTTCAAACCGAATTGCTTCACGGGGCGACGCCAGGTGAGGTTTTGCAGGCGCCACATAAACCTTTCAGTTGCGAGCGTGACGTTGACCCTACGGCGTGCGCCTTTGGACAGAACGTCTGCTCGGTGACCGCGGTTCTTTTGCCGTTTGTTTCATTGCGATCAGACCAGTACTTTGGCCGCAAACGGGGAGAAACCGAAAATTTTGGTTGACGACTCGCGCACGACGGAGAACCACACAGGACCATTTTTATTAATTATACTTATATTTTAGGATGTATTCTATCTAGACATGGGCAAAGATTTTTGAGTTTTCACCCCCGCTTGTAGAACCAAGTACACACATATTGGCAATATACTGAAATTTTTACTTACCAAAAAATTAAAAACAGCTGTTTGAACTGTCAACTTCACCCTGAAGTTGAGTTTTTGGTGTTGTGACGTTGCTCGATCTGCCCCCGCATTAGATTAGTCACTCCGCCGTTGATAACCTGAAAAGTGCAAGAGAAATTACAAACATTAGTAAAATTAGACAAAATCCTGAAAATTTCAGTGAAATTAAAAATAAAATCATAACTCTTCAGCCTGGAAGCAGTAATAGCAGGTAAACTTTCCATTGTTATAGATTTTCAAACCGAATTGCTTCACGGGGCGACGCCAGGTGAGGTTTTGCAGGCGCCACATAAACCTTTCAGTTGCGAGCGTGACGTTGACCCTACGGCGTGCGCCTTTGGACAGAACGTCTGCTCGGTGACCGCGGTTCTTTTGCCGTTTGTTTCATTGCGATCAGACCAGTACTTTGGCCGCAAACGGGGAGAAACCGAAAATTTTGGTTGACGACTCGCGCACGACGGAGAACCACACAGGACCATTTTTATTAATTATACTTATATTTTAGGATGTATTCTATCTAGACATGGGCAAAGATTTTTGAGTTTTCACCCCCGCTTGTAGAACCAAGTACACACATATTGGCAATATACTGAAATTTTTACTTACCAAAAAATTAAAAACAGCTGTTTGAACTGTCAACTTCACCCTGAAGTTGAGTTTTTGGTGTTGTGACGTTGCTCGATCTGCCCCCGCATTAGATTAGTCACTCCGCCGTTGATAACCTGAAAAGTGCAAGAGAAATTACAAACATTAGTAAAATTAGACAAAATCCTGAAAATTTCAGTGAAATTAAAAATAAAATCATAACTCTTCAGCCTGGAAGCAGTAATAGCAGGTAAACTTTCCATTGTTATAGATTTTCAAACCGAATTGCTTCACGGGGCGACGCCAGGTGAGGTTTTGCAGGCGCCACATAAACCTTTCAGTTGCGAGCGTGACGTTGACCCTACGGCGTGCGCCTTTGGACAGAACGTCTGCTCGGTGACCGCGGTTCTTTTGCCGTTTGTTTCATTGCGATCAGACCAGTACTTTGGCCGCAAACGGGGAGAAACCGAAAATTTTGGTTGACGACTCGCGCACGACGGAGAACCACACAGGACCATTTTTATTAATTATACTTATATTTTAGGATGTATTCTATCTAGACATGGGCAAAGATTTTTGAGTTTTCACCCCCGCTTGTAGAACCAAGTACACACATATTGGCAATATACTGAAATTTTTACTTACCAAAAAATTAAAAACAGCTGTTTGAACTGTCAACTTCACCCTGAAGTTGAGTTTTTGGTGTTGTGACGTTGCTCGATCTGCCCCCGCATTAGATTAGTCACTCCGCCGTTGATAACCTGAAAAGTGCAAGAGAAATTACAAACATTAGTAAAATTAGACAAAATCCTGAAAATTTCAGTGAAATTAAAAATAAAATCATAACTCTTCAGCCTGGAAGCAGTAATAGCAGGTAAACTTTCCATTGTTATAGATTTTCAAACCGAATTGCTTCACGGGGCGACGCCAGGTGAGGTTTTGCAGGCGCCACATAAACCTTTCAGTTGCGAGCGTGACGTTGACCCTACGGCGTGCGCCTTTGGACAGAACGTCTGCTCGGTGACCGCGGTTCTTTTGCCGTTTGTTTCATTGCGATCAGACCAGTACTTTGGCCGCAAACGGGGAGAAACCGAAAATTTTGGTTGACGACTCGCGCACGACGGAGAACCACACAGGACCATTTTTATTAATTATACTTATATTTTAGGATGTATTCTATCTAGACATGGGCAAAGATTTTTGAGTTTTCACCCCCGCTTGTAGAACCCCCGCTTGTAGAACCAAGTACACACATATTGGCAATATACTGAAATTTTTACTTACCAAAAAATTAAAAACAGCTGTTTGAACTGTCAACTTCACCCTGAAGTTGAGTTTTTGGTGTTGTGACGTTGCTCGATCTGCCCCCGCATTAGATTAGTCACTCCGCCGTTGATAACCTGAAAAGTGCAAGAGAAATTACAAACATTAGTAAAATTAGACAAAATCCTGAAAATTTCAGTGAAATTAAAAATAAAATCATAACTCTTCAGCCTGGAAGCAGTAATAGCAGGTAAACTTTCCATTGTTATAGATTTTCAAACCGAATTGCTTCACGGGGCGACGCCAGGTGAGGTTTTGCAGGCGCCACATAAACCTTTCAGTTGCGAGCGTGACGTTGACCCTACGGCGTGCGCCTTTGGACAGAACGTCTGCTCGGTGACCGCGGTTCTTTTGCCGTTTGTTTCATTGCGATCAGACCAGTACTTTGGCCGCAAACGGGGAGAAACCGAAAATTTTGGTTGACGACTCGCGCACGACGGAGAACCACACAGGACCATTTTTATTAATTATACTTATATTTTAGGATGTATTCTATCTAGACATGGGCAAAGATTTTTGAGTTTTCACCCCCGCTTGTAGAACCAAGTACACACATATTGGCAATATACTGAAATTTTTACTTACCAAAAAATTAAAAACAGCTGTTTGAACTGTCAACTTCACCCTGAAGTTGAGTTTTTGGTGTTGTGACGTTGCTCGATCTGCCCCCGCATTAGATTAGTCACTCCGCCGTTGATAACCTGAAAAGTGCAAGAGAAATTACAAACATTAGTAAAATTAGACAAAATCCTGAAAATTTCAGTGAAATTAAAAATAAAATCATAACTCTTCAGCCTGGAAGCAGTAATAGCAGGTAAACTTTCCATTGTTATAGATTTTCAAACCGAATTGCTTCACGGGGCGACGCCAGGTGAGGTTTTGCAGGCGCCACATAAACCTTTCAGTTGCGAGCGTGACGTTGACCCTACGGCGTGCGCCTTTGGACAGAACGTCTGCTCGGTGACCGCGGTTCTTTTGCCGTTTGTTTCATTGCGATCAGACCAGTACTTTGGCCGCAAACGGGGAGAAACCGAAAATTTTGGTTGACGACTCGCGCACGACGGAGAACCACACAGGACCATTTTTATTAATTATACTTATATTTTAGGATGTATTCTATCTAGACATGGGCAAAGATTTTTGAGTTTTCACCCCCGCTTGTAGAACCAAGTACACACATATTGGCAATATACTGAAATTTTTACTTACCAAAAAATTAAAAACAGCTGTTTGAACTGTCAACTTCACCCTGAAGTTGAGTTTTTGGTGTTGTGACGTTGCTCGATCTGCCCCCGCATTAGATTAGTCACTCCGCCGTTGATAACCTGAAAAGTGCAAGAGAAATTACAAACATTAGTAAAATTAGACAAAATCCTGAAAATTTCAGTGAAATTAAAAATAAAATCATAACTCTTCAGCCTGGAAGCAGTAATAGCAGGTAAACTTTCCATTGTTATAGATTTTCAAACCGAATTGCTTCACGGGGCGACGCCAGGTGAGGTTTTGCAGGCGCCACATAAACCTTTCAGTTGCGAGCGTGACGTTGACCCTACGGCGTGCGCCTTTGGACAGAACGTCTGCTCGGTGACCGCGGTTCTTTTGCCGTTTGTTTCATTGCGATCAGACCAGTACTTTGGCCGCAAACGGGGAGAAACCGAAAATTTTGGTTGACGACTCGCGCACGACGGAGAACCACACAGGACCATTTTTATTAATTATACTTATATTTTAGGATGTATTCTATCTAGACATGGGCAAAGATTTTTGAGTTTTCACCCCCGCTTGTAGAACCAAGTACACACATATTGGCAATATACTGAAATTTTTACTTACCAAAAAATTAAAAACAGCTGTTTGAACTGTCAACTTCACCCTGAAGTTGAGTTTTTGGTGTTGTGACGTTGCTCGATCTGCCCCCGCATTAGATTAGTCACTCCGCCGTTGATAACCTGAAAAGTGCAAGAGAAATTACAAACATTAGTAAAATTAGACAAAATCCTGAAAATTTCAGTGAAATTAAAAATAAAATCATAACTCTTCAGCCTGGAAGCAGTAATAGCAGGTAAACTTTCCATTGTTATAGATTTTCAAACCGAATTGCTTCACGGGGCGACGCCAGGTGAGGTTTTGCAGGCGCCACATAAACCTTTCAGTTGCGAGCGTGACGTTGACCCTACGGCGTGCGCCTTTGGACAGAACGTCTGCTCGGTGACCGCGGTTCTTTTGCCGTTTGTTTCATTGCGATCAGACCAGTACTTTGGCCGCAAACGGGGAGAAACCGAAAATTTTTGCCCGCCCACCCACCCATATGGTAGTTACGTAGGTAAACGAAATCGTATTTCTGAGCAACGGAAATTTGCTAACTTTTTTGTTTGCCTACCGATTTGGCTGAAATTTGGTGGGTGGTAGAAACGTGGCCTGCGTAGCCCGTTTAAGTTATAAAAATAGGAAATTTAAATAGACCTAGGACGTTATACGGGTTTTCCCGGTTTTTTTAGGACGAAATTTAGTTTAACGACCCTGTCTTATGGGTAAATGTATGTACTAGTGCACTGAAGCACTTTTTGCAATAAAACATACCTGCGGAGTGCAGGAGCAAAGTTTTTAGAACATTCAGACACACATACACACAAATATACACACTCAAAACTCAAAAATTCACACTCTTTACGCTTTTCTTTGAAACACGTACATATACACTCACCACAAGAGTACACTAATACAACGATACACACAGAAGCTACACACACACAATACATACAATTAAAACACACACTAACACACCTCAGCGGCAAACGACCAGACACACCGCACACAATTCTCCCAAACAAAGCACGTACAACTAACATACATTCTCACCCACACACACACACACACGCACACACACGCACACACTCACGTACACACACAGCTCCTTAACTGGTCGGTGATCGCCGGACGACGCTGACATCTGCTTGACTCCAGACCTGAAACAGGAAACATAAAAGTTTAGACATAATACAGTATATAATATATACATAATAGACTTTTATATCAATATTGACCACGTCTACTCGGCCCTCTACACCGAACACAGACAATCAATTGAACATATCGGCTATTTACACCGAATATAAAAAATACTTCACGACCCTGACCACTTCATAACCCTCTTCCCTGTCATAAGACGACAGTTGATTTAATAAACGACAGTAAGATGTTCCGAACGCCCGCGAAACCACTGCGTGAGGAAACAAACCGCACGATGACCTTGGCTGACGCGGAGGAGCTCGGCCTGCTATCGCCGGACTGCGAGCCCACCGGGAACCCCGGAGGATCAAACCTCGCACCGGCCGGGCCGAGTCGAGCCAGACCAGACCGAGCCGGGCCGGCCCGCGCCGGGCCACCGCACACCTCCTCCCCGCGCTCCTCCCCCGGGCCGCGGTCACCGCCGCGGCTGCCGGCCGGGCGTCGGAAATCACTGGACGCACGGCAGGGCCCGCCACGGAGCTCGCCGCCGGACGCGGCGCGCACCGCCGTAGGTGACCGCATCTCCGAGGCGCATTCATTGCTCGTTATCACAAAGGAGCAACTAAAACTTTCTCGAAATACGTCTAGGGAGATAATTAAGAAAGTCGTCGAGGCTGTCGAGCGGATGTTCGAGCTGGTGAAGGAGAGCCAGCCCTCTGCTGGACAGTTCCCGACGACAAATTTACCAGTACAGGAAAAGATAGACGAGACAGAACTTACGAACAGACAGACGGACACACTCACTACGAAGCTACATATCATACAAAATAGACAAACAGAGATAATTTCAGCAAAAATAGAAGCACAGACTAAACTTATAATAGCAAATAATGAAGAAATAGGAAAATTAAGAGAAATAATAAACACGCAGCGGGACACACAAACGGACAAACCGACATACGCGAGCATGGCCGCGGCCTGGCCTGGCGCAAGAGCCGAACCGGCAACGGCCATGCACTCCATCATCGTCGGCTCGAAGGGTAAGGAGACCGGGGATGAGGTTTTCCGCAAAATCAGTAGTGTGATTAACGCCAAGGAAGAGGGAACGCGCATAGACAAAATCCGCCGCGCAAGGGACAACAAATTTATCGTAGGCTGTAGAAGTAAAGAGGAGATAAAGAAAATAAAGGACAAGATAGCGAAGAAGGAAGAGCAATTTACCGTGCAGGACATGCGAAACAAGGACCCTCTGATACGGATTCACGGTGTCCTCAAGGCCAATACCAACGAGGACATTGTGAAGGCCTTAAGAACACAGAATGCGCATCTGTTCACCGGCACGGAAATTGCTGAAGCGGAGCTCGAGGTCCGATACAGGGCCATAGCAAGGAATCCTCTAACAGCCAACGTGGTGGTCAGGGTGCCGCCAGTCGTCTGGCAGGGAGCGACCGCCGCGGGGGTGGTGCATGTCGACATGCAGCGTTTGCGTGTGACCGACCAGACTCCACTAATACAGTGCTCACGCTGTCTGGGGTACGGCCACGGCAAGCGATTCTGCCAGGACACCGTCGACGTGTGCAGCCACTGCGGCGGCCCGCACCTGCGGTCCGGGTGCCCGATCTGGCTCGCGCAGGGGCCCCCGACATGCGTTAACTGTAACAAAGCAAAACTCGATACAACGGAACATGGTGCTTTTAGCAATGACTGCCCGGTGCGGCGCAAGTGGGATGCACTCGCGCGGTCCACCGTGGCGTATTGCTGAAGGCGCCATGACCGAAAATCTGCGGCTTAACGGCTTCGAGGGCTCTGCACGCGATGGTTTTACAAAAGACAAACACACACACAAAAGAAGAAACACACGTATCAAACAGACATCACGATTACTACACAAAATACAAACAAATATGGCCTGGCTTCATAGGAAACTAGGCCAGATTTCAGTCGAAAATACACTAACAAAAACGGTCAAATTATACTACACATGCAAAATAAAACGAACAAAAAGACAGTCACAAATAAAAATACACATGAACACAAAACATCTATATTACATTCTAATCATAAAACAGCACTCACTCAATACACCACCGCGTGCAGCGGCTACCTTCGCGAAAGCCGATAATAAACAACATAGAGCAAAATATAGACGAAATCACCGAGAGATCGGACTGAAGATGGAGCAAGGATCATACAACAAGCACACGCACCCTACTCACACAAACACATTATGTACCAAATGCAAGGACAAGATGGTCTATGTCACAAGCATTTATTTGATCTCAGATCAACATAATGTAACGACCACTATTTGTTTTCAACAATTACACATAAACCGTCACAAAACTCGAACCAACTCACATGCTCGCGTACCTACTAACAGATACACACACAGATACACACGCATACACATACAAACCCATACTAGCATGCATACTCACACAAACACACATCTTGTGGAAAGAAAACCGAGCAAATCACAAAAACGAATTAGCACAACAAAACCAACGTGTCATAAATCATACAAAACACCGACATGCACATACACGCTACCATACAAAAGTCCGTATACCGTTAAAGGTGAAGCCGACAGCAAGTTAATTGTTAAACATCAGAGTAAGTAAGGAAACTTGTAGTAAAAATTAGATACTAATCATTATATAGAGAACAAAATAGGAAAGCTATGAAATAATTTAACCATTATATATAGAACATAAGTATATATAAAGCGGTGAATGTACTAGAAATGTAATTAAAGACAATACTACCAAGAAATAATAGACAAATACTAAGTAAAGACTGAGATAAAATGAAATAGTGCAAAATAGGTCAGCAGATGAAATAGGACATGCTGAAAAGCGCAAGATTACAGTTATCGCAAATCTAAAAAACCTTTTAAGTGTGAAAATAATGAATAACAACAATATTAGCAAATATCTCGCAAAAGAGAATATAACATTGAAGTGAAAACACATGACTGCACAAAATACATGTATATAGGTAGACAAGTAATTAGATAAAACAAATTTATGTAATACTAGCAAGCAGTACAACTTAGAATCAATAAACTACTTGAAATGCATACAACAATGTATCATAGTCTAGATAAGTAATGTAATATAATATATCTAAGAGAAAGCTAGAAGAACCCTGTAATAATGTATAACTTTTAATTTTAAGAATAGCCTTAGTAAATAAAGAAATCTGCATTTGACCCACTTACCCCATGGTGGGACCCCTTAGCTCGCGGGCCCGGTCCTTTAAAAAACCTAACCTAACCTAACCTAACCTAACCTAACCTAACCTAACCTAACCTAACCTAACCTAACCTAACCTAACCTAACCTAACCTAACCTAACCTAACCTAACCTAACCTAACCTAACCTAACCTAACCTAACCTAACCTAACCTAACCTAACCTAACCTAACCTAACCTAACCTAACCTAACCTAACCTAACCTAACCTAACCTAACCTAACCTAACCTAACCTAACCTAACCTAACCTAACCTAACCTAACCTAACCTAACCTAACCTAACCTAACCTAACCTAACCTAACCTAACCTAACCTAACCTAACCTAACCTAACCTAACCTAACCTAACCTAACCTAACCTAACCTAACCTAACCTAACCTAACCTAACCTAACCTAACCTAACCTAACCTAACCTAACCTAACCTAACCTAACCTAACCTAACCTAACCTAACCTAACCTAACCTAACCTAACCTAACCTAACCTAACCTAACCTAACCTAACCTAACCTAACCTAACCTAACCTAACCTAACCTAACCTAACCTAACCTAACCTAACCTAACCTAACCTAACCTAACCTAACCTAACCTAACCTAACCTAACCTAACCTAACCTAACCTAACCTAACCTAACCTAACCTAACCTAACCTAACCTAACCTAACCTAACCTAACCTAACCTAACCTAACCTAACCTAACCTAACCTAACCTAACCTAACCTAACCTAACCTAACCTAACCTAACCTAACCTAACCTAACCTAACCTAACCTAACCTAACCTAACCTAACCTAACCTAACCTAACCTAACCTAACCTAACCTAACCTAACCTAACCTAACCTAACCTAACCTAACCTAACCTAACCTAACCTAACCTAACCTAACCTAACCTAACCTAACCTAACCTAACCTAACCTAACCTAACCTAACCTAACCTAACCTAACCTAACCTAACCTAACCTAACCTAACCTAACCTAACCTAACCTAACCTAACCTAACCTAACCTAACCTAACCTAACCTAACCTAACCTAACCCGGAAAGGACACCTACACCACCCCGAAGTCATATAGACCAATTGGACTCCTCCCCGTTATCGGAAAGATCTTCGAAAAGATGGTCATCGCCCGTATCAGGTTCCACCTCCTCCCGAAGATGAGCACCCTTCAGTATGGATTTACCCCCCAAAGGAGCACCGAGGACTCCCTCTATATCCTAATGCAGCACATAAAACAAAAGTTAAACGACAAAAAGCTGATAACATTGGTATCATTGGATATAGAGGGAGCCTTCGATAGCGCCTGGTGGCCGGCGATACGCGTGAGACTGGCGGAAGAGGGATGCCCAGTGAACCTGAGACGGGTGATGGACAGCTATTTAAAGTCACGCAAAGTTCGCTTAAGATACGGCGGGGAGGAGTACACAAAGGAGACTGGAAAAGGGTGTGTGCAGGGGTCCATCGGGGGCCCCATGTTATGGAATCTGCTGCTGGACCCACTACTGAAAGAGCTACATGCGAAAGGGGTATATGTGCAGGCGTTTGCGGATGACGTAGTAATGGTCTTCGACGGTGAGACGGCGGCAGAAGTTGAGAGGAGTGCCAATGCCGCTCTCGGGCATGTTGGGAAGTGGGGTGGCACAAATAAGCTCAAATTTGCGCCACACAAAACCATGGCAATGGTAATAACAAGAAAACTTGAGTATGACACCCCACGTCTTAGCATGGGCGGGATCGGCATTGGCATGACTGACAAGATAAAACTGCTCGGCCTCACCATCGACAATAAACTGACCTTCAACGACCATACCGCAAACGTCTGCAGAAAGGCCATAGAATTCTACAAACAGCTGAGCAGAGCCGCAAAAATTCACTGGGGACTGCAACCCGAAATCATGAAGACAATTTATGTCGCTGTTGTGGAGCCCACAATCTTATACGCGGCTAGCGCATGGGGACATGCAACCCTTAAAGCCTGCGTCAGGAAGAAGCTGGACAATGTGCAGCGGGGCTTCACCCAAAAGGTCATTAAGGCATATAAAACGGTCTCCCTGAACTCGGCACTGCTGCTCGCCGGGATACTCCCCCTAGACATCAGAATTAGAGAGGCAGCGATGCTGTATGAGATAAAGAGGGGGTACTCTCGGCGACTGGTAGGAGATCGGGAGATCGAGACGCCTCTACCATTCGCGGAGAAGCCACACCCTGCAGCGCAGCTGGAGATCGGCTTCATATGCCTGGGGGACGGGGAGGCACTCGACCAGTACTACGACCAAGAGCTGAGCATCTTCACAGATGGCAGCAAAATAGAAGGGAAAGTTGGGGCGGCACTTTCCATATGGAGTGGTGCCGTCGAAACTGGAACTAAGAAACTAAAACTGGCCGAGTGCTGCTCAGTCTACCAGGCGGAGTTGTTGGCTCTGGCAGAGGCAACCAACAGGGCGGTGAAAGCCAGCAGACCGAGCTGCAGCATTTACTGCGATTCCCGTTCTGCCCTCGAGACTGTGCAAAACAATGCATCCCTCCATCCCCTCGCGGTCCAAATAAGAAAAAACATATTAAAAATCCAGGCAAGCGACAAAATACTGAGATTATTTTGGATAAAGGCCCACGCGGGGATGGAGGGAAATGAGAGGGCGGACGAGCTGGCGAAGTCTGCGGCATTGACCCTGAAGGTCAAACCGGCCTACAGTAGCTGTCCTGTCTCGTTCGTCAAGCGACTCATTCGAAATGAGTCGCTTGACGAATGGAACAGGCGTTACAAAGCCGCGGAGCAGGGATCAACTACCAAGAAATTTTTTCCTGACGCTGTCAGTGCATACCCATTGGTAGGGAAAATTAACATGGACCATTTCAAAGTACAGTTGTTCACCGGACACGGCGGATTCTCCTCATACCTATACCGTTTTAGGTGTAAGGAGAGTCCGGCGTGCCCGTGCGACCCTCAAAAGGAAGAGAGCTTGATACATGTCATTGCGGATTGCCCCATTTTCAATAAAGAAAGGTACAACATAGAGCAAGAAATAGAAATAGACATAAAGGAGAGCAATCTGTGTGAAATTTTAATTGACAGCAATAAAAGAAATAAGTTTATAGAATATTGTATATGTATAGTGAAAAAAGTAATATGTAAAAATAAAACTAAAAATGTATCCAATGATCACACCAATGTAACATGAGGTTATAATGGCGGTGATAAAACAAATAAATAGACATAAGAAAATAGAAAGAACAGTAGAAACTCATTGTAAGTACAAAGTCATAAGAAAATATAAATGTAATAGAATATAAGAAAATAAATAAAACTGTAAATTTAGGCAAGCTGAAATGTTAAAAATAAGTCCCCTGCATAAGTGTATAGTATACTAGATTGATAAGTTAGTGTAGAAACAAATTGTAATGTAGTGTAGAAACAAAAAAGTATGGAAGCAGAAGTATGAAAAGGAGGATGTTTATGGAAGTACGAGAGGCAGTAAAAGCGAGAACTGGTATGAATGCTATTAATGGAGAACAGGTTCCAGCCCTTCTGGCCGGAGATAGGTGAAAAAAAAAAAAAAAAAAAAAAAAAAAAAAAAAAAAAAAAAAAAAAAAAAAACCTAACCTAACCTAACCTAACCTAACCTAACCTAACCTAACCTAACCTAACCTAACCTAACCTAACCTAACCTAACCTAACCTAACCTAACCTAACCTAACCTAACCTAACCTAACCTAACCTAACCTAACCTAACCTAACCTAACCTAACCTAACCTAACCTAACCTAACCTAACCTAACCTAACCTAACCTAACCTAACCTAACCTAACCTAACCTAACCTAACCTAACCTAACCTAACCTAACCTAACCTAACCTAACCTAACCTAACCTAACCTAACCTAACCTAACCTAACCTAACCTAACCTAACCTAACCTAACCTAACCTAACCTAACCTAACCTAACCTAACCTTTTTTTTTTTTTTTTTTTTTTTTGACCCAGTGGAAATGCGTTACGCATACCACCAGCCCCTGGGGGGGAGCCGGTGGTTATGTGGGACTCTCCGTCACTCCCGACCGACGGCCTACCCACTAAAACCACTGGGGGTGCCTCATATCGCAGTAAACGGGGCTGTGGGAAGTCTTCCGTGTGCGACCACCACCCCGCTTACGCTGGTCCTCGCAGACCTCCTCTCGAGAGCCCATGGCTCTATCCTTCTCGGTGGCGATGTGTGGGGCACCCAACACATCGCTCACCCTCTCGGGACTCTCTAGTCGGACGCCGGGTCCCCCCGAACCCGTCGCCCAGAGTCCCTTGGCCCAGCTACCTTAGTTGCAGCCGACCTTTCCCTTTTGGTGGCAATGGGCAAGCCTTGCCTCCGATGCGATGCTCAGCCGGTTTGCTGGCCGCTGCGCATAATGCACAGTGCGGCTTGGCCGAGCAATCGCACGCCTTATGGCCAGATTGGCCGCAGCGGTAGCAGATACTGCTCCTGTCTTCGGCACTTCGACACTGCTCCCGGACGTGCCCAACCTCAAGGCAACGGAAACAGCGACGTGGGCGTGGGGCCAGCAGCTTGACACGTGCCGCGACCCACCCCACCCTCAAACGATCGCTTTTAGCGACATGCTTCGCTGCGGCTGCAGGGCATTGGACGAAACACGTTCCAATGCCTGCAGCATTGCGGCGGATGTCTTTTACCCCTACCGTGTCCGCAGGACACTCTCCCATTCTAGCGATGGCCTGAGCCACCTCTTCCTTCGTTACCGAGTCATCCAGACCGGAAACACGCATGTCCACGCATTTCGCCGGTCTGGTGACCCGGACTTCCTCAGGCTTAAAAACTGCCCGCAACTGATGTGCGAGAGAGTCAGCCTTTCCGATGTTCCCCTCTCCCGACAGTTCCATCAGACGTCCTCCTGCGGCCGCCTTCCGGATCTCCATACCCGTGATGCCTAGCGCAGCCGTGTCGATTCGACTCCTGGCCTCCGCCAACGCCTGCGCATAGGTCATTCCTCGCTCCGCTGCCTCGGGCTGTATGGTCAAGACCACGGCCGAGGTGCGTGGAACTCTGATCCTCGGCTTCTTAGGCGTCCTCTTCGCCTCTGATGCCGGGGTCTTTGTCTTCTTCTTCCTTTTCTTCTTCTTTGCCACCTCCACCCAACCGGCATCGGCCGAGCTGTGTGGATGCGGCAAAGTCGAAGAAGCGTCACGTCCTGTCTTAGCGGCTTGGCCGCTCACTGTCACATCCAGTTGTTTTGCCGACTTTCCCTTCTTCCCTTTGCCCTTACCTTTAGGGGCTTTAGGAGGGGTCGGCTGCGTCACATCCATAACCTCAGATGAGGTTGACGGCTTCGGGTCGGGAAGGGCTCCAGGCACAGGGTTGAGCACTGGATCCATAGTCGGAGGCAGAGGAGCCCCCGGAGGGAGCCCAAGTATTTTCCGCCTTCGTTCCGCAATCTGGGACACAGTCCTGGGCTGCGAATATCGCCCTGGAGCACCCAGCGGTGGCCTGGGAAACTCCACTTCAGACAAGTCGGCGGCAAGAGGAGGTCTGGTGCGCTTCTCGGGGAGAAGGCGCTCCTCCACGGCCGCCAGTCTGGCATTTATCATGTCCCCGACTTGCCTCACAAGCCTCTGCTCTAACTCCTCTGGAGATGAGCGGGCCTGCAACGACTTATCGGGGAATGTTCGCCCGGCAGATGTTGTTGCCGCGCGTCCTTCCGTCATTTCCTTTCGGAGCTCGGATACCTGGCTACGGAGATCCGAGACCTCTGCCTGCAGGCGGTTGTTGGTAGCCTGTAGTCTCTCCGTCTCGTCATTTGAGGTCCTCTCCCTGAGGTCCCCAATGATTTCGCGGAGCGAAGTCGCCGCTTCCTTAAGGGCACGTTGAAACGTGCCCTTAAGGTTCCCGGACCTCGCTGCCACAGAAACGACCGTAGCAACGCAATCCATAGCCCTGTGACAAAGGTCAGTTACCAGCTCCTCCCCCCGGTCCGCCGAAGATTCCGACACCCGCGTGGGTGTCGACCTCGTCGGACGGCACCGCTGGGCCAACTCGGCAACCTCCTTCTCTGCCCTGAGCTCCATCTCCTCCCTTTCGGCAGCCACAAGAGCTGCTTTTGCCGCGGCAAGGCCAGCAAACTCACCCGTGGTGGGTGGTCGGCCTCTGCCTCGCCTCTGCGGCGTCACCAATTTTGCGGCCGGCTCCTCTACCTCACTATCTGAGGTCACGGAGTCACCGTCACCGCCAAGACCTCGACCGCGCTTGCGTCCAGAAGGAACCGGTGATTCCCTCGACCGGAGAGACTCCACGGACACCAGGCTCTGAGCATCTGAGTCATCCCTTGGACTCAAAAATAACCCACACTCGTCATACCGTGAGAGCATGACCCGCGCCTCTCGCAGGCTTGCTCCACCCAAAACCACCTCATTAGCTTTCTCGGAATCCATTGTTCGTTTGCGTAAGTCGTCGTTGGTTGTACAGCAATTTTTGTCCCCCCCAGAATACGATTGGGGACTGCACGCCGGAGCGTGGAGGGATTCCCTCTCGCGAGGACCCTCCTGGGTAATACTATCAAAATTGCGACTATCCATATTTTTTGCTTCTTAGGGGTGAAGCTCCCCAGTGGGGGGGTCTAATGGCCGACCTCCCGTCGACCATGCCTGGAACATGAGTCCGAAACTACGCCCTGTAAGCAGTGCAGTTGCGGCCTCACGTGCCAGACACTCCCTTCGGCAACCCCCGAACCTTGAGATTTGGTGTCTTTGTGTTGCGACACCCGACGAAAACTCGCAAAGTGTCGCAACACAAAGCGATCTCACCGATCCATCGCGGATCCCTTCACAATGCGCATTCAGCGCCCGATGCCCGTCTGCGCGAGACTCTGGAACCAGAGTCCCCCAGAGGACAGACCACCACTTTCTGAAATGACTTGGATGTTAGTAGGCCAGATAGCGTATCAGCCCACTAACATTCCAAGTCATTTCAGTCCCCCCCCATACCGAACTTCTGCTCGTACAACTCTAAGGGTGAGGAGCACGTTCAGAAGTTCGGCCTTCCCCGACCGGAATTAGCCGCCACTGGGTAAGATATACGGAGATAAGTTACCGAGTGACGTTGCCCAGGATGCACCACGAGGAGGTTTCCGATCACCGCATCCCAACCTAACCTAACCTAACCTAACCTAACCTAACCTAACCTAACCTAACCTAACCTAACCTAACCTAACCTAACCTAACCTAACCTAACCTAACCTAACCTAACCTAACCTAACCTAACCTAACCTAACCTAACCTAACCTAACCTAACCTAACCTAACCTAACCTAACCTAACCTAACCTAACCTAACCTAACCTAACCTAACCTAACCTAACCTAACCTAACCTAACCTAACCTAACCTAACCTAACCTAACCTAACCTAACCTAACCTAACCTAACCTAACCTAACCTAACCTAACCTAACCTAACCTAACCTAACCTAACCTAACCTAACCTAACCTAACCTAACCTAACCTAACCTAACCTAACCTAACCTAACCTAACCTAACCTAACCTAACCTAACCTAACCTAACCTAACCTAACCTAACCTAACCTAACCTAACCTAACCTAACCTAACCTAACCTAACCTAACCTAACCTAACCTAACCTAACCTAACCTAACCTAACCTAACCTAACCTAACCTAACCTAACCTAACCTAACCTAACCTAACCTAACCTAACCTAACCTAACCTAACCTAACCTAACCTAACCTAACCTAACCTAACCTAACCTAACCTAACCTAACCTAACCTAACCTAACCTAACCTAACCTAACCTAACCTAACCTAACCTAACCTAACCTAACCTAACCTAACCTAACCTAACCTAACCTAACCTTTTTTTTTTTTTTTTTTTTTTTTTTTTTTTTTTTTTTTTTTTTGACCCAGTGGAAATGCCTTACGCATACCACCGGCCCCCGGGGGGGAGCCAGTGGTTATGTGGGACTCTCCGTCCTCCCGACCGACGGCCTACCCACTAAAACCACTGGGGAGATCCCTCACGGCGCCCTAGGAGCCGGAGTCACGGGGGCTCAATGCACGCTTCCGCAACCCCGTACCCACGACGCTGGTCCGCTGGGACCACGTCTCGGGGAGCTTTTGCTCCACCCGTCATAGTGGCAATGTGTGGGACTCAGACACATCGCGCACCCTCACGAGACTCTCTAGTTGAGCGCCGGGTTCCCCCGGACCCGACGCCCAGAGTCTCTATCTATCGTAGCTACCGCTGTAGCTCGCTTCTTTCTCTTCGGCGGTGGCAGAGCGCAGGCTTTGCCCCCAATACGATGCCCGGCCGGCTTACTTGCTGCTTCGCACAGAGTGCAATGCGGGTCGGCCGAGCAATCCCCCGCTTTGTGGCCAGGCTGGCTACATCGGTAGCACTGGCTACTTCTATCCACATTGCCTTTGCACTGCTCCCGGACATGCCCCACCTCTAGGCACCGGTAGCAGCGCAAAGGCCGTGGGGCCAGCAGCTTGACGCGCACTGACACCCACCCCACCTTGATCCTCTCGCTCTCGGCGAGTTTCTTTGCCGCCGCTGCAGGGCATTGGACGAAGGTCGTACCAATACCTGCAGCGTTACGGCGGATGTCCTTGACCCTGACTGAGTCAGGGCCACATCCTCCCAACCTCTGGATGACCTCCGCCACCTCAACCTTCGACACCGAGTCATCCAGACCAGAAAGTCGCAATTCCGCGCACTTTTCCGGTCTGTTGATCCGGATGTCTTCGGGCTTGAAAACCGCCCTTAGTTTGTTGGCGAGGGTATCTGCCTTTGCAGAGTTCTCCTCGCCCGCCAACTCAAACACTCGGCCACCAGTGGCCGCATGTCTAAAGGTTAGAGATCGGATCCCCAGCTCCTCTGGGTCGATCCGTCTCTTGGCCTCCGTCAAGGCCTCAGCATAGGATACGCCCCTCTCAGCTGCCCCGGGTTGTAGCGTCATGACGACAACCGAGGTGCGAGGGGTGCGTATTCTAGGCTTTGGCGCCACCTTGGGCTTCTTTGAAGCAGCCTTCGTCCGCTTGGAACCCTTTTTGGATCCCCCCTTACCCACTTCCGTCCAGCCCTCTGCGGCTGGTTTGGACTGTGAGGGGCCTGGATCCATTCCGACACTGGGAGCCACTGACTTGGGAGTCTTAGTGGCCTTCCCCTTTCCTTTGCCTTTGCCCTTTGGGGCACTTTGTTGAGGCGGCGAGTTCGTCTCCATTCCCTCTGAAATCATTCCCTCTGGGGGATTGAGCCAAGGGTCCATAGCCGGGGGCAGAGGAGCCCCTGGTGGGAGCCCAAGGATCTTGCGCCTTCTCTCCGCAATCTCAGTGGGCGTTCTCTTATGGGAGAACCTGCCCAATGCGGGAGCGACACTTTCGGCCGGTATGACCGACTCCACTACGACCGGCACGATCGACGGGTCGGCGGCCAGCGGAGGTCTGACGCGCTTCTCTGGGAGAAGTCGTTCCTCCAGCGCCGCCAACCTGGCGTTCATCATTTCCCCGACTTGTCTTACAAGCCGCTGCTCTAGCTCCTCTGGAGCTGAGCCGGCCTGCGATGACGACTTGCCGGGGGACGTTCGCACGGCTGTTGTCGATGCCATGCGTTCTTCCATCATCTCCTTGCGGAGCTCCAAAATTTGACTTCGGAGGTCCGCTACCTCCGCTTGCAGGCGTCCGTTTGCCGCCATTAACTTCCGCGTCTCATCATTGGTGGACCTCTCTCTGAAGTCACCAATGATCTCGCGGAGAGAAGTCGCCGCGTCCTTCAGGGAACGCACAAACGTGCCCTTAAGATTGCTAGATTTCGCTGCCACAGCAACGATTGTGGCAACGCAATCCATGGCCCTCATTGCCAGGTCATCAGTCAGCTCCTCTCGACGGTCCGCCGACGATTCCGACATCCGACTGGTTGTCGATCTCGTCGGACGGCTCCGCTGGGCCAACTGAGCAACCTCTTGTTCCGCCCGTAGCTCCATCTCCTGCCGTTCAGCAGCGACCAGAGCTGCCTTGGCAGCGGCAAGTCCAGCGTAGTCGCCCGTTGTGGGCGGTCTGCCCCTGCCGCGCCTTGGCGCATTCCCCACTTTAGCGGCCGGGGCTTCAGACTCACTCCCAGAGGAAGCGAGTTCTCCGTCACCGCTATCATTTCGCGATCGCTTTCGCCGAGTGAATCTCGGTGACTGTCTCAGCGGTGGCGACCCCACGGAGGCCACACTTTGAGAGTCCGAGTCATCCACTGGGCTGAGAAATAGACCACTCTCCTCGTATCTGCTAAGCATAACGCGCGCCTCGCGTCTGCTCGCTCCTCCCAAAACCAATTCATTTGCTGATTCGGTGTCCTTTGTTTGATTGCCAGGTTCGTCGTTGTTTATCGTGCTGCGATTTTTGTCCCCCCCAGAATACGATTGGGGACTGCACGCTTCGTCAGAAGCGTGGAGGGATTCCCTCTCGCGAGGACCCTCCTGGGTAGATCTATTAAAATCGCCGTTCATTGTCATAATTATGCTTCAGAAGGGTGAAGCTCCCCTGTGGGGGGGTCTAGTGGCCGACCTCCCGTCGACCATGCCTGGATCGCGAATCCGCCACTACGCCCTGTAAGCAGCGCAGTGTCGGACTCACGTGCCAGACACTCCCCTCGGCGACCCCCGAACCTTGAGATTTGGTGTCTTCCTGTTGCGACACCTGACGAAACTCGCAAAGTGTCGCAACACAAAGCGATCTCACCGATCCATCGCGGATCCCGACACAAATGCGCCCTCGGCGCCCGATGTCCATCTGCGCAAGACTCTAGAAACAGAGTCCCCCAGAGGACAAACCACCACATTCTGAAATGACTTGGATATTAGTAGGCCAGATAGAGTATCAACCCACTAACATTCCAAGTCATTTCAGTCCCCCCCCCTACCGAACTTCTGCTCGTGCAACTCTAAGGGTGAGGAGCACGTTCAGAAGTTCGGCCTTCCCCGACCGGAATTAGCCGCCACTGGGTAAGATATACGGAGATAAGTTACCGAGTGACGTTGCCCAGGATGCACCACGAGGAGGTTTCCGATCACCGCACCCCAACCTAACCTAACCTAACCTAACCTAACCTAACCTAACCTTTTTTTTTTTTTTTTTTTTTGTAACCCAGTGGAAATGCGTTACGCATACCACCGACTCCCGGGGGGAAGCCGGTGGTTATGTGGGACTCTCCGTCACTCCCGCCCGACGGCCTACCCACTAAAACCACTGGAGTGTCTCCTCTCACCGCTCAGCGACAGGGAGCAGGTTCACGGTTGCACTCACCACAACCCTGCCACGTCGCGCCGGCCGCTAGGCCTCCTCTCGGGGAGCCGTTGGCTCCAGCCGTCTCTGCGGCGATGTGCGAGACACCGGCACATCGCTCGCCCTCTCAGACTCCTAAGTGGACGCCGGGTTCCCCCGAACCCGACGCCCAGAGTCGCCTGGTTTCTGCCCCTCCGGCAGACCAGGCCTGCGCTTCGGAGGCAAGGTGCAATCCTTGCCGCCGATGCGATGCTCGGCCGGCTTACTCGCTTCTGCGCAAAGTGCGCAGTGCGGCTCAGCCGAGCACTCGCTGGACGTATGTCCGGGTCGACTGCACCGGTAGCAGATGCTGCTACGGTCGACCTCGGACTTGCACTGCTCCCGGACGTGCCCAACTACCAGGCACCGGAAGCAGCGCAGTGGGCGTGGATTCAACACGCGTAGGCGCGCCAGACTCCACCCCACCTTGAGGCGGGCACACTTAGCGACTCGCTTAGCGGCCGCCGCCGGGCAACGGACGATCGCCGTCCCGTTACCTCCCGCGTCGCGACGAATGTCGCCGACCTTTATCAGGTCATCGGGGCAAACCGCAATCCCCGATATGGCCAGGGCCACCTCCTCGCCGGACACCGAATCGTCCAGACCGGAAATGCGCAGCTCCGCCCATTTGTCCGGCCTGGTGATTCGGACGTCTTCAGTCTTAAAGACTTCCCGCAATTTGATCGCGAGGGTGTTAGCCTTCACGGCATTGTCCTCCCCCGCGACCTCCATCAACTTTCCACCCGTGGCAGTTGTGCGGAAGCAAAGAGGCCCGATCTCCATCGCGTCCAGATCGATTTGCCTCTTAGCCTCCTCCAGGGCTGCCTTGTAGGAGAACCCTCTCTCCGCGGCATCCGGCTGGATGGTGAGAACCACAGCCGATGTGCGTGGCACCCGGATCCTCGGCTTCGGCGCCCTCTTCGCCTTGCATGCCGAGGCTGCCTCCCTCTTTGCTCTCTTCCTATTTTTCCCCTTTTTCACCACCTCCGTCCAGCCACTGCCAGCTGATTGAGGTGGAGGGGCTGCATCCACTCCGGTGTTTGCGGCCTTGCCGCTCACTGTCCCGTCCGGTTTCTTGGCCGCCTTCCCTTTTCCCTTCCCTGGGCCCTTGCCCTTGGGGTACTTCGGGGGCGGCCATGTTTCCTCCAAGACCGCAGTCGAGGCTGTCGGCTCCTGGTCCATGGGTCCTGCCTTCCTCTCCATCTCCGCCCGTTCCGCAGCCACCGCTGCCGCCTTGGCTGCAGCTCGGCCTATGCCCGCACCTGTCGTCGGCGGTCGGCCTCTACTACGCCTCGGCGCAGTATGCACCTTGGCGGCCGGAGCATCCGACTCAGGGTCGGTGCTCAACGGCTCGCCTCCGCAGCTGCTCCGGTCATCGGAGCGAGGCCGCTTCCTCTCCGAAGAGACCGATGTTCTGCTGCGCCTCTGGGAGTTGGAGTCCCCTTCGGGTTTTACGAAGGGTGTACACTCCTTCCTCCTGGAGCGCGCAGCACGAGTCTCTTTCCTACTCGTTTCTGCTATAGCCAGTCCGCTTGCTTGTTTCGAATCCATTGTGTGAATGCCATTGTCGTCGTGTGTAGAAATGTGAATTTTGTCCCCCCCAGAAGACGAATGGGGACTGCAGGCCGGAGCCTGGAGGGATTCCCCCTTTCGGGGACCCTCCTGGGTAGTCTTCTTAAATTCACGATCCATTTTCATAGTTTTGCTTCAAGAAGGTGAAGCTCCTCTGTGGTGGGGGTCTAACGGCCGACTTCCCGTCGACCATGCCTGGATCACGAGCCCGAAACTACGCCCTGTAAGCAGCGCAGTTGCGGACTCCCGTGCCAGACACTCCCTTCGGCAACCCCCGAACCTTGAGATGTGGCACTTTGCGTTGCAACACCTGACGAAAATCGCTAAGTGTCGCAACACAAAGCGAACTCCCGACCAACCCCCGTGTCCTTCCGCGCTGGACTCTGCCATCAGAGTCCACCGGAAGACACGCCACCACTCCCTGAAATGACTTGGATGTTAGTAGGCCAGATAGCGTATCAGCCCACTAACATTCCAAGTCATTCCAGTCCCCCCCCTACCGAACTTCCGCTCGTGCAACTCTAAGGGTGAGGAGCACGTTCAGAAGTTCGGCCTTCCCCGACCGGAATTAGCCGCCACTGGGTAAGATATACGGAGATAAGTTACCGAGTGACGTTGCCCAGGATGCACCACGAGGAGGTTTCCGATCACCGCACCCCAACCTAACCTAACCTTTTTTTTTTTTTTTTTGTTTCCCAGTGGAAATGCGTTACGCATACCACCGACTCCCGGGGGGAAGCCGGTGGTTATGTGGGACTCTCCGTCACTCCCGACCGACGGCCTACCCACTAAAACCACTGGAGTGTCTCCTCTCACCGCTTCGCGACAGGGAGCGGGATTCACGGTCGCATTCTCCGCCCGTCTGCCACTTCGCGCCGGCCGCTGGGCCTCTTCTCGGGGAGCTCCTGGCTCCTTCCGTCTCCGCGGCGATGTGCGAGACACCAGCACATCGCTCGCCCTCACGGACTCCTAGGTGGACGCCGGGTTCCCCCGAACCCGACGCCCAGAGTCACCTGGCCTCTGCGCCTCCGGCAGACCAGGCCTGCGCCTCGGAGGCAAGGGGCAGCCCTTGCCGCCGATGCGGTGCTCGGCCGGCTTTCCTGCAGCTGCGCATAATGCGCAGTGCGGCTCGGCCGTGCACGCGCCGGCTTTGTGTCCGGGTCGACTGCACCGGTAGCAGGTGCTGCTACGGTCGACCTCGGACTTGCACTGCTCCCGGACGTGCCCTGCTACCAGGCACCGGAAGCAGCGCAGTGGGCGTGGATCCAGCACGCAGATGCGCGCCGAGCTCCACCCCACCTTGAGGCGGTCGCACTTTGCGACCCGCCTCGCCGCCATCGCGGGACAACGGACCATCGCCGTACCGTTGCCCGCTGCGTTGCGGCGGATGTCGCTGACCTTGACAAGGTCATCGGGACACTCCGCTGCTACTGATATGGCCAAGGCCACCTCCACCTTTGTAACCGTATCATCCAGACCAGAGATACGCAGATCCGCGCATTTCTCCGGTCTGGTGATTCGGACGTCCTCCACTGGGAACACCTCTCTAAGCTTCATTGCGAGGGAGTTCGCCTTCGCGGCGTTGTCCTCCCCCGCAAGCTCCATCACTTTCCCACCCGTTGCGGCCGTTCGGAAGCCAAGGGGCTCGATCCCCATCGCCTCCAGGTCGATGCGCTCCTTGGCCGCCTCCAAGGCCGCCTTGTAGGTGAGGCCTCTCTCCGCTGCACCCGGCTGTATCGTAAAGACCACAGCCGAGGTGCGCGGGACCCGGATCCTCGGCTTCGGCGTCCTCTTCGCCTTAGGTGCCGAGGTCCCGGTTGCCTCCCTCTTCTTCTTCCTCTTCCGGTTTCGCCCCTTTTTGGTCACCTCTGTCCAGCCGCTGGCAGCTGAATGAGGTGGCGGGGCTTCGTTCCCTCGGGTTTCAGCGGCCTTGCCGCTTACTGTCACGTCCGGGTTTTTGGCCGCCTTCCTTTTTCCCTTCCCTGGGCCCTTGCCCTTGGGGTACTTCAGGGGCGGCCATGCCTCTTCTAATACCGCGGTCGACGCTGTTGGCTCCTGGTCCATGGGTGCAGACGAGCACCCCGGTACCGGTACCTGCGCCTCCAGACTGCGATCGGCGGCTAGTGGAGGTCTGGCGCGCTTCTCCGGGAGAAGGCGCTCCTCCATTGCCGCCAGTCTGGCATTCACCATATCCCCGACCTGCCGCACTATCCGCTGCTCTAGCTCTTCCAGAGCCAGTGCGGACCGTGCTGACGGGCCGGGGTCCTTCTTAGGCGCCGGCGGCGAAGCCGCCGCCCGAACCTCCTTCAACTCCTTTCGGAGTCCCTCAATCTCCTTGCGGAGCCCCCTTATTTCGGCTCGCTGGCGCGTGTTCGCGTTCTCCAGCGCGTCCGACTCCCTTTCACTCGTTCTGTACTGGTACTCCCTGTACACTTCCTTGAGTGAGGCGACCGCACTAGTCAGGGCATACTTAAAAGGGCCCGACAGGTGTGCAGATCGCTCCGCCACATGCTGTACCGTGTCCCAGATGTTCATCATCTTGTTCTCCAGCTCCCTCTCGTGCTCAACAATCAACTCCTTATCCTCTGCAGTGTAGGACAGGCCCCATGTTGAGTCCGTCTCCGATTCAGACGTCGGCCTCAAAGAGGCGTCCGCCGAGCGAATAGGAGTGGACATGCGGGCCACCAATTCCTCAGCCCTCTTCTCCATCTCCACCTGTTGTGCAGCCACCGCTGCCGCCTTGGCCGCAGCTCGGCCTACGCCCGCGCCTGTCGTTGGCGGTCGGCCTCTGCCACGCCTCGGCGTATTCACCTTTGCGGCCGGAGCATCCGACTCCGGGTCGGTGCTCAACGGCTCTCCTCCGCAGCTGCTCCGGTCATCGGAGCGCGCCCGCTTCCTCTCTGAAGAGACCGAAGGCCTGCTGCGCCTCTTGGAGGTGGAGTCCCCTTCAAGTTTTATGAAGGGTGTACACTCCTTCCTACTCGAGCGCGCAGCACGAGTCTCTTTCTTCCTCGTACCATCAGTAACCTTGCCAGTTGCATGATCGGTGTCAATAATTCGTGTGCCAGTGTCGTCGTGTTTTGATCCCAAACGATTTTTGTCCCCCCCAGAATACGATCGGGGACTGCAGGCCGGAGCCTGGAGGGATTCCCCCTTTCGGGGACCCTCCTGGGTAGATTTCTTAAAACCGTTGTTCTCCATTACAATTTTGTGCTTCATAAAGGTGAAGCGCCTCTTTGTGGGGGTCTAACGGCCGACCTCCCGTCGACCATGCCTGGATCGTGAGCCCGAAACTACGCCCTGTAAGCAGCGCAGTTGCGGACTCCCGTGCCAGACACTCCCTTCGGCAACCCCCGAACCATGAGATGTGGCACTATGCGTTGCGACACCTGACGAAATCGCTAAGTGTCGCAACACACAGCGAACTCCCGACCAACTCCCGTGTCCTTCCGCGCTGGACTCTGCCATCAGAGTCCACCGGAAGACACGCCACCACTTTCTGAAATGACTTGGATGTTAGTAGGCCAGATAGCGGATCAGCCCACTAACATTCCAAGTCATTTCAGTCCCCCCCCTACCGAACCTCCGCTCGTGCAACTCTAAGGGTGAGAAGCACGTTCAGAAGTTCGGCCTTCCCCGACCGGAATTAGCCGCCACTGGGTAAGATATACGGAGATAAGTTACCGAGTGACGTTGCCCAGGATGCACCACGAGGAGGTTTCCGATCACCGCACCCCAACCTAACCTAACCTTTTTTTTTTTTTTTTTTTTTTGTTTCCCAGTGGAAATGCGTTACGCATACCACCGGCCTCTGGGGGGAAGCCGGTGGTTATGTGGGACTCTCCGTCACTCCCGACCGACGGCCTACCCACTAAAACCACTGGAGTGTCTCCTCTCACCGCTAGGCGACAGGGAGCAGGGTCACGGTTGCACTCACCACTGCCCTGCCACGTCGCGCCGGCCGCTGGGCCTCCTCTCGGGGAGCCTTTGGCTCCAGCCGTCTCTGCGGCGATGTGCGAGACACCGGCACATCGCTCGCCCTCACGGACTCCTAAGTGGACGCCGGGTTCCCCCGAACCCGACGCCCAGAGTCGCCTGGCTTCTGCCTCTCTGGCAGACCGGAGATACGCAGCTCCGCGCATTTCTCCGGTCTGGTGATTCGGACGTCCTCCGCCGGAAACACCTCTCTGAGCTTAATCGCAAGGGAGTTCGCCTTCGCGGCGTTGTCCTCCCCCGCCAGCTCCATCACCTTACCTCCCGTTGCGGCCGTTCGGAAGCCAAGGGGCTCGATCCCCATCGCATCCAGATCGATGCGTTCCTTGGCTGCCTCCAAGGCCGCTTTGTACGTGAGGCCTCTCTCCGCTGCGCCCGGCTGGATCGTAAGGACCACAGCCGAGGTGCGCGGGACCCGGATCCTCGGCTTCGGCGTCCTCTTCGCCTTAGGTGCCGAGGTCCCGGTTGCCTCCTTCTTCTTTCTCTTTCTGTTTCGCCCCTTTTTTGCCACCTCTGTCCAGCCACTGGCAGCTGGTTGAGGTGGGGGGGCTGCGTCCTCTCTGGTGTCAGCGGCCTTGCCGCTTACTGTCCCGTCCGGTATTTTGGCCGCCTTCCCTTTTCCCTTCCCCGGGCCCTTGCCCTTGGGGTACTTCAGGGGCGGCCATGTCTCCTCCAAGACCGCAGTCGAGGCCGATGGCTCCTGGTCCATGGGTGCAGACGAGCACCCAAGGACCGGTTCCCGCGCCTCTAGGCTGCGATCGGTGGCGAGTGGAGGTCTGGCGCGCTTCTCCGGGAGAAGGCGCTCCTCCATTGCCGCCAGCCGGGCATTCACCATATCCCCGACCTGCCGCACTATCCGTTGCTCCAACTCCTCCAGAGCCGGTGCGGACCGTGCTGACGGGCCGGGGTCCGTCGTAGGTGCTGGCGGGGGAACCGCCGCACGAACCTCCTTCAACTCCTTGCGGAGTCCCTCTATCTCCTTGCGGAGTCCTCTTATTTCGGCTCGCTGGCGCTGGTTTGCGTTTTCCAGCGAGTCCGCTTCCCTGTTGGTGTACCTGTTGTCGTACTGATTGTGCACCGTTTTCAGCATGACAACAGCATCCCTCAGGGCACACTTGAAGGGCCCCGACAAATTACCGGAGTTGTCCGCCACGTGGCGTATGGTGGCGTAGCACTCCTCCCTCTTTTCAGTCAGCACTTGCTCCATTGCGCCAACGTAGTCTCTCTCCTCTGCGGTCATGGACATCCCCAATGACGATTCCTCCTCGGACTCTGACGTTTGCCTCAAAGAGGCATCCACCGAGGCGATGGGAGTGGACATACGAGCCACCAGCTCCTCAGCCCTCCTCTCCATCTCCGCCCGTTCCGCAGCCACCGCTGCCGCCTTGGCCGCAGCTCGGCCTACGCCCGCACCTGTCGTCGGCGGTCGGCCTCTGCCACGCCTCGGCGCAGTATGCACCTTGGCGGCCGGAGCATCCGACTCAGGGTCGGTGCTCAACGGCTCGCCTCCGCAGCTGCTCCGGTCATCGGAGCGAGACCGCTTCCTCTCCGAAGAGACCGATGTCCTACGCCTCTGGGAGGTGGAGTCCCCCTCGAGTTTTACGAAGGGTGTACACTCCTTCCTCCTCGAGCGCGCAGCACGAGTCTCCTTACTACTCTTTGCATCAGTTGCCAATCCGCTTGCTTTAATCAATTCCGTCGTGAGTTTGCCATTGTCGTCGTTAGTAGAGATCGAGTGAACTTTGTCCCCCCCAGAAAACGAATGGGGACTGCAGGCCGGAGCCTGGAGGGATTCCCCCTTTCGGGGACCCTCCTGGGTAGTTTTTTTAAATTCACTTTTCTTCATTATTCTTTTGCTTCATGAAGGTGAAGCTCCCCTTGTGTGGGGGTCTAACGGCCGACTTCCCGTCGACCATGCCTGGATCGTGAGCCCGAAACTACGCCCTGTAAGCAGCGCAGTTGCGGACTCCCGTGCCAGACACTCCCTTCGGCAACCCCCGAACCTTGAGATGTGGCACTTTGCGTTGCGACACCTGACGAAAATCGCTAAGTGTCGCAACACAAAGCGAACTCCCGACCAACCCCCGTGTCCTTCCGCGCTGGACTCTGCCATCAGAGTCCACCGGAAGACACGCCACCACTTTCTGAAATGACTTGGATGTTAGTAGGCCAGATAGCGTATCAGCCCACTAACATTCCAAGTCATTTCAGTCCCCCCCCTACCGAACTTCTGCTCGTGCAACTCTAAGGGTGAGGAGCACGTTCAGAAGTTCGGCCTCCCCCGACCGGAATTAGCCGCCACTGGGTAAGATATACGGAGATAAGTTACCGAGTGACGTTGCCCAGGATGCACCACGAGGAGATGGACGCACCAGGATGCACCACCCCATCCCAACCTAACCTTTTTTTTTTTTTTTTTTTTTTTTTTTTTTTTTTTTTTTTTTGTAACCCAGTGGAAATGCGTTATGCATACCACCGGCCCCCGGGGGGAAGCCGGTGGTTATGTGGGACTCTCCGTCACTCCCGACCGACGGCATACCCACTAAAACCACTGGGGTGTCACCTCTCACCGCTTGGCGGCAGGCAGCGGGGTCACGGTTGCATTCTTCACTAACCTGCCACCGCGCGCTGGCCGTTGGGCCTCCTCTCGGGGAGCCTTTGGCTCCTCCCGTCTCTGCGGCGATGTGCGGGACACCGGCACATCGCTCGCCCTCTCTGGCTCCTTAGTGGACGCCGGGTTCCCCCGAACCCGTCGCCCGGAGCCGCCTGGCTTCTGCCCCTCTGGCAGACCAGGCCTGCGCTTCGGAGGCAAGGGACAGCCCTTGCCGCCGATGCGGTGCTCGGCCGGCTTTCCTGCTGCTGCGCAAATTGCGCAGTGCGGCTCGGCCGTGCACGCGCCGGCGTTGTGTCCGGGTCGACTGCACCGGTAGCAAGTGCTGCTACGGTCGACCTCGGACTTGCACTGCTCCCGGACGTGCCCTGCTACCAGGCACCGGAAGCAGCGCTGCGGTCTTGGGTCCAGCACGCATATGCGCGCCCGACTCCAACCCACCCTAAGGCGGTCGCACTTTGCGACCCGCTTTGCCGCTGCTGCAGGGCAACGAACTAACGCCGTGTTGTTGCCCGCTGCGTTGCGGCGGATGTCGCTGACCCTGAATTGGTCAGCGGGACACTCCGCCACTCTGGAGATGGCCGAAGCCACTTCGTCCACCGACACCGAATCGTCCAGTCCGGAGACTCGAAACTCTACGCATTTGTCCGGTCTGGAGACTCGGACATCCTCCGTTGCGAAGACCTCCCTGAGCTTCGCTGCCAGGGAGTCGGCCTTTTCGGCACTGCCCTCCCCTGCCACCTCCATCAACTTGCCACCGGTAGCGGCCGTGCGGAAAGCAAGGGGCTCGATCCCCATCGCGTCCAGATCGATCTGCCCCTTGGCTGCCTCCAACGCCGCCTTGTAAGTGAGGCCCTTCTCCGCCGCACCCGGCTGGATCGTAATGACCACAGCCGAGGTGCGCGGGATCCGGATCCTCGGCTTCGGCGCCCTCTTCGCCGCGGGTGCCGAGGTCCCGGTTGCCTCCCTTCTCCTCGCCTTCCTCCTTCTCCCCTTGCCCACCACCTCGACCCAGCTGCCAGCAGCCGGTTTACTCGATGGTGGCGGGACTCCGTCACTTCCGGTGTTAGCGGCCTTGCCGCCCACTGTCACGTCCTGGGGTTTGACCGCCTTCCTCTTTCCCTTCCCCGGGCCCTTGCCCTTAGGGTACTTGAGGGGCGGCCAAGTCTCCTCTAAGACCGCGGATGAGGTAAGCGGTTCCAGCTCCATGGGTGCAAAAGAGCACCCAGGTACCGGTTCCTGTGCCTCCAAACTGCGGTCGGCTGCCAGTGGAGGTCTGGCGCGCTTCTCCGGGAGAAGGCGCTCCTCCATTGCCGCCAGTCTGGCGTTCACCATATCCCCGACCTGCCGCACTATCCGCTGCTCCAACTCCTCCAGAGCCGGTGCGGACCGTGCTGACGGGCCGGGGTCCTTCTCAGGTGCTGGCGGGGGAACCGCCGCACGAACCTCCTTCAACTCCCTGCGGAGTCCCTCTATCTCCTTGCGGAGTCCTCTTATTTCGGCTCGCTGGCGCTGGTTTGCGTTTTCCAGCGAGTCCGCTTCCCTGTTCGTGTACCTATTTGCGTACTGCTTGTGCACCGTTTTCAGGGTGACAATTGTATCAATCAGGGCACACTTGAAGGGCCCCGACAAATTACTGGAGCGTTCCGCCACGTGGCGTATGGTGTCGTAGCACTCCTTCTGCTTTTCGTTCAGCGCTTGCTCCATCGCGCCAACGTAATCTCTCTCCTCTCCGGTCAAGGACATCCACATAAAACCACTGGAGTGTCTCCTCTCACCGCTCAGCGACAGGGAGCAGGTTCACGGTTGCACTCACCACAACCCTGCCACGTCGCGCCGGCCGCTGGGCCTCCTCTCGGGGAGCCGTTGGCTCCAGCCGTCTCTGCGGCGATGTGCGAGACACCAGCACATCGCTTGCCCTCTCAGACTCCTAAGTGGACGCCGGGTTCCCCCGAACCCGACGCCCAGAGTCGCCTGGTTTCTGCCCCTCCGGCAGACCAGGCCTGCGCTTCGGAGGCAAGGTGCAACCCTTGCCGCCGATGCGATGCTCGGCCGGCTTACTCGCTTCTGCGCAAAGTGCGCAGTGCGGCTCAGCCGAGCACTCGCTGGACGTATGTCCGGGTCGACTGCACCGGTAGCAGATGCTGCTACGGTCGACCTCGGACTTGCACTGCTCCCGGACGTGCCCAACTACCAGGCACCGGAAGCAGCGCAGTGGGCGTGGATTCAACACGCGTAGGCGCGCCAGACTCCACCCCACCTTGAGGCGGGCACACTTAGCGACTCGCTTAGCGGCCGCCGCCGGGCAACGGACGATCGCCGTCCCGTTACCTCCCGCGTCGCGACGAATGTCGCCGACCTTTATCAGGTCATCGGGGCAAACCGCAATCCCCGATATGGCCAGGGCCACCTCCTCGCCGGACACCGAATCGTCCAGACCGGAAATGCGCAGCTCCGCCCATTTGTCCGGCCTGGTGATTCGGACGTCTTCAGTCTTAAAGACTTCCCGCAATTTGATCGCGAGGGTGTTAGCCTTCACGGCATTGTCCTCCCCCGCGACCTCCATCAACTTTCCACCCGTGGCAGTCGTGCGGAAGCAAAGAGGCCCGATCTCCATCGCATCCAGATCGATTTGCCTCTTGGCCTCCTCCAGGGCTGCCTTGTAGGAGAACCCTCTCTCCGCGGCATCCGGCTGGATGGTGAGAACCACAGCCGATGTGCGTGGCACCCGGATCCTCGGCTTCGGCGCCCTCTTCGCCTTGCGTGCCGAGGCTGCCTCCCTCTTTGCTCTCTTCCTATTTTTCCCCTTTTTCACCACCTCCGTCCAGCCACTGCCAGCTGCTTGAGGTGGAGGGGCTGCATCCACTCCGGTGTTTGCGGCCTTGCCGCTCACTGTCCCGTCCGGTTTCTTGGCCGTCTTCCCTTTTCCCTTCCCTGGGCCCTTGCCCTTGGGGTACTTCGGGGGCGGCCATGTTTCCTCCAAGACCGCAGTCGAGGCTGTCGGCTCCTGGTCCATGGGTGCAGACGAGCACCCAGGTACCGGTACCTGCGCCTCCAGACTGCGATCGGCGGCGAGTGGAGGTCTGGCGCGCTTCTCGGGGAGAAGGCGCTCCTCCATTGCCGCCAGTCTGGCGTTCACCATATCCCCGACCTGCCGCACTATCCGTTGCTCCAACTCTTCCAGAGCCGGGGCGGACCGTGCTGACGGGCCGGGGTCCCTCTTAGGCGCCGGCGGGGGAGCCGCCGCGCGAACCTCCTGTAACTCCTTGCGGAGTTCCTCTATCTCCGTACGGAGTACCTTAATTTGGTCTCGGTACCGCTTGTTCGCATTCTCCAGCGAGTCCGCCTCCCTGTCGGTGTACCGGTTCTCGTACTCACTATGCACCTTCTTAAGGATGAAGACCGCATTCTTAAGGGCACACTTGAAGGGAGCCGACAGCTGCCTGGAGTTGTCCGCCACGTGGTGTATGGTCTCGTAGCACTCCAGCCGCTTCTCGTTGTACACCTCCTCCATTCCATGTACCATATACCGCTCCTCTGCGGTCATGGACATCCCCAGTGAGGATTCCACCTCCGACTCAGACGTCTGCCTCAAAGAGGCATCCGCCGGGGGGATGGGAGTAGACATGCGAGCCACCAGCTCTTCTGCCTTCCTCTCCATCTCCGCCCGTTCCGCAGCCACCGCTGCCGCCTTGGCTGCAGCTCGGCCTATGCCCGCACCTGTCGTCGGCGGTCGGCCTCTACTACGCCTCGGCGCAGTATGCACCTTGGCGGCCGGAGCATCCGATTCAGGGTCGGTGCTCAACGGCTCGCCTCCGCAGCTGCTCCGGTCATCGGAGCGAGGCCGCTTCCTCTCCGAAGAGACCGATGTTCTGCTGCGCCTCTGGGAGTTGGAGTCCCCTTCGGGTTTTACGAAGGGTGTACACTCCTTCCTCCTGGAGCGCGCAGCACGAGTCTCTTTCCTACTCGTTTCTGCTATAGCCAGTCCGCTTGCTTGTTTCGAATCCATTGTGTGAGTGCCATTGTCGTCGTGTGTAGAAATGTGAATTTTGTCCCCCCCAGAAGACGAATGGGGACTGCAGGCCGGAGCCTGGAGGGATTCCCCCTTTCGGGGACCCTCCTGGGTAGTCTTCTTAAATTCACGATCCATTTTCATAGTTTTGCTTCAAAAAGGTGAAGCTCCTCTGTGGTGGGGGTCTAACGGCCGACTTCCCGTCGACCATGCCTGGATCACGAGCCCGAAACTACGCCCTGTAAGCAGCGCAGTTGCGGACTCCCGTGCCAGACACTCCCTTCGGCAACCCCCGAACCTTGAGATGTGGCACTTTGCGTTGCGACACCCGACGAAAATCGCCAAGTGTCGCAACACAAAGCGAACTCCCGACCAACTCCCGTGCCCTTCCGCGCTGGACTCTGCCATCAGAGTCCACCGGAAGACACGCCACCACGTTCTGAAATGACTTGGATGTTAGTAGGCCAGATAGCGTATCAGCCCACTAACATTCCAAGTCATTTCAGTCCCCCCCCTACCGAACTTCTGCTCGTGCAACTCTAAGGGTGAGGAGCACTTTCAGAAGTTCGGCCTTCCCCGACCGGAATTAGCCGCCACTGGGATCCCAACCTAACCTTTTTTTTTTTTTTTTTTTTTTTTTTTTTGTGACCCAGTGGAAATGCGTTACGCATACCACCGACTCCCGGGGGGAAGCCGGTGGTTATGTGGGACTCTCCGTCACTCCCGACCGACGGCCTACCCACTAAAACCACTGGGGTGTCTCCTCTCACCGCGTGGCGGCAGGCAGCGGAGTCACGGTTGCATTCTTCACTCGCCTGCCACCGCACGCTGGCCGTTGGGCCTCCTCTCGGGTAGCCTTTGGCTCCACCCGTCTCTGCGGCGATGTGCGGGACACCGGCACATCGCTCGCCCTCACTGACTCCTAAGTGGACGCCGGGTTCCCCCGAACCCGACGCCCAGAGTCGCCTGGCTTCTGCCTCTCAGGCAGACCAGGCTTGCGCTTCGGAGGCAAGGTGCAACCCTTGCCGCCGATGCGATGCTCGGCTGGCTGACTCGCTTCTGCGCACAATACGCAGTGCGGCTCAGCCGAGCACTCGCTGGCCCTATGTCCAGGTCGACTGCACCGGTAGCAGGCGCTACTACGGTCGACCTCGGACTTGCACTGCTCCCGGACGTGCCCAGCTACCAGGCACCGGAAGCAGCGCAGTGGGCGTGGATCCAGCACGCGAAGGCGCGCCGAACTCCACCCCACCCTGAGGCGGTCGCACTTTGCGACTAGCCTCGCCGCCGTCGCGGGACAACGGACCATCGCCGTACCGTTGCCCGCCATATTGCGGCGGATGTCGCCAACCTTCACCAGGTCGTCGGGACACTCCGCCGCTACTGATATGGCCAAGGCCACCTCCTCCTTTGTTACCGTGTCATCCAGACCGGAGATACGCAGCTCCGCGCATTTCTCCGGTCTGGTGATTCGGACGTCCTCCGCCGGAAACACCTCTCTGAGCTTAATCGCGAGGGAGTTCGCCTTCGCAGCGTTGTCCTCCCCCGCCAGCTCCATCACCTTCCCTCCCGTTGCGGCCGTTCGGAAGCCAAGGGGCTCGATCCCCATCGCATCCAGATCGATGCGTTCCTTGGCTGCCTCCAAGGCCGCTTTGTACGTGAGGCCTCTCTCCGCTGCGCCCGGCTGGATCGTAAGGACCACAGCCGAGGTGCGCGGGACCCGGATCCTCGGCTTCGGCGTCCTCTTCGCCTTAGGTGTCGAGGTCCCGGTTGCCTCCTTCTTCTTTCTCTTTCTGTTTCGCCCCTTTTTTGCCACCTCTGTCCAGCCACTGGCAGCTGGTTGAGGTGGGGGGGCTGCGTCCTCTCTGGTGTCAGCGGCCTTGCCGCTTACTGTCCCGTCCGGTATTTTGGCCGCCTTCCTCTTTCCCTTCCCCGGGCCCTTACCTTTCGGGTACTTGAGGGGCGGCCAAGTCTCCTCTAAGACCGCAGTTGAGGCAAGCGGTTCCAGCTCCATGGGTGCAGACGAGCACCCAGGCACCGGTTCCTGCGCCTCCAAACTGCGATCGGCTGCCAATGGAGGTCTGGCGCGCTTCTCCGGGAGAAGGCGCTCCTCCATTGCCGCCAGCCTGGCGTTCACCATTTCCCCGACCTGCCGCACTATCCGCTGCTCCAACTCCTCCAGAGCCGGTGCGGACCGTGCTGACGGGCCGGGGTCCGTCTTAGGTGCTGGCGGTGGAACCGCCGCACGAACCTCCTTCAACTCCTTGCGGAGTCCCTCTATCTCCTTGCGGAGCCCTCTTATTTCGGCTCGCTGGCGCTGGTTTGCGTTTTCCAGCGAGTCCGCTTCCCTGTTGGTGTACCTGTTGTCGTACTGATTGTGCACCGTTTTCAGCATGACAACAGCATCCCTCAGGGCACACTTGAAGGGCCCCGACAAATTACCGGAGTTGTCCGCCACGTGGCGTATGGTGGCGTAGCACTCCTCCCTCTTTTCGGTCAGCACTTGCTCCATTGCGCCAACGTAATCTCGCTCCTCTGCGGTCATGGACATCCCCACAGCTGCTCCGGTCATCGGAGCGAGGCCGCTTCCTCTCCTCAGAGACCGATGTCCGGCTGCGCCTCTGGGAAGTGGAGTCCCCTTCGAGTTTTACGAAGGGTGTACACTCCTTCTTCCTGGAGCGCGCAGCACGAGTCTCTTTTCCGCTTGTACCATCCGAAACCATTCCAGTTGCATGTTCGGTGTCAGTTATTCGTGAGCCAGTGTCGTCGTGTGTTGATCGCAAACGATTTTTGTCCCCCCCAGAATACGTTCGGGGACTGCAGGCCGGAGCCTGGAGGGATTCCCCCTTTCGGGGACCCTCCTGGGTAGATCTCTTAAAATCGTTGTTCTCCATTACAATATTGTGCTTCATAAAGGTGAAGCTCCTCTTTGTGGGGGTCTAACGGCCGACTTCCCGTCGACCATGCCTGGATCACGAGCCCGAAACTACGCCCTGTAAGCAGCGCAGTTGCGGACTCCCGTGCCAGACACTCCCTTCGGCAACCCCCGAACCTTGAGATGTGGCACTTTGCGTTGCGACACCCGACGAAAATCGCCAAGTGTCGCAACACAAAGCGAACTCCCGACCAACTCCCGTGCCCTTCCGCGCTGGACTCTGCCATCAGAGTCCACCGGAAGACACGCCACCACGTTCTGAAATGACTTGGATGTTAGTAGGCCAGATAGCGTATCAGCCCACTAACATTCCAAGTCATTTCAGTCCCCCCCCTACCGAACTTCTGCTCGTGCAACTCTAAGGGTGAGGAGCACTTTCAGAAGTTCGGCCTTCCCCGACCGGAATTAGCCGCCACTGGGATCCCAACCTAACCTTTTTTTTTTTTTTTTTTTTTTTTTTTTGTTACCCAGTGGAAATGCGTTACGCATACCACCGGCCCCCGGGGGGAAGCCGGTGGTTATGTGGGACTCTCCGTCACTCCCGACCGACGGCCTACCCACTAAAACCACTGGAGTGTCTCCTCTCACCGCTTCGCGACAGGGAGCGGGATTCACGGTCGCATTCTCCGCCCGTCTGCCACTTCGCGCCGGCCGCTGGGCCTCCTCTCGGGGAGCTCCTGGCTCCTTCCGTCTCCGCGGCGATGTGCGAGACACCAGCACATCGCTCGCCCTCACGGACTCCTAGGTGGACGCCGGGTTCCCCCGAACCCGACGCCCAGAGTCACCTGGCCTCTGCCCCTCCGGCAGACCAGGCCTGCGCCTCGGAGGCAAGGGGCAGCCCTTGCCGCCGATGCGGTGCTCGGCCGGCTTTCCTGCAGCTGCGCATAATGCGCAGTGCGGCTCGGCCGTGCACGCGCCGGCGTTGTGTCCGGGTCGACTGCACCGGTAGCAGGTGCTGCTACGGTCGACCTCGGACTTGCACTGCTCCCGGACGTGCCCTGCTACCAGGCACCGGAAGCAGCGCAGTGGGCGTGGATCCAGCACGCAGATGCGCGCCGAGCTCCACCCCACCTTGAGGCGGTCGCACTTTGCGACCCGCCTCGCCGCCATCGCGGGACAACGGACCATCGCCGTACCGTTGCCCGCTGCGTTGCGGCGGATGTCGCTGACCTTGACAAGGTCATCGGGACACTCCGCCGCTACTGATATGGCCAAGGCCACCTCCACCTTTGTAACCGTATCATCCAGACCAGAGATACGCAGATCCGCGCATTTCTCCGGTCTGGTGATTCGGACGTCCTCCGCCGGAAACACCTCTCTGAGCTTAATCGCGAGGGAGTTTGCCTTCGCGGCGTTGTCCTCCCCCGCCAGCTCCATCACCTTACCTCCCGTTGCGGCCGTTCGGAAGCCAAGGGGCTCGATCCCCATCGCATCCAGATCGATGCGTTCCTTGGCTGCCTCCAAGGCCGCTTTGTACGTGAGGCCTCTCTCCGCTGCGCCCGGCTGGATCGTGAGGACCACAGCCGAGGTTCGCGGGACCCGGATCCTCGGCTTCGGCGTCCTCTTCGCCTTAGGTGCCGAGGTCCCGGTTGCCTCCTTCTTCTTCTTCCTCTTCCGGTTTCGCCCCTTTTTGGTCACCTCTGTCCAGCCGCTGGCAGCTGAATGAGGTGGCGGGGCTTCGTTCCCTCTGGTTTCAGCGGCCTTGCCGCTTACTGTCACGTCCGGGTTTTTGGCCGCCTTCCCTTTTCCCTTCCCTGGGCCCTTGCCCTTGGGGTACTTCAGGGGCGGCCATGCCTCTTCTAATACCGCAGTCGAGGCTGTTGGCTCCTGGTCCATGGGTGCAGACGAGCACCCCGGTACCGGTACCTGCGCCTCCAGACTGCGATCGGCGGCTAGTGGAGGTCTGGCGCGCTTCTCCGGGAGAAGGCGCTCCTCCATTGCCGCCAGTCTGGCGTTCACCATATCCCCGACCTGCCGCACTATCCGCTGCTCCAGCTCTTCCAGAGCCGGTGCGGACCGTGCTGACCGGCCGGGGTCCTTCTTAGGAGCCGGCGGCGAAGCCGCCGCCCGAACCTCCTTCAACTCCTTTCGGAGTCCCTCAATCTCCTTGCGGAGCCCCCTTATTTCGGCTCGCTGGCGCGTGTTCGCGTTCTCCAGCGCGTCCGACTCCCTTTCACTCGTCCTGTACTGGTACTCCCTGTACACTTCCTTGAGTGAGGCGACCGCACTAGTCAGGGCATACTTAAAGGGGCCCGACAGGTGTGCAGATCGCTCCGCCACATGCTGTACCGTGTCCCAGATGTTCATCATCTTGTTCTCCAGCTCCCTCTCGTGCTCAACAATCAACTCCTTATCCTCTGCAGTGTAGGACAGGCCCCATGTTGAGTCCGTCTCCGATTCAGACGTCGGCCTCAAAGAGGCGTCCGCCGAGCGAATAGGAGTGGACATGCGAGCCACCAATTCCTCAGCCCTCTTCTCCATCTCCACCTGTTGTGCAGCCACCGCTGCCGCCTTGGCCGCAGCTCGGCCTACGCCCGCGCCTGTCGTTGGCGGTCGGCCTCTGCCACGCCTCGGCGTATTCTGCACCTTTGCGGCCGGAGCATCCGACTCAGGGTCAGTGCTCAACGGCTCTCCTCCGCAGCTGCTCCGGTCATCGGAGCGCGCCCGCTTCCTCTCTGAAGAGACCGAAGGCCTGCTGCGCCTCTGGGAGGTGGAGTCCCCTTCAAGTTTTATGAAGGGTGTACACTCCTTCCTACTCGAGCGCGCAGCACGAGTCTCTTTCTTCCTCGTACCATCAGTAACCTTGCCAGTTGCATGATCGGTGTCAATAATTCGTGTGCCAGTGTCGTCGTGTTTTGATCCCAAACGATTTTTGTCCCCCCCAGAATACGATCGGGGACTGCAGGCCGGAGCCTGGAGGGATTCCCCCTTTCGGGGACCCTCCTGGGTAGATCTCTTAAAACCGTTGTTCTCCATTACAATTTTGTGCTTCATAAGGTGAAGCGCCTCTTTGTGGGGGTCTAACGGCCGACCTCCCGTCGACCATGCCTGGATCGTGAGCCCGGAACTACGCCCTGTAAGCAGCGCAGTTGCGGACTCCCGTGCCAGACACTCCCTTCGGCAACCCCCGAACCTTGAGATGTGGCACTTTGCGTTGCGACACCTGACGAAAATCGCTAAGTGTCGCAACACAAAGCGAACTCCCGACCAACTCCCGTGCCCTTCCGCGCTGGACTCTGCCATCAGAGTCCACCGGAAGACACGCCACCACTCCCTGAAATGACTTGGATGTTAGTAGGCCAGATAGAGTATCAGCCCACTAACCTTCCAAGTCATTCCAGTCCCCCCCTACCGAACTTCTGCTCGTGCAACTCTAAGGGTGAGAAGCACGTTCAGAAGTTCGGCCTTCCCCGACCGGAATTAGCCGCCACTGGGTAAGATATGCGGAGATAAGTTACCGAGTGACGTTGCCCAGGATGCACCACGAGGAGGTTTCCGATCACCGCACCCCATCCCAACCTAACCTTTTTTTTTTTTGTTTCCCAGTGGAAATGCGTTACGCATACCACCGGCCCCCGGGGGGAAGCCGGTGGTTATGTGGGACTCTCCGTCACTCCCGACCGACGGCCTACCCACTAAAACCACTGGAGTGTCTCCTCTCACCGCTAGGCGACAGGGAGCAGGGTCACGGTTGCACTCACCACTGCCCTGCCACGTCGCGCCGGCCGCTGGGCCTCCTCTCGTGGAGCCTTTGGCTCCAGCCGTCTCTGCGGCGATGTGCGGGACACCGGCACATCGCTCGCCCTCACTGACTCCTAAGTGGACGCCGGGTTCCCCCGAACCCGACGCCCAGAGTCGCCTGGCTTCTGCCTCTCAGGCAGACCAGGCTTGCGCTTCGGAGGCAAGGTGCAACCCTTGCCGCCGATGCGATGCTCGGCTGGCTGACTCGCTTCTGCGCACAATACGCAGTGCGGCTCAGCCGAGCACTCGCTGGCCCTATGTCCAGGTCGACTGCACCGGTAGCAGGCGCTACTACGGTCGACCTCGGACTTGCACTGCTCCCGGACGTGCCCAGCTACCAGGCACCGGAAGCAGCGCAGTGGGCGTGGATCCAGCACGCGAAGGCGCGCCGAACTCCACCCCACCCTGAGGCGGTCGCACTTTGCGACTAGCCTCGCCGCCGTCGCGGGACAACGGACCATCGCCGTACCGTTGCCCGCCATATTGCGGCGGATGTCGCCAACCTTCACCAGGTCGTCGGGACACTCCGCCGCTACTGATATGGCCAAGGCCACCTCCTCCTTTGTTACCGTGTCATCCAGACCGGAGATACGCAGCTCCGCGCATTTCTCCGGTCTGGTGATTCGGACGTCCTCCGCCGGAAACACCTCTCTGAGCTTAATCGCGAGGGAGTTCGCCTTCGCAGCGTTGTCCTCCCCCGCCAGCTCCATCACCTTCCCTCCCGTTGCGGCCGTTCGGAAGCCAAGGGGCTCGATCCCCATCGCATCCAGATCGATGCGTTCCTTGGCTGCCTCCAAGGCCGCTTTGTACGTGAGGCCTCTCTCCGCTGCACCCGGCTGTATCGTAAAGACCACAGCCGAGGTGCGCGGGACCCGGATCCTCGGCTTCGGCGTCCTCTTCGCCTTAGGTGCCGAGGTCCCGGTTGCCTCCTTCTTCTTCTTCCTCTTCCGGTTTCGCCCCTTTTTGGTCACCTCTGTCCAGCCGCTGGCAGCTGAATGAGGTGGCGGGGCTTCGTTCCCTCTGGTTTCAGCGGCCTTGCCGCTTACTGTCACGTCCGGGTTTTTGGCCGCCTTCCCTTTTCCCTTCCCTGGGCCCTTGCCCTTGGGGTACTTCAGGGGCGGCCATGCCTCTTCTAATACCGCAGTCGAGGCTGTTGGCTCCTGGTCCATGGGTGCAGACGAGCACCCCGGTACCGGTACCTGCGCCTCCAGACTGTGATCGGCGGCTAGTGGAGGTCTGGCGCGCTTCTCCGGGAGAAGGCGCTCCTCCATTGCCGCCAGTCTGGCGTTCACCATATCCCCGACCTGCCGCACTATCCGCTGCTCCAGCTCTTCCAGAGCCGGTGCGGACCGTGCTGACGGGCCGGGGTCCTTCTTAGTCGAGGTCCCGGTTGCCTCCTTCTTCTTTCTCTTTCTGTTTCGCCCCTTTTTTGCCACCTCTGTCCAGCCACTGGCAGCTGGTTGAGGTGGGGGGGCTGCGTCCTCTCTGGTGTCAGCGGCCTTGCCGCTTACTGTCCCGTCCGGTATTTTGGCCGCCTTCCTCTTTCCCTTCCCCGGGCCCTTACCTTTCGGGTACTTGAGGGGCGGCCAAGTCTCCTCTAAGACCGCAGTTGAGGCAAGCGGTTCCAGCTCCATGGGTGCAGACGAGCACCCAGGCACCGGTTCCTGCGCCTCCAAACTGCGATCGGCTGCCAATGGAGGTCTGGCGCGCTTCTCCGGGAGAAGGCGCTCCTCCATTGCCGCCAGCCTGGCGTTCACCATTTCCCCGACCTGCCGCACTATCCGCTGCTCCAACTCCTCCAGAGCCGGTGCGGACCGTGCTGACGGGCCGGGGTCCGTCTTAGGTGCTGGCGGTGGAACCGCCGCACGAACCTCCTTCAACTCCTTGCGGAGTCCCTCTATCTCCTTGCGGAGCCCTCTTATTTCGGCTCGCTGGCGCTGGTTTGCGTTTTCCAGCGAGTCCGCTTCCCTGTTGGTGTACCTGTTGTCGTACTGATTGTGCACCGTTTTCAGCATGACAACAGCATCCCTCAGGGCACACTTGAAGGGCCCCGACAAATTACCGGAGTTGTCCGCCACGTGGCGTATGGTGGCGTAGCACTCCTCCCTCTTTTCGGTCAGCACTTGCTCCATTGCGCCAACGTAATCTCGCTCCTCTGCGGTCATGGACATCCCCAATGAGGATTCCTCCTCGGACTCTGACGTTTGCCTCAAAGAGGCATCCACCGAGGCGATGGGAGTAGACATACGAGCCACCAGCTCCTCAGCCCTCCTCTCCATCTCCGCCCGTTCCGCAGCCACCGCTGCCGCCTTGGCCGCAGCTCGGCCCACGCCCGCACCTGTCGTCGGCGGTCGGCCTCTGCCACGCCTCGGCGCAGTATGCACCTTGGCGGCCGGAGCATCCGACTCAGGGTCGGTGCTCAACGGCTCGCCTCCGCAGCTGCTCCGGTCATCGGAGCGAGGCCGCTTCCTCTCCTCAGAGACCGATGTCCGGCTGCGCCTCTGGGAAGTGGAGTCCCCTTCGAGTTTTACGAAGGGTGTACACTCCTTCTTCCTGGAGCGCGCAGCACGAGTCTCTTTTCCGCTTGTACCATCCGAAACCATTCCAGTTGCATGTTCGGTGTCAGTTATTCGTGAGCCAGTGTCGTCGTGTGTTGATCGCAAACGATTTTTGTCCCCCCCAGAATACGTTCGGGGACTGCAGGCCGGAGCCTGGAGGGATTCCCCCTTTCGGGGACCCTCCTGGGTAGATCTCTTAAAATCGTTGTTCTCCATTACAATATTGTGCTTCATAAAGGTGAAGCTCCTCTTTGTGGGGGTCTAACGGCCGACTTCCCGTCGACCATGCCTGGATCACGAGCCCGAAACTACGCCCTGTAAGCAGCGCAGTTGCGGACTCCCGTGCCAGACACTCCCTTCGGCAACCCCCGAACCTTGAGATGTGGCACTTTGCGTTGCGACACCCGACGAAAATCGCCAAGTGTCGCAACACAAAGCGAACTCCCGACCAACTCCCGTGCCCTTCCGCGCTGGACTCTGCCATCAGAGTCCACCGGAAGACACGCCACCACGTTCTGAAATGACTTGGATGTTAGTAGGCCAGATAGCGTATCAGCCCACTAACATTCCAAGTCATTTCAGTCCCCCTGTCCTCCTGTTGTCCTGTTGTCCTCCCCCGCCAGCTCCATCACCTTTCCTCCAGTTGCGGCCGTTCGGAAGCCAAGAGGCTCGATCCCCATCGCGTCCAGATCGATGCGCTCCTTGGCCGCCTCCAAGGCCGCTTTGTATGTGAGGCCTCTCTCCGCTGCGCTTGGCTGGATCGTAAAGACCACAGCCGAGGTGCGCGGGACCCGGATCCTCGGCTTCGGCGTCCTCTTCGCCTTAGGTGCCGAGGTCCCGGTTGCCTCCTTCTTTCCCTTCCTCCTAGCCTTCCTCTTCTTGCCCTTACTCACCACCTCGACCCAGCCGCTGCCAGCAGCTGGTTTACTCGAAGGATCCCAACCTAACCTTTTTTTTTTTTTTTTTTTTTTTTTTTTTTGTTTCCCAGTGGAAATGCTTTACGCATACCACCGGCCCCCGGGGGGGGAAGCCGGTGGTTATGTGGGACTCTCCGTCACTCCCGACCGACGGCCTACCCACTAAAACCACTGGAGTGTCTCCTCTCACCGCTTCGCGACAGGGAGCGGGATTCACGGTCGCATTCTCCGCCCGTCTGCCACTTCGCGCCGGCCGCTGGGCCTCCTCTCGGGGAGCTCCTGGCTCCTTCCGTCTCCGCGGCGATGTGCGAGACACCGGCACATCGCTCGCCCTCACGGACTCCTAGGTGGACGCCGGGTTCCCCCGAACCCGACGCCCAGAGTCACCTGGCCTCTGCCCCTCCGGCAGACCAGGCCTGCGCCTCGGAGGCAAGGGGCAGCCCTTGCCGCCGATGCGGTGCTCGGCCGGCTTTCCTGCAGCTGCGCATAATGCGCAGTGCGGCTCGGCCGTGCACGCGCCGGCGTTGTGTCCGGGTCGACTGCACCGGTAGCAGGCGCTGCTACGGTCGACCTCGGACTTGCACTGCTCCCGGACGTGCCCTGCTACCAGGCACCGGAAGCAGCGCAGTGGGCGTGGATCCAGCACGCAGATGCGCGCCGAGCTCCACCCCACCTTGAGGCGGTCGCACTTTGCGACCCGCCTCGCCGCCATCGCGGGACAACGGACCATCGCCGTACCGTTGCCCGCTGCGTTGCGGCGGATGTCGCTGACCTTGACAAGGTCATCGGGACACTCCGCCGCTACTGATATGGCCAAGGCCACCTCCACCTTTGTAACCGTATCATCCAGACCAGAGATACGCAGATCCGCGCATTTCTCCGGTCTGGTGACTCGGACGTCCTCCACTGGGAACACCTCTCTAAGCTTCATTGCGAGGGAGTTCGCCTTCGCGGCGTTGTCCTCCCCCGCAAGCTCCATCACTTTCCCACCCGTTGCGGCCGTTCGGAAGCCAAGGGGCTCGATCCCCATCGCCTCCAGGTCGATGCGCTCCTTGGCCGCCTCCAAGGCCGCCTTGTAGGTGAGGCCTCTCTCCGCTGCACCCGGCTGTATCGTAAAGACCACAGCCGAGGTGCGCGGGACCCGGATCCTCGGCTTCGGCGTCCTCTTCGCCTTAGGTGCCGAGGTCCCGGTTGCCTCCTTCTTCTTCTTCCTCTTCCGGTTTCGCCCCTTTTTGGTCACCTCTGTCCAGCCGCTGGCAGCTGAATGAGGTGGCGGGGCTTCGTTCCCTCTGGTTTCAGCGGCCTTGCCGCTTACTGTCACGTCCGGGTTTTTGGCCGCCTTCCCTTTTCCCTTCCCTGGGCCCTTGCCCTTGGGGTACTTCAGGGGCGGCCATGCCTCTTCTAATACCGCAGTCGAGGCTGTTGGCTCCTGGTCCATGGGTGCAGACGAGCACCCCGGTACCGGTACCTGCGCCTCCAGACTGTGATCGGCGGCTAGTGGAGGTCTGGCGCGCTTCTCCGGGAGAAGGCGCTCCTCCATTGCCGCCAGTCTGGCGTTCACCATATCCCCGACCTGCCGCACTATCCGCTGCTCCAGCTCTTCCAGAGCCGGTGCGGACCGTGCTGACGGGCCGGGGTCCTTCTTAGGCGCCGGCGGTGGAGCCGCGGCGCGAACCTCCTTTAGCTCCTTTCGGAGCGTTTCAACCTCCTTGCGGAGCCCCTTAATATCCCAACCTAACCTTTTTTTTTTTTTTTTTTTTTTGTAACCCAGTGGAAATGCGTTATGCATACCACCGGCCCCCGGGGGGAAGCCGGTGGTTATGTGGGACTCTCCGTCACTCCCGACCGACGGCCTACCCACTAAAACCACTGGGGTGTCACCTCTCACCGCTTGGCGGCAGGCAGCGGGGTCACGGTTGCATTCTTCACTCGCCTGCCACCGCGCGCTGGCCGTTGGGCCTCCTCTCTGGGAGCCTTTGGCTCCTCCCGTCTCTGCGGCGATGTGCGGGACACCGGCACATCGCTCGCCCTCTCTGGCTCCTTAGTGGACGCCGGGTTCCCCCGAACCCGTCGCCCGGAGCCGCCTGGCTTCTGCCCCTCTGGCAGACCAGGCCTGCGCTTCGGAGGCAAGGGGCAGCCCTTGCCGCCGATGCGGTGCTCGGCCGGCTTTCCTGCTGCTGCGCATATTGCGCAGTGCGGCTCGGCCGTGCACGCGCCGGCGTTGTGTCCGGGTCGACTGCACCGGTAGCAGGTGCTGCTTCGGTCGACCTCGGACTTGCACTGCTCCCGGACGTGCCCTGCTACCAGGCACCGGAAGCAGCGCTGCGGTCTTGGGTCCAGCACGCATATGCGCGCCCGACTCCAACCCACCCTAAGGCGGTCGCACTTTGCGACCCGCTTTGCCGCTGCTGCAGGGCAACGAACTAACGCCGTGTTGTTGCCCGCTGCGTTGCGGCGGATGTCGCTGACCCTGAATTGGTCAGCGGGACACTCCGCCACTCTGGAGATGGCCGAAGCCACTTCGTCCACCGACACCGAGTCGTCCAGTCCGGAGACTCGAAACTCTACGCATTTGTCCGGTCTGGAGACTCGGACATCCTCCGTTGCGAAGACCTCCCTGAGCTTCGCTGCCAGGGAGTCGGCCTTTTCGGCACTGCCCTCCCCTGCCACCTCCATCAACTTGCCACCGGTAGCGGCCGTACGGAAAGCAAGGGGCTCGATCCCCATCGCGTCCAGATCGATCTGCCCCTTGGCTGCCTCCAACGCCGCCTTGTAAGTGAGGCCCTTCTCCGCCGCACCCGGCTGGATCGTAATGACCACAGCCGAGGTGCGCGGGATCCGGATCCTCGGCTTCGGCACCCTCTTCGCCGCGGGTGCCGAGGTCCCGGTTGCCTCCCTTCTCCTCGCCTTCCTCCTTCTCCCTTTGCCCACCACCTCGACCCAGCTGCCAGCAGCCGGTTTACTCGATGGTGGCGGGACTCCGTCACTTCCGGTGTTCGCGGCCTTGCCGCCCATCGTCACGTCCTGGGGTTTGGCCGCCTTCCCCTTTCCCTTCCCCGGGCCCTTGCCTTTCGGGTACTTGAGGGGCGGCCAAGTCTCCTCCAAGACCGCAATTGAGGCAACCGGTTCCAGCTCCATGGGTGCAGACGAGCACCCAGGCACCGGTTCCTGTGCCTCCAAACTGCGGTCGGCTGCCAATGGAGGTCTGGCGCGCTTCTCCGGGAGAAGGCGCTCCTCCATTGCCGCCAGTCTGGCGTTCACCATTTCCCCGACCTGCCGCACTATCCGCTGCTCCAACTCCTCCAGAGCCGGTGCGGACCGTGCTGACGGGCCGGGGTCATCCCAACCTAACCTTTTTTTTTTTTTTTTTTTTGTGACCCAGTGGAAATGCGTTACGCATACCACCGACTCCCGGGGGGAAGCCGGTGGTTATGTGGGACTCTCCGTCACTCCCGACCGACGGCCTACCCACTAAAACCACTGGGGTGTCACCTCTCACCGCTTGGCGGCAGGCAGCGGGGTCACGGTTGCATTCTTCACTCGCCTGCCACCGCGCGCTGGCCGTTGGGCCTCCTCTCGGGGAGCCTTTGGCTCCTCCCGTCTCTGCGGCGATGTGCGGGACACCGGCACATCGCTCGCCCTCTCTGGCTCCTTAGTGGACGCCGGGTTCCCCCGAACCCGTCGCCCGGAGCCGCCTGGCTTCTGCCCCTCTGGCAGACCAGGCCTGCGCTTCGGAGGCAAGGGGCAGCCCTTGCCGCCGATGCGGTGCTCGGCCGGCTTTCCTGCTGCTGCGCATATTGCGCAGTGCGGCTCGGCCGTGCACGCGCCGGCGTTGTGTCCGGGTCGACTGCACCGGTAGCAGGTGCTGCTTCGGTCGACCTCGGACTTGCACTGCTCCCGGACGTGCCCTGCTACCAGGCACCGGAAGCAGCGCTGCGGTCTTGGGTCCAGCACGCATATGCGCGCCCGACTCCAACCCACCCTAAGGCGGTCGCACTTTGCGACCCGCTTTGCCGCTGCTGCAGGGCAACGAACTAACGCCGTGTTGTTGCCCGCTGCGTTGCGGCGGATGTCGCTGACCCTGAATTGGTCAGCGGGACACTCCGCCACTCTGGAGATGGCCGAAGCCACTTCGTCCACCGACACCGAGTCGTCCAGTCCGGAGACTCGAAACTCTACGCATTTGTCCGGTCTGGAGACTCGGACATCCTCCGTTGCGAAGACCTCCCTGAGCTTCGCTGCCAGGGAGTCAGCCTTTTCGGCACTGCCCTCCCCTGCCACCTCCATCAACTTGCCACCGGTAGCGGCCGTGCGGAAAGCAAGGGGCTCGATCCCCATCGCGTCCAGATCGATCTGCCCCTTGGCTGCCTCCAACGCCGCCTTGTAAGTGAGGCCCTTCTCCGCCGCACCCGGCTGGATCGTAATGACCACAGCCGAGGTGCGCGGGATCCGGATCCTTGGCTTCGGCGCCCTCTTCGCCGCGGGTGCCGAGGTCCCGGTTGCCTCCCTTCTCCTCGCCTTCCTCCTTCTCCCTTTGCCCATCACCTCGACCCAGCTGCCAGCAGCCGGTTTACTCGATGGTGGCGGGACTCCGTCACTTCCAGTGTTCGCGGCCTTGCCGCCCACTGTCACGTCCTGGGGTTTGGCCGCCTTCCCCTTTCCCTTCCCCGGGCCCTTGCCTTTCGGGTACTTGAGGGGCGGCCAAGTCTCCTCCAAGACCGCAGTTGAGGCAAGCGGTTCCAGCTCCATGGGTGCAGACGAGCACCCAGGCACCGGTTCCTGTGCCTCCAAACTGCGGTCGGCTGCCAATGGAGGTCTGGCGCGCTTCTCCGGGAGAAGGCGCTCCTCCATTGCCGCCAGTCTGGCGTTCACCATTTCCCCGACCTGCCGCACTATCCGCTGCTCCAACTCCTCCAGAGCTGGTGCGGACCGTGCTGACGGGCCGGGGTCCATCTTAGGTGCTGGCGGTGGAACCGCCGCACGAACCTCCTTCAACTCCTTGCGGAGTCCCTCTATCTCCTTGCGGAGCCCTCTTATTTCGGCTCGCTGGCGCTGGTTCGCGTTTTCCAGCGAGTCCGCTTCCCTGTTGGTGTACCTGTTGTGGTACTGATTGTGCACCGTTTTCAGCATCACAACAGCATCCCTCAGGGCACACTTGAAGGGCCCCGACAAATTACCGGAGTTGTCCGCCACGTGGCGTATGGTGGCGTAGCACTCCTCCCTCTTTTCGGTCAGCACTTGCTCCATTGCGCCAACGTAGTCTCTCTCCTCTGCGGTCATGGACATCCCCAATGACGATTCCTCCTCGGACTCTGACGTTTGCCTCAAAGAGGCATCAACGGAGGCGATGGGAGTAGACATACGAGCCACCAGCTCCTCAGCCCTCCTCTCCATCTCCGCCCGTTCCGCAGCCACCGCTGCCGCCTTGGCCGCAGCTCGGCCTACGCCCGCACCTGTCGTCGGCGGTCGGCCTCTGCCGCGCCTCGGCGCAGTATGCACCTTGGCGGCCGGAGCATCCGACTCAGGGTCGGTGCTCAACGGCTCGCCTCCGCAGCTGCTCCGGTCATCGGAGTGAGGCCGCTTCCTCTCCTCAGAGACCGATGTCCGGCTGCGCCTCTGGGAAGTGGAGTCCCCTTCGAGTTTTACGAAGGGTGTACACTCCTTCTTCCTGGAGCGCGCAGCACGAGTCTCTTTTCTGCTCTTTTCATCCGTTGCCAATTCGCTTGCTTGAATCAAATCCTTTATGTGTGTGCCATTGTCGTCGTGTGTTGAAGTGTGAATTTTGTCCCCCCCAGAAGACGAATGGGGACTGCAGGCCGGAGCCTGGAGGGATTCCCCCTTGCGGGGACCCTCCTGGGTAGTCTTCTTAAATTCACGGTTCATTTTCATGATGTTTGCTTCAAAGAGGTGAAGCTCCTCTGTGGTGGGGGTCTAACGGCCGACTTCCCGTCGACCATGCCTGGATCACGAGCCCGAAACTACGCCCTGTAAGCAGCGCAGTTTCGGACTCCCGTGCCAGACACTCCCTTCGGCAACCCCCGAACCTTGAGATGTGGCACTTTGCGTTGCGACACCTGACGAAAATCGCTAAGTGTCGCAACACAAAGCAAACTCCCGACCAACTCCCGTGTCTTTCCGCGCTGGACTCTGCCATCAGAGTCCACCGGAAGACACGCCACCACTCCCTGAAATGACTTGGATGTTAGTAGGCCAGATAGCGTATCAGCCCACTAACATTCCAAGTCATTTCAGTCCCCCCCTGCCGAACTTCTGCTCGTGCAACTCTAAGGGTGAGGAGCACGTTCAGAAGTTCGGCCTTCCCCGACCGGAATTAGCCGCCACTGGGTAAGATATGCGGAGATAAGTTACCGAGTGACGTTGCCCAGGATGCACCACGAGGAGGTTTCCGATCACCGCACCCCATCCCAACCTAACCTTTTTTTTTTTTTTTTTTTTTTGTTTCCCAGTGGAAATGCGTTACGCATACCACCGACTCCCGGGGGGAAGCCGGTGGTTATGTGGGACTCTCCGTCACTCCCGACCGACGGCCTACCCACTAAAACCACTGGAGTGTCTCCTCTCACCGCTTCGCGACAGGGAGCGGGATTCACGGTCGCATTCTCCGCCCGTCTGCCACTTCGCGCCGGCCGCTGGGCCTCTTCTCGGGGAGCTCCTGGCTCCTTCCGTCTCCGCGGCGATGTGCGAGACACCAGCACATCGCTCGCCCTCACGGACTCCTAGGTGGACGCCGGGTTCCCCCGAACCCGACGCCCAGAGTCACCTGGCCTCTGCGCCTCCGGCAGACCAGGCCTGCGCCTCGGAGGCAAGGGGCAGCCCTTGCCGCCGATGCGGTGCTCGGCCGGCTTTCCTGCAGCTGCGCATAATGCGCAGTGCGGCTCGGCCGTGCACGCGCCGGCTTTGTGTCCGGGTCGACTGCACCGGTAGCAGGTGCTGCTACGGTCGACCTCGGACTTGCACTGCTCCCGGACGTGCCCTGCTACCAGGCACCGGAAGCAGCGCAGTGGGCGTGGATCCAGCACGCAGATGCGCGCCGAGCTCCACCCCACCTTGAGGCGGTCGCACTTTGCGACCCGCCTCGCCGCCATCGCGGGACAACGGACCATCGCCGTACCGTTGCCCGCTGCGTTGCGGCGGATGTCGCTGACCTTGACAAGGTCATCGGGACACTCCGCTGCTACTGATATGGCCAAGGCCACCTCCACCTTTGTAACCGTATCATCCAGACCAGAGATACGCAGATCCGCGCATTTCTCCGGTCTGGTGATTCGGACGTCCTCCACTGGGAACACCTCTCTAAGCTTCATTGCGAGGGAGTTCGCCTTCGCGGCGTTGTCCTCCCCCGCAAGCTCCATCACTTTCCCACCCGTTGCGGCCGTTCGGAAGCCAAGGGGCTCGATCCCCATCGCCTCCAGGTCGATGCGCTCCTTGGCCGCCTCCAAGGCCGCCTTGTAGGTGAGGCCTCTCTCCGCTGCACCCGGCTGTATCGTAAAGACCACAGCCGAGGTGCGCGGGACCCGGATCCTCGGCTTCGGCGTCCTCTTCGCCTTAGGTGCCGAGGTCCCGGTTGCCTCCCTCTTCTTCTTCCTCTTCCGGTTTCGCCCCTTTTTGGTCACCTCTGTCCAGCCGCTGGCAGCTGAATGAGGTGGCGGGGCTTCGTTCCCTCGGGTTTCAGCGGCCTTGCCGCTTACTGTCACGTCCGGGTTTTTGGCCGCCTTCCTTTTTCCCTTCCCTGGGCCCTTGCCCTTGGGGTACTTCAGGGGCGGCCATGCCTCTTCTAATACCGCGGTCGACGCTGTTGGCTCCTGGTCCATGGGTGCAGACGAGCACCCCGGTACCGGTACCTGTGCCTCCAGACTGCGATCGGCGGCTAGTGGAGGTCTGGCGCGCTTCTCCGGGAGAAGGCGCTCCTCCATTGCCGCCAGTCTGGCATTCACCATATCCCCGACCTGCCGCACTATCCGCTGCTCTAGCTCTTCCAGAGCCAGTGCGGACCGTGCTGACGGGCCGGGGTCCTTCTTAGGCGCCGGCGGCGAAGCCGCCGCCCGAACCTCCTTCAACTCCTTTCGGAGTCCCTCAATCTCCTTGCGGAGCCCCCTTATTTCGGCTCGCTGGCGCGTGTTCGCGTTCTCCAGCGCGTCCGACTCCCTTTCACTCGTTCTGTACTGGTACTCCCTGTACACTTCCTTGAGTGAGGCGACCGCACTAGTCAGGGCATACTTAAAAGGGCCCGACAGGTGTGCAGATCGCTCCGCCACATGCTGTACCGTGTCCCAGATGTTCATCATCTTGTTCTCCAGCTCCCTCTCGTGCTCAACAATCAACTCCTTATCCTCTGCAGTGTAGGACAGGCCCCATGTTGAGTCCGTCTCCGATTCAGACGTCGGCCTCAAAGAGGCGTCCGCCGAGCGAATAGGAGTGGACATGCGGGCCACCAATTCCTCAGCCCTCTTCTCCATCTCCACCTGTTGTGCAGCCACCGCTGCCGCCTTGGCCGCAGCTCGGCCTACGCCCGCGCCTGTCGTTGGCGGTCGGCCTCTGCCACGCCTCGGCGTATTCACCTTTGCGGCCGGAGCATCCGACTCCGGGTCGGTGCTCAACGGCTCTCCTCCGCAGCTGCTCCGGTCATCGGAGCGCGCCCGCTTCCTCTCTGAAGAGACCGAAGGCCTGCTGCGCCTCTTGGAGGTGGAGTCCCCTTCAAGTTTTATGAAGGGTGTACACTCCTTCCTACTCGAGCGCGCAGCACGAGTCTCTTTCTTCCTCGTACCATCAGTAACCTTGCCAGTTGCATGATCGGTGTCAATAATTCGTGTGCCAGTGTCGTCGTGTTTTGATCCCAAACGATTTTTGTCCCCCCCAGAATACGATCGGGGACTGCAGGCCGGAGCCTGGAGGGATTCCCCCTTTCGGGGACCCTCCTGGGTAGATTTCTTAAAACCGTTGTTCTCCATTACAATTTTGTGCTTCATAAAGGTGAAGCGCCTCTTTGTGGGGGTCTAACGGCCGACCTCCCGTCGACCATGCCTGGATCGTGAGCCCGAAACTACGCCCTGTAAGCAGCGCAGTTGCGGACTCCCGTGCCAGACACTCCCTTCGGCAACCCCCGAACCATGAGATGTGGCACTATGCGTTGCGACACCTGACGAAATCGCTAAGTGTCGCAACACACAGCGAACTCCCGACCAACTCCCGTGTCCTTCCGCGCTGGACTCTGCCATCAGAGTCCACCGGAAGACACGCCACCACTTTCTGAAATGACTTGGATGTTAGTAGGCCAGATAGCGGATCAGCCCACTAACATTCCAAGTCATTTCAGTCCCCCCCCTACCGAACCTCCGCTCGTGCAACTCTAAGGGTGAGAAGCACGTTCAGAAGTTCGGCCTTCCCCGACCGGAATTAGCCGCCACTGGGTAAGATATACGGAGATAAGTTACCGAGTGACGTTGCCCAGGATGCACCACGAGGAGGTTTCCGATCACCGCACCCCATCCCAACCTAACCTTTTTTTTTTTTTTTTTTTTTTGTTACCCAGTGGAAATGCGTTACGCATACCACCGACTCCCGGGGGGAAGCCGGTGGTTATGTGGGACTCTCCGTCACTCCCGACCGACGGCCTACCCACTAAAACCACTGGAGTGTCTCCTCTCACCGCTTCGCGACAGGGAGCGGGATTCACGGTCGCATTCTCCGCCCGTCTGCCACTTCGCGCCGGCCGCTGGGCCTCCTCTCGGGGAGCTCCTGGCTCCTTCCGTCTCCGCGGCGATGTGCGAGACACCAGCACATCGCTCGCCCTCACGGACTCCTAGGTGGACGCCGGGTTCCCCCGAACCCGACGCCCAGAGTCACCTGGTCTCTGCCCCTCCGGCAGACCAGGCCTGCGCCTCGGAGGCAAGGGGCAGCCCTTGCCGCCGATGCGGTGCTCGGCCGGCTTTCCTGCAGCTGCGCATAATGCGCAGTGCGGCTCGGCCGTGCACGCGCCGGCGTTGTGTCCGGGTCGACTGCACCGGTAGCAGGTGCTGCTACGGTCGACCTCGGACTTGCACTGCTCCCGGACGTGCCCTGCTACCAGGCACCGGAAGCAGCGCAGTGGGCGTGGATCCAGCACGCAGATGCGCGCCGAGCTCCACCCCACCTTGAGGCGGTCGCACTTTGCGACCCGCCTCGCCGCCATCGCGGGACAACGGACCATCGCCGTACCATTGCCCGCTGCGTTGCGGCGGATGTCGCTGACCTTGACAAGGTCATCGGGACACTCCGCCGCTACTGATATGGCCAAGGCCACCTCCACCTTTGTCACCGTATCATCCAGACCAGAGATACGCAGATCCGCGCATTTCTCCGGTCTGGTGATTCGGACGTCCTCCACTGGGAACACCTCTCTAAGCTTCATTGCGAGGGAGTTCGCCTTCGCGGCGTTGTCCTCCCCCGCAAGCTCCATCACTTTCCCACCAGTTGCGGCCGTTCGGAAGCCAAGGGGCTCGATCCCCATCGCCTCCAGGTCGATGCGCTCCTTGGCCGCCTCCAAGGCCGCCTTGTAGGTAAGGCCTCTCTTCGCTGCACCCGGCTGTATCGTAAAGACCACAGCCGAGGTGCGCGGGACCCGGATCCTCGGCTTTGGCGTCCTCTTCGCCTTTGGTGCCGAGGTACCGGTTGCCTCCTTCTTCTTCTTCCTCCTCCGGTTTCGCCCCTTTTTAGTCACCTCTGTCCAGCCGCTGGCAGCTGAATGAGGTGGTGGGGCTTCGTCCACTCTGGTGTCAGCGGCCTTGCCGCTTACTGTCACGTTTTTGGCCGCCTTCCCTTTTCCCTTCCCTGGGCCCTTGCCCTTGGGGTACTTCAGGGGCGGCCATGCCTCTTCTAATACCGCAGTCGAGGCTGTTGGCTCCTGGTCCATGGGTGCAGACGAGCACCCCGGTACCGGTACCTGCGCCTCCAGACTGCGATCGGCGGCTAGTGGAGGTCTGGCGCGCTTCTCCGGGAGAAGGCGCTCCTCCATTGCCGCCAGTCTGGCATTCACCATATCCCCGACCTGCCGCACTATCCGCTGCTCTAGCTCTTCCAGAGCCAGTGCGGACCGTGCTGACAGGCCGGGGTCCTTCTTAGGCGCCGGCGGCGAAGCCGCCGCCCGAACCTCCTTCAACTCCTTTCGGAGTCCCTCAATCTCCTTGCGGAGCCCCCTTATTTCGGCTCGCTGGCGCGTATTCGCGTTCTCCAGCGCGTCCGACTCCCTTTCACTCGTCCTGTACTGGTACTCCCTGTACACTTCCTTGAGTGAGGCGACCGCACTAGTCAGGGCATACTTAAAAGGGCCCGACAGGTGTGCAGATCGCTCCGCCACATGCTGTACCGTGTCCCAGATGTTCATCATCTTGTTCTCCAGCTCCCTCTCGTGCTCAACAATCAACTCCTTATCCTCTGCAGTGTAGGACAGGCCCCATGTTGAGTCCGTCTCCGATTCAGACGTCGGCCTCAAAGAGGCGTCCGCCGAGCGAATAGGAGTGGACATGCGGGCCACCAATTCCTCAGCCCTCTTCTCCATCTCCACCTGTTGTGCAGCCACCGCTGCCGCCTTGGCCGCAGCTCGGCCTACGCCCGCGCCTGTCGTTGGCGGTCGGCCTCTGCCACGCCTCGGCGTATTCTGCACCTTTGCGGCCGGAGCATCCGACTCCGGGTCGGTGCTCAACGGCTCTCCTCCGCAGCTGCTCCGGTCATCGGAGCGCGCCCGCTTCCTCTCTGAAGAGACCGAAGGCCTGCTGCGCCTCTGGGAGGTGGAGTCCCCTTCAAGTTTTATGAAGGGTGTACACTCCTTCCTACTCGAGCGCGCAGCACGAGTCTCTTTCTTCCTCGTACCATCAGTAACCTTGCCAGTTGCATGTTCGGTGTCAGTTATTCGTGTGCCAATGTCGTCGTGTGTTGATCGCAAACGATTTTTGTCCCCCCCAGAATACGTTCGGGGACTGCAGGCCGGAGCCTGGAGGGATTCCCCCTTTCGGGGACCCTCCTGGGTAGATCTCTTAAAATCGTTGTTCTCCATTACAATATTGTGCTTCATAAAGGTGAAGCTCCTCTTTGTGGGGGTCTAACGGCCGACTTCCCGTCGACCATGCCTGGATCGCCAGCCCGAAACTACGCCCTGTAAGCAGCGCAGTTTCGGACTCCCGTGCCAGACACTCCCCTCGGCAACCCCCGAACCTTGAGATGTGGCACTTTGCGTTGCGACACCTGACGAAAATCGCTAAGTGTCGCAACACAAAGCGAACTCCCGACCAACTCCCGTGTCTTTCCGCGCTGGACTCTGCCATCAGAGTCCACCGGAAGACACACCACCACTCCCTGAAATGACTTGGATGTTAGTAGGCCAGATAGCGTATCAGCCCACTAACATTCCAAGTCATTCCAGTCCCCCCCTACCGAACTTCTGCTCGTGCAACTCTAAGGGTGAGGAGCACGTTCAGAAGTTCGGCCTTCCCCGACCGGAATTAGCCGCCACTGGGTAAGATATACGGAGATAAGTTACCGAGTGACGTTGCCCAGGATGCACCACGAGGAGGTTTCCGATCACCGCACCCCATCCCAACCTAACCTTTTTTTTTTTTTTTTTTTTTTTTTTTTTTTTTTGACCCAGTGGAAATGCCTTACGCATACCACCGGCCCCCGGGGGGGAGCCAGTGGTTATGTGGGACTCTCCGCCCTCTCGACCGACGGCCTACCCACTAAAACCACTGGGGAGATCCCTCACGACGCCATAGGAGCCGGAGTCACGGGGGCTCAATGCACGCTTCCGCAACCCCGTACCCACGACGCTGGTCCGCTGGGACCACGTCTCGGGGAGCTTTTGCTCCACCCGTCACAGTGGCGATGTGTGGGACTCAGACACATCGCGCACCCTCACGAGACTCTCTAGTTGACCGCCGGGTCCCCCCGAACCCGACGCCCAGAGTCTCCTATCCTAGCTACCGGTGTAGCTCCCTTCTTCCTCTTTGGCGGTGGCAGAGCGCAGGCTTTGCCCCCAATACGATGCCCGGCCGGCTTGCTTGCTGCTTCGCACAGAGTGCAATGCGGCTCGGCCGAGCAATCGCCCGCTTTGTGGCCAGGCTGGCTACATCGGTAGCACTGGCTACTTCGATCCACATTCCCTTTGCACTGCTCCCGGACGTGCCCCACCTCCAGGCACCGGTAGCAGCGCAAAGGCCGTGGGGCCAGCAGCTTGACGCGCACTGACACCCACCCCACCTTGATCCTTTCGCTCTGGGCGAGTTTCTTTGCCGCCGCTGCAGGGCACTGGACGAAGGTCGTACCAATACCTGCAGCGTTACGGCGGATGTCCTTGACCCTGACTGAGTCAGGACCACATCCTCCCATCCTTTGGATGACCTCCGCCACCTCAACCTTCGACACCGAGTCATCCAGACCAGAAAGTCGCAATTCCGCGCACTTTTCCGGTCTGTTGATCCGGATGTCTTCAGGCTTGAAGACCGCCCTTAGTTTGTTGGCGAGTGTATCTGCCTTTGCAGCGTTCTCCTCGCCCGCCAACTCAAACACTCGGCCACCAGTGGCCGCACGTCTAAATGTTAGAGATCGGATCCCCAGCTCCTCTGGGTCAATCCGTCTTTTTGCCTCCGTTAAGGCCTCAGCGTAGGATATGCCCCTCTCAGCAGCCCCGGGTTGTAGCGTCATGATAACGACCGAGGTGCGAGAGATGCGTATCCTAGGCTTCGGCGCCGCCTTGGGTTTCTTTGAAGAAGCCTTAGTCGCTGTCTTCTTGGAACCCTTTTTGGATCCCCCCTTACCCACTTCCGTCCAGCCCTCTGCGGCTGGTTTAGACTGTGAGGGGCCTGGATCCTTTTCGGCACTGGGAGCCACTGACTTCGGAGTCTTAGTGGACTTCCCCTTCCCTTTGCCTTTGCCCTTTGGGGCACTTTGTGGGGGCGGCTGGTTCGTCTCCACTTCCGCGATCATCCCCTCTGGAGGATTAAGCCAGGGGTCCATAGCTGGAGGCAGAGGCGCCCCCGGCGGAAGCCCCAGAATCTTTCGCCTTCGCTCCGCAATCTCGGTGGGCGTTCTCTTATGGGAGAACCTTCCCACTCCGGCAGCGGCACTTCCGGCCGGCACGACCGACTCCACTACAGGGTAGGAAGGTGTTGACGGCTCCGGGTCTACACTTCCAGTCGGTCTGACCTGTGTCTTCTCCTTGCGGTCGGCGGCTAGCGGAGGTCTGACGCGCTTCTCTGGGAGAAGCCGTTCCTCCAGCGCCGCCATACGCGCGTTTAACATGTCGCCGACTTGGCGAACCAGCCGCTGCTCGAGCTCTTCTGGAGCTGAGCCGGCCTGAGTCGATCCGCCGGGACACGTCCGTCCAGTGACTTGAGCCGCAGCGCGCGTCTCAAGCATATCTTTCCGAAGCGCGACGATCTCCTTCCGGAGGTCCGCAACTTCGACCTGCAGGCGCGAGTTGGCGCGCTGCAGCATCTCCGTCTCCTCATTAGTGGTCCTCTCTCTGAGGTCACCGATGATCTCGCGGAGCGAGGTCGCTGCATCTTTAAGGGTACGCACAAACGTGCCCTTAAGATGCCCCGACTTCGCTGCCACGGAGACAATCGCGGCAACGCACTCCATTGCCCGATGTGTTAGGTCCGCCACGGGTTCTTCCCCACGGTCTGCCGACGATTCCGACATCCGATTGGGTGTCGTCCTCGCCGAACGAATCCGCTGGGACATGGCTGCGACTTCCTTCTCTGCCGTCAGCTCCAGCTCCTCCCTCTCGGCAGCAACCAGAGCAGCCTTGGCAGCGGCAAGTCCGGCGTACTCGCCCGTAGTGGGCGGTCGGCCTCTACCGCGCCTCGGCGCATTCCCCACCTTAGCGGCCGGGGCTTCAGACTCACTTCCAGAGGAAGCAAGTGATCCGTCACCGCTGTCGTTCCTCGAGCGCTTCCTTTTCGTCCGACTCGACGACTCTCGCGGCGTTGGCGACCCCATGGAAGCCACGCTCTGAGAGTCGGAGTCATCTACCGGACTCAAAAAACGCTCGCAGTCCTCGTACCGAGAGAGCACCACCCGTGCCTCTCTCAAACTTGCACCACCCAAAACCAATTCGTTTGCAAGATCAGTATCCGTTGTCCGTTTGCCAGAGTCGTCGTGTGTATCAGTCGAGTGATTTTTGCTCCCCCCGTAGTACGTGGAGCAGCACGCCTCCTGCGAGGCGTGAAGGGATTCCTCCTCACGGAGACCCTCCCGGGTAGACATTTTTAAATCACTTTCCTTTTCCATGTTGTTTGCTTAATTAGGGTAAAGCTCCCCTGTGGGGGGGTCTAGCGGCCGACTTCCCGTCGACCATGCCTGGATCGCGAGCCCGAAACTACGCCCTGTAAGCAGCGCAGTTTCGGACTCCCGCTCCAGACACTCCCCTCGGCAACCCCCGAACCTTGAGATGTGGCACTTTGCGTTGCGACACCTGACGAAAATCGCTAAGTGTCGCAACACAAAGCAAACTCTCCGACCAACACTGCGCTGAGAAGCGCCCGTGTCTTTCCGCGCTGGACTCTGCCATCAGAGTCCACCGGAAGACACGCCACCACGATCTGAAATGACTTGGATATTAGTAGGCCAGATAGCGTATCAGCCCACTAACACTCCAAGTCATTTCAGTCCCCCCCCTACCGAATTTCTGCACGTGCAACTCTAAGGGTGAGGAGCACGTTCAGAAGTTCGGCCTTCCCCGACCGGAATTAGCCGCCACTGGGTAAGATATACGGAGATAAGTTACCGAGTGACGTTGCCCAGGATGCACCACGAGGAGGTTTCCGATCACCGCACCCCATCCCAACCTAACCTTTTTTTTTTTTTTTTTTTTTTTTGTAACCCAGTGGAAATGCGTTACGCATACCACCGACTCCCGGGGGGAAGCCGGTGGTTATGTGGGACTCTCCGTCACTCCCGACCGACGGCCTACCCACTAAAACCACTGGAGTGTCTCCTCTCACCGCTCAGCGACAGGGAGCAGGTTCACGGTTGCACTCACCACAACCCTGCCACGTCGCGCCGGCCGCTGGGCCTCCTCTCGGGGAGCCGTTGGCTCCAGCCGTCTCTGCGGCGATGTGCGAGACACCGGCACATCGCTCACCCTCACGGACTCTTAAGTGGACGCCGGGTTCCCCCGAACCCGACGCCCAGGGTCGCCTGGTTTCTGCCCCTCCGGCAGACCAGGCCTGCGCTTCGGAGGCAAGGTGCAACCCTTGCCGCCGATGCGATGCTCGGCCGGCTTACTCGCTTCTGCGCAAAGTGCGCAGTGCGGCTCAGCCGAGCACTCGCTGGACGTATGTCCGGGTCGACTGCACCGGTAGCAGATGCTGCTACGGTCGACCTCGGACTTGCACTGCTCCCGGACGTGCCCAGCTACCAGGCACCGGAAGCAGCGCAGTGGGCGTGGATCCAGCACGCAGATGCGCGCCGAACTCCACCCCACCTTGAGGCGGTCGCACTTTGCGACCCGCCTCGCCGCCATCGCGGGACAACGGACCATCGCCGTACCGTTGCCCGCTGCGTTGCGGCGGATGTCACTGACCTTCACCAAGTCATCGGGACACTCCGCCGCTACTGATATGGCCAAGGCCACCTCCACCTTTGTCACCGTATCATCCAGACCAGAGATACGCAGCTCCGCGCATTTCTCCGGTCTGGTGATGCGGACGTCCTCCACCGGAAATACCTCTCTCAGCTTAATCGCGAGGGAGTTTGCCTTCGCGGCGTTGTCCTCCCCCGCAAGCTCCATCACTTTCCCACCCGTTGCGGCCGTTCGGAAGCCAAGGGGCTCGATCCCCATCGCCTCCAGATCGATGCGTTCCTTGGCTGCCTCCAAGGCCGCTTTGTAGGTGAGGCCTCGCTCCGCTGCACCCGGCTGGATCGTTAAGACCACAGCCGAGGTGCGCGGGACCCGGATCCTCGGCTTCGGCGTCCTCTTCGCCCTAGGTGCCGAGGTCACGGTTGCCTCCTTCTTCTTCTTCCTCCTGTTTCGCCCCTTTTTCACCACCTCTGTCCAGCCGCTGGCAGCTGATTGAGGTGGCGGGGCTGCGTCCAGTCTGGTGTCAGCGGCTTTGCCGCTCTCCGTCACAACCGGTTTTTTGGCCGCCTTCCCTTTTCCCTTCCCCGGGCCCTTACCCTTGGGGTACTTTAGGGGCGGCCATGCTTCCTCTGTGATCGCAGTCGAGGCTGTCGGCTCCTGGTCCATGGGTGCAGATGAGCACCCAGGTACCGGTACCTGCGCCTCCAGACCACGATCGGCGGCAAGTGGAGGTCTGGCGCGCTTCTCCGGGAGAAGGCGCTCCTCCATTGCCGCCAGTCTGGCATTCACCATATCCCCGACCTGCCGCACTATCCGCTGCTCTAGCTCTTCCAGAGCCGGTGCGGACCGTACTGACGGGCCGGGGTCCTTCTTAGGCGCCGGCGGTGGAGCCGCGGCGCGAACCTCCTTTAGCTCCTTTCGGAGCGTTTCAACCTCCTTGCGGAGCCCCTTAATCTCGGCTCGATGGCGCATATTTGCGTTTTCCATCGAGTCGTACTCCCTCTCACCAGTCCTTACACTGTACTCCTTAAAAATCACCTGCATAGAGCGTACCGCTTCACGCAGTGCATTCTTAAATGGCCCAGACAAGTTACCGGAGTGATCCGCCACGTGAGTGATTGTGGCGTAGCACTCCCTCAACTTGCTGGACATCTCCATCTCGTGCTCGACAAAAGCCTCCTTCTCTTCCGCGGTAAAGGACATCCCCCATGACGACTCCGTCTCCGACTCAGACGTTGGCCTCAAAGAGGCGTCCGCCGAGTGGGTGGGAGTGGTCATTCGGGCCACCAGTTCCTCCGTCCTTCTCTCCATATCCCTCTTCTGCGCGATCAACGCTGCCGCCCTGGCCGCCGCTCGGCCAACGCCAACACCTGTAGTTGGCGGTCGGCCTCTGCCACGCCTCGGCACATTCTGCAGTTTGGCGGCCGGAGCATCTGACTCAGGGTCAGTGCTCAACGGCTCGCCTCCGCAACTGCTCCGGTCATCGGAGCGGGCCCGCTTCCTTTCGGAAGAGACTGAAGTCCTGCTACGCCTCGGAGAGGCGGAGTCCCCTTCAGGTTTCACTGAGGGTGTACACTCATACCTCCCCGAGCGCGGAGCACGAGCCTCCCTCTTTGTTGTTCCGTCAGGAACCAATCCACTTGCGTTATCAAAGTCCGTAGTTCGTAAGCCAATGTCGTCGTTGTTTTTAGAAGCCAATCGATTTTTGTCCCCCCCAGAATACGATCGGGGACTGCAGGCCGGAGCCTGGAGGGATTCCCCCTTTCGGGGACCCTCCTGGGTAATTCTTTTAAAATCGGTGTCACTCATCATACTGTTATGCTTCATGAGGGTGAAGCTCCCCTGTGGGGGGGTCTAACGGCCGACCTCCCGTCGACCATGCCTGGATCGCGAGTCCGAGACTACGCCCTGTAAGCAGCGCAGTCACGGGCTCGCGCGCCAGACACTCCCCTCGGCAACCCCCAAACCTTGAGACTTGGCGCTTTGTGTTGCGACACCCGACGAAAATCGCAAAGTGTCGCAACACACAGCGATCTCTCCGACCAACACTGCGCTGAGAAGCGCCCGTGTCTTTCCGCGCTGGACTCTGCCATCAGAGTCCACCGGAAGACACGCCACCACGTTCTGAAATGACTTGGATGTTAGTAGGCCAGATAGCGTATCAGCCCACTAACATTCCAAGTCATTCCAGTCCCCCCCCCCTACCGAACTTCTGCTCGTGCAACTCTGGTGAGGAGCACGTTCAGAAGTTCGGCCTTCCCCGACCGGAATTAGCCGCCACTGGGTAAGATATACGGAGATAAGTTACCGAGTGACGTTGCCCAGGATGCACCACGAGGAGGTTTCCGATCACCGCACCCCATCCCAACCTAACCTTTTTTTTTTTTTTTTTTTTTTTTTTTGTTACCCAGTGGAAATGCGTTACGCATACCACCGGCCCCCGGGGGGAAGCCGGTGGTTATGTGGGACTCTCCGTCACTCCCGACCGACGGCCTACCCACTAAAACCACTGGGATATCCCTCTTTCCGCCATGGGAGTCGGAGTCACGGGTGCTCAAAGTAATCTTCCGCAACCCCGTCTCCACGGCTTTGGTCCGCTGGGACCTCATCACTGGGAGCTATGGCTCTCCTCGCTATGGCGGCGATGTGCGGGATATCGGCACATCGCGCGCCCTCACTGACTCTGTAGTGGACGCTGGGTTCCCCCGACCCCGACGCCCAGAGTCGCCTGGCTTCCGCCCCACTGGCAGACCAGGCTTGCGCCTCGGAGGCAAGGTACAACCCTTGCCTCCAATGCGGTGATCGGCTGGCTTACTCGCCTCTGCGCACAGTGTGCAGTGCGGCTCAGCCGAGCACTCTTTGGCCCTATGTCCGGGTCGACTGCACCGGTAGCAGGTACTGCTACGGTCGACCACTGACTTGCACTGCTCCCGGACGTGCCCGACCTCCAGGCACCGGAAGCAGCGCAGTGGACGTGGATCCAGCACGCGAAGGCGCGCCGAACTCCACCCCACCTTGAGGCGATCGCACTTCGCGACCCGCCTCGCTGCGGCCGCGGGACAGCGGACGACCACAGTCCCGTTGCCTCCCGCGTCGCGACCGACGTCGCTGACCTTTATAAGGTCATCGGGGCACTCAGAAGCCCCCGATATGGCCATGGCCACTTCCTCTCTGGACACTGAATCATCCAGACCAGTAATGCGCAACTCCGCGCATTTGTCCGGTCTGGTGATTCTGACGTCCTCCGTCTTAAACACCTCCCGCAACTTTATCGCGAGGGAGTTAGCCTTCACGGCGTTGTCCTCCCCCGCAAGCTCCATCACCTTCCCTCCCGTGGCGGCCGTGCGGAAGCCAAAAGGCCCGATCCCCATCGCCTCCAGATCGATGCGCCCCTTGGCCTCTTCCAGGACCGCCTTATAGGTGAGTCCTCGTGCCGCGGCACCCGGCTGGATCGTAACAACCACAGCCGAGGTGCGCGGGACCCGGATTCTCGGCTTCGGCGCCCTCTTCGCCGTGGGTGCCGAGGTCCCGGTCGTTTCCCTCTTCGTCCTCCTCCTCCTCTTGCCCTTACTCACCACCTCGACCCAGCCGCTGGCAGCTGGTTTACTCGAGGCTGGCGGGGCCACTTCCTGTCCAACTTTAGCGGCCTTGCCGCTTTTAGTCTCGTCCGTGGTTTTGGCCGCCTTCCCTTTCCCCTTTCCCGGGCCCTTGCCCTTAGGGTACTTCAGAGGCGGCCACGTCTCCTCCAAGACCTCAGTCGAGGCTGTCGGCTCCTGGTCCATGGGTGCAGACGAGCTCCCAGGGACCGGTGCCCGCGCCCCCAGACCGCGGTCAGCGGCTAGAGGAGGTCTGGCGCGCTTCTCCGGGAGAAGGCGCTCCTCCATTGCCGCTAGTCTGGCGTTCACCATGTCCCCGACCTGCCGCACTATCCGCTGCTCTAGCTCTTCAAGAGCGGGGAGGGACCGTGCTGACGGGCCGGGGTTCGTCTTTTGCGCTGGCGGGGGAGCCGCCGCGCGTACCTCCTTGAGCTCCTTACGAAGCTTCTCCACTTCCTTGCGGAGGTCTTTGATCTCCGCCCGGTGACGCTGGTTCGCGTGAACGAAAGCGTCCGCCTCCCTACCGGTGAGCCTTTGCTCGTACTCAGAGTGCACCTCTTTCAAGACGTCCACCGCCTTGTAGAGTGCACTCTGGAAAGGCCCCGACAAGTTGCTGGAGCGTTCCGCCACGTGCTCGATCGTGGCATAGCACTGACTCCGCTTCTTGTCCAACTCGATCTCGTGCGCGATGCCTTCATCCCTCTCTGCTCCGGTCATGGAGAGCCCCCATGACTCCACCTCCGACTCAGACGTCAGCCTCAAAGAAGCGTCTGCCGAGTGGGTGGGAGTGGCCATGCGGGCCACCAGTTCCTCCGCCCTTCGCTCCATGTCCCTCTTTTGTGCAGCCAACGCTGCCGCCTTGGCCGCAGCTCGGCCTACGCCCGCGCCTGTCGTCGGCGGTCGGCCTCTGCTGCGCCTCGGCACATTCTTCACTTTGGCTGCCGGAGCATCTGACTCCGGGTCGGTGCTCAACGGCTCGCCACCGCAGCTGCTCCTGTCATCGGAGCGCTGCCGTTTCCTCTCGGAAGAGACCGATATTCTGCTACGCCTCGAAGAGGTGGAGTCCCCTTCAGGTTTTACGAAGGGTGTACACTCCTTCCTCCCTGAGCGCGCAGCACAAGTCTCTTTTCTTCTCACTCCGTCGGTTTCCAATCCGCTCGCTTTATCGGTGTCCGTAATGTGTTTGCTTGGGTCGTCGTGTTTGATCTTGTGAAATTTGTCCCCCCCAGAAAACGAATGGGGACTGCAGGCCGGAGCCTGGAGGGATTCCCCCTTTCGGGGACCCTCCTGGGTAGTTCTATTAATTTCACTTTTATCCATCTTGTTTGCCTCATGAGGGTGAAGCTCCCCTGTGGGGGGGTCTAATGGCCGACCTCCCGTCGACCATGCCTGGATCGCGAGTCCGAAACTACGCCCTGTAAGCAGCGCAGTTTCAGACTCCCGTGCCAAACACTCTCCTCGGCAACCCCCGAACCTTGAGATGTGGCACTTTGCGTTGCGACACCTGACGAAAATCGCTAAGTGTCGCAACACAAAGCAAACTCTCCGACCAACACTGCGCTGTGAAGCGCCCGTGTCTTACCGCGCTGGACTCTGCCATCAGAGTCCACCGGAAGACACGCCACCACTTTCTGAAATGACTTGGATGTTACTAGGCCAGATAAGAATCAGCCCAGTAACATTCCAAGTCAATTCAGTCCCCCCCCTACCGAACTTCTGCTCGTACAACTCTACGGGTGAGAAGCACGTTCAGAAGTTCGGCCTTCCCCGACCGGAATTTGCCGCCACTGGGTAAGATATACGGAGATAAGTTACCGAGTGACGTTGCCCAGGATGCACCACGAGGAGGTTTCCGATCACCGCATCCCATCCCAACCTAACCTAACCTAACCAGTGCCAACCCAAGAGCGAGTCGGGCAACACGCATTCTATCGAGTTAAAATTATTTGAAATTTATTATAAATTGTTTCGATTTGTTGCCTGCCAAAAAGTGAAATTAAAGCATTTAAAACTCGCCAAAATCACAAGTGTTGCACACCATTTGATACATAAAGAAGACTGGATTACAGTGATAAAGAAAAATTGAAAATCGGCCTATATTTGACCGAAATATCACCAATAAAACCGCAAACCGACGAGATATAGGACTGGTTCCTGTATCTTCAAAAATTAACGCTGGTCAAACAAGATCTGTAACCCCCTCCTTTGCAGTTTTCAGAATAAGCACCTTTTCACGCCCAATCAGTGGACACCAAAATTGGACTCCCACCGCGTACAAGGACGAAGCTGTGAAGGAGAACACCAGGAAGTCCGGAAGCCCGGAAAACGATATCCCGATCCCGGAACAGGAGAGCCAAACCGAGAACAGGACTGCAAGCAGGACGTCGACACCAACTCGGGGACACCGGGATCGACGACATCGGACGGAGACCGGGTTAGTTATAAGTAAATTTGTAAAAATTTGTAATTGGTAAAAATCTAGATCAGTTTCTAAAACTTGATTACTAGAAATTGTGTTGAATGAAAAATATAACGTTTTATGTATAAAATAGTCTAACTCAAAACAAAAAGTTTGACGGTCAATTTGGATTTTTATGTTAATAACTGACGAAGATACAAGACATTAATCCCAAACGGGAATTACCAAAAACCGCACGATAGTGTGGTAAAGTCCATTGGCCGATTGACCTACTTTCAAAGTAGCTTCACTTACTTAGAGAACGAGAACGACGCTGGCCTGAAGGTGAGCTTCCGCGGAATTAGTTTGTATGAAAATTTCAAAATTTTAAAACATTAGTTTTTGACATTCTGACCGTGCCAGATCGTGGAGGGCACGTTTTTGGACGATACTATATAAATTTCATTTAGTATTTCTCCCCCCTTGACCCTCAATCACTTAAAAAAGGGGTAAGGGGTGCAAACTTTGAGGCTAAATAACTTCAGATCAGTGGGTCGCAGAGACATTTCGAAAAAGCCGTATTGTTATTAATTTCTTTCTTTATCTGCGACAAACCTTCTTCCCCCCCCCCCCCCCCCAAAATATAATTAAAACGCAAATATCTCGAAAACGGTACGTTTTAGACAAAAATTGACACGACTTTATGGTATACTCGTATACCACAAATATTGACCCCCGACCTTATTAAAATCTAACCCCACCCTTAACAACCCCTCTTTTTTCAAAATTTTTTTTTTTATATTTTATAGAAAACTCTAAATAACTCCGGAACGGAGGGTCGTAGACGAAATTGGACGGAAGTTCACGTATACACAAGTTCTACGCATCTCTTTCCTCAAACAAGTACCCCCCTCTCCCCCATACCCCCCTCCCCCTCATCGAAAAATTTAAATTGTATACTAGTGTTATTACTACAGGCTCCCTAACTCAATTCATTACACTTAGTAAATTCGCAAAATTATTAGCACATCATCATCATAAGCAGCCGTACAAATATTGCAGCCAACCGTAGTATAGAGAATAAAACTGTATAAATTATATAACCCGTAATCAGAACCATTTCAGGAATACAGATAAAGGATCTCCAAATTCAAATTATCATCATCATCATAAATAAAAATACAAGTAACCTACCTATAGTACAACTGTTGAGATCACTCCGCTCCGCGCCGCGCGCCGCCCCGCCCCCCGCGCCCCGCGCCCCGCCCCGCGCCCCGCCCCGCGCCCCGCCCCCGCCGCCGCGCGCCCGACCTGCGCTCGCTCGGTGCATTACCTCCCGCCCCGAGCCCCGCTTGCCCCACCATTTATTCAAAGATAAATATTAAAATCTTCAGACTGCAATAACTTTAAAACCAGGCTTAGTAAAAATTATCTGAAAAGACCGTCGGGATCAGCGTTCCCATATCTTTATATACATTATTTAATTAATTTATTTCCTCCCCCCCCCTGTCATACTACACCCCCTCACCTTAAAATTATCTGCATACAAAACGATAACAGTAAGTAAATATAGTTATACATTCATATTTATAATATAGCAATCATACTGCCACAGTCACGCAAAACCATCATCATCATCATCAACATCAAACAACTAACCATCTTATATATAAAATTATAATTCTGTCCACTAATACTTCAATATTCATATATTACATTCGGTATCGTTCCACTCCCCCCCCCCCCCTCCCCCCCGCCGCCGCCCGCCGCGCCCGGCCGCCGCGCGCTCGGAGCTCGGAGCTCGGCGCCCGCCCGCCCGTCCCGACCCCCGCCGTTCATTCACCTGATAAAGACTAATTCATATCACAATCGATTAGTGGAGCGTGGGAACTGATTGACCGTGGGAAAGTTCTATCGACCGTGGGAAAATCTATTGTTGAAAGATAATAAAAACTTTTACGAGCTCATAGCGTGGGAACTTTTATTGTATTAAATAATATTAAACCTTTTACAGACCCATAGCGTGGGAAAATTTACTGATAACACAAATAGAGTTCATCGGAGAGCGTGCATCATTATCATCAGCGTTTCTTCAATTAAAAATTTAAAACTAAATAACTGTGGAACGGTGCAGTGGATCTAAAAACTGTAAACGGATCTAGAACCTACATCACCATCCGCGTCTAAATACATACCATTACACTATCCGCAGCACCATCCCCCTCAAATTTAATAAAACTAAGTACGTAAATAAATAATATAAGGGCAACTTTGAATCAGCTAAATAGTAACTACAAACCTTTACTTTACCGCGGCCTAAGCTTTGCCTCCGAGACGTAAGTCACTGCCGTGGCTCGGTAACCACGAGCGCGTACGCGTCTGCTAATAGCAAATTGGCAGGCACTTCTCGTCTACAGTACAAAACACAATTCAACAAACTGTAGACCTGATTATTTCGAGCACCATAGACACTTACTGTATGTAACTATCAAAAACCCAACCCACAGCCCACCGCCCACCCGCGTCACCCTCAGTCCTGTAAAACGCTCCTGTCCCACACTCCCTTGACTCGGGTTGTACTTTGTAATTTTAACAGAGAGGCGCAACACTAACAGACCAGACGGACATACAAAGAACCAACAAAAACCTTGCTCCGCTCCCTTAAACACCCTCAGAAAGTACTCACCTATCAAATCGTAGCTTCAAAAAGAGACTCGTAAATTCCATAACGAATCTCGGTGACCTCTGAAGGACCTATATACATACAGAAACCGGGTAATAAGGGAAGCGAAACCTTTAGGCCAAACAATCCTGCACCCCACCTCTGGTGCACCGCATATTTTCGAGGCACTTAGGATAAGTTAGAATTAAGTTGTTAGATAAGTCTATGTATAGTGTACACGACACTCGGCCACTCGCCTACACAGCAGACAGCAGGACAAACTGACGGTTCCTTGGACAACCAAGGTTCACGCACACAACCTCACACATATTCCAGATACCTACACTAACACACACATCGACTCCCTTACAACACACACATACACAGGTATATCATAGGTACATCGTGCCTATAAGCGACCTGTCACTCACGCGCAGACACACTCATCGCATTCAATAAATAAAACAACACACGTATTCAACTTTCAAACATTCACACAGTTAGCATACTACCGCTCACTCACACCACACCCCGCTGCCACTGCACGCACCTGAAACACAACAGACAAATTGACACAAATATTATAAAAATAATTGACAAATAGAAACAACAAACATAGACAAAGCTGACTCGGCCTTTTACACCGAGTCCAGATTACTTACTTTTACTTATAATAAAAACTACTACTTGCTCTCGTTCTGTAGTACCTAGCCGTTAAATTAGTCGCTCGATAAACCATGTTCCGGACTCCAGCGAAACCGACGCGGGAAAATCACGGCCGGACCATGACGCTGTCCGAAGCCGAAGAGCTCGGCCTAGCCTCGCCTCCCGGCGAACCCGCGGGGGCCTCCGGCTCCCCGCTGCACACCTCTTCCCCTCGCTCATCTCCGGGGCCGCGGCGGACGGAGCGCCCGCCCGGGCCCAGGCCGGAGTGCCCGACCGGGCCCGGGCCGGCGCGCCGGAAGTCGCTCGAGGCGGTTTCGGTGCCTTCAGCGCATGCTCAAACCGGCGACCGCATCTCCGAGGCGCGCTCCTTGCTCGTTCTTGCGAAGGAACAGCTGAAACTCTCGCGAAATACGAGCAGGGAGATCGTGAAGAAGGTCGTCTCGGCCGTCGAGCGGATGTACCAGCTGGTAGAGGAGAGCGATACCGCCGCTAGACAGGCCCAGGCGTCCGATACATACAAACAAACGAAAAGCAGAAATACGGAGACAGCACAGACAACACAGACGGACAAACAGATAAAACAACACGAAATTTTAGTAGGAAAAATTGACGAACAAACAAAATTAATTTTAGAAAATAAAGTTCAAATAGAAAAACTCTCCCAAATCGTACAAATAAAACAAACGGACACACAAACAGACATACCGACAGACCGACCGACTTATGCGAGTGTAACAGCGACCCCGGTGTGCGGCGCAATGCACTCGCTGATAATCGGCTCGAGAGACGATAACGAGACGGGAGAGGAAGTTTTTAACAAAATAAGGAAAGTGCTGAACGCGAAGGAGGAAGGAACGAGAATAGATAGGATAAGAAGAGCGCGAGATAGAAAGATTATCGTAGGGTGTAGGGATAAGGAAGACATTAAAAGGGTGAAGGAAAAAATAGCAGGAAAAGAACAAAACTTCACAGTCTTAGAAATGAAGAACAAAAATCCCATCATAAAACTTTACGGTGTGCTCAGGAGTAACTCCGATGAGGACATCGTAAAGTCCTTAAAAAACCAAAATACACACCTTTTTAAAAATTGTGATATAGAGGACGCGCAGCTCGAAATATACTACAGAGCGAGAGCAAGGAACCCACTGACCTCGAACGTAGTGGTTAAGGTACCACCGACTGTGTGGCAGGCGGCGACCGCCGCAGGGGTGGTGCACATTGACATGCAGCGCGTGCGGGTCACGGACCAGTCTCCACTGATCCAGTGCTCGCGCTGCCTCGGGTACGGCCACGGCAAAAAGTTTTGCCAGGACCCGGTCGATGTGTGCAGCCACTGCGGCGGGTCGCACCTCAGAGCCGGGTGCCCGGTCTGGCTCGCGGATGGTCCCGCCAGTTGCGTAAGCTGTACTAAAGCCAAGCTAGATAAAATTGAACACAACGCCTTCAGCGGTGAATGCCCGGTGAGAATGAAGTGGGATGCGCTAGCGCGTTCCACCGTGGCGTATTGCTGAGGGCGACATTACGGTGACTCTGGCTTTCGTGGGCTCTGTCCGTGGTGACTTTTTACATAACACACACAGAAACACAATAAAAAACAGACAACATACATCAAACACACGATCTAACTATACAAACCATGCAAATGAGGCACGTTTTCATTCGAAAACGGGTCAAATTTCGAGCGGAAACAAACACACACGAACAGACAAAAAACACTACGCAAGCACAAATATAACAAGACGCACAAACATCCAAGAAATCACACAAACAAACACGCACGAAACATACAAAACAAAGCATAAATATTCACCTACAAGGTCGCGGCGGACAGAATATATCGCGGAGGGCAAAATTACCCAAGAAAACAGCAAGAGCGGTGCCACCAGGGAGCCAAACTGGGAAGCCATACGCGTAGAAAACAGACACATAAATAACACCAAAACACTAACACAAAACACTACACCAATAAATACACAAACAGTACGTATACATGTAAATGGATGGACAAGATGGCCTATGGCCCAAACATTTACGTAACATAAAAACAAAAAACAACTTTTTAAATAACAAAGCAAATGCAGTTTAACATGAATAAAGCAACAAACACCACACAAAAAACGCATAAAAACAAACAAAATATATTATACACAAAATACATACAATTCTATGTAGATATTTAGCAAGTAAAAAAAATAAAATAAATTTTTTCGGAAATTTAAAAGAAAATGTAGCTAGAGTAAAAATTACGATGCAGTATCAAACATGCTATGATATGCTACACCACATACCAGCAAAAAGCAAATCACGTAATACAGCACAGTATACAACACAACACACCATTAATACAAAATACCTCAAAACACAGTACAATACTTAACACAACGCAGATAACAACAAAACACAGCACACAATAAAGCATAGTACACAACACAACACAGCACAGTCACAACACAACATAGTATGCATTACAGCAAAACACAATATAGCACAGGAAAACACGCAACATAGTATAACACACAAGAAACAGTAGTCAAAACAGCACAGCACACAGCAAGGTACAGAAAACAACAAAGCACAGCATACAACACAGTACAGCACAGCATAGCACACAGTACACCACAGCATAAAACACAGCACAGCACACAATACAGCACAGCATACGATACTGCACAGCACAGCATACAACGTAACACAGCACAAAACAGCATAGTACAAATAACATAAATCACAAAACATGGCATAACACACAAAACAACATAGCACACAACACAATAAAGCAGAAAATACAGAATAACACATAACACGGCACAGTACACCATACACACTATCATATACACACTACAAAGGCGAGTGGCACCGCCAGCTCTGGCGCAAATTGTAATAGTACTATAAGCATGAACATAGTGAACACACAAAAAAGTAACACAACGTAACATGACATGATATGTACACCTAGAATGGCGAGAAAAGCCAATAAATACAGAAATACTGAATGTAAATATAAAATAAGTAAGTTAGCAAAAAAAGACAAGTATGAAATGGATCACCATAATATATTGTGATATATTAAACAGTGCCCGAAAATTAAATGTGTAAAAATGTTGTTGTTAAGCAACCTCAATGCCAATACAATAGGTAGTACTAGACTAAATAAATATTGTTATAAAATGTTTTTAGAAATACGTAAAGAACATAAACTAATGTGTAATAAAATATGTAAATGCACCAAGTAAAAACATAAAGCTATTAAAAGCAATGTGCGGGATAGTCATAATAAAGATAAGATAATTATTGATATGTAGAGAGTGAACCTAATGTATAAATAGTCTATAGAGTAATTAATAAAATTGTAAAATAATTAGATAACTAACCAGAACACACCCAACTAGATAAAACAAACTAGATATATATTATAATTTATCCTTTTATTTTAAGAAACATTACTATGTAAATAAAGAAACCCCAGTACTCAACCCTGACTCAGTCAGGGACACACTTAGCTCGCGGGCCGGGCCTCTGCGCCCGGACAGGAAAAAAAAAAAAAAAAAAAAAAAAAAAAAACCTAACCTAACCTAACCTAACCTAACCTAACCTTTTTTTTTTTTTTTTTTTTTTTTTTTTGTTTCCCAGTGGAAATGCGTTACGCATACCACCGGCCCCCGGGGGGAAGCCGGTGGTTATGTGGGACTCTCCGTCACTCCCGACCGACGGCCTACCCACTAAAACCACTGGAGTGTCTCCTCTCACCGCTAGGCGACAGGGAGCAGGGTCACGGTTGCACTCACCACTGCCCTGCCACGTCGCGCCGGCCGCTGGGCCTCCTCTCGGGGAGCCTTTGGCTCCAGCCGTCTCTGCGGCGATGTGCGAGACACCGGCACATCGCTCGCCCTCACGGACTCCTAAGTGGACGCCGGGTTCCCCCGAAACCGACGCCCAGAGTCCCCTGGCTTCTGCCCCTCTGGCAGACCAGGCTTGCGCCTCGGAGGCAAGGTACAACCCTTGCCACCGATGCGATGTTCGGCTGGCTGACTCGCTTCTGCGCACAATACGCAGTGCGGCTCAACCGAGCACTCGCTGGCCCTATGTCCAGGTCGACTGCACCGGTAGCAGGCGCTACTACGGTCGACCTCGGACTTGCACTGCTCCCGGACGTGCCCAGCTACCAGGCACCGGAAGCAGCGCAGTGGGCGTGGATCCAGCACGCGAAGGCGCGCCAAACTCCACCCCACCCTGAAGCGGTCGCACTTTGCGACCCGCTTCGCCGCCATCGCGGGACAACGGACCATCGCCGTACCGTTACCCGCTATGTTGCGGCGGATGTCGCCGACCTTCACCAGGTCATCGGGACACTCCGCCGCTGCTGATATGGCCAAGGCCACCTCCTCCTTTGTCACCGTGTCATCCAGACCAGAGATACGCAGCTCCGCGTATTTCTCCGGTCTGGTGACACGGACGTCCTCCGCTGGGAACACCTCTCTTAGCTTAATTGCGAGGGAGTTCGCCTTCGCGGCGTTGTCCTCCCCCGCCAGCTCCATCACCTTTCCTCCAGTTGCGGCCGTTCGGAAGCCAAGAGGCTCGATCCCCATCGCGTCCAGATCGATGCGCTCCTTGGCCGCCTCCAAGGCCGCTTTGTATGTGAGGCCTCTCTCCGCTGCGCTTGGCTGGATCGTAAAGACCACAGCCGAGGTGCGCGGGACCCGGATCCTCGGCTTCGGCGTCCTCTTCGCCTTAGGTGCCGAGGTCCCGGTTGCCTCCTTCTTTCCCTTCCTCCTAGCCTTCCTCTTCTTGCCCTTACTCACCACCTCGACCCAGCCGCTGCCAGCAGCTGGTTTACTCGAAGGTGGTGGGGCCACGTCTCGCCTGACTTCGGCGGCATTGCCACTCCTAGTCCCGTCCGGTTTGGCCGCCTTCCCTTTTCCCTTACCCGGGCCCTTGCCCTTTGGGTACTTCAGGGGCGGCCATGCCTCCTCTAAGACCATGGGTGCAGACGAGCACCCAGGGACCGGTTCCTGCGCTTCCAGACCACGATCGGCGGCGAGTGGAGGTCTGGCGCGCTTCTCCGGGAGAAGGCGCTCCTCCATTGCCGCCAGTCTGGCGTTCACCATATCCCCGACCTGCCGCACTATCCGCTGCTCCAGCTCTTCCAGAGCCGATGCGGACCGTGCTGACGGGCCGGGGTCCTTCTTAGGCGCCGGCGGTGGAGCCGCGGCGCGAACCTCCTTTAGCTCCTTTCGGAGCGTTTCAACCTCCTTGCGGAGCCCCTTGATCTCGGCTCGATGGCGGATATTTGCGTTTTCCATCGAGTCGTACTCCCTCTCACCAGTCCTTTCACTGTACTCCTTAAAAATCACCTGCATAGAGCGTACTGCTTCACGCAGTGCATTCTTAAATGGCCCAGACAGGTTACCGGAGTGATCCGCCACGTGAGTGATTGTGGCGTAGCACTCCCTCAACTTGCTGGACATCTCCATCTCGTGCTCGACAAAAGCCTCCTTCTCTTCCGCGGTAAAGGACATCCCCCATGAAGACTCCGTCTCCGACTCAGACGTTGGCCTCAAGGAGGCGTCCGCCGAGTGGGTGGGAGTGGTCATTCGGGCCACCAGTTCCTCCGCCCTCCTCTCCATATCCCTCTTCTGCGCGACCAACGCTGCCGCCCTGGCCGCCGCTCGGCCAACGCCAACACCTGTAGTTGGCGGTCGGCCTCTGCCACGCCTCGGCACACTCTGCAGTTTGGCGGCCGGAGCATCTGACTCAGGGTCAGTGCTCAACGGATCACCTCCGCAACTGCTCCGGTCATCGGAGCGGGCCCGCTTCCTTTCGGAAGAGACTGAAGTCCTGCTACGCCTCGGAGAGGCGGAGTCCCCTTCAGGTTTCACTGAGGGTGTACACTCATACCTCCTCGAGCGTGGGGCACGAGCCTCCCTCTTTGTTGTTCCGTCAGGAACCAATCCACTTGCGTTATCAAAGTCCGTAGTTCGTAAGCCAATGTCGTCGTTGTTTTTAGAAGTCAATCGATTTTTGTCCCCCCCAGAATACGATCGGGGACTGCACGCCGGAGCGTGGAGGGATTCCCTCTCGCGAGGACCCTCCTGGGTATATCTTTTAAAATCGGTGTCACTCATCATACTGCTATGCTTCATGAGGGTGAAGCTCCCCTGTGGGGGGGTCTAACGGCCGACCTCCCGTCGACCATGCCTGGGTCGCGAGTCGGAGACTACGCCCTGTAAGCAGCGCAGTCACCGGCTCGCGCGCCAAACACTCCCCTCGGCAACCCCCAAACCTTGAGATGTGGGACTTTGCGTTGCGACACCCGACGAAAAACGCAAAGTGTCGCAACACAAAGCGATCTCTCCGATCCTTCCCGGATCAACCAACTCTGCGCTTAGAAGCGCCCGTGTCTGTCCGCACTGGACTCTGCCATCAGAGTCCACCGGAAGACACGCCACCACTTTCTGAAATGACTTGGATGTTAGTAGGCCAGATAGCGTATCAGCCCACTTACATTCCAAGTCATTTCAGTCCCCCCCCTACCGAACTTCTGCTCGTGCAACTCTAAGGGTGAGAAGCACGTTCAGAAGTTCGGCCTTCCCCGACCGGAATTAGCCGCCACTGGGTAAGATATACGGAGATAAGTTACCGAGTGACGTTGCCCAGGATGCACCACGAGGAGGTTTCCGATCACCGCACCCCAACCTAACCTAACCTAACCTAACCTAACCTAACCTAACCTAACCTAACCCCACACTGTACCGCCGAGAGAGAGTTGTCGAGGAATACCTTAAAACAAAAGAGGAATACGAGCAAGCAGCAGGTCGAGCAAAAACAGAAAGCTGGAAAAACTTCTGCGAAAAGCAGGACAGGGAGACGGTCTGGCAAGGAATATATAGAGTCCTCGGCAGAACCGCAAAAAGGGAGGAAGACGTCCTACTTGAGGTTGAAGGCAACGTACTAGACGCGAAAGGTTCCGCGAAGGCATTAGCCGAGTCGTTTTACCCGGAAGACCTCAAAAATAGCGATAGTACGGAACACCGCAGAGTGAGAATGCAAGCCGAATCCGTGAACAAAATGACACATGGTGAAAAATGTGATCCGTTGTTCACGAAAACGGAGCTCTTCACTGCGGTGAATGCCTTCAACGTAAAGAAAGCACCGGGCGCGGACGGTCTTACAGCAGACATCTGCCGAGAGGCGATTTTTACCGACCCGGACCTCTTCCTAAGCCTCGTGAACAGATGCCTCCAGTGCGCATACTTCCCCAGGAAATGGAAAGAGGCTACAGTCGTAGCGCTGCGGAAACCCGGCCGAGATAATTATAGTGTGACAAAGTCGTATCGTCCCATAGGCCTCCTACCGGTTTTGGGAAAAATTTTTGAGAGGATGTTGATGGCCCGAATTAGGTTTCATATCCTACCCGGACTGAGTACTCGCCAGTACGGTTTCATGCCACAAAGAAGCACGGAAGACTCCCTCTATACCTTAGTGACACATATTCATGCGAAGCTCGCGGAGAAACGCATGATCACATTGGTGTCGCTTGATATAGAGGGAGCCTTTGACGGTGCATGGTGGCCTGAAATTAGAGTCCGACTGGCTGAGAAAAAATGTCCGATAAACCTAAGGAGGGTCATCGACAGTTACCTCTGCAACCGGAGAGTGGAGGTCCGATACGCAGGGGAAACAGCTGAGAAGGAAACGAGCAAGGGTTGTGTACAGGGTTCTATAGGGGGGCCCACACTGTGGAATCTACTTTTAGATTCCCTGTTAAAGGAATTGGAAGACAATGGAGAGTACGTGCAGGCATTCGCAGACGACATAGTGCTGGCTTTCGATGGTGAAACGGCGTTGGAGATAGAAAGACATGCTAATGCCACATTGGCGCGTGTTCAGGAGTGGGGTAATAGAGTGAAACAAAAGTTTGCGGCACATAAAACCATGGCAATGACCATCACCCGCAAACTTAAATTTGACACCCCGCGCCTGAACATGGGCGGCATTGACATTGGCATGTCCAAGGAGATTAAGCTTCTCGGCCTCACCATCGACGAGAAGCTGACCTTCAATAGTCACGTCGCGAATGTCTGCAGGAAGGCAATAAACTTTTACAGGCAGCTGTCGAGGGCAGCGAAAACACAGTGGGGGCTAAACCCGGAAATTGTAAGAACCCTGTACACAGCCGTTGTGGAACCGACCATCCTGTACGCGGCCAGCGCATGGGCGCCGGCAACGAACAAAATCGGCGTAAAAAAGCACCTAGATGCCGTGCAACGTGGATTCGCGCAGAAGATCACGAAGGCGAACAGAACGGTGTCTCTCCACTCTGCACTATTAATTGCTGGGCTGCTTCCGCTTGATTTAAAAATCAGGGAAGCGGCCTCGCTTTATGAATTAAAGAAAGGAAAATCCCAGCAATTAATAGGAGACCTAGAGATGGAAAAACAGACACCATATGCACAGGCACCACACCCGGCAGACTGGGTGCAACTTAAATTTGAATGCTTGGCAGACAGAGCAGCTCTAGAGCAATCCCAATCCAGCGACACAAACATCTATACTGACGGTAGCAAAATCGAGGGGAAAGTCGGAGCAGCCATATCCATTTGGAATGGAACCGCCGAGATAAGTACCCGAAAATACAAGCTAGCTGATTGCTGCTCTGTCTACCAGGCAGAACTGCTTGCGATTGCCGAAGCAAGTAAAATTGCGCTGAAAAACGAAAAATCACACAGTTGCATCTTTAGTGACTCTAGATCGGCACTAGAGACAGCAACTAACGTCACGTCTCTCCACCCTCTCGTGCTCCAGATAAGACAAAATGCTGGAGAAATTGCAAAACAGAACCGGATTTTAAAACTATACTGGATTAAGGCGCACGCGGGGTTGGAGGGAAATGAAAGGGCCGATGAACTAGCAAAAACCGCAGCGCTGCAACTAAAAACTAAGCCAAAATACGACAAGTGCCCCATTTCTTACGCAAAATACTTGCTAAGACGCGAATCCATTGCTAAATGGAACATTAGGTACGTAGAAGGACAGACAGCATCGGTGACCAAAACCTTTTTCCCAGACGCCATGCAATCACACAGCATAATAAAAAACATGAACATAGACAAACACACCACACAACTGCTGACAGAGCATGGTGGGTTCTCCTCATACTTGTATCGTTTCAAGTGTAAGGAGAGCCCTTCATGCAGCTGTGACCCAGAGGTGGAGGAGAGCGTCATACACGTTATCACCGATTGTCCAATATACGGCCTAAAGCGATACAACACAGAGATACTGATAGACACAGAAATAACAGAATGTAATCTAAAGGAAATTATAAAGAACAAAGATATAAGAACTGAGTTTATAAAATATTGTACAGAAATAATAGGCATAGTAAATAAGAAAAATAAATAAGTAGCTTTAAAAACAGGAAACTATTCACATATATTTGCGTATAAATATATGGAATATGTAATAGAATAGGAAATAGAATAGGAATTAACCAAAGAAAGTATAAAATAAAATATGTATAACATTAGCTCTTAAATTTATTCACAAAAATGTAATAGGAAATAGAATATGAAATAACCAAAGATAAGATTGAATATGTATAACATTAGCTCTTAAATTTTATTTATAAAAATGTAATAGAAATAGAAAATGACTAATAAAGGAAACAAGTACTAAACCCTGACCTTGTTAGGGACCTAGCTCGCGGGCCGGGCCTCTGAGCCCGGACAGGAAAATTAAAAAAAAAAAAAAAAAAAAAAAAAAAACCTAACCTAACCTAACCTAACCTAACCATGTGATCTGAAACAAACAAAGGCAACATATTGAAATTCATGTTTTACTGAAATATTTCATACAAATTGTGAGCAAATCCGGGAATCCAGCTTGTATTGCATTCTAAAGAGAGAACAAGACATTCACCGCATCCACAGACCAACCAGAGAGAACAAGACATTCACCGCATCCACAGACCAACCAGGTGAGACGCTAAGTCTGAAACACAAACCTCAAATTTGGTGTGGAAGTAGCTGTCGTTCAGGTGCACACTACTACTCGGGACGTCCGCCAGGCGGTCCTGCTTGTTCTCTCGTTTATTTCGTTCAAATCTGATCAGTGGTTTTCGACTTATATGAAAATAACCGAAAATTTTTTGTCAACATCTCATTCACATACGTTTATAGATACCACTGATTTAATCTAGGTCAGAACTAGGTCTTATTGTTGTTTTCTTGTAATTCAGGACATGTAGGTACTCTAAGAGGGCAAAAATTTATGAGTTTTCAGCTCGAAACCACTGAAACAATCTCACAAATACTTGACCAAAACATTAATCATTTGCCATACTTGTACATGGGTACTTACCCAAATATTTTAAAAAATTCGCGTTCTGATGTTTCCATTTTCATTGATATTGAAGTATCTAAGTTCTTGACAGCTCCCAGGCTGCCAATGACCTGCATTTTGTCACTGCATCTATGTGATCTGAAACAAACAAAGGCAACATATTGAAATTCATGTTTTACTGAAATATTTCATACAAATTGTGAGCAAATCCGGGAATCCAGCTTGTATTGCATTCTAAAGGTAATATTATATTTGTTTTAGAGAGAACAAGACATTCACCGCATCCACAGACCAACCAGGTGAGACGCTAAGTCTGAAACACAAACCTCAAATTTGGTGTGGAAGTAGCTGTCGTTCAGGTGCACACTACTACTCGGGACGTCCGCCAGGCGGTCCTGCTTGTTCTCTCGTTTATTTCGTTCAAATCTGATCAGTGGTTTTCGACTTATATGAAAATAACCGAAAATTTTTGCCCGGCCACCCACCCATATGGTAGTTACGTAGGTTAACGAAAACGTATTTCCGAGCAACGGAAATTTGTTAACTTTTTTGTTTGCCTACCGATTGGCTTGAAATTTAAAATATAAGACGGACGTGGCCTGCGTTGCCCAAAATAATTTAAATAATTAGGATTCTATGATAACTAATTGCTGTTATTCGGGTTTTCCTGCATTTAATTACATTTTGACCAAATTCGCCACACCACAAGACATACACATGCACACACTTGTTTATTTATTAGAAACACACTTGTTTAACATTGCCACGTAGCATTCACAACCCTCACACACACACACACACACACACACGTGACCAAACATTCGCAAGCATACAACTCGTGATTTATTTGCACTCATATACAATATACACACCTCTCTCTTACAGACATTACCTGCAAGCATACACACACACATGAAACGAACATACACATAACCACTCACGCAACATCACATACATAGCTGACATTTACATTCACATTGCACACCTACCGTAAAAAGTCGACGACCGCTGGACGACGCGACGCAGGAAAACCTGAAACAGAAAAGACATTTTAAATAGGTTACATACACGAAAATACTGTTATAGATACTTGACTTGGAGTCGTTATGGGCCGGCTCCCTACACCGGCACTATAACAGGCTTAGAGTGGCAAACTTAATGCCAAAATTGTATGTTGTATATTGGAAAGAATAAAAGATTATTGTAAATTAGATAGTAAGAACGGAAGGAGCCGCCTTACAAAAACAGGCCTATGTATATATAAACATATATATCATTTTGACAATCTTTTAAGTTGAAGACTTGTGTATCCTATACAATACACATCATCATCAAATCCCGCCGAGATCCCTTAGAATAAACTTATAAATTTAATAAATATGTATCGCACCCCAAAAAATCAAACCCACGACGAACAAAAACCTAACAAAAGGAACGAACGACGCCCTACCAAGGAGAGTATGCGACGGGAACGACCAGAGATACGAAAAAACCGGGTCGACCCAGCTCAGCGACGCCACCGCCGGAGCAGAGGGCGGCCGCTGTGCGTCAGACAGGTGTGACCAGAAGACTTTCGGGCCCACCGTCCGGCGGCACACCGGCGACGGTGGAGACTACCCCTCTGATGTCATCGGTCGTCGAGGCGCAGCATCTGCAGCAAAATATTATCCAGGTCTTTAAAGCGTCCAAAAACACCAATAAAAACATAATAAAATCGGTGCTAGGAGATGTTGAGCGGCTCTGCAGCCTGGTCCTGGAAGCGTGCTCCAGGGGAGGTGCGGACTTCGTGGGGCATACCCTAGGGCATACACCAAAAATAGATAAATATAGAATAGAAAACGTAGAATACACAAAGAAATTAGAAAACATTATAGAAAGACATACAAAAATAATAGAAACAAACAATGAAAAAATGGAAAATTTAACAGAGCTACTAACAAAAAGAACTTATGCCGAAATAGCGGCGACGACGCCCGAAAAACAACACCAAAACAAACCTATGACCACGGTTTTGCACTCAGTTGCCGTCACGGGAAAAAGTGGAATGGAGACAGGGGAAGAAGTGCTGGACATTATCAGAAATGTAGTTAAGGCCAAAGAGGGAAATGTTAAGATAGAAAACATAAGAAAAGCAAAAGATAGAAGGATTATAGTAGGATGTCGGTCACAAGAGGAAAGGAAGAAAGTAAAAGACATCCTTGCGGAGTCCTCCGAGCTGAAGGTCGAGGAAATGCAAAACAAGGATCCTCTGGTTATAATGAGAAACGTTCTGAAGTACCACACCGACGATGACATAATTAAGGCGCTTCGAAACCAAAATAAAAACATTTTCGAAGGTCTCGGGGTGGGGAATTGCAGAGCAGAGATAACATACAAAAAGAGAACCCGGAATCAGCACGTGCACCACATTGTTATGAGGGTCTCCGCAGTGATATGGCGCAGATTGCTTGAGGCAGGCACAGTGCACATCGACCTACAACGGGTCAAGGTTGAAGACCAATCCCCGCTGGTCCAGTGCTCGCTCTGCCTCGGCTATGGCCATGCCCGCCGTTATTGCCTAGAAAAGAACGAAAAATGTAGTCACTGCGGGGGCCCCCATATGAGAGAAAAGTGCGCTGACTGGATGGCAGGTGCGCAGCCTACTTGTTGTAACTGCGCACACGCAAAGCTGGCAAAAGTAGACCATAACGCTTTCAGCTCGGACTGCCCGATAAGAAGAAAATGGGACGCCCTGGCTCGAACTTCTATCGCTTATTGCTAAGGTGGCTACTGGAATCAAACAGAGACGACATAAATCGAGACAATTATGTGCTTCACGCCAAATAAGTCAAGAATTTATATGCACAGGAAAAAATAATCAAACAAACTGACAGTAAATCAAACGGCAATGCCTCAGAGCTATTATCTCGTATGAGTAATAGCGCTGTAGCAAAAAACCCGGCGATTGACTCGCGAACCGGCTGCACCATGCCCACGGCAAAATTTGAGAATATTTGTAGCGTGAAGTCACTACAAGCAACAAAAAATCTCAATTACACCAGATTAACCGATGAATGTCGTCCAAGAAATGTGGCGGTTGACGTCGGCGCCATCCAAAAACACAAAAATGCTTAATCAAAATCAGCACAGCAAAATATCTTTAGTGGATAAAGAAAAACAATGTAAAAGAAGAGTGGACAGCGTTGGCAGAAATCATACACGGAGAAAGAAAAGTAGACATAGCAAAATATAAGCATCAAGCATGAAAAAATGGACACTTAAAATGCAAAATAAACATGGAATCTGACATAAAATGGGAGCATAAGTACATCAGATGCTTAATACGACCATAAACATCGAAATCGAAACTGAAATCAACCAGATAAATTTACCATGTAGACATATTGACGATGAATAGAAAAATGTTCAAAATGATAAAGAAATTTCCCGGTTATTGCCATAATATACGAAATATAGAAACATAAGTACAGTAAGTAAAGATTACCATAAAAAAAAACTGAAATAGTAAATGCACTTGAAAACTGAAAATAAATTGAATTGAATGACAAATTTATTTAAAGACAAAAATTTAAACAAAACATATAAATACGTATAGTGAAACTAAGAAGATAACAAAAACAGGAACAATTAGTTAAAAATAGATTGAAAGCAAATAATGACAGGATGAATATCAAAAAACTTTAATTAAAACAAACAGTAATGAAAACTGAAAACATGTAAAGCGTAGAGACGATGCAAATGACTGTGATACTAACATAACGGTTAAACAAACTAAAATTGTAAAACTAAACATCAATATCGTAAAAACAACATGACTGCTAAATTTATTAGCAATATAGCAATAAAATAAAAAATTGACAAATAATTAAGCTGATTTTTATATCAAAGGATATAAATAAATCAGCTTTAGTAAAATATCAGTAAAAACCATAATAAAGCAATAATAAACACATTTACAAAGGCGATACGTAACATACACAAAGATAACTAAAATTAATGTCTCATCACATAAGGAAAACACAAGTAACGCAAAGGAAGTAGAAAAGATATGTATGATTTATAATCAAACCCATGTATCTAAAAATTATCAATAAACTATTGAAGGAATAACATAAGTATAATTAATTAAGAACACATTAACACAAATTGTAACAAATAAAATATTGTAAACATTTTCAATAAAGTACAAACCCTTAACCCATACTCGTTAGGGATAATCTCGCGGGCCCGGTCCTTGCACCGGGACAGGAAAAAAAAAAAAAAAAAAAAAAAAAAAAACCTAACCTAACCTAACCTAACCTAACCTAACCTAACCTAACCTAACCAGTCCCGCACCTCCCCTGGCCGAGCGCGCATCAAAAACGTTCAGCTCCGCGCTTAAAAATTCAGTTTAATATATCAAAGTGTGCGATAAATTGTGAAAGTGACACCACAGCAAGCAAAAGTGATATAAAACGTGTGACAGTGAAAAAATCCGGGATCCAGTGAAAATTGAACACTCTGGAGCGGTTATTCCATCTTTTGCCGCGTGTTTTAGGTTAGAAATACACTTTCTGACCTAAAAACACTAACGCTGACGAAACAAGATCTGGACCCCGCGGTTTTTCACAAGTCAATCAAAGCACAACATCAGGGAGCATCCACCGGCAAACTTTCAGATTTTTCCCGTCGCGCCCCTGGGAGATACAGAGGAAAAACAGGAAACCACGAGGAGCTCAAATTCCAGGATTCAGGTCCTGGAACAACTTAAGCAGGCCCCCTCTGTAGCTGGACCCAGGAGGAGCACGGGAAGGTTTTGCCCGGTGGAAAAAGTGAAACAGGAGCGGAGGAACAACACGTGTGCAGTTTGTAAAAAAATTTATTAACTTTGAACCCTAATTCTTTAAAAGTCATCAGCGACAACATAGTGTTTTCGGAGTTTAAAAGAAAGCACAGTGCATAGGGGCAATCTACCAATACCAACCCCCAAAAACCACCCCCGGTAAACTTTTTTCAAAAAACCGTAAAAATTTGTGACACCCCGCACCCCGTGACGAACACACAACCCCTTGTCTGTAAATTTGGGTCCCCATAAGCACCGCGACTTTTCTCCCGAACTTCTACCACCTTTCCTAACATCGAAACCAACTATTTAAAGTTGACAAAAAACCACCCCTAAATTATAAACTCTGTACTAAATCAACCCCCCCAGTTTCATTTTAGCTTTTACGCCTCACGTAAAGCTCATCTTATCCCCCACAAAATAAAAACTTTCTGGACAAAATCGAAGCATAGAGTCGACCTAGATAAACAATTTTAAAAAACGTAGCCAATTCCACAACCGCAAGAAATAAAATTGTAAAGATAAGGGAATTTCAAAAAACCCTTCATAACTCAAAAACGGTGCGTCCTAGCCAAAAAAGGACGAAATTTCGGCCCCCCTCCCTTAAACCCACCCCCGCTACGCACAAAACCGACCCTCCCGAACACACCCCCAAAATTACAACCCCCTACCCCATCAATTAAATTCTGACCAGCTTAACTGGACCTCCTATAATTTGTATGGGAGAACTTTAGTAGCTAATAACATTTGAATAAACAGTCCGATTGGAGCGCGGTTTTCGGGATTGAGGTGACCCAAATTGATAGTACAAGATAGAGTTGAGACAAGCTCTACATAGAGTAAAAATTCGGAGGTGACATATTGCCCAGGAAATTGTTAAAATATAGGTTACAGGGAATAGAGTAACCTTGGACTCTATTGAGGACTCTAAGTAGAGTATAAAATTTTAAAATATTGATAAAAAGTGTATTTATATTTAATTTTATTTTTTTTAAGAAATTGTTTAGAATAAATAGAGCAACCGGAGGACTCTAATAGAGTGACTCTACATAGAGTAACATTAATAAATTATTGACTCAGAAAGTGACCTCCAGTGACTCTACCAAAGTAGCTCTACATAGAGCAAAAGTGTAAAATTGGTGGGAGGCGGAAACGCGGTCTGTGGAGCCCGTTTATAGTACAACGCCACACGCATACAGCTACACACACCCTACACACATAGAAGATATACAACCGACCAGAAACACTGCATTATTCTTCCATACAAATCACGTACACCAACACACGACTCACAATCACTCTACCAACACACACACACACATACACAAACACACACACACACATACACACACAACTCACTAACGGGTCGGCGATCGCCGGACGACGCTGGCTGCTGTTTGACACAGGACCTGAAACAGAAATACACAGGGATTATTACACTAGAAATATTATTTACAAAATTATTTACAAAATTGACTAAACATAAACTTTACTGACAACGTCTTTTCGGCCCTTTACACCGAAAATAAACATTTAACGTCAACATATCGGCCACTATCGCCGAGTATACATACTGTTCGCGACCTTGACCACTGAAAAACTTCCTCCTTGCCATCCGTAAAGTGAGAAAAGATGTTCCGGACACCAAAACCTGCAAAACTACTGCGTGAGGAAGCGAGTCGCACGATGACTCTGACCGAAGCGGAAGAGCTCGGACTGGTGTCGCCGGACTGCGAGCCCACCGGGAACCCCGGAGGAGCAAACCTCGCACCGGCCGGGCCGGGCCGACCAGGGCTAAGTCACGCCGGGCTGGGACTCGCTGGACCATCGCACACCTCCTCCCCGCGCTCCTCCCCTGGCCCGCGCTCGCCGCCGCGGCTGCCGGCGGGGCGCCGGTTGTCGCTGGACACCAGGCAGGACCCACCGCGGAGCTCACCGCCGGACGCGGCGCGTACCGCCGCAGGCACTCCCTGCTTGTCACAGCGAAAGAACAACTTAAGCTGTCCCGGAACACGTCGAGAGAAATTGTTAAGAAAGTTGTTGGGGCTGTCGAGCGAGATGAGGTTGATGAGGTTGACGGGATTGGATCGGGAAGGGCTCCGGGCACGGGATTCAGCACCGGATCCATAGCCGGAGGCAGAGGAGCCCCCGGCGGTAGCCCAAGGATCTTCCGCCTACGCTCTGCAATCTGGGACACAGTCCTAGGCTGCGAGTATCGCCCCGGACTACCTAACGGTGGCCTAGGCAACTCCACTTCGGGCAAGTCGGCGGCGAGAGGAGGTCTGGCGCGCTTCTCGGGAAGAAGGCGTTCCTCAACTGCCGCAAGCCTGGCGTTTATCATATCCCCGACCTGTCTCACTAGCCGCTGCTCTAACTCCTCCGGAGATGAGCCGGGCTGCGATAACTTGTCGGGGTATGTACGCACGGCAGATGTTGTTGCCGCGCGTCCCTCTATTATCTCCTTTCGCAGCTCTACCATCTGGCTGCGGAGATCCGAGACCTCTGCCTGCAGGCGGTTGTTGGCAACCAGCAGTCTCGTCGTCTCGTCATTTGTGGTCCTCTCCCTGAGGTCCCCAATAATTTCCCGCAGCGATGTTGCCGCATCTTTAAGGGCACGTTGAAACGTGCCCTTAAGATTGCCGGACCTCACCGCCACGGAAACGACCGTGGCGACGCACTCCATCGCCCTGTGACAGAGCTCAGCTGTCAGCTCCTCCCCTCGATCCGCCGACGATTCTGTCACCCGACTGGGCGTCGACCTCGTCGGACGGCAACGCTGGGCTAACTCGGCGACCTCGCGCTCTGCCCTGAGCTCCATCTCTTCCCTCTCGGCAGCCACAAGTGCTGCTTTTGCCGCGGCAAGGCCAGCATAGTCACCCGTGGTGGGTGGACGGCCTCTGCCTCGCTTCTTCGACCCACCAAGTTTGGCTGCCGAAGCGTCTGACCCACTGTCAGAGCTCATGTCGCAGCTGTCTTGGTCCTGGTTCCTTGACCTCTTCCGTCTTAGTGTCCCAACCGGTGAAGATGACCCTACGGTCACTAGACTTTGTCGGGAGGAATCAGAGTCCTCCGGGCTCTTAAAGAGTCCGACATCCTCGTAGCGAGAAAGTACCACCCGTGCCTCTCTCCTACTTGCACCAGCCATCACCAACTCATTAGCCAGATCGGAGTCCGTTTTCGAATTGCCATAGTCGTCGTTTTTAGGTACCGTGTGAATTTTGTCCCCCCCCAGAATACGATTGGGGACTGCACGCCGGAGCGTGGAGGGATTCCCTCTCGCGAGGACCCTCCTGGGTAGTATGCTTAAATTCACTTGTATTCATTATCGTTAATGCTTCAAATGGGTGAAGCTCCCCTGTGGGGGGGTCTAACGGCCGACCTCCCGTCGACCATGCCTGGATCGTGAGTCCGAAACTACGCCCTGTAAGCAGCGCAGTTTCGGACTCACGTGCCAGACACTCCCCTCGGCAACCCCCGAACCTTGAGATTTGGGTTACTTTATGTTGCGACACCCGACGAAAATCGCTAAGTGTCGCAACACAAAGCGATCTCACCGATCCCTCACGAGATCCACAAACACAATGCGCCTGAAGCGCCCGATGTCCGTCTGCGCAAGACTCTGGACTCAGAGTCCTCCAGAGGACAGACCACCACTTTCTGAAATGACTTGGATGTTAGTAGGCCAGACAGAGTGTCAGCGCAGTAACATGCCAAGTCATTTCAGTCCCCCCCCCCCCTACCGAACTTCTGCTCGTGCAACTCTAAGGGTGAGGAGCACGTTCAGAAGTTCGGCCTCCCCCGACCGGAATTAGCCGCCACTGGGTAAGATATACCAAGATAAGTTACCGAGTGACGTTGCCCAGGATGCACCACGAGGAGGTTTCCGATCACCGCATCCCATCCCAACCAAGCCGGTGGTTATGTGGGACTCTCCGTCACTCCCGACCGACGGCCTACCCACTAAAACCACTGGGGAGATCCCTCAAGGCGCCAAAGAGCCGGAGTTACGGGGGCTCGTTGCACGCGTCCGCGACCCCGTCTCCACGGCGCTGGTCCCCTGGGACCACGTCTCGGGGAGCTTCTGCTCCATCCGCCACGGTGGCGATGTGCGGGACTCGAACACATCGCTCACCCACACAAGACCCTCTAGTCGGACGTCGGGTCCCCCCGAACCCAACGCCCAGGATCTCTTACCAGTAAGCTACCGTGGTAGCCGACCCTTTCTTTTCGGCGGTGGCATAGGGCAGGCCTTGCCTCCGATTCGATGCTCGGCTGGCTTTTTCGCTGCTGCACACAAAGTGCAGTGCGGCTCAGCCGAGCATTCCGCCGCTTTATGGCCGGGTTGGCCACAGCGGTAGCACTGGCTACCTCTGTCGACTGGACTTTTGCATTGCTCCCGGACATGCCCCACCTCTAGGCACCGGAAGCAACGCAAAGGTCGCGGGTCTAGTAGCTTTACGCGTACCATGACCCACCCCACCTGAATTTTCTCGAACTTTGCGAGTTTTTTCGCCACTGCTGTCGGGCATTGGACGAAAGTCGTACCAACACCTGCGGCGTTACGGCGGATGTCCTTGACTCTAAGCGAGTCAGGACAGCAACCTCCTAACCGCTGTATGACCTCTGCGAGCTCAACCTTGGACACCGAGTCGTCCATTCCTGAAAGACGCAGCTCCGCACTTTTCTCCGGTCTGGAGACCCGGATGTCTTCGGGCTTGAGAACAGCCCTCAAGCTATTGGCGAGAGCATTTGCTTTCGCAGCATTGTTCTCACCAGACAATTCCAGCACTCTGCCACCAGTGGCCGCATGACGGAACTTCACCGACTGGATGCCCAGCTCCTCTGGGTTTATTTTTTGTTTTGCCTCCTCGAGTACCTGAGCATAAGTAACGCCTCTCTCCCCAGCCCCGGGCTGCATCGTCATGATGACAACCGAGGTTCGGGGGATGCGCAACCTATGCTTGCGCGCCGCCTTTGGCTTGCTGGGCACAGCTTTTTTGGCTGGCTTTTTGGAAGTCTTCTGGGGTCCCTCCTTTACCACGCCTGCAAAGCTGCTGGCAGCCGTTTGGGCATGTGAGGGGCCCGGATCGCCACTAGGTGTGGAAGCCACAGTTTTCACCGTTTTAGGTTTCTTACCCTTGCCTTTACCCTTCCCCTTGACGGGGGCTCTTGGCTGGGGATTCTCCTTCTCCACTCCCGAGACCTGAGTCCCAACTGGGACAGAATCCACAGTTTCTGGCTCAAAGGGGGCTGCAGGTAACACCATGCCCTCTGGCGGATTAAGCCAGGGGTCCATAGCCGGAGGCAGAGGAGCTCCTGGGGGGAGCCCCAGGATCTTCCGCCTCCGTTCCGCTATTTCGGCCGCAGTCTTGGGCTTAGAGTATCGGCCCGGAACACCCAGAGGCGGTCGAGCTATCTCCACTACTGGCAGGTCAGCAGCAAGAGGAGGTCTGGCACGCTTCTCGGGGAGAAGGCGCTCCTCCAGTGCCGCAAACCTGGCATTCATCATTTCCCCGACCTGTCTTACAAGCCGCTGCTCTAGCTCCTCTGGAGCTGAGCCGGCCTGCGGTGACTTGCCGGGGATCACACCTGATGGTGTTGATGCACGCCCCTCAATCACGTCTCTGCGGAGCTCTACGATCTCTTTGCGGAGCTCCGCGACTTCGGTCTGCAGGCGCGAGTTTGCGCGCTGCAGCTTCTCTGTCTCCTCATTGGTGGTCCTCTCTCTGAGGTCACCAATGATCTCGCGGAGCGAGTTCGCCGAATCCTTAAGGGTGCGCACAAACGTACCCTTGAGATTCCCTGATTTTACCGCCACGGAGACGATCGCGGTAATGCATTCCATGGCCCTGTCTGTCAGGTCCATCACTAGCGGCTCCTCTCGGTCCACCGACGATTCCGACACCCGACTGGTTGTCGGCCTCGCCGAACGGATCCGCTGGGACATAGCAGCGACCTCTTTCTCAGCCGCCAGCTGCAGCTCGTCCCTCTCGGCAGCAACCAGTGCAGCCTTAGCAGCGGCGAGCCCAGCGTAATAGCCCGTAGTGGGCGGTCGCCCTCTGCCGCGCCTAGGCGCATTCCCCACCTTAGCGGCCGGGGCATCGGACTCGCTCCCGGAGGTCACGAGTTCTCCGTCACCGCTATCACACCTCGAGCGCTTCCTTTTTGTCCTACTCGACAACTCTCGCGGCGTTGGCGACCCCATGGATGCCACGCTTTGAGAGTCGGAGTCATCTACCGGACTCATGACACGCCCACAATCCTCGTAGCGAGAGAGCACCACCCTTGCCTCTCTCCTACTTGCACCTCCCAAGACCAATTCGTTTGCAGATTCGGTATCCTTTATGCGTTTGCCAGGTTCGTCGTTAAAGTCAGAGCGATTTTTGCCACCCCCAGAGTACGTGTGGCAGCACACTTCAGATGAAGTGCGGAGGGATTCCTACGTTGGGAGACCCTCCTGGGTAATCCTTGTAAAATCGCTGTTTTCCATTTTTTTTTTTGTTTTGCTTCATCAAGGGGTGAAGCTCCCCTGTGGGGGCGTCTAGCGGCCGACTTCCCGTCGACCATGCCTGGATCGCGAGCCCGAAACTACACCCTGTAAGCAGCGCAGTTTCGGACTCCCGTGCCAGACACTCCCCTCGGCAACCCCCGAACCTTGAGACTTGGAGCTTTATGTTGCGACACCCGACGAAAATCGCAAAGTGTCGCAACACAAAGCGAACTCTCCGATCCTTCCCGGATCCACCACTCTGCGCTGAGAAGCGCCCGTGTCTGTCCGCGCTAGACTCTGCCATCAGAGTCCACCGGAAGACACGCCACCACTTTCTGAAATGACTTGGATGTAAGAAGGCCAGATAGCGTATCAGCCCACTAACATTCCAAGTCATTTCAGTCCCCCCCCTACCGAACTTCTGCTCGTGCCACTCTAAGGGTGAGGGAGCACGTTCAGAAGTTCGGCCTTCCCCGACCGGAATTAGCCGCCACTGGGTAAGATATACGGAGATAAGTTACCGAGTGACGTTGCCCAGGATGCACCACGAGGAGGTTTCCGATCACCGCATCCCATCCCAACCTTTTTTTTTTTTTTTTTTTGACCCAGTGGAAATGCCTTACGCATACCACCAGCTCCCGGGGGGGAGCCAGCGGTTATGTGGGACTCTCCGTCCTCCCGACTGACGGCCTACCCACTAAAACCACTGGGGAGATCCCTCAAGGCGCCCTAGGAGCCGGAGTCACGGGGGCTCAATGCACGCTTCCGCAACCCCGTACCCACGACGCTGGTCCGCTGGGACCACGTCTCGGGGAGCTTTTGCTCTACCCGTCACAGTGGCGATGTGTGGGACTCGGACACATCGCGCACCCTCACGAGACTCTCTAGTTGAGCTTCGGGTCCCCCCGAACCCGACGCCCAGAGTCTCCTATCCTAGCTACCAGTGTAGCTCCCTTCTTCCTCTTTGGCGGTGGCAGAGCGCAGGCTTTGCCCCCAATGCGATGCCCGGCCGGCTTGCTTGCTGCTTCGCACAGAGTGCAATGCGGCTCGGCCGAGCAATCGCCCGCTTTGTGGCCAGGCTTGCTACATCGGTAGCACTGGCTTCCTCTATCTACATTTCCTTTGCACTGCTCCCGGACATGCCCCACCTCCAGGCACCGGTAACAGCGCAAAGGCCGTGGGGCCAGCAGCTTGACGCGCACTGACACCCACCCCACCTTGATCCTCTCGCTCTGGGCGAGTTTCTTCGCCGCCGCTGCAGGGCATTGGACGAAGGTCGTACCAATACCTGCAGCGTTACGGCGGATGTCCTTGACCCTGACCGAGTCAGGACCACAACCTCCCATCCTCTGGATGACCTCTGCCACCTCAACCTTCGACACCGAATCATCCAGACCAAATAATGATATATTGTATCATGATGAATTAGTTTGTACTGTATTACATTTTGACATTATTTGAGTATTTACATGAATATTATAATTAACGACATTTTTGATTTTTTGATTATATATCTACATTTATTGCACTTTATACATTCTTTGACATTCCTCACATGGATGAACTGCAAGATCTACTAATGCAAGACCTTAGACCCTGGATGGACATATTGATCAAACTCAAAAACACAAGACAATATCCTGATGAAACACAAGACGTTGGCGAAATTGTGCTCACCAAACATTTATCTCACACAAATATATATCACCAAATAGAAGCCAGAAATGAATCGAAGATGAAGAATCAGATGACATAAATAAAAACCAGAAATTAATAGAAGATGAGGAAGAAGAAGACTTTAATCAGCTGACTATTATTTAAAAAAATTTTTTTTTTTTTTATTTAAAAATTAAGACTAACAAATTGTCTTGCCAGACATATTGCATGCCTCTCGCAGAGGCCAGTTTGTATGGGGCAACTTTTAAAATGTTTTGTATTATCTTATCTTACCTACAAACAGCAATAAAGATTTTTGTATTTGTATTTGTATTTGTAGAAAGACGCAATTCCGCGCACTTTTCCGGTCTGTTGATCCGGATGTCTTCGGGCTTGAAGACCGCCCTTAGTTTGTTGGCGAGGGTATCTGCCTTTGCAGCGTTCTCCTCGCCCGCTAACTCAAACACTCGGCCACCAGTGGCCGCACGTCTAAACGTCAGAGATCGGATCCCCAGCTCCTTGGGGTCAATCCGTCTCTTCGCCTCCGTCAATGCATCCGCATAGGATACGCCCCTCTCGGCAGCCCCGGGTTGTATCGTCATGATGACGACCGAGGTGCGAGGGATGCGTATCCTAGTTTTCGGTGCCGCCTTAGGCTTCGTTGAAGCAGCCTTTGGCGCTGCCTTTTTCGAACCCTTGTTTGATCTCTTCTTACCCACCACCGTCCAGCCGTCTGCGGCGGATTTCGCCGGTGAGGGGCCGGGATCTATTTCTACGCTGGGAGCCATTGACTTAGTAGTCTTTGTGGATTTCCCCTTTCCTTTGCCTTTGCCCTTTGGGGCACTTTGTGAAGGCGGCGGGTTCGTCTCCATTCCCTCTGGAAGCATTCCCTCTGGAGGGTTAAGCCATGGGTCCATAGCTGGAGGCAGAGGCGCCTCCGGCGGAAGCCCCAATATCTTTCGCCTTCTCTCCGCAATCTCGGAAGCCGTTCTCCTATGGGAGTACTTTCCCACTGCGGGAGCGGCACTTCCGGCCGGCATTACCAACTCCTCAACGGGGTAGGAAGGTGTTGACGGCTCCGGGTCTACACTTCCAGTCGGCCTGGCCTGCGTCTTCACCTTGCGGTCGGCGGCCAGCGGAGGTCTGACGCGCTTCTCTGGGAGAAGCCGTTCCTCCAGCGCTGCCATACGCGCATTTAACATGTCGCCGACTTGGCGAACCAGCCGCTGCTCGAGCTCCTCTGGAGCTGAACCAGCCAGTGTCGCACCGCTAGGACACGTCTGTCCAGCTGCACGCGACTGCAGCATCTCCTTTCGAAGCTCAACGATCTCCTTTCGGAGATCCGACACTTCGTTTCGCAGGCGAGTGTTGTCGCGCTGCAGTTTCTCCGTCTCCTCACTGGTGGTCCTCTCCCTGAGGTCCCCAATGATCTCGCGGAGCGAAGTTGCGGAATCCTTAAGGGTGCGTACAAACGTGCCCTTAAGATTCCCTGATTTCACTGCCACGGCGACAATCGCGGCAACGCACTCCATTGCCCGGTGTGTGAGGTCAGCCACGTGTTCCTCCCCCCGGTCCGCCGACAACTCCGACATCCGACTGGGTGTCGATCTCGCCGAACGAATCCTCTGGGACATGGCTGCGACCTCCTTCTCCGCCGTCAGCTCTAGCTCGTCCCTCTCGGCAGCAACCAGAGCCGCCTTAGCAGCGGCAAGTCCGGCATACTCGCCCGTGGTGGGCGGTCGGCCTCTGCCGCGCCTCGGCATATTTCCCACCTTAGCGGCCGGGGCTTCAGACTCACTTCCAGAGGAAGCAAGTGATCCGTCACCGCTGTCGTTCCTCAAGCGCTTCCTTTTCGTCCGACTCGACGACTCTCGCGGCGTTGGCGACCCCATAGAAGCCACGCTCTGAGAGTCAGAGTCATCAACCGGACTCAAGAACTGCCCACAATCCTCGTAGCGAGAGAGCACCACCCGTGCCTCTCTCCTACTCGCACCACCTAACACCAATTCGTTAGCTAACTCATTGTCCATATTTCGTATGCCAGATTCGTCGTGAGTTTCAGTCGAGTGATTTTTGCTCCCCCCGTAGTACGTGGAGCAGCACGCCTCTTGCGAGGCGTGAAGGGATTCCTCCTCGCGGAGACCCTCCCGGGTAGACGTTTTAAAATCACTGTGCTTATCCATATTTATTTGCCTCATAAGGGTGAAGCTCCCCTGTGTGGGGGTCTAGCGGCCGACTTCCCGTCGACCATGCCTGGATCGCGAGCCCGAAACTACGCCCTGTAAGCAGCGCAATTTCGGACTCCCGTGCCAGACACTCCCCTCGGCAACCCCCGAACCTTGAGACTTGGAGCTTTGTGCTGCGACACTCGACGAAAATCGCAAAGTGTCGCAACGCAAAGCAAACTCTCCGATCCCTCACGGATCCCAACGATGCGCTATGAAAGCGCCCGTGTCTGTCCGCGCTGGACTCTGCCATCAGAGTCCACCGGAAGACACGCCACCACTTTTTGAAATGACTTGGATATTAGTAGGCCAGATAGCGTATCAGCCCACTAACATGCCAAGTCATTTCAATCCCCCCCTACCAAACTTCTGCTTGTGCCACTCAAAGGGTGAGAAGCACGTTCAGAAGTTCGGCCTTCCCCGACCGGAATTAGCCGCCACTGGGTAAGATATACGGAGATAAGTTACCGAGTGACGTTGCCCAGGATGCACCACGAGGAGGTTTCCGATCACCGCATCCCATCCCATCCCACATACAACATAGCACGTTCCAATGCCTGCAGCGTTGCGGCGTATGTCCTTGACCCCGACTGAGTCCGCAGGACATTCTCCCATCCTTGCGATGGCCTGAGCCACCTCATCCTTTGTCACCGAGTCGTCCAGACCGGAAACACGTATGTCCACGCATTTCGCCGGTCTGGTGACCCGGACTTCCTCAGGCTTAAAAACTGCACGCAACTGATGTGCGAGAGAGTCAGCCTTCCCGATGTTTCCCTCTCCTGATAGTTCCATTAGACGTCCTCCCGCGGCTGCCTTCCGGATCTCCATTCTTGTGATGCCTAGCGCAGTCGTGTCGATTCGACTCTTGGCCTCTGTCAATGCCTGCGCATAGGTCATTCCTCGCTCCGCTGCCTCGGGTTGTATGGTCAGGACCACGGCCGAGGTGCGAGGGACTCTGATCCTCGGCTTCTTAGGCGTCTTCTTCGCCTCCGATACCGGGGTCTTTGTCTTCTTCTTCTTTTTCTTCTTCTTTGCCACCTCCACCCAACCGGCATCGGCCGAGCTGTGTGGATGCGGCAAAGTCGATGAATAGTCACTTCCTGTTTTAGCGGCTTGGCCGCTCACTGTCTCCTCTGGTGGTTTTGCCGACTTCCCTTTCTTCCCTTTGTCCTTGCCTTTAGAGGCTTTAGGAAGGGTCGGCTGCGTCACACCCATAGCCTCAGATGAGGTTGACGGCATCGGATCGGGAAGGGCTCCGGGCACGGGATTCAGCACCGGATCCATAGCCGCAGGCAAAGGAGCCCCCGGCGGTAGCCCAAGTATCTTCCGCCTCCGCTCTGCAATCTGGGACACAGTCCTAGGCTGCGAATATCGCCCCGGTGCACCTAGGGGTGGCCTGGGCAAGTCCACTTCAGGCAAGTCGGTGGCAAGAGGAGGTCTGGCGCGCTTCTCGGGGAGAAGTCGCTCCTCCACTGCCGCTAGCCTGGCGTTAATCATGTCCCCGACTTGTCTCACAAGCCGCTGCTCTAACTCCTCTGGAGATGAGCCAGCCTGCGAAGACTTGTCGGGGTACGTTCGCGCGGCAGATGTTGTTGCCGCGCGTCCCTCTGAGATCTCTTTACGCAGCTCTGACATCTGGCTGCGGAGATCCGAGACCTCTGCCTGCAGCCGGTTGTTGGCAGCCAGCAGTCTCGTCGTCTCGTCATTTGTGGACCTCTCCCTGAGGTCCCCAATAATTTCACGAAGCGATGTCGCCGCATCCTTAAGGGCACGTTGGAACGTGCCCTTAAGATTGCCGGACCTTGCCGCCACGGAAACGACCGTGGCAACGCACTCCATCGCCCTATGACAAAGTTCAGCTGTCAGTTCTTCCCCACGGTCCGCTGACGATTCCGACATCCGACTGGGTGTGGACCTCGTCGGACGGCACCGCTGGGCCAACTCGGCTACTTCCCGCTCTGCCCTGAGCTCCATCTCCTCTCTTTCAGCAGCAACAAGTGCTGATTTGGCCGCAGCAAGGCCAGCATACTCACCCGTAGTGGGTGGTCGGCCTCTGCCTCGCCTCGGCGCCGTCCCGAACTTAGCAGCCGGCTCCTCCGCCTCACTATCTGAAGTAATGGAGTTGCCATCACCGCTGTCCGCTCTGTTTCGCTTGCGTCCGTGAGGGCTCAGAGACTCTCTCGACGTAAACGACTTCACAGACACCAAACTCTGTGTGTCAGAATCCTCCGTTGGGCTCATAAATGAGCCACTCTCCTCGTAACGTGACAGCATAACCCGCGCCTCTCGCAGGCTAGCTCCACCCAAAACCACCTCATTAGCTTTATCGGAATCCGTATGTCGTTTGCTTAAGTCGTCGTTGGTTGTACTACAATTTTTGTCCCCCCCAGAGTACGATTGGGGACTGCACGCCGGAGCGTGGAGGGATTCCCTCTCGCGAGGACCCTCCTGGGTACTTGTACTTTTAAAATTGCGTTTATCCATTTTAGTTGCTTCTTAAGGGATGAAGCTCCCCAGTGGGGGGGTCTAACGGCCGACTTCCCATCGACCATGCCTGGATCGTGAGTCCGAAACTACGCCCTGTAAGCAGCGCAGTTTCGGCCTCACGTGCCAGACACTCCCCTCGGCGACCCCCGAACCTTGAGACTTGGTGTCTTTGTGTTGCGACACCCGACGAAAATCGCAAAGTGTCGCAACACAAAGCGATCTCACCGATCCCTGAAGGATCCACAACCCTGCGCCTTCAGCGCCCGATGTCCATCCGCGCAAGACTCTGGAGCCAGAGTCCTCCGGAGGACAAACCACCACTTTCTGAAATGACTTGGATGTTAGTAGGCCAGATAGCGTATCAGCCCACTAACATTCCAAGTCATTTCAGTCCCCCCCCTACCGAACTTCTGCTCGTGCAACTCTAAGGGTGAGGAGCACGTTCAGAAGTTCGGCCTTCCCCGACCGGAATTAGCCGCCACTGGGTAAGATATACGGAGATAAGTTACCGAGTGACGTTGCCCAGGATGCACCACGAGGAGGTTTCCGCTCACCGCATCCCAACCTAACCTTTTTTTTTTTTTTTTTTTTTTTTTTTTTTTTTTTTTTTTTTTTTTTTTTTTTTTGACCCAGTGGAAATGCCTTACGCATACCACCAGCCCCCGGGGGGGGGAGCCAGTGGTTATGTGGGACTCTCCGTCCTCCCGACCGACGGCCTACCCACTAAAACCACTGGGGAGATCCCTCACGGCGCCCTAGGAGCCGGAGTCACGGGGGCTCAATGCACGCTTCCGCAACCCCGTACCCATGACGCTGGTCCGCTGGGACCACGTCTCGGGGAGCTTTTGCTCCACCCGTCATAGTGGCGATGTGTGGGACTCAGACACATCGCGCACCCTCACGAGACTCTCTAGTTGAGCGCCGGGTTCCCCCGGACCCGACGCCCAGAATCTCTATCTATCGTAGCTACCGCTGTAGCTCGCTTCTTCCTCTTCGGCGGTGGCAGAGCGCAGGCTTTGCCCCCAATACGATGCCCGGCCGGTTTACTTGCTGCTTCGCACAGAGTGCAATGCGGCTCGGCCGAGCAATCCCCCGCTTTATGGCCAGGCTGGCTACATCGGTAGCACTGGCTACTTCTATCCACATTGCCTTTGCACTGCTCCCGGACATGCCCCACCTCCAGGCACCGGTAGCAGCGCAAAGGCCGTGGGGCCAGCAGCTTGACGCGCACTGACACCCACCCCACCTTGATCCTCTCGCTCTGGGCGAGTTTCTTTGCCGCCGCTGCAGGGCATTGGACGAAGGTCGTACCAATACCAGCAGCGTTACGGCGGATGTCCTTGACCCTGACTGAGTCAGGGCCACATCCTCCCAACCTCTGGATGACCTCCGCCACCTCAACCTTCGACACCGAGTCATCTAGACCAGAAAGTCGCAATTCCGCGCACTTTTCCGGTCTGTTGATCCGGATGTCTTCGGGCTTGAAGACCGCCCTTAGTTTGTTGGCGAGGGTATCTGCCTTTGCAGAGTTCTCCTCGCCCGCCAACTCAAACACTCGGCCACCAGTGACCGCACGTCTAAAGGTTAAAGATCGGATCCCCAGCTCCTCTGGGTCGATCCGTCTCTTGGCCTCCGTCAAGGCCTCAGCATAGGATACGCCCCTCTCAGCTGCCCCGGGTTGTAGCGTCATGACGACAACCGAGGTGCGAGGGGTGCGTATTCTAGGCTTTGGCGCCACCTTGGGCTTCTTTGAAGCAGCCTTCGTCCGCTTGGAACCCTTTTTGGATCCCCCCTTACCCACTTCCGTCCAGCCCTCTGCGGCTGGTTTGGACTGTGAGGGGCCTGGATCCATTCCGACACTGGGAGCCACTGACTTGGGAGTCTTAGTGACCTTCCCCTTTCCTTTGCCTTTGCCCTTTGGGGCACTTTGTTGAGGCGGCGAGTTCGTCTCCATTCCCTCTGAAATCATTCCCTCTGGGGGATTGAGCCAAGGGTCCATAGCCGGGGGCAGAGGAACCCCTGGTGGGAGCCCAAGGATCTTGCGCCTTCTCTCCGCAATCTCAGTGGGCGTTCTCTTATGGGAGAACCTGCCCAATGCGGGAGCGACACTTTCGGCCGGTATGACCGACTCCACTACGACCGGCACGATCGACGGGTCGGCGGCCAGCGGAGGTCTGACGCGCTTCTCTGGGAGAAGTCGTTCCTCCAGCGCCGCCAACCTGGCGTTCATCATTTCCCCGACTTGTCTTACAAGCCGCTGCTCTACCTCCTCTGGAGCTGAGCCGGCCTGCGATGACGACTTGCCGGGGGACGTTCGCACGGCTGATGTCGATGCCATGCGTTCTTCCATCATCTCCTTGCGGAGCTCCAAAATTTGACTTCGGAGGTCCGCTACCTCCGCTTGCAGGCGTCCGTTTGCCGCCATTAACTTCCGCGTCTCATCATTGGTGGACCTCTCTCTGAAGTCACCAATGATCTCGCGGAGAGAAGTCGCCGCGTCCTTCAGGGAACGCACAAACGTGCCCTTAAGATTACTAGATTTCGCTGCCACAGCAACGATTGTGGCAACGTAATCCATGGCCCTCATTGCCAGGTCATCAGTCAGCTCCTCTCGACGGTCCGCCGATGATTCCGACATCCGACTGGTTGTCGATCTCGTCGGACGGCTCCGCTGGGCCAACTGAGCAACCTCTTGTTTCGCCCGTAGCTCCATCTCCTGCCGTTCAGCAGCGACCAGAGCTGCCTTGGCAGCGGCAAGTCCAGCGTAGTCGCCCGTTGTGGGCGGTCTGCCTCTGCCGCGCCTTGGCGCATTTCCCACTTTAGCGGCCGGGGCTTCAGACTCACTCCCAGAGGAAGCGAGTTCTCCGTCACCGCTATCATTTCGCGATCGCTTTCGCCGAGTGAATCTCGGTGACTGTCTCAGCGGTGGCGACCCCACGGAGGCCACGCTTTGAGAGTCCGAGTCATCCACTGGGCTGAGAAATAGACCACTCTCCTCGTATCTGCTAAGCATAACGCGCGCCTCGCGTCTGCTCACTCCTCCCAAAACCAATTCATTTGTTGATTCGGTGTCCTTTGTTTGATTGCCAGGTTCGTCTTTGTTTATCGTGCTGCGATTTTTGTCCCCCCCAGAATACGATTGGGGACTGCACGCTTCGTCAGAAGCGTGGAGGGATTCCCTCTCGCGAGGACCCTCCTGGGTAATACTTTTAAAATCGTTTTCACTCATTATAACTTGTTGCTTCAAAGAGGTGAAGCTCCTCTGTGGGGGGGTCTAACGGCCGACCTCCCGTCGACCATGCCTGGATCGCGAGCCCGAAACTACGCCCTGTAAGCAGCGCAGTTGCGGACTCCCGTGCCAGACACTCCCCTCGGCAACCCCCGAACCTTGAGATGTGGCACTTTGCGTTGCGACACCTGACGAAAATCGCTAAGTGTCGCAACACAAAGCGAACTCCCGACCAACTCCCGTGTCTTTCCGCGCTGGACTCTGCCATCAGAGTCCACCGGAAGACACGCCACCACGTTCTGAAATGACTTGGATATTAGTAGGCCAGATAGCGTATCAGCCCACTAACATTCCAAGTCATAACAGTCCCCCCCCCTACCGAACTTCTGCTCGTGCAACTCTAAGGGTGAGGAGCACGTTCAGAAGTTCGGCCTTCCCCGACCGGAATTAGCCGCCACTGGGTAAGATATACAGAGATAAGTTACCGAGTGACGTTGCCCAGGGTGCACCACGAGGAGGTTTCCGATCACCGCACCCCAACCTAACCTAACCTAACCTAACCTTTTTTTTTTTTTTTTTTTTTGACCCAGTGGAAATGCCTTACGCATACCACCAGCCCCCGGGGGGGAGCCGGTGGTTATGTGGGACTCTCCGTCACTCCCGACCGACGGCCTACCCACTAAAACCACTGGGGAGATCCCTCAAGGCGCCAAGGAGCCGGAGTTACGGGGGCTCATTGCACGCGTCCGCGACCCCGTCTCCACGACGCTGGTCCCCTGGGACCACGTCTCGGGGAGCTTCTGCTCCATTCCCCACGGTGGCGATGTGCGGGACTCGAACACATCGCTCAACCTCACGAGACCCTCTCGTCGGACGCTGGGTCCCCCCGAACCCAACGCCCAGGATCTCTTACCAGTTAGCTACCGCGGTAGCCGACCCTTTCTTTTCGGCGGTGGCAAAGGGCAGGCCTTGCCTCCGATACGATGCTCTGCTGGCTTTTTCGCTGCTGCACACAAAGTGCAGTGCGGCTCAGCCGAGCATTCCGCCGCTTTATGGCCGATTTGGCCACAGCGGTAACACTGGCTACCTCTGTCGACTTGACTTTTGCATTGCTCCCGGAGATGCCCTACCTCTAGGCAACGGAAGCAGCGCAAAGGTCGTGGGTCTAGTAGCTTTACGCGTACCATGACCCACCCCACCTTGATTTTCTCGAACTGTGCGAGTTTTTTCGCCACTGCTGTCGGGCATTGGACGAAAGTCGTCCCAACACCTGCGGCGTTACGGCGGATGTCCTTGACTCTAAGTGAGTCAGGACAGCAACCTCCTAACCGTTGTATGGCCTCTGCGAGCTCAACCTTGGACACCGAGTCGTCCAGTCCTGAAAGACGCAGCTCCGCGCTTTTCTCCGGTCTGGAGACCCGGATGTCTTCGGGCTTGAGAACAGCCCTCAAGCTATTGGCGAGAGCATCTGCTTTCGCAGCATTGTTCTCACCCGCCAATTCCAACACTCTGCCGCCAGTGGCCGCATGACGAAACTTCACCGACTGGATGCCCAACTCCTCTGGGTTTATTTTCCGTTTTGCCTCCTCGAGTACCTGAGCATAAGTTACGCCTCTCTTAATGACAACGGAGGTTCGGGGGATGCGCAACCTTTGCTTGCGCGCCGCCTTTGGCTTTTTGGGCGCAGCTTTTTTGGCTGGCTTTTTTGAAGTCTTCTGGGATCCCCCCTTTACAATCACTCCGCCATGCACTGGAGCAAAAGGTCCTGTGCACGGGCGGAGTGATTGATATTGGCCTGGAGGAAAGTTAGTATGGGCGCCATACTAACTTTCCTCCATGCTGCCTCGCTGCTCCACCGTGGACCGGCGTGCGACCCGGAGATGGTCGCAGCAGACTGCCTCCTGGGAGCACCTGTCTTTGATGAGGGCTCAGCACAGGCGCTGGTCCCCGACAGGTGCCCCGCAGGCCTTCCCGCTACTGCACAGAGGGTGCAGTGCGGGGCGGCCGAGCAGCCCTTGGCCTTGTGGCCAAGTTGACCGCAGCGATAGCATTCTTCGCTGCGGTCAACCGCTGACTTGCACTGAGCCTGAACGTGGCCCAGTGCAAGGCAGCGGAAGCAGCGGCGTGGTCTCGCTTCCAAGAGCTTGACCGACGCCGCCACCCAACCCACCAACAGGCGCCCGCCGTTTGCCACCAATTTCTTGGCGGCAACGACGGGACACCTGACAAAGGCGGTGCCCATGCCACCTGGGCCCCGCCTTATGTCCCCCAGCTTGATTTCTGGCGCTGGGCATCCCCCTGCCCGCGCCAGAACTCTTGTCAACTCGTCGGAGTCGACGGAGTCGTCCAAACCACTCACACGCAAGTCTGCGGTGAGGGTCGGGCGTGACACCGTCAACTCCTGGGAGTTGCCGAACACCTCTTTTAACTTGGAGGCCAGGCAGTCAGCCTTGGCCTCCCGTTCTTCTCCCGTCACCTCGAGAATGCGCGCCCCCGTCATGGTAGTGCGCATTCTCAAGGGCGGGAGATTGAGGGCCGCGAGGTCAATGCGACCCCTGGCCTCCTCCAACACCCTGGCGTAGGAGAGACCCCTCTCCTCCGCTCCCGGCTGCAGCGTGATGACCACCGCTGCAGTACGGGGGGGGCGGAGTTTAGGGGCCTTCGCCTTCGCCGGGGTTGACCGCGGCCCTTGCGCCGCCTTCTTCTTCTTCTTTTTGTTCTTCTTCTTTCTGGAACCGCGTCCGACAACTTCCGACCAGGTCTCCAACGAGGGAGCCGGTCGCGAAGTCGCAGCCACGGTTTCAGAAAGAAGATTCTCCACCAGTGGTGGGGGCTGTGGCCTGCCAGCACAGCGCCTGCGCCGCTTTGGCGCACCCACAGTGCTAGGTACAGCCCTCGAGGTGCTCGGCACCGGCGGCGGCTCCTCCCTGCGCCTATCTGCCGCAAGAAGCGGCCTGAGGCACTGTGGAGGGAGCAGCCGCTCCTCCAACCCCGCGAAGCGGGCGGAGATCATGGTGCCCACCTGCACCATGACCGCCCGCATCACGTCCTCCAGAGGAGGCGACTGTCCAGAGGGAGGGGGCGGAACTGCAGCTGCCGGGACCGGAGTCTCCCGTGCAGCCTTCAGCTCCGCAAGCTCACGTCGGATCTCAGCGAGTTCCGACATGAGCTTTTTATTGGCCTCCCTCAGGAGAGCCACCTCCTCCGTGGCCGTACGCTCGTTGAGCTCCTTGAATAATAATAATATAATAATCATTTATTCCAAAGTATTAAATACAGCTTATAATAACATTTTTGGTAGTTTAGAAACAAATTTATACATAATAGAAGTATCCGTGGGCTCCAAACTAGGCTAAGCCTGTGACTTGGACGCCCTTCGAGATTTCAAAACATTTCCAAATTTAGAGAATGCTGCAGACAAGGTGTACAATTCGTAAAAATAAATTAATCAATTAATGAAATAAATGACTGAATAAGCATAATGAATGAATACAATACTATAAAAATCAAAATGTTAAAGGAAATTTGCAATTGTCAATGATTTCAGACAAAACCATTTCCCACAGTAGCACTATTGTAAAATTAAATTGATTATTACTAAATACAGTATTAAAAATAGTGGGAGAAGGAAAAATAATTAAATTCAATAATCAAGCCAATGTTGTTAAAAATGGGTTGTTAAATATGATTGAGTGGATGAGGGTGTGTGTGTGTGTATGTGTGTGAGGGTTTGTGTATGTGTGGGGGGTAGTGTGTGTGAGAGAGAGAGCGAGTAGGTGTGTGTGACGCGTATCTAAATGTATGTGTGTGATTGTGCTGCGGTACAATTCTTTGAGTAATGGCGGCCGCTTGAAAGTGTGCGTGTATGTTATGTGCGTACTTATCGATTATAGAATAGTGGTAATGTACAGAGACTGTGGACGCAAGTTGTAGGTTGAGTAATGGTTACCATGTATAACAGCAGAGTGCGTCTGAGCAGATCCCCATTAAACTGCGCATCTAACCTATAAGAGGTTCAGCGAAGCCGAATCGGTTTGGAAACACCAAAGACTTCACTACGTTTCATTTCTGAGAAAAATACCAGTCTTTCGGTCTGTACATCGGATAAGGAACGAAGCCAGTCCACCAACTTGGGTTTAATTTCCGAGAAAGTGCTATTTTGTATGTCAATCAGCCTGCACACTGAGTCATACGTGAACAGGAGAACGTATTTGGGGAGCCGTGTAGCAAACACCGTGTTAACCATAGGAAGCGGAACATTCCGAGAGCGCCTGTGACCGTCCCTTGCGGAACTGGAGGACATGTGGTGGCAGTACTTAACAGCGCGTAATACGAAAAGTTGCCGCACTCTCAGTACCGGAACCTCTCGAAATAATTCGTCTGTTGAATATCGTCGTGGTTTGCCCTTCATAACCTTTAGTACGGCTCTTTGAGCGCGTTCAAGCTCATTCACATGTGACTTTGCAGCACCACCCCATACACTAATACAGTATAGAAGGAGCGACTGACACAGTGATTTGTAGACAAGCAATTTCACTTCCTCACACGTGTTTGCTCGCAGGGCCTTCATAACATACATCAACTTCCTAATCTTCCTGGAGATGAATGTGATGTGTGATGCGAACGATAAATTTTCATCAATCATTACTCCCAAGTATTTTGTTGCTTTAACTCTATCAATTGCTATACAGGAGCATCCATTCGGTAAAATACTATCCCCCGAATTAGTATTGCAATTAATGTGTAAAGTCAGCTTTGACTCTTTTGTATCTGACGATTTTGTTAAGTGAAATGCTATGTATTGGGACTTTTTAGCATTGAGGGTTAAAAGGCTATCATCAAGCCACTGTGCCAGGATTCCCATTCCATTTTCCTCAACCTGAAACACGTCAGCCCAATCCTTAGCATGGAAAATGGCTACCGTATCATCAGCGTAGCAGATGAGTTGACAGTAAGGAATATTCTGTTCAAAAATTTCATTTACATAAATTGTGAAAAGGGTGGGCGCTAGCGTGCTTCCCTGTGGGACACCGTATTCAACCTCAAAGTCCGCACTAATGAGCCCTCCCAGTTTAACTCTCTGTTTCCTATTTGAGAGGTAGCTCGTAAACCAAGCAAGAGAATTTCCTCGAACCCCCACACTCTCAAGTCTTTTTAATAGTATTTTTGGACTAACACTATCAAATGCCTTGGCTAGATCGAAGAACACTCCCAAACACTTCTCTTTTTTATCCAAATGCGTCGATACCGTCTCAGTGAGTAATTTCACTGCGTCCTCGGTTGATTTGGCCTTTCTAAAGCCAAACTGGTGATTATTAAGCAATTTATATTTATCAAGAAACTCAACAAGCCTTTTATTTACCAGCTTTTCTAGAATTTTTGAAATGACACTGAGAAGCGAGATGGGCCTGTAGTTGTCTGGTTTAGTCTTATCTCCTGATTTCAATATTGGAATGACAGCTGCAGACTTCCAGACTTCAGGAAATGTTCCTGAGGCCATACTTAAGTTACATATATGAGTAAGAGGTTGCATTAGTGAGTCGCTCGCGTATTTTAATAGGAGTGGTGTAACTCCATCGAGACCAGGCGCACTATGTGATTTAAGGTTTTGTATACAGCTTCCTATCTCATTGCTGTCTGTAGGGGCCAAAAAGAAAGAATTAGAGCAGCGACTCACGACCGAGAGACTTTCACTCAGGGCTTCGTGTGTGGTGCCAAGTTTCTGTAAAATACTAGAAGCCAGCTTCGCTCCAGCTGTAGCAAAATATTCATTACAGTTATTGAGGGTATTATGAGGATTATCCGCGCCAGCTAAAAGATCATGTGAGCTATTTTTGGTATTTGTATATCAAATCACACGCTTGCTTAATGGTATTCCACAACTTTTTAGGATTGCCGTGATGCTTAGCAAGTTGATCATTGAAATAAGTTGTTTTGAGCTTCCGTAGTAAGTTGTTACAAAAATTTTTGTAACGGGTATACGTCAATCTAATTATTTCGTTATTTGGATCTTTTCTTAGATTGATATGAAGATTATCACGATGACGCATACACCGTACCAGGCCCGGAGTGATCCAAGGTTTGATAATATGCCTTGAGCGACTGGTTTTGACTATTTGTGTATGTTTGTTAATGCTATCCGATATAATTTGATTGAATTCGTGGACCGCTTCATTAACGTCATTCAAACCCAAAACCCGTCGCCAATCTCGCTGTTTCAGGTCATTAGAGATTTCATGAAGATCCACTCTAGTCGATTTCCTGCTGTTGACTCTACTTATTTTGGCTTGGCAAGTCAAACCAACCAGGACTAACTCATGGTCAGTAATTGAGGTTTTACAAACTACACCCAGACCGATCCCCCTGGACTTGATGAATGCGTGATCCAAGCAAGATCCCAAACGGGTCGGTGTTGTTATAGCCGGAAGAAAGCCTTTACCTGCCATGAGGCACTGATAGGCATCGTTATGTTTACTTACAGGATATTCCAAAAGATCAATATTAATATCTCCAGTTACTAAAACTGTAGACACGTCGCTAGCGCTACCAAGGATAGTTTCCAAAGAATTGTTAAATTTGAAGGAGGCATCAACCGCAGTTGCTGCCTCCTTCAAGGCGCGCACGAACGTGCCCTTGAGGTTTCCGGACCTGGTGGCCACCGATGTTATGGTGGCCACCGAGTCCTTCACCACCCTGGCGAGTTCGACGGAGTCAACTCCGCCGAACTCGGGGGCCTCCCGCCGCTTTGCAAAGAGGCACCTCGCCCTCTCGCTCCTCGCCTGCTGCTCGTCGGAGAGCTCCTCCTCGAGCAGCAGGCGCTGCTCTTCCGCCCTCGCGAGGCTGAGCTCGGCCCGCGATTTGGCCAAACCGACGAATTCGCCGGTAGTGGGCGGCCTGCCCCTGCCTCTCCCTCTCCCTCTCCGGGCAGTGGGTACCTTGGTGGCCGTGGGGCCCTCCAAGGTATCACTGGACCCGGAGCAGGAGTGGGAGCGGCAGCTGTCGTAGCCCTCCCTCTCCAGGCTTCTCTTGCGAGAGCGTCCTTTGGAGGGAGCGGGCAACGACAGCTCCAGCCTCCCACTACCGGCGGAGTCGTCGTCGCTGTCACTCGCCGCCGTCGCCGTCGCCGTCTCGACACGCGTGAGCAACACGCGTGCCTCTCTCAATACTCCCGCCTCAGCGCCCGTCCTCGTGCAATCGGTGTCATTATGTGTACGCAAGCCGTGTTCGTTGTTTTGATCATTACTGTGGTTTTTGCCCCCCCCCAGAGTACGTGGGGCAGCACGCCGAAGCGTGGAGGGATTCCCCCTCTCGGGGACCCTCCTGGGTAGAACCTTTAAAACCACCTTAATACATTATTTTAAATACTACATCTGATGGTATAGCTCCCCTGGGTGGGGGTCTAGCGGCCGGCCTCCCGCCGACCATGCCTGGATCGCGAGCCCGAGACCGCGCCTTGTAAGCAGCGCGATCTCGGACTCACGTGCCAGACACTCCCCTCGGCGACCCCCGAACCTTGAGATTTGGCTACTGTGCGTCGCGACATGCAGCAAAAAACGCCAGATGTCGCCACGCACAGCATCTCAACGATCTCTCCTTTTTGGTCCACCTGGGAGCTCTCTGCTTAGCAGACAGTTCCCAGGGGACCCCGCACCATCTAGGCTTCTACGCGCGGCCCTATCGGGTCACGTGTAGAAGCCCTTTCCTTCTCGTCCGAGATTAGCCATCACACAACAAGATGCCGCCGGGGCAAGTTGTTGTGTGATGCCCGGGGTGCACCACGTGGAGGTTCCCGAACCCCGCACCCCAACCTAACCTAACCTTTTTTTTTTTTTTTTTGTCTGTGGAAGGAAAATGCATTTACGCACGAATATCGGGATAGACAGTGTTGGACTCGGTGCCAGAAGGGCACAATACCAACTAAAAACCCACCACTAGATTTCGCCTACAATGGTGCAATGTCAGAGTTGCGGAACCGCTTTCGCATTCGCCTGCGCAACTCTGACATCACCATGTCACCCTTTCGGGCCCGCCTCGCGGGGGGTCGGAACCCCCGCATTGTGGCTCCTGGGACGCGCTGGAAACCTATAGCAGCGCGTCCCTCACCTCGGGAGGAGCGTGGGCCATCAGGCAGTGCCCGATGGCCCAGGCCCTCCGAGCGGAGACGGGGTGCGAGCCCTAGTGGCTCGCCCGCGTGTCCGCTTCCGCCTGCAAGGAGGAGCGAGAGGGTCAAGCTCCCTCTCTCGCTCCTCCGTCTCCCTCCGTGAGACAGTAGTCTCGCGAAGGAGACGAAAGCTTCCCATGATCTCTCATTGTCGAGCATCTTGGGTAAGATGGTCGGCAATGAGAGATCTGCCCCCAGGACCGCGACTAGGGAACGTCGCGCGTCCTCTTCCCCCGGGCATGCCTCCAGTGCGTGTTGCGCAGTATCTTCCGCGCAACCGCACCGGTGGCACACCGGGGTCTCTTCCCTTCCGGCAACCCTACACAGATACCTCCCGAAACAACCGTGTCCCGAGAGCATCTGTGTAGTCCGGAAGGTGAGTACCCCATGTTTTCTCTGGACCCACTCAGCGAGAAGGGGCCGTATCGCCTCGAGGAGCCGTCGAGCGCCGGCCCCCCGCTGAGTGGATCCAGAGAGAATCCGCTCCCTCCACCTCCCCAGAGCGATGGCCCTGGCATCGCTGCGCCACCGCACCACCTCCTGTGGGGCAGGGCGCAGCTCGTCCTCTTGGGCTCGCACCAGGCGCCAGTAGACCGAGGATAAAACCTCGGCCTCCAGGCACCAAGGCAGCGATCCCGCAAGGACGCATGCCACCTCGTGAGAGAGTGTGCGGTAGCCCCGACACACTCTCACAGCCATCACCCTCTGGGCGCTGTGGAGGAGAGCCTCCTCCCCACGGCCCAACCTTCTTGCCCATATGGGAGCACCGTACATCGCCATGGAGCGCACCACCGCCATGTAAAGGTGGCGGCAGTGCCCTCCACAGCCTCCCATATTGGGCAGAAGCCGGCCCAACGCCGCCGCAGTCTGCGTCAACTTGGGGGTTAGTTGACGCAGATGCGGCCCCCAGTTCCATCTGCTGTCAAGCACGACACCGAGATATTTCAGTGTCGGCTTGACAGGGATGAAAACCCCACCCACCACGATGTTGGCGCCTGCAGGTGGCGCTCGTCTGGGGCCATCATGAAAGCAGATGGCCTCGGACTTGTGGAGCGCCACCTCCAGGCCCAAACTCCTAATCCTGGCCACCACGGCCGCTACACCCGCAGTGGCCAGGATCGCCGCCTGGCGGAAGGTTCCCCCCCTTGCGGTAACCAGCGTGTCATCAGCGTAACAGATTAAGCTGATGCCAGGCAGGTTACCGCACCTCAGCACCCAGTCGTAGCCGAGGTTCCACAGGGGTGGCCCGAGAGCAGACCCCTGTGGAACCCCTCGTGACATGGGGCTGGAACCTTCCCCATCCCTTCTTGGGTAGACTATCTCTCTGTCGGAGAGATAGTCCCCAAGGAGGCGCCGCAGGTACCGGGGCACTCTATGGTACCCCAGCGCCTCTTTTATGGTGATCCAGGGCAGGGAGTTGAAGGCGTTCGCTATGTCTAGCGACACCGCCAACAACACCCCGTCCCCGGATACACCCTCGTAGAGGTCGTTGACAAGACGAATAGCGTCAATTGTCGAACGACCCCTACGAAACCCGAACTGCCTTTCGGACAAGTTCGGGCCCACCCTGTCGAGGTGCTTGGCGAGGCGGGCAGCGATAATACGCTCCAAGAGCTTGCCCGCCTCGTCAAGCAGCACGATCGGACGATACCCCGAGGGTTCGTCCGCGGGCCGCCCTTCCTTCCGGAGGAGGACGAGCTTCCCCCTCTTCCATCGCCTCGGGAATCTCCCTTCGCGCATGCAGCGACTCAGGAGATCCCGGAGGCGAGGGCCGAGGGCGTCCTGAGCGAGGGCCCAAGCACGGCCGGGTATGCCATCAGGCCCCGGCGCCGTGTCCTTGGCCCTCATTCTCAGGACGGCAGCTCCCAACTCTCCCTCGGAGACGTCGAGAAGCTCGTCCTCTTCCCCCTCCTCCTCTTCGACGGAGTCCTCGGTCCGCGCCACCATTGCCGTGGGAGGGACAAAGTCGGTTCCCGGGCTAGCCGGGAACAGCCCCTCTACCACCCGCCGCAGGAATCGTGGCTCCAGCATGCTGGTGACTGGAGGCGTCCATGGGCGAAGCTTTCACCTCGCCAATAAATATGGACGCCCCCACGGATCTCGGTCCAGTGTCTCCAGCAGCTGGTTCCACGATGCCGACTTGGCCTCGGAGATGGCAGTGCGGAGAGCCCGCGACGCCGCCCTGTAGGCGGCATAGCGGGCGTCCAACTCCGCCGGCTCCTGGAGCCTCCTCCGCCGGTAGTGCTGGTAGTGGCGCCTCCTTACTACGCAGCACCGCCGGAGCTCCGCAATCTCCTCCGACCACCAGTAGACCTGACGCTTCATTGGGAGGGCCTTTACGCGGGGCATGGCGGCATCGCAAACGTGCGACATCGCCATGCACAGCGCATCGGCCTCCGCGTCTAGGTCTGCCGGTGGTGATGGAGCAGGGTTCCACGCCTGGACAATCGCTGCCTCCTGCAGCTTCTCCAAGTCCAAGCGCTTCAACCCCCATCGCGGGCCCGTCACCGGCAGGGAGGCTCCCTGTCCTCCGTCCGCTGTCGATGGGGAGACACTAAACGATATGTAGCGGTGATCGGATAGTGTCTCCTCATCGACCAACACCCTCCAGTTGTGGACACGGCGTGCGAGCTCCGGGGTGGCGAAGGTCACATCGACCACCGACCCTCCCCATTGCCGCACGCACGTGTGCTCTGTGCCTCTATTGAGGACACAGAGCCCCGCTTCCGCGAGCCACTCCCCCAGCTCCCTACCCTTTGCATCTGTCGTCGATGACCCCCACGCCACAGATTTGGCATTGAGGTCACTGACTGAGAGATGACTGGGCGGGGGCGACTCCGTCCCACCAGGGTCCCTACCTCGCCGAGAAATCTCTCGAACTCGGCAAGGGCCCTGTTGGGAGAAAAGTACACCCCCACCACCACGGTGCCTCCCACCTCAGTCGCGACAAAGCCACTTCCCCTAGTGACTTTGTCGAGAGTGGGCGAGAGGGCCGGCGACTGTGTGGTGATTGCCACCAGACCATCCAGATCCCCGACCCAGTCCGACCTGGGGGGCACCCGGTATGGTTCAGCCACCACACACACCGCGTGTAGAAGCCCTTCCCATCTCGCCCGAGATTAGCCATCACACAACAAGATGCCGCCGAGGCAAGTTGTTGTGTGATGCCCAGGGTGCACCACGCGGAGGTTCCCGAACCCTGCACCCCAACCTAACCTAACCTAACCTATTTGATTCCTAACGATGGCATGATTCCGTGCGCCCTGAAGTTTGGGACATATCTGTGTTTTGAGATCGTTGAATCTTTTGAAATTTGGAACATCGATAGATTATAGTTTGGAAGAAGATATCTTTTGATAGTAGGAAATATCTTTTTCCTAATGATAGTTTCTTAATTTTTAGGGACTTTTAGCTGTATTTAGATAATACGCAGTTTACAGCTAGTTCTAATTCTAGCAAAGCTGTGTGCCAAGACTACCAATTTCTTTATCAAGACATTATCCTTCATCAACCGTTCAAATTATGTCCTCTGTTGGGGTTACAGTAACACCGGGTATTTTTAAAAGATTGAAACATTAAGATTCAACTTGAGGCTTATTATCCTATAAAACATACAACTCGAGTTCATAACAAATGTTGTCAATGTAAACCATGGTTCAGAGACTCTTTGTCGAGATAAATGTTCGACCGCAAATACCAAAACTAGACTCAAGGTCTCACAAAAAGAGATTCACCCATACTTCATCATGCTGGGTGGGCTTCGGGCTGACGGACGACGCACGACCTCAAAAGATTTCAGAAACAAGTTTTTTTAACATTACGCACATTACTTTAAAAGAAAATTGATGCGCCTGGGATTCGAACCCGAGCTCCGGGTCGGCTGTTGTCGCTCTTCCGTTTAGACCAGCCGTATTCACTTGATATTTTTATTGCGGTAAAAGCGGATAAGGTTTAGAAAGGTTGTAATTTTTGTCCGTGCAATCCCGTGACAATATGACTTTAGTTAATGTTATTAAAACAGACCATTAAAGGTCCCTAAAAAACGTGATTTTTAGTTTGCATTCGATTTAGCGTTTCCGAAATTTGTATTTAATTTTTTAATTTAGAAAGTGAATCAGGGGAAGTGAATCTTAACAACTCGGATCGAATTAATTCAGGACAAATACCTGTAATTAGCGCATCTACCACCTCGGCTTCAGAAGCTTCTGCAAGTCGGCCTCTCTCAAAGAGCGTCCAGATCGTTGTAACGTCCTCGGCGTGGCCGCTCGCTTGGTCCAAGGTGCTGCTGCGCCATTTCTGCACGTCGGTGTCGGTCGTTCCAGAACTCCTTGCCGTGTGGATCAGCTCATCTACTTGCTTCTACGTGGTTAAACGTCAGAACTTCAGGACTTCAGGGCTTCTTTGCAGTATACTCAGAGTTGAGACGCTACTTCCGCAATAGCACCGCTTCTTCAGATAACGTTGTCCGTGCTGTTCTTGTTGCAGTAGTCTTCGTAATGGGTGTTAGGAGACCCATGACTCGGTCCAGAGCGACGGTTGTCGCGATCGGAGGTCCAGTAGATTTATTGGGGCTGTGATCCCACCGCTGCTGTCGGAGATTCGCCAGGGTTTCCATGTTCAGACTCCATCAGAATAAAAACTCAAAGTAAATGAGATAGTTTTATTTCTCGCCGTTGGTATCGAAGTGACCCTCTTTTACAAAATCACCCGCTTTTATATCATTCTTACAATACACGACATAACTATAGCAAATACAAATTGTTTTACAACAAAATATGAAACACTTTCATAACAAGTACAGAAATACAGTCTAATATTCCAAACAAATAGTTTAATGAATTTTACAACAACTATTAATGATTTAATTTACCTAAAATGCATTATTAATTAATATTATCAAATGTTACCACTAAATAGATGGCGCCACTAACAAGCATGAAACAACAACAAGTTTATTTATGCTTAAACATATTAAATATAAACATATATTATTAATACTATTCAGAATATCAGAAATGAAATGAAATGAAATGAAATGAAATTGAAATGAAATGAAATGAAATTAAGTTTATTTGCGTAAACATATGTAGATAAATTTGATGTCATTATACAATTAGGTCCATTATGTTTTCCTCGTGAGAGGTATGCAAAAATTTATTTATAGTGTCATCAGATTGATTGCAAATAAAAGATTATAATTAAAACAATTTGGTCAATATGATTAAAAAAAAAAAAGTAAATCCAAACAGTATGTCATTGTCAATCGCCAGCAGAAGTTGAAATTTACATCATAACTTACAATAAACGAACACTGATATGGATAATTATAATATCGAGTATTTCGTATTAAATCAAAGTTTGGTGTATTGGGATACCACAATATACATTCAGATACTCATCCACCGAGTAATAACACTGGTCGAGTAGCCATTTATGCAAGCGATGTTTAAACATTTCCTCAGGCATTTCTCTGATTTCATTTGGGAGCACATTATATAATTTTATAGCCATTTGAAAAACATTTTTTTTGGAGAGTTCCATTCTGCAGTGAGGGGTTTCGATTGTTGCTCCAATTTTGGATCGCATCTGCCTTTTGGATGCTTTTTGTCTTGTTACAAACATTTCTGGGTTATTCCTCACAAGTAGGCATAAGCTTTTAATGTACATGCTCGGCAATGTCAGTATTCTGTACTTTTTGAATATGGGCTTACAGGAATCCAAATCATTAACGCCTCTTATTGCTCTTAAGCACCTTCTCTGTACCAAGAACATCCTGCCAATAATGTCATGCCTGTCAGTAATTACAATAGAAAACATGTTTAAACATTTACAGAGTATATTAGATATCTAATCTAATAATGACATGCAACAAAAATATCAAAATAGTCGATACTAGTAAATAATCAATACAACATCTATTAAATTCTAAAGAAGGCTTTGTATTTACTAATACCCATTTGGACATCAATATAACGAGTTTTAGATATTTTTGTTACAGTATAATGAAATAAAAACAATATTAGATAATTACTGGCAATACATAACAATTTGCGCCCATATGCACGAGGTTGATCGCATCGATCGTCGAATGACCTCTCCGGAATCCGAACTGCCTATCGGACAGATTCGGTCCCACGCTTTCAAGGTGATTGGCGAGGCGGGCAGCGACAATGCGCTCCAGAAGTTTGCCCGCCTCGTCAAGCAGCACGATGGGACGGTAGCCTGATGGCTCGTCTGCGGGCCGCCCCTCTTTCCGGAGGAGTACGAGTCTCCCTTTTTTCCATCGCCTGGGGAATGATTGATGAATGAATGATGAACGCCCTTCTCGCATACAGCGACTAAGGAGATTCCCGAGGCGAGGGCCCAGCTGGTCCTGAGCGAGAGCCCACACACGGCCGGGTATGCCATCAGGTCCCGGCGCCGTGTTTTTGGCCCTCATTCTCAAGATAGCTGCCTCCAGCTCTCTTTCCGAGACATCCGGAGGCTCATCTTCCTCCTCCTGTTCGTGCGCTATCATTGCAGTTGGAGGGACGAAATTGGTTCCCGGGCTTTCCGGGAACAGTCCCTCAACCACCCGCCGCAGGATTTCTGGCTCCAGCGTGCTGGTGACAGGGGGTGCCCAAGGGCGAAGCTTTTGCCTCGCCAGATGGTAAGGACGCCCCCACGGATCTCGCTCCAGCGTCTCCAGCAGCTGTCTCCATGAATCTGCCTTCGAATCACTGATGGCAGCGCGCATAGCCATGGTTGCCTCTCTATATGACGCATAGAGGGCGTCTATTTCCTCCGTCTCTTGGCTCCTTCTCCTCCGGCAGCGCACATAGCGCCGGCGTTTCGCTATGGCTTCGCGGCGGAGCTCGGCGATTTCGTCCGTCCACCAGTAGACCTGACGTCTCGGCGGTATAGCCTTGGTGCGAGGCATGGTGGCGTCGCAGACGCGCGACATCGACACACACAGCGCGTCGGCCTCCACGTTGAGGTCCACCGGTGGTGTGGGAGTGGGGTTCCACGCCTCAACGATTGCCGCTTCCTGCAGCTTTTCTAAGTTCAGCCGTTTCAACGACCATCTTGGGCCTGACTCCAGTGGCACAGACGAGCGCCTTTCCGTTGTCGACGGGGAGACATTGAACCGGATGTATCGGTGGTCGGACAATGTCTCCTCGTTCACTAACACTTGCCAATCCTGAACACGGCGTGCAAGCTCCGGGGTGGCGAAGGTCACGTCGACCACTGACCCTCCCCATCGCCGCACACACGTGTTTTCAGCTCCTTGATTGAGCACACACAAGCCCACCTCTGCGAGCCACCGCTCCACTACCCTTCCTCGTACATCAGTCATCGGGGACCCCCACGCTGTGGACTTGGCGTTGAGGTCACCGAGGATGATAACTGACCGAGGGCGACTTTGTCCCACCAGGGTCCCCAACAAGTCGAGAAACTCCTCGAACTCAGCAAGGGCCTTGTTGGGAGAAAAGTAAACACCCACAACCACCAAGTTGCCCACCCCAGTCGCAACAAAGCCACGGCCCCTCGTGACTCTGTCGAGAGTGGGAGAGAGCGCGGGCGACTGCGTGGTGACCGCTACAACACCGTCCAGGTCCCCTACCCAGTCTGATCTGGGTGGGACACGGTACGGTTCGGCCACCACACACACTTTTATTAACCGCTCCGCCATGGACTGGAGAAGAAGATTCTGTGCACGAGCGGAGTGGTTAATATTAGCTTGGAGGAAAGTTAGGGTCATGGCCATACTAACTTTCCTCCATTCTAGCCTCCTGCTCCTGCGCGGAGCGAGTCGGCTGTGACTTGGCCTTGGCCTTAGTCGCAGCGGACTTCTTTTTTACCCCTGTTTTGGTCGGGGGCTTGGTACATGCCTTGCCCCCGGAGAGGTGTTCAGCCGGTTTTCCGGCCCCCGCACAGATCGTGCAGTGTGGCGGGGCAGCACATTCTCGAGCCTTGTGGCCCGTTTGACCGCAACGACGGCAGTCATTACTGCGATCAATCTCCGAACTACATTGGGCCCCTACGTGACCCAGTGCTAGGCACCTGAAGCAGCGGCGCGGTCTCGCCTCCAGAAGCTTGACCTGCGCCGCCACCCAGCCCACCAAAAGACGGCCACCACCGCCCACCAGTTTCTTCGCTGCCGTGACGGGGCACCTTACAAACGAAGTGCCCATCCCTGCTGGGCCCTTTCTTATTTCTCCCACCTTGAAATCTGGTGCAAGGCATCCGCTCGCCCGTGCCAGGGCTGCCACTAGTTCGGTGGTGTTGACTGAGTCGTCCAAACCGCTCACCCGCAAGTCTGCGGTGATGGTCGGCCTCGACACCTTCGACTCCTCCGAACCTTGGAACACATCTAGGTTAGGTTAGGTTAGGTTCTTTGCGGGGTGGGGTGCGGGGTTCGGGAACCTCCGCGTGGTGCACCCCGGGCATCACACAACAACTTGCCCCGGCGGCATCTTGTTGTGTGATGGCTAATCTCGGACGAGACGGAAGGGCTTCTACACGTGACCCGAGAGGGCCGCGCGTAGAAGCCTATATGGTGCGGGGTCTCCCTGGGAGCTGTCTGCTAAGCAGAGAGCTCCCAGGTGGACCAAAAGGGGAGATCTCCTAGGAGATCCTCTCAAGAGAGGGGTTTTCGCCAAGTGGTCTGGGCTGGGGGGGCGCAGGGGAGCTGTGTATGAGCCCCCGCGGTTGCTTGTTTGGTTCGGATCGGTGGGGTGTGTCTGGAAGAGATCGTGTTAGGGCGAGAAATTTTTATTTTTATTGTAAGGAAAGGGCTTCTACACGTTACCCGAGAGGGCCGCGCGTAGAAGCCTATAAGGCGACGGGGTCCCCTGGGAGCTGTCTGCTACGCAGAGAGCTCCCAGGTGGACCAAAAGAGGTGGTGTCTCTGTTGGAGAAGGTTGAGATGCTGTGCGTGGCGACATCTAGCGTTTTTCGCTGGGTGTCGCGACGCACAGCAGCCAAATCTCAAGGTTCGGGGGTCGCCGAGGGGAGTGTCTGGCACGTGAGTCCGAGACCGCGCTGCTTACAGGGCGCAGTCTCGGGCTTGCGATCCAGGCATGGTCGGCGGAAGGCCGGCCGCTAGACCCCCACCCAGGGGAGCTATACCAGGCAAATTTAGCACTAATAATTAAATGGAACGCAATTTAAAGGTATCTACCCAGGAGGGAGTTCCGGTCTGATCGTCAAACTGTACAAACGTCTTCGAGTTCATTTTGTAAACATAAACATTAAACCAGTGTAAAAACTTGTTGAAACTACAGTTTTCGCAAGAATATTTAAACATATAGCACCAAACTATAAACTGAACTATTAAAAACTAGTGAGTTTTCTCCAGAAAGTAGCAAAGTGTAATCAAAAGTGTTGAAATTATAACCTAGAAACTGTTTCTGACTCCGGCATTAGCAGTGCTAAGTGCTACCAACAAAAAAGTTCGAAATATCGAAATAATACGATCCGTTTCACGCATCTGCTTAACAAGATATTGCCACATCTGGAAAACGAAATTCTACCGATCTAATAGTGCTACCATACCTGGAAATAAGATTCTATTAAAACACAAAGGTATTGCAATTTCTAAACCTTAAAAATAATCGACATGGATAGCCAAATGCAATTACTATTTTCAAAAATACAGCATGAAATGGAAAAACAAACAGAAACCCTCACGGAATCAATTACAAAAGCAGTATTAAAAGAAATGGACAATAAACTAAAACCAATAGTGGAAGAAAATATTTATCTGAAGAATGAAGTCAAGATATTAAATGAAAAACTGAAATATTTGGAATTTGGAAAAAGAGAGAATAACTTAATATTTTATGGAGTTGAGGAGTCGTCTGAAAATATTAACATCATAGAGGTAGTATGCAAAACTTTAAATAACTCTGGCATTAAAATCGGCAAACAAGACATTAACAAAGCACATAGAATTGGAAAACCTAAGGGAACTGCTCGACCAGTTTTAGTAAATATGCTAAATGCGTGGAAGAGAAACGAAATTTTAAGAAAAAAGAAAGAACTACCAAAAAATATTTTCGTGAAGGAAGATTACAGCAAAGAAGTTCTTGAAAAAAGAAAAGAACTAATACCTCAACTGAAAGAAGAACAAAATAAAGGTCGTATAGCGTACATAAAATATGATAAATTAATAGTAAAAGGCGACGCAGATACGACTAGAGATAAAAGGAAAAGGGAACAGTCTATTTCACCTAATCAAGTTCTCAACACCGATGAATACACCCGGAAGAAAATAGTAAAAGTAAATGCTTTTGAACGATTGTATAGAAATAGATCACACTCAACATCAGATATAAATAAAGAATAGCAAAGAAAACACATCGGAAACCGGAATATCAGAACAAATATCCAAAAAAAACCGGACACTACAACAAAAACAAATAAAACTCCCCCAAGCCGGCTGGTCACCGTGGGGGCTATTGACCAATCCCTTCCAGCTCCAATAAGTGTATATAGTAAAAACAACACAACTTCAGAACCTACTCCTAGAGAAAGTAAACTATACATCGCCACTTTAAACTGTCTAACACTGAGAACACAAGAAAAACTCACCGAATTAGAGCTAGCATTGTCAAAAATTAAATGGGACATAGTCGGATTAAGCGAAGTAAGAAGACTAGGAGAAGATATTGAAGACCATGTAGAATACTTATTTTACTACAAAGGTGAAACAAAAGGAAGTTACGGTGTAGGTTTTGTTGTTAAAAAACATTTAAAAGGAAACATTGAAGAATTCAAAGGGTTATCAGAGAGACTAGCAATTCTTAACATAAGACTACCAGGTTACAAAAATAAATGGTCTATTATCCAAATATATGCCCCTACTGAACAACACGACGAACGAGTAAAAGACCAATTCTACGACCATCTGGCTTCAGTACTGCAAGAAACACATAAAAATGTTATCGTTATGGGAGATTTTAATGGCAGAATAGGATGTCAGCGGCCTGGCGAGGAACACACAGTAGGAAAATATGGATTTGGTAGGCGCAGCAAAAATGGAGAAAGAATGATGAACTTTGCGTTAGAAAATAATCTTGCATTTATGAACAGTTTCTTTAAAAAAGACCCAAGGAAAAAATGGACCTGGTTATCGCCAGATGGATTACACAGAAACGAATTGGACTACATAGCAACTAACAACAGAAAAGCCTTCCAAGATGTAACAATCCTCAACCAATTTAATTTTAACACCAACCACAGATTAGTCAGAGCAGCCTTATGCAGCTCAGAACCCAGGAAAAGTAGGAACAAGTTTAACACAAAAATAAATTTTAAAAATTACCATACAGGGAATAATCCAAAAAATAAACTAGAAGAGAAATACAATAAAGATATAAATGAAATATGCGGATCCTTGTCCAATAAATCAACAAAACTTAAGAAAAATCATATAGACGATGCAACTAAAATACTAATTGAAGAAAGAAGACAACTTTTGAAATTTGAAAAAAATAAGCAAAATCTCAAAGCTATAGCAGAATTAAGTAAGAAAATTAGCAACAGCATAAAACAAAGCAGAATTAAAAAAAGAACGACTGTACTCAATTACCATATTAAAAGGACAGGAGGTGTTAAAAAAGCTTTAAAGGAATTAACGGACACAAAAATTTGGATTTCAAACATAAAAAACAAATCAGGAAAACAAGAAACGACCAGAAAAGCTATTATACAAACCGCAACCGATTTTTATAAAAAACTTTACGCAGAAGAACATAATACTCTGGACATACTTTTGAATCTTGATGATGACAAAACGGATGAAATACCAGTGTTTTTACAATCAGAAATAGAAACTGCAGTTAATAGTCAAAAGGATGGCAAAGCACCTGGACCAGATCAGATAACAAATGAAATGATCAAAACTGCAATGACTATTCCAGAAAACCTAAGAAAACTAACTGCAATATACAACACTATTTTAAGAACTGAATCCATACCATCACAATGGACTAAGAGTACAATAATTTTGCTACATAAAAAAGGAGACAGAAACATAATTGAAAATTATAGGCCTATTAGCCTTATGTCAAACATTTACAAAATATTTTCAAAACTGATCTTAAATAGAATATCAAGAGTTATCGATGAAGAACAACCCATAGAACAAGCTGGTTTTAGAGCAGGGTTCTCAACTATTGATCATATGCATGTATTAAAACAGTTAATGGAAAAATGTCAAGAGTATGGGAAAGATCTATACATTGCATTTGTCGATTATAATAAAGCTTTCGACTCAATCAAGCACGATCTGCTCTGGCAGGCTCTAATTCAACAAGGTGTAAGAAAGAAATATGTTCGTATTATTAAAAATATATATGCTAATAGCACTGCACAGATCAAGTTAGAATCGACAGGAGAAGAGTTTCCTATAGCAAAAGGTGTAAGACAAGGAGATCCCCTGTCGCCAAAACTTTTCTCTGCCATTTTAGAAAGCATATTCCGCAACCTTGAATGGGACAAAGAAGGCATAAATATAAATGGTCAGAAACTAAATCATTTAAGATTCGCGGATGATCTAGTTTTAATAACAGATAATGCCAAAACACTCCAAAATATGCTTCAACAATTGATCGAGGCAAGCAGAGTAGTGGGTCTGTCAATTAATAAATTAAAAACGAAAGTAATGACAAACAGGGAGGAAACAGGCATAAAAGTGGATGGGGAGAACATTGAATACGTAAAAACTTACACCTATTTAGGGCAACTAATATCATTTCGAGACCAAATAGGCTTAGAAATAGACAAAAGAGTGGCTTGCGCCTGGAAAAGATATTGGTCCCTTAAGGAGATATTTAAAAGTAAACATTTCCCTGTGGCTGCTAAGAAAAAAGTGTTTAACTCATGTATCCTTCCTTGTCTTACGTATGGATGTCAAACTTGGGCATTGACTCAAAAAAATCTTCTAAAACTGAGAACATGTCAAAGAGGGATGGAAAGAAGTATGCTAGGGATCACGATAAAAGACCGTAAAAGAGCAGAAGATATTAGAGCTTCAACAAAGGTTGAAGATGTGGTGTCGAAAATCAGAAAATTGAAATGGAAATGGACAGGACATATAACAAGGGACAGTAAAATGAAATGGACAAAGATTATTACTGAATGGCAACCTCGCGAGGGTAAAAGAAGAAGGGGAAGACAAATAAAAAGATGGATGGACGATATTAGAAAAACTGGTGGATCATTTTGGCTTAGAAAGGCTAACAATAGAACAATGTGGAAAAAGCTGGAAGAGGCCTATGTGTCACAAGACACGCCACTCACTAAACCCGAAAATTCCGATGTGGTACATTATAATTAGGTTAAGTTTCAAATTTGTTTAGTTTGGCAATAAAGGCTTATTATTATACCCAGGAGGGTCCCCGAAAGGGGGAATCCCTCCACGTCTTGCAAAAGACGTGCAGCTCCACGTACTCTGGGGGGGGCAAAAATGCTTGACAGACAAAACTAACGACCACAGCAAAAGCACAACGGATTCGGAAAGCATGCGACTTGGCATTGACGGTGGAAAGAAGAAGGCGCGCGTTGTTTTAACGCGGACTACAGTTGACAATGACTCGGACACGTCCAGCGTCAAATCGGTGCTGATGGTGTCCGACTCATCGGAGGGGCGGTCTCGCAAGAGAGGCGAGACCTATGGCAGCTCCTGCTCGGGCTCCGACAACACCTTGGAGGGCCCGACGGCGACCAAGGTCATCGCTCCCCGGAGAGGGAGAGGCAGGTGCAGGCCGCCCACAACAGGTAAATATATGGGCATGGCGCAAGCCATCAAGGATTTAAATTGTGCCCGTGAAGAACAAATAAGGTTGGATACGGAGGCTGAGTTGGCCAAGCAACAAGCCGAGCGGAACGACAGGGCCCGGGCGTATTTCCGCAAGGACCCTCGCCTCCCTGAGAGTCACGACGCGGCTGCCCTTGAGAGGGTTATCTCGGACTCGGTGGCCACAATCAAAGATGTGGCTGCCAAGTCCAAGCATCTCAAGGGCACGTTTGTGGGTGCCCTCAAGGATGCGGCGAACGTGGTCCAAAATACGTTCGGGGAGATGCGCGGGCGGACGATGTCGGAGAAGGTGGCCTTGTTGGTAGCGGCCAATAACAGGCTCACGGCGGAGCTCAAGGTTCTTCGCCAAGAAATTGAGCAGTTACGAGCCAGGCCACCGCCGCAGGCCCCGGCTCCTCCTCCCGAAGTAGCTTCCGCTTCGTTGTGTAATGGTATCCGGGGTGTCAAGGGTTGAGAACTCAATCGGTTAAAATTGAATTCCCAAACCTTCCCGGGAAAAAATTTTAAATTTCCCCCACAAAAAAAAAAAAAAAAGGTTAGGTTAGGTTAGGTTTTTTTTTTATTTATTTTTTTCCTGTCCGGGCTCAGAGGCCCGGCCCGCGAGCTAGGTCCCTAACAGGGGTCAGGGTTTAACACAGGTCTTTATTATAATCTTATTCTATTTCTTTAACAATTTACAGTTTTATGATAAGCTTAGAGCTAATGTTATCTCTAATTAGTTTTATACGTTTATTAGTTACATTTCTTATGCTAGTACTTATTCTATATAGTATATCTATATAGAGTAGTTTTCTATTTTTAATGCTATTTATTCTTATTATGTACTATGCTTATTACATCTTTACAGTATACTATAAACTTATTTCTAATATCTTTATTTCTTATGATTTCCTTAAGATTGTCTTTTTTTATTTCCGTGTCTATCAACATCTCTGCGCAAAAACGCTTCCGGCCATATATTGGACATTCAGTGATTAAATGAATAACGCTCTCTTCCACATCTGGGTCGCAGCCGCATGATGGGCTCTCCTTACACTTGAAACGATACAAGTATGAGGAGAACCCACCATGCCCCGTCAGCAGTTGTGTGGTGTATTTGTCTATTGTCATGTTTTTTATTATGTTGTGTGATTGCATGGCGTCTGGAAAAAAGATTCTTGTCACTGAAGCTGTTTGTCCTTCTACATACCTAACGTTCCATTTAGCAATGGCTTCGCGTCTAATCTGGTATTTTGCGTAAGAAATGGGGCACTTGTCGTATTTCGGCTTAGTTTTTAGTTGTAGCGCTGCGGTTTTTGCTAGTTCATCGGCCCTTTCATTTCCCTCCAACCCCGCGTGCGCCTTAATCCAGTACAGTTTTAAAGTTCTGTTTTGATTTGCAATTTCTCCAGCATTTTGTCTTATCTGGAGCGCGAGGGGGTGGAGGGACGTGAAATTTGTTGCGGTTTCTAGTGCCGATCTAGAGTCACTAAAGATGCAACTGTGTGACTTTTCTTGTTTTAGCGCAATTCTACTTGCTTCGGCAATCGCAAGCAGTTCGGCCTGATAGACAGAGCAGCAATCAGCTAGCTTGTATTTCCGGGTACTTATCTCGACGGTTCCATTCCAAACGGATATGGCCGCTCCGACTTTCCCCTCAATTTTGCTACCGTCAGTGTAGATGTTCATATCGCTGGATTGGGATTGCTCTAGAGCTGCTCTGTCTGCCACGCATTCGTATTTAAGATGCACCCAGTCTGCTGGATGTGGTGCCTGTGCATATGGTGTCGGTTTTTCCATCTCTAGGTCTCCTATTAATTGCTGGGATTTTCCTTTCTTTAATTCATAAAGCGAGGCCGCTTCTCTGATTCTTAAATCAAGCGGAAACAGCCCAGCAATTAATAGTGCAGAGTGGAGAGACACCGTTCTGTTCGCCTTTGTGATCTTTTGCGCGAATCCCCGTTGCACGGCATCTAGGTGCTTCTTTACGCCAATTTTGTTCGTTGCCGGCGCCCATGCGCTGGCCGCGTACAGGATGGTAGGTTCCACAACGGCTGTGTAGAGGGTTCTTACAATTTCCGGGTTTAGCCCCCACTGTGTTTTCGCTGCCCTCGACAGCTGCCTGTAAAAGTTTAATGCCTTCCGGCAGACATTCGCGACGTGACTGTTGAAGGTTAGCTTCTCGTCGATGGTGAGGCCGAGAAGCTTAATCTCTTTGGACATGCCAATGTCAACGCCGCCCATGTTCAGGCGCGGGGTGTCAAATTTAAGTTTACGGGTGATGGTCATTGCCATGGTTTTGTGCGCCGCAAACTTTTGTTTTACTCTCCCACCCCACGCCTGAACACGCGCCAATGTGGCATTAGCATGTCTTTCGATCTCCAACGCCGTTTCACCATCGAAAGCCAGCACTATATCGTCTGCGAATGCCTGCACGTACTCTCCATTATCTTCCAGTTCTTTTAACAGGGAATCCAAAAGTAAATTCCACAGTGTGGAATTTACTTTTGGATTCCCCCCCTATAGATCCCTGTACACAACCCTTGCTCGTTTCCTTCTTCTCAGCTGTTTCCCCTGCGTCTCGGACCTCCACTCTCCGGTTGCAGAGGTAACTGTCGATGACCCTCCTTAGGTTTATCGGACATTTTTTCTCAGCCAGTCGGACTCTAATTTCAGGCCACCACGCACTGTCAAAGGCTCCCTCTATATCAAGTGACCAATGTGATCATGCGTTTCTCCGCGAGCTTCGCATGAATATGTGTCACTAAGGTATAGAGGGAGTCTTCCGTGCTTCTTTGTGGCATGAAACCGTACTGGCGAGTACTCAGTCCGGGTAGGATATGAAACCTAATTCGGGCCATCAACATCCTCTCAAAAATTTTTCCCAAAACCGGTAGGAGGCCTATGGGACGATACGACTTTGTCACACTATAATTATCTCGGCCGGGTTTCCGCAGCGCTACGACTGTAGCCTCTTTCCATTTCCTGAGGAAGTATGCGCACTAGGGTGTCCCTTAAAATTCAATGTCAATATATTTTTACGCATACCTTCTAAAAACTTTTATATGGACCTAATATAGTACAGAAATAAATATTAGCCCGATTTATAAACGATAACCCGTGCCGACATGAGTTTTTAACTTGTCCATACAATTGCGCGGGTGCAGCGCTGCGACCTGTTACTGCGAGTTTCAATTGTCATTTTATACGTGATTTCTAACATTATTAGTGCGTTGTTGTTTATTGTGTGAAGATGTCTGTGGAATTACGAAGTGATAAACAAAATATTTACCTTATCGGACTGCCAAGCCACCAGATAAATGGTGCAAAATTACCATCTAATCGACAAGTTCTCACCGTTTTATGTTACAATATACGTGAGATCAAGCTGACTGTTAGTGAAAGTGCGAATCTTGTTATAAGAGAGTGCATTATATTTTGGGAAAAGCCAGAATTCCTACAAAGGCATTTCCTAACTGCGTGAAGAAACTTGTTGATTTATATCATGTTTGGAGGGAGCTGCAAAAAATCTTTCAGAAAACTCAGGAGACGTTCAAGAACCGTGAACATAATTTTGTAAAAGACCTTGATAACTTGTTTGATATTGCACATGCTGATGCCTTAGACAGAATGAAGATAGAAGAAGACAAAGATTTTTTAAGGAAACAGAGAGAGCCAGGTCGACCGGGATGCTTAGGTGGAACTGACAAAACATTGGCGGAGAAAGAAGAACGAGTTAGGCAAAAACTATTGGAAGAAAAGGAAAGAAAGGTAAAATAAAGAGAGCTGTTGGCTATTGCATGTACTTCTTCGGTAGATAGCTTGGAATGTCTGGAGAATTCGAATGAGGAACAGATTTCGAATTCTGTACTTAGTACTCAGATTCCTTGCCCTGAAAAAAATTCTAAGAGGCACGTAAAATTTCATGACTCCTAAACTGGTAGCAGCTTTAGATCGATGCCAATTAAGCATAAGAGACTCAGTTTACATTCTCCATGCGGTTGTAGAAGCGCTTGGTCTGAACACCGATGATTTTCCTATTAACAAATCTTCGATTCAGCGAAATCGTACTCAGGCGACAAAATCCAGGGCAGAAGCAATAAAAACTGACTTCCATAATAATTTGTCTGACGTAGTCACAGTCCATTGGGATGGAAAACTATTACCTGGATTGGATGTATGAAGTTTAAAAGAAGAACGCTTGCCAAGTCTTGCTTCATTTGACGATAGAGAACAACTTCTTGCAGTGCCAAAATTAGAGAGTTCTTCGGGAAAACATCAAGCTAAAGCCATTTCAACTGCACTCTTTGACTGGAACCTACATGATAAAGTACAGATAATGTGCTGCGATACAACAGCTTAAAATACTGGCCGTTTCAGTGGAGCTTGTGCTATTTTGGAGCAGACTTTAGAAAGGAAATTACTGCTTTTTGCTTGTCGTCATCATTTTTATATGTTGGTCTTCAAAGCTGTTTTTGAAACCAAGGTAAAGCAAATTACAAGTAGCCCAGACATTCCAATTTTCAAAAAGTTAAGAGTATACTAAACCTTGGCTCGAATGTACAGTGTCAATAAAGGACCTAACCAAGACTTATGCTTTTTGAAAGCTCTAAAAGAATATGAAAAAGTAGACGCGACAAGTTCCAAGGCATCCACAAGCAAGTTTGTTCATCATTTATGGTATTTGTGTGAAGAAGTTATTTGAAAGGTCGTAAATGACACTGCTGAAAGAGCTGTTAAATGAATGCAAGATTTTAATGGACTTATCACGGCTGAAGAAGAACAAAAACAGTTTTTGTTGTGTTGTGTTCAGGAACATAGAAATCTGTATCCAGACTGTAAAAAAACTACACCAAAGAGAAGTCACCCTAATTATTTATTATTATAATTTGTATTTAAATAAAAGTTTGTGTTGATCTTATTTTGTTATTACTCATATTTACTTTATTTGTTGCATTTTAATTATTTTGGATCAAACCAAGATGTCAGGCAAAAACACCATTTTCTAATAAACTTTAGAGCTCGGTCGGCACGGGTTGCAATCATGCTACAAACACGAAATTTCGTATTTAAGTATATTTTAGCATTCATAAAAAAAGTAGAGGGTATGCGTTTCGAAATTCAAAAAAAAATTTTTTTTTGCCATATAAGGGACACCCTAATGCGCACTGGAGACATCTGTTCACTATGCTCAGGAAGAGGTCCGGGTCAGTGAAAATCGCCTCTCGGCAGATGTCAGCTGTGAGGCCGTCCGCACCCGGTGCTTTCTTTACGTTGAAGGCATTCACCGCAGAGAAGAGCTCCGTTTCCGTGAACAGCGGATCACATTTTTCACTATGCGTCATTTTGTTCACTGAGTCGGCTTTCATTCTCATACTCATACTCTTTTATTGATAACGAGTAGTTACATGTCATATTAAAGATATTCAAATTAATACAAGTATATGTCAATAGGAAATACAAGTTACTTATAAATATGTCAATTTAAAATTCCACAACAATACTTAAAATCATTCAATAAAAATCAAATTACCTACACTAAATTAAATTCGTACAATACAAACCAAATCACGTTAAATGCAATTAATCATACATTTAAAATCAAATTATATTAAATTAAATTAAATCACTCTGCGGTGCTCCGTACTATCGCTACTAGTGAGGTCTTCCGGGTATAATTTCAACACTTTTGATTACACTTTGCTACTTTCTGGAGAAAACTCACTAGTTTTTAATAGTTCAGTTTATAGTTTGGTGCTATATGTTTAAATATTCTTGCGAAAACTGTAGTTTCAACAAGTTTTTACACTGGTTTAATGTTTATGTTTACAAAATGAACTCGAAGACGTTTGTACAGTTTGACGATCAGACCGGAACTCCCTCCTGGGTAGATACCTTTAAATTGCGTTCCATTTAATTATTAGTGCTAAATTTGCCTGGTATAGCTCCCCTGGGTGGGGGTCTAGCGGCCGGCCTTCCGCCGACCATGCCTGGATCGCAAGCCCGAGACTGCGCCCTGTAAGCAGCGCGGTCTCGGACTCACGTGCCAGACACTCCCCTCGGCGACCCCCGAACCTTGAGATTTAGCTGCTGTGCGTCGCGACACCCAGCGAAAAACGCTAGATGTCGCCACGCACAGCATCTCAACCTTCTCCAACAGAGACACCACCTCTTTTGGTCCACCTGGGAGCTCTCTGCGTAGCAGACAGCTCCCACGGGACCCCGTCGCCTTATAGGCTTCTACGCGCGGCCCTCTCGGGTAACGTGTAGAAGCCCTTTCCTTACAATAAAAATAAAAATTTCTCGCCCTAACACGATCTCTTCCAGACACACCCCACCGATCCGAACCAAACAAGCAACCGCGGGGGCTCATACACAGCTCCCCTGCGCCCCCCCAGCCCAGACCACTTGGCGAAAACCCCTCTCTTGAGAGGATCTCCTAGGAGATCTCCCCTTTTGGTCGACCTGGGAGCTCTCTGCTTAGCAGACAGCTCCCAGGGAGACCCCGCACCATGTAGGCTTCTAGGCGCGGCCCTCTCGGGTCACGTGTAGAAGCCCTTCCGTCTCGTCCGAGATTAGCCATCACACAACAAGATGCCGCCGGGGCAAGTTGTTGTGTGATGCCCGGGGTGCACCACGCGGAGGTTCCCGAACCCCGCACCCCACCCCGCAAAGAACCTAACCTAACCTTTTTTTTTTTTTTTTTTGTGTTGGGGAATGCATTTACGCACGAGTTAACAGTGTTGGACTCGGTGCCAGAAGGGCACAATACCAACTAAACCCCCTTCACAAGATTTCGCCTGCAATGGTGCAATGTCAGAGTTGCGGAACCGCTTTCGCATTCGCCCGCGCAACTCTGACATCACCATGTCACCCTTTCGGGCCCGCCTCGCGGGGGGTCGGGACCCCCGCATTGTGGCTCTTGGGACGCGCTGGAAAACCTATAGCAGCGCGTCCCCCACCTCGGGAGGAGCGTGGGCCATCAGGAAGTGCCCGATGGCCCAGGCCCTCCGAGCGGAGACGGGGTGCGAGCCCTATAGTGGCTCGCCCGCGTGTCCGCTTCCTCCTACAAGGAGGAGCGAGAGGGTCAAGCTCCCTCTCTCGCTCCTCCGTCTCCCTCTGTGAGACAATAGTCTCACAGAAGGAGACGAAAGCTTCCCATGATCTCTCATTGTCGAGCATCTTGGACAAGATGGTCGGCAATGAGAGGTCTGCCCCCAGGACCGCGACTAGGGAACGTCGCGCGTCCTCTTCCCCCGGGCATGCCTCCAGTGCGTGTTGCGCGGTGTCTTCCGCGCAACCGCACCGGTGGCACACCGGGGTCTCTTCCCTCCCTTCCGGCAACCCTACACAAGTATCTCCCGAAACATCCATGTCCCGAGAGCACTTGTGTAGTCCGGAAGGTGAGTACCCCATGGTCTCTCTGGACCCACTCAGTGAGTATGGGCCGCAGCGCCTCGAGGAGCCGTCGAGCGCCGGCCCCCCTCTGAGTGGATCCAGAGAGAATCCGCTCCCTCCACCTCTCCAGAGCGATGGCCCTGGCATCACTGCGCCACCGCACCACCTCCGCACCCGGCGCCAGTAGACCGAGGATAAGACCTCGGCCTCTAGGCACCTGGGCAGCGATCCCGCAAGGACCATGCCACTTCGTGTGAGAGTGTGCGGTAGCCCCGACACACTCTCACGGCCATCACCCTCTGGGCACTGTGTAGGAGCGCCTCCTCTGCGCGGCCTAACCTCCCTGCCCAAATGGGAGCACCATACATGCCCATGGAGCGCACCACCGCCATGTAAAGGTGGCGGCAGTGCCCTCCACAGCCTCCCATATTGGGCAGAAGCCGGCTTAACGCCGCCGCACGCTGCGTCAACTTGGGGGTAAGTTGACGCAGATGCGGCCCCCAGTTCCATCTGCTGTCAAGCACGACACCGAGGTATTTCAGTGTCGGCTTGACAGGGATGGTCGCCCCAACAACCACAATATTGGCGCCTGCAGGTGGCGCTCGCCGAGGGCCATCGTGAAAACAGATGGCCTCGGACTTAGGGAGCGCCACCTCCAGGCCCAAACTTCTTATCCTAGCCACCACGGCCGCTACACCCGCAGTGGCTAGCATCGCCGCCTGGCGAAAGGTCCCCCCCCCCGTGCAGTAACTAGCGTGTCATCAGCGTAACAGATTAAACTGATGCCATGCAAGTTACCGCACCTAAGCACCCAGTCGTAGCCGAGGTTCCACAGGGGTGGCCCGAGAGCAGACCCCTGTGGAACCCCTAGTGACATGGTGGGGCTCGACCCTTCCCCATCTCGTCTTGGGTAGACTATCTCTCTGTCGGAGAGATAGTCCCCAAGGAGGCGCCGCAGGTACCGGGGCACTCTATGGTACCCCAGCGCCTCTTTTATGGTGATCCAGGGCAGGGAGTTGAAGGCGTTCGCTATGTCTAGCGACACCGCCAACAACACCCCATCCCCGGATACACCCTCGTAGAGGTCGTTGACAAGACGAATAGCGTCGATTGTCGAACGACCCCTACGAAACCCGAACTGCCTTTCGGACAAGTTCGGGCCCACCCTGTCGAGGTGCTTGGCGAGGCGGGCAGCGATAATACGCTCCAAGAGCTTGCCCGCCTCGTCAAGCAGCACGATCGGACGATACCCCGAGGGTTCGTCCGCGGGCCGCCCCTCCTTCCGGAGGAGGACGAGCTTCCCCCTCTTCCATCGCCTCGGGAATCTCCCTTCGCGCATGCAGCGACTCAGGAGATCCCGGAGGCGAGGGCCGAGGGCGTCCTGAGCGAGGGCCCAAGCACGGCCGGGTATGCCATCAGGCCCCGGCGCCGTGTCCTTGGCCCTCATTCTCAGGACGGCGGCTCCCAACTCTCCCTCGGAGACGTCGAGAAGCTCGTCCTCCTCCCCTTCCTCCTCCTCGGCGAAGTCTTCGGTCCGCGCCACCATCGCCGTGGGAGGGACAAAGTCGGTTCCCGGGCTAGCCGGGAACAGTCCCTCGACCACCCGCCGCAGGAATCGTGGCTCCAGCATGCTGCATGGTGACTGGAGGCGTCCATGGGCGAAGCTTTCGCCTCGCCAATAGGTAGGGACGCCCCCACGGATCTCGGTCCAGTGTCTCCAGCAGCTGGTTCCACGATGCCGACTTGGCCTCGGCGATGGCAGTGCGGAGAGCCCGCGACGCCGCCCTGTAGGCGGCATAGCGGGCGTCCAACTCCACCGGCTCCTGGAGCCTCCTCCGCCGGTAGTGCTGGTAGTGGCGCCTTCTCACTACGCAGCACCGCCGGAGCTCCGCAATCTCCTCCGACCACCAGTAGACCTGACGCTTCATTGGGAGGGCCTTTACGCGGGGCATGGCGGCATCGCAAACGTGCGACATCGCCATGCACAGCGCATCGGCCTCCGCGTCTAGGTCTACCGGTGGTGATGGAGCAGGGTTCCACGCCTGGACAATGGCTGCCTCCTGCAGCTTCTCCAAGTCCAAGCGCTTCAACCCCCATCGCGGGGAGGCTCCCTGTCCTCCGTCCGCTGTCGATGGGGAGACACTGAACGATATGTAGCGGTGATCGGACAGTGTCTCCTCATCGACCAGCACCCTCCAGTTGTGGACACGGCGTGCGAGCTCCGGGGTGGCGAAGGTCACGTCGACCACCGACCCTCCCCATTGCCGCACGCACGTGTGCTCTGTGCCTCTATTGAGGACACAGAGCCCCGCTTCCGCGAGCTACTCCCCCAGCTCCCTCCCCTTTGCATCTGTCGTCGATGACCCCCTGACGGTACCTCGAGAATGCGCGCCCCCGTCATGGTGGTGCGCATTCTCAAGGGCGGGAGGTTGAGGGCCGCGAGGTCTATTCGACCCCTGGCCTCTCCCAACACCCTGGCATAGGAGAGACCCCTCTCCTCCGCTCCCGGCTGCAGCGTGATGACCACCGCTGCAGTACGGGGGGGGCGGAGTTTAGGGGTCTTTGCTTTGGCCAGGGAGGACGTGGGAGGCACGGAGGACCGCACCCCCTGCGCCGCCTTCTTCTTCTTCTTCTTGGCCTTCTTCTTCGAACCGCGGCTAACGACTTCCGACCAGGTCTCCAACGAGGGAGCCGGTCGCGAAGTCGCAGTCGCGGTGCCAAGAATCAGACTCTCCGGGGGTGGGGGGAGCTCCTGTGCTCTCCCAGCTCCACGCCTGCACCGCTTTGGCGCACCCGCAGTGCTGGGCACAGCCCTCGAGGTGCTCGGCACCGGCAGCGGCTCCTCCCTGCGCCTATCCGCCGCAAGAGTGGGCCTGAGGCGTTGTGGAGGGAGCAGCCGCTCCTCCAACCCCGCAAAGCGGGCGGAGATCATGGAGCCCACCTGCACCATGACCGCCCGCATTACGTCCTCCAGAGGAGGCGACTGTCCCGAGGGAGGGGGCGGAACTGTGGCTGCCGGGGCCGGAGTCGGTCTCTCCCGTGCAGCCTTCAGCTCCGCAAGCTCACGTCGGATCTCTGCGAGTTCCGACATGTGAGCAACACGCGTGCCTCTGCCACGCCTCCGCTCAGCTGGAACTTTGGCGGCCGGAGCATCCAACTCAGGGTCGGTGCTCAACGGCTCGCCCTCGTGGCTTGTCCTCTCGCTGGAGCGTGTCCGCTTCCTTTCACTGCTTTTCGCCCTTCCGGGAGAAACAGACATCGCGCTACGGCACGAGGAGTCGGAGTCCCCTCCAGGACTCACGAAGAGTGTGCACTCCCGTCTCCTCGTGCGCATAGCGCGATTTTCCCTCTTTGAGTTTCCGTCAGGAACCAAGTCGCGTGCAAAATCGTTATCCATTATAAGTGTGCCATGGTCGTCAGTTGTTGGGATCGAGTGAAATTTGTCCCCTCCAGAAAACGAACGGGGACTGCAGGCCGGAGCCTGGAGGGATTCCCCCTTTCGGGGACCCTCCTGGGTAGTTTTATTAATTTCACTGGTCATCATTACATTTTTGCTTCATAGGGTGAAGCTCCCCTGTGGGGGGGTCTAACGGCCGACCTCCCGTCGACCATGCCTGGATCGCGAGTCCGAGACTACGCCCTGTAAGCAGCGCAGTCACGGGCTCGCGCGCCAGACACTCCCCTCGGCAACCCCCGAACCTTGAGACTCGGCGCTTTGCGTTGCGACACCCGACGAAAATCGCTAAGTGTCGCAACACAAAGCAAACTCTCCGACCAACTCTGCGCTGAGAAGCGCCCGTGTCTTTCCGCGCTGGACTCTGCCATCAGAGTCCACCGGAAGACACGCCACCACTTTCTGAAATGACTTGGATGTTAGAAGGCCAGATAGCGTATCAGCCCACTAACATTCCAAGTCATTTCAGTCCCCCCCCTACCGAACTTCTGCTCGTGCAACTCTAAGGGTGAGGAGCACGTTCAGAAGTTCGGTCTTCCCCGACCAGAATTAGCCGCCACTGGGTAAGATATACGGAGATAAGTTACCGAGTGACGTTGCCCAGGATGCACCACGAGGAGGTTTCCGATCACCGCACCCCACCTAACCTTTTTTTTTTTTTTTTATTGTGTAGGGGAATGCATTTACGCACGAGTTAACAGTGTTGGACTCGGTGCCAGAAGGGCACAATACCAACTAAACCCCCTTCACAAGATTTCGCCTGCAATGGTGCAATGTCCTTGCCGTGAGAATTTCCCGACCGATTAAACACGCGATCCTCGCGTATAAAACACTTGTGTAAACAACGCCCGGCGTCTACAATCAATCGTCTCGACCGCGATGACGAAAAGATCACTTTCAAAAAACTAAGTCCGACCGCGGACACGTTTCTTCACCGTTGGAACAAAAGAAAGGGTATCGACTCACGCGTGTTTTCTCACTGGTGTGCGTTGGCACAGTCCGCGACTGAATTGCGAATGACAATGGACGCTCCCGTCTCGAGCGGTCGTAACAAATACCGAATTGAAACGGAACGCGGGTACTCTTCAAAGTGTCCACACCTCGGCTTTAAAATTATCATTACCCTTTTCTACAAGTTAGTTAAAATATACTGTTACGTCATTCTATTCCGAACATATATTATTTTGATCTATCTCGTAGGGTTCAGCCAGAGTTTGCAATTTAAGCGCAAAAATTGTGTTTATTTATGATGTCATAAAATCGTTTTAGAAATCTTTAAAATTATCAGTGTCTCTCTACTAACTGTACTGTGCATGTATTCTACATAAAAACCTTCCTCTTCAATAGGTAGTGAAAAATAAATGTCAACATGATTTTAAACAATAGTTAAATATTAAAATAATCATTTGTCAAAATAATAATACGTCATAATAAACGTAAGTCGTAATAACGTCATAATAACGTCGTAAGTTTGTCAAACGAGTACTCTGAGTTTTTTTTTTTATTATTAAATAAAGAGTAACGAGACGAGCAGGACATGTGCCTGATGGTAAGCAACATGCCTGCCACATAACAGCACAGTGACACGCAGCTATTGGAACATGAAGAGCCAAAATCATTACCTAGCACCGCACTGCGCTCGTCACCCAGAGGTCTAAGTTGTTATATCTCTAAGACCTGTAATTTCTCTGGAAACATTGCCCTTCAAACCGGAACACAGTAATGTTTGCACATTACTGCTTGGCGGTAGAATAATTGACAAAAGGTGTGGTACTTCCCAGGCGGACTCTGCTAAGAGTAGATATAAGTAATTTATTGAATATTTTTTTTATAGTAATCATTTGACCATCCGTGAGTTTGTCGAACGTTGGTTATGGTGCGGAGAAAGAACGGGAGGGACACGGAGTAAGAAGAGGAATGGTCTTCGGGAGGAACGGGAGTAGGGAGCGATACTTAGGAAGAACCAGAGTCGCACGGCGAATGGTACCGGAGTGGAGCGGGAGTAGCCGGGTAAAAGAACGAGAGCGGCACGGGAGAGAGAGAGAGAGCATTTGTAATAAAATATTAATTATCGTGGTTTTATTGCAGAGATAAGATTTAACAAAATACGAAGTAAAAAGGCTCATAAATTATACGATGTGATTAAACGTAGTTAACGGTAAATGGGACAGATAGGATCAGCGCGAGCATGCGAGCGTGCGCCGTGCTTCTGGCCGCGCTGTGTGCACTAGCGGGTGAGTGCTGGGTCCCGGGCGGGTGTCCGCAGGGTCGGGGCTGTGCGCGCTAGCGGGTGAGTGCTGGGTCCCGGGCGGTGTGTCCGCAGGGTCGGAGCTGTGGGCGCTAGCGGGTGAGTGCTGGGTCCCGGGCGGGTGTCCGCAGGGTCGGAGCTGTGGGCGCTAGCGGGTGAGTGCTGGGTCCCGGGCGGGTGTCCGCAGGGTTGGGGCTGTGCGCGCTAGCGGGTGAGTGCTGGGTCCCGGGCGGGTGTCCGCAGGGTCGGAGCTGTGGGCGCTAGCGGGTGAGTGCTGGGTCCCGGGCGGGTGTCCGCAGGGTCGGAGCTGTGGGCGCTAGCGGGTGAGTGCTGGGTCCCGGGCGGGTGTCCGCAGGGTCGGGGCTGTGGGCGCTAGCGGGTGAGTGCTGGGTCCCGGGCGGGTGTCCGCAGGGTCGGAGCTGTGGGCGCTAGCGGGTGAGTGCTGGGTCCCGGGCGGGTGTCCGCAGGGTCGGGGCTGTGGGCGCTAGCGGGTGAGTGCTGGGTCCCGGGCACGTGTCCGCAGGGTTGGAGCTGTGGGCGCTAGCGGGTGAGTGCTGGGTCCCGGGCGGGTGTCCGCAGGGTCGGGGCTGTGCGCGCTAGCGGGTGAGTGCTGGGTCCCGGGCGGGTGTCCGCAGGGTCGGGGCTGTGGGCGCTAGCGGGTGAGTGCTGGGTCCCGGGCGGGTGTCCGCAGGGTCGGAGCTGTGGGCGCTAGCGGGTGAGTGCTGGGTCCCGGACGGGTGTCCGCAGGGTCGGGGCTGTGCGCGCTAGCGGGTGAGTGCTGGGTCCCGGGCGGGTGTCCGCAGGGTCGGGGCTGTGCGCGCTAGCGGGTGAGTGCTGGGTCCCGGGCGGGTGTCCGCAGGGTCGGGGCTGTGCGCGCTAGCGGGTGAGTGCTGGGTCCCGGGCGGGTGTCCGCAGGGTCGGGGCTGTGCGCGCTAGCGGGTGAGTGCTGGGTCCCGGGCGGGTGTCCGCAGGGTCGGGGCTGTGCGCGCTAGCGGGTGAGTGCCAGCACTCCTGCCCAGCAGGCCTTGGGCGGCCGGTTGTCGACAGATTCGCGTTGTTCATAGCAGTCGTGACACTGGCCCCCAACCTAGCAAGGCTGCTAATAGACTACTTACATAAATAAAATAATAGTGTTAAGTACCTAATTAAAGAATTTTGTTTGAAGAATAATGTTTTTAATGAAAGAATCATTGAATTTATTATTACTCAGTTATTTATTCGTTTCTTAGGTTTAAATTGTAACAATCACTAAAATACATCAACTTTTGTTCTACAGTTAAAAAAAATATTGTTTTCCGCTATAATAAATATTTGACCGGTCTAAAAGCATCGATCGAACTCTTCGTAACAAAAGCGCACGCGCTCTTTTACGCTCTATAAATGATGTGCCGAAATGAATAAACACGAAACAGCCGTTAATTAGTGTCAGAAATGATAACAATAGTTATTTGTTGTACTGAGCCAGCGAAGGATTCTATAATTAACTTAGAATTCTGTAGCAAGGGAGCTATCCGCCAGATAGATCCAGCTATAGATCCGCCAGAGGGCGTTGCAAGTGAAACAACTGCTCCGCGGTTTTAAATATTTAAAAATCAATAAATCAATTGTTTTGTGTGTTTGAGGTGATAATTGCGAAATTAAACAGTGACATTTTATAATAACATCATATTCGGGATCAAATACAATCATTTTACTGAATTAAAAACACAATTGGAATCGGGATGGTGTCGGAGTGATTTATACCACTAATAACACAAATGGGAATGATGTAAATGCATTTACATTTCCTTTACAACCCCAGTGCAATGATTACCAAGAAATATGTGATAAATAGTGGTGCATTTTTGAATTGAGATAACGGTATTGTGCGATTTGCATAATTTTTGCCTCAGTGACCTTTGTACCGCAACAAACCGAGCGGAGTGAGTGAGATGGCACTACATTAACTGACACGACTACCTACAGATACTTTCACCTGCACATACCTATTGATAATTTTGACGCTCCTGCTACAAGCTCGGTTGGTCTAGTGGGTATCGTTGCTGGCTGTGATTCGAGAGACTAAGACTTCAAATCCCACCCAAAGAATATTTCATTTTGCATTGGATTTGTTTTCGACCAGTTTGAGCAAATTAGACTACGATGGAAAATATTACGCTGAGGAAACCACTACAGAGAACGAGTTCGTTGAACAACATACATATCATCTAATAATTGTACAATGAACAGTACTTTGTTTGAAGTAACTGCGAATTCATCATTAGACGATAGTCATTCGTTAACAAGAGAACTGCAAGAAACCATAAGCGAATTACAACGTAAATCTGCAAATCTTTAAATAGAGAATTTACGTATACAAAATGGCACTTTAAATGAAAATATTGAACAATGTTATAAAGTAATTGATCTTAGCAAAATGATTGGGTCATCAAGTAGGACGCCACCTCTACTTAGACAACAGAAGCCTAAATTAATACGCACAACAAGCGACATTAGTGGTACATTGAATGCCTCCCGTAACTACACAGGATCTCTCTCCAACAATCTAAGCGAACCAATTGAACTGCTGGATAATGGCCCTAAAACCTTACCATATGAAGTGCCAATTTCGTTGTGTTCTCCTAATAATTCTAGTAATGTTAATTCGAAAAAGAGAATTATTATACTTGCTGATCAACAAGGCCACAAGCTAAGGACAATTCTGGGAAATTTGGTTGGTCCAGAATACATTGTAAGTAGCACCTGGAAGCCTGGAGCATCGTTTCGCTACATTTTAGAAAGTCAGCAAAGTGATTTGCGTTCATTAAACAAAAACGACTACGTAATTGTTCTAGGTGGAACAAACGAGAAGAATCCCTACGAAGTTCACCATTACTTAACCCGTTTTTTAAATGTTAATGAGACTCCTAATATAATTGTTGGTGAGGTACCGTATAATGAAACGCTTCAAGTAAAAACACTTAACAATAACCTGAAATCCATATGTGATAAGTATGAAAATGCGCATTTCATAGATATGGAGTTTAGCAGATACTTACCGAAAAATAATTATTTTCCAATTTTTGTCTCTAGGCATATTTTAAGGGATGTTATTCGATTAAACTATAAATATAAACTTCTTAAAATGCAGCTGAGGTCGATAAGTCAAACTAAAGCACTGGTTAAGTGTAAATGTAATAAGAGTGCGCAAACTTTAGAATTTAACCCTAACTCAGGTGTTAAGCCGACGGTGGATGACGAGTATAGTAATGGCAACAAAAATAAACGGTTTTTTCGAGTATAGCTTTGTACATATAATGCACCAGAATATAAATGGCTTAATTTCTAAAATGGATGATTTGACAAATTGTATCGACGAATTGCGAAATAATAATACTTTCATAGATTTAATATGTGTGACCGAACATAACATGCTACAAGATGATTCTTTTTTGCTAAACATACCAAACTATACGCTAGCTGCAAGGTTTTGCCGGCACAAAAGAGCGGGAGGGTCATGTAGATTGGTGTATAACCAGCATAAATACAGGATTTTGACCGAAATTAATTCTCTAGGAGTAGTCAATATACTTGAATGTTGTGCGATTGAACTGGTTGAACATAAAATTATTGTGGTTTGCGTATATAGATCCCCAATAACAAGGAAGTCCATACTGGATAAGTTTTTTAAAAGCTTGTCGATTCTTTTGGACCGTATTTGTTTCCGCAATAGGAAAGTTGTTATTTGTGGTGATTTTAATATAAATTTGTTGCATAAGGGGCCGTCTGTTAGACAATTTGAGGAATTGATATCATGTTTTAACCTTAAATTCAGTGTAAGTGAGGCCACTAGATTGGCTAGCAAAACTTGCCTCGATAATATAGCACACAATATTAAAGGAAGTTCTGCAAAAGTGTCAGAATTTGCTCTGTCAGATCATACAGCCCAAATTTTGAGCTGCCCGGTTAAAAAAAGTTACTTTATAACACATTTCTATAGGCGTATTCGAGATTATAGTAGTTGTAATGTTAATAAGTTTCTTGAATGCCTAGGCAGTCTCTCATTCAATAATGTATATACTGCTGTAAATGCAGATCTAGCATACAATGAATTTATTGATTTTTATCAATTGTTTTATGACCTATGTTTCCCTATTGTAAAAGTAAGAGTATCTGTTAATAAACGTCCGAGATGGCTAAGTAAAGGTATAAAAGTCTGTGCTAAACGTAAACGTCTCCTACTCTGGAAATATAGACGTTCTTTAGCGAATCATGACAGAATACTCTTTAAAGAATATGCAGCTAGACTTAAACGTGTCATAAAACAAACACAAAGGGCTCAAAATAATCATTGTGTGCAAGAGTCAGACAATAAATGCAAGGCTATTTGGGACATAATAAATAGAAACAAAAAATCTAACGTGAAAGAAAATATTGGTCATATAAAAGTAAATGGAACAAAAGTTTGTGATCCAGGAAAGATTGCTGAAAGTTTTAATGACTTTTTTGTGGAAGACATATCTAAAAAATCGGCGACTAATACTAGTGTTTCTCAAACTTTGAAGCATTCTCATTTAAGTTCTTGTTTTATGAAACCCATAAATTAATTGGAAGTTGAGATTATTATCAGCTCTCTGAAAAATACAGGGAGTTCCGGGTATGATGGTATTGTTACTAAAATTGTAAAACGAACAGCTAAGATCATATCGCCGATTTTAAGTAATTTAATTAACAGAAGTATTGAGGAAGGTTTGTTTCCTAGTAAATTAAAGACATCTGTGGTCAAACCTCTATTTAAAAAGTCTGACAGGGAAGAAATGAGTAATTATAGACCAATTGCTTTGATACCTGTATTTTCAAAAATTTATGAAAAGGCAATCCATATCCGCCTCAGTAATTATTTTGAAGATAATAAGATCTTACGACCTGAACAGGTAGGTTTTAGGAAGAATAAATCAATTAAGATTGCTCTTTTAAATTTTCTTGAAAAAATTTATCTTGGTCTAGAAAATAAAAAAAGAGTCACTGCCCTCTACACGGATATGTCTAAGGCATTTGATTACGTAGATCACAAAATACTAGTTAAAAAACTAGAACTCTATGGCATAAGAGGTAATGTTTTGAGGCTAATGACTTCGTATCTTGCAGATAGACAACAATTTACTGAAATAACCAAATTAGACATAAACACTATGTTTGAGACTAAATATAGGTCAAATTGCAGAACTGTTACATATGGAGTACCGCAAGGCAGTATATTAGGGCCCTTACTATTCATTATCTACATAAATGATCTTCCTCAGGCTATAAATCACCCAATGGTTTTATATGCCGATGACAGTACAGCAATTTTCACAGACAATAAAAATGGTCAACATGAAACTGATATTAATTCATCATTGACATCTACTATTAAATGGTTGCATAGCAACAACTTCGTAATGAATTTGAATAAAACACAAATTATGACATTCAAAAATTATAATTCCAGATTTGACATTTTAAACATCAATTACAATGGTAAAAAAATTGAAGAAACTTGTAAGACAAAGTTTCTTGGTATATACATTGACTCTGACTTATCCTGGAAATCGCACGTTGATCATATATGTACAAAGCTAAACCAATTTTCATATGCACTATACATGTTACGAAGAGTTGCAAATGACGCAGCACTTTTAAATGCATATCATGCTTTTGTCGGTTCCACACTCAGGTATGGTATTCTTGTTTGGGGTAATTCACCCGATAGAGAATCAGCATTTAGAGCCCAAAAAAAATGCCTTAGGTCAATATGTGGATTGAAGTCTAGGGATTCTTGTAGATCGTATTTTCAAACCTTGCATCTGTTAACTCTTCCATCTATTTACATTCTTGAGGCTGCTTTGTATGTTAGAAATAATTTGGGAAATTACAATACACTGAAGGGTGCACGGCATAAACATATTTTATGTGTGCCTAAACGCACTAAAGCGTTGTTTAGTAAAAGCGTATTTGTAATCGGTGTGGATATTTACAACAAAATACCTCAATCTATTAAGAAAGCTGATAACAATAATATTTTGAAATTAAAACTAAAGATTTTTTTAATTGACAAAGCATATTATACTATTATTGATTATTTGAATGATAAACTTGACGATTAAATTGACATTATAAACATTGACATTATATAGAAATTAATGAAGTTATTATTGTAAAATTGAGAATAAGTAATTGAAGTTTTGTAATTGAAACAATTTGTATTTAATAATGTGTGATGTTGCACGCCCTATGGGTGCGAATATAGTGATACCTTGCTTAAATGTATTATATTAGATCTGTTACTAATACCTATATTCCAGCAATAAAGAATTTGATTTGATTTGATTTGATTATCCTTTGCTACGCTCACAATTTTAATTCAATTTCAGAGCTATCAATCAAATCTAATTATCTAAATTTAGAATCAAAAGAGCACAAGTTGGAAAATATTTGAATTTTTATATTAGAGTGCAACACGTAACTTTTTATCCCACCTCAGCGAGGAAAAGACTTGCTTTGCGCATTATTATTAACAGTTTCAGTAAATTCTGTCAACGTTAAATAAACTTCTTCGCCGCTAGAATCACTTATTTTCGGTGTTTCACTATTTTTATATTTTCCTGTTTTTGACCCAAGATTTAACTTGAGTTTGTCGAGTTTGAGTGGATTTAGCTATGGTTTTAACAAAAACAATGTGACGTGAAAATATGGAAGTTGGACCGGTTGAGGTTAGGAGTGTCATCTGTGTACATGAAAAAGTGTCCGCATAAATGCATTAAATTACGGTAGCGCAACATTAGCAACCTACTAATATTATAAATGACAATGTATGGATGTTTCATCATCATCATTAGCTGCAAGACGTCCACTGCTGAACATAGGCCTCCCCCCTAGATTTCCACAACGAATGGTCCCGCGCAACCTGCAACCAGCGGTTTCCAGCGACCTTTGTGAGGTCATCTGTCCATCTAGTGGGAGGCCGTCCAACACTGCGTCTTCCGGTTCGTGGTCGCCACTCGAGAACCTTTCTTCCCCATCGGTTGTCAGTTCTGCGAGTGATGTGGCCTGCCCATTGCCACTTCAGCTTGCTTACTCTTTGAGCTATGTTGGCCACTTTCGTTCTTTTGCGAATATCCTCATTACGGATTCTGTCGCTGATCTGTGGAATCGAAGGCTTCTCATAGTCTACATACGCTATACATAGTGGCCGATTAAACTTCTCGGTTTTCTGTATAATCTGACGAAGCGTATGGATGTGGTCTACTACGGTACTATAGCCTTTTCGGAAACCGGCTTGTTCGGATGGCTGGAAGTCGTCAAACCTGCGTGCGAGACGATTCGTGATTACCCTCGAAAACAACTTATAAACGTGGCTCAGAAGTGAGATGGGTCTGTAGTTCTTCAACAAGGTGTTGTCACCTTTTTTGAAGAAGACCACCACCACTCTTCTCCACGCTTCTGGCGTATTACCGTCAAGTATGACGGAGTCGAACAGCTTCTGGAGGACTTTAAGTACCGGTTTTCCACCCGCTCTCAGAAGCTCAGTCGTAATTCCGTCGTCGCCTTGTTGTTATTCTTAAGAGACTTATCAATAGGCGGATTTCTACTTACGGAGTCAACATGTTGCATCTGTGTACCGGGCTACAAATACAAATCATTTATTGATAACACAAAGTTACAAGTCAATTTAATGTTGTCACTAACACACGGTAGTGTGTGTGAGAGATTGTATACTTATACATTTATTAATAATTATAAATAAAAAATTACAATAATTATAAAATTCAATTAATACAGGTAAAATTAAAAATATATTTTGGTATTATTTATTAACAGTCTGGCAGCTTCATTAGATCGTCAAGGGCATAAAAAAGGTGCCCATGCAACCAATCTTTTAACTTTCGTTTAAATCCCGCGGCGGAATACCGGGTCTATGTAATATTTCGAAAGAAAATTCCTGAGTCATGATAACCCACTGTTCGCGCTTCATCGGATATCATCGGCAACTATCGTCGACATATAATGTTTTATCTCTCTTTCACTAACATTACGTGTGTTAACAGCTGTGTCATATATTAAAATATTTAAAAGGATCAAAAGGGCAATTTTTCATTTGAAGAAACCTGAAATCCCAAACATTGGGCCTCACGAAGCCGGATTTGCCAGAAAAAACACCGATTTCACGAAGACACAAGCTAATGTACCACGCGTTGTCATTATTGGATCTAGAGGACAAAGGTCATTGGGAAGAATAACCTTACAATTGCACATCATTGTTTAAATAATTCACACGGGATTCACAGAAAGTAATTCAGGACGTGGAATAGTGTTTATTGTAGTGTAAATGTTTTGATTAAGCTAGTTAATCACCCAACACTCCTTTGCTAGGTCAAAGAGTCAGGTAACATCATACATTTTGGGTATGTACCTATATTTTTATATCAATTTTTAAATCAATTATAAACGCTATAGCAGCATAGTGTAGGCAATATTATATACTAAACGTTCATTATGTTAAAGTCGATTTAATGCTACGCTAATGAATTGCTAACTTCAGATTGCATTCCAATGCACCGAGCGTTGATGTCGTTTGTATTGATCTATTGCATACTGCGCAGTTTAACCTAAACGTTTTTTGGTTAATTGTATATTATACCAGCATTTTTGCATGTTATTATATTCATTCATGCAGATAATATTGGTCTGCAGTTAAGCATAAATCAGTGCGTACTTTGTAAACAACGACGAAAGTGTATATTACAGTACAATAAGATTGGTACTTTATGTAAGTGAAGATCTCGTTTATTATTGTTTCGAATCTTATCTAAACAATGTACAAATTTTGAAGTAAATAAACGCTTATAATAGTGTGTTATTGAGAATTTAAATTAATTTACAGCAAATACCATCTGCCTGTAAGTAAACATTTAGGTATAGTAATCCGTTTAAACTTACATTGTACCTATTGTCAATTCCAGATTAAACTACCGTTTCCCATTATGGCTGATTCTAAAGAGGAAAAGGACTTAATAAAAAGACGTGGGAGCTATAAAGGACGTGTAACATTATTTACTAACTATTTAAACAATCTGAGCCCTTCGTTGGATCGTTCTCAGGTAAACGAATTGCAATTACGCGTTGACAAAATGTTAAAGTTGTATGAGTTATATGATGAAGTGCAAACTAAGCTCGAGTGTGAGAAGATGTGGACCCTCAACTCGCAGAAAGGACCACTTTTGAGTCAATATATTACAAAGTGATTGCTCAGGCACAGGAGTTAATATCAATTAATTCTCAAGTAGATCAATCATTTCGGTCTGAGAGTGAGCACTCTTCACCACATCATGAATCGTTTAAGCACTCAGTTAAGTTACCCACTATTTCTTTACCTAAGTTTACCGGGTCCTATGACTCCTGGTTAGAATATCACGATACCTTTATGAGTCTCATCCATACTAATAATAATATCTCAAATATAAATAAGTTCCACTATTTGAGAGCCTCTTTGCAGGGAAGCGCTGCTGTGGTAATACAGTCCATACCATTTTCAGCTATTAACTATCAAGTCGCATGGCAACTTTTGTGCGACAGATATGAAAATCAACGCCTTATAATTTATTTATTTATTTATTTAATTCAATTTAAACATATAACTTACAGCTAAAAAAGAATAACCAAAACGTCACATGTTTGAGCTGAGATAGGCGACAATTTCAGCCTTAAAATTACCTTGTTTATCAAAGAAAATGTCCAGATCCGGTTTTTGAGTGAGTATGCCGTTTAAAAGTTGTATAAATCGCGGCGTGGGTGCGTTGTAGCCGCGCACGGTCCGCAGCCCCGGCGGCGGCGCCAGCAGAGGGCGGCGGCGGCGCCCGGCCCGCGCCGGCCCACCCCCGGCACCGCCAGCCGCACCTCGCTCAGTGTATCGGGGTTGTTCAACTTATTATTTAGTAAATAATAATAGTGCATTAACAGCTGCATCTTCCGCCTCAGTTCCAAACTGTACAAACCCACCATACCGTACACAAATAGTGACGGATACATATATGGGTAGTACCCGTACCTCTTTTTATAAATAAAACGCGCGAATTTGCGTTGAATCTTCTCAACCATGAGTGAGTACTTTTTTTCATGGGGATCCCAAACTATCGCGTTGTACTCCAGCTTGCTGCGTACGTAAGCCGTATACAGTGCCAACGGTGCTCGCGGATCCCGGAAGTTATAGGACGTACGCATGATAAATCCTAACATTCGATAAGCCTCTTTACAAATATTATTAACGTGATTTCTAAAACTAATTTCAGTATCCAATGTCAAACCTAGATCTTTAACTTCATGAATTTTCTCTATACTATTATTGTCAGTTAAACAGTATTTATAAATAATCGGCGTCTCTTTCCTAGTAAAGGTAATAACGTTACATTTACTGCCATTAAAGAGTAGCTGGTTATCGCCACTCCATCCGCATGCCGAATTGATTGCCTTCTGAAGGGCCTCACAGTCCGATACGCTGCCAACCGCTGTATACAGCTTGAGATCGTCGGCGAACATCAGACATTTAGAAGTGGTGATGGACTTCGGCAAATCATTGACCATTATTAGAAACTGCGTCGGACCGAGCGTCGAGCCTTGACTCACACCGGATCTCGTATAAGCAGTCGTATAGCAGTAACTATTAGTTACTGCTTTGCCATCTAGAACCAGGTAGCTGGACATATTGCGATCGATTCGAAAGATAACTAGCGAATAGTGAAAGAAGCTTGGGATTAAAACCGATACCAGCACACTTTTGTAGAAGGATATCGTTTTCTACTCGATCGAATGCTTTTTGGAAATCAAAATAGGCTACATCAACCTGCAGGCCAGCATCCATACTTGAAGTAACATAATCCACAAAATTGATTTGGTTCGTAACTGTTGAACGTCCCGATCTGAACCCGTGCTGACTGTTATCCAAGTAGGTGTCGATCTGCGGGGCGACACGGTTGTTTATAACAGTTTCAAATAATTTGCCGAAGACCGACAGCACGGCTATCGGACGGTAATTAGATATCTCAGATTGATCACCAGTTTTATGGACTGGCGTGACACGCGAGACTTTCCAGCAGTCTGGGTATATCCCAGTGTTGACGGATAAATTAAAAATATGCAAAAGTGGAGCCAAGACAATACGAACACAATCTTTGACTATAAAAGGAGGAACACCATCAGGTCCAACCGCCGATCTAGGTTTTAGGTGTTTGATTGCTCCCAGTAAATCTTTAACACTTATATTTTGTACGGTGATATGAGCTGATGGTATTGAAGATGAAAGTTGTAGTGAGTCCTCTGCTTGTAATCGAGGGATGTTTTTAAGAAAAACAGAGCTAAAATATGAGGCAAACGCATCGGCAGCTCGTTGGCCTTTCACACTCTCACCCTGAAACACAAACTCCTCACAATCCTGTTTACCTCGACGCTGCTGCTTAATGTACGACCAAAAAGCCTTCGGATCAGCGGACATGGCAGATTCGACTTTCCTCATATAGGAATCTAATATAATATAATACAAAATCATGTCTCTGCCTTATTTAACATTGCGTCTATAACTAAAGAATCATCAATTAATATTCGCCGTATATTAGACGATTTAAATAAAAATCTTCGAGCATTAGAATCGCTTAAAGAACCTACCGAGCACTGGGACACACTTCTCATTCACTTAATATCTAGTAAATTAGATCAAAAATCCTATCGTGAGTGGGAAGAGGCCAAGAGCAGGTTGGACAAAATTAAAACTATCAATTTAGACGTTTTTGTTACGTTCCTACGAAATAAAGCCGATTTTCTCGAGTCTTTAGAATTGTCACATAACCATCAATATAGCAATCAGTCAAATGTGAATAAAGCTAATAATGCTAAGATCAAGAGCATGCTTTCGCTTACAGATCCGCCAGCTGATGCCTATAATGATAAGGCAACCATTAATAACTGTTTGATGTGTAGTAGCGACCATTGGCTTCAGGATTGTCCTGAGTTTCTGGCGCTCACTTGTGAGGAGCGTCTTAAATTATTACCAGCGTTTAAAATTTGTTTTAATTGCTTTCGAAAAGGGCATTACGCTAATCAGTGTAAAAAGGGCGGTTGTAAGATATGTAAGCGAAGACATAATTCTCTAATTCATATCACTGATAGCAGGCGGCCATCTGACATAAGTGAGCGTGTATTAGTAACTACCTCATCCGATATAAACGATTTTAGTTGCGAGAAACACTTGTCTAGTGTACCTGATACAGCAAGCAATATCACGCTATCAGCGAAAATGAACACAATGAGCAGTGCGACCATAGTATTGTTATCCACAGCATTGGTAAAGTTATACGATCATGACAATCATGAGCACATCGCTCGAGCTGTACTCGATAACGGTAGCACGTCATGTTTGATGACTGAACGTTTATTTCAAAAATTAAATTTGCCCGCGATGTAAGTAAACAAAACTGTTTTAGGTATTAATAATTCCCTATCACAAGTCGGAAAAATGTGTCAACTAAAGTTACATTCATTTAATTCAGACTTTAATACAAATATTAATTGTTTTGTTTTACCTACGATTACAGACGAAGTACCGTGTCGTGCAATAGACATATCAGAAATAAATATTCCAGCTAATATCACTCTATGCGACCCTAACTTTCATACACCGTCTGATGTAGATTTAATTATCGGTGCCGATGTTTTCTGGGATTTATTGGGCTCGAAAAAGATTAATTTAGGCATAGGTAAGCCTATTCTTTATGAAACAAAATTAGGATGGCTAGTGTCAGGTCCAGTTGGTATTCATAATTTATGGCAAGACACACATCCTATTAAGTGTAATTTTACAAAAGTTCATTCATTCGACCACAGTACTCCCTTCTTTGAAGATAAACAAACCCAATTGACCCATTTTCGGGAACATGAAGAAGTTGGTCATAAACCGACATAATATAACAAGGATGAGACAATGTGTAAAATTAATTTCGTAGATAATGTCACGAGAGTAGAAAACGGTCGTTTCTGTGTAAAAATTCCTTTTAAGAAAGCTACAAATGCATTAAGATATTCATCAGAACGAGCAAAATATTGTTTTCTCTCCTTAGAACGCAAAATGCAAAATAACGCAATTTTCACAAAAATTTACAGTGATTTTATGACAGAATATTTGCAACTTGAGCATATGTCTGAATGTCTACAAAATCAACAACAATTTTCTTATTTTATACCTTATCACGGTGTTATTCGTGACAGTAGTGTCACTACTAAGCTACGAGTAGTGTTCAATGGCAGCAGGTCTACTTCGTCAGGCGAATCATTGAATAGTATACAACTGGTAGGTCCAACTATACAGAATGATTGGTTATCCATTCTTATACGATTCAGGCAGAATAAGTACATATTAGCTGCAGATATGGAGAAAATGTATCGCCAAGTGCTGGTACATCCTTCCGATAGACATTTACAGCAAATATTTTGGCGAAATGATCCTTCAGATACTTTAAAGGTATACCAACACAACACTGTCAATTACGGTACAGCGAGTGCTCCATTTCTTGCCATTAGATGTCTCAAGGAAATAGGACTCAATTGCTGTGACGAAGGTATGGCAGAAATTATAATTCATGATTGTAATGTTGATGATTTACTGACTGGAGTGAATTCCATAGAGCAAGGTCTTGAAATACGTGCTAAAGTGACTGAAGCTCTTAAATCTGCCTGTATGCCATTACGTAAATGGAAATCAAATGATTTATTGTTGACTGATGAAACTATTGATTCGACCCTTGATTTAAACATTGGTGCTCTGAAATCAAGCAAAACATTAGGTTTCGGTTGGCATCCGCGTAGTGATGAGTTATACTTTTCAATTAATTTCAATGTACCTGATACTATCACTAAGCGGTCCATGCTTTCTTTGATTTCGCAATTATTTTATCGCATGGGATTGCTTGTTTACGCCTGCGTAATTATGGAACGCAAGATGCAAGCGTGTCAACGTTTTCCAGCCAACCCATATATTATAATGTTTATTAGGCACCTTCAGTGCATTCCCATACGTCAAACTGTCGAGTCTCTTTCTCTCATCATCCGCTCGTCAAGCTACACGCACAAGATATTTGCACCTAATTTATTAAAACAATATAAGCTGTGAAAATTGGTCGGAAGTTTTATTTCTTCGGATCCAAGTGGATCCATAAAGTGGCGACCGTTACGAAACACCGAACTTGAAAAGAAGGCATTGCAAACGGACGGCGCAGCTTCAAAAAACCATTGACGTGGTCACGTTTGAAATCAAAGATAGCCGCTGTTCCTACAAATAAATATATTATACATCACGGGAAATTTGAAGAATATCCATTGCAGCCACCGCCGGTCGATCAGCCTAGCGTCGAGCCGCAGCACAGGCCAATGCAGATAAGTTTCTTTCCTAAATTATTTCCGAACATCCATTATATACCTATTCAACCTACCAAAATTTCCCATCCATTTTCACCTATTTTTGGCTTATATTGTGCAAATACTTGTGCTAACTATCCTGATCATACACTTTTCTATTAGAATTAACCATTAAAATCATTAAAAGGCTAGAATTATTGCTAAAATATCGAAAAAATAAGTTTTATATATCTACCCACTATTGGTGCATAAAAAGAAATTGTTCGTAATTTGTTGAAATTATCAAAGATAAGTGCTATTATCTTGTTTTCGATCGATTTAAATCTATTATTTTTTGTTTGAATTGCATATTTCATCGTAAAATACCAAGGAACGATTTTTTCACCGCTTATTTTACAATAAGCTGACCCCCATTTGCCGAACATTCCAGTGACGTGGTCATACACGAACCGATCCTGCTGCCACGGAACTCATCCCGACCTGTGACCTGCGGCCTGGAACCGCGTCCAGGGCAGTCAGGGCCGGATTAAGGTGACGTCAAAGTGAAGGAGCGTGAGCGAATTTTACCTATATTTTTTATTTACTTGATTGTTATTTTTTGTGCAAGTTTGCCTTTAGCTGTAATATTTTGTTGTTATCAATAATTTCTTATCTTTCACAATGGGAGGCGAAACTGGTACAAAGGATATACAAGTTTTACAAGATCTTTTTGTTAAACGTAGCTCGATAAAGGGTCAGATAACTAAGTTTAAGAATTATTTAAATATTGTATGCACCAAGGAAACGATATCTTCAATTGAATTAGCCGAATTAACACTTAAACTTGGAAAGTTTGAGTCTTTGTCAAATCGCTACGATGACTTGCAAAATCAGATAGATGTTTTAAATTCTGATGATTTAGAAAACGAAATAGACGAGCGAGATGATATCGAACAATTATTTATCTCAAACATAGCCACTGCACAAACTATTTTACAAAAATATAATTCAAGACGGCAAGATGAAAGTGTTCATAACGAATTAAATACATCGCACTTGTCATCAGCCCAGTGTAGTGTCGATCATCAAAACCCACTGGGATTTAAACTACCTCAGATACATATCGCTAAATTTGACGGATCATACTTTCGATGGCTCGAGTTCCGCGACACATTTGTGTCTTTAATACACAACAACGACCGTATCGCGCCCATTCATAAGTTTCATTATTTAATATCCTACTTAACGGGAGACGCGGCGCGCGTTATTTCAAACTACGAAGTTTCCAATAGCAATTATTTAGATGCGTGGAAAATGTTATGTCAACGTTTTGACAACAAGCGACAATTGATAAATCACCATTTAAAATCATTATTAAATGTACAACAAGTAAGTCGCGAGTCACACGGATCCCTAAGATTTATGGTCGATCATATTACTAAAAATCTGCGTGCACTATCTAGCCTCGGCCTTCCCACTGACAAATGGGATGTGTTAATCATACATATTATGAGTTCTAAGTTAGAATCCCAAACACTATTGAAATGGGAAGAATGTCGCGGTGCGTCGGATGATATACCTACACTAGAATGTTTTTATAAATTCTTATCAGATCGTGCCAATATTCTAGAATCAATAAATCGAAACGCAGTCAATAAACCACATTCAAATAATTATTTACCATCCAGGGTGGATACCAGCAATAATAACCGGGCTAATACAAAGTCATTTACTTGTGCTAGCGACGCTAACGAGTATATTTCTCGCCCAATTCGATGCGTTGTTTGTCATGAAGGGCACCGAATTTATGATTGTCCCACCTTTATTGCAAAGTCAGTAGATGAACGCATAGCCGACGTACGCAAGCTAAACCTATGTTCAAACTGTCTACGGGTCGGTCACAAAGTACAAGCCTGTCGTCTGGGTCCCTGCTTGAAATGCAAAGGGAGACACAATGGTCTCATACACAAACCAACCAACACAATAAACAATAATAAATACAATATTCCTTCTTCCAGTGTTGCCACTACAATATCTGACAACACTGACGATATTACAGCGAACTTTTCCGATCATAATTCGAGACAAGTTCTTCTGTCCACCGCAGTCATTGAGGTTGTCAATACTAAGACGAACCAGACCGAAATGGTTCGTGCTCTTCTTGACTGTGGCAGCCAATCATCTTTTATAAGCCAGTCTCTTAAAAATAAATTATGTTTACTATCTACATCTAACTGTCGTATAAATGTCACAGGCATAGGCAATAGTCAGGCTGGTAAAGTCACCGAGTCCTGTGTGGCACAATTAAAATCACTAAATACTCCATTCAAAGTCACATCAGGCTTTTTAGTGTTGCCCCAATTAACGGGACACATTCCAAAAGTCCCTATTGACCGTGAATTATTAAAAATATCCGATAATTTTAAACTTGCCGACCCAATGTTTCGCCAACCAGCGCCGATTGAGATTCTCATCGGTGCCGATTTATTCTGGGATATTATTGGCCGCGAGCAGCGCTCTCTCGGCCCTAACAATCCAAAATTAATAAACTCCCACTTTGGTTGGATTATTTCCGGTCCTATAATGTCAAGTTTTACAACTAAAAATGTACAATGCAATCATTCCATCATGTCAAGCAAATTGAATGATGACGATATTAAAATCAATCAAGACCTTACTAAATTTTGGAAGCGGGAAGAGGTTCCTCTAAAATCAAAATTTTGTGAAAGCAACAAGGCATCTTATTTTTTACCTCACAGCTTTCTTTTAGATTCCGGTAGATTCTCTGTCGTTCTACCTGTCAAGGATTCACCAGATTGTCATGGTGATTCTTGTAAATTTGCGAAAAATAGACAATTTATAAAACGATATCGAAGGCAACCAATTGTCAAACAACAATAATAATAATAATAATGTTGAATTCATGCGTGAATATGAACCTAGGTCATTATCTATTCTAAATACAACAAGCTGTAACAGTACTCTATCAAAGACTTTCAACTTAAGAAAACACAAATCAAATTAATTTTCTTTAATAAAATCTATTACCACTAACTCAATTAATAATTAGCAAAGCTAATGGTGATCAAGTCCGCCTTACCTAACAAATTCCGAAAATACATGGCCTATTTAAAAAAATGATAAGATAAACATTAAAACTTTACCTGAAACTAAATGCACGATTCTCAGTAACTTAACGACTAATACTGAAACGGTTGTGTAATTTACAAACTATTCAAGCCTGATCAAATTTAAACGCACATTTGCATATTTATTACGGTTTTTACATAACATAAGATACCCAGAAGGTCGACTTACAGGTCCTTTGTCAGTTGACGAACTACACAGATAATTTTTACATCTCTGCCGTTTATCTCAACAAGAATCATTCCCGATAGAGTATAACTTACTTTCTGACAACAAAACATTAAATCCTAAGTCTCAATTTTTATCTCTTAGTCCATTTTACAGTGATGACAAACTTATTCGCTTAGGTGGTCGTTTAGACGCCTCAGATTTTAATTTTGACAAAAAACATCAAGTTCTATTACATTCAAATCATCATTTTACAAAAAAAATATTTGAACATGAACACAAACATAAATTACATGCTGGGCCACAATTATTACTAGCTACAATTCGAGAGTTCGTGTGGCCCGTCAATGGCAGAATGTTGGCTAGACGAACTTTTCGTAACTGTTTCAAATGTAGACGACTTCAAGGAAAAACTATGCAACCAATGATGGGTAACTTACCCGCCGCACGCATTACGCCAAGCTTCCCCTTTCAATCTGTGGGTTTGGATTTTACTGGTGCATTTTATATACTAAACAGAAAAGGCCGTGGTGCCAAACTAGAGAAATGCTATTTAATGATATTTGTTTGCATGCGATATAGATGCGTCCATCTTGAGGCCGTGAGTGACTTATCAAAAAATGCATTTATTATGACGTTTCGCCGATTCGTGGCACGTCGTGGTCGACCTACGGAAGTATTTTCCGACAATGGCAGCAATATAGTATCTGGAGCTAGAGAAATAAATAACTTTTTTAAAGACAATACAAAATTTATAACTGATTTTGCAAGTAATGAACAAATAAGATTTAATTTTTCGCCACCGTACGCTCCTCATTTTGGCGCACCTTTCGAAAGTGTCATAAAAAGCGCCAAATTTCATATAAAACGCGTTATGGGCAATGCTCATTTAACCTTTGAAGAAATTACTACTCTTTTCGCACAAGTAGAGTCAATATTAAACAGCCGTCCGCTATGTCCTTTATCCTCGTCACCTGACGACTTCCTTTGCCTAACTCCCGGAAACTTTCTGATTGACCGTGCTCTTACTGCGCTGCCATCACCAAACATAGAAGATTGCAATCCCAGATACATTCAACGCTACGAGCGAATACAGCAAATTTATCAACATTTTTGGAGGAGATGGCAACACGAATACATAGCGGAATTACAACATCGTCGCAAATGGAAGACCAGCTCTTCAAAATCAAATATTGGAGATTTGGTTCTAATACAAGAAGACAACGTCCCACCTCTCTGTTGGAGACTTGGCCGCATTTCAAAATTATTCTATGGACCCAAAGACGGAATACCTCGAGTCGCTGATGTAAACACCTCTAGAGGATGCATTCGCCGCCCATTAGTCCGCCTGTGTGCCTTACTTACGGCAGAAGAGTTAGAAGGTTGAAAACCGAAGCTTTCAACGGGGGCAGGATGTTTACGCCTGCGTAATTATGGAACGCAAGATGCAAGCGTGTCAACGTTTTCCAGCCAACCCATATATTATAATGTTTATTAGGCACCTTCAGTGCATTCCCATACGTCAAACTGTCGAGTCACTCTCTCTCATCATCCGCTCGTCAAGCAACACGCCCAAGATATTTGCACCTAATTTATTAAAACAATATAAGCTGTGAAAATTGGTCGGAAGTTTTATTTCTTCGGATCCAAGCGGATCCATTGCTTTCCCCTTGCGTCATAATATTTAAAATTATTTTACAAAAATTGTGGTTACATAAATTGTCATGGGACGAAATGATTTCGTCAGAAATAAAACAACATTGGGCTAATGCAATAAAAAACTTGTCTGTTTTAAATGAAATCCGTATTCCCAAGCGTGTTATATGTGACAATCAACTCATTGTTCATTTGTATATTTTTACAGATGCATCACAGGATGCATATTATGGTGCTTGTGTGTATGTAAGAAGTGTAAATGACAGTGGTGTAGTGTCATCTCGATTGCTCACATTTTTGGATACAGCTTTATTGAAGACCCTTGACCACTGGTGGTATTGCCCTGGTTTCCTTCTTCAATATGAGTCACTGTGGCCCTCTCCTGAATTTATAAATTCAGAAGTATTACCAGAAACACGATCTGAAACAACACTAAGTTCTATTTCCACTGACACGGTAACTTGGATTGATTTTAACCGATATTCTAATTTAACAAGACTAACTCGTGCCATAATGTAGGTACGTACTAAGATTTATTAGTAATTGTCAATCAAGTTCTAAATTTAAATCTAATCTCACGGTAGACGAAGTAAACAAAGCCTTCAACGTTATAATAAGATGTGTTCCGTATAATCGGGCAACATTAAAAGATCATAGCGGATCTATGGTTTACAGCTGTCAACTTGTGACGTCTTGTTTTTTCGCTGGAACGAAACGACGCGTTTTATAAGATTCTGGTGTTTTTCTGGTGATAAAAACGTACGTAACGTAATAGTGCTACAGGAAGAGACTATTAATTATTGGAACACTCTGGATTGGTGCTGGAAGACCACAGAGTGAAAGCGGGCTGCGGGATCGGCCACCTTTCTCCAACGCAGGATCGTTGTCTGGACGGACGAGAGATCTACGGAAGCTAGTCTGGTTTGCGATTCCCTATTTTCCCTTGTGTTTCCGTTCCCTGTTTTCCCATCGATCAAACCGGACTTGAGCGACGCCGGGAAGCACAAGTAAGTGTTAATGTTATAGACATTGTGGGGGTGAAAAGTTAACATCGACATAACGGCATTTAATTTGTATTAAAGTCTTGCTGATGGGCCCCGAGACGATAATTTCTGGCTAAATTATCATACATTTTTTGGTAGAAAGAGCGTAGTTGTCGTGAATATACCCCCATAATATATTTAGTACTTTTCATTTTTCTGGAAAAAAAGTGAGTAGTTCAGATATTGTTTTGTGTGCTTAGGTTGGTAGTTCACGAACTTGGTTACCGAGTCATTCAGCCAAGATAAAATATTGTAATACCAGCATATAATTTCTCCCCAAACTGTCGGGAAATTAGTATTGAGTGGTATCCGGTTGTTTGGGTTGCGGATATATTGTTGTATTCGATATTTGTTGTGACATTGTCCGAACTTAGGTTAATTTAAAGTTTAAATTTAAATTTAAAAATGGCTTCGGATTTGGCCAACCAGCTCCGGTGGTTCGAATCCTTACAAGGATTGGTCGGCCGGAGAGACCGGGAGGAGGCGCTGTTAAATAGGGCAGAACAGCTCGACAGGCGCCTGGAGGTCGCTGAGAGGAGTGCAGGATCGCTGCGGGATGCAAGGCCGTCTCCACCTGAGGAGCAGATGGAGAGGATCGAGGCGGACATGCGGCGCATCCTGGATGTCTACGACGAGGTCTCCGAAGGGGTTCGCCAGCTGGAGAGGTCTCGTCAGGGAAGGGCGAACTCGGGACCCGTCATCAGGAATGCGGGTTCGGGTGTAGTGGGACGCCTTCCCACCCTGGACTTGCCCAGGTTCACAGGGAACCTGCGAGAGTGGAGCGGCTTCCGGAGTATGTTCGCCTCTCTCGTGGATTCACGCACGGATCTGACGAAGGCGGAGAAATTGGCCTATCTCCGCAGGTCACTGGAGGGTGAGGCACTCTCCCTGGTCCAGCATCTGGAGCTGGACGACGACAACTTCGGCACGGCGATGGAGTTGCTGGAAACGAGGTTTCAAAACCCTCGGCTCCTCGCCGACGCTCACGTGTCCCAAATACTGGGGCTGCCGAAGGTGACTGAGAGGTCTCAGTTGCGGCCGCTAATCCTCACGCCCGTGAAGGTGGCGTACAACGCCTTGCGCAGCTTGGGACTGCCAGTAGAACACTGGTCGTTCCTGCTGGTCCACATCCTGCTGGGCAAGGTGCCGCTGGAGTTGCGCGCCCGGTTCGAGCGGGAAAGGGGCCTTCACGGCGACCCGAAGGTCTTCCCCACGTTTGAGGAGCTACTTCGGGTCCTGGAGTGGGAGGCGAGGATGGCAGAGTCGGCGCCTCAGGAGGCACAGCCCGCCGCGTCAGCTCGTGGCCCTGCCGGAACAGGACCGCGACCTACCAATCCCCGTACTCAGGGTGCGGTGAAGCGGACGGCGACGGTGACGAGTGCGTCGGAGCAGGAGTGCCCGAACTGTGGCCAGCTTCACGCGCTGGTGCAGTGTCCGGCCCTGCTTGCGCGGACGACCTCCGAACGACGAGGGATCGTTCGGCGGTTGCGTCGGTGCTACGGGTGCCTGGGGGGTCATCTGTACAATGACTGCCCCACGGCACGGCCGTGTCCTGGGTGTGGGGGACCACACCATCAGCTCTTGTGCGTCAGGAGCGATGGTGCTGGTCGACAGCCCTCAGGGAGGGGGCCCTCCACGGGCGGGGGCGCTCCCACGCAGAGCCACGCCTTGTACAACCATGAAGTGGCTACAGCGTGGAGCACACCCCCTCCACCCCAACCCACGGCAGCACCGGGCAGCCCAACAAGGGGCGTCCTGCACGCGGCTCGGTCACCGACCTCACAGCCCGCGCGGACGCGGGCGAACTGGAGAGGTGGAAGGGTGATACCGGAGTCACCACGGGGGCCACCTCCCCAGCGCTATCCTTCTCCGCCGCTGGATCCGCGACCCATAGAATGGAGGGCGTACACGCCTCCCCTCCATGAGCACCCGAGGCTGGATTATCACCCGCCCTACTTTAGGTACGGCAGGGCAGCCGGATATGCCCCCCCTCCGATGGCCCTTTGCACTCGGCAGCCATATTGGGCTGGGCCCTGTAGTCCGACGGGTTCGGACGAGCCTCGGAGGGAATGACTAGCCTCCGTTCCCTTGGCACAGGATCAACCGGTGGTCCTGCTGCCCACCCTCTGGTTAAGGGTTTGGGGTCCAAGAGGCGACTACGTCCGGATACGAGCGCTCTTGGACACAGGGTCCCAGGGGTGCATTTTGACAACCCGGGTTGCTCATCGCCTGGGCCTGGCTAGGTTTCCGTCACCGACTCCGTTGCGGGGAGTCGGGAACACAGAGGTGCGGTCGGCTGGACAGACCCGCCTCTCCTTCTCGTCCGTACATTCCTATTCGGAAAGGATTGCGGTCAGGGCCACCGTCATGGATTCGGTTGTCGGTTGGCTTCCTCAGGCGGACATAGATCCGGATCTTTTGTCCTGTACTAAGGGTCTCAGGTTGGCGGATCCCCGCTTCGGGATGGCGGGTCCGGTAGACCTTTTGTTAGGTTCTGATGTACTGGGTTACATCATGAACGGCAAGCCTAGACTGCTGGATCAGTCTTCGCTGATGGCGCTGCCCACCATCTACGGATACGCCATTTTGGGAATGGTGGATGAGTGGCAGCAGTCGAATCAGGCTTCCTTTACGGGAACGGCCCTCGCTCAGATCATGCAGAGGTTCTGGGAGATCGAAGAGCCGCCTACCGTGTCTCGGCTGGATCCCGAGCACGTGGAGTGTGAGAACTTTTATCAGGCTCACACTCGGAGAATGGTTTCTGGGCGATTGGAGACTAGGCTGCCTTTCCGGGATAACCCCCCGCGTCTGGGCCAGTCTCGATCATTGGCCGAGAAAAGGCTCAGGTCCATGGAGCGACGCATGGCTCGAGATCCTGTACTTCGGGAAAAGTACATCGAGTTCATGAGGGAGTATGAGGCACTGGGCCACATGTCTCCGGCTCGCGACGACTGGTCGACCATGGACCACTACTTTTTGCCTCATCACGCTGTTTTGAAAGCGTCGACAGGCAAACTCAGGACGGTGTTCGATGGATCCGCTCCGACTTCGACAGGAGTGTCACTGAACCAGTGCCTCCACGCTGGACCGAAGCTACATCGGGATATTGTAGACATCATCCTGAATTTCCGTAGGCATCAGGTGGTGTTGGGAGCGGACATCCGTATGATGTTCCGACAAACGGTCATACACCCCGAGGACAGGAGGTTCCAGTTGATCCTCTGGCGGGAAAGTCCTCAGGACCCTATGATGGTGTATGAGTTGAACACCAACACCTATGGGTTGAGATCAAGCCCCTTCATTGCGATCCGCTCACTGCTGGAGTTGGCGGAGCAAGAACGGGCTCGGTACCCACGTGCAGCCGCAGTTCTGGAACGCGACCTGTACGTGGACGACGTTTGCACTGGTGCGCAGACGGTGGAGGAAGCTCTGTTGCTCCGGGATGAGCTTACAGAGCTTCTCGCATCTGGAGGCTATGAGCTTCGGAAATGGCTCTCTAACGACCCCAACGTCCTGGCTGGTATCCCGGACGATCACCAGCAGGATCCGGGGCTCTTCGAGGAAGGTGACGATCCGCACGGGATTGCGGTTCTGGGCATGCAGTATCAACCGGTTGCTGACATCTTCACCTTTCGGGTGGCACTGGAAGCCACACGCGCGTGGACAAAACGGACGGTTTTGTCCACCATCGCCAGGATGTTTGATCCAAACGGTTGGATCAGTCCGGTTCTGTTCGCAGCCAAGTGTCTGTTACAGCGACTTTGGACTCTGAAGGTCTCATGGGACGACCCCCTGGTCGGAGACTCGCTTAACATTTGGCTTCGTTTAATATCTGACCTCGAAACGGTCAATCGAGTGGCGTTGCCCCGTCGCATTCTGCCACCAGGCTGTAGCCGGATCAGCCTGCACGGGTTTTGTGATGCGTCCGAGCTGGGCTATGCCGCATCTGTGTACTTGCGTACAGTTGACGCTGGAGGCCACGTCAATGTCACGCTCTTATTGGGGAAGAGCAAGGTAGCTCCTATCAGGACACGACTCACCATTCCGAAACTGGAATTGAGCGGAGCCACATTACTTGCTCGGCTGCTCAAGCATGTATATCAGGAACTGTCCACCTCGATAGACATCCGGAATGTCTATGCGTGGTCTGACAGTCAGGTCGTGCTTGCCTGGTTAAGAGCAGCCCCTCACACCTTGGAGACCTTTGTGGGAAATCGGGTTTCCCAAGTCCAAAACATTGGACTGGACATGGTTTGGAGACATGTCCCGGGTGAGTTGAACCCCGCTGACTGTGCTTCGCGCGGCTGTTCTGCGCCGGAGCTAGTCGATCACCCCTTATGGTGGGGTCCGGACTGGCTGCGGGAGCCAGAAGCTTCCTGGCCAGCTCTCGGCGCGGACTCGGAGCGAGCGGAGCTGCCCGGAGTCCGCGTGCATGCGATTGTGGCGGAAGTGCCCCCAGACCCTGACTGGTTGACGGGTCGTTACAGCAAGCTGGATAAGTTGTTGGGGGTAACTAGCTGGATTAAACGCTTCATCCACAACTGTCGTCACCCTCGTCAGAGGAGGAGTGACCAGATCGCCACTGTGGAGGAGCGTCGGAGTTCCTTGCTGCACCTCATTCGGCTGGTACAGGGTGAGAGGTTTCCGACGGAACTTGAGGCGCTGCGCTGCGGTCGCGCTCGCTTGAAGGGTGCGGTCGCCAAGTTGAACCCTTTCACAGATGAGGATGGTCTTCTGCGCGTAGGAGGTCGGCTCCGGAAAGCCAACCTGCCGTACGGCAGCAGGCACCCCCTGTTGCTACCTAAAGGAGGTCCTCTGGTGGACCTGCTGATCTCCGATCGGCATCTCGGTAACGCGCACGCTGGATGTGGCGCGCTTCTCGCCGTGTTGCAGCGTGAATTCTGGATCTTGTCGGCTCGCAGGGCGGTCCGAAAGGTGCTGTTTAGATGTGTCCCTTGTTACAGGCTCAAGGCTTCTACCATGCAGCCCATGATGGGAGATCTTCCTCCGGATAGGATTTCTCCCTCGAGGCCGTTCGACGGGGTCGGAACGGACTTCGCTGGGCCCTTCTCGGTCAAGTCATCGACGTTGCGTAACGCCAAGGTCGTTAAAGCCTACCTGTGCGTCTTTGTGTGTTTGGCCACCAAAGCAGTCCACCTGGAGCTGGTCTCTGCGCTGTCTACGGAGGCCTTTGTCGCGGCGCTGGATCGCTTTGTAGCGCGAAGAGGAGTACCCTCTTTAATACGTTCGGACAATGGCACAAATTATCGAGGGGCGGCGAATTATTTACGCGAAGTTAATAATTTTTTAAATTCTGGTAATAATAGTTTAAGTCTGGCTCTCGCCCAGCGGGGAATCAGCTGGCAATTTAGTGTGCCGGCCTGTCCTCACTGGGGAGGAATTTTTGAGGCTGCGGTGAAGTCTGCTAAAACCCATCTCCGCCGTGTCATCGGGGAGACCGTGTTAACTTGGGAAGAGTTAGTCACGGTACTATGCCGCGTGGAGGCAGTGCTTAATTCCCGTCCTCTCTGTCCAATCTCGCCTGACCCTAACGATCTAGAAGTCTTGACGCCGGGTCACTTCTTGATCGGTCAGCCTTTAACCGCGTTGCCGGAGTATCCCTGGAAGGATGAGCGGCCCGGACGCCTGTCCCGTTTTCAGTTATTGCAGCAAATAAGTCAAGACTTCTGGAGGCGCTGGTCGGCCGAGTACTTGCATCTGTTGCAACAACGGGTAAAATGGACAGATAGGACGGAGGCCCCTCGGGAAGGGGACTTAGTATTATTAAAGGAGGCAAATTTGGCCCCCCTACTCTGGCGTAGGGGACGTATTTTAAAATTGATATCTGGTACTGATGGTACACCCCGCGTGGCGGAGATTCTGGTTTCTGGTTCCAGACTTCAGCGCGCGGTGTCCTCTCTGGCACGCTTGCCTCTTTATTAGATATACGTATTTTTCATGGTTAAAATTTAATTTTATTTTATTACTATTTTTGGTAAAGTTTTTTTTGGTTTGATTTCCACTTTCGGGTCAAAGTTGGGAATTTCGTTTTTATTTGAGGTCCGGATACTGCTAAATACTAGTTATTAAATATTAGTTGCTAAATACTGGTTTTCTAAAATTGACCTGGAGTTCAATTGGTCGGGGGTTTTTGTTCCGTATAATCGGGCAACATTAAAAGATCATAGCGGATCTATGGTTTACAGCTGTCAACTTGTGACGTCTTGTTTTTTCGCTGGAACGAAACGACGCGTTTTATAAGATTCTGGTGTTTTTCTGGTGATAAAAACGTACGTAACGTAATAGTGCTACAGGAAGAGACTATTAATTATTGGAACACTCTGGATTGGTGCTGGAAGACCACAGAGTGAAAGCGGGCTGCGGGATCGGCCACCTTTCTCCAACGCAGGATCGTTGTCTGGACGGACGAGAGATCTACGGAAGCTAGTCTGGTTTGCGATTCCCTATTTTCCCTTGTGTTTCCGTTCCCTGTTTTCCCATCGATCAAACCGGACTTGAGCGACGCCGGGAAGCACAAGTAAGTGTTAATGTTATAGACATTGTGGGGGTGAAAAGTTAACATCGACATAACGGCATTTAATTTGTATTAAAGTCTTGCTGATGGGCCCCGAGACGATAATTTCTGGCTAAATTATCATACAAGATGTGTGCGAAGGGAATCTTTTCCTGAATATAAGATACTGCTGGAAGGGAAATGTTTAAAAATAAAAATCATCTTATGAAATTCAATTTATTTCTAGATATTATAATGAGAGTTGGAGGTAGATTAAGTAATCTGAGTTTTCTTATAAAAAGCATCCTATTTTGATACAGTCCAATCACCATTACACTAAATTAATATTCAGATATGAACATTTACGTTTATTTCATGCTGGACCACAACTACTTCTTGCATCTGTTAAAGACAAATTTTGGCCAATAGGTGGTCGTAATTTGGCCAGATCGTGTTATCGTAGTTGTATACGTTGCAATTGCATGAAAGTAAAAACTATGAAACCTATTATATAATTTACCACAGCATCGTGTTCGCTGTGGCGGTTCTCCATTTAAAAATATAGGTGTGGATTATGCAGGTCCACTCATGGCCTCTAGCCGTCAAGGTCGTAGATGCAGGCTTATAAAGGTATATGCAGCCGTTTTTGTCTGCTTTGCGACTAAAACCATTCACCTCGAATTTGTGGGTGACTTAATTAGTAATTGTTTTGTCTTGCTTACTGCGTTTTATTGCCAGAAGAGGCAAGCCCTTTCACATTTTTATAGCCCTTTAACTTCAGCCTATGGGAAGCGGGAGTCAAATCAACTAAGTACCATTTAAATAGAGTGCTGGGAAATTGTAATTTGACGTATGAAGAACTTAACACCGTTCTCGTTCAAATCGAGGCTGTACTAAATTCCCGTCCCCTTACTCCGTTTTTGTCAAGCCCTGATGATCTTCAGGCTCTTACATCTGATCATTTATAATTGGAAGGTCAATGACCGCATTACCGACTGAAAGTTGCGTTGAGTCCCATGTCCCCGGAGCAACTCCGTCAACACTTCTGGACACGTTGGAGCAAATAATACACATTTTGGAACTACAACAGCGTATTAAATGGCGCGCAGAGAATAACCCTCTTGATGTCAACGTGATGGTCCTTGTCAAAGACGATAACCTTCCACCGCTAAAATGGAAGCTTGGGCGCATTATTAATGTTTATCCTGGACGTGATGGAGTCGACCGAGTTGCTGACATAAAGACGGTGACTGGAGTCATTCGAAGGGCGTTCAGTCAGCTTTGCCCTCTGCCAATTCAGGATTGAAGCTACAGCTTGCAATGCCCGGGGGTATGTTCGCGCTTCATCGGATATCATCGGCAACTATCGTCGACATATAATGTTTTATCTCTCTTTCACTAACATTACGTGTGTTAACAGCTGTGTCATATATTAAAATATTTAAAAGGATCAAAAGGGCAATTTTTCATTTGAAGAAACCTGAAATCCCAAACACCCACCTACCTATTCGCGAGTTTATTTCTTTTTTATTTATGGTGTACTTTACGGCATTACAGTCAGTTATAATTTTGAAAGTAGTACCTAAAAGGTAATGTCTAAATTTTTGCAACCCAACTACTATGGCCAAAAATTCTAATTCAAATGAGTGATACTTTTTCTCCTCATTAGTAGTTTGTCGACTATAAAAAAGAACTGGTTGTTCACCTTGATCCGTTTTTTGTGTTTCCTTAATTAACCTTGATTTAACCTTAATTTATCAATTAATAATTAGTTTATTAATTAATAATTAGTGGCTCAATTAAAGCTACCTGTTCCTTAGTAATCGGGCGAAATTTTAAACAGTTGCCTACCCGCGTGTACATTATACTTTTCTCTTCAGTAAAATTTCTACCCACTAGAATCGGACAACCTGATAACTCGTCACATAAATACATAACTATGTTCACTTGGGCATCGTCAATGACTAACTGTACATCTACACTGTGTGTTACTTTAGATAATGCGTCAGCTTTAAATCCTGTTAAAATTATCGGCTCCTGCAACGGCCGAGGCTCCAGGTTCAGCTCTCATGCCAAGGCTGATGTAAGAAGTGAACAACTACTTCCTATATCAATGAAAACGTGACGTTTACATCTATTTAACGTGGCCTTTTTAACGAATTTATCCTTTGAACTGGGTGTTCCAACTACTTTAACTTCAGCATTTATTTCAATTTTGGGTTTAATTTTTTTACACGCTGCTTCTACATGGCCAAACCTACTACAATTGTTGCATTTGACCCTGTCGCTAATATGACAATTGGTTTTTTTATGTCCGGGTTCACCACATCGGAAACAAACTATGTTTGATATTAGACGCGAGCTACTTTGAATTTGTTCGAGATTTTGAGCCAAGTCAACTTTTTTGTCTATTTGTTGTTGTTAACTTGTTGAACGGAAATTAAAAAATCGCGGGTTAGAATTATTTTGTTTCTCGACCAGTTTTTGGTCTGGAGACGAGTAGGTTTTACCATGTAAAAATGATGCTAAGTCATCGCAATACTTAAAATTCCCCGCTTCTGCAGCTGGGCAAATACTTTTGTCACCAATAGATCCAACTATGATCGATATAATATCTTGTTCAAAAAAGGATAATCGTAGTCTATCGATACGGCCCTTTTGTTCAAAATAAAACTCATATAAAGACTGGCCTTCTCTAGGTTGCACTTGCATGAGATCTTTAAGCATACTGTACATATTTCGGTTAGTTTGAAATGTATCTAACAAAGTATCTCGCCAATTGTAAGGTTATCCGGGGTGTTATGGTTGAGAACTCAATCTGGTTAACATTGAATTCTGAAACCTCCCCGGAAAAAAGTTAAGTTTAAGTAGAAATAAAAAATTAAGACTTTTTCAAGCGTTTATTGATATAAACCAAGTTAAAACTAGTGTAAAAGGGTTAAAAGGGTCAGGGGTTGATCGCTGTATCGCTGTTACCTAGATCTTAAGAAGGAATTATAAGAATTCCAACAACCTCTTTGAGTCAAAAAAAACTAAGATTCCGCCATACAGGGTCCCTGAGTAAGGTTCGGTAGATGGAAAATATTACCGGTAGAAGTGAGGGGTTAAGCCCCGGGCAAACTCACCCGGTTAGGTTTAAGAGTTAATTTGAAAATCACCACCTCACCATACTCCCGGAACCTGTAGGGTTAAGAGTCAAAAGCTACAATTAACAATACTAAAGGCCAATATGCCTTCTATAGGGTGGTAAAAAGACCACTGAATTTACAATATAATAACTCTAGACAAGAATTTAACTACAACTTCAAACGCGATTCCATACAGAATTCACCAGGTTTACTTAAACATGGGAAAGATAATAACACTTAAATAACCCCTTTCAAACAGTAGGGTTAGACTTCCAACATTAGAACAATAAAATTATAATAACCGAAAAGTACTCGATTAGGGTAAATACAATAATTATGTTCCCTTGCTAGGTCCCATAAACAGAAAGGCTAAGTATTGTTAAACAGAATAACATCAGTCCTGACTAACTCATAAACAAGGTACAGGAAGTATGGATTACAACGTTTCACATATCCATCTCAGATCTTCACATCCACAACGCTATAATTTAAGTATTACCATCGGTTAAGGTAAGACCTTTATCATTGTAATAAATACCGTAAGTAAGTAGTACTCCATACAAAATATATTAACTTCATCTCCTGCGCACAATTAATATGCAGTAAGGCTCCGTTAAACCCGACAAACATCTGGTTAGAGCGACCCCGGGCAGACACCTTAACTGCCTCGGTGTCAACCACCACTCTCCATCAACATCACATCAGGTTGTTACATTTACAACCTCAGTTCCTACAAACTCATATATCAAGTACATCACATCATATGTGTGCATAAAAACCCTAAGCGGACCTAAGCTATCCGCTCTCAGCGCACACGGAAACACTTGAAAATAGAAAACATTGATTCATTCTCAATGGTAAAAGTACAATATTCATACTACACATCTTCACATCTAGGGAACTTCAATGACCCTTATTATCTACGGTGGGGAAGGACCACTAACACTGTAAACCTACTATGATACTGAAGGTATAATTAAATGAGAGATCTCATCGGCAAGAGCCTGGGCTTCCGGAATCCCTGGTGGCTTATAGCCAGGAAACATCGTGTGTAAACCGCACACCTACATCTTCCCCTTACACGTCACTACTTCCATCACGGCCTTGGGCCCCACATAGCCTATAGGCCCGAGTTCGTCCACTCTCCATATCGCTCCACTTCAACCACAAAATAACTAAAGAAAACCTGGATGCCTCAAGAGGCGGCGCACGTAGACACAGGTCACGAGATCACACGAGGTCGGGCGAGATCGGCCTACCGCCGGGTCTCGTACAGCGCAGTAGCTCTCACGACTGGTACAAACAGCTCGCCCAAACAAAACAGCTCGCCCAAACAGAACAGCTCGCCCAAACAGAACAGCTCGCCCCAACAGAACACCTCCTACAACAAAATGATTCATTAGCGAAACTATTCCACAAACATCCGCCACGCGGCTCACTTGACATTTTAGACATTCAGAAACTTACCCCCGTTGGGAGAGGTGATTTCTCAAACATGCGAAGCAAAGCTTCCCACGCAAACAACGCAGATCATATTCATATTCATTCATATTCATATTTATTAATAACACTTGTTACACGTCATTTAGTTTGTATGTACATAACAATTACTAATAAATAATAATTAATTAGCATACATTGTATGTTGATATAAATAATCTATAAATTAATACAATCAAAATAGGTATCTAAATGTCAATTTAGATTAATAAAAAATCAATTGATAGGTAATGTCAGCTTAAATCGTCGTCAAATACAATAATCAATTTTTGAAATTAATAAATTCATTATAGCTGTAGAACGTCTGCTCGGTAAGCCAGCGTTTGAGCCTAAGTTTAAAGCTACCAAGAGAGGGCGCAGTGACTATCGACTTCGGCAGCTTATTGTACACTGTCGGGCCCATAATACGCGTTGATTTAGCCGACTTTTCCAGCGTCCGACGCACTTCAGCAAGTTTGTCTTTATGTCGGGCACTTGTCAGTGTTTCATATGAAGTCAAGTTTAGTCTCACATAAACCGCAACCTGAAATATGAGTATGCTCGGCAATGTTAGAATTCGAAACACCTTAAAGAATGGACGTGCAGATTCGTCCATTGGAACCTTTGCGATCGCTCGAATCGCTCTCTTTTGTAGTTTAAAAACACGCTCCCATTCGGCAGCTCTGCCATATAGCTCCGTGCCGTATTGAATAAGGGAGTGTATTGTAGCGAAATAACATGACCTTACTGCCTCAGTAGGTAAAACTTTAGCTACGCGACTCAAGGCAAAACAAGCACTTCCCAGCCTCCCGCAGAGTTTATCGATGTGCGACTCCCATGTAAGACCCCGGTCGATTTCGAAGCCCAGGAACGCCACACTCTCGACCTGCAAAATCTGTCTACTGTCCACGTGCACCGACAACGGTCGTGTCCGGTGGCCCGACAGACAGAAATGCATTAAGTGCGTCTTATTCAAATTAAGCGCCAAACCATTATCCCCAAACCACATTTTGAACTGAGACGCCGCCCTATTCAAATTCTGCTCCAGGAGATCAACCGTAGACGCCGTCACTACCGCGATCACGTCATCAGCATACATGAAAATTTCCGCCGAGCCTACAGCATCCGGCAGATCATTTAGGAGCAGCGAAAAAAGTATATTGGAGACGGATGAGCCCTGAGCTACTCTCATCGCCGAGTAGAGAGGATCAGATTTCTCCGTCCCTCCGCACGCTACCACAGCCTGTGACCTGTTCCGTAAGAGACCCACCAAAAGAGAGTGGGCTTTGCCTCTCACACCATAATGAGACAGCTTTTCAGCTAGTACGGTGTGATCGGCCACGTCGAACGCCCTCGACAGGTCGCAACACAGAACAGCCACTTGCTGTTTACTTTCACGTGCCTGCAGCAATCTGTGCACCACTTCACGTGTCAGCCCCGTGGTGGATCGGCCCTCACAGTACGCGTATTGCCGATCGGATAAGGCATCCGTCTCCGTCAGAAACTCGACCAGGCGACTACTCAGCCCATTCTCTAAGATCTTGGCTATGGCTGGTATTATGGATACTGGTCTGTAGCTATCGATGTCTTCGCGTTTGCCTTTGCCCTTATAAAGAGGGGATACCTTGCTTACTTTCATCGCGCTGGGATAAGACCCCTCTCTAATACACCTATTGAAACAATCTGCTAATATAGGAGCAATCGAGCAAATAACAGCCCTAAGTAACTTCATCGAAACTCCGTATATATCTTTAGACGATTTCGCCGGTATCCGTGTGGTAACTATGCGAAATATTTCATCGGCGCTGAACTCAGAGAACCTCAGAGAGCGGTCCGCGCACGGTCGCGCCGCGCGCAGCCCGCGCCGGCACGGGCGACGCTCGCGCGCGGCGCTCCGCACGCGGCGGCCGCGTCCAGGAACCTCCGGTTCATGGCTTGCAAGGCGTCCTTCTTTGACTGAAACTGACTTCCATCCAAATTCTTAATTAAGTCGGTGTAATCGAGAATAGGAGCATTGTCTTTGCCCCTTTCCCTATTTACAATATTCCACATGGTTTTGGATGTGTTACAGCTGCTTTCTAGTGAGTAAGCATAATGACTAGATTTGCTACTTTTAATTAACTTATCAAACAAAGAATTCATATCACTTACTAATTTATTTACATGGATGTCGGCAGGAGCAAATTTTGCAATTTTAATTATGTCAAATAATAGTAATTTATAATTTTTTACATCGGGTGTTACCCACGATGAGTCACGTTTGACATTACTGTGTATTTTTTCCAAAGGGAAACAAATGTCATGTTTATTTCTTATTATATTTATGATGGATGTAGTCAATTCGTTAGCATTCTTACATAGGTCTAGAACCTTTCTCCACTCAACAGATTCCATCGCCAACGCGAAATTATTTTGGTTACTGATAGTGAATTTACGACCATAACGCGGACACAGTGGTTGATTACGCCTGGCACATTTTAAATAGCACCGCACGGCGACGTGATCGCTCAGGTTGGTGACAACGGGTCGGGCGCTCACTGAGCCCACGCTGAGGTTTGAATAGGCATGGTCCAAGCTTGCCGACGAAGTATCAGTCGTACGGGTGGGGAAATCCACCGCGTTCGTCATCCTGTGATCCGACAACAACCTATGCAGTCTTCTTACGTACCTATTTGTTCCGTCTAACGTGTTAATATTCATGTCACCGACTATGACACAGTCTATACCCAATTCGCTGATTTTATCGAACAGACGTTCTAAATTGTCAATAAAAATATTCGTATTTACTAAGTTTGTCCTATATATACACGCAATGGTAACGTCATAGTCGATTAAGTCGACGGCTGAAATCTCACAGAATTGCTCAACGGACAGTGATGTCAAAGTTTTATTTTCAACGCATTTGGTACCACTGCGCGTGTATATACACGACCCTCCGTGTTGGACGGTGGTTCTACAAAAATAAGATGTTAACTTAAAGCCATCGATATGAACACATTCTAGTTTGTCCGCCGAGAGCCAGTGTTCCGATAACGCTAGTACGTCACATTTAATATCATTCTGTAACAATATTTCCAACTTGCGTGTCTTGTTATCCGCAGAGATACACCTAATGTTTTGGTGACAAACTATAATACAATTATTCGTTTGCACGGCAGTGTTGGTCTCCGCTACTGAGGGTATGCACCGGCCGAGGCTCGTGCCCGAAAATTCCAGGTACTAACTCGAATACCGGCGGGCCACGAAGTCGGCGAGGTTACGCGTCCGAAGTGACTTTCCGGTACACCTATAATAAATGCGGCATGCCAGTCTGATTTAATTTTCCTTTTTTCTACATAGTATTTGTCGCATTGTTGGCTTTTATTCAGGTAATCCAATACATGTTGTTTCGTAGTCTCGGGTTTGAACTGCCACGCTTGTAAATACTTCAATCTCTCCACAGATTGCAGCGTAATGTCCGCTTTTCCAGTGCCGGTTAGCACCTCTCGTTTCTTATTTGATTTCCTACTGACCTTGGTCCAACCTGTAGTCACAACTTCACTCGTGTTGTCAGAATTCGTCGCATCGGAGGATGCAGTCTCGATATTCATGGCCACGCTGTGACGCATGCACGCGCATGGCCACGATCCTTCGCACTCGACGGCGTTCTCTTCAGGACACGTCACTACAACAAAGATGAGTTTTCACTTTTCTGCGGTACGAATATTCGATTCGAGCAAGACGAAACACCTTTACACTCACCGAAAGGCCTACGGCGGACCAGATTACGGCCGCACGTCGCATGCCATCTTTAAATCGTCACCATTCAATTCAGCAAATAAAGACACGCGAAACGCTTGCTTCCTTGGAGCGACAAGATCAAAATGGCCGACCGCCGGCTCGAAAACTCACAGCCGCGCCCGAATAGGGAAGGGGTAAAAGTTAAGATTATTTACGATTATCTAGGGTGGGGAAATTAAATTTTCTCTCTTCGAAACCACAGACTAGCGAATGAGACGCGTTCCGAATTACGGAAAAAAAAGTGTTACACAATGCTTCCATTTCCAAGTAGTCCATCGTGTCTCATTTTTTGTAACGAGTCGTACCACGTTTTCGCAGTGTTACGTAACTTTTGTAAAGCTTGGTATTCGGTTACACGATCGGACCACCCGAAAGCGCGAGCATTGGCCTCTACCACATTTATCCACATACGTATATCGTCCACCAAAGGGTCAAATTCAGGAATCACAGAGGAAAGAATAATGTTTTGGCTCACTGCGGGAGACGCACGTCGAGTGCGTCTCACTTTCCTGCGTATGTCCGAGCTGGCGCTCGAGCTGTCCGAGCTGGCGCTCGAGCTGTCCGAGCTGGTGCTCGAGCTGTCCGAGCTGGTGCTCGAGCTGTCCGAGCTGGCGCTCGAGCTGTCCGAGCTGGTGCTCGAGCTGTCCGAGCTGGCGCTCGAGCTGTCCGAGCTGGTGCTCGAGCTGTCCGAGCTGGTGCTCGAGCTGTCCGAGCTGGCGCTCGAGCTGTCCGAGCTGGTGCTCGAGCTGTCCGAGCTGGTGCTCGAGCTGTCCGAGCTGGCGCTCGAGCTGTCCGAGCTGGTGCTCGAGCTGTCCGAGCTGGTGCTCGAGCTGTCCGAGCTGGCGCTCGAGCTGTCCGAGCTGGTGCTCGAGCTGTCCGAGCTGGTGCTCGAGCTGTCCGAGCTGGCGCTCGAGCTGTCCGAGCTGGCGCTCGAGCTGTCCGAGCTGCGCGCCCCGAGCTCGCCGAGCTCCGAGCTGGAGCTCGAGCTGTCCGAGCTGGTGCTCGAGCTGTCCGAGCTGGCGCTCGAGCTGTCCGAGCTGGTGCTCGAGCTGTCCGAGCTGGTGCTCGAGCTGTCCGAGCTGGTGCTCGAGCTGTCCGAGCTGGCGCTCGAGCTGTCCGAGCTGGTGCTCGAGCTGTCCGAGCTGGTGCTCGAGCTGTCCGAGCTGGTGCTCGAGCTGTCCGAGCTGGTGCTCGAGCTGTCCGAGCTGGCGCTCGAGCTGTCCGAGCTGGTGCTCGAGCTGTCCGAGCTGGTGCTCGAGCTGTCCGAGCTGGTGCTCGAGCTGTCCGAGCTGGCGCTCGAGCTGTCCGAGCTGGTGCTCGAGCTGTCCGAGCTGGTGCTCGAGCTGTCCGAGCTGGTGCTCGAGCTGTCCGAGCTGGTGCTCGAGCTGTCCGAGCTGGTGCTCGAGCTGTCCGAGCTGCGCGCCCCGAGCTCGCCGAGCTCCGAGCTGGTGCTCGAGCTGTCCGAGCTGGTGCTCGAGCTGTCCGAGCTGCGCGCCCCGAGCTCGCCGAGCTCCGAGCTGGAGCTCGAGCTGTCCGAGCTGGTGCTCGAGCTGTCCGAGCTGGCGCTCGAGCTGTCCGAGCTGGTGCTCGAGCTGTCCGAGCTGGTGCTCGAGCTGTCCGAGCTGGTGCTCGAGCTGTCCGAGCTGGTGCTCGAGCTGTCCGAGCTGGTGCTCGAGCTGTCCGAGCTGGCGCTCGAGCTGTCCGAGCTGGCGCTCGAGCTGTCCGAGCTGGCGCTCGAGCTGTCCGAGCTGCGCGCCCCGAGCTCGCCGAGCTCCGAGCTGGAGCTCGAGCTGTCCGAGCTGGCGCTCGAGCTGTCCGAGCTGGCGCTCGAGCTGTCCGAGCTGCGCGCCCCGAGCTCGCCGAGCTCCGAGCTGGAGCTCGAGCTGTCCGAGCTGGCGCTCGAGCTGTCCGAGCTGGCGCTCGAGCTGTCCGAGCTGGCGCTCGAGCTGTCCGAGCTGCGCGCCCCGAGCTCGCCGAGCTCCGAGCTGGAGCTCGAGCTGTCCGAGCTGGTGCTCGAGCTGTCCGAGCTGGCGCTCGAGCTGTCCGAGCTGGTGCTCGAGCTGTCCGAGCTGGTGCTCGAGCTGTCCGAGCTGGTGCTCGAGCTGTCCGAGCTGGTGCTCGAGCTGTCCGAGCTGGTGCTCGAGCTGTCCGAGCTGGCGCTCGAGCTGTCCGAGCTGGCGCTCGAGCTGTCCGAGCTGGCGCTCGAGCTGTCCGAGCTGCGCGCCCCGAGCTCGCCGAGCTCCGAGCTGGAGCTCGAGCTGTCCGAGCTGGCGCTCGAGCTGTCCGAGCTGGCGCTCGAGCTGTCCGAGCTGGCGCTCGAGCTGTCCGAGCTGGTGCTCGAGCTGTCCGAGCTGGCGCTCGAGCTGTCCGAGCTGGCGCTCGAGCTGTCCGAGCTGCGCGCCCCGAGCTCGCCGAGCTCCGAGCTGGAGCTCGAGCTGTCCGAGCTGGTGCTCGAGCTGTCCGAGCTGGCGCTCGAGCTGTCCGAGCTGGTGCTCGAGCTGTCCGAGCTGGTGCTCGAGCTGTCCGAGCTGGTGCTCGAGCTGTCCGAGCTGGTGCTCGAGCTGTCCGAGCTGGTGCTCGAGCTGTCCGAGCTGGTGCTCGAGCTGTCCGAGCTGCGCGCCCCGAGCTCGCCGAGCTCCGAGCTGGAGCTCGAGCTGTCCGAGCTGGAGCTCGAGCTGTCCGAGCTGGTGCTCGAGCTGTCCGAGCTGCGCGCCCCGAGCTCGCCGAGCTCCGAGCTGGTGCTCGAGCTGTCCGAGCTGGTGCTCGAGCTGTCCGAGCTGGCGCTCGAGCTGTCCGAGCTGGTGCTCGAGCTGTCCGAGCTGGTGCTCGAGCTGTCCGAGCTGGTGCTCGAGCTGTCCGAGCTGGTGCTCGAGCTGTCCGAGCTGCGCGCCCCGAGCTCGCCGAGCTCCGAGCTGGTGCTCGAGCTGTCCGAGCTGGTGCTCGAGCTGTCCGAGCTGGCGCTCGAGCTGTCCGAGCTGGTGCTCGAGCTGTCCGAGCTGGTGCTCGAGCTGTCCGAGCTGGTGCTCGAGCTGTCCGAGCTGGTGCTCGAGCTGTCCGAGCTGGTGCTCGAGCTGTCCGAGCTGGTGCTCGAGCTGTCCGAGCTGGTGCTCGAGCTGTCCGAGCTGGTGCTCGAGCTGTCCGAGCTGGCGCTCGAGCTGTCCGAGCTGGCGCTCGAGCTGTCCGAGCTGCGCGCCCCGAGCTCGCCGAGCTGTCCGAGCTGGTGCTCGAGCTGTCCGAGCTGGTGCTCGAGCTGTCCGAGCTGGTGCTCGAGCTGTCCGAGCTGGTGCTCGAGCTGTCCGAGCTGGTGCTCGAGCTGTCCGAGCTGGTGCTCGAGCTGTCCGAGCTGGTGCTCGAGCTGTCCGAGCTGGTGCTCGAGCTGTCCGAGCTGGCGCTCGAGCTGTCCGAGCTGGTGCTCGAGCTGTCCGAGCTGGTGCTCGAGCTGTCCGAGCTGGCGCTCGAGCTGTCCGAGCTGGCGCTCGAGCTGTCCGAGCTGGCGCTCGAGCTGTCCGAGCTGGTGCTCGAGCTGTCCGAGCTGGTGCTCGAGCTGTCCGAGCTGGCGCTCGAGCTGTCCGAGCTGGTGCTCGAGCTGTCCGAGCTGGTGCTCGAGCTGTCCGAGCTGGCGCTCGAGCTGTCCGAGCTGCGCGCCCCGAGCTCGCCGAGCTCCGAGCTGGAGCTCGAGCTGTCCGAGCTGGTGCTCGAGCTGTCCGAGCTGGCGCTCGAGCTGTCCGAGCTGGTGCTCGAGCTGTCCGAGCTGGTGCTCGAGCTGTCCGAGCTGGTGCTCGAGCTGTCCGAGCTGGTGCTCGAGCTGTCCGAGCTGGTGCTCGAGCTGTCCGAGCTGGTGCTCGAGCTGTCCGAGCTGCGCGCCCCGAGCTCGCCGAGCTCCGAGCTGGAGCTCGAGCTGTCCGAGCTGGTGCTCGAGCTGTCCGAGCTGGCGCTCGAGCTGTCCGAGCTGGTGCTCGAGCTGTCCGAGCTGGCGCTCGAGCTGTCCGAGCTGGCGCTCGAGCTGTCCGAGCTGGTGCTCGAGCTGTCCGAGCTGGCGCTCGAGCTGTCCGAGCTGGCGCTCGAGCTGTCCGAGCTGCGCGCCCCGAGCTCGCCGAGCTCCGAGCTGGTGCTCGAGCTGTCCGAGCTGGTGCTCGAGCTGTCCGAGCTGGCGCTCGAGCTGTCCGAGCTGGTGCTCGAGCTGTCCGAGCTGGTGCTCGAGCTGTCCGAGCTGGCGCTCGAGCTGTCCGAGCTGGTGCTCGAGCTGTCCGAGCTGGTGCTCGAGCTGTCCGAGCTGGTGCTCGAGCTGTCCGAGCTGGCGCTCGAGCTGTCCGAGCTGCGCGCCCCGAGCTCGCCGAGCTCCGAGCTGGAGCTCGAGCTGTCCGAGCTGGAGCTCGAGCTGTCCGAGCTGGTGCTCGAGCTGTCCGAGCTGCGCGCCCCGAGCTCGCCGAGCTCCGAGCTGGTGCTCGAGCTGTCCGAGCTGGTGCTCAAGCTGTCCGAGCTGGTGCTCGAGCTGTCCGAGCTGGTGCTCGAGCTGTCCGAGCTGGTGCTCGAGCTGTCCGAGCTGGTGCTCGAGCTGTCCGAGCTGGTGCTCGAGCTGTCCGAGCTGGTGCTCGAGCTGTCCGAGCTGGCGCTCGAGCTGTCCGAGCTGGTGCTCGAGCTGTCCGAGCTGGTGCTCGAGCTGTCCGAGCTGGCGCTCGAGCTGTCCGAGCTGGCGCTCGAGCTGTCCGAGCTGCGCGCCCCGAGCTCGCCGAGCTCCGAGCTGGTGCTCGAGCTGTCCGAGCTGGTGCTCGAGCTGTCCGAGCTGGCGCTCGAGCTGTCCGAGCTGGTGCTCGAGCTGTCCGAGCTGGTGCTCGAGCTGTCCGAGCTGGCGCTCGAGCTGTCCGAGCTGGCGCTCGAGCTGTCCGAGCTGCGCGCCCCGAGCTCGCCGAGCTCCGAGCTGGTGCTCGAGCTGTCCGAGCTGGTGCTCGAGCTGTCCGAGCTGGCGCTCGAGCTGTCCGAGCTGGTGCTCGAGCTGTCCGAGCTGGTGCTCGAGCTGTCCGAGCTGGCGCTCGAGCTGTCCGAGCTGGCGCTCGAGCTGTCCGAGCTGGCGCTCGAGCTGTCCGAGCTGGCGCTCGAGCTGTCCGAGCTGGTGCTCGAGCTGTCCGAGCTGGCGCTCGAGCTGTCCGAGCTGGCGCTCGAGCTGTCCGAGCTGCGCGCCCCGAGCTCGCCGAGCTCCGAGCTGGTGCTCGAGCTGTCCGAGCTGGTGCTCGAGCTGTCCGAGCTGGCGCTCGAGCTGTCCGAGCTGGTGCTCGAGCTGTCCGAGCTGGTGCTCGAGCTGTCCGAGCTGGCGCTCGAGCTGTCCGAGCTGGCGCTCGAGCTGTCCGAGCTGCGCGCCCCGAGCTCGCCGAGCTCCGAGCTGGTGCTCGAGCTGTCCGAGCTGGTGCTCGAGCTGTCCGAGCTGGCGCTCGAGCTGTCCGAGCTGGTGCTCGAGCTGTCCGAGCTGGTGCTCGAGCTGTCCGAGCTGGTGCTCGAGCTGTCCGAGCTGGTGCTCGAGCTGTCCGAGCTGGTGCTCGAGCTGTCCGAGCTGGTGCTCGAGCTGTCCGAGCTGGTGCTCGAGCTGTCCGAGCTGGCGCTCGAGCTGTCCGAGCTGGCGCTCGAGCTGTCCGAGCTGGCGCTCGAGCTGTCCGAGCTGCGCGCCCCGAGCTCGCCGAGCTCCGAGCTGGTGCTCGAGCTGTCCGAGCTGGTGCTCGAGCTGTCCGAGCTGGTGCTCGAGCTGTCCGAGCTGGCGCTCGAGCTGTCCGAGCTGCGCGCCCCGAGCTCGCCGAGCTCCGAGCTGGTGCTCGAGCTGTCCGAGCTGGTGCTCGAGCTGTCCGAGCTGGTGCTCGAGCTGTCCGAGCTGGTGCTCGAGCTGTCCGAGCTGGTGCTCGAGCTGTCCGAGCTGGTGCTCGAGCTGTCCGAGCTGGCGCTCGAGCTGTCCGAGCTGGCGCTCGAGCTGTCCGAGCTGGCGCTCGAGCTGTCCGAGCTGGTGCTCGAGCTGTCCGAGCTGGCGCTCGAGCTGTCCGAGCTGGTGCTCGAGCTGTCCGAGCTGGTGCTCGAGCTGTCCGAGCTGGCGCTCGAGCTGTCCGAGCTGGCGCTCGAGCTGTCCGAGCTGCGCGCCCCGAGCTCGCCGAGCTCCGAGCTGGTGCTCGAGCTGTCCGAGCTGGTGCTCGAGCTGTCCGAGCTGGCGCTCGAGCTGTCCGAGCTGGTGCTCGAGCTGTCCGAGCTGGTGCTCGAGCTGTCCGAGCTGGTGCTCGAGCTGTCCGAGCTGGTGCTCGAGCTGTCCGAGCTGGTGCTCGAGCTGTCCGAGCTGGCGCTCGAGCTGTCCGAGCTGCGCGCCCCGAGCTCGCCGAGCTCCGAGCTGGTGCTCGAGCTGTCCGAGCTGGTGCTCGAGCTGTCCGAGCTGGCGCTCGAGCTGTCCGAGCTGGTGCTCGAGCTGTCCGAGCTGGTGCTCGAGCTGTCCGAGCTGGCGCTCGAGCTGTCCGAGCTGGCGCTCGAGCTGTCCGAGCTGGCGCTCGAGCTGTCCGAGCTGCGCGCCCCGAGCTCGCCGAGCTCCGAGCTGGTGCTCGAGCTGTCCGAGCTGGTGCTCGAGCTGTCCGAGCTGGCGCTCGAGCTGTCCGAGCTGGTGCTCGAGCTGTCCGAGCTGGTGCTCGAGCTGTCCGAGCTGGTGCTCGAGCTGTCCGAGCTGGCGCTCGAGCTGTCCGAGCTGGCGCTCGAGCTGTCCGAGCTGGTGCTCGAGCTGTCCGAGCTGGTGCTCGAGCTGTCCGAGCTGGTGCTCGAGCTGTCCGAGCTGGCGCTCGAGCTGTCCGAGCTGGTGCTCGAGCTGTCCGAGCTGGTGCTCGAGCTGTCCGAGCTGGTGCTCGAGCTGTCCGAGCTGGTGCTCGAGCTGTCCGAGCTGGTGCTCGAGCTGTCCGAGCTGGTGCTCGAGCTGTCCGAGCTGGCGCTCGAGCTGTCCGAGCTGGCGCTCGAGCTGTCCGAGCTGGCGCTCGAGCTGTCCGAGCTGGCGCTCGAGCTGTCCGAGCTGGCGCTCGAGCTGTCCGAGCTGCGCGCCCCGAGCTCGCCGAGCTCCGAGCTGGCGCTCGAGCGCGGCGCCGTTTGTATTTCCGTTTCTTCGTGGCCTTTTTGTTACTTTTGTGACTTCGGGGCATGATGTTCTAAGTACTTCTGATGTTATAGTTTATAAATTAAACTAAAGTAATCAATATAGAGATTTATTAACAACTTTATGAAATGTATGCTACAGAATTATTGAAAAGAATGATCGCCACTGGTCTAGGACAATCCACTTAAGGCCTCATCCCCTCCAAATTACTGTGTTGAGTAGGACGGTAAAAGTGGATGGTTCTACCCCAGCACCCTCTATGTTAAACTTTACAAATCAAATCATTATCTTTAAATATTAACTTTCTTCATTCTATTTTACGTATGATTTAATACAAATCACATTGTTAAATATAATTAAATATACAACATTTAACTACAACCGTAACAGGCCACAACATCCGCATTTACAAAATCTTAGAACATTATGTTTGCTTCAACTTCAACTCTTGGTTTATGGCTCCTATTGTGGTTTAGCCTCAAAACTCCGCCAATGTCACGTAAAAAGATATACCGTCAAACGAGGAGGTTAGTGTAGATATTCTGGGTGGTGAATTTTGTTCAGAGTATATAAGTGATTTCCCCTTTTTCTGTAAAAAAGATCTCGATAAACTCGATAGATCTGGAGAGAGCATTTAAAGTGCAGAAAAAGTGTGTAAGAGCTTTATGCGGCACACATTTCCTTGCCCCATGTCGACCACTTTTTAAAAAATGTTACATTTTGCCCTTGCCGTCTCTCTATATTTATGAGATGTGTCTGTTTGTGCGACGACATCTAAGCATTTTCCCATTAAATGGTGACGTTGCTGGTAGAGATAGAGGAAATCGACGGAAACAGCAACTGCTTATTCCGAATCAGAGGGTCTGTGTCTATAGTAATAACGTTTACTGCATGGCTATTACTATCTACAACAAATTACCAAATTATTACAAAGAATTAAATTATAATGTAATGAAGAGAAAATTATTTAAGCTTTTAATTGAAAGATGTTATTATGACAAAAATTATTTTTTAAATGAAAAATTTAGGAATACTAACTAATTTTCTAACTGAATAGGTGATGATACAATAACAATAAACTGTAAATATTTGTGCACCATCTTGAGTAGAATATTTGAGACAACGTTTTATTTGTAACAACACATATGTGACAATATTCTGACAAATAAACTGATTTTGATTTTGATTAGATTTTGAAAATAAATAATTAGTTACCAACACCGGACAACACAAACACTTAAGTAATATTTCATGCAAATCAGATATATAAGAATAGGTATATTTACAATTTTATTTTGTTTTTTTTTTTTAATATATGTCGGCTGACAGAGTCTCGCCATCATCATCAGTAATCGCATTCTTCTGCTGTGGGCGTAGCCGATGGGTAGTGTTGGATAAAAACTCGCAAACACATGTCACGATAGTGAACATAAAAGTATTTAGTAGGAGTTAGATAAAGGTGAAATAATAAACAGTTTTTTTTTTATTTATTTTTTTTATTTAAATTTTACAGCTCCACGGACTCCGGGGTCCGTGACCTTTGTCAATCGTTTTCTTTTTGTTACATTAATCTTGGATTTGAGAAGAAAAGGAAATAGGAGAGAGTAGGGAACATTTTCTTGCTAATTCTAGGACTATTTTATTTTCTAAGTCGCCTCCTCCCGGCTCAGCGCCTCCACCACGACTGCATTTCTATCCTTGATGGCCATCTGCAAATTGAACTCTCGGATGGTCTTCGGTGTTGCAGACAACGCTCGCCGCACGAACCGACCGATGGCGTCGTCGGTGTCGTCAGCGTAATATATGAAGGTCCCCGTGTGCCGTGAGATTGCGACGACCGCATGAGGCACGCTCTCGTGCAGCTTCGTGTTTGCCTTAGTTTTTATTGCGATTACCGACTCGTATGTTAGTCCCTGAGCTTCATGGATGGTAAGGATGCGTGACCCGGTGCCTGAACCATAACCCTGGTTTGTCAGGGTCTCCTTCTCCTCTTGAGTGTGAACTAAAAAGAGGGTGTTTGGTTGGGTGTTGGGTATTTGCGCTCCCTTATACCTTCTCTGCTCTAGGGACTTTATGCGAGGCGCCGATGAATACATACCCGAGTATATTTCCCTCAGCGCATATGCGACGTCCATTGGGTTTCGATGTGTGCAGAGCAACTCCTGGCTGATCTTTGTTACCAGGTTCGGGCGGTGATACCTCATTTCGAAGAGATTTTCCCTATCGATATAAGGCAGTTGATTGACATCTCCGATGAGGACAATTTCGACAGCACCAGACAGGCGTGAGACCATTACAATGGCTCCGAAATGGTTCATGAGGGCTTCATCCACCATGAGGCGACTGAAACTCTCTTTTCCGAATCCATTTACGAGAGCAGAAGCCATAGTCCGCACCCTGGTTTTGACCAGGTTTCCAATGCGGTGCGATAGCTTTTCTCTTAGATCTTTTGCTGCCTCAGTTGTTGTGGTGATGATAGCGTCCTTGTCCACGTCGAAGTGTCTAATAACCCATGTTGTCTTTCCACATCCCGGAACACCATTGACCCACTGTATTCTTGGTACCTCCCAATTTTCCCAAGCCGCTGTGACACTTGAGTTCCCTTCGATAATTTTGGCCATCTCTAGGATCTTGTCGTCCAACATAATTTTGGTGCATCGGGCGGTAACTACAATAGGGTCGTTTGGTGGTGTTGCATATACAGGCGTTCCCGCGCGCTCTGTCTCGTTCTCGTTCAGTGTCACGAAGCCATTTTCTGCACTGTAGGCTGCCATATACTGTCCTGTCATGGTTCCCTTGATGACCCGGGAAGTAACATTGTTGTAAATGGCTGCTTCGGCCTCCTCGAGTTTCGCCTTTAATAGGCTTTCACTTCCCAGCCTATAGAACTGCATGATGTTTTCGCAGGTCTTGAGGTTGACTTGTCTTGTCGCTCTCAGTGTGGCTGTGAATTCGATAAAGGCGTTACGTGCATGACTCCGCGGCTCCGAGGCCGTGACATAACGGGGCGGTTCCACCAGTCCCATGTCGGCTCTGGTTCGGCTAATTAGTTGCTGTGAAGCTGCTTTGAGGGTCTTTGACGTCAAGGGGTTTGATGATGATGAAGGGGATGAGATTCGGAGTACGCTCTTTGCTGCTGCGTTAAAGGCCGCCACGAAAGTCGTGTTGGTTCCTCGGCTGCTGCTTTGATTGGCTGCGGCTTTTTCCGCCGCCGCCCTCTGCTGTGCTCTTTCGGAGCCGGTTTGGGCGGTGGAACTTGGAACAGGATGTCCCCAGCTGTCAGTTGCATTAGTTAGGTCGTGCGAAGGGACTCTGAGGAAGCTCAGATTTTCTCCTCTATCTTCGTATACGACAACCTCGTGATGTTTAGAGGCCTCAATGCAACCCAGCCGGTCTGCGACCCTCGCTCTTGAGTATTCAATCGCCATCGCATCCACGCTTATCACCCGGGGTGTGTCACCCGCATTTCTGCTCAGATGTGCGAGCAGCGCACTTGCCTGTGTGAAAGGCGTCCGACCTTCCGAGTACTCTATTAGTGCAATCGTTTTGTTTTTCGATCGCACCAACCGAAATCGGTGGCCGTCTACCTCGCACACTGGCATAGCATCGTAGGTTTTCCGCTTCATTGTGACTTTAGCGGTACTCCCATTGAGCAGGCACGACAATCCAGGTGACAAACGGGCGCGTTTCCGTTCCCAGGCGAAGCAAAAGCTTACTCCGAATCTTTCTTTGTTGCTGTCCATGAAGAGAGCCACTCCGCGGATACGAATCCCTGCCTCTCCTCGGTCTGCATTCTCCAGTAGTTGTTGGACGGAGATGCTTTTTGAGGGGTTATCTTGGGCGGGGACTGCATTCCACGCGGCTTCCACGGACAGCGCGGTAGAATGTGGTGGCGAAGGGGGGCGTGTAGAATGTGGTGGCGAAGGGGGGCGTGTAGAATGTGGTGGTGAAGCGGGGCGTGTATTTGAGAGTGTGGAATTCCTATTGGTCGCTATGCGGAATGAGCTTTCCATGAAGGACAGGAGCCGTGGTCTGTTATCTGGATCTGCTAAGATATTTTGGAGATCCGAAACAACCAGCCTCCCGTCGATCATAGATTCGAGCTCATGTCTTGCGGCCATGAATCTGGGACAATCGACCAGCACATGCCAGACCGTTTCGGGTTGGTCAGGGTCACACTCGCATGCAGGACTGCTCTTGAGCTTAAATCTGTACAGATATTCAGCTATTCCTCCATGTCCCGTCAACGCTTGTACCTGGAAAGGAGTCAGTTTCGTGGTTCTCGTCAACCGATATGCGTTTGCTACATCGGGCAAGAACATCTGAGTGACTTTTCCGGTTTCCGAGGTCTCATATCGGTCCTGCCATTTCTTGACCGATTCTTCGCGTATTTTTCGTTTGACGTAGGACAAGGGGATCCCCTCGTAGTCTCTGGGTGATTTCATGACCGCCGCCGACTTTGCTAGTTCATCTGCTCTTTCGTTGCCGACGGTACCCACATGCGCTCTTACCCAGAAAAAACGAAGAGATCTCCCTTCTGCACGTATCTGTCCAATGTTTTCCTTTATACACTTTGCCAAGGGGTGACTCGTTTTAGGGTTACTTAGCAGTTCGAGTGAAGATCGGGAGTCACTCAGGACATTGACTTCTGGGTCCTTGCTTGTTAACACCATTTGAGTTGCCCGACAAAGAGCATAAAGTTCCGATTGAAAGACTGTGCATTCGGAGTGAAGCTTGAAGGTCGAGTTCTTGATTTCTCTTCCTTTTTCCCACCATGTGAGAGCAGCTCCAACTTTACCATCAATCTTACTGCCATCAGTATAAATCTGAGGCCCTTCTGGTAGATTGGAGGTGTCTTCCAGAAGCTCGTACTCTACAGATGCCTGTGTGGACGGATGGGGTTGGTCCAAGTATTTGACGTTCCGTTCGAGTTCCACTTCTGGTGGGAGGTAATCTTGGGAGAAGTTCTTTTTCACTCTGTACAAATTTGCCGCTTCCTGTATCCTCAGATCCAGGGGAAGCAGTCCAGAAAGGACGAGTGCTGACTTTAAGGAAACAGTACGGTACGACTTACAGATTTATCCGGATTATTTTATATTATTCCGGATATTTATTACGCATATCTTGGAGATAAAGATGAGCAGAGTTTGCGTACAGAAAGTGCCCACTTGCATGAAAATAAGTAAGCATTCTTTCCACGCATTTTAAATAAAATTCCAAATTACCTGCACGTTCAGCACGTATCATTACAGTTGGGATAGCTCGCAAAAACTCTGTAGATGTGTACGGAATATCTACAGCACTATTGTACACTGCAGCGGAGCCGATATCGCCAATACTATCATGCCTATTTAATAGTTGTTGTAAATATGGTCAATACCCGTCCGCCTTAAAAAACGTTAAGATCTCCCCTTTGTATAAAGGCAAAGGGAAACAGGAAGACATAAACAGCTACAGACCTGTGTCTATAATTCCAGTAATAGCCAAAATCTTTGAATACGGTTTAAGTTCTCGTCTAACCCAGTACCTTACGAGCTGTGAATCATTCAGTGACAGACAGTATGCGTATCGCAGTGGCAGATCGACTACATCGTTGGTGAGGGAGGTCGTTCGTCGAGTGGTGCAGGCCCGCGAGAACAAGATGCAGGTCGCGGTCATACTCTGCGATCTCTCCAAGGCCTTCGATGTGGCTGATCACAGCGTCCTGGCGGCCAAGATGAGCCATTATGGGATTAGAAATGCCGCCCTAAAGCTACTAACGGACTTTTTGTCTAATCGAAGTCAGGTCGTCGTAGGAAATGGAGGAAGAACGAGATCTCAGCCGTTACATACTGTGATTGGAGTGGCACAAGGTTCCTCGCTCTCCAATATAATGTTCTCCCTTCTACTTAATGACCTGCCAGAGAATATTTCCAATGGACACGTCCTCATGTACGCTGATGATGTCGCTGTCATTGTCACAGCGCATTCAATTGACGATTTGGAACGGAAGATGAACCTCGTGGCAAACAGCCTAGCCAAATGGTTCCTTATCAATGGGCTGATGTTGAATGCTAATAAAACCCAGTTCCTTCATTTTAATTTATCTGGTCGATTATATAGAAACCTAACAGTCGAGATCGGTAACGTTAAGATCGATCAAGTACACTCTGCATCGTTCCTCGGTTTTCAACTCGACAGTGCTTTGACCTGGGAAAACCATATTGACAGGCTTTGCGGTAAAGTTGGCAGTGCCTGCTTCGCTCTGGGGCGCGTGTCGGCCATCCTACCGTACCCCATGGTCCGGCAATGTTACTTTGCATCTGTGCACTCGTTGCTCCAATACGGTGTTGAGATCTGGGGGCGTGCTGCCGAATGGGAGCGCGTCTTTAGAATGCAAAAAAGAGCCGTACGAGCAATTTTACGGGTGCCACAGGATACACCATTGGCATCGTACTTCCGGTCCATGGGAATACTGACAATAACGGGTCTAGTGTGTCTCCAGGCGGCGCTGTACGCCAGGGACCACCCCGAAGAGTACTCGCACGTCGGAGACACGCGCGCGCCCGACGCGGCGCGGCACGCGCACCGGCTGCGCGCGGTGCCGCACCGGCTGGCCAAGTCGGACAAACTGGTACACGTGGCGGCAACAGAAGTGTATAACCGGCTGCCGCACGAAATTAGGGATGCGGCCACAAAGGGTTCATTCAAGCTCAAACTCAAAAATTGGCTTATCGAACAGGTATTTTACAAGTACTCTGATCTGACCAATGTCAATGTAAATTAAAAATAGGTATTTATTGTTTTTATTCTGTATCATTTCGTTGTAATTTATTTTTGTATTGTATTTTGTCCTGCTGACTAATAATTTATTTAAATATTAATAATTTAATTAATTGCAAATACTATATGTAAAATAGTAATTCAATAATGTGTAAATTTTAATAAAATGACATGTAATTCAATTATGTGTAAAAATGACATGTATCTTTAACGATATTAATAAATGACTTATGACTTATGACTTATGAATTCTGATTCAGGCTTCGGATTTGGCCAACCAGCTCCGATGGTTCGAATCCTTACAAGGATTGGTCGGCCGGAGAGACCGGGAGGAGGCGCTGCTAAACAGGGCAGAACAGCTCGACAGGCGCCTGGAGGTCGCTGAGAGGAGCGCAGGATCGCTGCGGGATGCAAGGCCGTCTCCACCTGAGGAGCAGATGGAGAGGATCGAGGCGGACATGCGGCGCATCCTGGATGTGTACGACGAGGTCTCCGAAAGGGTTCGCCAGCTGGAGAGGTCTCGTCAGGGAAGGGCGAGCTCGGGACCCGTCATCAGGGATGCGGGCTCGGGTGTAGTGGGACGCCTTCCCACCCTGGACTTGCCCAAGTTTACAGGTAACTTGCGAGAGTGGAGCGGCTTCCGGAGTATGTTCGCCACTCTCGTAGATTCACGCACGGACTTGACGAGGGCGGAGAAGCTGGCCTATCTCCGCACGTCACTGGAGGGTGAGGCACTCTCCCTGGTCCAGCACCTGGAGCTGGACGACGACAACTTCGGCACGGCGATGGAGTTGCTGGAGACGAGGTTTCAAAATCCTCGGCTCCTCGCCGACGCTCACGTGTCACAAATACTGGGGCTGCCGAAGGTGACTGAGAGGTCTCAGTTGCGGCCACTAATCCTCACGCCCGTGAAGGTGGCGTACAACGCCTTGCGCAGCTTGGGACTGCCAGTAGAACACTGGTCGTTTCTGCTGGTCCACATCCTGCTGGGCAAGGTGCCGCTGGAGTTGCGCGCCCGGTTCGAGCGGGAAAAGGGCCTTCACGCCGACCCGAAGGTCTTCCCCACGTTTGAGGAGCTACTTCGGGTCCTGGAGTGGGAGGCGAGGATGGTCGAGTCGGCGCCGCAGGAGGCGCAGCCCGCCTCTTCAGCTCGTGGCCCTGCCGGAACAGGACCGCGACCTACCAATTCCCGCACTCAGGGTGGGGTGAAGCGGACGGCGACGGTGACGAGTGCGTCGGAGCAGGAGTGCCCGAACTGTGGCCAGCCTCACGCGCTGGTGCAGTGTCCGGCCCTGCTTGCGCGGACGACTTCTGAACGACGAGGGATCGTTCGGAGGTTGCGTCGGTGCTACGGGTGCCTGGGGGGTCATTTGTTCAATGACTGCCCCACGGCACGGCCGTGTCCTGGGTGTGGGGGACCACACCACCAGCTCTTGTGCGTCAGGAGCGATGGTGCTGGTCGACAGCCCTCAGGGAGGGGGCCCTCCACGGGCGGGGGCGCTCCCACGCAGAGCCACGCATTGTACAACAATGAAGTGGCTACAGCGTGGAGCACACCCCCTCCACCCCAACCCACGGCAGCACCGGGCAGCCCAACAAGGGGGGTCCTACACGCGGCTCGGTCACCGACCTCACAGCCCGCGCGGACGCGGGCGAACTGGAGAGGTGGAGGGGTGATACCGGAGTCACCACGGGGGCCACCTCCCCAGCGTTATCCTTCTCCGCCGCTGGATCCGCGATTAATGCAATGGAGGGCGTACACGCCTCCCCTCCATGAGCATCCGAGGCTGGACTACCACCCGCCCTACTTTCAGTATGGCAGGGCAGCTGGATATGCCCCCCCTCCGATGGCCCTTATGACTCGGCAGCCATATTGGGCTGGGCCCTGTAGTCCGACGGGTTCGGACGGGCCTCGGAGGGATTGACTAGCCTCCGTTCCCTTGGCACAGGATCAACCGGTGGTCCTGCTGCCCACCCTCTGGTTAAGGGTTTGGGGTCCAAGAGGCGACTACGTCCGGATACGAGCGCTCTTGGACACAGGGTCCCAGGGGTGCATTTTAACAACCCGGGTTGCTCATCGCCTGGGCCTGGCTAGGTTTCCGTCACCGACTCCGTTGCGGGGAGTCGGGAACACAGAGGTGCGGTCGGCTGGACAGACCCGCCTCTCCTTCTCGTCCGTACATTCCTATTCGGAAAGGATTGCGGTCAGGGCCACCGTCATGGATTCGGTTGTCGGTTGGCTTCCTCAGGCGGACATAGATCCGGATCTTTTGTCCTGTACTAAGGGTCTCAGGTTGGCGGATCCCCGCTTCGGGATGGCGGGTCCGGTAGACCTTTTGTTGGGTTCTGATGTACTGGGTTACATCATGAACGGCAAGCCTAGACTGCTGGATCAGTCTTCGCTGATGGCGCTGCCCACCATCTACGGGAACGCCATTTTGGGAATGGTGGATGAGTGGCAGCAGACGAATCAGGCTTCTTTTACGGGAACGGCCCTCGCTCAGATCATGCAGAGGTTCTGGGAGATCGAAGAGCCGCCTACCGTGTCTCGGCTGGATCCCGAGCACGTGGAGTGTGAGAACTTTTATCAGGCTCACACTCGGAGAATGGTTTCTGGGCGATTGGAGACTAGGCTGCCTTTCCGGGATAACCCCCCGCGTCTGGGCCAGTCTCGATCATTGGCCGAGAAAAGGCTCAGGTCCATGGAGCGACGCATGGCTCGAGATCCTGTACTTCGGGAAAAGTACATCGAGTTCATGAGGGAGTATGAGGCACTGGGCCACATGTCTCCGGCTCGCGACGACTGGTCGACCATGGACCACTACTTTTTGCCTCATCACGCTGTTTTGAAAGCGTCGACAGGCAAACTCAGGACGGTGTTCGATGGATCCGCTCCGACTTCGACAGGAGTGTCACTGAACCAGTGCCTCCACGCTGGACCGAAGTTACATCGGGATATTGTAGACATCATCCTGAATTTCCGTAGGCATCAGGTGGTGTTGGGAGCGGACATCCGTATGATGTTCCGACAAACGGTCATACACCCCGAGGACAGGAGGTTCCAGTTGATCCTCTGGCGGGAAAGTCCTCAGGACCCTATGATGGTGTATGAGTTGAACACCAACACCTATGGGTTGAGATCAAGCCCCTTCATTGCGATCCGCTCACTGCTGGAGTTGGCGGAGCAAGAACGGGCTCGGTACCCCCGTGCAGCCGCAGTTCTGGAACGCGACCTGTACGTGGACGACGTTTGCACTGGTGCGCAGACGGTGGAGGAAGCTCTGTTGCTCCGGGATGAGCTTACAGAGCTTCTCGCATCTGGAGGCTATGAGCTTCGGAAATGGCTCTCTAACGACCCCAACGTCCTGGCTGGTATCCCGGACGATCACCAGCAGGATCCCGGGCTCTTCGAGGAAGGTGACGATCCGCACGGGATTGCGGTTCTGGGCATGCAGTATCAACCGGTTGCTGACATCTTCACCTTTCGGGTGGCACTGGAAGCCACACGCGCGTGGACAAAACGGACGGTTTTGTCCACCATCGCCAGGATGTTTGATCCAAACGGTTGGATCAGTCCGGTTCTGTTCGCAGCCAAGTGTCTGTTACAGCGACTTTGGACTCTGAAGGTCTCCTGGGACGACCCCCTGGTCGGAGACTCGCTTAACACTTGGCTTCGTTTGATATCTGACCTCGAAACGGTCAATAGAGTGGCGTTGCCCCGTCGCATTCTGCCACCAGGCTGTAGCCGGATCAGCCTGCACGGGTTCTGTGATGCGTCCGAGCTGGGCTATGCCGCATCTGTGTACTTGCGTACAGTTGACGCTGGAGGCCACGTCAATGTCACGCTCTTATTGGGGAAGAGCAAGGTAGCTCCTATCAGGACACGACTCACCATTCCGAAACTGGAATTGAGCGGAGCCACATTACTTGCTCGGCTGCTTAAGCACGTATATCAGGAACTGTCCACCTCGATAGACATCCGGAAGGTCTATGCGTGGTCAGACAGTCAGGTCGTACTTGCCTGGTTACGAGCAGCCCCTCACACCTTGGAGACCTTTGTGGGAAATCGGGTTTCCCAAATCCAAAACATTGGACTGGACATTGTTTGGAGACATGTCCCGGGTGAGTTGAACCCCGCTGACTGTGCTTCGCGCGGCTGTTCCGCGCCGGAGCTAGTTGATCACCCCTTATGGTGGGGTCCGGACTGGCTGCGGGAGCCAGAAGCTTCCTGGCCAGCTCTCGGCGCGGACTCGGAGCGAGCGGAGCTGCCCGGAGTCCGCGTGCATGCGATTGTGGCGGAAGTGCCCCCAGACCCTGACTGGTTGACGGGTCGTTACAGCAAGCTGGATAAGTTGTTGGGGGTAACTAGCTGGATTAAACGCTTCATCCACAACTGTCGTCACCCTCGTCAGAGGAGGAGTGACCAGATCGCCACTGTGGAGGAGCGTCGGAGTTCCTTGCTGCACCTCATTCGGCTGGTGCAGGGTGAGAGGTTTCCGACGGAACTTGAGGCGCTGCGCTGCGGACGCGCTCGCTTGAAGGGTGCGGTCGCCAAGTTGAACCCTTTCACAGATCAGGATGGTCTTCTGCGCGTAGGAGGTCGGCTCCGGAAAGCCAACCTGCCGTACGGCAGCAGGCACCCCCTGTTGCTACCGAAAGGAGGTCCTCTGGTGGACCTGCTGATCACCGATCGGCATATCGGTAACGCGCACGCTGGATGTGGCGCGCTTCTCGCTGTGTTGCAGCGTGAATTCTGGATCTTGTCGGCTCGCAGGGCGGTTCGAAAGGTGCTGTTTAGATGTGTCCCTTGTTATAGGCTCAAGGCGTCTACCATGCAGCCCATGATGGGAGATCTTCCTCCGGATAGGATTTCTCCCTCGGGGCCGTTCGACGGGGTCGGAACGGACTTCGCTGGGCCCTTCTCGGTCAAGTCATCGACGTTGCGTAACGCCAAGGTCGTTAAAGCCTACCTGTGCGTCTTTGTGTGTTTGGCCACCAAAGCAGTCCACCTGGAGCTGGTCTCTGCGCTGTCTACGGAGGCCTTTGTCGCGGCGCTGGATCGCTTTGTAGCGCGAAGAGGAGTACCCTCTTTAATACGTTCGGACAATGGCACAAATTATCGAGGGGCGGCGAATTATTTACGCGAAGTTAATAATTTTTTAAATTCTGGTAATAATAGTTTAAGTCTGGCTCTCGCCCAGCGGGGAATCAGCTGGCAATTTAGTGTGCCGGCCTGTCCTCACTGGGGAGGAATTTTTGAGGCTGCGGTGAAGTCTGCTAAAACCCATCTCCGCCGTGTCATCGGGGAGACCGTGTTAACTTGGGAAGAGTTAGTCACGGTACTATGCCGCGTGGAGGCAGTTCTTAATTCCCGTCCTCTCTGTCCAATCTCGCCTGACCCTAACGATCTAGAAGTCTTGACGCCGGGTCACTTCTTGATCGGTCAGCCCTTAACCGCGTTGCCGGAGTATCCCTGGAAGGATGAGCGGCCCGGACGCCTGTCCCGTTTTCAGTTATTGCAGCAAATAAGTCAAGACTTCTGGAGGCGCTGGTCGGCCGAGTACTTGCATCTGTTGCAACAACGGGTAAAATGGACAGATAGGACGGAGGCCCCTCGGGAAGGGGACTTAGTATTATTAACACCTTTGCTGCGGGGCCATTTTTCGTAGACTTTCAACTAGTGCGTATGAGGTCTTTTCGAGGCAAAATTGACCTTCCTTGCAGTGCGTATGGGACCTTTTGTGCCTCACAAAATTGTTTCTAAGAATACCTAAAATATTATGTTCATTTATAAGAGTAATTGCTTGAAAATTTAGCAATATTAATTTAAAGAGTTGTTAAAGTTGAATCCAGCTTCGCCCACAGTTATGACATTTAGGTATTGAGTAAATGAAAATTATATATATGACATCTGTTCTGCCTCACATCGCATTGAAATAAAGTTCTATTAGTGTCTCGACTAGTGTTGTGAATAGAGAGAGTTGCAGTTGCGATATTAAAATAATTTATGTGATAAGATTGATTAATACGTTTCTTATTACAACCGGTCACGTAGAAAGTTTTTTTACGAATTGGACACGAAATTCACGAACAATATTTGTTTTGTTTTTGCTTCCTAACTACTTTTTACACAAGTCTTAATTTATCGTAGCAACCTACACAACTCTTTCGTTGACCATTTCGTTGAAGTTGTCAGGAAGAACAATACGACCCTTTAATTATTCTCAAAACTCAAAATCTTGCTCGAGATGATAGCTTTCTTTGTCTCTATAAATAAGTGTAGTATACGAGTATCTTTCAGGAGTATACGATTTATAATTATAGTTCGACTCGATAGTTCGATATATGTATATGTATGTGATTTATTTTTTATGTATTGGCACAATTTAAGTCGTCCGCGCCACGGTATCATAGATTTATCAATTATCATAATTTTTCTAGGACGAAACACTTGTTAAAATCGAGAATTCAACATATATTTGGGGAATTTTATAAAACTTATCCCCAGTATCAATTTATAAGTCGCAGAAACAACATATTAATAATTGTAATAAAAATCTGTCCCTGAAAATTACTGAGCACATGTACTAATTTCTATACAATATTGACTTGTTAGACTAATAGTCGTTCACATGTAGCAATGTGTATTAGCGAGTGCATCAACTTGCAGCATGCTTTCGTATCGATACTTTTTATCACGTCACTAAGTTAGAATACGCAGGCGCCTTGCTGCCCGCACCTCACTCCATGCGGCTGTGAGGCCTACAATTTTGAGGCAGATTAGACCTCACTTCGCACTGTACGAAACTAATTAATACTCAGTGCGTTTGAGGCCTTTTAAACCTCATTTAGTTTTAACTTCACTCTTAGGCTAGGCTTTGCACGAGAAGCAATTTCATATATTTGTCTCTGTTATACTCATATAAATGTTAATATAGTCGCCCCCCGCACAGAGTGAAAGAACACGATTTTGACTACCGCACCTGCGAGAAGCTACGCATGTGGCGTTTTCGACCTCATAATGCAGCAAACGTGTTAAAAGAGGCAAATTTGGCCCCCCTACTCTGGCGTAGGGGACGTATTTTAAAATTGATATCTGGTACTGATGGCACACCCCGCGTGGCGGAGATTCTGGTTTCTGGTTCCAGACTTCAGCGCGCGGTGTCCTCTCTGGCACGCCTGCCTCTTTATTAGATATACGTATTTTTCATGGTTAAAATTTTATTTAATTTTATTGCTATTTTTGGTAAAGGTTTTTGAAGTGAAAACTTCTTTAGGCGCGTTATAGACAGAATTTTCGTGGGCTGTGAAATGGATTAATGATCACGTGATCATCACGCTCGGATATGATAAGAAATTTCGGGTAAACTCGGGATGCTAGAGCGAGAAAGATAATGTGGTCAACAAACGTGCCAGACCGAGAAAGATAATTGTTAGAGGAGGACATGGGACAATACATACTCTTACTCTCTCTCGCTGCTCACTACCAGTGTTGACTGACACCTTAGCGACTTTCTCGCTGAAACTGGCGAATTTTTAAACTTTTTTATCACGACATTAACTTCTAGGTACTTACCACATCAATTGAACCTGTCACGAAATGTTAAATTTGCATTTCACGTCCATTGCAAAAAAGTTATGGTTGTAATATTTTATCACAGCACTTACACTACGTAAACACACAAAATGATACCCATTTTCATAAGAAAGTGCTTACACAAATACACTATAACACAACATATTTATGCATTTTTAGCGAAATACATAAATATGACATAACTAAATAGCAAACACTAAAAAGCTAAAAACTTGTGAGCGAAACGGCTTCGAACGGCATTTTCGACCCGCGTAATTCTTTTTTTTAATTTATTCATGGCCATGGATACTAATCATTCAGCCGTAAAAGTTTTAAATTAAAATTATTTAGTAGCCTTTATATAGTTAGGTATTTCTTATTTTAGTTTTCACTTCTGCCGTGCGGTTTTAAGCGCACACATTTTTTTTTTTTTTGGTTTGATTTCCACTTTCGGGTCAAAGTTGGGAATTTCGTTTTTATTTGAGGTCTGGATACTGCTAAATACTAGTTACTAAATACTAGTTACTAAATACTGGTTTTCTAAAATTGAACAGGAGTTCAATTGGTCGGGGGTTTTGTTCCGTATAATCGGGCAACATTAAAAATCATAGCGGATCTATGGTTTGACAGCCGGCTGTGAAGTGACGTTGTCTTGTTTTCGCTGGAACTAAACAGTCACGCCCTTTGAGATTTTGGAGTTTTTCGGGATAAAAACTTAATATAGTGCTACAGGAAGAGACTATTAAGTGAATTGTGACACTCGGGATTAGTGCTGGACTATTTTTGAAGTGAGCTACGGGACTGGCCCCTTCTCAACCGCGGGACCGGTTGAACTACTTACTGGAACGGGAATTCGGGAGGTCGCCTCGATATCGCCTGGTTTGGTTCTTCCCACATTCCCACTTGATCCCTACCTACATTCCTGTCGGACCAAACTGGACTTTGGACGACGCCGGGAACCCTACGTAAGTGATTTCTTTTCGATAACTTGTTTGCAATTAGGGAGTGATTAAAATCGGTATAAACGTAAATTATAATGTTCTAGACTTGCTATGGGCCCCAAGTCGGTAATTTCTGGATAAAATACTAGACAAGTAGTATATTTTTATTTGCAATTTTCTTTTTTTATCAATGTAACATGTAATCTAACGTTTTTCGAGTAATTAAAGTGTTAATTTTAATAAATAGCTCAATTTTTTTTTTAATAATGAAAAAAAATAATCAAATTCGAGTTTTTTTCGATTTTTTGCTTTTTCTGAGAAGATTTACTATGGTAACATTTTTATTTTTTTTCACCATCGGAAAGTAAAGATTTCAACGAACAGAAAACATACCAAATTTTTGAAAAAAACTGATATTTTGACGGGTGACTTTTCGATTGAAAGTTAGGGTGTTTTTTTCGATATTCATTCAAAATAATGTGAAAAAAATTAATATTTTTGATCAAATAAATTACAGCGTATTTGGGACATAAAAAGATAAGTTTTCACCAAATTTCGTTGAAAAAAATATATTTTTGTAAAAGATAAAAATAAAAAACCAAAAATTTTGTTTTTTGAATTTTTCACATAAATTTTGAGGTTATGTGAAAAAAGTGTGTATACAAAAGTTTTAGATCTTTTTATTACCTACAACTTTGCCATGTAACTTTTTTCAATAGAACTTTTAGCTTTGCCGGAAATCGAGAATAACCGTTTTTTACCCTTAAAAACTCACCCCCATCCCCTTCCCGACCTCAGATCGCCCGTAATTTATTTTTCCTTTAATTTTTATAATACTCCCCTCCTTTTCCAATGGGTTTCATCCTACTACTATTTTTTTTCACTTTTTATTATTTTTAAAGGCTTCTACCCTGGTCTAGTATGGCCCCACTTATTTATAATCACCTCCCTATGAATTTATTAAAAATCGATGAGACACATCTCTTCAAAAATAAATTAAAGTTAGTAAGAAGTTACTAGAGAGGGCGTATTACACAGTTCATGAATATTTGGCCGATAGGTTTGATAATAATTAATGTTTTATTAATAACTAGCAGCGCCCTGCGGTGTTACCCGCGAAGTTTCCGTTCCCGTTGTTTTTCCGGGATGAAAACTAGCCTATGTGTTCTTCCAGACTATAATCTATCTGTGTTCCAAATGTCAGCCCGATCCGTTTATACGTTAGGACGTGATTGAGCAACAAACATCCAAACATCCAAATATCCAAACATCCATACATTGACATTTATAATATTAGTAGGATTGATAATATATTGACATTGTAAAATATAAATATTTTAATATCAGGACATATTTTGACATTGTTATTTTATTGAATTTGACATCATGACTTCACTTTAATTTTGTAAATTATGTTAATGTTATTGAAGATTGTGACTTTCGTGTATATGTAGAGACCGACGACCCGGGCATCTACCGCCTAACGAAAAACGCTTTGACGTTTTGACGTTGCTGTCTCTTTTCTTCTCGCTTGAAATGTATGAGACGGCAATGCCAAAGCATCAAAGCGTCAAAGCGTTTTTCGTTAGGCGGTAGATGCCCGGGTCGTGATGATGGTCACCGGAAACCTCAGGTGCAGGCGTGAGACCTGTCTGTGTGATCTGTGGGGGCGGTCTTCGTCCAGCAGTGTATGTCATTTGGCTGATGTGATGATGATACTAGAGAGTCATGCGAGCAGATTCGTGATAATGTTACTTGTTAACAGGCGCAGGTGCGGTCGAAGGTGAGGGCGGTGGCGCGGGTATCGACCTAGACTCTCTGTTTCCGAGTCTTCGCGAGCCGAGCGCGGAGGCCGGCGCTGGGGCCGGCGCGGAGGCCGGCGGTGGGCTGTCGCTGGACGTGGAGCGCCTCGACCTGCCGAAGCTGCGCGCGGCGCTGAGCGCCTCACTCCGCGCAGCGCCGGAGCCGCCGCAGCCGGCTCGCCGCTTCCACCTCGACGCACTTCAGGAGAGGATCTTCCGAGAGAAGAACGACATGTACAAGGGCGGCTACACCATCATGGTGAACCAGCTCAACATCGACATGATCCTGCAGCTCATTTACATGGCCAAGGAGCAGATCGCGTTCGTGGAGGGCAGCCCCAACGTGAACACGGCGGACACGGGCTATCGCGCGGGCTACATACAGCACAAGTGCCGCCGCATCTTCAACAAGATGGGCCGCCTGCTGGGCTTCATGCGGCGCTGGGCCTTCACCAAGGGCGTGACGCAGTCGGGGCACATCGTGCTGCATCATCGCACCGTGCGGCTGCATGTGGACTTCCTGTACTACTACTGGGTGCTGGTCCAGCTGGACGGCGTGTACCGCACCAAGCTCGGCGAGCGCCACATGCCGCGCCTCCCGGCGCCCGACGAGCCCGTGGGCGGCATCAGCATCGAGCTCGACGCGCCGCCGCCCGTCGGCGAGTTCTCCGGCGCGCTGCCGCCACCCAGGCCCGGCCCGCACGGCTAGTGCTCCCGCCCGGGCCCGGCCCGCACGGCTAGCGCTCCCGCCCGGGCCCGGCCCGCACGGCTAGCGCTCCCGCCCGGGCCCGGCCCGCACGGCTAGCGCTCCCGCCCGGGCCCGGCCCGCACGGCTAGCGCTCCCGCCCGGGCCCGGCCCGCACGGCTAGCGCTCCCGCCCGGGTCCGGCCCGCACGGCTAGCGCTCCCGCCCGGGCCCGGCCCGCACGGCTAGCGCCCCGCCCGGGCCCGGCCCGCACGGCTAGCGCCCCGCCCGGGCCCGGCCCGCACGGCTAGCGCCCCGCCCGGGCCCGGCCCGCACGGCTAGCGCCGCAGCCCGGCAAATCTTCTTTCGAATGGATTGAATAACCGCTTGTTACTCCCGTAGGTATTTGCGTTTTACAATTTTGGCGGGAAACGGGTGTCAGGTTACCTAAGTGTGTTGTTTACGCTTTGTCATATGAAGTGCCGCCGTACTTGTACGTGTTTAAGCACATTATTCTCAAGAGCGTTTCAAGACGCTTCTAACGGTATCTTTTGTTTATAATTAGTGTACTTGAAATGTAACTAACATTTTTGACACTTGACTCGTTTTTTTTTCGAGTTCTCAAGTGTTCTGAAGCTATTAGATTTTAAATTATAAGATAACGTAGTGATTTTTTGTTTTAATTTTGTTGTATACAATATAACAAACATGAAAAAACAAAAAAACTACATTCTATAGCATAAATTCGATTTTAAAAAAATATTTCTATACTTCGGGACCATTTTCCCGCCTTTTGGCGGGATTCTAAACATTTTTATATTTAAAACATTTTTTTTTTCATTTTACAAAGTTTCTATGTAAATGAACTTTAATTTCAATGTAGTTTATGTCAAAATAAAGACCGGTTCAAGGAGATACCATTAAACAAAAAAATATGAGTAGACCTTCCCAAATAAAAATACGAAAAAAATTTTTTGACGCTAAAAACCCAACCTTAAAAGATAAGCTTGTTTGGTTTGCGTAAGTGGTTAAGGGGCCAGGGGGTTTTAAGCGGTATAATGGAGTTCTCAAAAAGAAGTGTTTTATCATATCTCTAAATTCGTTAGTACAGTGCAACATTTAAGAGTAGAAAATAAATGAGGGTGCCACCATCGCTCATGTGGCAACACAGTCAGTCAGGCGCAATCAATCTTAATACTTGTATATTTCTTTTTTTTTGCCAACATGGATTTGCATACTATGATGCATTATTTATTTGTTAAAAAGCAAAACCGTGAATGTTTACTGCTCCGTTTTAGTAGGTCAGATATGATAGTTGTAGATGGTCATGCAAATTGTGGTCATATTTTTTTTGAGTATGATAGATCTCAAGTCTTACCTCTACAATTATGATATCACCTAACGTTTCTCGTCCCACTAACTTATCAAATCGAATCCCCTTGTTTTTCCCCATCTGTAGAGACGAACTTCTTAGCATTCCATGGATTCACCGTGCGGGTCCCGGGTCCATCGTGTGGCAGAGAGAGAAATCTCGAATAGACCCCAAGACTTGTGACTCGGGCGTAGGTTTAAAAGGGGCCCCTTTTGGTGACGTACGTCAACACTCACCTTCACTACTCGTATTTCTCTCCCTACCCAGCCAAATCCGATATGATCCTACTAGTGCAGCTTTAGATACTCGTTCTAGTATAGAACTTACTGCACTTCTGGACAAGCCAAGGTCTTTAAGCAGGTTATAGAGAGATTTTGCTGGTATACCTCTCGCTCCTACTTCTACAGCGTATAAATTAACTACATAGCCATTTTTTGTTAATTCGTTTTGAAGGTCGTAATACTTATTTTGTTTCATCGCGTGGTCTTTAGGTATATTAGTTTCCCACGGTACGGTAAGTTCTACAAGGACTATGCGTTTCGTTGCCCTAGAAAAAAGGAAAATGTCCGGTCTGGATGACGAAACACCCACATCCTCTGGGATTTTGTAGTGCTTTTCATACGTGTCCATTAAAATAGCCCAATCCGGTGCTGAACCCAGGATTGAGTAAGGCTTGTTCTTGGAGTTTGAAGTTGAGCCCTCTTTTACAAAGTTAATTTGTTTATCGTCAATCCCTTTTGGGCTCTAGCTACCGAAAGGCTTACGGCTTCACGTATAATTTCAAGTACCCTGTCATGGCGCTGTGAGTAATGACCCCTATTAAGGAGCACCTTGCATCCCACCAATATGTGCCTTGCTGTACATATCGCCTCACCACAAGTATAGCAACATTTTTCATAGGCTTTTCCCCACCTTACCAAGTTACTCTGGTCAGGGAGGGTCATTTGGAAAGCATTCAGATAAAATTTTAATAAGGCAGGAGACCAGTCATATAGCAAGGTGCGCCACTTCAGAGCTAATGGGATACAAAACTCACCTATGGTTAACCACTCACTTTGCATATAAAATATTCAGAAAAATAACATTAAACTATGATAGATAATCTTTAATTTAAATTTATGGGTGTTTTTACTACTAAGAAAACAATATAAATATAAACAAAAGTAATTTTATTTTCCACGTAAATCAATGCACTTCTTCCATTAGGTTTAATGTAATACTTTCGCTGGACGACCCTTTCTATGTTTAGCAGGTGTGGAGAATTTGTCGCCTTTAGCAATGCCCTGCTCCTCTATCCTACGGATTGTACAGGATGTATCAGAAACGCCTAAAACAATAAGAAAATAACATTGTACTAAAATATATAAATAGCGTCATCTCGCAATCATTATCCAACATATTTCACTGATATGTATACAGTATTGTTATTATTACAAACTGTTTTATTGAACTGCATAGTTCTTCTATTATGTTACAGTTTTTTAGGGTTCCGTAAAACGTAAAAACGGAACCCTTATAGATTCGTCATGTCTGTCTGTCTGTCTGTCTGTCCGTCCGTATGTCACAGCCACTTTTTGCCGAAACTATGAGAACTACACTGTTGAAACTTGGTAAATAGATGTATTCTGTGAACCGCATTAAGATTTTTACAAAAGTTTAAAAAAAAAACAAAAATTAGGTGTGCCCCCCATACTGAGAACTGAAGCTCAAAAAATTTTTTTTCATCAAACCTACACGTGTGGGGTGTCTATCGATAGGTCTTAAAAAATGATGTTGAGGTTTCTAATATAGTTTTTGTCTACACTGAATAACTTGCGCGAGAGACGCTTCCAAAGTGGTAAAATGTGTGTCCCCCCCCCTCTAACTTCTAAAGTAAGAGAATGAAAAAACTAAAAAAAATATATGATGTACATTACCATGTAAACTACCAACGAAAATTAGTTTGAACTCGATCTGATGAGTAGTTTTTTTTTAGTACGTCATAAATACACTATTATTAAAACTTCGATCAAAGTTACAACGAACTACAAGAACTATGTGTACTCAGGCCCGCCGCAACGGCGCGTGCAAGGCGTGCACCGCACGCGGGCGGCACGCCCAGGGGGGCGGCAAACCGAGCGACTCATCAAGCATCAAGTATTTGAAGTCATTGTCATAATCTCATAATACCTACCCCACCATAGGTATGTATAAGAAATATCATAGCACGGAAAATATGACAAAAAAACGCAAATACCGCCATCTATTGGCGTCCGTTAACTAAGATGCAGTATCAAACGTATCCTGTTATTGTAAGAAAATCAGGGGGTCCACCGGCTAACGAAAACGCTTTGACGCTTTGACATTGCTGTCTCTTTTCTTCTCGCTTGAAAGGAAAAAGACGGCAATGTTAGGCGGTAGACCCCCAGGTCTAGGGAAGTTAAAATAATAATATAATCTGCGGGAATCCCCTTTAGAGATTTTTCCCCCTTTCCCAATTGGAAAGTTTTAGGTACACACCTAGAGTCTTTTACGGTTACGCAATCGAACTTATGATTTGTGCTGCAATTATTAAGATAATGTTTCTTTTGACTTTTTTTAGCTTCGGATTAGCTAATGATATTATTTAAATTTGATTTTGTGATTATACTTAATTCAATCATCCGCCAGTAAAAAAACAGAAGTGCAGAGGAATCATAATTATGGTAAGTACTTACGCTTATTTATAGACTTATCACAATAATTACTGTTCAAGGAACAATAAAATAAGGGATTTTAATTATTAAAAAATATTATTTAGGTACTAACGACGGAATTTTATAAGTTTGAAGTGTATGTGTATATGTGTCTGTCTTGCTGTGGCAGCATAGCCCCCGAACAGAGTAGGTGACTGCTTTTTTGTAAGATTAATTTGTTGGATTATTCGGATATTGTCGGGTTTTAGCTACCCTGCTAATATTATAAATTTCAATGAATTGATGTTTGAATGTTTGTTGCTCAATCACGTCCTAACGGATGAACGGATCGGGCTAAAATTTGGAACACGGATAGTTTATAGTCTGGAATAACACATTAGATGCTTTTTATCCCGAAAAAACAACGGGAACGGGAACTACCCGTGTAACACCGCGGGGCGCTGCTAGTATCACAAATATCAATGTATGAATGTTTGGATACATAGATGTTTGTCGCTCAATCACGTTGTAGCGCATGACCGGATCAGGCTGAAATTTGGAAAACAGATCTTAGTCTGGAAGAACACATAGGCTACTTTTTATCCCGAGAAAATAACGGGAGTGGGAACTACGCGGGTAACACCTAACACCGCGGGCGCTGCTAGTGCTAAAACATAGTAGTATAAAATCGACCAAGTAGTATAAAACAAACCAAGATGGCCACCTCCACGACGACTTGCCCAGTGTAACTATATGTTATAAGGTCAATAAATTAATCTAATCTAATAAAAATATGTGATGTACAATACAATTACCATGCAAACTAGGTACCAACGACATTGAAGTCTTAAAACACTTTCGTTTACTTAGTTACATCAAAGACCAACGAAAATTGGTTAGAAACTCGATCTGAGGAGTAGTTTTTTTTAGTACCTACGTCATAAATACACTATTATTAAAACTTCGATCAAAGTTACAACGTACTACAAGAACTATGTGAACTATGTATGTTATGTTACTTGCTGCAACGGAACCCTTCATGGGCGAGTTCAACTCGCACTTGGCCACTTTATTTTTTATACTCAGGATAAGTAGTCGTAGGGCGGCGTAATCGGCATTGCACGCGGGCGACGAAGGAGCCAGCAGCGCGCCTGTGTGTACTATGTATATTATGTTACTTGCTGGAACGGAACCCTTCATGAGCGAGTCCAACTCGCACTTGGCTACTTTATTTAAATAATATTTATTACCTACTTACATAATTTTTTAATTATCAACTTTAATTTTAAAAACCCGACTGAAAAATAGACAGATAAAAAACATTAGGTCCGTAATACAATATACTATCTAATTACACTTAGGTGATTAAGACGAATCTAACGATATCTTAATTGTCAAAATCCATCCAGCCGTTTGGAAGATACGTGTGAATAAGGAAATTTACAAACATACAAGATACGTGCAAAAAACATAACCCTTCTTTCAATTGGGTAAAAAATCTCTCACAATATGCAATATAGGTATGTTATGTATATACAGATATACACGTTAGTAAATCTATTATTTTCTTTATAAATTCTGCATGTTTCTTGCTTCCTTATTTCAAATGAATGAATGCTCAAAATGCAACAGTCGCACTATAAATTGATGGACTTTGTTTATCTTAGTATAACCTCAAAAAATAAGTCAAGAGTATAATATTTTGTTGTTTATCTTAAGAATATCTATTATCTGCATACATTAGTGGTTCATGTCAGTGTTTTGTACAATTTTCTAGAGTCACTTACCAGTAAAATCAGCTGTACGTTTGTAAACGTCGTCTTGTCCTGTTAAAAGATTTTCGGCTTGATATGCGACCATTCACCTCTTAAACACTTTGTAAATTATTTCACGGGCATCGCCACGAATGACTTTGTTCATGATGCCAGATTGCCAGCAAAATTGCATTTTTAGTTCCTGATTAATTAATTTCTACTCTAAAATGTCGCAATGTATGTCTTGTTATGATGTACGGTAATTTATTGAACATCTGGATTTTTATAAGACGACTTCGTCTTTTTACTTTAATTAGTCTAGTTTTCGGATTTTTCAGCTTTTCATTGTTTCGTAAGTTCAATTTATGCATAAGAAGTTAAGCAGAATTTATGATAAGAAATCTTCTTGGCGTTCTGTTTTAGCCTGATCTTCCTGGTTTGCCCGCCGCGTAAATCTGAGTCTTAAGTGTAATTGTAGTTTCAGAAGTAAAACAGTGATTGGAGAATTATCATACATTTGCTACATCGATCTGATTAAAATACGCATAGGATCTACAATAAGATCGCACGAGGCAGCGGCCGCTGGTTTCACATATATACACAATCCTATTGTGTATATGTCTATTGAAATGGTATTGCTTCTGTTAGGTAGCTGGATAGTGTATAATTTTTCTTTGCGCTCGAGCACACGATATGGACCGTCGTAGGCGGGTGTTAACGGTCGTCAGTGTGCGTCGTTGCGAACGAATACGTGAGTGCGCCTATCGGGTACGCCTAGGGCCACTTAGTTGCACGATCAATCATTGTCATCAAACATCGATATCCCTCTGAACTTGTTGGAAGTGGTGGTGGTTGGTGGTGGTTTAATCTACTAGCCTCTTTGAAAGTTCCCATTGGTGATTGTGTGTACCTTTGTATTTTCGTGCGTTGGCAATGTATGCATGTTTTGGTCCAATTATTGACGACACTATTCATAGTAGGCCAGAAATAACGTGCTGTGACTAGTTTTCTCATGGCAGCTGAAGTGCCGGGCATCACGAGGTCTTCAATGTCATGCTTCTTTTCTTTCTCCATACGCTTCGAGTTTAGGTCCTTCTTTTGACTTGTGACTAAAGCGCTGTAGTCGATCGGTGATGGCAGGTAATGGCTTCAATGTTGATTCTTGATAATGCATCGGCTACTTCAATTAGTTTCCTCGGAACGTGCTGGATGTTTGAGGTGAATTGTCAAATATATTCCAAATTATTGTCCTAATTGGTGTTTCGTTTTTGCTGTCTGTCGTTAGGGCGTTGTAGTGGTTCGTGGTCTGTATAGAAGACTAACTCGCGACCCTCGAACATTCGACAAAAATGCCATCAGCCATGTAGATAGACAGGAGTTCAAGGTCGTATGTACCTACTATATTTTTTATGCGTTGTTGAACTTCTTCGAAAAAAATCAAGAAGTCTCCATCTGCCTTGAATATTTTAATGTAGTACGGCCCCGGAGCAATTTTCAGATGAATCTGTCATTAACGCGTAAGATGCGCTTGATGATGGGTGCGCTAGAAAGGCTGTGTTTGTGACGTCTTCTTTGCTTTGCTCGAATGCTTTTTTGGTTTCGTCATTCCAGTCTATTTTCCTCTTATCGTTTTTTCGTGAGTTATATAAATATTCGTTGAAAGTCGTGCCATCGTGGTATCGGGTAACGGTCGGGTACGGTAATGGCGTTCAACCGTCTGTAATCACCGCAGGCTCTATAGGTTCCGATCTTGGATGGTTTGCAAATGCCCTGGTTAAGCATTTCCTGGAACTCTGCCTTTACTGTTTGGTACTTATGAGGGGGAAGAGGACGCGCCTTCGCATACACGGGGCTTCCCGTTGTTTCAATACTCATACTCTTCTTGCCGCGCAAATTGACGAGAAGTCCGTGGTGATGAAGAAAATCAGTGCCTATTATCGGCCGACTGACTGCTGCTACCACGAATCTCCAACTGTAAGGCCGTCTCATTCCAAAGTTTAATGTTGGTATTGGTGTTTTGTTTGTGGCATAGAGGTAGTTTTCTTTGATGTGGTCTTATATGGTGGCTTATCTAATGGACGAGCTAGCAGGGCGGACACGTTACCGCCGGTAACCACGAGAAAATGAAGTTCTGTAGCGACGTCTTTTATAAATAGGCGGTATGCAGACAATTCATTGACTTAAGCTCCCACCGTAGCTTCGGTCACTTGTAGATTACCAAGAACGTTCGGGTTCTTGGTAACTTCCTTTCTGTGTATGAAAGTTACACGGACTATGACATCTGTATGCGGCTCGGCCAAATTTCCGATGGAAATAACACATTCTCTATAATTCTCCTCTCTCGTGCTGTCTTGCTGATGAATTTGAACGGGATCGAACCCTACCGCGATAGGGCTGTTGACGGTGCTTGAAGTAAGAGCCGGCTCTCAAAGCGGCTACTTCTTTTGTTAGCGTTTCGATTATTTTTTGTTGTTGTGAGCTTGATACATAGCCTTGGCACGAGCACACGCTGTTCACTTCTTTTGTTTGCTCGTGCATTTTATCTGCCATAGTCGCTAATGCGTCCAGCCTTGATGCCTTGCTTACGGCTAGAACTGCTTTCGTTGATTTGGGTAGATGTCCCATCTACAGCATTCGCAAGGTATTGTCAGGTAATTTGTTACGCGCTAAGTTTCTCATCCCACGTAACAGTTGTTAAGGGCGATCGCCTAAGTCGACCTTGTTCAACAGCTTTCTCAATTGAATATCTTTAGATTCGTCATACATGGATAATAACCTCTGCTTCACGGCTTCATATCTGCCGGTATTGGGTGGTGCCAGGATTATGTCGCTTAATTGTTCGACGTCGACTTTCTCGAGTTGCGCGACGACCATTCCGAACTTATTTTCGTTACCGAGTTTTTGCATCGCGACTGCAGTCTCGAACTGCGCGATCCATAGTCTCGGTTCATCTTGCCAGAACTGTGGAATCCGCACTCTAATCCCGACTATTTCGAAATGTTTCTCTTCAGCCATGGAGTTATCGTTCTTGATCAAGTCGGGGTCCCCAATTTAGCCTGATCTTCCTAGTTTGCCCGCCGCGTAAATTTTGAGTCTTAAGGGTAATTGTAGTTTCAGAAGTAAAACAGTGATCGGAGAATCATCATACATAAAAATCGATATGGTTAAAATACACATAGGACCATCTACAATTAGCATCTATATGAAAGATCGCACGAGGCAGGGGCCGCTGGTTTCATATAAATATATTTCCGTCGATGCGCGCGCGCCTAGTTCGATTTTTCTTTATCAATTGCAGGACTGCTCATTGACCTGGGTACCCATTTACACCTCACTGCTTTTGTTGTTGAAGTCAACGACCAAGCCATAATTTAATAGTATTGAACTTGGCTCTCATTTCACATATTTATGTTTTTAATGGGATATCAATAGTTTTTGTTCTGGAATGATTAGTTATCGTATTAAAATAAAAATTTTGATGGTTCGGTGTCTGTTGCTCAGTCACGTCGGATCAGCTATATGATGAAGTTTCGGTTAGATTACAGGCAGAAATAATACATACATAAGCAGCTCACTAAATGTTCCCACTACTGAAACTCGAAGTTTCTTCTCACAAAGATAGAATCAAGGCCATAATCCAGCACTTTGGCACAAGTGGGTTGGTAGATGACACGAGACCTATTATGGGTACAGGCCGGTTTTCTCACTATATTTTACTTCACTTTCTTTTAAGTTAGCGGCATTACGCACGTGACTCCGAAAAACAGTGGTGCACGTCTGGGACTCGAACCAGGAGCTCCGGATCGGCAGTCACCGTTCTCCCGACTAGACCAGCCTTAACTTTGGGTTAGCTTTAGAATAGCGTAGAGGCTAATTTTATTACTGGAAAATAACGGGAACAGGAACTACGCAGGTAAAATCACAGAGCACTGTAGTGAGTATAAGATCTTACACTTTCGATTTTACGACTGATATAGATAGTCCCGGCTGGTCTAACCAGGTGAATGGCGGCTGCCGGAGCCAAGGATTAAGACCTTGACTCTAGAGAGAAGGGCCCGAGTCTCAACTGTGGGAATATTAAAATTTAGTGGGTTCCTTTTTCTATGCTTACTTACACTATTGCTGTACGATTAACAATTATAAATACTAAAACTTGTAATATATATATTTTTTAAGCAGTATAGATAATTTTAACAAAATAAACGTTATGACTGAAGATGGCTTGGTTCGTATTTGTACTACAGCGTTTTCATCGGAAGAGATTGATAGTGCTAAAAGTTTATTGTTTGAATCAGTAGTCACTTCGAGACGAAAAATAGTACGAAAGAAGGAAGGTTGGTCAGAACGAGATTTGTACGATGTTATCAGCATTTTCAAAGAGACTGATCCGGAACTTACTCCGACTTTTGTTGCCAGAGATTTACAAAAACTACCTCCTGTTCCATTTTGATCATATAGACGCAACAAAGCTATTGAAAGATATCCTTGTGATTCAGAGAGACCTTCAAACGATAAAAGAATCTTACGTAACAGAAATCAGATTTGATGAGATTAAGCATGAACTATTAAATCTGAAAAATGTTCCTTTGGTTAACAACAATTTTGAATGTCACGTGAATAAAAAAAGAGGCGGTGGAATATTATCAAATAGTTGTTTTTTAGACAGTGGCCCTTCTGGCCTACCTCACATTTCACACGAAGAACACAACGTAAACAGCGGCAGCGACCAATCTGCGAAAAGCGCGGGATCTTGACGGATGCTCAATTGACGGAGTTATTGTAAACAATTTAAGTTACGCTGATGACATGGTGTTGCTGTGTCCATCGATCAGTTCCCCCAGACAGCTCATTGCAATCTGTGAGCGTTATGCGGAGACTCATGGGCTTAAATACAACGCCTCTAAAAGCGAGCTAATGGTGTTCAAATCTGGCACGAAGACTTATAGTACAGTTCCGTCGGTTACATTGAGTGGCAGTATTTTAAAACAAGTATCTCAATTTAAGTATTTGGGTCATTGGGTTACTGAGACGCTTATGGATGATGTTGACATAGAAAGGGAACGCAGGGCTTTGTCAATTAGGGGGAATATGTTGGCGCGCAGGTTCGCACGGTGTACTGCAGAAGTTAAAAGGACTCTATTTAGAGCATACTGCCAGTCGTTCTACACATGTAGCCTGTGGATCAAATATACAAAGAAATCGTACAACACCCTGCGTCACCTGCGTGTTCAATATAATAACGCTTTCAGGGCATTTATGTGGCTGCCGCGACACTGCAGTGCATCGGGGATGTTTGCGGATGCTCATGTAGACGGTTTCGCAGCCATTATGCGCAAGCAAATTGCGTCCCTGATGTGCAGAGTGCGGGGCAGCCGCAACAGTTATCTGGAGCTTTTTGTCGCCCGGATGGACCTGGACTGCCCGATAATGCAGTACTGGACTGGTGTGCATATTGGTCATTCCGGTTCCAAACCTATTATGTATCATTAAGTAATCATTTTTCCGATTTCTCTTTTATTTAATTTTTAATGACATTTTATTTTATATGAGATAATATTAAGCAGGACATTCAGCAATTCATTTTAAGGTTTTTATTTTAAGTATTTTAAGACAATTTTCTTTTTTTTTGTTAACTATAATGTAATATGTAAGTAATGTAATATGATATGGACTTTGTCTGAAATAAATATTTTTTTTATTTATTATTTATAGAGATGAGACGAGCAGGACATATGCCTGATGGTAAGCAACATGCCTGCCACATAACAGCACAGTGACGCGCAGCTATTGGAACACGAAGAGTCCAAATCGTTACCTAGCACTGCATTACGCTCGTCACCCAGAGATCTAAGATATTATTGACTGACATCCTAAATATCTGCTTCCACGAATCTATAATGAAACTGTCAAGGTTCTCTCATTCATCAAGTGTGAACGGTTCACCAAAGTAAAGCGAGTGGTTCGCATATGGCTAAAATCTTTGTCGTATGAGGACACTGAAAACGTTATCACTCGAATACGTTAAGTGTTGTGATTGGTCACCATTGTAATCTGGCACTATTTGAGGCTTCAGTTAGTTTGTGATTGGAACCAGGCTAGCACTCGTTTGAGTTCGACTTAGTTGTACTTTTTATCGTCTACCTTTCTATCACTTCCTTTTTACGAACTCACCCTCATACTCACATACGCACACATACACACCCCCTCCCACACACATACACACCCTTTCAAACTAACTCACACCCTCCCTCACACTACACTACATCTACTTCTGGAACTGAGATTAGACTAAAATAAAATTTTTGATACCCCTGTGTTTACTGTGTTTTTCCTTTCGTTCCCTGGCTTCCACAGCACGGGCCACCGAGCCTAGTGTGGGGCTGAAGGCTAAGTTTGGAAACGTGTTATGTATTTTCATGTAAATCTAATTAAGCATTGTTGTAATCTGTTCCGATTGATGTTTCTTGGTAATAAAGATTTGTATTTGTATTATATCTATAAGCCTTTTATTTTTTCTTGAAACATTTCCCTTCAAACCGGAACACAGTAATGTTTGCACATTACTACTTGGCGGTAGAATAACTGGCAAAAGTGTGGTACTTCCCCAGACGGACTCTGCTAAGAATTCCTACCACTAACAACATTATGTTATAACGGCTTAAAAATGATTAAAAGGAAAAAATATTTGTTTGTAAATGTTGTACCACAACAAAGAGTGTTATATTTATCCATCTATGTAAGTAGATAGAGATTTAACCGAGTACATAATTATTTTAAATTATACTATAAAGGCCATCAATTATGATTGCTATTTTCTTTTTAAAGGCACTGCAAGTCCACAGCCAAATGGTAGGTAATACTGAATTTTTATAAATTATTAAAGGGGTTTGGGTAAAGTTGGCGTCGTTTTTTTTTTAGCGGCCAGAGATCCGGTATCACTTTCTTGTAACAATAAAATACCCTGATGCTATCTGTGCAATCGGATTTGCTCTAAGTCTAATAATAATAAGATCTGTTGTCACTTTTTTTAACACTAGCTTACGACAATTGTGTATTTGTTTAATCAGATTCGCTGTAAGTCATATCGGAGCTGAGTTATGCCCTTTTAAAGTTTTTTTGGGTTTTTCTTAAATGGACTAGTGGCGCCATTTCCTATAGCGGCCAAACATCCGCGAGCACTTTTATGAAACATTATTTTTACGTTAGGGTACCTGTGTAATCAGATTTGCTCCAAACTATATCGGAGCTGAGTTGTGGCCCCTCAAAGTTTTTTTTTTGGTTTTCTTTGTATGTACTAGTGGCGCCATTTCCTATAGCGGCCAAACATCCGCGAGCACTTCTATGAAACATTATTTTTACCTTAGGGTACCTGTGTAATCAGATTTGCTGCAAACTATATCGGAGCTGAGTTATGGCCCCTCAAATTTTTTTTTGGTTTTCTCTGTATGTACTAGTGGTGCCATTTCCTATAGCGGCCAAGCATCCGCGAGCACTTTTATGCAACATTATTTTTACCTTAGGGTACCTGTGTAATCAGATTTGCTCCAAACTATATCGGAGCTGAGTTATGGCCCCTCAAAGTATTTTTTTTTGTTTTCTTTGTTTGTACTAGTGGCGCCATTTCCTATAGCGGCCAAACATCCGCTAGCACTTTCATGAAACATTATTTTTATTTAAAGGTACCTGTGCAATCAGATTTGCTGCAAACTATATTGGAGTTGAGTTATGGCCCCTCAAAGTTTTTTTTTTTGGTTTTCTTTGTATGTACTAGTGGCGCCATTTCCTATAGCGGCCAAACATCCGCTAGCATTTTTATGAAACATTATTTTTACCTTAAGGTACCTGTGTAATCAGATTTGCTGCAAACTATATCGGAGCTGAATTATGGCCCCTCAAAGTATTTTTTTTGGTTTTCTTTTAGGGCCCATAACTCAGCTCCGATATAGTTTGCAGCAAATCTGATTACACAGGTACCTTTAAATAAAAATAATGTTTCATAAAAGTGCTTGCGGATGTTTGGCCGCTATAGGAAATGGCGCCACTAGTACATACAAAGAAAACAAAAAAAAAACTTTGTGGGGCCATAACTCAGCTCCGATATAGTTTGCAGCAAATCTGATTGCACAAGTACCTTTAAGTAAAAATAATGTTTCATAAAAGTGCTAACGGATGTTTGGCCGCTATATGAAATGGCGCCACTAGTCCATACAAAGAAAACCAAAAAAAAAAACTTTGAGGGGTTATAACTCAGCTCCGATATAGTTTGCAGCAAATCTGATTACACAGGTACCTTAAGGTAAAAATAATGTTTCATAAAAGTGCTCGCGGATGTTTGGCCGCTATAGGAAATGGCGCCACTAGTCCATTTAAGAAAAACCCAAAAATCTTTAAAAGGCCATAACTCAGCTCCGATATGACTTACAGCGAATCTGATTAAACGAATACAATTATCGTAAGCTAGTGTTTAAAAAAAGTGACAACAGATTTTCGGCCGCTAACGGAAATGGCGCCCATATATAAATAAAATATATTTAAAAATACCAAAAAAAAAACTTTGAAAGGCCATAACTCAGCTCCGATATTACTTACAGCAAAACTAATTGCACAGATAGCATCAGGGTATTTTATTGTTACAAGAAAGTTATAACGGATCGATGGCCGCCAAAATGAAAAAACGACGCCACTTGTCCATACAAAAAATCCAAAAAATAAATAACTTTGACAGGCCATAACTCAGCTCCGATATGACTTAGAGCAAATCCGATTGCACAGATAGCATGAGGGTATTTTATTGTTACAAGAAAATGACAACGGATCTCTGGCCGCTAAAAAAAAACGACGCCACGGGCCCATACAAAAGTACCCAAACCCCTTTGTTACAAGTTTTGACACTCTTGAAAAGAGACTCCAATTTCAATCTATTAAAAATGAAAGGTGGACTATTGGAAAATAGACGTAGGGAATCCATCAAACGAGATGAATTTATTCTGAAGACCAATAGGATGCTTACTAATAATGAGATCGATGAACGATTATTCTTAGAACGATTGGCTTGGAAGGGGTCACTTTTTGTAAGTAAATAGTTCCTAGGGTTACATTTTTTATTTCATGCCATAACGTTTCACCGATATCATTATTAGTAAACATCCTATATTTGGATGATCCTATATTTGATTCCTATATATAGCGCTGGAAAATGTTTTCAAGCTATTGGACTGGAACGGACATTGCATCAATATCAACGGCGAATGCATCCTTGCATGCATCCATCCATCCAACTAATTCAACAAACCAAAGGTTTGCCGACGAATTAGTCATTGTGGCGGAGTCGCTGGAGGACCTCTGTGCTATGCGCAGGGACCTCAGTAGAGTATCCCAACAGGTAGGTTTGAGGATGAATATGGACAAGAAGAAGATCATGTGAAATGTTCATGTCACACCTATACCGGTTATTGTTGGGAATACCACACTCGGAAGTTGATGACGAATACGTCTACCTGGGTCAAAAGATCAAATTAGGCAGATCTACCTTCGACAAAGAGGTCCAGCGAAGGATCCAATTTAGATGGGCAGCGTTCGGGAAACTACGGCACAACTTGGAGTCCAAAATACCCCAATGCCTGAAGACGAAACTCTTTAACCAGTGCGTGTTGTCAGTGGTGGCTTATGGAACTGAGACGTGGTCCTTAACTGTGGGCCTCATAAAAAAACTCAAAGTTACACAGCAAGCTATGGAGAGAGCTATGGTCGGAGTCTCTTTGGGCGACAGAATTTGTAATGAGGATATTCGCAAAAGAACGAAAGTAGCAGACATAGATCGAAGAGAAGCTCAGCTGAAGTGGAAATGGGCAGGCCACATCGCTCGCAGAACTGACAACCGATGGGAAAGAAAGGTTCTCGACTGGTAACCACGAACCGGACGGCGCAGTGTTGGACGGCCTCCCACTAGATGGACAGATTACTTCACAAAGGTCGCTGGAACCCACTGGTTGCAGGGTGCGTCCGCAGAACCATTCGTTGTGGAAATCTAGGGGGGTGGCCAATGTTCAGCAGTGGACGTCTTGCGGTTGATGATGATCCTATATTTATGGATGGATCCCTAGCTGTGAAATGTGCCGTCTCTAAAGAAAACTGACTGTGGATATAAATTTTATCACTTCTTCGGAACATAGCGCAATGATTCGCGTTTCATCGCAACAATTTTTCGATGTTATATGATTACTTGCAGCGCCCCGCGGTTTCTACCGCGTAGATTTCAGCCCGATCTGTTCAGACGTTACGACATGATTGGGTAACAAACATAAAAAAATTACATTTATAATATTAGTAGGATTGTAGTAGGAAGTAAGATTTCAAAATTATATTAATTTAAGATTTCAAGATTTTAATAATTGTAATAAAATATCTCCTAACTTTGTTTTTAACCGACTTCCAAAAAGGAGATTATCAATCCAATCGCCTTTTTTTGTTGACTTGACTGACACAAATCGATGAGTGAGTAGCGCTTAGCGCTACATTAACTTATTTTTCGCTTTTCAGTGCCTATATGTTGTTTTGAAGTCTGTTTAATTATTTGTATAAAATGTTTTGAGTTTATTAATGTTACTGTAAATTAAGTTATAATGTCATTGGAAATGTTACGAATTAAGTAAAAAATTTAACATCATTATATACAGCTTAAAATATTATATGCTTGTCGTGTTGTTGTTTTTATCTAAGTTTGGCAGATTTGCAAGGTTCGACTAACCGAACCTATTGAAAAGTCTAAATATTCAGATAAATCGAACTATCAGAAGTCTCAAAAACACATGGTTCGATGATCGGACCAACGGGATAAAAAAGTTCACGTGGTTCGATAGATCGAACCAACAGGAAAAGAAAGTTCACGTGGTCCGATTGAACGAACCAACTGGAAAAAAAAGTTCACGTGGTTCGATTGATCGAACTACGCTGTCGAACCACGTGGCCTGGAGGAATTTTAAGATAAGATAGGATTTCCATTTGGATGTGGACTTATAGTGCCTTTAAAAAGAAAATAGCAATCATAATTATTGGCTGACGATCTCTACAGTAGATATTAAAATATGTACTCGTATAAATCTAAAATACTCGGATAAATATAAAACTCTTTACTGTAGTAAGTACTTACAACAAATTTGAACTGATGGGTTCCAATTGATCTTGTGATATGTGTTATGTTGAAATAAAGTATTTTGTATTTGTATTTGTTTTGTATTTCAAAAAAATTTTTTCCCTTCAATCACTTAAGGCGAGGTGGGCCGAAATTTTTATTTATTAAAACAATTTTTAGACCTATAAAACAGTGTTTGGAACTCTGAAAATATATGTGTTAGTTAAGGATCTAGTCTAGGTTAATTCGCAGTTAATAACACGATTTAATAAATTTTACTATATAGAAAAACAATGCCAAAGTTACCCCTTTTCATAAAGTTTTGTCAACTTTATGACTCAACTATTGAACTTTTACACTAAATTTTTGTACTCAACGAAAGCCACTAAAAAGTTATAGGTAAATTCGCAGGATTTGAGTTGATAAAAAGTATCAGTTGTTTACTATGTTTAAATACCTAGAATATATTATATACCGCGCCGTTCGGCAGGACCGCTCAGTCGCGTTTCGGCGCACGCGGACGATGGACCTGTGCTTGTTTTTGCAATTTTGACAACCGATACATTTCTAATATTACGATCGCATTGTCACAGTATAACAACATCTTTAGGTATTACTACTGAAGAGCGCTATGATCTCGATTATTGATACCGTTTCCATTGGAATTGCAAATAGGTACTAATACTAATTGGTATGCTGTTTACTTTAGATTGTAGGCCAATAGGACAGCCTCAAAAACTGATGTGGTCTCAGTATTACATTCTCTTACCAGCGGATTAAACGGAAAATATATAAGAATAGGTTAAAATGTTTGTTCATTAAATTAGAAGTTGGAAGAAGGGAATAATAAGAGGGGAGGAACTCCCTGCGAATGCATAAGCATAAACAGCCCACTAATTATTCCCACTGCTGGGACTCGGGACCTAATCTCGCAAGGAGAGAGTTAAGGTCATAATCCACAACGCTGACCCAGTGCGCTTTGGTGGATGACACATAACTTCGAAAGGTTCTAGGCACCTGTCGGTTTCCTCACAATGTTTTCCTTCACCATTTTAAGTTAGCAGCATTACGCAATGACTTCGAAAAGACAGTGGTGCGCGTGGTTTTGAACCCGGGGTCTCCAGATCGGCAGTAGCTGTTCTCCCGACTAGACCAGCCGTAACATCAGAACTTTTGAACATAACCCTGCGAACGGGTATGTTTGAAAACGATACCTAACTTGCATTTATATGCCAGTTAGGTCAACTCTTTAGTAGCAAGGTAGGTACTTGCTTAGAATATAAGTCCTAAGTACTTAACTACCAAAGAACTGAAAACCTGATAAAGCAGGATAAGATTAGTTTAAGTAGTGGTAGTTTAAGTAGAGCCTCCCTGGAGAAGTACCACACCTTTGCCAGTTATTTTACCGCCAAGCAGTAATGTGTAAGCATTACTGTGTTCCGGTTTGAAGGGCAATGTTTCCAGATAAATTACTGGGCTTAGAGATACAACATCTTAGGTATCTGGGTGACGAGCGCAGTGCAGTGCTAGGTAATGATTTGGACTTCATGTTCCAATAGCTGCGTGTCATTGTGCTGTCATGTGGCAGGCATGTTGCTTACCATCAGGCACATGTACTGCTCCTCTTATCACTCTTTATTAAAAAAAAAATACGCGTCCACGGCGGCTGGGCAAATCCGTCAGTCGCATCATGGCACTGGCGAAACTTCTGATTTGTACCCAATTTTGCAGTTTCACGAAAAACTATATAGTTGTTGAAAGTTATTTAATCACGATGGGTAAAAGATACAAGCGAAAAAAGTCACACCATGTTATAAAAATAACAAATAATGCTCTCCACAGACATGTGAAGAAGTACCTAAGTAATTTATTCTGTGTCTGGATATAATTTGTTTATGATGATATTATGTACATTTTATTGTAATATTTAATTAGTAATTTATAAAAATACTAGCTGACCCCGCAAACGTTGTTTTGCCATTTAAATAAAGGTATGAAAAATAGCTAGTAGCCGATTCTCAGACCTACTGAAAATGCATATAAATTTTGGTTAAAATCAGTAAAGCCGTTTCGGAGGAGTAAGGAAACAAACACTGTGACACGAGAATTTTATATATAAGAAGATAATCTGTAAATTACGACCACAGTGCCACAGCATAACAATATCAGTTGGGATTTCTACTGAAGAACGATGTGATTTTGATATTTGATACCGTTTCCATTTGTAAAGCAAATTTGAATGTAATATGTGAAAAACTTGTTTTATAAACTCTGAAGACGAAAATGATAAAGATCAAGTAAATATAAGTTTAGCTGCCACTAACTACTGTTTTCTCAGTTCGAGGAATTATTTTCAGCTATGGATATTCCGGTTTCAGTTCTAAATACTATTCGAAATTAGAGGAAAAAGTATTTAAAAAGTGGAAAGAAACGGCAAGTGCTACCATGGAAGCTGCAGCTCAAATGGAGAAGGATATTGCTATCGCAGAAGGTCAAACTAAAAACGGCATTCCTCTGATTGATGTCTACGTTGAGCACGCATGGTGTGCTAGATCTTATTGCACAAACTATAAAGCATCATCAGGCACAGCAACCATAATTGGCAGAAAAACAGGTCAATTCTTTATATTGGAATAAAAAACAAGTATTGTTTGGTATGCGCTCGAGCTGAGCACAAAAATATGTCACCAAAGCAACATAGATGTTTTAAAAATTATGAAGGTTCTTCAAGTTCCATGGAAACGGAAATAATCGTTGAATCAATAGCAATGTACGGCATCATTTATGAGCGAATGATAGAAGATGGAAATGCTTCTACTTATGCTGCAATCCTCATATATGGTCTGGGTCTGGACCATACGAAAATGTGACTGTGGAATTTTTTTATGCCGAAACCATATTATTCGTAACTTTTGCAAAAAATTACGTTGTCTGACCGTTGAAACAAAATATATTCTAGCTCGTCGTACAATCCTCACTAATTTAAACATTTTGATGATGCGAAAATCAATTGTACCATAGCCACAACGACATAATTAACTGTGTAGCACATGCCTTCTGAGACCATATAATGTGCCAAAATGATTACTGTAACAAAGAAAAAAAATGACAATAAAGAGCTCAACAAGATTCAAAATTCAACATTGATATTCAGGATAAATGCGATAGTTTCTAACGTAGCTGCAAAATCACGTAGTTTAGTCGAAGACGTAGACACAAACACTGTTGAGTGCTTTAACAGTGTCATCGTCAAATTTATAAGTGGGAAAAGAATAAATTTTGCACTGAAAGGAGGCTACCAAGGGAAATGCTCAGCCGCTGTTCTTTCTTTTGACAGCAAATCTGGACTTTCAGCTATCCGAAAAGCTTTTTAAATAAAAGCCCTAAAGGCAGGGTAAAAATAATTGAAAGGAGGAGAGCACAAAAACGTAAATTGAACTTAGAACATCCAGTAAAAAGAACAGAAATTAAAAGAAAGTAATCAGATGTCAGAATCAGACATCACTATGGTCCAGCGAGCTCAGCACCAGATATATCCCCACGTGAATTAAAGACAGCGAAAGAAGAGTTTTTAAATAAATTAAAAAAGCTTACTGCTGATCGACAAGCGGTCGAGAGGGCTACCTACGGTTTTACAACGAGATACAATGGCTGGAAATACGGAAAAATCTAATTAACTAGACTAGCGGTCGGCTCCGACTTCGCCCGTGGTACATAATAATGATAGAGATATCTATAATAGCTTATAGCACTCAGAGCTTAGGTACGTGTCGAACAGTAAAAGAATTTTTAAAATCGGTTCAGTTCATGAGATTAGCGCGTTCAAACAAAGAACCTATATGATAATATTATACTGATATCTACATTACAATATTTTGCTTTGCATACCTATTTTAATATCTATTTGTTTTTAGGTTCGTATATATTACATCAAAACAATTGTACATCACTGTTCAAGGTCCCCGTGTGCCGTGAGATTGCAACAACCGCATGGGGCACGCTCTCGTGCAGTTTCATGTTTGCCTTGGTTTTGATTGCGATTACCGACTCGTATGTTAGTCCCTGAGCTTCATGGATGGTAAGGATGCGTGCCTGACCCATAATCCTAGTTTGTCAGGGTCTCTTTCTCCTCTTGAGTGTTTACTAAAAAGAGGGTGTTTGGTAGGGTGTTGGGTATTTGCGTTCCTTTATACCTTCTCTGCTCTAGGGACTTTATAAGGGGCACTGAGGAGTACATACCGGAGTATATTTCCCTCAGCGCATATGCGACGTACATTGGATTTCGATGTGTGCAGAGCAACTCCTGGCTGATCTTTGTTACCAGGTTCGGGCGGTGATACCTCATTTCGAAGAGATTTTCCCTATCGATGTAAGGCAACTAATTGACGTCTCCGATGATGACAATTTCACCAACACCAGACAGCCTTGAAGCCATCACAATGGCTCCAAAATGGTTCAAGAGAGCTTCGTCCACCATGAGGCGACTGAAACTTTCTCTTCCGATACCATTTACCAGAGCAGAAGCCATGGTTCGCACTCTGGTTTTAACCAGGTTTCCGATACGGTGCAATAGCTTTTCTCTTAGATCTTTTGCTGCCTCAGTTTTTGTGGTGATGATGGCGTCCTTGTCCACGTCAAAGTATCTAATCACCCATGTTGTCTTTCCACATCCTGGAACTCCGTTGACTCACTGTATTCTCGGTATCTCCCAGTTTTCCCAACCAGCTTTGACGTTAGAGTTCTCTTAGATGGTCTTGGCCATCTCTAGGATCTTATCGTCCAGTAGTCGTATCTTGGTGCACCGGGCAATAACTACAATTGGGTCGTTTTGTGGTGTCGCATAAACAGGCATTCCCGCGCGCTCTGTCTCTATCTCGTTCAGTATCACGAAACCATTTTCTGCACTGTACGCTGCCATATACTGTCCTGTCGTGGAAGTCCTTTATGACCCGGGAAGCGACATTATTGTAAATGGCTGCTTCGGCCGCCTCGAGTTTCGTCTTTAAGAGGCTTTCACTTCCTAGTCTATAGGACAGCATGATGTTTTCTAAAAAAGTGAGCTGCAAAAGTATGTAGGTACTATTTCTGACTGTAATTTCACTAAAACTGTATCATAGTGCTGTTCCGACGTGATTGAGCAACATACATTCAAACATCTAAACTTTCATTTTAGTACGATAACTAATGATTCCAGTACAAAAACTATTGATATCCCATCAAAATCAGCCGGCCAGTTCAATACTAAGATATTATGGCTTGGTTGTTGACTTCAACAACAAATGAAGTGAAGTGTACGAGATAACGAGTGTAATAGTACGAGATCCGGCTGCATAAGCTCTACGTTCATCGCGTAGTTAGTCAAATTCACATTTGAACATACATTTATGATAAGGAGAATACATTGATAATAGGTTGCCAGTCAGTAAGTGGCCGCAAGTAATTTTAATTAATCTTTCAAATAAAAATCGTTCACTCATTTTTTAAATTTAATATCATCCACATCATAGCAATGTAGGTATATAAAGAATTCGAAAATCGATGGGTGCCGTTGCACAGTCGGCCACAACTACTTCGCAGCGAGGTGTTAACAGGTAATATTTTGGTGTATTTATACGTTCATGACGTATACTCATATTTTTGATATTAAATTAAAGCTATATTTTTACCTGTTTACACCTGGCTGAGAAGTAGTTGCGGCAGAGTGCGCAACGCCACGCATTGATTTTCGAATTCTTTACATACATTGCTATGATGTGGATGATATTTTATTTTAAAAAATGTTTGTCTGTAAAGTCGGTTTACTGACGATAGAACGTGACAACGTCTTAAAAAATACTGATGGAATGGTAGCATTTTTCAAAAGAAAATTTTAATTTCATTTGTTTAAAAGATTTGTATGTAAAAAGTAATCAGTAGAATTTAGTAATTTTCAGTCAAAACAATGAAAAAACAATGCAAAAAAGCTTTTAGATGCCGGGGATCGAACCCGGGGCATTTCACATGCAAAGCGAACGCTCTACCACTGAGCTACATCCCCGCTTAAACTACTGGTCGAAATAATTAATACAACTGTAACAAACATGCGGCGAGGTAACGACCGACGGTAACGCGGTAACGGTTTTTTTTTTTTTTTTTTTTTTTATATTTAATTTAAACACTCCACAGACTCCGGGGTCCGTGACTTTTGTCATTACAATAATCTTTTTTTATTTACATAGTTCTTGGATTAGGAGAAGAAGAGGAAAATAAGGGGGGGAGTAGGGGGGTGGTGAACATTTTAAACGTAATTCTAAAGCTAGTCAGTCCGATTTCGTCTGTTGAGCCGATCACTACCGGTTGGGATTCCGATAGTAATCGACTCGACATCGTCTTTTGCCTAAGCCGCCTCCTCCTGGCCCAGAGCCTCCACTACAGCCGCATTTCTGTCTCTAATGGCCATCTGCAGGTTAAAATCTTGAATGGTCTTTGGTGATGCAGCCAACGCTCGCCGCACGAACCGACCGATGGCGTCGTCGGTGTCGTCAGCGTAGTATGTGAAGGTCCCCGTGTGCCGTGAGATTGCAACAACCGCATGGGACACGCTCTCGTGCAGCTTCATGTTTGACTTAATTTTAATTAAGTCAAAGTTACAACGCGGTAACGGTACATGACGTCATGTTTTTCGTGCGTGCAGCCGGCTTCATCGAATTATAGGACGTTGTCACGTCAAAATAAGTAAACGAAATTTTATTGGAAAAGTAATTAATATTAATTTAATTAAAACTACTTGCGGCCACTTATTGACTGGCAACCTATTATCAATGTATTCTCCTATTCATAAATGTATGTTCAAATGTGAATTTGATTCTACGCGATGAACGTAGAGATTATGCAGCCGCATCTTAGACCATAAATGGGTGCCAAGTGCAAAGTTCAATGATCAGTCCGGCAATTGATTAAAACAACATAGGATATTTTGTAAGAACTTAAAACTTATTGTTTTCTTATAACTTAACATAACATATTAAAGCCCCAGATCTTACTTGGCTAGTTCTCACACACGAATTTTTCTTAAGTACCTACATTTTAGATCGACAAAGAGGTCCAGTGAAGGATCCAACTCGGATGGGCAGCGTTCGGGAAACTACGGCACATCTTGGAGTCCAAAATACCCCAATGCTTGAAGACGAAAGTCTTCAATCAGTGCGTGTTGCCAGTGATGACTTATGGAACTGAGACGTGGTCCTTAACTGTAGGCCTCATAACAAAGCTCAAAGTCATACAGCGAGTTATGGAGCGAGCTATGCTCGGAGTCTCTTTGCGCGACAGAATCCGTAATGAGGATATTCGCAAAAGAACGAAAGTAGCCGACATAGCTCGAAGAGTAGCTAAGCTGAAGTGGCAATGGGCAGGCCACATCACTCGCAGAACTGACAACCGATGGGGAAGAAAGGTTCTCGAGTGGCGACCACGAACCAGAGGACGCAGTGTTGGACAGCCTCCCACTAGACGAACAGATGACCTCACAAAGGTCGCTGGAAACCGCTGGTTGCAGGTTGCGCAGGACCATTCGTTGTGGAAATCTAGGGGGAGGCCTATGTTCAGCAGTGGACGTCTTGCGGCTGATGATGATGATTACATTTTAGTACGTACTAAAACAGTAATTTAAGAGCCTTATTTTCGATGAGTACCTACAACCTACAAGCAAGCCAAATTAAGGGAAGAATAAAATAATAGCTTTAGAATGTGCGAAGACTGCTAATAATTCGTATGTGAAAACGCCGTGACCCCCTCGGGGACCGACCAATAAGTGGATGCTAGACGCCCCCGCATCTGGATACCTTTGGTCCCCTGCAGCCCCACCGCGTTTGCCATCTAACGCTGTCGCCCCCGCCAAGGCTCCTGTGAGCAGGGACCCATTACGGCGCACCGTAATACCAACGGTGCACTCCTGCTGTTGTGGCACCCACCTCACAGCCGCGACGCCCACCCCGCAACATTGCGGCCCACCTCAGTTGCGCCGGTGCGTATATACCGTACAACTTACATGGCCGCATCGCGATTTTTCTAAGCTTCATTGTGGATGACCACGCCATGGCTACTGTGCCGACCTTGTTAATGCGGGAACCCTTCGAGAGGGTTTCGAAATTAACTTAACCTAACTTATACTGACTGTCCTGTCCCGCCGCGCCCTTGACCTCACAGCCGCGATGCCCACCCCCACAGCCGCGATGCTCACCCCAACAGCCGCGATGCCCACCCCCACAGCCGCGATGCCCACCCCAACAGCCGCGATGCCCACCCCCACAGCCGCGATGCCCACCCCAACATCGCGCCCCACCTCGGTTGCACCGGTGCCCATACACCGTGCAACCTATGGCCGCATCGTACCTCTCAAACGCTTGTACGGATTTTGGGCGGTTTTTTTATTTGAAAGACATTACTTGCGATGGTTCTTAGCTAATGCCGAAGATAGGTATAGTGCTTAGAAGTTTTGAATGACGTCACGTCTAGGTATATACCATTTTAATGTAGATTTGTCGTCACAACCCCCCACTCCGGTCCGTTGATGGTCTACCTCTTTGACGATTTTTAATAATTTGATAATACAAAAAATACGTGTCCCATATTTTTTCATAATCTACCTGACGGACTTCTACTAGAAAGGTATATTCTTGACCCAGTCTACAATAACTCTTGTGCGAAACCGAAAAATAGCTAGCTTATCAGTTTTTTTTATCGGATACACTTCGGAGAGTGTGCAACTGATCTGCATGATCTAATACCACCTTGCCTTTTTTATATAAGTATTCTCGTAGCTCGATAGAACGACATCGTTTCATGTTTCATGGTTAATGTTCCAAAGATATGAACGAAGAGATTTGGCTTTACTTTTGTGATAAGAACGTCAAGGTTTTGGAATGCATTGCCTGAGTGGGTTTTTCCAGATGGTTACAATATTTGTTTCTTCAAATTGAAAGTGAATCGGTTTCTTCTAGGTAAACACGCTCCATCGTAGACCGCATCGTCGCTTAACATCAGGCGAGGTGGCGGTCAAGTGTAGGTAAGCCTATAAAAGTAAAAAAAATAGTCATAATCTCTTCAATTTTTTCAATTTCTCTCGTCTCGTCAATTTTTTTTTTTAACGACTTTCTCAATATGTATATCAAATGAAAGGGTTTGACTAGTAGAAATACTGCACAAATTTCAAATCCAAAATAGTCAGGGGTAAATCAACATTTTTATTTTTGTTCTTGTTTCTGACAAAATTCAGAGTACCTGTAGCATCATCGGTATTGCAAGCGGGCGACGAAACAGCTAGCGGCGTCCCTGTACCCTGTACCTATACATATTGAAGGAGCATAAGAGACTCGGTGTCACAAGTCCCAGTTGTCCCACGCACCGTCACTGACAAACACTGCACATCACATCGTCAGCAACAGAGTGATTTACAACTGGAGCAGGTTGCCTGAGGATGTTATTTCGGCAAAATCATTGAAGTATTTCAAGAACAAACGGATAGTAGTACAGTCATTTAGTATTTTTACCTGGAAAGTTTTCCGGGAGTTTTGAAATTTGGCAATTTTATAGATTTTGGTATGCTCTTGCCAAATTTCAACTTTGCCACCTCGTATGGCTGCCGCTCGCGCCGCCATATTGAAAATATGGCGCCCAAAAGCAGTGTTTAGATAATAACTCCTTTCTGGAGCATTTTACAGGAAAAACATATTTATTCAAAATAAAAGTAGAGAAAATTTCCTACAATTTATGTCTTAACCTTTTCTTTCCTAAAATCAATAGTTTCAGCGTAGGAGCGCCGCGCCGTAAAGTGTAATAATTAATTAATACACGTTTCGGCAGAAATACTCGTTTCCACACCACCATGAGGTAGAAAAATCGGCGCATTTTTTTTATCGTGGTAGTCTAATCCACATCTGACTCACTATTTAAGTATTTAGGTCAATTTCCGTCGCTTCATTCTTCTAGACGGACCAGGTGTTGGGTCTTCATCGTCTTCAATACCGATTGAAATATCGAAGACGGAAGTTTCTTCGGCATCATCGACGATGGGATCATCAGTTTTATCGTGGTCCTCTTCCTTCTCGATGTCATCGTTTATTTGCTCGAGAATAGTGTCCGTTTCTTCTTCTTCAATGTCGTCTTGTGACGGAAATGGCGAATTATAGCAAGAACCACCACAGTTCGTACACACAACGGAGCACTTTAGTCCTGCTTTTCTGCATCCGCAAGCTTTTTGACAACCTTTCTTGCATTTGCAAGAAATTAGCTTCAGTAAGCTTTCCGGAGCAGGGGGATCGAATGTAGTAACAGGAATGAGCCCGTTCTTGTCTTTTTTCCATCCCCATTGTTCTGCATTTTTTTCGTTTCCATACCATTGCTGAATTTGGTGATAAGTTCGAAACGAATGTTGTCGTGCTGCTGCTTCTGTTGGTGGTAGCGACGCAATATTAAATTTTCTCTTATATGCTGATGCTGTGAAGCATGCATATCTATAATTATTTAGAGATGTACTTTTCCGACTTTTCACATCGCTGTAGCTGTATAATGCGACAAGGAAACGTTCTCCAGCTTTAGCAATGACTTCTGGATCTGCATTTGGATTTTTAAATACTTCGATAACCTCGTTTAAGTCTGGGGTTTTTTGAAGTAGGTACTTTAATAAATTTCATTTTTCCTTGATAAAATAATACTGATGTGGTATCACAACCACTAAAGGCATGTAAAAATGCAATATGATTTGCGGCTGTTTTATCTTTTATACTGTTTATGGAGTATATTTGTTGTGAAATTTTTCCTTTTCCTGGTTTGAGGATGTATATATTTGGATGCGTTGATAGCGCTGTCAAAAGAACGAGAAGATCTATATCTTCACCGACAACTACAACGAAATCAAATGCCGATGAGAAGTTTATTGCGGTATTCATTATTAACGTATCCGCATCTTCGGTGGCTTGTTTAACCACTAAGTGTTCAGCTTCAAATTTTATCTTCAACATTTCAATGAGGCGGTTTTTGTTTGCATCGTTACCCAGGAATTTACTTTGTGATACAGTTGGCGTCATTGTTTCGTCGAAAATTATGTCGACTGAAGCAGTTTTTTGTGATCGTCGGGATCGTTCTACATATTTGGTACTACGGGTTGCTACATCTTCTGGATATCCGTCAAATACTATAATGGCATTGGAGGTGTAGTACGATCGGACGTAAGTTATGTATTTATTGCAAATTTGAATCGTTTTCATTTATCAAAAACGATTCGCCCTGTTGTCAAACAACTCGGTGTAATAAATATCCTCCATCGATGATGTATATCGTATTTTCAAAATTTATATCGCCAGAATGTTGTTCAAATGCCGGATACATCGTGGATTTGATACATTTGCGCATGCCCTCTTCAGTGAAAAGAGATAACGGAATTGGAGCAAGTTCGTACGTAAGAAAATTTTCAAGTTCATCTTCAGAATTTTTAACGATGCACATTCTTTGGATTTAAAATTAACAAAGGATTAATCGCGACAAACTTGTTTTCTATCCGAATGCCTGTATTCATAACACCAAGTGATTTAACTCTGTCATTACGTTTAAATTTTACAGTATAGAAATCACTGCCAAATACTTCATATGAAGCCATGGCTCTGTAAATCGAAACGACACTGTTAAATGATAAACGTATACTGATGACTCAGACTAAATATTTCTATTGAGCTCAGCTGGGGCCAGATGTTTCTTAGAAGAGAAAGAAGGGGCCTGACATAGAAGGGACGCATTCCTTTATACCTGCGGAGACATAACAGACTAGCTAGACATGGTAGACTAGTAGTTAGCTAGGTTTTCATTCTATGGAACAATATTTAACCTTCGTATAATTTTTATAATTTACAAATCACAATATGAGCAGTTAAAATAAATATTACATGTTGGTGTGGATGTATAATGGTTTACGGTGCTCGTACGCCGAAACTATTGATTTTAGGAAAGAAAAGGTTAAGACATAAATTGTAGGAAATTTTCTCTACTTTTATTTTGAGTAAATATGTTTTCCTGTAAAATGCTCCAGAAAGGAGTTATTATCTAAACACTGCTTTTGGGCGCCATTTTTCAATATGGCGGCGCGAGCGGCAGCCATACGAGGTGGCAAAGTTGAAATTTGGCAAGAGCATACCAAAATCTATAAAATTGCCAAATTTCAAAACTCCCGGAAAACTTTCCAGGTGACCTCTATTTTTTCGACCAAATGACTGTACTATAGTGAAAGACAATATCGTTTTAACAGACAATTACCTATAATTTTGTTACATGTTTCAACACTGAGATATAGGCATATATCAGCGAATGCTGCTCGCCTATCATTAAATAAATAATAGGTTTCAGACTCAATGTTAAGAAATGCACATTTGCTTCAGAAAGCATAACTTTCTTTGGTCATATGATTGACACAGAAGGATTACATCCATCCCCTGCAAAGGTCAAGGAAATAAGGGAGAAATCAGTCCCTACTAATAAAGAGACATTGCAGGCCTTCCTAGGACCATACAATTTTAATGAAAAGTTCGGTATGGTCTTATCTGGCCTGGTGTCTTGGCCCGGTACCGGGCCAGATGGTAAAAAAAAGTTTTATCTGACCCGGTGAAATATTTACCGGGCCAGATGACACAAATCAAGTGCCATTGTCCCCGGTAACGGGAGAAATGAGCTAACAGCGTTTGAGAAGGCCGTGGAAGAGGTGTCTGCAGAGGACTGGAAATATTTTGAAAATTGGTTCAGACCCAGTTCTTATGACTAATATATTATGAATTTTTTTTCATACAAGTTAGTTTTTTAGTTTCTCAAAACTTTCTGAGTGTCCCACATATGTTCAGCAGTGGACATCTTGCGGCTGAAGATGATGATGAAAACTAACTTGCTAGAACCTTTGTACCAGTAACGGGAAGCAAAGAGAAAGTGGGTATTGATAGAGAAGGAACAGAAAACATTCGAAAAGGTCAAGGCTCTAATATCATATTAATGCTGATGTTATGGAAGATGGAGTGGAGTGACCCGTCATGATGGCATCACGAACAATGCAACAACATGAAAGATGCAACAATATGGCCAGATTGACAAAGAATCACAGGTCATTGTGTTTGGACTAAGTTTCACGTTTCTTGTCTGGTCACAAATGTTCTATCATCACAGATCACAAACTGCTGGTAAAGCTGTTTAATCTGCAGAATCCCTTCCAAAGAATCCCAGAACAAATTTCCCCAAGAATACTGCGATGGTCATTAAAGTTGGGTTGCTATCACTATATAGTTTAGTACAGAGCAGGGAAATTAATAGCAAATACAGATGCTCTAAGTAGGTGGACTGAACCTAACACACTGGGATCCTTTGAAGAACCTACATGAGAAGTACTACTGCTGGAAGATAGACCAAATGGATGGGACTTGAATGCCTCTCAGATTCCAGCTGAAACAAAGAAAGATCTGTTACTACAGAGAGTAATGTTTTATGTGATGCATTGATGGGCTCAGCACAATTCTAACCGAGAGTTACAGCCGTACTGGAATGGGAGAAATGCCCTCTAACAGAGTAAGGACTGTCTTTTGTAGTACAATAGAGTCATTGTGCCACCATCCTTACAAAGCAAAACAATCGTCTCTGTTACATGCTCCACATGCACATATTGTGCAAACCAAAGCATATGCTAGAGGATACATTTGGTGGGTTGACATGGATAAAAAGATAGAGAGAATACGGTGTTTGACAATGTTTAAAATATAGCATAATTTATGATCATCCTATCAGATAACACATTAAATAAACATATTTCACTCTATTTTGGAATATATAGTGTGTATCTTTTGTATAATACGCCAATGAAAATTGTACAAATACTGAATTATAATCTGCGACGTAAACGCTGTTTCTAGTCACGTGACGCGCGTGACGTCACCTGCCAGTAAATGTTCAATCTACAGCAAACGGTTTCTTTGAGATCACTGCTTTGTTTACAGGCGCGTGACGTCACGCGCGTCACGTGACCAGAAACAGCGTTTTTGGCGGGGTTTTTGAACTTTTCACTTTAAACATTTATTTTTAATGGTAAAACAGTGAATCTTGCAGAAATATTCATGTAGTATGGTATATTGTGTAATCAAAAATCATTTAAACGGTTTTATAAATTTAGTCAAATACCGTATTGTAGCAGAATGTAAAGAATGCCGATTGGTCCGAAACAATCGTCCAAAATATCCACAGATATGGGTCCCTATTGAAAAGCTATGGAGTCGAGTACATGTCGATTTTGCAAGGCCATTCCAGGGAAATACTTTATTTGTTGTTATTGACAGCTACGGCAAGTGGCTAGAAGCTGAGATTGTACCATCTATAAGTAGAGGGATGGTCATTACAATGTAGAGAAAAACAATTGCATGTCAAGGTTTGCCTGAGGTGCTGATGTCGGACAATGGCAGAGCATTTAGTTCAGAAGAATTTCAATATCTTTTAGAAAAGAAATGGGATTAAACATCTGTATCCACCTCCATATCACCCAGCAATCAATAATCAGATAGAGTAAGCAATTCAGACATTAAAAAATAAATTGAAAAAGATAGCTCATAGATGCAGTAGAGTGAGAAGATGGCAAAAGTATTGTTCTACTTAAGGACCGACCCAAACAGCTCATTTAATAAAACTGCAGCAGAGATGCTAAACGGACGAGAGTACAGGACGGCTGTATCGAGGCTACTCCTAGAGAACTTGCCATCTCAGGCAGATGCCCAAATAGAAGAGCAAAGGCGTTTTCAGATTTGTCAATCGGTCTTGTTACAAGGGTATGGCCCAGACCTGAAATGGGAGAGAGGCACTGTGGAGACCGTAGAAGGCCCTAGGTCATTTAGGGTAAGAACAGAAGGTAGAGAATTGCATTGTCGACATGCAGTGCAGATACTGGCGCGAGCGACGCAACAGGTAGACTAACAAATCATCAATCAATCATCATCAACAATCAAAGAAGACTACCTTGGGATCAACCAGATACGGATAGAGACGAGGAATCTGCTGAAGAGATATACCATTTACCATCAATGTACCAGATCAGTCTGTGGCCTGACGTCATTAGTGTATGACCTGTATTGTGTGGGAAAATATGTAGTGTATATAAGTTAATTTTTGATAATCATGTATGAGTTGTATAAGTACCTTCAGATTCAATAAAAATCGATTTAGCCTCTTACTCAACTAATGGCATTTACAATTACCTATATTTTGTTAGTTCAACACTGAGATAATAGGCATATTGGCAAATGCTTCTTGCCTATTATTCAAAAATAAATAATTGTTTCTCAACTTACGAAACTAATCTATTGAGGTGCCGAAATTTGTAAGAAATATACCCGAGGTCATAAATAGTTTAAAAACCATCTCCCTTTTGGTATTGTAAATTGCCTTAACATGTGTGCCATTATTCTCAGATAACATTAAGCCAGTCTGTAGCAACTTTTGGACTCAGTCACTTACTAAACGCACCAATCATAATTATAAATTACTATAAATGGTGGTGGTTAAATTTGATAAATTTTTTCTTCTCTCTGAGACGTACTTCTTAGCATTCCATGGATTCACCGTGCGGGTGCCGGGTCCATCGTGTGGCAGAGAGAGAAATATCGAATAGACCCCAAGACTTGTGACTCGGGAACTTATATAATAACACACTTATAACACTTATAACACTTGTGTTATAACCAACACAAATGCCCGATTCCTTGAAATTCATAATAAAGAGTTTACACTGTATATTAATGAACATCGTAGAGTGTATGTCTTACTTTACTAAAAAATAAAGTATGAATAAAAAGCATAGCTAATCACATCAAAACAAAATTGTCAGTTTAACAAAGTTATTTGTAAAATGTAAAATACATAATTATTTATTCCATGAAAGCCAGCCTGATTCACACCCATACAACCTTATATTTGGATCAGAAATATTCAAGTCGGCTTCATCTGTTTGACATGAATCTTACATTTATTATAAAAAAAATTGTCTGAAAAAAAGGTCTCATTTTTAATAGTACCTGGGTGACCGAGCTTTGCTTGGTTTAAATACTAAATATACTTAGATACCTACAGATAAAAGACCCCAAGAAAAAGATTTTCTTAAAAAAAACGAATTGAAAAAAAAAGAGAACCCGTCTGGATTCAAACCCGGAGCTACTAATTCGTGACCGCTATGAGCGCCCGACTTCCCGTCTGAGCTAATTATGCTGTCGCGTCACGCGGCGAAATTTACCTTCATATTCTAATGTCTAATGTGACAGTTTTTCATTGTCTAAAAACGCGCATAATATGCGTTTTTTTTAAATAAAACCTAGTTACGATCGATTTATCGTCCCCGAAATCCCCTGCATACATAATTTCATGCAAATCCGTCGAGCCGTTTCAGAGATTCAGATTCTATATATATATACATATTTATATAGGTACAAGAATTGCTCGTTTAAAGGTATAAGATAAAAAATAATAATGATATAGTAATGCTAGTGCTCAGCTATGCTTTATATCAATAGAAGTGATAGACATGACACAATTACACAATCAGACAGATTTTGACAAATTGTTTATTTCGTGAAAATAGCAGCATGAGCTGATATGTCTATATTTCAGTGTTGAAATAATAAAATAAATATAATTTCAATTCAACATTGTCCAACATTGTGGTGAAACATAAGCAATGGAACGGCCCGCACCTGCAGGCAGCACAGAGAAAAAGCTTTCTAAGCAAAAACTTGTCAATTACTGTCCATTTAAAATTTATTATCACTTCATTAGTCGCAACAGTGATATCCAAATATATCAAAACAATGTATAATTATTATTAGGCTAAAATTAAATTATTTCATATACTAAGAACACAGAATCAATAATACTCATAGTGGGCAGTCGATTAGTGAGATACTAGTTAACATTTAGACTAAGTAATTATTTATACTTCATCTGAGAGAAAATAATATGCCATGGTCGATATAGCTCGCTCCCTTGCCGTGCAGTGTTTTAACCCCACAAGGTCCTCGGCTCGCCGTTCCGAGGGGAAACTATGACAGCGACACATTTGAAAATTTAGAGAATAGGCAGTTTGGAAACGAGGAGAGATTTCATCAAGGTGCCCGGCAAACGTGACACCTCCCGGAACGACGAGCCGCACGGCACAGCGACCAATACCAAGAAATGAAACATTTCCTGAACATTATTTTTTAATCGAGACATAAGAATAAATAATAAGTCATTAATATACCCTAAATTAGATTAAATAGATAAGAGTCATTCCAAGGATATAGTCTGTAGGGTGTTGAGGGTGTGCGCGATGAGGATGACGGGGTGCGGGCGCGGCGTCGGGAGCACGCGCTGCCGAGCGCCGCAGGGCGCCGCCGGCAGCGCGCGCGGCGCGGGCGCGGCGGCGCGGCGCAGCACGGCGCCGCCGCGCACCACGCACGCCACGCCGGCGCGCGGGTCGCAGTTCTCGCTGCCCTCCTCGTCCGAGCACAGGTCGATCACCTCGCAGGCGGGCTCGGCGGCGGCGCGCGGGCCCGGCGCGGCGGCGCGCGCGGCCAGGCGGCGCAGGCTCGCGCCCGACAGACGCCGCACGCGCACGGCCAGCGGCCGGCAGCGCAGCAGCAGCAGCTGCGCCCGCACGTCCAGGCGCCGCTTGCCGCGCTGCTCCGGGAACGTGTGCTCGCGCCGCCAGTAGTCCACGGGCCGCCGGTAGCGCACAGGGAACTGGTTGTTCTTGCTCTTATTAACTAACACTTTGCTGGGCGGCGGGTTCGTGCAGCAGTAGCGCTCGACCCTCTCCCTCGAGTACGTGGTGTCCCGCTGGACGTTCGTCTTCGCGTTCCTCGTGTAGGCCAGCGACGAGAACGGGTACGGCGGGCCCCGGTCGACGCCGGCCGCACTTCTCACAGTCTTAGTTCTGGCTTCGCCACCGGCGTCGGCGTCGGCGGGCGCGCACGCGGGCGCGGCGCCGGCGGGGCGGAGGCGCAGCGCCGCCAGGAAGTCGGCCAGGCCGCCGGCGCAGGCGGGCGCGGGCGCCGCGTTGCAGAGGCGCTCGTGGGCGCGCAACACGCGCAGGTCGTCGAAGTGGCTGTCGCAGTGGTCGCACAGGTAGATCTCGGGCCGCGGCGGCGCCGGCTCGTCGTCGTCCAGCACGATGGGGCGCGCGTCGTAGTGCAGGTTCTCGTTGCGGAAGGTGACCAGCAGCTTGCCGTCGCGCCGGTCGTACAGCGAGGTGGTGTGGTCGCGGTTGTCCACGTAGCGCAGGCGCGCGCGCGGGTGACGCGCCAGCTGCGCGGAGAACACGAGCAGGAAGGTGCTCTTGTGGAACTCGTAGCACCGGCGGACCACGGCGCGCAGCCGCTCCGGCCAGTCGGCGGGCCGCACGCCGGCCGCCGCGAACGGGTGCGCGAACGGCACGTCCGCCGGCCACCACGGCGGCTGCAGGATCGCGCTCGCCGTGTCGTGCCCCCAGGAACATGTCACCATGAACGTTATGAACTTCTCCAACTCGGCGGCGGTGAAATTCTTCAGCGCCATCGGGTGCCCGTTGGCGAACAGCAACGGCAGGATGGCGATCATCGTTCCCGCTCGCGCTCACGGTCATCGCGACAGAAGGACGAGCGGCGCTTGCGATCGGGCCCCGCGCAGCCATTCCATAACGGTTAATGCGTTCGCACCCATTTCACTGGAGCGGTCGCACCGAGACGCGGATTGATAACGATACGGTGGTCACTTTCGACTAATCGTGTCAAAACTAGAAACTACGAAACGACTTCAAATGCATCAAAATTAAAAACGCAATCAAAGCGAGAACGAGCGTACGTTGAAAAGAGAAAGAATGGATTTTTACGAGAAAGAATGGCTCCCTTTGATGTTGCCATAACGAATATACTTAAATCGTCTAAAAGTCCCTGAATTAAACCTACAATTTTGATGTCAGCGTTTAACTCCAAATTCTTAATTTTCCGCATTACATATTTTCCAATTTCTTTGGAATACATAATCTTATTTGTCTACATTATGAATTTTACATATTCCGAATTTTCCACATTCTTCATTTTCACAATGATGAATTATACAAATTCTTAATTTTCCAAACAAGTACAGTTTGATACATTGTATATCAAAAAGTATCATTAGTGCTTTGATTGTAAGAAAATATGACTACCGTGCTGTAATAAAATTCATTAATTTGGACATTCTGCTAGTAGTTATTAGGGTTCCGTAAAACGTAAAAACGGAACCCTTATAGATTCGTCATGTCTGTCTGTCTGTCTGTCTGTCTGTCTGTCTGTCTGTCTGTCCGTCCGTATGTCACAGCCACTTTTTGCCGAAACTATGAGAACTACACTGTTGAAACTTGGTAAGTAGATGTATTCTGTGAACCGCATTAAGATTTTTACAAAAGTTTAAAAAAAAACAAAAATTAGGGGTGCCCCCCATACTGAGAACTGAAGCTCAGAAATTTTTTTTTCATCAAACCTACACGTGTGGGGTGTCTATCGATAGGTCTTAAAAAATGATGTTAAGGTTTCTAAGATAATTTTTGTCTACACTGAATAACTTGCGCGAGAGACGCTTCCAAAGTGGTAAAATGTGTGTCCCCCCCCCCCCCTCTAACTTCTAAAGTAAGAGAATGAAAAATCTAAAAAAAATATATGATGTACATTACCATGAAAACTACCAACGAAAATTAGTTTGAATTCGATCTGATGAGTAGTTATTTTTTAGTACGTCATAAATACACTATTATTAAAACTTCGATCAAAGTTACAACGAACTACAAGAACTATGTGTACTATGTATATTATGTTACTTGCTGGAACGGAACCCTTCATGGGCGAGTCCAACTCGCACTTGGCTACTTTATTTTTTAATTTCACATACCTATCCAGTGATCACTGCTTATCAGATTTGATTTTGAAGACGTCCAGACTTTTTTAATAGTATTTATATTCGAATAACGAAACAAACAGGCCTGACGGCAAGCAACATGCCTGCCTAGCACAGTGGCACGCAACTATTGGAACATGAAGAGTCCAGGGTAGCGATTCTGAAACCATTTGGTTGCATCCGACACGGAATCTCATCTCTCGGTCTTTGTCATGCTAGTTTGCAGCAAATCTGATTACACAGGTACCCTAAGGTAAAAATAATGTTACATAAAAGTGGTAACGGATGTTTGGCCGCTATAGGAAATGGCGCCACTAGTCCATACAAAGAAAACCAAAAAAAAACTTTGAGGGGCCATAACTCAGCTCCAATATAGTTTGCAGCAAATCTGATTGCACAGGTACCTTTAAATAATAATGATGTTTCATAAAAGTGGTAACGGATGTTCGGCCGCTATAGGAAATGGCGCCACTAGTCCATACAAAGAAAACCAAAAAAAAAACTTTGAGGGGCCATAACTCAGCTTCGATATAGTTTGCAGCAAATCTGATTACACAGGTACCTTAAAGTGAAAATAATGTTTCATAAATGTGCTAACTGATGTTTAGCCGCTATAGGAAATGGCGCCACTAGTTAATTTGAGAAAAACCCAAAAAAATACTTTAAAAAGCCATAACTCAGCTCCGATATGACTTACAGCGAATCTGATTAATTGAATACAATTGTCGTAAGCTAGTGTTTAAAAAAAGTGACAACAGATCTTCGGCCGCTAACGGAAATGGCGCCCATATTTAAATAAAATATATTTAAAAATACCAAAAAAAATATTTGAAAGGCCATAACTCAGCTCCGATATTACTTACAGAAAATCTGATTGCACAGATAGCATCAGGGTTTTTTATTGTTACAAGAAAGTTATAACGGATCGATGGCCGCTAAAATGAAAAAACGACGCCACTTGTCCATACAAAAAATCCAAAAAATAAATAACTTTGACAGGCCATAACTCAGCTCCGATATGACTTAGAGAAAATCCGATTGCATAGATAGCATCAGGGTATTTTATTGTTACATACAAGAAAGTGACAACGGATCTCTGGCCGCTAAAAAAAAAACGACGCCAACTTTACCCAAACCCCTTTTGCATGGAGGTCCCTTTTAGCACGTATGCACTCGCTAAGACGGGGTTTTGAAAAATTCAACCCCTAAGAGGGTGAAACCAGGGATAAACGGTTGTATGAAAATTTGTCATTTTCAAAGTTTTTAAATTTTGAATCTAGACACTTGACACGAAACAAACAAATATTTGTTCTATCAATTTCGTAATTTCGAACTGTAAGGGGGTGAAATTGGGGATGAATGTCAATTTGAAAGTTCCCAACCGTTGAAGATAAAACCATGAAACTCTGTATATAGGCACTTGACACGAAACAAATAAATGTTTGTTCTAGCAATTTTGTAATTTCGAACTGTACGGCGATGAAATTGTGGTTGAAATAGGGAATAAATGTCAATATGGAAGTTCCCAATAGTTGAAGATAAAACCATGAAACTCTTTATATAGGCACTTGACACAAAACAAATAAATGTTTGTTCTAGCAATTTTGTGATTTCTAACTGTATGGGGATGAAATTGTGGTTGAAATGGGGAATGAATGTCAATATGGAAGTTCCCAATAGTTGAAGATAAAACCATGAAACTCTGTATATAGGCACTTGACACGAAGCAAATAAATGTTTGTTCTAGCAATTTTGTGATTTCTAACTGTATGGGGATGAAATTGGAATTGAAATGGGTGACGACGTTTGTCGTATCACAAAAAAATGGAAGCCTATAGTAATGTGTGGAGATTTTAACATTGACTTATTTAAGGATTCAACATCTAAGAATAAATTTAAAATCTTGTGTCAGTCATATAATCTCGTGGAGGTATTCTTTGAACCAACTAGAGTTGCCACAACAAAGATAAGTACAACTGCTACGTGTATTGACAATATCTACGTTAACTGTAAACACACAGACAGAAAAATCCTAGATCGCATAAGATCGGACCATAGAGGATTAAGTATCACCTTACCTTCTAACACACAAAAAGATGAGGTGAAGATAATGACAAGACCTATCACACGGGATCGCATAGAATCGCTTAAAATCTCAATTGACAAATATTTATATGGCTGCTCGTCGGATCAAATGGGTATCAATGCCGGAGTCCCACAAGGGTCGGTACTCTCTGCGACGCTCTTCCTGCTACATATCAACGATCTGTTGAAGCCCGGTATCTATGGGTACGCAGATGATAGCACCGTTGTAGAGAGTTACATATCTAGCGCGAGAGCCACTGGGCAGCAAACTCAGGTACTGAGAGAGAGTCTGATCGAGCGTTTGGGCTTGACCCTTGATGCGGTGTCCAAATGGGGCGATGCCAATCTGGTCAAGTTTAACGAGAGTAAGACGCAGGCGTGTCTGTTCTCCGCTAAAAGGAGTCCTTTCCAACTGACTCCAACTTTTAGAGGTGTATCCGTGCCGGTCTCTGACCGTCTTGAACTTTTGAGCGTTACTTTGACCTCTACGCTCAACTTTGGCTCGTTTATCGAGTCCAAGGCTAAACTTGCTGCCAAAAAACTTGGTGTCCTCTCAAAGGTGCGAAGGTACTTCAAGTCTGAACAGTTGCTTACACTATATCAAGCACAGATTCGCTCCTGTATGGAGTACTGTTCGCACCTTTGGGATGGATCGGCTAAGTATCAGCTGGAGGCTCTGGAATCGATCGAGAGACGTGCCAAAAGGCTCATAGGCAACGACACTCTTGTGCGAAAAAGACTTCAAAGTCTTGAACATCGCCGAAAAATTGCTAGCCTATCGGTTTTTTATCGGATACACTTCGGAGAGTGTGCGACTGATTTGCATGATCTGATACCACCTTGTCCTTTTTTCTATCGGAATGCTCGTAGCTCGAAAAAGCGACATCGTTTCATGGTTGATGTTCCAAAGACACGAACGAAGAGATTCGACTCTACTTTTGTGATAAGAACGTCTAAGCTGTGGAATACGTTGCCTGAGTGGGTTTTCCCCGATGGTTACAATCTTTGTGTCTTCAAATCGAGAGTGAATCGGTTTTATCTAGGTAAACACGCTCCATCGTAGACCGCATCATCGCTTAACATCAGGCGAGATGGCGGTCAAGTGTAAACCTATAGAAGTTAAAAAAAAAAAAAAAAAAAAAAAAATAATTCTCAATTTTAATTCTGACATAATATTTAATAATCCTGATTATAGTTATAATGATTTCTTTAATATGCTGCAAAATGAATATAATACTATATTTAAAACTAAAGTAATTAATGTTAACAGTAAACCCAAATTCGCCGATTGGGCTACTCCTGGACTGTTTATTAGTCGTAATGTCTTATACAGCCTGTACGAGCTAAAGACATTTTGTTTTGACATAGCTACTAAAAACTATATACAGCGGTACCTATTCGAACATCTTTAAAAAGGCATGTGCTCATGCCAAATCCATATTTATCAGAGATAAGCTAAGAAATTCCGAAAATATTGTCAAATCTACTTGGAACATTATTAACACAGAGTCAGGTAGATCTCAAAAACAGGAAAAATGTACTAAACTGAAAGTATGCGATAAAGTAATAATAGACAAAACACAAATTTCTGACACTTTTGAGACATACTTTGCTGACATACCAATTGCGACAACCAAACATTTGACATGTACACCATCATTAGCGAAAGATTTATTAAAAAATAATGTTGACGTTCCTACCGCTACGTTTTTATTTAATGATATTACGTCACATACTATTTTGAATGCTTTCAAAGAAGTTAAAGACAAAAAAACGGAAGACTTATGGGGACTATCAGTTAAAGTTATTCGAACTGTTATTGGCAAATTAGCCCCTTACCTTGCTACGTTGTTTAATTCTTGCATTAGGAAGGGTATTTTTCCAAATTTAATGAAACATAGTAGGGTAGTACCACTTTTTAAGGCTGGTGCTAAAACTGAACCAGGCAATTATAGGCCTGTCTCGATACTACCCGGTATCAGTAAAATATTTGAAAAAATCATGTTAAGCCAACTTTCTTCATTTTTCCACAGGCATAAATTATTAGACAATCATCAGTTCGGTTTTATCAAAGGCAGGTCCACTACTGATGCAGGACTTTTACTGACTAAATATATTTTGGAAGCATGGGAAGATCGTCACGACGCAATTGGCGTGTTTTGTGATTTGTCTAAGGCCTTTGACTGTGTCCGTCATAAGACTCTCCTGAACAAATTGTCTTTTTATGGAGTTCAAGGCACTGCCTTGAAACTTATTGGTTCCTACTTAACAGATCGCATGCAGGTAGTAGATGTAGATGGAACTAGATCTAAAGGAGCTCCACTATCCATCGGAGTGCCCCAAGGATCCATTCTTGGCCCTTTTCTATTCTTGGTCTACATAAATGATCTCCCAAGAACTATTATGAAACAATCAAACGCCAAAACTGTTTTGTTTGCTGATGACACTTCTATTATGTTCAAAATACAGAGGGGTGTCTCTGACGTTTTAGAAATAAACAAAATATTAAAAATTATTTCTAACTGGTTTGATGTTAACAACTTGGTTTTGAATCCTAGTAAAACAAAGATTATATATATATGTATTAGGTTTGCTCTTCCAAACGTCCAAAATAATATTAAAATAAAGTTGAGATTGAAAGAAGAATACATTGAGACAGTCGAATCAACAGTGTTTCTAGGTATCACTGTGGATTCTAAGCTACAGTGGGGGCAGCATATTCATAAGCTAGCTGATAAGCTTAGCTCGGCGGCTCATGCAATTCGACAGATTAGAAAGATATCAGATGTGGCGACTGCTAGGTTGGTATATTATGGATATTTTCACAGTGTAATGTCATATGGTATTATACTGTGGGGATCAGCAGCAGACAGAAATACCATCTTTGTGCTGCAGAAAAGGGCTATTCGCTCTATATATATGTTAGGCCCACAAAAATCATTAAGGGAGCTTTTTAAAAGCATAAAGATTTTAACCACTCCATCGCTATACATCTATGAGTGTATAATGTACGCTAGAAAAAATCTACGCAGCGATTTAAGGAAATCGGAGTCCTCACATTACAAACACAAACTGAACTACCCCAAATGCAGGCTTCATAAAACAGATGTCTCATTCATCAGAAACAGTGTGCGATATTATAATGCCGTTCCAGAGCAGGTATTGAATCTTAATGAAAGGAAATTTAAAAATGAAATAAAAAGATATCTAGTCAGTAAGGCTTATTATACTGACAAATTATTTCTTGATGACAGCAAAAATTGGCAAAAACAATTATCACATTTATAATACAACGTGACCATAACCTTGCACACTTGACATTTTTAATTCATTTTCATGACATTTTTACTAATTATTTTATATGCTATGTGACAAAGCCCCTTTACAGCCGCTATTTATTTACTGACCAGGCCTTTTTACAGCCGCTTAAATTTGATTTGATATAATTTATTTTAAAAGTAATTGTATATATTTGATATTTTGTAAAATTATTAACGTTACCAAGTGTATCATAGATGCCTAAAGTTCGAAATAAATGAATTGAATTGAATTGAATTGAATTGAATTGAATGTCTCTTACGCTTTCAATCTTAAACAAGTGAACCGATTTTGATGAAATTGTATAAAATTGTTTTATTATAAAGTGTTTTTAGTAACCGTAAATGTGCCTGGGTGTACAAATGGGTACTGTCTTAGTTATCTTAGTATTTATTTCGCGCTGACGAAGTCGCGGGTATCAGCTAGTACTTAATATTTATAAAAAGAACACACCCAGACATAGTACAAATATTTTTACCTGTCTATTCATCACACATATATTTGCAAAGGGTGGGAATCGAGCCCACGACCCTTGGCTTCGCAGACAGGCTTACTACCAACTCACGACGTCACGAGACCAGTAATGGGGCGTTTTCAAGATGCAGAAAGATTTGCCAAAGACAGTTACCAATTTTACCATAGGTGGCCCAATGTTTTATATTGTTAGATATTTTTTACAAAGACAAGACAGTGGTGGCACACTTGGCAAAATATATAACTCATCAACATCTTTGACAAGTCAATTTGCATCTGGAAAAAGCCTTAATAATTATAATGGAAATTAATAAATGAAAAATTATTTATTTATTCTTATTTCTTGATTTTCCAATATTTAGAGACAATGATGACTATAGAAGAAATGCAAAACAAAGCTAGCAACACCAAAACAAACCTGTTAGTTTTATGGTAATACGGCTGAAGAACATGAAGATGAAGTATCCATGGTTAAAAATGAACAAAAAAATACAGTTTTAAGTTTATGTCATTTCTCGAAGCCTGCTTCTGTCAACTATGGAGGATAGAACAAGGAGTATCATTTGACATGGTAGAAAATTTGAAAAAGTATTCAGCAATGAGGCGTTTTCCAGATGCAAATTGACTTATCAAAAATAGCTATAAATGTTGCCATGTGTGGCACCACTGTTTCTTTTTGTGAAATTTCTTTAACAAAATAAAACATTGGCGCCACTTATGCTGAAATTGAGAACTGTCTCTGACAGGTCTTTTTACATCTTGAAAACGCCCCATTTTTTATAATATTTATAATAATATATAAAACATTTTAGATTTCCTGAAGTGGATACTAGTTAAGTGAATACATCGGCACTTTCCTTGTTATCTGTTTAACACATAACTGCACAAAACAATTAATTAAAAATACTGTTGAGGTTATGGAATTAATATGTATTGGTAGGCTATTAAATATTTTTACAGCGGTGTTAACAGTGCTTCTGTGAAAAATGGCATTATTTGATTGTATCACACGAATGTTATATTTGTGTTTTGAGCGTAATAATATGTCTGAGCGAGAGGATTTTGTTCCAAAATTTACCATTAATTTACTAAGTAAAATTTTATTATAAAAATTTGTTTCGCTATTCTATTTATATAAACTTTCATACAATTACCATTACCACTCAACATTAATTTGTGACTAGTGTTAACATCCCTATTCTGTGCGCCTGAAGTTTGGGAGGGCACATCCATTGATTTATATCTATGTAATTTTCGAGTCCCTGCACAGTATAATAATAAAGGTTTTCCTTGAATTTTTAGTTTAGGTTAAATTTGTATAGTTTTAAAATTACATATTTAATAGAAATAATAATAAAAATATTGTTAGCCCTGCATGTGACCAGGGTAGAGATTCTAAATCCATTTGGTTGCATCCGACACGGAATCTCATCACTCGGTTTTTGTCTTATCTGTTTAGCGTGACAGAGACAGGGATTGTCATTCCGATTTTATACCATTCTGATTACATGATATACATGAGACATAATTACGGATATACATGAGAAAAACTATGATATTATTTAATAACATGAGAAAAACTATGTTCTTGGCAATTTATTTATTTATTATTTATTAATTACCCCTAGAAATGAAATACAACGGACCATCTGAATAAATGCGAGACAAAGAAGAAGAAGCATTCCAGACAAAATTAGTTACAGTGACAGATCATCAATACAAGTCATCTACTGTACCTGCTTTACATTTACATGATTGTGTAACTGAAACTTCCTGCAGTTGCAAAGCCACGCAGGAACATTAGTAATTGCCCATAAGCAGTAAATGTTCAGCTTGATCAGGGTAGCGATTCTGAAACCATTCGGTTGCATCCGACACGGAATCTCATCTCTCGGTCTTTGTCTTATCTGATAAGCATGACAGAGACGGAGAGATGAGATTCCATGTCGGATGCAACCAAATGGTTTCAGAATCGCTACCCTGAGCTCTCCGAAGTCACCGCTGTCTCCAATTTATAATAATTTTTCGCATTAATTTTTACTAGTCATTTACAAAAAACGTAAAATAGCTTGAGCTATTGGGTGTACTAGATAAGCTAGTTCCATCACCAGTCAGTTGACATGCAAAATGTAATGATCCGTTTCGCTGCCATCACAAACCTTTCAGTTTCAGTTTGATTGTTTACCAGTGAATAAAAGTATGCTATTGGTGCAGATTCGAATCATCCGTTTCCAATGCCCACCAGTTTATGAAAGAATAGGAATAAGAATAGGAGTAAAAAATTATCACGAAGGCGTCATTAAAATTGAGGAAATGCTAAGAGAAAAAAACCAAGGCAAAACCTATTATGCAAAAATAGGGTGTACAATTGAAGCGAAAAGAATGGGTGTGCCATGTTGATACAGATTTAAATATTTCCCACAAAATTATCAGAAGAGATCAAGACGATTTTATCAGAAAAATCTTAGGAAATAGGGTTCAAGAGTTCAGATTTCGCCCAAAAAATTGTAATGGCCAAAATAAAATAGAATTATATTCGCACTCAAAACTCATGCAGTAAAGAAATGTAAGAGTTCCTGCTTTTTAGTCGCTATGTCTTATTTTCGACAGATTAGGTTAAAAATTAGATTGACTTGACTTGACTTGAAAAATTAGTTTAGGAATTTTCTAATAGCTGTCCAAAAATACACGAAATACACGTAACCAGACTACTCAAGAAATAGTCTACGATTTTGAAGGAATGATAAGAAATAAAAACTGGTCAAATAAACGTTAATAAAAAAAAATGGCAGTCATAGGAACTGCCGATAGAAGTGAAAACTTATTACTCAGAATTTGATAGCTTACCTTGGAAACTACACGGGCGTAACCGGAGGGTGTGGCCTCGCCATCTTGGCATGGCCATCTAGAAATGCGTCGGCATTGCCCATTGGCTGACGTATTTCTAGATGGCCAATACCCATGGTCCCGAGTTTACCCGAAGCTTTCTTATCATACCCGAGCGTGACGTATGAATTCAATTCACAGCCCACGAAAAATCTATCTAGGCGCGCCTAAAGAAGTTTTCACTTCAAAAATACATGTACCATAAATGAAGAAGTAATTATTATAGACAGTCAGGCTAATTAAATAATAATCCAATTAGACGAGGATTGTATGACGTACATTTCTTGACATAGAAGACTTAGACCCCAAAAATCGCGTATATCTATATTATCTACATAAAATATCCAAATAAATACCCTTTCTTATTAAAATAAAAAAAAATTCGCATTTTTTATAATACAATTTATTTTTGTACAATTATCGCTTTTAACAAAACGCTGCTTTCATTGAACTCCCATAGATACTGGTAGTTATGATTGCTATTAAAGCGCAATTTATTATAATTTAGTACCGTTTGTTTGATATTAAAATTGTTTTATAAAGTAAGTAGTAAGACGAAAAATAAAATGCGTACAAAACTTGTGATTTATGCAAAACACACTATTTTAGGGGCATACACTTGATTTTGTGGTTGTGGTTCGTGGTTATAGTTAACGTTTTTGGTATACAATTAATTATTTAAATAAGTTTTCACAGCCTCCAACTAAATAGACATAGGACCGTTCCATAGGACCGTTCATTGTGGAAATCTAGGGGGGAAGCCTACGTTCAGCTATCTTGCGCGTTAGGGATCCATTGTTACAAAAAATATGTTTTGATTACTAATTAATAATTAGAAAACGTACAAACACAAAAGTTGAAAAAATATCTTTATTTTAATGCCATAAACTACATTATAAAAACGCTAAGAGAGTGCACAAAAATCCGTGATAGATAGATAGATAAACTCTTTATTGCACTTAATAAGAACACAAAAAACAAAAATATACAAAACATAAAAAACAAAGTAACAATTGGCGGCCTTATCGCTAAGAGCGATCTCTTCCAGGCAACCGCAGGATGGAAAAGGAGAATTGAATAATAGGAAAACGGGGAAGTACAAATAATGAGTGGAAGATACTTATGATTCTATAATTTTGAAAGTTAACTCCAATACTAATTATATATAAAATATATAACCTACAATACTTTTAAAATATACTACATAAACCTACAAAATAATACTCGTAATTGTACATGCTACTACATAAATACGAATATTATATATACTAATACATAGACAATATCATGTTTTACTCATGGAGATTTTCTTGACACGACTTCAACTAAGTGATCATATTTATAGACAAATAAATCTGATTCACCATTTTTTTAAAAACGGCAATGGATGGAGCTTCTCTGGTGGATACAGGCAAAGTGTTCCACAGTTCAGCAGCCCGAAAAGCAAAAGACTTGCCGTAGAAATTTTCGCTGCGTGCCGAAGGCATTTGGAGTAACAAATTGTTCTTAGATCGGAGAGGCAAAGAGTGCGCATCGCTCCAGAAATTAAAAACATCTTTCAAATAACGCGGTGATGAGGGGTTAAATAATATATTATAGAGCAGTGACAAAGTATGAGCATTCCGACGAAGGCGAATGGGGAGCCACTTGAGCTGGATGCGAAACTGAGATACGTGATCATATTTGCGCAAGCCAAATATAAATCTAATGCAATAATTTTGGAGACGCTCAAGTTTATTTAGCTGGTCTTCATTAAGGTCAAGATAACAGATATCTGCGTAATCTAAGATGGGAAGAAGAATAGATTGTGCAAGTGCAACTTTAGTAGCAGTGGGTAAAAAGTTTCGTAGTCGTCTCAACGATCCACCAGAAGCGAATAGTTTGCTGCTGACTGTTTTCAGTTGATGTTCCCAGCTTAACGTACGATCGAAAATTACGCCAAGGTTTTTGACCGATTCACTATACGGTATTACAACCCCGTTAAAAACTACTTGTGGAATGGATGTCCAGTCAACTCTGGAGATCATATATGGACTACCAATTAATATAACCTGAGTTTTTGTGGGGTTAACGCTCAAGCCAAAGGAGTTACTCCAGTGAACAATTTGTCGTAGATCAGCGTTCACTACTTCAATGGCAACATTAAGATCTGAGAGCCGGGCTTGAGAATAAATTTGGAGATCGTCTGCATAAAGGTGGTAGGAAGACTTAAGGTTTAGAGAGATTGAGTTTATAAAAATAGCAAAAAGAAGAGGTGATAGCACGCCGCCTTGAGGGACACCAGCATTTGTACTACACCAAGACGATAATACATCGTCGAGGTGAATACGTTGTCGGCGTCCATACAAGTAACTATGAAACCAATTGATTACCGATGGAGATATGTTAATAGAGCGTAGTGTCGCCAGCAAGATATCGAAATCAACGGCGTTAAAGGCATTACTGAAGTCTAGCAGAGCTAGAACAGTAAGCCTGCCGTCGTCCATACCTTTGCGTATGTCGTCGGTGATCTTAACAAGGGCGGATACAGTGCTATGCCCTGGACGGAAACCGGATTGGAAAGGATTTAGGAGGTCTTGTCTATTTAGAAATAGATTAAGTTGTGAGTGGACAAGACGTTCAAGGACTTTGGACAGAAAAGGAAGAATAGATATAGGGCGGTATTCAGAAAAGGAGGTAGGATTTGGTTTCTTCGGCAAAGGAATTAATTGTGCATCTTTCCAGATAGCTGGAAAAACCACAGGAGGTGGATTTGTTGAAAATTGCACACAGGACGGGAAGAATGACGTCAAGTATGGGCAATAACATGTTCCTACTGATACTATCACCGCCAACAGCGTTGGAGGAGATCGACACAACACTTTTCTTAACGTCACTTTCAGTGAAACAATTGAAAGTAAAAGGAGAGTAGTCAGGAGATGGGATGGCAGAAAGATGATATTAATTAATTAAATTTTATTACTTTAAGAAATGTTAAGTTTGAGACTTACATTACATTGCAATGAGTATGCATGTATTCAATTATTTTTGAAGTGAAAACTTCTTTTGGCGCGCCTAGACAAATTTTTCGTGGGGTGTGAATTGAATTCTAGCGTCACGCTCGGGTATGATAAGAAATCTGCGGGTAAACTCGGGACCATGGCCATTGGCCATCTAGAAATGTGTCAGCCATTGGGACACGCTGAAAGGGCGTGACCTGGCCATCATGGCATGGCCATCTAGAAATGCGTTAGCCAATGGGAAATGCTGACGCATTTCTAGATGGCCATGCCATGCCAGGCCACGCCCTCCGGTTACACCCGTGTAGTTTCCAAAGTAAGCTATCAAATTCTGAGTAAAAAGTTTTCACTTTTATCGGCAGTTCCTATGACTGCCAATTTTTTTTCTTATTTTTAAGCACCTCAGCATAGATCCCTCAGGCAATTTTGAAAAAGGTTCCGTAGAAAAATAGCGGAAACTACTTTACGTCACGTAAAATGATTAACCTTTCGTATGTTGAATGACATTAGCCCATTTTGTGTAATCTGTTATACCGGGAGCCGGTATGGTCAACAGACAGGCCATTTTTGAGATAGACTTTTACTGTAACTGGATTTTCTCCGTATCTAGTAGGAATCAAGTCAATTCAAGTTAAAAATCTTATTGTAAATTGAATAATCTTTATTCACTTTCAACCATTTCTATACAAATACTCAATTATAGCTAACATAGAACTTTCAACATAGGGTACTGTGATATTTTGATAAGTTGCGGTTAAAATTTTAATTACAACAATATTTGGAAGTTCATAAAATATTTTATTTACAACATATCACATTGTATAAAATACAACTCAAACTTCAAATGCCACCATACATATTTTTTACACAACACATGTTCATAATATAGTCACAAAGAACTGCCACATATCAAGTCCTCAAAAGTTAATTTTTTTTCACTAAAGCTGCGCGAGATTTTGGCGTCACTAGTCAGCCTGTTTCTTCTTTATGCATTTGTAACGTGTTAGAAAGGATGGGGTATATACAATGACGTGCTTTAGAGCGATTAAGAGAACACACTTACCCATACCGGCTCCCGGTATGTCAACAGTTACGACGAAAATGTGTTTATACCGGGAGCCGGTGTTTCAACATACAAGAGGTTAAGTAGTTCATAAAACAACGTCGTATTGTGACATACGATACATCAGTGTTCATAGAACATTGACGTATGTGACTTTTTACGAAATCTAAGCATATTAAATGTTTTGTTATAATTTATGTCACATTATAAAGATTCATAGATACAACAACATTTCCAAATTTCAAGATGGGCGGTTTAGCCGTTATTAAGATAAGCTGTAAAATCCCAGTCGAAAACTTTAACCAGCGTACTGTAAAGTTGGTAAAATGCACAACCGCCGTTGTTCTACGACTACGACGACTTTATCTATGGTTCAAACAGATCGCAGATCTCAGACCAACTATTCAAAGACGCAGAGAACTTTATACCCCGTTTACATGATTCCAGTCCAGCGACCGAATCCAGCGCTGGATTGCTTACTGGAATAATGGAAACCGGCACTGGAATGCATCAATCCAGTGCCAATGCATTCCAGTCCCGGTTTACATTATTCCAGTAAGCAATCCAGCGCTGGACTGGAATCATGTAAACGGGGTATTACGCAAAGCTAAAGCTACTTTCATTTTCGTAAATATGGCATTACTGCTAGGTGCTAGCGAATTTAGCTCGTTAAGTCTTGGCAACATCTTTGTGCTGTCTATTGTCTTATTGTCTATGTCTATTGTTGTTCATGTCTTGTTAACTTGTTATCATCTCTACCTACTACCTAGTCTGTGCTTGTTATCTTGTTTCAGTTGTTTCTTTTCTAATTCTTCTTTCTCTTGTGTGTTATTGTTAGTGTACATTCAACAAATATTTATAAATGTGGAATTAAAATTATGTTTAATGTGCATCGGATTCTACTTTTCTTATTATTCTAATACTAAGTTGAAATTAACTAAATAACTAAAAAAAAATGTGTTCTTGAATAAAAGAAAAACCACCGAAATGGTAAAGGCAGTATAGAAGTCTCACTGAATTATTTGTATAAAATAACCTGTCTACATAGTTTGACTGGTTTAAATTGTTCTCCTCAGGAAATGAACGGTGCCAGCAACTCTTCTGATTCTTCGTGTAACAGCCTCGGGGATGAGGCCGATTATGAGTGAGTTGAATGTATAAAAGATTTTGACTGTTTTCAAAAAACTTGGGGTACGTAACCTGACCTTTATGGAACTGGTTTTATCACTGCCGGGGACGGCGATACTTGAATAACTTTAATAACTTATTCTGCTGTTCTATTCGTCTAGTTGAATACCTAGTATAGCGGCATAGTCTGTGTGCGATATTATTATTTATTTGACAGGATGTCTGTTAGCCCAGATCATTCACCAACACCAAAATAATTGGTCTATTTTTTAATGGCATTGACTACATGTTGAATCAAATTAGAGATAGTGATTTACTTCAGTGCCATAATATAAAGTTAATCTTAATACACTGATAGACATAATTCCATAATTATGTCTATCAGTGTGTTAATGTAATGAACATGTATTATTGAATGTAGGTACTCAAATATTTGCCTTGTTTTAATATGGCCAAGTTTGAAAATATATTTAAATATAATCACTACATAGTATAAAACAAAGTCGCTCTGTCCCTATATCCTATGTATGTCTATGTATGCTTAAATGTTTAACTACGCAACAGATTTGGATGCATTTTTTTTTAAATAGATAGAGTAATTGAAGAGGAAGGTTTAAATGTAATATGTTTGTATGTATGTATAATAACATCCATTAAATAGTGGAGAAATACTGTTATTTTTGAGATTTCTAATGTGATGTCATAAATAAATATATTTTTTCCACTTACATTGCAAACGCAGGCTGAACCCTACGAGATTTATCAAAATAATGTACTAAGTATTGTACACATTGAAAAGGTCTACAGAAAACTCAGCTACAGTATATAATACATATCTATCATATAAATACATATTTGATTAAGTAAAAACTTTGATTTAATTTAAACTTTATCTTTGACTTTGATTTAAATCAATATTTCAAATATCTACTAATGCAAGACCTTAGACCCTGGATGGACATATTGATCAAACTCAAAAACACAAGACAATATCCTGATGAAACACAAGACGTTGGCTAAATTGTGCTCACCAAACATTTATCTCACACAAATATATATCACCAAATAGAAGCCAGAAATGAATCGAAGATGAAGAATCAGATGACATAAATAAAAACCAGAAATTAATAGAAGATGAGGAAGAAGAAGACTTTAATCAGCTGACTATTATTTAAAAAAATTTTTTTTTTTTTGTTTTTATTTAAAAATTAAGACTAACAAATTGTCTTGCCAGACATATTGCATGCCTCTCGCAGAGGCCAGTTTGTATGGGGCAACTTTTAAAATGTTTTGTATTATCTTATCTTACCTACAAACAGCAATAAAGATTTTTGTATTTGTAAGATATTACAGATTTAGTGCGGGCCACGGGCAGTAATGAATAAATCAAAACTACTAGATTGATTTTAATATTTTTTTTCAGTATATAATGACATAGGCTATATATTTTATACCTGTGTAAAGCCGGAGCGGGCCGCTAATATACAATATATTTGAATACACGATGGAACACGGCTAGGCTGCTTGGCATCGTGACTCAAAATCTATCACTATTTTCTACGTAGATTTATCCTGTTGCATTAGTTTTCAAAAATGAATTGGTTAATTAAGAATCATTCCCTGAGCAATTTATATTTTTGACATAAAGGAGTAGCCCAATTCCATTCCAGAGTCTGCCTACATTCCAAATGTTACCCAGATCTTCTCAGTTGTTGCAATGGGATCTCGGAACTAGTATTCATACATATCTCTAAAACACATGTAACTTAGGTTGAGAGTTCTAATGATAATGTAAAAGTTTTGTTGAGATGACTTATCGGTAACTACACATAAACAAGGTCAGAGGTTATAGACGGGGAGAGATGGGAGTCCCTCGGTAGTTCAGGTTATTTAGTCAGGTTATTTAGACAACGTCCAAAGATTCATAATATTTGGTCCTACAAAATTGGTGTTTTTTTTTGTACTGGCCATTTAGATCTCAAATATCTCCTCTTTGGTTAGGAATTTCAAATATATACAGCTATTTACTCATGATTGTGTCATGAAAACCGTAATTTATTTGTTTTTTCATTTATCGGTTTCTTCTTTCGGTCACTCAGTTTTCCTGAGGAAATAGGTGTATTGATTTGAAATTGAAATTCCTAACCAGAGAGGAAATATTTGAGATCAAAGGGGCCAGGATGACAAAACACCGATTTCATTCGCAAGGACCCGATAATATGAGCGGGCTGAGGGGTGGTGACGAGCGTGTGTGTGTTCCCTCGCAGCCTGGAGCACCCGGCGTGGGAGCTCGAGCGGCTGCGGAGCGCGGCGGCCGAGGGGCGCCTGCCGAGCCCGCGCGCGCTGGCCTGGGCCGCGCTGCTGGGGGCGCTACCGGCGCCGCGCGACGCCGCGCCGCTGCGGGCCGCGTGCGTACCTCCCACTCTCATGTATCACATACTAGCGCCGCGTGCGTACCTCCCACTCTCATGTATCACATACTAGCGCCGCGTGCGTACCTCCCACTCTCATGTATCACATACTAGCGCCGCGTGCGTACCTCCCACTCTCATGTATCACATACTAGCGCCGCGTGCGTACCTCCCACTCTCATGTATCACATACTAGCGCCGCGTGCGTACCTCCCACTCTCATGTATCACATACTAGCGCCGCGTGCGTACCTCCCACTCTCATGTATCACATACTAGCGCCGCGTGCGTACCTCCCACTCTCATGTATCACATACTAGCGCCGCGTGCGTACCTCCCACTCTCATGTATCACATACTAGCGCCGCGTGCGTACCTCCCACTCTCATGTATCACATACTAGCGCCGCGTGCGTACCTCCCACTCTCATGTATCACATACTAGCGCCGCGTGCGTACCTCCCACTCTCATGTATCACATACTAACGCCGCGTGCGTACCTCCCACTCTCATGTATCACATACTAACGCCGCGTGCGTACCTCCCACTCTCATGTATCACATACTAACGCCGCGTGCGTACCTCCCACTCTCATGTATCACATACTAGCGCCGCGTGCGTACCTCCCACTCTCATGTATCACATACTAGCGCCGCGTGCGTACCTGCCACTCTCATGTATCACATACTAGCGCCGCGTGCGTACCTGCCACTCTCATGTATCACATACTAGCGCCGCGTGCGTACCTCCCACTCTCATGTATCACATACTAGCGCCGCGTGCGTACCTGCCACTCTCATGTATCACATACTAGCGCCGCGTGCGTACCTCCCACTCTCATGTATCACATACTAGCGCCGCGTGCGTACCTCCCACTCTCATGTATCACATACTAGCGCCGCGTGCGTACCTCCCACTCTCATGTATCACATACTAGCGCCGCGTGCGTACCTGCCACTCTCATGTATCACATACTAGCGCCGCGTGCGTACCTCCCACTCTCATGTATCACATACTAACGCCGCGTGCGTACCTCCCACTCTCATGTATCACATACTAACGCCGCGTGCGTACCTCCCACTCTCATGTATCACATACTAACGCCGCGTGCGTACCTCCCACTCTCATGTATCACATACTAACGCCGCGTGCGTACCTCCCACTCTCATATGTATCACATACTAGCGACGCTGCCGAGCCCGCGCGCGCTGGGCTGGGCCGCCCCGCGCGGCTAGCCCCGGCCGGGTGCCCGCGCCGCGCGGCTAGCCCCGGCCGGGGCCTCTACCGCCTAACGAAAAACGCTTTGACGCTTTGATGCTTTGGCATTGCCGTCTCTTTCATTTCAAGCGAGAAGAAAAGAGACAGCAACGTCAAAGCGTCAAAGCATCAAAGCGTTTTTCGTTAGGCGGTAGACCCCCGGGTGCCCTTGCCGCGCGGCTAGCCCCGGCTGCGTGTGTCGGGCTCCGCTGACGGCCGCGTGTGTCCGCAGGCTGGACGCGAGCCGCGCGCAGTACGAGGAGCTGCAGCGGCGGCTGAGCCGCGACCCGCGCGCCGCCGCCGGGGACGACCCGCTGTCGCAGCGACACGAGGTGAGCGAGCGAGGGAGCGAGACGGACAATGTTCTCGAAGCGTCCGCCGGCGGATCCTCTCACACCTTCGCCAGTGATTCTACCGCCTAGCAGTGACGAGCCAACATTACTAGACGCCGGTCTAAAGGTTTTTCGTTTTTCCAGAGAAATTCCAGTGCAAAGCGATAAATTGTCTTAAATATCTGGATGACGATAGCAGTACAGTGCTAGACAGAGATTTGGACTCTTCGTGTTCAAATAGATGCCTGCCACTGTGCTTTTACGGGCAGGCGTGTCGTGTTTAAGTCCAGAAGAAATCGTGATGGCTCTTGGCCAAGTTAAAAGTGGAAAAACCGCGGGGGAGGATGGCATTACAACAGAGTTCTTAAAACTTAAAAGCTGATGGAGCCTCACTTATGACAGAGCTCCAAGAACTGTTTAATGCCGTCCTCTTCACCGAGAGAACTCCACAGGCATGGCGTAGAAGTATGGTCATCCTTTTCTTCAAAAAGGAAGATAGAAAGGAAGGAGACCCTTTTAAAAAAATGTTATCGACCAATATCGCTTCTGAGCCATGTCTATAAGTTATCACGAATCGTCTCGCCCGAAGACTCGACGCGTTTCATCTTCCTAAACAGGCCTGCTTTCGAAGTGGGTACAGCACCATGGACCACATGCACACGGTACGGCAGATTGTACAGAAGACAAAGGAGTGCAATCGGCCCCTTTGCATAGCGGTTGTGGACTATGAGAAGGCGTTCTACTGAGTTGAAACCTGGGCGGTTCTGGATACCTGACAGCGGTGCCAGCTCGATCCGCGATACATTTTTGAAGTGAAAACTTCTTTTGGCGCGCTACAGACAGATTTTTCGTGGGCTTGAATTCTAGCGTCACGCTCGGGAATGATAAGAAATCTTCGGGTAAACTCGGGACCATGGCCATTTTCCATCTAGAAATGCGTTAGCATTTCCCCTCCGGCCTTCACCCGCGTAGTTTCCAAAGTAAGCTATCAAATTCTTAGTTATATGTTTTCACTTTTATCAGCAGTATAGAGTGACGAAGCGAGAAGGACGTGTGTGCCTGATGGTATGCAACGTGCCTGCCCATAACAGCACAGTGACACGCAGCTATTGGAACATGAAGAGCCCAAATCATTACCTATGCACTGCGCCCGTCGTCCAGAGATATAAGATACTTTATCTCTATGCCCTGTAATTTCACTGGAAACATTGCCCTTCACACCGGAACACAGTGATGTTTAGACATTACTGCGTGGCGGTATAAAAACTGGCAACGATGTAGTACTTCCCCAGGCGGACTCTGCAAAGAGTCCTACCACTACAATACTACTACATACATCGAGGTGTTGAGGTGTTTGTATGACTCCGCTCCGAGCGTCCACTACTACATACATCGAGGTGTTGAGGTGTTTGTATGACTCCGCTCCGAGCGTCCACTACTACATACATCGAGGTGTTGAGGTGTTTGTATGACGCCGCTCCGAGCGTCCACTACTACATACATCGAGGTGTTGAGGTGTTTGTATGACTCCGCTCCGAGCGTCCACTACTACATACATCGAGGTGTTGAGGTGTTTGTATGACTCCGCTCCGAGCGTCCACTACTACATACATCGAGGTGTTGAGGTGTTTGTATGACGCCGCTCCGAGCGTCCACTACTACATACATCGAGGTGTTGAGGTGTTTGTATGACTCCGCTCCGAGCGTCCACTACTACATACATCGAGGTGTTGAGGTGTTTGTATGACTCCGCTCCGAGCGTCCACTACTACATACATCGAGGTGTTGAGGTGTTTGTATGACTCCGCTCCGAGCGTCCACTACTACATACATCGAGGTGTTGAGGTGTTTGTATGACTCCGCTCCGAGCGTCCACTACTACATACATCGAGGTGTTGAGGTGTTTGTATGACTCCGCTCCGAGCGTCCACTACTACATACATCGAGGTGTTGAGGTGTTTGTATGACTCCGCTCCGAGCGTCCACTACTACATACATCGAGGTGTTGAGGTGTTTGTATGACTCCGCTCCGAGCGTCCACTACTACATACATCGAGGTGTTGAGGTGTTTGTATGACTCCGCTCCGAGCGTCCACTACTACATACATCGAGGTGTTGAGGTGTTTGTATGACTCCGCTCCGAGCGTCCACTACTACATACATCGAGGTGTTGAGGTGTTTGTATGACTCCGCTCCGAGCGTCCACTACTACATACATCGAGGTGTTGAGGTGTTTGTATGACTCCGCTCCGAGCGTCCACTACTACATACATCGAGGTGTTGAGGTGTTTGTATGACTCCGCTCCGAGCGTCCACTACTACATACATCGAGGTGTTGAGGTGTTTGTATGACTCCGCTCCGAGCGTCCACTACTACATACATCGAGGTGTTGAGGTGTTTGTATGACTCCGCTCCGAGCGTCCACTACTACATACATCGAGGTGTTGAGGTGTTTGTATGACTCCGCTCCGAGCGTCCACTACTACATACATCGAGGTGTTGAGGTGTTTGTATGACTCCGCTCCGAGCGTCCACTACTACATACATCGAGGTGTTGAGGTGTTTGTATGACTCCGCTCCGAGCGTCCGAACACGTCTACGGCGGTGGCGGCGGCGGCGGCGGCGGCTGTCCGAATTCAGGATCAGCTGAAAAAACAAATTCCTCTGACTGACCTGTGACTCTGTTAGACCTGAAATTGCGCTCATATTGTTTCTTATTTTGTCTTCTTTAAAAGTATCATAGGTTAGTTTGCTGTTAAACGCACATTTTACAAGTTGTAAACCAAAAACTGAAAAAAGTCCGAAAATTAAGAGGTTTCTGAGCACCACAAAGTTAGCACAGGTCGTTCGAGATTTCAAATTTGGTTTTACAATTCTGGTATTTATCCTAACAACGTAACAACCTAACCTAACATCCCAAAAAATCAGAACCTGGCTATTATTTGCGACCTAGAATGTCTTAGATGACTGGCCCATAGTGCGTCCTACCCGTTATGGCCTATGGTGCTGAAACGGGGACACTGACAGTCAAAACGGTCCGAAAGCTCACAGTCGCTCAGCGAGCTATGGAGAGAGCCGGGTGGTGGTCGGAACGTAAGGCCGAGGGTCGGGCTCAGTGGCGTATTATTGGAGAGGCCCATGTCCAGCAGTGGACGAGCACATGCTGATTTTATGTAGTGGTAGGACTCTTGGCAGAGTCTGCCTGGGGAAAGACCACACCTTTGCCAAATATTCTACCGCCAAGCAGTAATGTGCAAACATTACTGTGTTCCGGTCTGAAGGGCAATGTTTCCAGTGAAATTACAGGGCTTAGAGATATAACAACTTAGATCTCTGGGTCACGAGCGCAGTGCAGTGCTAGGTAATGATTTGGAATCTTCTTGTTCCAATAGCTGCGTGTCACTGTGTTGTTATGTGGCAGGCATGTTGCTTACCATCAGGCACATGACCTGCTCGTCTCGTAATTGTATAATTAAAAAAAAAAAACAGGCTGGTAATGATGTATTTTGTTTGCTAGCTTTCCTAGGCAATAACAAGCAATGCTGCCGGCATTCCCGTTCTCCGTGGAGGGCCAATCACCTTAACAATCCAGCATTGTACCTATAGGGAATCCTGAAGTCGCACTCGGCCTATCTACAAATAAATATTGTTAAGCACAAGCAGTCCACTGAATGCTCCCACTGCTGGGACTCGGGGTCTTCTCTCGTAAGAAGAGAGTCAAGGCTATAATCCACCACGCGGAACCAGTGCCGGTTGGTGAATGACACATGCCCTCGAAAGATCCTTGGGACATGCCCGTTACATGGGATTAGAACCAGGCATCGGATCGGATCGGATCGGCAGTCGCCGTTCTCCCGACTAGACCGCCCGTAACTTAGCGTAACAAATGATTACTTAAAGCGAAAGTTATTCTATTATTTGATCAGGTCCTCTGACCTGGTAATATTAAAGTGTTACAGATGGTCCATGGTCGCATTTTTCACTCTTATTTATTTTGTTCACGTCACAGGCAGTCGACGGTATTAATTTGTGTAGATGAGCCCTTGCGACTACACTAGGCACGAATAAGATAGCTGTCAGCGGCAGCGCCGTGCTATCGCCGATAACTAGACAAACTGGTCTCTGAACTCCGTTTCCGAGGAAAGGTCAACGATCCAAATGGATTTTTAATTAGAATATATATTATTGTGAAAATTTGTTAAATCTGATCGGATCGATAAAAAAATGTCGATGTTTACATTTTATTCAATTTAATTCAATTGCGTTGTACTAGTGTATCGAGTTATTTTTACGTATGTAACTATATCTATGACCATAGAATAAAATTACACCTAGAAATCGGGTCCGCTCAAGAAAAGAAAGGTAAATCATAGTGGCTCAGTCCGTTCGAAACTACCGTCAGTTGTCAAGGGTCAAGCGCTAGTGCATACATCTCAGACAATTAAAATCATTATGATGGTTTGTGTGGTCCTTCACTGTGCACACACGACATTCAAGTTTTGCTTGGCGAACTTCAGTACATACTGCTTACGCCGAAATCAATTTGCTTTTTGGCTCTCTTAATATAAAGCGTTCGTTTGAAGATTGCCGATCTAGGCGTTATTAATCTACGTCTATGACGTAAAGTCTGATGAATATCGGGAACATAATATGGAGTAGTAAAAGCCGATCGGTCGGTGTTCCCCGAGTTTGTTACAGGAACTATAAGAAGTAAATAATAGTAAGTGTAAGTGTGTGTGCCTTCCCAGAGCGTGTGGCGCCAGCACTTCTGCGACCAGGAGCTCAGGGCGCTCATCCTGCAGGATGTGACGCGCACCTTCCCCGGCGACCTCTACTTCCGGGGGCCGCATGTGCAAGACCTCATGGTGAGTGTGGGGGGACCTTTACTTCCGGGGGTCGCATGTGCAGTGTAACTTTGCTAGATTGGTTATGAGAAAAGAGAGAGAGAGAGAGATTATCCAAGCTAGCTCCAGTTAACATAAGTTGTAGTAAAATTAAGAGTTGGAATAGAAACCACAAGTTTAACTAATTTTAATTTATTGTCATATAAAAGTTTACAGGTACCACCAGGTGGGTGGCCAAAATGTAGTAGTAGTTTTGGGTAGTATAAGTTAAATTTAAAGAGGGGGTCGGGGTCGTTTGCAAATCGAGAGAATTATATTGCTATTCCGGTGGACACACTGGCCTGTGTTAGCCGCGGTGAGACGGGTCGCAGTCCTTCTGGGGTGTTCAGTGGTGTCAGCTGGACATGGCGATGGTGCTCCTGTGTCCTACACGGGGGTAGCTCCTCTGCTTCTCATGCAGTGAGTGGTGGACTGCTACCTCAAGAGTGCAGTTCCTTTAGTATATCAGCCGGTGGTGACCATCAGAGTTGGCCAATAGGGTCTCAACCCGGTGATGGAACCCTGAAATTGGTCGAAGGTGACTGTATAGTATTTATGCCAGAAATACCGACTTGGGGCCCATAGCAAGTCTAGAACATTATTATTTTGCTTTTATACCGATTTTAATGTTTACCCCCTAATTGCAAAGTTACTTAAAATTACTTACGTAGGGTTCCCGGCGTCGTCCAAAGCCCAGTTTGGTCTGACAGGAAGAAGGAACGGGGTCAGAAAAGGGAATATGTGGACACCAAACCAGACAGTTCCGTAGACGATCTCCCGTCCCAGCAGTATTCAACCGGTCCAGCGGTTTAGAAGCGGCCAATCCAGCAGCCACTTCACAATTAATAGTCCAGCACTAATCCAGTAGTCACAATTAATGTTAATAACGTGTTCCCGCACAATATTAAAGCTTTTATCCGAAAAACACCAGTTTTAACCACAAAAAAAAACTCATGTCATGCCGTTCCCGCGACCAGAGACAATGTACAAGTGACAGCCGGCTGTCAACCATAGATCCGCTATATTTTCGATGGCCGATATAATGTTGCCCGATTATACGGAACAAAACCCCCGACCAATTGAACTCCAGCTCAATTTTAGAAACCAGTATTTAGTAGTATCCGGACCCCAAATAAAACGAAATTCCCAACTTTGACCCGAAAGTGGAAATCAAACCAAAAAAAAAAACTTTACCAAAAATAGCAATAAAATTAAATAAATTTTTAACCATGAAAAATACGTATATCTAATAAAGAGGCAAGCGTGCCAGAGAGGACACCGCGCGCTGAAGTCTGGAACCAGAAACCAGAATCTCCGCCACGCGGGGTGTGCCATCAGTACCAGATATCAATTTTAAAATACGTCCCCTACGCCAGAGTAGGGGGGCCAAATTTGCCTCTTTTAATAATACTAAGTCCCCTTCCCGAGGGGCCTCCGTCCTATCTGTCCATTTTACCCGTTGTTGCAACAGATGCAAGTACTCGGCCGACCAGCGCCTCCAGAAGTCTTGACTTATTTGCTGCAATAACTGAAAACGGGACAGGCGTCCGGGGCGCTCATCCTTCCAGGGATACTCCGGCAACGCGGTTAAAGGCTGACCGATCAAGAAGTGACCCGTCGTCAAGACTTCTAGATCGTTAAGGTCAGGCGAGATTGGACAGAGAGGACGGGAATTAAGCACTGCCTCCACGCGGCATAGTACCGTGACTAACTCTTCCCAAGTTAACACGGTCTCCCCGATGACACGGCGGAGATGGGTTTTAGCAGACTTCACCGCAGCCTCAAAAATTCCTCCCCAGTGAGGACAGGCCGGCACACTAAATTGCCAGCTGATTCCCCGCTGGGCGAGAGCCAGACTTAAACTATTATTACCAGAATTTAAAAAATTATTAACTTCGCGTAAATAATTCGCCGCCCCTCGATAATTTGTGCCATTGTCCGAACGTATTAAAGAGGGTACTCCTCTTCGCGCTACAAAGCGATCCAGCGCCGCGACAAAGGCCTCCGTAGACAGCGCAGAGACCAGCTCCAGGTGGACTGCTTTGGTGGCCAAACACACAAAGACGCACAGGTAGGCTTTAACGACCTTGGCGTTACGCAACGTCGATGACTTGACCGACAAGGGCCCAGCGAAGTCCGTTCCGACCCCGTCGAACGGCCTCGAGGGAGAAATCCTATCCGGAGGAAGATCTCCCATCATGGGCTGCATGGTAGACGCCTTGAGCCTATAACAAGGGACACATCTAAACAGCACCTTTCGGACCGCCCTGCGAGCCGACAAGATCCAGAATTCACGCTGCAACACAGCGAGAAGCGCGCCACATCCAGCGTGCGCGTTACCGATATGCCGATCGGTGATCAGCAGGTCCACCAGAGGACCTCCTTTCGGTAGCAACAGGGGGTGCCTGCTGCCGTACGGCAGGTTGGCTTTCCGGAGCCGACCTCCTACGCGCAGAAGACCATCCTGATCTGTGAAAGGGTTCAACTTGGCGACCGCACCCTTCAAGCGAGCGCGTCCGCAGCGCAGCGCCTCAAGTTCCGTCGGAAACCTCTCACCCTGCACCAGCCGAATGAGGTGCACAAGGAACTCCGACGCTCCTCCACAGTGGCGATCTGGTCACTCCTCCTCTGACGAGGGTGACGACAGTTGTGGATGAAGCGTTTAATCCAGCTAGTTAGCCCCAACAACTTATCCAGCTTGCTGTAACGACCCGTCAACCAGTCAGGGTCTGGGGGCACTTCCGCCACAATCGCATGCACGTGGACTCCGGGCAGCTCCGCTCGCTCCGAGTCCGCGCCGAGAGCTGGCCAGGAAGCTTCTGGCTCCCGCAGCCAGTCCGGACCCCACCATAAGGGGTGATCAACTAGCGCCGGCGCGGAACAGCCGCGCGAAGCACAGTCAGCGGGGTTCAACTCACCCGGGACATGTCTCCAAACCATGTCCAGTCCAATGTTTTGGATTTGGGAAACCCGATTTCCCACAAAAGTCTCCAAGGTGTGAGGGGCTGCTCGTAACCAGGCAAGTACGACCTGACTGTCTGACCACGCATAGACCTTCCGGATGTCTATCGAGGTGGACAGTTCCTGATATACGTGCTTAAGCAGCCGAGCAAGTAATGTGGCTCCGCTCAATTCCAGTTTCGGAATAGTGAGTCGTGTCCTGATAGGAGCTACCTTGCTCTTCCCCAATAAGAGCGTGACATTGACGTGGCCTCCAGCGTCAACTGTACGCAAGTACACAGATGCGGCATAGCCCAGCTCGGACGCATCACAGAACCCGTGGAGGCTGATCCGGCTACAGCCTGGTGGCAGAATGCGACGGGGCAACGCCACTCGATTGACCGTTTCGAGGTCAGATATTAAACGAAGCCAAATGTTAAGCGAGTCTCCAACCGGGGGGTCGTCCCATGAGACCTTCAGAGTCCAAAGTCGCTGTAACAGACACTTGGCTGCGAACAGAACCGGACTGATCCAACCGTTTGGATCAAACATCCTGGCGATGGTGGACAAAACCGTCCGTTTTGTCCACGCGCGTGTGGCTTCCAGTGCCACCCGAAAGGTGAAGATGTCAGCAACCGGTTGATACTGCATGCCCAGAACCGCAATCCCGTGCGGATCGTCACCTTCCTCGAAGAGCCCGGGATCCTGCTGGTGATCGTCCGGGATACCAGCCAGGACGTTGGGGTCGTTAGAGAGCCATTTTCGAAGCTCATAGCCTCCAGATGCGAGAAGCTCTGTGAGCTCATCCCGGAGCAACAGAGCGTCCTCCACCGTCTGCGCGCCAGTGCAAACGTCGTCCACGTATAGGTCGCGTTCCAGAACTGCGGCTGCACGTGGGTACCGAACCCGTTCTTGCTCCGCCAACTCCAGCAGTGAGCGGATCGCAATGAAGGGGCTTGATCTCAACCCATAGGTGTTGGTGTTCAACTCATACACCATCATAGGGTCCTGAGGACTTTCCCGCCAGAGGATCAACTGTAACCTCCTGTCCTCGGGGTGTATGACCGTTTGTCGGAACATCATACGGATGTCCGCTCCCAACACCACCTGATGCCTACGGAAATTCAGGATGATGTCTACAATATCCCGATGTAACTTCGGTCCAGCGTGGAGGCACTGGTTCAGTGACACTCCTGTCGAAGTCGGAGCGGATCCATCGAACACCGTCCTGAGTTTGCCCGTCGACGCCTTCAAAACGGCGTGATGAGGCAAAAAGTAGTGGTCCATGGTCGACCAGTCGTCGCGAGCCGGAGACATGTGGCCCAGTGCCTCATACTCCCTCATGAACTCGATGTACTTTTCCCGAAGTACAGGATCTCGAGCCATGCGTCGCTCCATGGACCTGAGCCTTTTCTCGGCCAATGATCGAGACTGGCCCAGACGCGGGGGGTTATCCCGGAAAGGCAGCCTAGTCTCCAATCGCCCAGAAACCATTCTCCGAGTGTGAGCCTGATAAAAGTTCTCACACTCCACGTGCTCGGGATCCAGCCGAGACACGGTAGGCGGCTCTTCGATCTCCCAGAACCTCTGCATGATCTGAGCGAGGGCCGTTCCCGTAAAAGAAGCCTGATTCGACTGCTGCCACTCATCCACCATTCCCAAAATGGCGTTCCCGTAGATGGTGGGCAGCGCCATCAGCGAAGACTGGTCCAACAGTCTAGGCTTCCCGTTCATGATGTAACCCAGTACATCAGAACCCAACAAAAGATCTACCGGACCCGCCATCCCGAAGCGGGGATCCGCCAACCTGAGACCCTTAGTACAGGACAAAAGATCCGGATCTATGTCCGCCTGAGGAAGCCAACCGACAACCGAATCCATGACGGTGGCCCTGACCGCAATCCTTTCCGAATAGGAATGTACGGACGAGAAGGAGAGGCGGGTCTGTCCAGCCGACCGCACCTCTGTGTTCCCGACTCCCCGCAACGGAGTCGGTGACGGAAACCTAGCCAGGCCCAGGCGATGAGCAACCCGGGTTGTCAAAATGCACCCCTGGGACCCTGTTTCCAAGAGCGCTCGTATCCGGACGTAGTCGCCTCTTGGACCCCAAACCCTTAACCAGAGGGTGGGCAGCAGGACCACCGGTTGATCCTGTGCCAAGGGAACGGAGGCTAGTCAATCCCTCCGAGGCCCGTCCGAACCCGTCGGACTACAGGGCCCAGCCCAGTATGGCTGCCGAGTCATAAGGGCCATCGGAGGGGGGGCATATCCAGCTGCCCTGCCATACTGAAAGTAGGGCGGGTGGTAGTCCAGCCTCGGATGTTCATGGAGGGGAGGCGTGTACGCCCTCCATTCTATTGGTCGCGGATCCAGCGGCGGAGAAGGATAACGCTGGGGAGGTGGCCCCCGTGGTGACTCCGGTATCACCCTTCCACCTCTCCAGTTCGCCCGCGTCCGCGCGGGCTGTGAGGTCGGTGACCGAGCCGCGTGTAGGACGCCCCTTGTTGGGCTGCCCGGTACTGCCGTGGGTTGGGGTGGAGGGGGTGTGCTCCACGCTGTAGCCACTTCATTGTTGTACAATGCGTGGCTCTGCGTGGGAGCGCCCCCGCCCGTGGAGGGCCCCCTCCCTGAGGGCTGTCGACCAGCACCATCGCTCCTGACGCACAAGAGCTGATGGTGTGGTCCCCCACACCCAGGACACGGCCGTGCCGTGGGGCAGTCATTGTACAAATGACCCCCCAGGCACCCGTAGCACCGACGCAACTTCCGAACGATCCCTCGTCGGTCGGAAGTCGTCCTCGCAAGCAGGGCCGGACACTGCACCAGCGCGTGAAGCTGGCCACAGTTCGGGCAATCCTGCTCCGACGCAGTCGTCACCGTCGCCGTCCGCTTTACCCCACCCTGAGTGCGGGGATTGGTAGGTCGCGGTCCTGTTCCGGCAGGGCCACGAGCTGAAGCGGCGGGCTGCGCCTCCTGCGGCGCCGACTCGACCATCCTCGCCTCCCACTCCAGGACCCGAAGCAGCTCCTCAAACGTGGGGAAGACCTTCGGGTCGCCGTGAAGGCCCCTTTCCCGCTCGAACCGGGCGCGCAACTCCAGCGGCACCTTGCCCAGCAGAATGTGGACCAGTAGAAACGACCAGTGTTCTACTGGCAGTCCCAAGCTGCGCAAGGCGTTGTACGCCACCTTCACGGGCGTGAGGATTAGCGGCCTCAACTGAGACCTCTCAGTCACCTTCGGCAGCCCCAGTATTTGGGACACGTGAGCGTCGGCGAGGAGCCGAGGGTTTTGGAACCTCGTCTCCAGCAACTCCATCGCCGTGCCGAAGTTGTCGTCGTCCAGCTCCAGGTGCTGGATCAGGGAGAGTGCCTCACCCTCCAGTGACGTGCGGAGATACGCCAGTTTCTCCGCCCTCGTCAAGTCGGTGCGTGAATCTACGAGAGAGGCGAACATACTCCGGAAGCCGCTCCACTCTCGCAGGTTACCTGTGAACCTGGGCAAGTCCAGGGTGGGAAGGCGTCCCACTACACCCGAACCCGCATCCCTGATGACGGGTCCCGAGTTCGCCCTTCCCTGACGAGACCTCTCCAGCTGGCGAACCCTTTCGGAGACCTCGTCGTACACATCCAGGATGCGCCGCATGTCCGCGTCGATCCTCTCCATCTGCTCCTCAGTTGGAGACGGCCTTGCATCCCGCAGCGATCCTGCGCTCCTCTCAGCGACCTCCAGGCGCCTGTCGAGGTGCTCTGCCCTGTTTAGGAGCGCCTCCTCCCGGTCTCTCCTGCCGACCAATCCTTGCAAGGATTCAAACCACCGGAGCTGGTTGGCCAAATCCGAAGCCATTTTAAATTTAAATTTAAATTTTAAATTAACCTAAAGTTCGGACAATGTCACAACAATTATATCCGCAACCTATCAAGCCGGATACCACTTAATACCAATTTCCCGACAGTTTAGGGAGAAATTATATTTTTAACTGGGAACCCCCAAATATCTGGCCTACCCGATATATTTTCCCAGAAAACTAAAAACAAAAAAGGGGTATTTACGGCTAACCGCGCTCTGTCTACCAAAAAATGTATAGTATTTATGCCAGAAATACCGACTTGGGGCCCATAGCAAGTCTAGAACATTATTATTTTGCTTTTATACCGATTTTAATGTTTACCCCCTAATTGCAAAGTTACTTAAAATTACTTACGTAGGGTTCCCGGCGTCGTCCAAAGCCCAGTTTGGTCTGACAGGAAGAAGGAACGGGGTCAGAAAAGGGAATATGTGGACACCAAACCAGACAGTTCCGTAGACGATCTCCCGTCCCAGCAGTATTCAACCGGTCCAGCGGTTTAGAAGCGGCCAATCCAGCAGCCACTTCACAATTAATAGTCCAGCACTAATCCAGTAGTCACAATTAATGTTAATAACGTGTTCCACAATATTAAAAAACAATTTGCACAATATTAAAGCTTTTATCCGAAAAACACCAGTTTTAACCACAAAAAAAAACTCATGTCATGCCGTTCCCGCGACCAGAGACAATGTACAAGTGACAGCCGGCTGTCAACCATAGATCCGCTATATTTTCGATGGCCGATATAATGTTGCCCGATTATACGGAACAGTGACCATTAGAACGTTGCCCCCAATATGAAGATGACTGCGACATCCACGGCTTGCTTGCGCATGATAGAATTATGATGAGGCAGTCAACTTAACATTTTGTTGTACACTGGGTAAATTACAAATACATAAGGAAAGCATAAATATGAGAAATAGCGGCAAAGTTTATAACGGTCGAAGGAAAATTAACCGTCATTTACTTTTCTAGTTACAGGTAGGTCATTGACCTTCAATTCTGACTTCTCGAATTTGCCGGCCGTTGACCTCGGCGTTCGATTGTCACAAAGTAATTGCTGATTTAAAACGAATATCGTTATGTAAGCGGTGTCTCCCGTAAAATCATCGGCAGACAAATTCGATGAGCATAAAACTAACACGGTTCGTAAGCGGTATCACAATATGTTTTACACAATTATACACGTAACAGTATTAGCGATGCAACAGCGATATAATGTAATTTGGAACACTTACCCTATGGGGTTTACATTGCACTTATGGCTTTTAAGCCTTCGGACAGTATTTTGGTTTGTTTTTGTATAGTTATTAGTAAAATGATTTGTAAAATGGCTTCTGCTTCAAGTTAGTTTCGCTTTTATAATCTTATGTCCCTCGGCGTCGTCTCTCGCCATTGGGGCGATTTGAAGTCGTCGCGTCCTGATTGGTCCGCGACAGCGTTCCGTTTCACTAACTACGGCCGTTTTACAATTTAAAGGTTTCCTAAGACGGCAAGTCTATTTTTAATGATTTTAAGGGAACGGTTGAGTTGACAACCGTTACAGCAGGACCTCATGGTGAGTGTGGGGAGACCTTTACTTCCGGGGGTCGCATGTGCAGGACCTCATGGTGAGTGTGGGGGGACCTTTACTTCCGGGGGTCGCATGTGCAGGACCTCACGGTGAGTGTGGAAATTCATGTAGTATCTGTACACTGTACATATTATGTATCAATTATTTGTTATTTTGTCGTTGACAAAGTCTTTTTACAGCTGCATTTAATTGACGAGGCCCCGTTATAGCTGCTTTATACGTTTTGACATTGTTATTTTATTTTATTATGTACACAGATTCTTTGCCTTTTATGAATGACGTTACCAAGTGTTCTTATGAATGTATGGTTCGAATAATTGAATTGAATTGAGGTTGTAGTGTATTAGTCAGTCCACAGTGTGTGAGTAACCTCGTGCGGGGTCCCCGCAGGTGCGCGTGCTGTTCCTGTGGGCGCGCTCGCACGCGGCGCTCGGGTACCGGCAGGGGATGCACGAGGTGCTGGCGCCGCTGCTGTTCCAGCTGTTCCTGGACCGGGAGCTCGCGCCCGCCGGCGCCAGGTGAGCTACCGGGGGGGGGAGGGGGGGGGGGGGGAGCGAGGGTACCGGCAGGGGATGCACGAGGTGCTGGCGCCGCTGCTGTTCCAGCTGTTCCTGGACCGGGAGCTCGCGCCCGCCGGCGCCAGGTGAGCTACCGGGGGGGGAGGGGGGGGGGGGGGAGCGAGGGTACCGGCAGGGGATGCACGAGGTGCTGGCGCCGCTGCTGTTCCAGCTGTTCCTGGACCGGGAGCTCGCGCCCGCCGGCGCCAGGTGAGCTACCGGGGGGGGAGGGGGGGGGGGGGGGAGCGAGGGTACCGGCAGGGGATGCACGAGGTGCTGGCGCCGCTGCTGTTCCAGCTGTTCCTGGACCGGGAGCTCGCGCCCGCCGGCGCCAGGTGAGCTACCGGGGGGGGAGGGGGGGGGGGGAGCGAGGGTACCGGCAGGGGATGCACGAGGTGCTGGCGCCGCTGCTGTTCCAGCTGTTCCTGGACCGGGAGCTCGCGCCCGCCGGCGCCAGGTGAGCTACCGGGGGGGGAGGGGGGGGGAGCGAGGGTACCGGCAGGGGATGCAGAATATGAAAACGTTGTTATGTCTAATGACAGTATCCATTGCTTTCTTTCTCATTTCAGACCAATCCATTCTGTCAATTCACATATCGACAAATAGCCATCTCGCTAGAGAGATTGTAATCGAACGTTGCTTACAATATAACGGTGAAATATATTATATTTTATACATGACTAGCTGAACTGTGCGCGGGTTGCTACGCCATCTATCGAAAATTGATCGTACCAATTCAAATTTTGAACAAATTCGGTTACCTGATGTTCTAATGACGCAACCTTTAAAAGATAGACACGTGCTGTCACGAAACGAAAGCTCTCAAAAAGCAATGTTTTTTTATTAGTACAATAATAGATGGACGAAAAAGTTCGAGGCGATATAATATAAGTTTCACTTTTATAACACAAGTCAAAAAAAAGTAAATAAAAACGATTAACGTATAAGTTAAACGTTTTTTTTTTTAGTGAAAATTTCTTTTGGCGCGCCACAGACATTTCATGAACTGTGAATTGAATTCTAGCGTCACGCTAGAGGAATGATAGGAAATCTTCGGGTAAACTGGGAACCATGCCCATTGACGCATTTCTAGATGGCTCCTGGCCACGCCGTCTGGTTTCACCCGCGTAGTTTCCAAAGAGAGCTATCAAATTCTCAGTTATAACTTTTCACTTCCATCGGCAGTTTCTATGACTGGATTTTTTTTTTCTTTCATTATTGGCGCATAAATAATGAATATCCGACATCCAGAAGCCAGAGTGAGCCGTGTGTCCAGCAAAGTGTAACGAGTGCGTGTGTTGCAGCGCGGCGGTGCGGCACGCGCTCAGCGCGGACCACCTCGAGCACGACAGCTAGTGAGTCCACACCACCACACCACCACACCACCGCACCACCGCTGCTCGTATTATATATTTAGTATATTATGCAGAAGTACTTAAAATACGAATAGTTCGAAGTCATGTGCGTAATGCCGCTAACTTAAAAACGGTGAAGGAAAACATCGTGAGGAAACCGACATGTACCTAGAATCTTTCGAAATCATGTGTCATCCACCAACCCGCACTGGGCCAGCGTGGTGGATTATGGCCTTAACTCTCTCCTTGCGAGAGAAGGCCCCGAGTCCCAGCACTGGGAACATTTAGTGGGCTGTTGATGATGATGATGATGATGACTTAAAATACACATTTAGTAGTCCTTTTTACCCAGCGTTTCTTTATTATTTTTCTATAGTTCCACTCTTACTGATCATAGTAGGTAAGAGTGGAATCTGTATCTAAAATAGCTTCTTTGAGTAATGTTCTAAATCTAAATAATACGTTTAGAGTAATGGAGTATATATTTTAGCAGGTTTTTTCCTTAAATTGACGCGGTTGGAAACATTTGCATTCGATCAGGTTCTACTAAATCCATTAAAAATGTTATATGGACCAAGTGACTGGCGCGTAATTCGGAATTCATTTTAACCCCTAAACCAAACCATTTTAACCAAAAGAGGGGTGTAATAAGTTTGACGTCTATATCTAACTGTCTGTGTGTGTGTCTGTCTGTCTGTTTGTGGCATCGTAGAGCTCAAACGGATCGACCGATTTCAATACGTATTTATTTAAATTTGAAATCTAGTTTCCGCTGTTGGTCCTTAGCTATGGCACACCCCGGACACTCGGCCTAAACTCCATACAAACGGTGAAGTCGACATACCTACACTCACACAACTATGCATATGTCGTTCGAACACATTTACGCATGTGTGCGTGTCATCTAGATGACTATCGAGGTTACTAAATTATTTTATGGAATAGCTGTGACCCGAGAGTTCACCTGCCTGTGTTAAGTGGCTTACAATCTTACCTAGTTAGTGTGCGATCTTTAATGTAGGTAAATATAACTTTCATCAACAATCAGAGGGGAGAAGATTTAAAACAAAATAGGAGATAATAAAGGTACCATGGACGAATTGATTTTTAGTTAAGTACACTTACCCAAAGAGAAAACTTTATTCTGACAATATATTAATTAATCACTCCACATATCGCGTATTTCATTATAGGTAGGCTAGTCACAGAACATTAGATTAGGTACAACAACGTTCATAAGTTGCATTTTAAAAGGCGTTATCACAGTTCACTAGGTATATCAGAGTATCATACACTGCACAAACTAATTATTTACATCTCATGTCAGCACAGTAAAGAACAACAACATGATTTTTCAATTCAAAACTCCAATTCAATTTTGTAAACAAACTACGAATTGTTGTTACTTTGGTGGCCGGCCGGAACTTGTGGGATAAGTAATGTTGCTAGTTCCGAAATTAATTTATTCCTAATTGCTTAAAAAAAATACTTTTGTATGTTGATAAATAGTGATTTATTTATTCGCATTATAGTAACGATCGCATACAATTTTAAATGTTGTGAGAATAGTAAGTGAGTCTTCTATACTCAAATCACATTTTAAGGTTGAAGTCATTACTTAATCATTTATTTGCGCCGAATAAACAAAAATCCGTTTTAATTTCAAATTAAATTCAGAAACTTACTTGACCAAATTTCAACGACAATCATAAAAAACTTGAACAAAAATAAACGAAAGTAAATTTTAGTTTTGTTTTCATATTTCAAAACTATGATCTACCAAAAAAAAAGAAACATCAAAGGACATGGCCCAAATCGTACCCTGACCTCGGCACAAAATAATTGTATCTAATCTCAAAAAAATCGAATAATTGTACCTATGTAAATATATTTTAGGAATAAAAATTACACCACTCCAATAACCCAAATTAGTGGCTAACATGTTTTTTTATCAGTGTAGTTTTGTAGGCGTTTTTTTTTTAAGTTCACCAATACTGTTTAGTTAAAATAAAAAAATGCAATCCGATGTAATCATCATCATCATCTTCATAACATTGAGCATATACCTCTCTTCAAGTACGCCTCATATCCCAGGCCTATGCTAGTGCTGTGTTTGTGCTAGTACTTGTCCAGATTTGACCCGCGATGTAAGCATACGGATAATTGAATACAAAGTCCAAAGTACATTACCAAAAATGAGCGTATTATCATGAATTATTTTACTTACACTCGTTAAATTTGAATTCCAAGGCCACCCATCGCGAAAAGAACCTAAGCATATTCGTGCATCGTTTGATATATATCTTTATGACTTAGCCGGTATATATTATTTTTATATCATTAACACCAAATTATACAACATACTTTGTTCCATAAAACGAGCTTTTGACACGAACTTCTACTAAACTTCTACAGGCAAAAAACGCAAGTTAGCCACTCAAATGGATGATGATGATAGTTTAGAATATTATTACTAATAACTTAAAATCCGAGGTACATAATTTTTGCGCCACACCTGGGTTTTTTCAATGTGATTTGGGCTTATGTTCTTTGTTTCACAATAAATGGAGATATCACGTAACAAACATATAAACGAATTGAGATCCGTCTCCTTTTTTGAATTTGGTTAAAAATGAAACTAAATCGTAGTAGTACCGGTAGTACTAGAACCGGTAAAGCTTATAAGTCAATGTTAAAGCCGTTAATTACGGAATAAGTTTTAGTTTAAAAATAGCGTTTTTTGCAACTATCCATTCCAATAGTCAATGTACTCGTATCCTTTTACTCCTTTTAATGAACGGTTGTTGCGAAATCTTAACTACTAGATGAAATCCTATATTTATTGTTCACTATTGACCGACATATACATGGACGCACATAAAAGTACAGATAGTCTAATATAGAACCTCTTTCTTTTTTTTGAGTCGGTTGAACGCTAAGAAATAATCACTTACCAATAAATCTGAACGGTAGCATTCTTAGTAAAAAATCCACTAAATTGGCAACACTATTTACTTAGTAAATTGCGAACTATACTCCGCGCCATCATTCGTTACCATAAGTTATTGGCGCCACTGACATATTTCACAACGATTAACGAAAGCCGCAGTTTAAAAACAACGAGTTTAATAATTTCGTCACAGGACTTCAGTGTTGGCGCGTACTTCTAACCAGAATAGCTTAACACAGTTTATAAAAATGATTCAATCTTTGTAATAATTCTTATGAAATGAAAAATCTCTTATTCTTGTTTCGTATAATAGACGAAAAATTTGGTACCATTTTGTTAAAAAATACAGCATCATGGTCGTATTCTCATAGAAAATTATCGTCCGATATAACCCTTCGTTGAGTTCGCCTCGCGTTCGCGAGGGGGAGGAAGCTTGAAATTGGCGGGAGGTGGGGAGTGTCCGTTCTATCTATATTATCTATTCTATGGCTATGGTTAAGCTTTCTTTAACCGTTTTCGTGCTCAATTAATTCGTGCGTATTGATTCAAAATGGCCGATAAAATATATTTGCACAACCTCCCTCAGTATGGGTATCAAATAAAATTACTGACCTAGAATAGACGAGTAGAATACTATACCAATTTTAAATCCACGCTAGTCGAAGGAGTCTTGTTTGTACTTATTTTTACAATTAGTTCACAACAAACCGACAGACACGCAACGCAGGCTTAGTATTGAAGTCCCATTTTTGTATGGGCCCTAAAACACTAAACACCAACTACGTAGTATTTTTGTTTTAAATAAAGAGTAACGAGACGAGCACGACATGTGCCTGATGGTAAGCAACATGCCTGCCACATAACATCACAGTGACACGCAGCTATCGGAACATGAAGATTCCAAATCTTTACCTAGCACTGCACTGCGCTCGTCACCCAGAGATCTAAGATGTTATATGCCCTGTAATTTCTCTGAAAACATTGCCCTTCAAACCGAAACACAGTAATGTTTGCACATTACTGCTTGGCGGTAGAATGTGTGGCACTTGCCCAGGCGGACTCTGCCAAGTGTCCTACCACTACAATAAAAATTATATAAAGGATCGTATCAGTCATAGTGAGAGAGCGCAGTAGTGAAGCTGACGAGCGCCCTTCCTGTTCCCAGCGCGCTGTTCGCGTGCGTCATGACGGGGCTGGAGCGGTTCTACACCACCGGCGACATGATCGCTCCCACCGCCTACGGGAGGAAGCTCTCCAAGGTACGTGTTCCACCGCCCCCGCCACCAGCTGATACCTGGAGCGGTGCTACACCACCGGCGACATGATCGCTCCCACCGCCTACGGGAGGAAGCTCTCCAAGGTACGTGTTCCACCGCCCCCGCCACCAGCTGATACCTGGAGCGGTTCTACACCACCGGCGACATGATCGCTCCCACCGCCTACGGGAGGAAGCTCTCCAAGGTACACCACCGGCGTAACTTGAAACACATGAAAGAGTAACACTAATTCGGTTGTAGGGTGGTTTTGCTGAGCCGCAACCGTCGCGGCAGTAATGTTCTGTGAGTTGACGCCGCAAAGAGCAACTACCAGTTTTCGTAACAATGCAGAACGACCACAGTTGGAGATTAAAATGCTGGCTTATCGATCAAACATTTTATAGTTACAGCGAGTTTTTAGAGAGTAATAGTAAAGTTATGATAAAACGGTAAAAAATAATATTTTTTAGAATAACTGTAACTAATAAATATAATTATCTATTTATAGTTTGACATTGTTATCGTACGGTAAAATGTTAATTTTAAACTTTGAAAATGTGTACTATTTGTATGCTATTTCCTTGGTTTTTATTTCATCAATATTTGACGTGTAAATGTATGTATGATTTCTGAATAAAGGAGTTTGTGTTTGCGGCCTGTTGCAGAACCCGAACGAAGTGCTCCGCTACCTGGACCGCGTGCGCGAGGACTACCTGCTGCCGCTGGACGCCGAGCTGGCCGCGCACCTGGCCGCCTGCCGCGTCTCCATGGAGCTGTTCGGCATGTCAGTGTACTCGGCAATCGGCATCCTCCTCCGCACCATACATACTTCTAATCAAATCTGTTCGACCTTTTTCGCTTACCTCAGACGACCATGAATTTGAATGTTGTTTTTATCGCATGTAGATCCGCGTTGAACTCACTCTTCACTCACTCACTCACTCACTTCACTCTGCCCCCGCAGTGAGAGTGTCTCGTGTTCACTCTGCCCCCGCAGTGAGAGTGTCTCGTGTTCACTCTGCCCCCGCAGTGAGAGTGTCTCGTGTTCACTCTGCCCCCGCAGTGAGAGTGTCTCGTGTTCACTCTGCCCCCGCAGTGAGAGTGTCTCGTGTTCACTCTGCCCCCGCAGTGAGAGTGTCTCGTGTTCACTCTGCCCCCGCAGTGAGAGTGTCTCGTGTTCACTCTGCCCCCGCAGTGAGAGTGTCTCGTGTTCACTCTGCCCCCGCAGTGAGAGTGTCTCGTGTTGCAGCCGGTGGCTGCGGCTGCTGTTCGGGCGCGAGTTCCCGCGCGCGGCGCTGGCGGAGCTGTGGGGGTTCCTGTTCGCGGCGGGGCCCGCGCTGCCGGACCTGGGGCTGCTCGTGGCCGCGCTGCTCATCGCCAACCGGCACCGCCGTGAGTACACTCCACACCCCACACCCACACTACACACCACACCCACACTACACCCCACACCCACACTACACACTACACACCACACCCACACTACACCCCACACCCACACTACACCCCACACCCACACTACACACTACACACCACACCCACACTACACCCCACACCCACACTACACCCCACACCCACACTACACACTACACACCACACCCACACTACACACCACACCCACACTACACGCTACACACCACACCCACACTACACACCACACCCACACTACACACCACACCCACACTACACACCATACCCACACTACACACCACTTCACTACTTTCACCACTGGTACGAGGGTCAAACTGAAAGTTCTTAGAACTGGCCACTTATAAACAATATAATAAAAAAATAATTCTATAATTTGAAAATAGAACTCTTTGCCAATATTACTGAGCATATACTTCATTCATTTGTCATTTGTTTTACGATTTGGCGGCAAATTGAAAATTGTCTGTGTCACGTCAACATGAATTTAACACGAGAAAATTTTCGTGCAATGATTTTTCATGACTTTCGATGTCATTTAAGTCAACAAGAAAGTTATGATAGACTACGATTGGCCTTTCACGATGAAGCCCCATCTCGTGCGACTGTTTACAACTGGTTTAATGAGTTTAAACGTGATCGCACTAATCTCACTGATGATTTACGTGAGGGACGGCCTTCTACGGCGACGACTGAAGATAACATCTGTGTTGTGCGGCGTATGATAGAGACTGACAAAAGAGTGACCTATCAGCAGATTCGGACAAGCTTAGGCATCGGTATGAGTCAAGTGCACAAAATCCTACACGAACATTTAGCGGTCAGGAAGCTTTGCGCCCGGTGGATACCTCATAATTTGACTGAGGCTCAAAAACTCCATCGTGTGGATTGGTGCCGTAAAATGATTGAAAGATTTAACGGAGGTGACTCAAATGCTGTGTTCGACATACTAACAGGTGACGAAAGCTGGATTTACTGTTATGATCCTGAAACCAAAAGACAATCTGCTCAGTGGGTGTTTCCTTTCGAGGAGTTGCCAACTAAAGTGAAGAGAGATCGAAGTGCGGGGAAAAAAATGGTGGCCTCGTTCTTTGGAAGGATAGGTCATTTCGCAACAATTGTGTTAGAGGATCAAAAAACAGTTTCTGCAGAATGGTACACTACCAATTGTTTGCCACTTGTCTTGGAAAAAGTTCGAGAGAAACGACCTCGCAGTAGGATCCTCCTTCACCACGACAACGCCTCATCGCACACCGCCAAGCGAACGATCGACTATTTGGCGACATCAAACGTTGAATTACTGGGTCACCCGCCGTATAGCCCCGACCTCGCGCCTTGTGATTTTTATTTATTTTCAAAAATTAAAGAAAAACTTAAAGGAAAGCGGTTTATGAATGCTGAAGAAGCGGTGGCTGCGTATCGCGATGCCATTGAAGAGACCCCTAAGGACGAGTGGGCAAAGTGCTTTTCCCAGTGGTTCCATCACATGCAGCGGTGTATTGACGTGAATGGACAATATTTTGAAAAGATATAATAAAACTAATAACTGGCTAATGTAATCAGTTTTTGATTTTCTAAGAACTTTCAGTTTGACCCGGCCTCTTCATCAAGCTACATCTGGCGAATCATTCTCATTACAAATAAGGTAAAATAATAAATAGTGTTAAACGTGAATAAAGCAGCTGTAAATGGCCGTCGTCAACTAGATGCAGCTGTAAAAGAGACTTTGTCATAGTCATAATAACAAATAAGCAAAATAATTAACACGTACAGTGTAAAGATTTTAAATAAGTATTAAGTAAGTATTATTTTATCTTATAAAATTCTAATTTCGACTCACTTTTCAATAAAATAAAATCATCTGGAATGTTCATCTACACTATAGTTATTTAAAACATACAAAACGACAAATCAATATTAAATAACTATTCATAATTTCAACTTAAGATTAAAAAATTACACTTTTCCGAATAACTGAAAAATTTAATCTGTGTGGCCAATTCACAAGAGTAGAGCTAAGTATTTCCTTGATAATTACAGGTATGTTCACTGTTTAGTTGTTTCTCAAAATTATTCGAATAAGTGCTTAACAAGCGCCTTTTTAGTTACCTCAAAACCAATGAGATAATCTGTCATAAACAACTCTGTTTTCATAAAGGAACTTATTTATTCCTTACTAGCTGAACCCGCTACTTTGTTCGCGTACGTTGATCTTGCGGCCTTATTAGTACATTAGTAGTACTTACCTAAAAATATTTGGATGGGTGGCCATTACACAAACCGAGTGAATTTGTTTTTACACACAAAAATATATTTATGCGAGTTGAGCAACTTCATGTTTTATTTTTTTAGCAACATCAAACATACTCGTAGTAAGGTTGTAGAGTATCGAACATAGCCGCAGTGTTAAGTTTGTAGGATTTTTATAGGATACATTACGAAGAGTACTATGTAGCTAATGTGCGTGATCTGATACTTACCTAATTGTTTAATAGGTGATAGACTTATTAGCCGATGTGATATTTTAGACTCTAAGCCATGTGTGTTTCAAATGTCAATCTAATTGGTAATGTCGTTCTGTCGTTATTATTTGTTTCGTTAGGGCCCATGCTTTTTCCGAGATGATAGGTAGTATATATGAGTCTATAAACTATCTGTGTTTCAAATTTCAACCAAATCATACCTTTACATAATCTTTATATATAAAAGCGAAAGGTCACTCATCAAGGAATCTCAGAAACTACAAATGCTAGGAATCTGAAATTTTGCATGGAGGTTCCTTTTAGCACGTAGGCGCTCGCTAAGACGGGGTTTTGCGAAATTCAACCCCTAAGAGGGTGAAACAAGAGATGAACGGTTGTATGAAAATTCGTGATTTTCAAAGTTACCAAATTTTGTATCTAGACACTTTACACGAAACGATTAAATATTTGTTCTATCAATTTTGTAATTTCGAACTGTATGGGTGTGAAATTGGGGTTGAAATGGGGAATGAACGTCAATATGGAAGTTCCCAATCGTTGAAGACAAAACCATGAAACTCTAAATATAGAAACTTGACACGAAGCAAACGAATCTTTGTTCTTATACATTTTATAATTTCGAACTGTATAGGGATGAAATTGGGATTGAAATAGGGGATGAAAGATGAAAGTATACATAGAAGCTTCCAATCGTTGAAGATAAAAAACCATGAAACTCTGTATATAGTACTTGATACGAAGCGAACGAATGTTTGCTCTATCAATTTCGTAATTTCGAACTGTACGGGGGTGAAATTGGAGTTGAAATGGGAGATGAACGTCAATATGGAAGTTCCCAACTGTTGAAGATAAAGTCATGAAACTCTGTATATAGGCACTTGAGATTAAGCCAACGAATGTTTGTTCTATCATTTTCGTAATTTCGAACTGTAAGGGGGTGAAATGGGGGATGAATGTCAATATATGGAAGTTCCCAACCCTTGAAGATAAAACCATGTAACTCTGTAAATAGACACTTGATACTAAGCCAACGAATGTTTGTTCTATCAATTTCGTAATTTCGAACTGTACGGGGGTGAAATGGGGGATGAATGTCAATATATGGAAGTTCCCAACCCTTGAAGATAAAACCATGTAACTCTGTAAATAGACACTTGATACTAAGCCAACGAATGTTTGTTCTATCAATTTCGTAATTTCGAACTGTACGGGGGTGAAATGGGGGATGAATGTCAATATGAAATTTCCCAACCGTTGAAGAGTACCATGGAACTCTGAATACTGATAGATACTTGACACACAGCAAACGAATGTTTGTTCTTGCAATTTTGTAATTTCAAACTGTAGGGGGGTGAAATTGGAGTTGAAATGGGGGCCGAATGTCTCTTACGCTTTCAGATCTAAACAACTGAACCGATTTTGATCAAATCAAAATCAAAATTCATTTTATTCTGTCAACACATACAGTGCACTTAGAAACGTAATTTTATACAATTCTTTAAATTTAACCTATAATCACTTTATAATCAAAATTGTATACCTACAGTTGTTTTATTAAAAGCTGTTTTTAGTAACCGTAAATGTGTCTGGGTATACAAATAGGTACTGCCTGAGTTACCTTAGTATTTATTTTGCGTGGACGAAGTCGCGGGTACACACAGCTAGTATACATATAATGGTTAGTAGTAAGATAACATTTTATACAATTTTAGAAAAACAATGGTCTGCTTTGGTCACTGAATCTTGTTAAACACTACATTTAGTATTTGGATTGAAATAATATCCGAAGGAACAAAAACTGACTTCAATTATTAAATTATCATTTCACGTCAACTAACTTCTAGTCAAGTAAAAAGTTCACTCGACTAATTTAAGAAGCCAGAACTACGTCGTCCAGATAAATAGATACTGGTGGACAATTCACACCCTAAACTTTGGCTTTTTCCACCGCCATTGTCCCAGACATAGGTACTCAAACCGGAGTGGTCTTACGCGTGACGATGGCAAAAGACCTGACGGCATGACTTTATTGCCTTGGAAGTTGAGTCGGCCCCAAGTGTGGGACGCAGCTTGCGTCGATACTCTGGCACCATCACATCGTCCAGAGATACATCATAGTAGGGCCAGTGCAGCGGCTAATTTAGCTGAGTGTCTCAAACGGCGGAAATATGCAATCCTCGGTATTGGATTTATGTTTGAGCCATTTGGGGTTGATACATCGTGCCTGTGGGGGCCGGGAGCTTACCTCATCTTCAAAAGGCTTTCCGAGCGCTTGGCCGACGCAACGTGTGACCAAAATGCTGGCGTTTGTTTGGCCCAACGCATAAACATTGCCATTCAGCGTGGTACTGCCGCCAGCATGCTGGGCACGCTTCGACTGGTAGTGGGCTTAAACATTATTTTGTTATCCAGTTTTTGTTAATATTCAAAAAACCGCCTCCCTATTTTCCATATAATATATGTACATGGTAAAAACGGGACCCTATTACTGGGACTTCGCTGTCCGTCCGTCCGTCCGTCTGTCGCCAGACTGTATCTCAAGAACGGTGATAGCTAGACAGTTGTCATGTTCACAGATGATGTATTTATATTGCCGGTACAACAACAAATACTAAAATACAACATAAAATAAATATTTAAGGGGCCTGTTCCGTATAATCGGGCAACATTATATCGGCCATCGAAATTAGCGGATCTATGTTTTGACAGCCGGCTGTCACTTGTACGTTGTCTCGTTTCGCCGGTACGTCGAGCCACGAGTTTTTCGGGATAAAAGCTTTAATATTGTGCGGGAATACATTATTAACGTTAAGTGGGTTACTACTGGATTAGTGCTGGACTATTTTGTGAAGTGCGCTACTGGATTGGCCCCTTCTACAACGCCGGACCGTTGCTTCTGCTGGAACGGGAATTCGGGAGGTCGCCTCGATATCGCCTAGTTTGGTGTTTCCTTATTCCCGTGTTCCGTTCCCTATTCCTAATAACCAAACAGGGCTTTGGACGACGCCGGGAACCCTACGTAAGTGATTTCTTTTCGGTACCTTGTTTGCAATTAGGAGGTAAATATTAAAATCGGTATAAAAGCAAAATAATATGTTCTAGACTTGCTATGGGCCCCAAGTCGGTATTTCTGGCATAAATACTATACATTTTTTGGTAGCAGAGCGTGGTTAGCCGTAAATACCCCTTTTTTGGTTTTAGTTTTCTGGGAAAATATATCGGGTAGGCCAGATATTTGGGGGTTCCCAGTTTATAATTTCTCCCCAAACTGTCGGGAAATTAGTATTAAGTGGTATCCGGTTTAATAGGTTGCGGATATATTTGTTGTGACATTGTCCGAACTTTAGGTTGGTTTAAATTTAAATTTAAAAATGGCTTCGGATTTGGCCAACCAGCTCCGATGGTTTGAATCCTTGCAAGGATTGGTCGGCAGGAGAGACCGGGAGGAGACGCTATTAAACAGGGCAGAGCACCTCGACAGGCGCCTGGAGGTCGCTGAGAGGAGCACAGGATTGCTGCGGGATGCAAGGCCGCCTCCACCTGAGGAGCAGATGGAGAGGATCGACGCGGACATGCGGCGCATCCTGGATTTGTACGACGAGGTCTCCGAAGGGGTTCGCCAGCTGGAGAGGTCTCGTCAGGGAAGGGCGAACTCGGGACCCGTCATCAGGAATGCGGGTTCGGGTGTAGTGGGACGCCTTCCCACCCTGGACTTGCCCAGGTTCACAGGTAACCTGCGAGAGTGGAGCGGCTTCCGGAGTATGTTCGCCTCTCTCGTAGATTCACGCACCGACTTGACGAGGGCGGAGAAACTGGCGTATCTCCGCACGTCACTGGAGGGTGAGGCACTCTCCCTGATCCAGCACCTGCGACAACTTCGGCACGGCGATGGAGTTGCTGGAGACGAGGTTCCAAAACCCTCGGCTCCTCGCCGACGCTCACGTGTTCCAAATACTGGGGCTGCCGAAGGTGACTGAGAGGTCTCAGTTGAGGCCGCTAATCCTCACGCCCGTGAAGGTGGCGTACAACGCCTTGCGCAGCTTGGGACTGCCAGTGGAACACTGGTCGTTTCTGCTGGTCCACATTCTGCTGGGCAAGATGCCGCTGGAGTTGCGCGCCCGGTTCGAGCGGGAAAGGGGCCTTCACGGCGACCCGAAGGTCTTCCCCACGTTTGAGGAGCTGCTTCGGGTCCTGGAGTGGGAGGCGAGGATGGTCGAGTCGGCGCCGCAGGAGGCGCAGCCCGCCGCTTCAGCTCGTGGCCCTGCCGGAACAGGACCGCGACCTACCAATCCCCGCACTCAGGGTGGGGTAAAGCGGACGGCGACGGTGACGAGTGCGTCGGAGCAGGAGTGCCCGAACTGTGGCCAGCTTCACGCGCTGGTGCAGTGTCCGGCCCTGCTTGCGAGGACGACTTCCGACCGACGAGGCATCGTTCGGAGGTTGCGTCGGTGCTACGGGTGCCTGGGGGGTCATTTGTTCAATGACTGCCCCACGGCACGGCCGTGTCCTGGGTGTGGGGGACCACACCACCAGCTCTTGTGCGTCAGGAGCGATGGTGCTGGTCGACAGCCCTCAGGGAGGGGGCCCTCCACGGGCGGGGGCGCTCCCACGCAGAGCCACGCATTGTACAACAATGAAGTGGCTACAGCGTGGAGCACACCCCCTCCACCCCAACTCCCGGCAGCACCGGGCAGCCCAACAAGGGGCGTCCTACACGTGGCTCGGTCACCGACCTCACAGCCCGCGCGGACGCGGGCGAACTGGAGAGGTGGAGGGGTGATACCGGAGTCACCACGGGGGCCACCTCCCCAGCGTTATCCTTCTCCGCCGCTGGATCCGCGATTAATGCAATGGAGTTATCAACCGGTTGCTGACATCTTCACCTTTCGGGTGGCACTGGAAGCCACACGCGCGTGGACAAAACGGACGGTTTTGTCCACCATCGCCAGGATGTTTGATCCAAACGGTTGGATCAGTCCGGTTCTGTTCGCAGCCAAGTGTCTGTTACAGCGACTTTGGACTCTGAAGGTCTCATGGGACGACCCCCTGGTTGGAGACTCGCTTAACATTTGGCTTCGTTTAATATCTGACCTCGAAACGGTCAATCGAGTGGCGTTGCCCCGGCGCATTCTGCCACCAGGCTGTAGCCGGTTAAGCCTGCACGGGTTCTGTGATGCGTCCGAGCTGGGCTATGCCGCATCTGTGTACTTGCGTACAGTTGACGCTGGAGGCCACGTCAATGTCACGCTCTTATTAGGGAAGAGCAAGGTAGCTCCTATCAGGACACGACTCACTATTCCGAAACTGGAATTGAGCGGAGCCACATTACTTGCTCGGCTGCTTAAGCACGTATATCAGGAACTGTCCACCTCGATAGACATCCGGAATGTCTATGCGTGGTCAGACAGTCAGGTCGTGCTTGCCTGGTTAAGAGCAGCCCCTCACACTTTGGAGACCTTTGTGGGAAATCGGGTTTCCCAAATCCAAAACATTGGACTGGACATTGTTTAGAGACATGTCCCGGGTGAGTTGAACCCCGCTGACTGTGCTTCGCGCGGCTGTTCCGCGCCGGAGCTAGTTGATCACCCCTTATGGTGGGGTCCGGACTGGCTGCGGGAGCCAGAAGCTTCCTGGCCAGCTCTCGGCGCGGACTCGGAGCGAGCGGAGCTGCCCGGAGTCCGCGTGCATGCGATTGTGGCGGAAGTGCCCCCAGACCCTGACTGGTTGACGGGTCGTTACAGCAAGCTGGATAAGTTGTTGGGGGTAACTAGCTGGATTAAACGCTTCATCCACAACTGTCGTCACCCTCGTCAGAGGAGGAGTGACCAGATCGCCACTGTGGAGGAGCGTCGGAGTTCCTTGCTGCACCTCATTCGGCTGGTGCAGGGTGAGAGGTTTCCGACGGAACTTGAGGCGCTGCGCTGCGGACGCGCTCGCTTGAAGGGTGCGGTCGCCAAGTTGAACCCTTTCACAGATCAGGATGGTCTTCTGCGCGTAGGAGGTCGGCTCCGGAAAGCCAACCTGCCGTACGGCAGCAGGCACCCCCTGCTGCTACCGAAAGGAGGTCCTCTGGTGGACCTGCTAATCACCGATCGGCATATCGGTAACGCGCACGCTGGATGTGGCGCGCTTCTCGCTGTGTTGCAGCGTGAATTCTGGATCTTGTCGGCTCGCAGGGCGGTCCGAAAGGTGCTGTTTAGATGTGTCCCTTGTTATAGGCTCAAGGCGTCTACCATGCAGCCCATGATGGGAGATCTTCCTCCGGATAGGATTTCTCCCTCGAGGCCGTTCGACGGGGTCGGAACGGACTTTGCTGGGCCCTACTCGGTCAAGTCATCGACGTTGCGTAACGCCAAGGTCGTTAAAGCCTACCTGTGCGTCTTTGTGTGTTTGGCCACCAAAGCAGTCCACCTGGAGCTGGTCTCTGCGCTGTCTACGGAGGCCTTTGTCGCGGCGCTGGATCGCTTTGTAGCGCGAAGAGGAGTACCCTCTTTAATACGTTCGGACAATGGCACAAACTATCGAGGAGCGGCGAATTATTTACGCGAAGTTAATAATTTTTTAAATTCTGGTAATAATAGTTTAAGTCTGGCTCTCGCCCAGCGGGGAATCAGCTCGTCTATTACCAACCGACCAACCACGCTGTCCACCTAGTTGGTCGGTTAGTAATTTTTTTTCCTAACCAACAAACTATCATAGTTTGTCCGTTAGTAATCTACATTTTTATTCCTAACCGACAAACTACGCTGTCCACCTAGTTGGACTGATAGTAATTATTTGTCTTAACCGACAACCTAGGTACATAGTATGTAAGTAATCTCCATTTTTATCCTGACCGACAACCTACGTAGTTTGTTTGTAAGTAATCTCCATTTTTGATCCTAACCGACAAACTAAAAGGATGAATTAATGGTTTGTTGATTATTAAACTTTCATTATCAACTGTAAAATAAAATCACGGTAAAATTGGTTTAGATGTTCCGAACCGTTTAACTGTTTATATAATAATTATTATAAGAAAAAGAAGTCTGCCATCAATGTCTTAATTATTTATTTTACTTTCTCTAAAAATGACCCGCACAAATGTCACCATTTAAAACTTGCATTTGGCATCTTAATATATACGCATCATTTTTGAAGTGAAAACTTCTTTAGGCGCGCCTAGACAAACTTTTGTGGGCTGTGAATTGAATTCATTCGTCACGCTCGGGTATAATAAGAAAGCTTCGGGTAAACTCGGGACTATGGCTATTGGCCATCTAGAAATACGTCAGCCAATGGGAAATGCTGAAAGGGCGTGGACAGGCCATCATGGCATGGCTATCTATAAACGCATCAGCCATTGGAAAATGCTGACGCATTTCTAGATGGCCATGCCAAGATGGCGAGGCCACGCCCTCCGGTTACACCCGTGTAGCTTCCAAGGTAAGCTATCAAATTATGAGTTATAAGTTTTCACTTCTATCGGCAGTTCCTATGACTGCCAATTTATTTTATATACGATGCATGTTTCTTACTGGGTGCTATATTATTTTTAATTTGCTTGCTGCGTACTGTATAAAATGCCGTATCATTTTGCAAAAAAATTAGTAATTGCATAATTTTCACTTTTTTTCTTTCCCAAATTACTATTTAGCATAAAATTCCAAAATTTCCTCGAGGAAATTATTCGTTCGATGACGTTCGCCAAAGATTGACCAAATTTTGATAAACTCCTCGTTTCGAAGCCAAAAAGTTTCAAAATAAGTGAAAAAATTATCCAAACGGTTTTCGTCCTCTATAATTTCACTGAAATAGTCTCAGCCATCCAGTATTTTATCACGGGGCAGCAAAGGTAGAACTGCACACAGAGCAATAATTTGTCGAGTGAGCTTTCCTGATGTAAGTCTTAATTCTTTATCTTTCCGCCATATGCACTTATCATAATGATAATAGGATAATAGCAACCACGGAAATCAATTCCCGGGAAAACGTTTAATACAGCCTGCATGGCAGCTTTGTAAGCTCGTAATCTGTTTTATACTTCACGGGTTTTCAATTTGGTACTGTACTTTTAATCAGGTGAAATAGTATTTCATGTTATGTATGTTTCGTCTTGTCAAATAGCAATGCGTAGGTAAGCAAGCGGGATTATATTCGTAGAATTTTCTGTACCAGGTCACCATGTTATACATACAGCTGTGAGAAAGGTTGAGGGCAGCTCTTAAAGGTGCCATCACTTATATAGGAGGTGGTGACTTGAAAAACAAATATTGTCGACAAACCAGGTTGTCGATTAAGATTGAAAATATTTCAAACAACAAACCAGGTACCCATTAATAGCGAAAATGTATCAACAGACAAACTAGGTTGTTGGTTAAGAATAAAATTTATCAACCGACCAACTAGGTTGTTGGTTAAGAATAAAAATTACTAACCGACCAACTAGGTGGACAGCGTGGTTGGTCGGTTGGTAATAGACGAATCAGCTGGCAATTTAGTGTGCCGGCCTGTCCTCACTGGGGAGGAATTTTTGAGGCTGCGGTGAAGTCTGCTAAAACCCATCTCCGCCGTGTCATCGGGGAGACCGTGTTAACTTGGGAAGAGTTAGTCACGGTACTATGCCGCGTGGAGGCAGTGCTTAATTCCCGTCCTCTCTGTCCAATCTCGCCTGACCCTAACGATCTAGAAGTCTTGACGCCGGGTCACTTCTTGATCGGTCAGCCTTTAACCGCGTTGCCGGAGTATCCCTGGAAGGATGAGCGCCCCGGACGCCTGTCCCGTTTTCAGTTATTGCAGCAAATAAGTCAAGACTTCTGGAGGCGCTGGTCGGCCGAGTACTTGCATCTGTTGCAACAACGGGTAAAATGGACAGATAGGACGGAGGCCCCTCGGGAAGGGGACTTAGTATTATTAAAAGAGGCAAATTTGGCCCCCCTACTCTGGCGTAGGGGACGTATTTTAAAATTGATATCTGGTACTGATGGCACACCCCGCGTGGCGGAGATTCTGGTTTCTGGTTCCAGACTTCAGCGCGCGGTGTCCTCTCTGGCACGCCTGCCTCTTTATTAGATATACGTATTTTTCATGGTTAAAATTTAATTTAATTTTATTGCTATTTTTGGTAAAGTTTTTTTTTGGTTTGATTTCCACTTTCGGGTCAAAGTTGGGAATTTCGTTTTATTTGGGGTCCGGATACTGCTAAATACTGATTGCTAGAATTGACCTGGAGTTCAATTGGTCGGGGGTTTTGGTAGCATAGAATAAATTTGTTTTTTTACCGTTTCTTGCTCGATGCTAATAATGGTGACAGGTAGACGCTTCAACTGTTCACACAATATTTCGTTTTATGTTCTTAAATAATTAATTAAAATTAATGATTAAGGAGGCTCCCATACAATAAAATAAGTTTTCGCCGTTTATTTGGTAATGGTACGGAATCCTTCGTGCGTGAGTCCCACTCGCACTTGGCCGGTTTTTTAATACCTAACTTAGAATTGATGTTACGTACCTAGGTTACTTACCGACGTGATTTTATTCGCCACAAAATTCAGTAGGTAAAGTATAATAGCATTCAGTAACCTAACATACTAAATTCAGAAGCAAGGATTGCAGCCACAAACACCAACCGCTAAATTTTTAAATGTAGTTCGACTTTGGTTGATAACATTTTATAACATGTATTCCTGTTTCTGTGACATTACACATTTTCCAATAAATCTCAGATCGTGTTTCGTACCATGATCTGCCATCTGTAGTTGTGGAAAAACATTAGATAACATAGAGAAAGGTATTGTCATATGACCTGACGATATATGTCACCGATGTCACCGATGGTGGATTTGAGTGCGGTGTACCAGGGATGAGCTTCGGCTCCGATAAGTCGAAACTTCCGATTACAATTACACCTTTAAAACGGAGGTTACAATCGGAGATAAGTTGTATAAATATTGCAGATGATCCCTTATCGTGGTGGATAGTAAATGGAAATACAAAATCCCAACTTCCTAAATCAATTGCTCGTCAATGTTTACCGTGTCCACGTGTTTGGCAAAAAAAAATACCCAATAAAAATGTTTCTCCTGCCACCACTTCTGATCCTGCCTCTGTCTCCGACTTCGGTTCCGACTCCGATAAGTCAAATTTAAAACCTCCGACCGCGCCTTCGGTTCCGATAAAATGACCTCCGTTACATCCCTAGCTAGTGTTTACAATGCCACAGAATACTTAGAAATTAGGTTGTACCGAACTTATTATTACCGTTATTATTTAATTTCTATGTAATTTCTGAACCACACGACTCACGACCAATATTGTTAAAAACTTGATGAGACTATATTAAAAATGTGTTCTTTCTAACAAAATAAGAATTGACGAAACTGAACAACGCAAACATAAGTTACAACCAAATACACAATCTGACTTTCACCCCTTTCTGCAAGAAAACCGTGCAGAATTTGGGGATTAAAAGTAGACAGCTACCATCTACTTAGTATGATCTTAAATCATGTCAAGTTTCAATTGAATTGAATCAGTAGTTTCGGCGTGATGAGAGTTCCCTATACAGACAGACAGACAGACATGAAAGAAAAAAAATGCAGTTTCGCCATCAGTATCGTGCTAACTAAGGAGTGCCCCCAAATTTTTTTTTTGCAAAATATCTTCAATGTACAGAATTCGACCCGTTACAGTTTTATTATAAGTATAGATTTATTTAGTGACGCATTGAACAACTGCCGTTTATCCTGTTTTGTAATGGTAGGACTCTTGGCAGAGTCCGCCTGGGGAAGGACCGCACCTTTGCCAGTTATTCTACCGCCAAGCTATAATGTGTAAACATTTTTTTTTTTAAATAAAGAGTGACGAGACGAGCATGACATGTGCCTGACGGTAAGCAACATGCCTGCCACATAACAGCACAGTGACACGCAGCTATTGGAACATAAAGAGCCCAAATCATTACCTAGCACTGCACTGCGCTCGTCACCCAGAGATCTAAGTTAGTTATCTCTAAGCCCTGTAATTTCTCTGGAAACATTGCCTTCAAACCGGAACACAGTAATGTTTGCACATTACTGCTTGGCGGTAGAATAATTGGCAAAGGTGTGGTACTTCCCCAGGTGGGCTCTGTTAAGAGTCCTACCACTACTGTGTTCCGGTTTGTAGGGCAATTTTTCCAGAGAAATTACAGGGCTTAGAGATGTAATAACTTAGATCTTTGGGTGACGAGCGCAGTGCACTGCTAGGTAATGATTTGGACTCTTCATGTTCCAATAGCTGCACGTCACTGTGCTGTCATGTGGCAGGCATGTTGCTTACCATCAGGCATATGTCCGGCGCGTCTCGTCACTCTTTATAAAAAAAAAAAAGTTCATCAAAAGCAACAAGTACTTATTCTGTCAAGAAAGAAACTGGAAAATATCAGTAATACACAACATGTTTGTTAATCATACAAATGTGTTGTATCACCTTCAAAGTATCTTCGTTCAGAAACGATACACTTACGCCAACGAATAATCCAGTCATCAAAACATTTTTTAAACGCTGTTTCCGGAATTGAGTGCAGTTCTCGCCGCGAACTCTGCCTTATGTCTTCTACCGATTGAAAACAGGTGTAACGAACTAACGAAGTGGTAATTTGAGTTTAAGACAAAAAAAGAAGTCCGCTGGAGCTATATCTGGTGAATATGGTGGTTGCTCGATGGTATTTGTTGAGTGTTTGGTCAAAAATTCGTTCACAATGATAGCCGTGTGCGAAGGCGCATTATCGTGGTGAAAATCCAAGAATGTTCTTTCCACATATCTGGCCTTTTTCGTCTCTTAAATGCCGCATAACACTCAAATAATATTCGTTATTTACCGTTTGACCTTCCGAAAAGAATTCCGAGTGGACAACACCCAATAGTCAAAGAAAACAGTCAACAGACATCGGTTTCGGTTCAGTTGGAAGGCGCCACTCTGAAGCTTGTTGACTATTGCATGTCAAACTCGTAAACCCACGTCTCGTCACAAGTAACAATGCGTTTCATAAATGTTGGGTCGGAAATGACTCGATCTAGCATGTCCATGTCCTCAGCGACTCTCGTGCGATTGAGTTTATGGAGAAAATTCAGGTTTTTTGGGACTAGCCGAGCGGTAACATGTTTCATACCCAAATGATTAGTTAAAATGGTACGGATGTGAGATATCTCGTGAGATACAAGACAATACAAAACACTTTATTATACCGCAAAACATTATAAAAACATTGATTAAAAATTACATCAAAGCATTTTGAAGATACAGAAAGTTCAGCGGCTATCTCCCTCAAAGTTGAATGAGGATTTTCAGTCACTATTTCCTTCACTTTTGCGATGTTAACTTCAGTTGCAGACGTTGATCGCCTACCATCTTCAAATTCAAATCTTGCATCACATCTCGACCGCTTTTGAACGCTTCGTACCACTCATAAGCACGGGTTTTTGATAAAGTCGATTCACCGTAAGCCTTCTGTAATATTAGTGACTCCGAACACGCAATTCCATTGTCAATGTAAAATTTGACGAACTCTTTGTTCGATGTTTTTGTCCGTAAAGGAATTCGCTATACACACTAGCTACAATACCACACTCGAAGTTGTTGACGAATACGTCTACTTGGGTCAAAAGATCCAATTAGGTAGATCCAACTTCGACAAAGAGGTCCAGCGAAGGATCCAACTCAGATGGGCAGCGTTCGGGAAACTTCGGCACATTTTTGAGTCCAAAATACCCCAATGACCAAGACGAAAGTCTTTAACCAGTGCGTGTTGCCAGTGATGGCTTATGGAACTGAGACGTGGTCCTTAACTGTGGGCCTCACAACAAAGCTCAAAGTCGCACAGCGAGCTATGGAGAGGGCTATGCTCGGAGTCTCTTTGCGCGACAGAATCCGTAATGAGGATATTCGCAAAAGAACGAAAGTGCCCGACATAGCTCACAAAGAGTAAGCAAGCTGAAGTGTGAATGGGCAGGGCACATCGCTCGCAAAACTGAACACCGATGGGGAAGAAAGGTTCTCGAGTGGCGACCACGAACCGGAAGACGCGGTGTTGAACGGCCTCCCAGATGACCTCACAAAGGTCGCTGGAAACCGCTGGTTGCAGGTAGCGCAGGACCGTTCGTTGTGGAAATCTAAGGGGAGGCCTTTGTTCAGCAGTGGACATCTTGCGGCTGATGATGATGATGATACACGCTAGATATGATATAACTAAACACATCACTGTATTTAAAATAAATAACAGTTGCAACTCGAACTCCACGCCAAAATGGAAAACAGTTGTGCCAATCTTACAACAACAATAAAACATATTTGGAACCAAAAACAAATCATCCATTCCCGATACTATTTTGACTGAATGTATAACTGCCTGTATTTTTAGATCTGGCAAACGCATTCTATACAGTTTTTTTGCCAAGACTTTTGAGGAAGTTGGGATTCCTAGGGATTCAAAGTGTTGCGTTGGATTGGTTCAGGAGCTACTTAGCAGACAGGATTAATTAACTAATGATTAGCGAGCAACCTGAAATTTTCGAGTTCCACAAGGTGGCATACTTGGTCCTACACTTTTCATCCTTTACACCAACGACATACACAAGATACCGATCTGTGGCGCCGATGTTCTGTGTATGAGGACGATACTGCGATTATATTTCGTGGTATTACTTTGGATGAGGTTAGTTCCTCTATTGAACAGGGAATGGTACTATTTTCGAAATCGTTACAGGGGAAACCTTCTCACATTAGACACGAAAAACCAGTATAGATATGTTGCCACAAAACTGAGTCCTCAGGTACAAAGAGTGCCACAAATATTAAAATCCCATGTGCACGCCACATTGGGTGCAAGGAAAAAGAAGGTTCCAAGAATGGTACCTTGAGGTACACTTATTTTTTATAGGGGATTCATTTGTTTGTACACCATCAACTTCAACTATCTGTACACGGTTTTTTAAATATGAAGAAATTAAATTTAGAGCTGGTATCTTTACCTCATAGAAATACAGTTTCTTCAAAAGAGTGTCATGATAAACGCAGTCAAAAGCTTTTGATAAATCACTAGATAAACACTATATCATGATGGTCTTCACAGGATTTTATTATGTTGTAATTAGTTGTTCAACACCGGCATTAGTATTGGAACGTCTCTTTGTGAATCCAAAGCGGTTGCTATGTAATACTTCTAGATTATTAACATTGAAGTAAGGTAGAAGTTGATGGAGTGTGAGCTCCTCGAATAGTCTACTGGTGCAGGACAATACTTAGATGTGTCTGTAGTTTTCAGGATCGTTTTTTCTCCAAATTTTAATAGACCACTATCCAAATCTGGAGATCTGATCCCGATCAAATATAATAACTTTGTTATATCTGTCAGGGAATGTGCCATTTTACTACGTTTGTTGAATATTCCTGCTAAATATGGGGTCTTTAAGTCCTCTTCGGTCTCGGCCGAGGGGGTCCCGGGGTCCGGAGAGTCTACCGCCTGACTAACACTGTTTTAGCTTTGATATTGCTCTCTCTTTCCTTTTCTTTTTAAAGTGACAGAGAGCAATAGCAGACCCGAGTTAGTCGGGCGGTAGACCCGCTCAGGTCGCTGAGCTGCTCCGTGTGCGCAGTGCTGGAGCCGGAGCCGGGCGCCCTGCTGGCGGCGCTGATGCGGCCGAGCGCCGCGCCCGTGCCGCACGTGCTGGCGCTGGCGCGGCACCTGCGCAGCCCCGCCGACCACGCGCGCCCGCCGGCGCTGCTCAGGTACCCCGCATAGAATACCGAAGCGGACTTCATCGTACGATGGAAACGTTATTTTCCCATAGGAAACTGTTCATTTGCATCAGGGCCGTTACCCCAGATTATAATGTCACAATGGAGTCAGGAATGTGTGCAGGGTGATGTGCGGTTTCGATCGGAGGTTCGCGTTTCTCTTTGAAATGGATGGACGTAAATTTTGCCATTTTAGTTTTTGTAGTCTTAGCGTGATCGGCTCGCGTTCGACCGCCGTCTCGCCCGATGGAACGCGACGATGCGGCTCGAGGCGGAGCGACGTCGGACCGGGAGGACCCGATTCACTCTAGTTTTGAAGGCGCCCAGATTCATCATCTGGAAAGACCTCCTCGGGGGGCGTATTCTGTAGGGGGACGAGGAGACGCTTCGGTCGGGGATCGAGATCGAGGCCGCGGCCGAAGTCCGGCCCGACTGCAGCGCTCGCGTGTGCGCAGGGAGGAGGAGGCGGAGGAGGAGGGGGCGGAGGCGCGCGCCGCGGAGGACGGCGGCGGGGAGCCGGGCGCGGAGGACGCGGACCTGGCGCGCGAGCTGGCGGCGCTGGCGGCTGTGCGCGCGCGCCTGCCGCCCGCCGCCGCGGCGCTGGCGGCCGCGCTCCCGCCGCGCGCGCTGCCGCCGCCCGCCGCGCGCGAGCTGCGCGAGCTGCTGCAGCTGGCCGCGCTGCTGCAGCGCCGCGCGGACGTGGAGCCCGCGCTGGAGGCGGCCGAGGCGCCCGAGCCCGCGCCGCCGCGCCCCCGCCCCGCCGCCCCCGCCGGCCCCGCCGCGCCGCGCGCGCGCGAGGTGCCGCTGCAGCTGTTCCACCGCGTGGAGCGGCCGCCCGCGCCCGCGCCCGCCGGCCTGCCGCGCCCGGACCCGCTGCGCCTGCGCCGCCACTGACCGCCGCCGACGACCGCGGACCGCAGCCGACACAAATACTCGAACGAATGTTGTACGACTGAAACTGTTTTCACGTCGCTGACCTTTACACCGGAACGAATAGTACTAAAACACCCGAGCGGGCGCAGACCCCCGCCTGGCCGCGTCGCTCGCGCCGGCCGGGCCGGCCCTCAGTACAAACCTCGACGACTCGTGAAACTGCAATTATATTGGTGAGATTAGTTTGTAGGTAACAATAAGTATAGTTAATATATCGGTAAATATTAAACAGTACAGTGCATTTTGTAGTCGAGCTGGACCGTAATACGTACAATATTTCGTTGCGACGATATCCTAATGTAAGTAAATTGTATCGATGCGACGTATCATTCTGTGAGACTTCAAAGTCTCGTCGGTGCTGAGCAGTCTTTCAAGAGAAAAAAATGTGATGGATGGCGCCTGTTTGAAAAAGTGAGGCCCCTTGTCAAACTGAGTACCGACTTCTGGATAAGTTCATCTTTCGCCCCGAAGGAATAGTAACTTACAATAGTATTGTGAAGTCTCTGTTACCAGTGTACTGACCACACACAAAAGACGTACGAGTACCCATAACCACTAATAACCTAATTGTACAAACAATTCTGCACTAAATAGTTCCTATATCACGGGGCCTCCCGGTATATATTGTACCCAAGTACGAACTATTCGTCTCCCACGAAATAAATGTACAAAATATATAAAATAGATAACGATACGTGTTTAAATTCAGCGAAACCTCCCGCCGTGTCAGCTGACTGCCGCTTGTAGCCGCTAGCCGCTACCAAACTCGGACCCACTAATTACACCGTTCACTTCTGCTTTATCCCAAAGCACACAAAAAAGCGAATCCCGGTCACTTATACTGCTTTCCAAAGCACACAAACTACAAAGGCCTCCGTCCTTTTAGTTTTAACGTTATTCAACACGAGACGCACCCTCGACCGCGAGAGATCAAACCGCATCTGTCAAACCAACAAACCATTGACTCAAATAGTGTTGCCCCCCACTTTTTCTAATTGTTACTAACTTTAACTATCGAAACCATTCGGATGCCATAAAGTCACTATTTTATGCTACACGAAAAATCTAACGCGACAAAATGCTAGAAATGACCGTTTGTGCCGAACAGCGCCTCTCTGACGCCCCACATCATTTTGACACATACTCGTAACTCCATACATTTTCTGACCCAATGTAAAATTCTGAAAATATCCATAAATAAATAATAAATCCAAAAAATATCCATTGGGCTGAATGACTAATTATTACATTCGTAATGAGAAGTAATTCTTTGATATTTGTATTTTTGTGGACTGATGGTGGACCTTCAATTACAAAACAGCTCCAAAACCTGTTTAACGCCGTCCTCTTCACCGGGACAGAAATGTGGTCATCCTCTACTTCAAAAAGGGAGATAAGATCCTTTTTTGTGAGATAAGAAAATATTGGAAGTGGCAAAGTAATACGAAACCCACTAGCGCCATCTGTTGTGCAGGATTGTTTTTACCTCTGAAAACTGCAGGTCTACTACGAAAAGAAACTCCGAATGATCGGATCCGACCGACAGCTGAATCGGATCTGTAGCCTACCACGAAAAACATTCGGATCGATACATATCGGTCGGAAGTTATCCACTTAGGTCGGATGAGGGTCGGATCGAACGAAACGGCCGATTCGATCAACCGACCGATTGTCTATCGAGGTTGGAAAAGTCCATAAGTTCGGCCGATATATCGTTTATCGGACTTCGTAGTAAACCTGCTGGTCATTGCGGTTAAACGTATCGTAAACGTGAAAATATTCCGAGAGTTGGCACCAATGTTTGGTAGGTGTTTGAGGCAACACGGAGCTGGTGAGTAACGGGCGGGTTCCCAACGAGTCACACCGAACGAGTTGACTGTGACTCGGTAAGACATTTTTGTCCCAACCCTGTTGGGACTGTTACTTGTTGCCACTTTCTTTTCCAGTTTATATTCTCATCGTGTCACAGCAGTGGTGTAACAGTAGGTATCACTTATTGGGAAAAAAAAACCATCGAGTCAGTGTGGCTCGTTTGTCCTGATGACTTGTTGGAAACCCACCCCGACTAGTTAGGGGTTTGCTAAATGTCTGTAAATCACTTTTGTTGCAAATTTTTAAGTGGGGTTTATTTTGTCATCTGCGTTTTGTCGTCGAATCAGCAGAAATGTGAAAAACAAGATGTTATAATAAAACCAATTAAAATTGTGTTTATACAATATCTAGACTGTGACTATCATTAAAATTCAGAGGTCTTATTATTAGTTATTATGTGTTTGGGATTCATTTTGCTTCGCTACTCACTAGCCAAGTTTGCACGTCCTTGTTGGGGTATGATAGGAGAGCTGTGTGATAAGTTCTCAGCTCGCCTCGGCGACCTCCCCGGAACGAGTGCCGGCGCTCGCACGGGGCGGCGCCGGGGACGGTGCTCTATTGTTATTATTGTATGTATTAAGATAAAAAGACTCGCGACGAGCTCACCATTTCAATAACTTTTTTCCGAGGGTTACGCAGAACGGGAGTGCTAGACCAATTCAAGCTAAGCTCAGTAATATAAAGAACTTTTTTTGTGTGGAACAGTTGATGTGTTTCGCCGTTCCTTTTTTTTTACTAAAATTGGTTAGCACTTTACCACCATCCTGGGTCGGTCTCGGGGTAAAGTACCGAGTGCCGAGTCCGCCGCGTCGCTTTCTAATGATTTGTTCTTGCGTAGCCCTGGTGTCAATGAGAGTATGGAACTGGTGATCTCGCGTAACTAGGGGTAGAGGTCCCCTCGACCTCGTGTGATGTATGTTATAGGATTAACAGGTAGTTTTAAGTTAAAGATATTGGGAAGCACCATCCCACCTAGCAATAGTCCTGTACAAAAGTTAACCACGCTCATTTAGTGATAAGATAAACTCCTAGAGATAGCAATGTTCTCGCCCTGGGTTACACGGAAACCTATGCCGAGCCGAAAGAGTCGAATTGTCTCAGCATTATGAACAAATATTCCGTAGAGCAAGTCTGAAATCACGAAACTAATGTGAGGTGTTCCGAACATATTTCTGAGTCCACAGAACATTTCTTAGTGGAACTGCGGATTGTTAGCATGATTTCAGGTTTGATCCTGTTAAAAATGGTGAACAGGTTACAGAGCCGAAACTGCGTGCTATAGCACTGTGCAATGTATGTAACCAAGTACAGTAACTAGAATCTAGTCGAGGCCCGGCGCCGCCGCCCCGCCCCGTTAACCGCTCGGTCTGGTGAGACGCGGCGCGGGTCGCGTGCTGCGAGCCAGCGGTGATGCAGTGGACGTTCCTCACACCGCTCCCTGCACGGCCGGGCCGCAGCACGACGCTGGCTCACCGCGCCGCGCCGCGCCGTCCGACCCGGTGCTACCACCGCGCCGCGCACACAAACTAATTTCTTAGTTATAATTTTACAGATATTTTACAATTTTTGCATACGATGGCTACTACAAAGTAGAGCGCTATTTCCTACATAATATTACAATAAAGTGGCACAATTATTTTATACGAGGTTACGTAGCAAGGGCGAAAACGGTGCGGGAAACGTACCATAACGAAAACTGTGCGCCAAACTCGTCATAAAATGAAAACTGCGCTAAATTCACAGTAACGAAAACTTGTACTGTGACATCAAAAACTCAGCTGCTTCATGAATGTACTGAACTGACAATACTAAATCATCGTAAGGACCGGCTGACTTGTTTCCTCGCTAATTTACTTAACAAAGTACACTCTTTCGGCTTACCGCCCTTTTTGCGTAACCTCACACTATTTTTAACGACTTCAAGAAGTATACCTCAATTTAAAGTCCAGTCTCAGGTCCCATATAATTAATTGTTATGTATAAATAGATAATTATGTACAGTTTAGTATATAATATAAGTAGGTATGAATTTTTATGTACCTATAGCTATTGTTTACTTGATGTGATAAAACTATAGCAATGTTAATTGCATTTGTTTATAAGAAAATATATTAATAAAAAGATTTTAAACATACTAATGTAGTTTTTTGCAGCAGGGATCTACAATCTATTAAAATTATGAATTGCAGCTTGGCGCTACCGATTGGTAGCGGACAGATTCTGTGTTCTGTGGCTCGGGCGCTCGGGCGCTCGGCCGCTCGGCCGCTCGGGCGCTCGCGCCGGACCGACTGGATTGTGGATCGTGACGCAACTACGCGAGAGTCATGGCTCTGCGCCGACTCGTACGACTCGGCTACCACCCGACCCCGACAAACGAAATACACTGAAATATGGGCTTTATGACATGCACTTTAAGATACAGATAACATTGACAACACAAATTAGCAGACCGCTCGCTGACAGCCGTCTGTTAATTTATGTTGCCAATGCGAATCTATTTCTTAAAAGGTATGACATAAAACCCTTAATTGGGTGTATCTTATTTGTCGGATGGGAGCGGAGTCGTAAGTGGGCACAGACCTTTAGCCGTTCGATAGGCGATAGAGGCCGACTGTCGTGCCGGCGTTTTCAGAGTATAAAAATTGATATATTGATAAAATAATTGATATAAATATAAAATTAATTCTGTCTATTACTCTTTGACGCCTTTCGCCTGAATCACTGAACCGATTTTGATGCAATATGGCAGGGATGTTACGGAGCTTCGACTCCGACTCCGTTATGTCGGAAGTTCCGATTAGTTTTACACCTCCGGTTCCGACTCCGGTTCCGAAACTTTTGAATCGGAGGTTAATCGGATGTCGAAGCATAACTTAGCGGCGGCGCCCTGCGCCGACAGTAACGAACAGTTTCGCAGGAACATGTCGCGCAGGGAATCTCCCGCGCACGAGTGTAATGAAAAGTATACTAAATGAGCACAACATAGAAAAACGCAAAATTCCAGCACCTTGTATTAAATTTCCGCCAATATTATCGTGTCCACCAGGCTCAGTAGCGCGCGAATACCTTTTTGGTGACGTCGATTTAATCTACAAGGGGGCGCCTAGTGCCAGAAAACGAAAAAAGGACATTTTCGACGCCGCTCACTGATGTTAAGAAACTAAAAACTATAACAAAAAATATTGACGTGTGGGTACAATCAAGAAAAAGCACAATAACCGAATAGAATTTTAAAAATAGATCTGATTTTTTTACAAAAAAGAAAATTAAAATGGCACCTGAAAAAACTATTTTAATTCATGTACTCGAAATTATCAGCGATGACCCCACATTATTTTTTGATAATAAAATTTCTAATTTTACGTTCTATTAAAGTAACCGAACCACAGAATAAATATTAGACCGAACACTTTTTAAATGTATGTTTAATTATTGAGTAATTAAATAAAACTTGGTCAAAAATTGACTCCTGATTTAATATTGATTTCCCCTCCAAACTGTGTCATGCTATTCTCTACTTTATGCATATCATATTAAGGGCCTCGCGCGGGTGAAATCAGATTTTTTCCTGGCATTAGGCGCACTATTAAGAAATATCTTAGACTGAGACAGCTTCAAAGCTTATGTTCATGAAGTACATATCACACTTTTGGTGTCAATGTATTTAATTTAATTTGTTTGAAAACTTTTGTTCATTTAACATACTCTATATGGTACTTTGGGATTCAATTAATTTAATTTTTTGTTTATTTTTGATAATTCCATTTTTTTTTCTTTTTTTTTGTGATATTTCATGAAACAAAACAATGAAAAGTTTGAATGAATGTTTTATTTGTCCTAAAATAAAAATCTCTCTCCTACCACTACTTCTGACCCTACCTCCGACTCCGGTTCCGACTCCGACTCCGACTCCGATAAATCAAATTTAAAAACTCCGACTCCGACTTCGGTTCCGATAAGATCACCTCCGTTACATCCCTGCAATATGGTACCTCTACACAGCACGGGGGGTAAACCTCATACAAATCTTATGTCATTTTTTTTTTCTTTTCGCTATGTCATTTGAGTTTGACAACCAGACTAACAAAGCTGACACTTCTGCTCCCCGCGCTTTACTTCAGGAGTCACAATTGGATTTCATGCCAACGTCACTGCTTGTATAATTTAAAAGAGTTCTAGGTACTTAGTCTGTGAATTTAAAAAATCCAAAATTCCACGTTAGGGATACCTATAAATTGGACGGTATCGGTTTATCGATTGTCATTGTCACTAGATCAAATTCATAGTATTCGTTTTATAGTATTGAAACACTAGCGCGTGTTTTTTTAACGCGGTCTGTTCTATGGTTGTAAAACATGTATGTATATTTTAAAATTTGTCACATTGTCTTCAACCGTGTTTTTGTCGTCATTTTTATATGAAAACTTTTGGCTCACCACAGACAGATTTTTCGTGGGCTTTCTTTTTGAATTGAATTCTAACGTCACGCTCGCAAATGATAAAAAAATCTTCGGCTAAACTCGGGACCATGGCCACTGGCCATGTTTTTTTTTTTAAATAAAGAGTGACGAGACGAGCAGGACATGTGCCTGATGGTACACACACATGAACAGCAACATACCTGCCACATAACAGCACAGTGACACGCAGCTATTGGAACATGAAGAGTCCAAATCATTACTTAGCACTGCACTGCGCTCGTCACCCAGAGATCTAAGATGTTATATCTCTAAGCCCTGTAATTTATCTGGAAACATTGCCCTTCAAACCGGAACACAGTAAGGTTTGCACATTACTACTTGGCGGTAGAATAACTGGTAAAGGTGTGGTACTCCCCAGGCGGACTCTACTAAGAGTCCTACTATTACTAGAAATGCGTTAGCATTTCCCACTGGCCATCTAGATATGCGTTAGGATTTCTAGATGACCATGATCATAGTGACGCCTTCAGATTTCACCCGCGTAGTGTACAAAGTAAGCTATCAAATTCTGAGTTATACGTTTTCACTACTATCGGCAGTTCCTATGACTGCTATTTTTTTTAACCATGCTCAAACAAAATCACAGAGATCAAAGGTTAGTAAGGACTGCATGAAAGAAAATTGGCCAAGTGATTCAATGTTTTTTATGGAATAATTTCATTCACTGAGTAATAAACAGTATTTACACATAAGTCAAAAGCAAAATTTAAACTTTTTACAGCATACAAAATAAATAAATAACCCACACACAGAGAGACATTTCAAAATGTGGAACCTATCTCATAGCCCAAATTTTGTAATCGATCGATCGATATTTGACTTAGTTTCGATATTACGATAAAATTATCACATTATCGGGCATCTCTATGACACTATTGGTATACTTTTTTCATGAAATTATCTAAGGAAATTATAGTATTTATCTATGGTGAATATGACGTTGTCATTGTGTGTTGATAAAAATAATTATTATTGTTTACATGTTTACATTTTCGTGTATTTTTTCGTTCATTTCGTTCTTTATTAGGTGCAAATGTTCTTTTCGCACCTTACCTAAGTTTTATAACAAGTGTATTGTACCAGGCTGCAGTTACTTCGGAAAATACGTCTGTTACATACCTTTCCACATTGGAAAGAAAAACACTCCAAATATGACTTATATCCTGTGAAGTGGTGATTCTTTTGCTAAAAAACTATTGCGGAACTTAATCAAGATGAGTTCTGACTCTAACATTGGACTCGCACTATCGTAGTTAAAATTAAATAACAGAAAGTTTATTGGTACCTACGGCTCAAAACATTTTTGAAAGAAATTGTTCAAGAAGAAATAAATGTATCAAGCCAATTTGCGCTATATTTTTCTTATAGAAACTGGTTCCTTTTAGGCGTAAAAAATTAAATAATGTATGATGTATACCTACCTACTGGCGCGAATGCACGAGTTGGCAAATTAGATCTTTGTGTTGATGCAGTTTGTTTAATTAAAAAAAATAAAAAAAATGGCGGCGTATCATTTTCAGCACAGATAAAGTGAATTTAGTCTAGTAACCATAGACCAATGTTCCTTGTTCCCGACATGTCTGTCTGAGAGTATCTCTCTACCTGGTCTGTGCTACACAGGCAGACTTGACCCAGGAAAGAACAAGGTCGACTTTTTATCACAGACAAAAAGAGTTGAAGGGGTGGCAATGAGGAATGAAAGTTGACATAGAAGTTCGTCAATGTTGAAGAAGACTGTAAAATTTTGTCACTAACACTTCAAATCCATACTATTATCTATAGGTATATATAAAAGCGAAAGGTCACTCATCAAGGAATCTCAGAAACTACAAATGCTAGGAATCTGAAATTTTGCATGAAGGTCCCTTTTAGCACGTAGGCACTCGCTAAGACGGGGTTTTGCGAAATTCAACCCCTAAGAGGGTGAAACAAGGGATCAACGGTTGTACGAAAATTCGTCATTTTCAAAGTTATCAAATTTTGTAGCTAGACGCTTGATACTAAGCAATTAAATGTTTGCTTTATCAATTTTGTAATTTCGAACTGTACGGGGGTGAAATTGGGGTTAAAATGGGGGATGAATGTCAATATGGAAGTAACCAACCGTTGAAGATAAAACCATGAAACTCTGTAAATAGACACATGACATGAAGCAAACGAATGTTTGTTCTATCAGTTTTATAATTTCGAACTGTACGGGGGTGAAATTGGGGTTGAAATGGGGGATGAATGCCAATATGGAAGTTCCCAACCGTTGAAGACAAAACCATGAAACTCTGTATATAGACACTTGACACGAAGCAAACGAATGCTTATGGTACGGGGATGAAATTAAGGTTGAAATGGGGGATGAATGTCAATATAAAAGTTCCCAACCGTTGAAGATAAAACCATGAAACTCTGTATTTAGACACTTGACACGAAGCAAACGAATGTTTGTTCTAGCAATTTTGTAATTTTGAACTGTACGGGGCTGAAATTGGGATTGAAATGGGGGATGAAAGTATATTTATGCAAGCTCCCAGTCGTTGAAGATAAAACCATGAAAGTCTGTAAAATTTAGGCTCTTGACATGAAGCAAATAAATGTTTGTTCTGGCAATTTTGTAATTTCGAACTTTATGGGGATGAAATGGGGGACGAATGTGAAAGCGTCACACCTAAACAACTGAACCGATTTTGATGAATTTGTATAAAATTGTTTTATATATTATAATATAGCTGTTTTTAGTTACCGTCAATGTGTATAGGTGTACAAATAGCTACTGTTAATATATATTTTGCGCGGACGAAGTCGCGGGTAACAGCTAGTATAACAATAAATGTGAAAGCAACTCTGCCTGTAATGCTTGAACGCCTAAATCACTGAACCGATTTTGATTCAATTGTAAAAAATGTTATAATAAAAGCTGTTTCAAGTAAACGTATCTACATTTGCATGGGTAAAAATACTGCCTCAGTTACATCAATATTTATTTCGCGCGGACGAAGTCGCGGGTAAAAGCTAGTTATTATTAAAGTAGGCTTAGAACATTGTTCAAATCCCAAAAACTTCGAAGTGTGCAAATAAAACAAGTTATGATTTTAAAAGGCAACACTATATTATGTAAATCCAGTGGTGTTAACATTTCACAGTTTGCTTATGAACATTGTACGTGTAATATCGTTAGCGTGTTTTAGAATACAACTAGCGCCATCTATGTCGTCTAGGAAGTATTAAACAAAGTATGAACATACCGGCCGCCATGGACCATGTCCATTAAACAAAAATACAATGAATATTACAAACAAAATTGAAAAAACGTAATAGTAAAATATTAAATGGTTATCTGTCATTAGTTACCGGCAAAAGAATAAGCCTTGACACCGGTCTCTTGATAACATTTCCCTTATATTTAAGTGTTACCACACGGGTAAGGTTGTCCAAACCGGGATGTTTCGCAATAACTACTCCAAACAGCCATCGTGCCGGAGGGAGATCGCCCTCTTTGACCAATACGACACTTCCAATTTGTGGTTCCGGTGTCTCTTCAGACCACTTGTATCGATGTTGCAGTTGAGTCAAGTACTCGCTGGACCACCTGCGCCAAAAATCCTGGACCATTTTTTGAATTAAGTGCCATCTTTTTAGGCTGCTAATATTTGACGTTTCATAATTGAAACTTGGTGGCACTACAAGTGGTTCACCTACCAGGAAATGACCTGGAGTCAATGGATTACTGTCTTCAGGGTTGCTGGACAACTGCGAAATTGGCCTTGAATTCAAGCACGCCTCTATTTGTGACAACAAAGTTGTCATTTCCTCAAATGTGAGGGTGTTTTCGCCAATCACCCGTCTGAGATGATGCTTGGTGGACTTCACGCCTGCTTCCCAAAGTCCTCCAAAGTTTGGAGCACGGGGAGCGATGAAGTGCCACTCTGTGCCATTAGAAGCTAAGTAATTTGCAATGTCATCTGCTACGTAGGAACTTTCAGCGTTAAACTGCTCCTTTAACTCTCTTGCGCTTCCAACGAAAGTGGTACCGTTGTCGCTCCATAATTCAGCAACATGCCCACGTCTGGCTACGAAGCGTTTGAATGCAGCCAAGAAGGTTTCTGAGGTCATATCGCTTACTATTTCTAGGTGTATAGCTCTAGTGGCCATACACACGAATAGACAAATATAACCCTTTGTAGAGCGGTGACCACGTCCTTTAGTCGTTCTCACGCTAATTGGACCTGCATAATCCACTCCACTTCTGTGAAAAGGCCTATGTGCCGTCACCCTAGATGACGGTAAGTGTCCCATCATCTGTTGATTAGTCTGAGCTGAGTAACGAATACAAGTTACGCAATTTCTTACAAACTGTCGCACAAGATTCTTTGACCTTAATATCCAATACTTGGCTCTCAAATAATTAAGCATTATTTGAGGACCCCCATGCAATGTTTTGTTATGTGCTTCATCAATGAGAAGGGTTGTAAAATGCGAATCGTGTGGAATGATAATCGGGTGCTTCATGTCATCGCTGACAGGAGCACTGTGTAACCTACCACCAACTCTCATCACTTGATGAGCGTCCAAAAATGGATTTAGTGAGGTAAGCTTATGCTTTTTGTTTAGCTTTCCCATTATCCGCAAATTTTCAATCTCTTCTTTAAAATGATTTATTTGGCAGAGTTTTATACATGTAAGTAGTGACTCCTTTAGTTCTGTTGCTGTTAACCATTCCTTTTTATTTCCAGGTTTGTTCCATGTCAATACTCTTCGGCAGTAAGCTACAACGCGGACCAGCTTCCTCATAGATGAGAATCTGTTAAGAATGTCAATTTCATCATCACAGGTAGTAGCGTGGCTTTTTATTTTAGGCTTTCTCTCTTCTAGATTCGTATTTATCATTTCTTTCCTTGTGTAGTCTACTTTTTCCAGATGTAGCCAAGCTGGACCATTTTTCCAGATCTGAATTTCTACAAATTCTGAGGGTTGAACTCCTCTTGACGCCGAATCTGCAGGATTTTCCTTCGAGACAACATGCGACCATTGATCCGCATCAGTTATGGCAAGTATTTCTGCTACTCTATTTCCAATGAATGTTTTCCAGCGACTAGGGTGACTGCTGAGCCAAGCAAGCACGATGGAAGAATCAGTCCAGGCGTGGAGGTTGTGTTTGGGGATTGACATGGTATCTGCGACTTCATTAAGAAGTTTAGCCAATAGTACTGCACCACACAATTCCAACCTAGGAATTGAAACTTGTTTAATAGGTGCAACCCTAGTTTTAGATGTAATTAAATGAACGTTAACATTACCGTCGCGATCTATGATGCGAATGTATACCACGGCTGCATAAGCAACACCAGACGCATCAGAAAATCCATGGAGCTCAATGTGCTTATCATCTTTGTTCATATTAATCCACCGAGGAATATGAACTTCTGTAAGCTTATTTAGTTGGCTTCGGAATTTCATCCAATCCTTGAGCAAATCTGAGGGGAGTTCACTATCCCACTCAATTCCTGAGAGCCATATACGTTGTATGAAAACCTTAGCCGTGGTGATGACGGGCGCAAGCCATCCCAAAGGATCGAAGAGACGAGCGATGTCCGATATGACTTTCCGTTTCGTGATCGGAAAGTCTATCTGTTGAAGATTAACTGTGAATTGGAATTCGTCGTTTTCTCTATTCCAGGTGAGGCCCAAAATCTTCATATTCTCATCAGTTTTTAATTCTAAGTCTTGACCGAAATCCTTGGACTCAACCTTCATAGTGTCGAGCAATAATTTGGAATTGCTGGACCATTTTTGAAGTGGAAATCCTCCACGGTTGAGCAAATAGGTGATTTCCTCATAAATTTTCACACCTTCAGCAACCGAGTGACACCCTGACATGAGGTCATCCATGTAGAAGTCATTAAGGATTCTGGTGGAGGCCATGGGAAACTGAATACCTTCACTGTGTGCCAGTTCCTGTAGAGCTCGAACGGCTAAATATGGAGCTGAAGATGTTCCGAATGTGACCCTTAAGAGTCGGAGATGCTGCAATTCAGCTTCTGGACTATGGCGCCATAGAATGCGCTGAAAGTCTGCATCTTCCTCGGCAACCTTGACTTGCCTGTACATCTTAAGAGGAGGAATGATGCTAATTCGACTTCTTTGAATGCCTGGACTGGGAAATCTGTTAAACAAATCGCACTGAATAAAATATATGTCATTTTTGACTATATTTCTGATGTTCTGCTTGGCTACAAAACACGATTGAGAAAAAAAATCTCGATAGAAAAAAATCGCGAAAATGTCTCTAAAAAAAACTCACACATCTACTACACTGTTATTCACTAGTTTATCATTATGAAATAAATACAGGTGATGCACCTCATCTAAATTGATGTGTTGGTAGAAAAATATTTCATATATCTTGATTTTCATCTGAAAAAATAATTATTTATGTATTCGCTATGGACGGTTAGTATGTCCAGAGCCGTTAAGGACGACAGACGTACGGCCGGCTCGAATGCGGTCCCCGACTAGGAAATTACGAATAGAAAACGAACTGTCGATAAAACAGTTCTAATATCTCTATTACACATCAAACGAAATTTCAAACTACAGTTACTGATTGTTAATTTGGCTACGCAGATGTAATACTTATTAGTCTATTCGTTAAGCGTCTAGGTATAATAACGTAAAGCTTCAGACTCGTGTCCCAACTAGGGTGATTTATTTTTGCAGTTTTTAATAAATTTTGTGTTTGACCGAGACTATAAAATATGTATTTAACCTACTTCAAAGAAAGATGAGGTCCTCGGTACGGTTATATGTTTTTTATGGATCCTAATACGCGCTAGCTCCGCCAATTGTGAATCGATTTTGATGTTTTTTTTTGTTTGGTACCTACGTCATAAACATAGGTCTGTATTATCGAAATCGTTTGCCGTAATATTTGAAATATTAACAAAGAAGTAAAATTACAGTTCAATCAATTTACTCGTATTTTTGCTTTCATATCAAGTGGAATTAATTTTATCAATGATGAGAGATGAGACCACTTATTTTAATTTCATCCATATTTTTTAGTATGATTATTTTATACTGCAATTGAAAACATGGACAGTGATTCTTATTTTCGGTACACAGGTATAGGATTCTCTAGTGTAGTGGTCAGAGGTCTTGAGGTATGAAACGGCGCGAACGTCGACGTCGGTTCGCCAAAGTTCGGCAAAGTCAATTAATATTCGTTTTGCATAAACATTTGTTCTTAAAAATCTTAATAATCTATATTTACTTACAATTAACACACATTAAGAGAAAAAAACACAAAATAAAAATGTACAATTATTGTTAGACTCCGCGCCATCACTGAAGTCCTTTGGCGAAATGATTGAACTAAGCCACTATAATATCATAGGTTTCACCTGTCATTGTGGAATACGACAGTGACTCCTTTCGCCAACGGTCACGAGTGGTGGCGCGGAGTCTAGGTAAGAAATGCTAAAATAATGTGAATTAATTATTTATAATAGCGCCATCTATCGAGTCAGCAGTGAAACTATGATCTTCTGAAATCATGACCACCTTGACCGCATGTATTGTAGTGGCGCTTCAAGCGCCGATATCTCAATTTCGATTAGGGTTATTCAGCGTCTTAACAATGTCAGCGATAAGTGCAATTGGATAACAACGCCAGCGCATTACTATGTGCCTCAGTTCAGGCTGAAGAGTGGGGCCTACCATTAAATCATTGTTTAATGACACTCCATTTGCACCTGGGCAAGATGCATCAAAAACCACGCGAACCTTGGAAGTAGCCTTATCTTGACGTACTATAGCGTGATGTGGCAAATAAACCGCAGAGGAACGGTTCTTTTCGGACGTTCCCACCCTTTGTGCATGCCCCAAAGAAATATATTCATTTAAGACGTTTGCATACTGTTCCTTGACCTGAGGGTTTTTGAGGAGACGTTTCTCTAGCATACGAAACCTTTTCTCAGCTATCGCTCGAGAATTTCCGTATTTGCAACGAGGATCATCCGATTTAAAGGGCAGTTTAACGATAAAACGACCAAATTGATCTCTGGTAGTTGTTTGAGCAAACAATTCTTCACACTTAGCTTCCTCGTGTGTCAAACGCTTGCTGCTGCGGTGAGGTTCTGCCTCAAGTTCCCAAAATTTCTTCAATATGTCATTTTCGCTTGCCTGCATTGAATGCATGCTTACTATGACGTTATGGCATCTATCATCTTGTCTGGTAGGGTTATCTTGTACCTTGCCAGAGAGGATCCAACCGAGTCGAGTGTTTTGAGCAATCACTGAGCCCGGAGCGTCCTTGATCAAACCATCTAATAATATTTGGCTGTACACCTCCGCACCCAGGAGTAGATCTATTTTGTTTGGTGTGCCAAACGATGGATCTGCTAATTCCGTAGATGAAAGAGCTGGCACAACGTGAACCATGACCTTCTTACTTGGAAGGAAACTGGTAAGCTTACTTAAAACATGAGCTTTAACGGTTAACGTAAAGCTGGGGTCTAGACGAGACTGAACTTTTACCAATACTGAATAATTCGACGATAAAGTCAAACTTTGGTCGCCGCCTAAACCTGTGACTAAGCTTGTTCCTGGTATTTTCTTAAGCCCAAGGAGCTGAACTGCAGCTTCGGTGATAAACGAAGCTTGTGATCCTTGATCTAATAACGATCTTAACACGTAAGCAGTTCTAGTTTTAGTTGAAGGTACTTTCACAATTGCTGTTGCCAAGAGCACTTGGCTGATTGTATTCGAGAAGCACGAAACAAAATGTGATTCTGATTCTGGATCTACACTCTCGGCCTCAGAAGAAGACGCTGTTGTTTCAGTTACCGTAGCTACAACATGACTCTCTGGAGGCTGATCAGCTGTGGCTCCGCCAACAACCGATTTGAAAGTTTTTAGATGAAGTAAGTAAAGTGTGGTGTTTTTTATTACAAAAACGGCATCGAGTAGACGAATTGCACGAATAAACTGAGTGGTCGGGAGACATACAATTAAAACATAAATAGTGAGTTTGGACAAAACTACGGCGTGTGGTAACATCATCTTTGGCAAACTTCTTGCAATTGAACAGTTTGTGATTTTCCGTACAAAATAGACAAGAAACAGTAGTAGCAACATGATTGGAAGAGACTTTTTCTTCCTTTGGAACCTTTGTATTTAGAAATTCTAACGAACGAAATTTAATTTGTAGAAATTCTTCAAAATCTTTTAAACTTGGTAACTCTCTACTAGACTCACATACTTTCTGCTCCCACTGTTTCCTACTTTCCGGGTCTAGTTTCTGACTAATAAGGGAAATCACAATTACATCCCATGAGTTTACGTCTATACCTAAATTTTCTAAAGCTAATATACATTCTTTAGTTGTGTCCAGCAACTGTTTAATAGCATTGGACGACTCTGATGTCAGGTTCTTTTGGCCTGTTAAACGTCTTAAAATACAATTTGCAAGATATTTTTTGTTATTGTATCTGCCTTCTAACTGACTCCAACATACATAGTAATTATCAGATGTGCATGGAAAATGTCTTAGCAACATTTCTGCTTCACCTGTGAGAGAACCCTTGAGATAGTGCAATTTCTGCACGTTATCTATACTTGAGTTATTGTGAATTAAAGACACAAACAAATCACGAAAACTGCTCCACTCAGAGTAATTACCGGAAAATTTCGGTATGGTTATCTTTGGTAGATTTACATTATTACTGCTCAATGGTTCTTTCTCAGTACGACTGATAGTTTCAGAAGGTGGCTGAAGCGATTGCTTCACTTTGAAAAGAACATCCCTTAATAAACCTTTATATTCTATGTATGCTTCTTCTACCGCAGAATATGTATCATTTGCAAAGTATTCAGTCTGCTCCAATTCCTTGGCATCTAAAGCGGATACAATTTTTTGATGATTGCTTTCAAAAGTAGACCAATGCTGATCTATAGCCTCCAAACGAGTCTCAATGTAACCCAACGTAATACGTTCTTTAGGAGACTTTTTAAAGTTAATTCTTGTATTATTAATTTTTTGTTTTATATCTTCTTGAAGTTTTAAATATTTATCAGCCATAATGAATACACAAAAAATTCAAAGACACAACAAAGTTAAATAAACGTAAAAATGTAATATACAAATAATAATTTTAGAATATCCGTTGCACACAAAGTTTCCTGAAGAAGTCGAAGAATGTACACAAAAGTAGAACACAATAAAAAATCACAAGTCCAATAAACAGTTTCTCAAATTTTTCTAAGTGTTTGTAACTTCTATCCGAAAACCGGCATGGATTCCCCGTCACTTCACTTTTCTTAAAATTATTCTAAGTCCATGCATTACTTTTCGAATTTTTCTAAGTCAATGATCACTCACTATTTTTTCTAAGTTTGAAACTGGTAATAAATAAGGTTCAATTTTGTACTCACAGTTTTGTCCTCAAGATACGGCACTATAGACTCACAAGAACTTTCGCTACAACTTTGAATAGGATGCTCCTCTTGTTACCACGGTTGCTTGGTTCACGATGAATGGATGTCCCAGGGGGTGCTCCCCCCGCTGCCAAGCTGACGCTGCAGCAGACGCGCGATACTCCCAACCCGTAGGTGCCTCTTCACCAGGGCACTGAACAGCGATAGCGTACCACTGCCCGACTTGTGTAGGGCGGACGCAGGTCTACTTCAATGCCTTACCGGCATACGAAGGACCATGTTCAAATCCCAAAAACTTCGAAGTGTGCAAATAAAACAAGTTATGATTTTAAAAGGCAACACTATATTATGTAAATCCAGTGGTGTTAACATTTCACAGTTTGCTTATGAACATTGTACGTGTAATATCGTTAGCGTGTTTTAGAATACAACTAGCGCCATCTATGTCGTCTAGGAAGTATTAAACAAAGTATGAACAAACATTTAACGTCAAATAATGTTCGAACGGACGAAACGACAGATCGAAGTAGAACCGGAGTAAGAAAGTCGCAAGTTTATTTCGAAATTACGTTTTTTCGAAACGTAAACGAAAAAACGTAATTTCGAAAAAAAACTCGCGACTTTCCTACTCTCGTTCTACTTGTTTCGTCCGATACAACATTGTGTCGGGTTTTTGGGCCACAAAACTCTCCGTAACAACGTTTTAGAAATCGCAAGTGTGTCCCCAAGGGTTGCGTACCTGGTACTTACCTAATTTAACCAAGAGGTATACTCTCAAGGTGGTTATGGCGTACGCACCCTGGGAGGCATACCCAGATACAGAGGTTGAGGCTTTGTATGAGGATACCTATATCAAAGGCACTGCACCATACCTCCAAAGCCCACTTCAACGTTGTTACGGGAGATTTTAACGCCAAAGTGGAAGTACAGACCTGCAGCGAATCGGTAGTAGGACCACACGGTTTAGGACGAAGGAGTGACAGGGGGGGACAAATGCTGGTCGAGTTCATTGAAAAGGAAAGGCTGTTTCTGATGAATTCGTTCAACAAGAAACAGCCGCAGAGGAGGTGGACTTGGCGAAGCCCCGATGAACGGACGAAAAATGAGATTGATTTCATCATTGCGTATAAAAAGCGTATAGTTAGGGATGTCTCAGTCATCTCTGGATTTGCTACCGGGAGTGACCACAGGCTTGTTCGAGGCACCCTGAATATTGATTACAAGCTTGAACGCGTCCGCTTGATGAAGTCAACACTCCGTCCGAACCTTCTCCAAACCGTGGTTGGATCTGAAACGTTCCAGTAAAAACTGGAGAACCGATTTGCTGCCTTGGAAACCACAGAAAGCATTGACCAAAAACTCGACAGTGGTACGCGTCCTGCATGATGAAGGCACAAAATTTTGAAATGCCACACAAAGGCAGAAAGTCTTAGCTTTCGAAGGAAACTCTGCAACTCATGGAAGAACGACGAAATCCCATGGTAACTTTGTCAGAACAAGGGGCTCTGAATAAGAAAATCACCAAACTTGTATGACGTGACCTCCGGTTAGCAAACGCGCTCTTGATTGAAAAATCAATCGAACAAAATAGGGGTTCAAAAAGTTTTCGTCAAGCCATTGGGTATAAGCCACCTGACAAAGTTAACCTCCACCACGGGTAGAGTTGTTGTATCTAAAGCAGACATTCTTTAAGAAGTGGAAAACTTTTATGGCCAGCTGATTGTACAGAAGACAAAGGAGTACAATCGGCCCCTTTGCTTAGCGTTTGTGGACTATGAAAAGGCGTTTGACTCCGTCGAGACCTGGGCTGTTCTGGAGTCTTTGCAGCGATGCCAAGTTGACTGGCGATACATCGAGGTGATGAGGTGTATAAATGACGCCGCTACGATGACAGTCCAAGTTCAAAACCAGCAGACGAAACATATCCCTCTCCATCGAGAGGTGTGAGACAAGGGGATCTAATTTTCCCGAAATTGTTCTCCAACGCACTAGAAGATATGTTTAAGACGCTGGATTGGGCTGGACGTGGTATCAACATCAATGGCAAATGTATCTCTCACCTAAGATTTGCAGACGATATCGTCAGATGGCTGAATCGCTGGAAGACTTGCAACGGATGCTGGACAGCTTGGCCAACTCTTCTCAATGCATCGGTCTCCGGATGAACTTGGACAAAACCAATGTCATGTGCAACGAGTTCGTTGCTTCGGGACCGATTGCCGTAAATGGAACCACTCTAGAGATTGTTCGAAGATATGTTTACCTAGGACAGACGCTCGAACTGGGTAAAAATAGCTTTGAGAGTGAAGCCCTGAGGAGAGTTCAGCTGGGTTGGGCAGCGTTCGGAAAACTTCGTCGAGTCTTCTCATCACCCATCCCACAATGTCTGATGACAAAACTGTATACCTAATCAGTGCGTCCTACCAGTCATGACCTACGGTGCTGAAACGTGGACACTAACAGTAAAAGTAGTCCGAAAATTCAAAGTCGCTCAGCGAGCTATGGAAAGAGCTATGCTTGGAGTTTCTCTGAGGGATTGTATTCGTAATGAAGTCATCCGTCAGAGAACCAAAGTCACCGACATAGCTCAGCGCATCAGCAAGCTGAAGTGGCAGTGGGTTATCATATCTGTCCCAGAAACGGTGACCTTAATAAAAACCAAGGCAAACATGAAGCTGCACGAGAGCGTGCCCCATGCGGTTGTTGCAACCTCACGGCACACGGGGACCTTCACGTACTACACCGACGACGCCATCGGTCGGTTCGTGCGCCGAGCGTTGGCTGCATCACCGAAGACCATCCGAGAGTTCAACCTACACATGGCCATCAGGGACAGAAATGCAGCTGTAGTGGAGGCTCTCGGCCGGGAGGAGGCGGCTTAGGCAAATGGCAATAAGGCAAAGAATCGATGTCGAGTCGATTACTAGCGGAATCCCAACCGGTAGTGATCGGCTCAACAGACGAGCACTAACTAGTATTAGGTTTAAAAAGTTCCCAACTCCCCCCTTATTTTCCTTTTCTTCTGATTATCCAAGAAATATGTAAAAATAAATAAGATTTGAAATGACAAAAGTCACGGACCCCGGAGTCTGTGGAGTAGCAATTTTGAATAAAAAAAAAACGGTGACCCTTGGGGTAGATGAGTTCTGGAGTGGAGACCGCGAATCGGCAAACGTAGTGTAGGACGCCCTGAAACTAGGAGCGACGATTTACGGAAGGCAGCTGGTGGCAGTTGAAAACGTAAAGCCGAGGATCGGGCTGAGTGGCGTATCATTGGAGAGGCCTATGTCCAGCAGTGGACGAATGTTGGCTGATTATGATGGTCATGATGATCGTTGGATTTTGCTTGTACTCCAGCGTTTATCTCAAATCAAATATTAGGTACCTACGCGACAACTCTTTGTGAGCGTGAATTAGCTGATCTCCTCCTCCTAAGTACAAACGCTGGACGTTGGCGAAATTGCGGTGACTTTATCGAATGGAGGCCAAAAGAAAAGGAAGTGTGGAAGACATGCCCTCTAAAATTAAAAAAAAAGTACTTATGGGAAACGAACTCGATTGGCGCGAATTTAATTATTTTGATATTTTATTTTATTAATTACAAATAGTGGTCAAGTGGTGAAGGGAATAACATATTTTGTAATTAAGTTTTCTTCTCTGTTTGTGGTAAGTTTTCTGTTTTTTCCCCTTTTTTAATGGAGGAGTCCTCTGAGTCAAGAGGCTCTGCTTCCCAACCGGCCTGCTATATTAATCTAGCTTCAATCGAATCAGGAATAGACAATGCGACAATGCAATGATTTCAAGTCAATGCTGCAGACACAGATGCCTCTGTCCTTTGTAATATCAACTTGCTGTCTCTGTTTGGGGGAACATTTTATTAGATCGGTACAAGGAAAAGATATAGGTACAGTACCTAGGTAATACCTATAAAACGCTCAACGGCTGAATCTTGTACTTATTTCTGACTCTGAGGCTAGAAAAAATACATTCTCCTTTACTAAAATCATATCCTCTTGTTACAATAAATCTCATAGTAAGTAACTAGGTACCTACTGATCACAACACGAATCAACTTCGTTTACAGTTTTCGGCAAACACCTAAGAGTTACAAAAACGCATGTCTTGGGAAAGTCGCAAGACTGCATCTCTCCCAAAAGATAAAAGCTCTTCGGACCTTGAATCTAGACTTCAATTCTACAAAAAAAATATGGCAGGTGCACAAGTAAATACAGCTGGGTTGGGTGCGAGAAAGAAAAGGGAAGACCGAGACATAGTAAAAATCTTTCTACAAACAAGACGAAAATGACAGTTACAAAGTGCACGCTATAAATATTTAGAAAAGCAAAGTGTGTTAACCATAGGCCATAGGTGAGTTTTGTATACCATTAGCTCTAAAGTGGCGCACCTTGCTCTATGACTAGTCTCCTCCCTTTTTAAAACTTTTATCTAAATGCTTTCCAAATGACCCTCCCTGACCATAGTAACTTGGTAAGGTGGGGAAAGCCTCTGAAAAATGTTGCTATACTTGTGGAGATGCGATATGTACAGCAAGGCACATATTGGTGGAATGCAAGGTGCTCCTTAATAGGGGTCATTACTCACAGCACCATGACAGAGTACAACGTACGTGACACGTCACATACGTGAAGCCATAAGCCTTTCAGTAGCTAGAGCCCAAAAAGGATTGACGACAAACAAATCAACATCCTATCCTATCCTACTAATATTATAAATGTCAAAGTATGGATGTTTGTATGTTTGTTGCTCAATCACGTCCTAACGTATGAACGGATCGGGCTGAAATATGGAACACAGATAGATTATAGTCTGGAAGAACACATAGGCTACGTTTTATTCCGAAAAAACTTGGCGGGTAACACCGCGGGGCACTGCTAGTTTATAATATTAGTAGGATACTATCCGCTTGCTACACCGCCTGCTCTTCGCGTTTACAATTTTGGCGGGAAAATGGGTGTCAGGTTACATAAGTGCGGTGTTTGTGCTTCGGCATATGAAGTGCCGCCTTGCTTGTATCCGTTTGAGCCCATTCATTCTCAAGAGCGTTTCAAGACGCTTCTAGCGGTATCGTTTGTTTATAATTAATGTACTTAAAATGTAAACTAACATTTTTGACACTTGAGATTTTTTTTTGCGATTTCTCAAGTAGTCGATCAGCTATTACATTAATAATTTATAAAGGAGACAGTGGTTTTATGGCTTAAATGTGTTGTATACGAAATAACAAACTCGAAAAACCAAAAAAAACTGCATTCAATAGCACAAATATATTTTTTAAATTTTTTTCAATACTTCGGGACCATTTTCCCGCCAAAAAATTTAATATTTGTTTTTTTTTAATTTTACGATTTTTCTATGTAAATGAACTCCAATTTTAATGTGGATTATATCAAAATAAAGACCAGTTCAAGTAGACGCCATTAAACACAAATTTATCGGTATAGCTTCCCAAATAAAAACACGAAAAATTTTTTTTTCCCGCCAAAAACCCGACCGCAGAATTAAGTTTGTATATTTTCGTCATCAACCAAGTTTTGGGTACTATATTACACACCGGTGTATCAAGCGGTGTAGGAAAGTGGCTAGTCTGACAGTGTTTTACAGAATGCATTTTGGAGAGTGTTTAGCGGATTTACACGACCTAATATTGCCTTCCCCTTTCTACTACAGGACAAGTCGTAAGTCGGCCCACTACCTACCACCCATACACTGTGGATATTTCTAAAATCCGTACGAAACGGTTTGAATCCACTTTTCTCGTACGTACCTACAGCTTTAGAGTGGAATAAATTGCCGGCCTCCTTGTTCCCTGAGCGATACAATCTAGAACTTTTCAAGGTCAGAGTGAATAGGTACTTTCTAGGTCAACGTGCGTCATCTTCGTAGTAGAAAAGAAGTTCCTTATTTTTCTTATATAACTGTAATTTTGCTAAATTGCCTAGATTTAAGCGATACTACTGTTTGCAACACCCTTAATGCAGGGTATGTACAAATATTTTAAAAATGTTATATATTATGTGCAGTTAAACAATTAAATGTTTTCCGCATTATATATTATAAACATACAATGCTAATCTAAACAAATATCGTTCAGCAGCTTTTCGCTAAATAGCAAAATATCTACAAGTAACTGGGCGACGGCGCAGACGCCAAAATAAAAAAAATATACATTTGACAATCCCACATCGATATTTTATGTCATTAATGTATCTGTCTATCTGTCGATGACGTGACGTTTTGCATTTTGTTTATTTACGTCATTACCTACGTCAAGGAAGAAGAAGATTTCTGTTTTCTGAATTATATTTTATTAATTTCTTGAAATATCGTTCTGTCGAGCGAAATAGAAAAGCGAGCTAAAAATATCTTACTTTACCACGAATTTATTCTCGACCACGATGGCGGAATCGAAAGACAACGGTGACAAACCGCTCGACATCAACGGGAACAACTTCGACCCCGACAAATACCTCGACTGCATCCTGAAGCACGCCAGCCTCAAGCAGATCATGGACAAGGAGGCCGAGGTCGTCACGCAGAGCCAGTTCCTGCAGTCCGAGATGCAGACCTTGGTCTACGAGAACTACAACAAGTTCATCTCCGCGACGGAGACCGTGCGCAAGATGCGGACCGACTTCGAGATCATGCAGCGGGAGATGAACAAGCTGAGCGAGAACATGGACCGCATCACCGGCTTCAGCGCGCAGATCTCCGGCGCGCTGAGCGCCAGCGGCGGCGCCGTCGGGCGGCTGTGCGGGGCGCGGGCGCTGCTCGACCGGCTGCAGTTCCTGGTCCAGCTGCCGGCGCGGCTGCGGCGCGCGCTGGCGGCCGGCCGGCTGGGCGCCGCCGTGCGGGACCACGCGCGCGCGCGCCGCGTGCTGCGCCGCGCCGGGGACGCGCCCTCCTTCCGCGGCATCCGCGCCGAGTGCGACGAGCTGGCGCGCGAGCTGCGGGCCACGCTGCGGGCGCGCCTGGCCGCCGCGCGCGCCGCGCCCGACCTGGCCGAGAGCGCGGCGCTGCTGCGCGCGCTGGGGGAGCCGGCCGCCGCGCTGCGGGCCGACTACGAGCGCTGCGCCGAGGCGCGCCTGCGGGCCCACGTGGGGGCGCTGGAGGCCGCGCGCGCCGCGGACGTGCTGGCCTGGGCCGAGCTGTGCGCGGACACGTTGCTGGCGGACCTGGCCGCGCTGGCCGCGTGCCACCGCGAGCTGTTCCCGGGCGAGGAGCGCGCGCCGCTCGGGGCCGCGCCGCTGCTGCGCGCGCTCGACCTGTTCGAGGAGGTGGCCGGCCGGCCGGAGAACGACGGGACCGACGTGCTGATCCGCGGGCTCGACCGCCTGTTCCGGCGGCTGCAGGCCATGGGGGACCTGCCGAGCGACGAGGCGGCGCCGGAGCGCGCGGCGGACCTCGTGCTGCGCTGCGTGGAGCGCCGGGCGGCCGCGCAGAGCCGCGCCGTGCTGGCGCAGTTCCGGGACGGGCTGACGCGCGCGCGGCAGACGCTGGCCGGCCGCGGCGCCGAGCCGGCCGACCTGCGCGACATCCTCGACTCGCTGCGGGTGCTGCTCACGCAGAAGATCCGCGCGGCGCTGCAGGACCTGATGGCGTTCCTCGAGAGCGACCTGTCGTTCGGGCTGAAGCCGTGGTGCGCGCGCGCGGTCGGCGCCGCCTGCCGGGGCGTGGTGAGCGACACGCTGGCGGGGCTGGCGGCGCTGGTGCGCGAGCTGGCGGACCCGCGGCCGGCCGGGGCCGGCGCCGCGCCCGCCGAGCTGCTGCTGGTGCTGGCGCGCCTGTGCCTCGAGCTGCGGGACGGGGGCGCGGCGGAGCTGATGGAGCCGGCGGCGCGGCTGCCGGAGGGCGCGGCGGAGGGGCTGGCGGGCGCCGCGCAGGCCGCCCTGGACGCGCACGTGTCGCGCGCGGGGCGCGGCGCGGCGCAGATGCTGCGCGTGTCGGTGCTGGCGCGGGACTGGCTGCGCGCGCCGGAGCCGCGCGGGCCGCGCGCCGCGTGCCGCCGGGTGGCGGAGGCGCTGGGCGCGGCGGACGCGGCGGCCGCGCAGCTGTTCCCGGCGAGCGCGCGCGCGTCCAGCGACGGCAGCCGGCGCGCGGCGTGGGCGCGGCCGGGCGCGCTGGGCCGGCTGTTCGCGGAGCGGGTGGAGGTGTTCGGGCCGGCGGGCGCGTCGCGCGCGGCGCTGGCCGAGGGCGCGGCGCGGGTGGCGGTGAAGGCGCTGGGCGAGTGCGTGCGGCTGCGCACGTTCGGGCGGCACGGGCTGCAGCAGGTGCAGGTGGACGCCGCGTTCCTGCTGGCGCGGCTGACGGCGGGCACGCGCGAGCGGGACCTGGCCGCGCTGCTGGACGACGCGCTGGCCTCGGCGGCGCTGCGCTGCCACGACCCGCGCCTCATGGAGCCCAGCCTGGTCGACATCCTGTGCGAGCGCGGCTAGCGGAGCGGGCGAGCGGAGCGGATCCACCTTCCTTAGTACTTAAACAGTAGCGAAGGCATTCAAAGTCTTGCTCATGTGACCTCGAAAAAAAATTGTAAAAGTTACCCACCCAGCACTCTAACCATTCACCCCGAGCTTGGTAGGACAAAACTAGTATGTTATCTATACGTCTGATAAACTATTTCTCGAGGAAGATCTGTTTAAGAGTGACAACAATTTTATGGGTTGTAAATTTGCTGTAGTAAAATTTTGTAATTCCAGAGAGCAAATAATGAATCCTTACATATAAGCATAATTGTTGTAGATAGTCTGGAAGTTTGAAAAACAAGAAATGTGTCAGTCAAGATGTTATACCAATGAAAGCGTAGAAGTGTTTGATCGTTTGGTAAAATATTAGCTGAAAAGGCAATTCTGAATAAATGGTCTAACACGTTGGTGGGGTCCAATTTAAAGTAAAACGATGATGTGCAAGACTGCAACAACTATTGAGGAATAAACCTCATGTCACGTAGTGTGAAGCCTGGTACGAGATTAGTAAACAACAACTCAGGAAAGAGATGGATGTTACATGGTGTGTACAGAGCTGGCTTTAGGCTAGATTAGGCTGGTTTATGCCTGGACATGGAATATTGGATGCAATATTTGTGTTGCTACAATTTTGCAAGAAATGTAAAAGTGCACATAAGAACCTGTTCTTTTGGTATTTATGACTCCCCTATCCGACGACGCGACGTCCCGAACTTTGGTTCTTCGTCAGATTTTAATTAGACAAATAAAATAATTAACTACAAGATTGAGATCTTGTTTGATGCCGAGTATGGACCTTTCCATAGCTTCATAGGTTTCTGTGATACCCTGCTCTATGCTGTTGTGTACTTATTTTATGCATAGCTTCGTGTGAGAGCGTCCACGACACGGTAGGCAAGATTTACTGAGAAAAAATGCATAATAGCCTGTCTACTCAGTGCACACTTCTTTGCCTGAGAAATACTTGCAGTTTAGTATAGTAGACCTAGTGCTTATATGCGTGCGGTCCACAGCCAGCAAACCTGACACATTCAATGTTGCTGCAGGCGTGCCAGGGATCGGCTCTAAGCCCTTACGTAACTGATAACGTTTGTCCTGATAATGGATGCCTTAACATCAAGCATAGGTATAGAATGGTAAGAATGAAAGAAAGATTCATTTGTTGAGGATGTGTGGGCTTACAAGTATGGATTAGTAACATTAAGAATGAGTAGGTATAATGATAGTGGTGAGTAGATGGGAATGTGTGAGTTGCACTTGTAGCTTGTAGAGGAGAAATTAAAATCTGCCGGACTCACCTGGTACAGCTATAGGCCACAGTGCAGACATCATGCGCGGCTCCAGGGGGGGGGGGTCACGGGGGACATGACCCCCCCCCCCCCCCCCCCCAAAATCATAAACATTAGATTAAAAATCTAAATGTCTAATAGTACATAGACTATTTTTAAACTTATTGTATTTCTACTCGTGACCCCCCCACCAAATTTGAGGCTGCGTACTGGTGACCCCCCCCAAAATTCGAGGCTGGGAGCGGTCCCAGCCTCGAATTTTGGGGGGGGGTCTGGCGCGGGCCTGGCAGACGTATGTAGGTATTAGATGCTAGGAGATAGAGTATGAGGTGAGCGGTTCCAATCGGTGGGAGCGCCCAAAAAAGTGTAGGTAAATTAAGTTAGAGGTGTAAGAGGAGCGATCAGATGATGGATTAAAGTGAAACAACAAAACGTGGCGTGCTGACTGCGCCTAGTTGAGAAAAAGCAAGAAAAACAAGCTTACTGCAATGTATATATTATGCATTATAATTATATTATGTTCCCTGGACTTTTTTCTATTACAGCTATGTATTGTTCATGTAACGCTAACATTGTAGATATTTTTTTATTATAAGTACCTACCTAGAGGTACTGGAGCAATTGACTTTAACCTAGTTTTCCGTTAGTAATATGGCTTCCCTATATTTAGTGAACTTAAATATTTATGAATGATCGGATTAATCTGTATAATAAATAAATACCTTAACTAATTAGAATGCGTACTTATTTTACATGAACTATCCCTTAGCCAAATACTATCTAGACACACGGCATTGTGGCCAACCAAGTTCATTCAAGTAAACTGACGAGCCGCACCATGTCTAATAATATTACACGAACCATTTGGAGCTACTTTTGTCCTCCTCATTTATCTATTCTATATCATAACTTAAAAACTATTGCACATTAGCTTGTGAAATTGCTCACACATTGAGACTTGCAGGATATCACATATCAATACATGCTCCAAATATCAGAAACATACCTCAGACGGTTATTTAGATATTAAGTCCTTAAATCGTCATTTTTATCACTGACATAAACATAAAACATTTTATCCAGTTCCAGATGCTATAGAAAGTTCAAATTTGGCATCCAGATAGGTAATTGGGTGCACACAAAGGAAAAAGTCACAAAATGGTAAATTTTACTAATTTTATAAAAATAGTATTTCCATTTGATGTGGAATTTTTGTGAAATTTGCAATCATAATTGGGGGCTGACGGTGTTATTAGTAGATTTTAAAATATGTACTGGGTTAAATCTATAATATCTACTTAGATAGATAAATATAAAACTCTTTGTTGTGGTACAACAAATTTGTAATAAATATTTTAATCATTTTCAAGCCGAACATATAACTTTGGTAGTGGTAGGAGTCTTAACAGAGTCCGCCTGGGGAAGTACCACACTTGCCAGTTATTCTACACCCAAGTAGTAATGTGCAAATATTACTGTTTTCCGGTTTGAAGAGCAATGTTTCCAGAAAAATTACAGGGCTTAGCGATATAATATCTTAGATCTCTGGGTGACGAGCGCAGTGAAGTGCTACGTGATGATTTGGTTTCTTCGTGTTCTAATAGCTGCGTGTCACTGCTATTATGTAGCAGGCATGTTGCTTACCATCAGGCACATGTCCTGCTCGTCTCGTTGTAACTGTTCCGAGAGTGACTCAAGATTTATTTATAACAGCTGATGATCCTGGTTGAACGGGACCAAATCGTGATGGCTTGAAGAGCTAGATTAGAATGTACTTTGCGTCTTTGCCTAAATAAAAAATAATAGTATAATGTTAAACTGAAATGTGTTTTTTAATCCTGGTCGTAGGCGTCAAATTGTACTGACTGCCTTGGACCTGGACTAAATAAAACTGAGTAAAAGTACTCTGGCTGAAGGCCGTAACAAAACATAAGCTGAAGGCTTTAAACAAAAAATGTATATTGAATATAAGTTGAATATAGATAGTGAGCCGTTAAAGAAGTTACTTAAAGAAACAGCTGAATTTAAAGAAGATAAACAAACGAAGATAAATAAATTGTTCAGTTTATTATTTAGATAGATATTGTTAGATTGATTGGCCAAGTGATTTTGTCTAGTGAGACCTATTATAGGACCCACGTTGTATCCACGTTGTACCCGAGGTTCTACGGAAAGACCGGTTTACCTAAACCAAAACGCTCGGCAAGACTACCTACAAGGAAAAAGTCAAACAAGCCCACGGAAAGCTGGAAGGAGTTTTGCACTAATGAGGAGAAAGAAACTATGTGGGACAATATCTACAGAGTGATGAGAAACACTTCGACAAGACAGGAAGAAATACTCCTAAGAGACACCGAAGGGAACACTCTATCCCCACAGCTATCTGCAGAACTACTTGCCAAAACTTTATATCCCGACGACTCTTGAGAGCACAGACCACCAGTGTCATACAGAGCTACGGGAGCAAACCACAGAAACGCCTAAGGACTTACCGGAAAATGATCCACCATTCACATCAGCGGAACTGGAATCAGTATTGAGAACTCTGAATCCAAAAAAGCTCCCGGTACGGACGGGATAACCGCTGATATATGCGCTGCCGCTATACTTACGTTGCGAATGGAAGGTTTTCTTGGCGATAGCAAACAAATGCCTGTCGTTGAAACACTTCCCCAAGCAATGGAAAGAGGCGCACGTGGTCATATTACGCAAACCCGGTAAGACAGATTACACACAACCAAAATCTTACCGCCCCATAGGTCTTCTGTCCGTTCCCGGAAAAAACGTCGAAAAGCTTCTGGTAAACCGACTCCAATGGCATCTCCTCCCAACCATCAGTAGGAAATAGTACGGCGAGAGGCACCGAGGACGCCCTCTATGACCTGGTAGAGCACATCAAAAAAGGAGTTGACAGTAAGGACACCGTACTCCTAATCTCCCTGGATATAGGTAGAGGGTGCATTCGACAATGCATGGTGGCCCGCCCTCAAAAACCAATTAGCGAAGAAGAGGTGCCCAACAAACCTCTACGACATCATAAACTCTTACCTCAGCGACCGTAAAATCAAGGTCAACTATGCAAGAGCAGTCTATGAGAAGGAAACAACTAAAGGATGCGTCCAAGGTTCCATCTGTGGACCGACCTTTTGGAATGTGATTCTAGACTCATTACTACGAATGCTGGAAGCCGAGGGAGTATACTGTCAAGCATTCGCGGACGACGTCGTTCTCGTGTTTACAGGCAGCCCGAACATCATCGAACAGCAAGCGAGCAGGGCGTTGAGCATGACAGTGGAATGGGGTAAAATTAACAAACTCAACTTTGCAGCGCATAAAACCAACGCAATGCTTTTCACAAAAAAGTTGAAGTACGAACCTCCAAACATAAGTCATGTCCGGCGTCCGGCTCGATCTGGGTAGCGATTCTGAAACCATTCGGTTGCATCCGACACGGAATCTCATCTCTCGGTCTTATTACAATTTACCATTTTGTGACTTTTTCCTTTGTGTGCACCCAATTACCTATCTGGAATCTGGATGCCAAATTTGAACTTTCTATATCATCTGGAACTGGATAAAATGTTTTATGTCTAAAGCTTAATCAGTGATAAAAATAACGATTTTAGGACGTAATATCTAAATAACCGTTTGAGGTATGTTTATGAAATTTGGAGCAAATATGGATATCCTGCAAGTCTCAATTTGTGAGCAATTTCACAAGTTAATGTGCAATAGTTTTTAAGTTATGAGGAGAACAAAAGTAGCTCCTAATGGTTCGTGTAATATTACACATGGTGCGGCTCGCCAGTTTACTTGAATGAACTTGGCTGGCCACACTGCCGTGTGTCTAGATCTAGATGTCATTTAGATAGGTACCGAGGCTATTATTGCTGATTTAAAAAAATCTGTTTTGCATTTCTCGTAAGTACCTACTTTGTGTAGTAGGTAGGTACCTATTATTCTCCATCTTTAGTAGGTACCTACCCCAATTCCGCGATTCCTATTCAAACCATGTACCTACTCTAGAATTCCAAATATTAGGTCTTGAACAAACAGCTGCCTCTCGGTTGTTTTCAGCCTCCAGCTGGTAGGTACTTCCAAAGGTGCAAACAGTCTACCTACTTACAATATAATAATTTTATAAGTGAATCTGTTTTTGGTAAAACATGAGCAACTGTTCAGGCTAGCGATTCCGAATGGTTCGGAATCGGCATGACAATCCCTGTCTCTGTCATGCTAAATAGATAAGACAAAGACCGAGAGATGAGAGTCCGTGTCGAATGCAACAGAATGGATTTAGAATCACTACCCAGATTTTAAGTATCTTTGCACCTTTATAAGTGCTTTATGTTTCTTCGCGATGGGCACTTCTTCGCAGCGAATTCGTACTGGCTCGCTCCAGCCGGCTCGAGTTTCCTCCGCACTTCGCATTCGGCCCTTTCCGAGTTCCGAGGTCGCGTGCCGCGTGCCGCTCGGCGTGCGTTTGAAATAATAAATATGAACCACCCAGTTTTCACAGAATCAACTACAGAAAGTACATCCCTATAGAAATACATGTAGGGTAAGTAAAATAAAAAATACCATTTATTTTTGGATGATTTATTTATAACCCAATAATCAAAATTTCATTCTTATATTAAAAATAATCATATTATACATAATATATGTAGATATATTTCATGTTAAATGCTTCTAAAACATAAATTTCACGAGACAGTACTGAACTTAACGAGATACTTACACATGTTAGTCACGAGAGTGCGTAAACAGAATCTACCTACAACTAAAACAACAAATTATATAACTTAGTCGCAGCACGGGCGCGCAGCCCGGGCGTAGGCCCGCGGCCTGTTTATACTCAATATTATCTACAAAATTAGTGATTTCTCATCGATATACTCCGGAGCCACTCGCTCCCGCGGCGGCGGCGTTCCATGAACGCTCAGACCGCCGCCGCTAACAATATTAACACCGACCACCAATAATTATTTATAAAAAATAGACTCTGATTTGTTAATAATCTTCTGTTAATTTAAATATGTATTTTACTTAGGTTATTTCTGCAACAGCAACTACAACAATGTCGCAGCCCCGGCCGGTGGCGGCCGCAGCGGGCACCCTCGCGCTCGCACAGCGGGCACCCCACACCGGGGCCACTCGCGGCTCCGACTACCCGCGCGCCGACTACCCGCCCGACCGCCGACCGCCGAGCCCGTGCTAATATTGACAACTTAACGTACGCACTTTTAACACGCGGGCGCCGGAGAGCCACAGAGCTACCTTAACTCACATGATACCGCATACATACACGAAACGAACTCCTACTCGCATTAATCAACAAACCGGCGCGCCGGGCCGCGCATCAGATGCGCCGGGTCTACCTATACGTTTTTGCTCCCGATCGTCGCCGCGGGGACGAACTTACTCTACGCTATAACATAAATATTAATTCTTAAACCTGAACAAATCTAAACTCTCGAAGAGTTCGCCGAGGGGACGACGGCGTCCGGCCGAGCTCGGCGCTCGTCCTACCCTCGCGGTAAAAATGAGTCTCATCGTAAACCTTCGCAAAAATTGTAAATATATCTGTATCGTACAGTGGTCCATTCGTTCCGGTGAGGTCGGCACTCGGCGCGGCGCTACTGCGCGCGGCGGCGCGCGGGCGGCGGCGGCGCGGCGCGGTCGCGGCGGCGGCGCGGCGGCGTGTGCGCCAGCAGAGCGTGGCGCGCCAGGAGCGCGGCGCTGCCGAACAGCGCGCCGCAGTCGCAGCGCAGCTCGGCGCCGGCGCGCGGCCCGCCTGCGGGCAACACGACGGAACCGTTACCCGGACATTCATCGACACCCAAATGATTTTTTTAATTACCTCCCGAAGTTCGAACGAGTCGCGACGGTCGCGGTGGAAACCGGATCGTCTCAAAGAGAAATAAAAGACTCATCTACCCCATTGAACTCTTAAAACACTAAGAAGCGGCACGCGCTCATCTACGATCACAATGTAAAATCAGGTGACGTCTCCTGATTGAGGCTCAGACGCAACAGGAGCCACAAGTTGAGTGGACGTTCGTTTTGACAATTCAAAAAAATCCGATATGAGCCGTAATAATGTCTTATTCTGCTTTTGCAAGGTGCACAAACAGTTCAAAGACCAAGAACAAGTTCCATGGTATCACTTTTCATGCGTAAGTACACAAAATCTTTAATTATTTCCATAACAGTTCAATGATTATTACATCTAAAATTATTTTTCTGTTGGAAACAATTTTACAATTGGCAATTTCTACAAAGAGACAGATATACATACAGCGTAAGAGTGCAACACGACCGGCGATATGTTAGTTGCGGCTATTTTGTCTCTTTCACGCCAGTGCATTTGTATGTCTTTCTATTCTTGTCGAAAAAAATATCTAAACAAATGTGATGTATAGCTATCTCATTTCCACCTACTGCCTACTTGTCATGATGTCTTTGTCATTCATTCAAACGTCTCTCACGATGCAAGTGAAGCTGTGTGCACATTGCGTATACTTGTGTGAGATTTTCGTTACATTATGCTGTCTTTATATTAGAGTGTACCTTATCTTCGTTTACTTAGTTTCATCAAAGATCTACCCTCATCCGTTCTTATAAAACTTTTTCTTTTCCCTTCAGTCCCCGTTATATTACAATCTTGGATTGTTATCTCTCAAGCCGCCATACTTTCAAGACATAAATCAATGCGTTTGTTTGACACAGCACGCTAGAATATTCCTGGTAGACCGGTTTCGGCGAAACCCGTATTGCCGGTCACTGAAACGGTTGTTACGATTCTAGGTAAGTCTGGTGCCTGTGGTGATACGATCCGTAGTCTTGTAGAGTATGGCCTTGACCGAGATGGGTCTGTAGTTGGCAGGGTCAGCACGACCATTTTTGGGCACAGGTTGCACGTTAGCAAGTTTCCACGATTTCGATACTTTACGAGGGGATACGAAGCCAGTTTATTCCCTATTCGACTAATATGGTCAACACGAGCCCTCTGAAGAACCCTTTTGCATACCTTGGCAGACTTGTTAAACACCTTCTGGACTATTTCCCTTGCTATACACTGTCGAGCATCAACCAAGGGTAGGTAGGTCTCATGTTTAAGTGCTTCAGAACTTTTACATTGAGAGCCAAACCAAGGGCGAGCTTTTCTGCATAATGGGACGTCAGAGTTTCGAATGGAATATTCCATAGCCGTTCATACTACAACAGTCACAACATCCGCGCAGGCTGACGGATCACCAGAAGAGAAGCACAATGACTGCCACATGTACCTAAGATGCAAGGAATGAATGCATCTCGTCCCAATCTGCTGACTTGTATCGCCACAGCCTCTGGTCTCTTTTCAGCTTCATACTCGTATGTTGAGTCCGTTTAGAAGACGCTCTATTCAAGTGACCTCGACACCGACTGTAGTTGACGAGGGCGGTGGTTTGACGCAGCGAGCAAACATCAGTCTGTGTGTGTCGGGTTCCTATAGACAGAGTGAGCCAACGAATCGTCGGATCTAACCGTCACCCTGACGTTCAAGAACAGAAAAGATCTCCTCCTCCACCACTTCTAATTAATAGGTGAACCTAATGTTGATATCGTCGTTCGGCATCCAAATCCGCAAATTCATTTTTTTTTTGCCAAATGTTGATTTTTATCCAAGTCTGGAATACCAAACCTTTAAATACGTTAACCAGCATTGAAAAGTTGACCAAAAGTTACGCATGTTCTTTTATTACGCGAGAGATTCATTTCCGCCAACATAATTTTGTCTCTTCAGACCTGCGAATGCGTCAGTTTAGCGTAGCTTTCTTTTTGACGCACACTTTTGTTATGTTGTTTTTTTTTTTTGTCCCTGTGTCAAATTTCCGGATTGTGGCATTTACGGTATTGGATACCGAATGACGATATGGATTGAGATGAAACGCTCCAACCGGTTACTGCTTCTCGGTCTCCCTTTTAGATGGGAAATCCCCTCATTTGTGAATGAGACGACCGCGTGTTTCATTCGAACGCGTAAAGCGTCCGAAACATCGGGAGGTAATTAAAAATTGTTTTGATCGCGATAAGACCCGTGTAATGTTTTCTATACGAGTTGAAATCATGAAAATTTCCAAGTTGAATGAGTCAGTCGTCACTTTGGCATACATATATGTTATTAAATTAAGAATTTTGTGATTTGTAGCATCTCAATTTTGGCGCACGGGGCTAACTGGAAGGCATACAACAGGGACCTGACCGTGGCCCGCGGAGCCCCCTCGCGCCGGGAGATGGCCTTACCCGGGAGCCGAATTATTGGGTCGATACATTTTTTTCATATCTTTAATATGGAAGATCAAACGCATCAAACAAAATCAACACGCCTTTCAAAGTTGTCAAAATTGGAAGTAGTGTAGATAGTGAAAATAAAGCGAACGCACAAGACCGTAGACAAATTTTTCAATATAAGTAAATGTGAAATAAGATAAAAAGTGACTTACGTTTGTTGGCGAGCGCGGCGGGCGCAGGTCTGCGCTTGGCGACGCCGCCAGAGGACCTCCGCTTGTCCGCTACAGATTTTCTCGTCAACTTTTTCTCCGTTACTTTCGGTATTTTCCCCGTTTCTTTCGGAATTTTCTCTATTGCTTTTGCATTTTTTTCTGTTTGTTTTGAATCATTATCTGCTTCTTTTGACAATTTCCCCGTTTCTTTCTGAATTTTCCCAGTTTCTTTTAGATTTCTTCCCGTTTCTTTCGGAAATTTCCCTGTTTCTTTCGATATTTTTTCCGTTTCTTTTAGATTTTTTCCCGTTTCTTTCGGATTTTTTTCCGTTTCTTTCGGAAGTTTCCCCGTTTCTTTAGAATTTCTTCTCGTTTCTTTCGGAAATTTCCTCGCTTCTTTCGGAACCGTCCCCGTTTCTTTCGGAACTTTCTCGGTCTCTTTCGAAATTTTCTGCGTTTCTTTCTTCGAGATTTCGGGGGCGGTCACGGGGAAGGAGTACTTCACGTCGCTGTCGTCGGAATCGGTCGAGAACGCCGTCTCGGTGTCCGCAAATTTAGGGGGTAGTTTTGATTTGGATGCGGTTTTATTCGACGTGTCAGCGAGCCGGAGCGACGCGGGCGCGGCCGGCTGCGAGGAGCGGCGCGGCGCGCGCGGGCCCGGCGCGGGCGCGGGCGCGGGCGCGGCCGAGGCGCGGCGCGGCGCCCGCTCGCCTGCGCGCGGCCGCTCCAGCTGCAGCGAGCTCCGCTTGCGCGCGCGCACCTGCAGGAAGGCGCGCCGCTCCCCGCGCGCCCCGCCCTCCCCGCGCACCCCGCCCTCCCCGCGCGGGGCCAGCATGTACCGCACGTCGTCCTCGTCACTGGACTCCCCGCCGCGCGGCGCCGGCGCTTCCGGCGCCTTCTGTCGCTTAGGTTTCGGCGTTCCTCTGTCTTTCGACGGCCGTTTCTTTTTCGGTGTATCCGAAGGTTTAGCTCGTTCGAGATCGACTTTCCTTATCTTCTCCGGAATTATCGGTTTTTCTTCGTCCTTGCTCAGGTCCGTTTTTGCAATGTCTCGTTTGAGAGGGGTGTCGAGGGACGAGATCGTTTCGATTGCCGCTCCCGGCGGAGACTCGTCGGCCCGTTCGTCGACGGTCGACATTATTTTTTCTTTTTCATTCTGCTTTATTTCCGGGACGGCGGGGCCCGGCGCCCCCTCCGCGGCGCCCGCGGGCGCGTCCTCTCCCGCGCGCGGCGGGGCCGCCTCGTCCGCGTTCTCGTTCTTCTTTTCCGAAGCCGTGGCGTCGTTATCTTTCGCGGGATCGATGTCGGCGCTCTCTTTGAGCTTGGACTGTCTTTTCTTTCTCGAACAGATAACGGAATGCTTATTCAGCGAGTGTTCGTTCGGGAACACCATGTAACACAGCGAACATTCGTGTATTATATCTCTAGCGGAGAGCGCGCTCTTGACGCTCTTGTCGTCGGATTTGTCGGAGCCAACGTCCGCGTGCTGCTCCTTGTGCTCGATGAGGTGGTGCAGCTTGCGGAACGTCTTGTCACAGACGTCGCAGCGCGGCGGCGCGGGCTGTGCGGGCACGGGCTGTGCGGGCGCGGGCGGCGCGGGCGCGGGCGCGGGCGGCGCGGGCGCGGGCGCGGCCGGTGCGGCGGGCGCGTGCGAGCCGCGGTGCTCCACGAGGTGGTGCAGCTTGCGGAAGGACTTGTCGCAGGGCTCGCAGCGGAAGCCGGCGCCCGCGTCGTCGGCCGGGCGCGCCGCCGGCCGGCCGCGGGCCTCCGCCGGCTCCGCCGAGCTCTTCCTGAGCGGTCTCTTCGACCCGGACTCGGGGTTGTGGTTGATTCTGTGCTGCACCAAGTGATGTAATTTTCTAAACTCTTTCTTACAAACTTCACAGCTGAAGACTTGCGGTCTGTCGGTATCTCGTGCGTCTTTTTCTTTTTTAAGCGCATCTTTCTTGTGCTGCAGCTCGTGGCTCATCAAGTAGGATCGCTGGCGGAACGTCTTCCCGCAGAACTCGCACACGAAACTCTTACTTCGGTGCGGAACTCGGACCTTCGGCTCTTTCTTAGGTTCCTCTTCTTTTTCTTTACTACTTTTGTCAGGTTTTTGTTTGACGGGAGTGTCCTCGATCACTATTACGTCGTCGTTGTTCGCGGGAGACTCGGTGCGAGTTCGTTTTTCCTCTGCTTTAGGCTGTTCTTTGGATTTGTGTGTTTTAGGCGTATCTTTAGAACTCTCACTATTAGAGAGTTCGTAATCCAAGTCTTCACTGTCGGACTCTTGCGACGGCCTGGATCTCCGCGGACTCTTCTTGTCTGACTCGGATCTGTTGGGCGAAACGCCAGTACAATGTTTGACGTGTTTGAACACTACGTTTTCAGATCTAAACAGTTTTTTGCAAATCGGACACACTATATTCTCATTAATTTTGCCCATGGTCCAGTTCTCCCGGACTATTCCTTCATCGGAGCTGTCGTCATCTTGCTCGTCCGAAACGGAATCTCGTTTCACCGGCTTGGCGTCGATTAACCGAGGTTTCTTTAGCGGGCTCGGTGTGTTAGCAGCCGCAACCCCTTCGGGAAGCGGATACTTCCTGGGCCGCCCCCGTCCTCTTTTTACGGGAGTATTTATATCTGTGCTCGGACTTAAGGTGACATTTTTATTTTCAGTTTCCGCTTGATTGTCCAACAGTTCGGCAGCTTTAACTAAATTATCAATAGCGGAAGCTGTATCATTATGATCGGGTATATCGTCTCTTCGAACTACAACATCCTTTATGTTGTCTTGAGTTGAGATCGTCTTTGTTGTGGTAACCTCTCGTCCGAGTAAATAAGTTTTTTTCGGAACTGAGCTTTTAGGTTTAACGTCTTCTGCTTTTCTTTTCTTCTTGCTCATTATTTCTATACCGATGTCACTAGGCTGGATCAGCTCTAAGTCTGGTTCTTCGACCGGAGTCAGAACTTGTTTTCTTTGGTGTTTTGTCTTAATTTGTTTATTTTCATCTATTACATCTGAGAGGCCTGAATCCACAGAATCATTACTAACATTAATCAGGCTGTCGTCAGTAGTTATCGGTTTCTTATTTGGAGATAATTCTTGCCCTTGTACATTTAGTTGACTCGGTACAAATCCCATGTTAGATTCTAAAAATACAACTTTGACTGGCTTTTCTTCAATTATACTAATTGGATGAGGCATCTGATGTTTAGCCGTCAACGACTGATAAGCGCTATGTATTTTGGATTGATACTTTTTATTGCCAGAGTCACTGGCTACATTGCCAAGTTTATTAGCATCTTGACTTTTGTCATTTTGAACATTGTGTCGTGTATTTTGTGAAGGGAGCTTTAATTTCACTTCATTGCCAGTAGGATCAGATTTCGTTACAACTTTTGAAGCGTGATCCTTTTTTTCCGTAGTTGTATGTGCATTTTGTTGTTCTTTACGATCACTAGGAACTGTTAGACTATGTTCACAAGTAATGGAATTTCTTCTAGCAAATTTGTCAAACTCTGTTTCAGTTATTATTTCAACTTCTTTGTTGGCGACATGTTTGTCTATTACCACACCTTTATTTTTCTCTGAAAGATTTTTTCTCTCTTCAATGGGCTTTTTAACTGGAAAAATCTTTTTCTTCAGTTCTAAATCGCCAGTGACAGGTTCATGTTCTATTATTTCTTCATCAGAATCTACATTTTTGGATTCAGTAGTAGGCAAATTCGTGTTCGTTATTTTTGATGTTACGTTCAATGGTACCTTTTTGTCAGTTTTGTTATATGTCTTGAGCGCAGGTTTTGGTATAATGGGTAATTCATGAGGCGGCCGTTCAACAAACGGAATTCCATGTAATTCATTCATTTTCATTTCTATGTCATCTAAAGACACTAAATCACCAACTGAAACTTTGGTCACATTTTGCTTCGAAACAGGTTTTTGTGTATCAAGATCTGGTAGAACAGGATTAATAGAATTTTTAGGTTCATCTGCAGTTTTACCTGGTACTACTCTATGTATCATATCTTCAATCGTTTTATCTATCAAACTAGCCATGTAGCAACTGGCGGTGTTTTGATCTTTTGGAACACTATCTGTTTTACAAACAGTGGCTGTACTCGCCGGAGTAAGTTCAGTTTTGGCAGTTGGTTCCGATTTAGCAGTAACGTTTTGCTCTTTTACTTCGATTTTACCAACAATTGTTTGATCAGTAGGGGTAGATTTTAAATTACAAGGCGCTTTGGCACTTATATCTGTAGGATCGCTCAAGGCTAAATTAGACGAAGTTAAAGATTTAAGGGATTTATCTGGTTTCAAATTTGCTTTATTTAAAGTAGGAGGTTTGACATTGTTCTCGGCTGGTTCGTTATCCTTTTTAAAGGATTTCGTTTCAACTGTTGGCGAAATTATTTTGTTTGAAAACATAGTTTCAGTTTTTAGATTCGTTTTTTCTTGAGCTTTGACTGTGGCGTTGATAATTTGTGCACGTTGACTATCAATTTTCTGGAGCACATCTCGTCTATTTAAATCGTTGGAGTTTTTAATTTGTTTAGAGTTTGTGCTGGGATGAGGTGCCTTGACTTCTTTAAATTTATTCAAAAATTCTTGTCTGTTTGCATCTGTCCATTTGCCAAATGGCACTGCTGCCGTGTGATTGTTATTCATAGGTCTAGACAGCACTACTGGCTTTCTTGTTGGTTCTTTAATTTCTCGTTTTTCGCTGTTATTTGTTGGTTTTTTCTCAGATGTGTTATTTATGGCCAACTCTTTTTGGTTGCCAGTTTTACTTGAGAGTTTCATAACTTCTTCAACTTTAGGAATTTGTATGATATGTTTTGTGCTGGGTTTGATAGCAACTGATACTATAGGAATGTGACTTTCCGATTTAACTGTAATTTTGTTTGTGGAAGAGGAAATTTCAGACTTTTTCATTTCTGTGGAAATGCCAGCTGTAACTGAAAAGCTGGCAGGCGGTTTCACTGGAGGAACAGAATATTTTTTCTGAATTGTGTTTATGTTTATCGGCAATGAAGCCTTATGAGGTCTCGCTTCTAGCTTGGAGATTAGTTGTGCAGGCTTGACGTCTTGAGAAATCAGCTCTTTAGCTGGCTTTTCCATTAAACTATTATGTGACACGGGTATCAACTGTTGTGCTTCATGTAATGATTTTATTTCAGGGCTCACAAATTTTCCTGTGGTGTCTATTTTATGTACAAAAGGAGTCTGTTTCTCTTCTTTAGACTTTGTTTCGTTTTTGTTAGAACTTCCTAATATTATAGGTTTATCTTTGGGTGCCACAGCAGCTGACTTTTCAAAATCATCTAACTTGGCTGTAGAAGTAAATGTTTTCGAGTCTGGTGTTGTCGAGGGAGAAATATTATGTTGTTTGACATTAATCTGATTGTGGTTTGTTTCAATTGATTTATTTTCACCTAACTTGGAGCTAATTACGTTTTCCAAAATTTTACTAGTGCTGTCTGCTTCTTTCTTCGGCTTTGCTGGGCCTGTGAATTCTTTCACTGCAGGAACAGGTACAAGAGAGGCCTCCTTTTTAATTAATGAACTTTCAGACTGAATGTTCTCTAAATCGTCAATTGTTGTCAAAACTTCTGAGATTTTATCATTTACGATTATTCTATCATCTGTTATTTTAGTGGTACTTGAAGGTGTTATCAAAGAAACACTCTCATCAGTGTCAATGGAATACAGTGTGATACTTTCCTGCCGAGATTCTTCATTCCCAATGTTTGTGCATGTGCTTGAAACTTCTGAAAAAGATTCCAGTGGGAATTTGACAATGTTATCATCATTCGCTTTCATGTTGTTGGAACTTCCTACTTGGTTATTTTTTACCATAAAAGATTTCTGTTTTGGATCTGGTGTTATCGGAAAACTTAGGGATATATTTTCAAGTATTTTTATTTTCGATGATTTTTCTTTTACAGTGTCTTTCTTATCCATATCAGTTTTATTTTCAGATATTACTGCTTTTTTATTAGAATCCTCCTTTGAGACCAGTTTACACTCTACTTTTTTGTCGATAACTTTAGGTTCTTCCAATACTTTGTTCATGTTGGCCACCACTGGATTAGGAATAGAAGTCGAGATTTCAATTTTGTCATGTCCTTTAGAAGTAGATGTCGGCACCACTAATTTACCTGGATTTAAAATCATCAGATTATTTTGTTCTTTGTTCTGAATCAGAGTATCACTGTGTTTCAAAATCTTAGCCATCTTATTTTTTTCCTCGGGCGGTTCATTACTTTTGTTATTTATACAGAATTCTTTATTTTCATCTTGAGTGACTTTTGCCTTATTTTCATCAGATTTCACTTCTTCCTTATTTACGTCTGATTTGACTTCTTCCGTATTTTCATCTTGTTTAAAAGTTTCCTTATTTTTGTCTGGTTTGACCAATTCTTTATTTATGTTTGGTTTGACTTTTTCTTTATTTTCATCTCTATTCAACTTACCCTTATTTTGATCTGGTTTCACATCTTCCTTATTTACATCTGGTTCGACCATTTTCTCATTTTTATCATGTTTGGTAGCCGTATTTTCATTTGGTTTAACTTTTTCCTCATTTTCATCTTGTTTAACTTTTTCTTTATTTTCATGTGGTTTGACGATTTCTTTACTTTCGTCTGGTTTCACCTTTTCTTTATTTTTATCTTGCTCGAATTTAACTTCATTTTCATCTTGGTTGAATTTTTCGATTTTCGCTTCTGCCGGACTAAGTTTATTCTTAATCTTAAATTTATCTGTATCTTCAGTATTTTCCAAAGATTTTTTCGCTACTTCTTTTGGTTCATCTTCATTTTTTGGATTATCTTTTTTCACATCCTGTTCGACTGTATTTATTTTCGCTTTTTCTTTTGAATCCATATTTTCGGCAGAGACAACGTGAACAGATTTAACGTTCTCCAGCATACCTTTTTCTTTAGCTGGTGATTCAGTTGGCTTTTGCTTTATATTTTCCGTGTGAACTTCTATAGTTTTTTTGGCATTTTCAGAATGCCTGTTAGGATCTAACTGCATATCAACCATGGTTTTAGTAAGGGGCTTGCCTTCTTTATTGGGTGTTGAATGAAAAGTCATAGGAGTAAAACTGCCTACAACAGGTGATTTTCGCGATTCACTAAATTTCATTTTTCCATTAAAATTTACTTCTGTTTTACAATCTGGCGATATTTCTTTCATATCGTTATTTTGACTTTTAGAAGTCGAAGCAACAGGCTCTTTTTGAGGCGATTTGTTTTTCCCTTCAACTCGGCAAACTTGCACAGCTGGTGGGGAGTCACTTGCAGTTTTCTTGCTATCTACAGCAGGCACAGGCGGAGAATTCTTATCTAATTGTTTTCCTTCTTTTGGAGGCTGGAAATGAAATAAAGATAATGTTTAAAAACAAATTTAAGCTTTTCCTTATGTCTAGATGTACCTACTAAAGACACAATCCATGTTCAGTTGTTGGTCTGCCATACGTAACCTGATATCCTGAAAGTCCATTTACTCAATGTCAGTGTGCTCTATCGCATACCACATTGTTGTTTAACATCCTACAAGATGGCGGTCAAGTGCATATCTATTATTATTGATAATAAAAATGCCAAGTGACAATTAATTAATTTTCATGATCCATCAAAGGGCTATCTTTAATACTTAGATACTTTTGGGATTCCTTACAAAAACTTATTTATACTCAGGTGTCTGAGTGGAACAATTGTACAGGAATGAAAATTATTATCAAGGCTTTGTTTGCCATAATATGATAGATAGTGTGATGCAAATTTTAACTTGAAACATGGACGAACTAAACAAGTCAATCCCAAACAAACAAATGGATGTCTGAAAAATCGGTTTACCAACGTTAGTTTAACATAACAATGTCATAACAAAACATAGATGAAATAATTGCATACCATGCAATCGAGTGGAAGAGAGATAGATGCGGCGCAAGCGGAATTTGAGCGTAACGGGACACTTTCGTGCGTGCAGCCGGAGTTCAATCCATTTATTAGACGTTGACAACCGCAAAAAAGAAATACCTTCCTCCGCTTGTTTGAAAACTGACATGAGTTAGTTATGACATGAGTTGTAGTGTAATACGCAGGCACCTCAACTGCTTCTGCTGTCACATATTTTTTTTAATTTCATCTCATTCTAACGTTGTAGAAAAGAAATGTCCATAGATTTATTTGTCAAATCAAGTATATTGGTTGACACAGTAAAATTTTACATCAGCAATGCACTGTTGATTATTGAGCTACTAATTTGCGCGGCTCGGTGACCCAGAAAGAAGTGTGAGTAAGAAATGATAGAATTTGTGCACACATGTCTTTGTCTTCCATCTGTGTTGCAGGTTTGGTGGACTGCGTGACTGGGACCCTGGATTGGACCCAAAAGAGTATTGCTGTATTTTTAGACATAGCTAAGGTTTTTGACCCATTCAACTGGTCAATTATGCTACGAAAACTTGAGTTACATGGAATACGAGGGACAACTTTGAACTGGTTCCGCTCATACTTGTCAGAACGAAAGCAAAGGGTCCGGTATCAAATTATTTTAGTGATTCCGCCCCAGTCTCTTTCGGAATTCCTCTCTTCCTACCTTCCCTCTATCTCGTGTATATCAATAACGTCTGTCAGCTCAAGGTCGATCAGGCACAGTTATTTACGACACAGCCATAGTCTTCCAAGGCAAAAGCTGGGCAGAGGTTATTGATGTAACGCAGACAGGACTATCGCGGATAGCGCATTGGTTTCAAAACAGCTTAGTGACCATGCAACAGAGTTCCAAATCAATAGCCTATGCGCTTGTGTGAGAAAAATGACACATGTTTCCAAAAAACAGGGCTCAGTGGCTGATCCCAGCACACTCAACATTGTGTAGCAAGCTCTATGCCAATCAATATTAAAGTACTGCATAGTCTGTTGGGGTCTACTACTAAAACTCTGTTTCTCAGACTGGAGCGTGCTCAACGATCCATATTAAAAATTGCACACAAAAAATGCGCTACCCAACGACTGAACTATACAATGAGGTAAAACATCTTACATAAGGCAACTTTACATTCAAGCCGTTACTTTGCGATTCCATAAGACAGCTCTGCTCACTCTCACTCCACATAACAGGCGTAATATTTGGGAACTCCCTCGCTCTCGCAAATCATTCACACAACGAGCATACCAGTTTAAGACACCTTTCCATTATCAGAAGCTGGATAAGTCAATTGGTCTGCTCAACACATCCAGATTCATTTGTAAGCGCAAAATCGCATGCTGACTCGCCTCCCTAGACTACACACAAACAGAAACATTTATCTCGACCGCTATGTGATCCCGAGGGGTCTGTTACCTCGGCAACGCGTGGGTTCGGACCCCGAAACTGTTAAAAACTCATCATCCTCCCTCCACTCACAAACACACCGTCACCAAACGACACACGAACTCTCACGTAACGCACTCACACCATCATATTTTATGCATAGGTTTTGGTATTGATAGGTAAAGGCTCTCTCCAAAAGGTGTATCCCTACCTAGTTTTTATTTTTTGTTTAATTTTTATTAAGTACTATTATTACATTTATCCTTTTTGTTTTAAGTTTTACTTAACGTTTTACAAACAAAAAAGGAGCTGCTGAAGAGATATCATTACCACCAAGGAAGAACCACCAAGGATCTTCACGACACAGGACTTCACCTAGTGTTATATCCAGGGTTCCTTACACAATATTACTATGTATTATTGTACTTACATCATACTGCTTTTGAATAACATGTTTTTAATTATAGTTATTATTAATACTATGTGTGAATTTGCAAGTAGTGAAATCTATTAGCAAGCCAGGATAAGTGTTTATGGCATGCAAACCTAAAGCACTTAGAACACTTTAACATTAATTTAGCTAATTTTGAAATTTATTTAAAGAAAGACCACAGTATAGGGGAGGTCAGCTCAAAGCGGACACCTTAACTTTGATCTCAATAATAGATGACAAAACAAACGATATTCTCACAGAGTTTTTGATGAATGGATAAAGAGTTAATTATATTTTCATAACATGTAAGCCGAATCCTCAAATGTGCGTTTTAACAAAATCCATTTAAATTTTTTGAAAAGTTGACAAAAATCCGCTTTGCCCAAGTGGTCGCCTAAAGCGGCCACAGGGAATGGGCAAAGCGGCCAGCACTATTTTGTTTTAATTAACAGGGCTTTCTTTGACATTTACGAGTACCTACTTCTTCAGATTAACCGAGATCAGGTGACGAAGGTCTGGTGTCGATTTTAATAAAAATTTGTTCGTTTTTTGTATTTTTTTATTGTGTATCTAATCAATAGTGCTGATTGTCCATAATCCACAGTTTGGGGTTTCAGTTTATGATTACGTAATCTCCTCACCTATAATATAAACAGATGAAATCAAATGCTCAGATATTGGAGTTATGGCAAAGCGGACAGTGGCCACTTTGCCCGGACCGCTTTGCCTTTTCAGGCATTTTGTTTTCAACGTAAATTGCACTCACTCTTTCTCTACTTTGAAAAGAATGCAAGGCTACACGACCGTTCGCAATGATTCAATCAATTATACAATTAAATCACAAACACTAAAATATAATAAGATTGGGCCAAATCAGCAAATATTTATCATGCATTTTTTTAGTAGTACGGATAAAAATCATTCGCGTCACACCACGGTTCTACGCATCTTGCGAATACGGTAAAGCTGTAACCCGGTGCGGGGAAGGAGATTGCTTATGCGTCCCAAGTGGCAAAGTCACGATAATATTAAATATAACTGAGTTTTAGACCATGGCCTCTTTGCCTCCTATGGCCGCTTTGAGCTGACTTCCCCTACATATTAAACAAGTTAAAGGTGAATTTACAATTATGCAATATTTCCTGATATGAATACCCTTAACAGGTATTTACAGCATTCTCTGGATGATCTTTCTGAAACGGGGAAAGGTATTTCTTTCTTTACAGGACATATTTACAAGTTAGATAATGTTTATATGTTGATTTTAGGATTGCACTTTAATACCGTCTCGCCTGATGTTAAGCGACGATGCGGTCTACTTTAGAGCACTCTGACCTAGAATAAACAAATTCACTTCAGACTTATGGACACCCAGATTTTATTCATCAGGGAATAATGCCCACTATAAGTGCGTGGAATATGTTGTTCCGTAGTTTGAATGTCCAACCGAAAAAAAATGTAAAGATCAACCCTGAAATATTGTCACTTTTTTTAAGTGTGCGCAGTCCGATAGGAAAAAGGGCAAGCTCCCTATTAGTTCTATCAATAAATTTAGTTAAGTGAAAAGCAATGCAAAGTCAACATCACTTTGAGTTATTTACATACTAGGTAGCTGTTACCCGCGACTTCGTCCATGCGAAATAAATACGTATATATTTGACGTGTAAATTGTACATTTATGAATAAAGAACTTTGACTTTGCCTTTCAACGTGGAATATATTCAACATTTCAGGCTTAAATATTCTTTAATCTCTGGAATAACCAGTTGAAAAGAAAAAAAAATACATGTTAGTCAGGCTAAATTCAAAGGGAAGGCTATATTTTATTTAACATTGATGGATGAAATAGTGAGGCACAGCTCGTGAGCTTGTACGAGTAATGCATAATTGTTATCAATAAAAAAATCTTTGGATATTTTTAGCATCCACTTTCGCCAAGGAAAATAAAGTTAATATTAAAATAAATTATATGGAGATAAGAATTACTATTCCAACACTGAAATGAGTCAAGTGACAGTAACACGCCTGCTCAGTGCCACAAAGATATTGGAACATGAAGAGTTCAAATCACTGCCTAACACTGCACAAGTCATCATGAAAGGATAAATGCCCTTCAAAATGGTAATTTTTGTACATTACCTACTATTTAAGTTACGGCTGGTCTAGTCGGGAGAACGGCGACTGCCGATCCGGAGACCCCGGGTTCAAACCCCACACGCACCACTGTCTTTTCGAAGTCATGTGCGTAATGCCGCTAACTTAACGGTGAAGAAAAACATCGTGAGGAAACCGACATGCACCTAGAATCTTTCGAAGTCATGTGTCATCCACCAACCCGCACTGGGCCAGCGTGGTGGATTATGGCCTTAACTCTCTCCTTGCGAGAGAAGGCCCCGAGTCTCAGCAGTGGGAACATTTAGTGGGCTGTTGATGTGACCTACTATTTGGCAGTAGAATTAGTAGCAGAGGTGTGATACTTCCCCAAGCAGGCTGTAAATAGTCCTCCAGTATGTTCATGAGTATCTTTCTAAGATCATAGTTACACTGCTATCAATATTATCAACCATTAACTCTGTGTCAGAGATCTAGCAGAAAGTGTTGACTTTCAACAAACATTTTTTTCACTATTATGGTAGCCAGATTGTTAATAAGCATAATCTCCCAACTTGTATTCTGGCCTATTTCATTATAATTTTATTATTTACTAGTTGTGAGTTGTGACCCACAGTTTCACCCACTTTAAAAAAAAAAAACGTTTTTTCACAGAACCCCAATTATTTTAGTCAAGTAAGAGTGGCCTATGTTATGCCTTAGAACATCAACAATCTGGTAGTGAAAGTCACATCATAATCGGTCCAGCCATTTCGGAGATTACCCAGAACAAACAGACAGACAAAAAATGTAAAATGTATTTTAGGTATAGTTACCACATTTACTCCCATTTGAACTTGGTAAAGAAATGTTAATTTAGTTTTACACACTGACTCCTCAATTTTATTTATTTGTATGGATAAGGAAGATCAACAAATAGTAATTCCAAAGTATTATTATTATTATGTATTTTTACATTATATTATTTAGCTTAATTTTGATAGTTCTCCAGGCAATGGAGCCCATACTCCCAGCATTACAACATAGTGTTTTTAGCTTTCTTTTATTTACAGAGCTTGTTCTCTGTTGATGGTCCAGAAAGAGGACATCCTCTCTCCACCAACACACATTATATTTATGAAATTGTCTTAAAAGAGAAAGCTTTTTTTGACTTTAATATTTGACTTGGTTATTTGAACCATTACCTTATTATAAAACCCAAAGTGTGTTATAGTGAGTTACATTTAGCCTAATGTTGGTATTTTCTAAGAAAGGTTACTTATACAAAATCGAAACCCTTAGAAAACTAGCGTTTTCATTTGACATTGACAACAATGTTTTTAAATATTTTTATTGATGCTGATGATGAATCGCTTATTTGTATTTATGTTAGGTGAACCAAATTGCAACTGAATGGGTCCAGGAAGGTCAAGTTGGTTTGGAATAACAGAGTCAGTGGAGACTAGTGTTCTTACTTTCCCACTTCACACTCACTACAATACTGTTCATTATAATACGCATGGTGACAAAAAAATAATAATTGCCCGTCAGTGATATTATTAAAAAAATATTTTACACATATTTTTTTTCTTTTGTTTCACATGACTGAGATATAGTGCAGGGGTCACCAAATGGCTTGACCCATTGTGTGTGGACTGAAAAAATTATATATTTGTAATTTCAAAAAAAAACTCGCGACTTTCCTTCTCTCGTTCGACTTCGTTTCGTCCGATACAACATTGTTTGACGTTTAAATGTTCTAAGCATACTCTAATTAGAGTAGGCCTAGAACATTTAAACGGACAAAACGACGGATCGAAGTAGAATCGGAGTTGGAAAGTCGCGAGTTTATTTCGAAATTACGTTTTCGTAGAAAGAGAGCAGACGTCCTGATTTAGTGTTTAGAAGTTTCTAGTGACATCACGTCTATACCTATATACAATTTTTATGTAGACGTGACGTCACAACCATTCTGGGAGTTTGATGATCTTAATCTTGATAGATTTTTAATAGTTAGATAAAGCAGAAAAATATGTCTACCTGATGGATAAATTAAAATGATACGCTTTTGACCCAGTCATCATCTCAATTACTCTAGTAAGAACTGAACAATTATTTATTTTTATATATTACAATTATAATAATAGATGAGCAGCTTTAGCTGATATACCTAAATCTCAAACAAATTATAGGTAATTGTCTGTTAAAATTATATTGTCTTTCGCTACCCATTATATTGCATGTATACATGAGTCCCCTGGCCCAAAAATCATGTTTCATCATAGGGTAGCAAATAAATATATTTTTCTAGACTCATAACATTTGTGTCGCCCGGTGTTCTATGGTACGAATCCGAGTCAAATGTTCACAGACATCCGCAGGTTACTTACCACTTCTTTTGGAACTTCTATTTCTATTTCTTCATATACTTCTAAATTTCCTTCTGCATTATCACTATAACACAAAGAAAATATTATTATTAAAACAGGCTTTTTTGACGTGATAACGTCTTATAATTCAGTGAAGCCGGCTGCACGCCTGCAAGACATGACGACATGTAACGTTACCGTTAGTTCGTCGTCAGTGCCATGCAGACGAAGCTGAGCGCTGAGGGCGCCACCCGCCGAGTCGAGCGGTATCACTACTCGCGCTATCAGCGTACTGATTTCTTAAGACGTTGTCACGTTTAACTATCGTCAGTAAACTGACTTTACAGACAGCCATTTTTTTTTAAATATAAAATTGAGGAGAGGTTCTTAATTGAGAAACAAAAGACAATTTGCCACATTAAAAACATTAATTAATACAAAATTGATTAGAGGACTTTGAGGGTACAAATAATAAACTCATCTCTCTGAGTCCTCCTGTTGTTTAAGACGTAGTATTGGGTGATGGTGGACATAATATTGGGTGGTGGTAACCACCATGTGGTTAAAATCACGCTTATATTGTCTATATGCTGTCATTTGCCACTGGGGGAGAAACTGAGCATTACATGTATGTATGTCTATAATACAGAGACGAACTTTGCATTCCATGGATTCAACGTGCGGGTGCCGGGCGCATCGTGTGGCAAAGAGAAATCTCGAATAGACCCCAAGACTTGTGACTCGGGCGTAGGTTTAAAAGGGGCCCCTTTTGGTGACGTACGCCAACACTCACCTTCACTACTCGTAATGTGTCTATATGCTGTCATTTGCCACTGGAGGAGAAACTGAGCATTACATGTATGTATATCTATAGTACATTTGTTAGTTGAGGCAACTTACCGAACTTTCAAAAATTTGAAATTGTGCTGCGGATCACCGTCAACAATCTGAATAGCAGCCAGCTCCTCATGGCCATCCTTACGATACAGATAGAGACCATTTCCGATACCAACTGCATTGACACTGCCGCCATTGATCTGTAAAACCACTTCCATTTCTCTAGCACGTTCTTCATTTTCTAGCACATTCACTTCTACTACTGCGGGCTCGGGCTCCACCGCTTCTTCAAGTGGAAGCACTTCGGGATCCGCCACTTCTTCAAGTGGTGGTGCTTCAGGCTCCACTGCTTCTTCAAGTGGGGGCACTGCAGGCTCCGCTCCTTCTTCAAGTGAAGGCACTTCAGGCTCCGCCACTTCTTCAAGTGAAGGCACTTCAGGCTCCGCCACTTCTCCAAGTGAAGGCACTTCAGGCTCCGCCACGTCTTCAAGTGCTGGCACTACATGCGCAATGTATCCCTTGTCTTCTGCTTCTATATTATCGTCTATCACGAGTTCGTCGCCGTCAAAGGAGTTATCGTCGCCGTCGAAGATGTCGACTCCGCCGGAGAGGATGTTGGCGGCTTCGATCTGCGAGCCGATCTCGTAGCTCTCGTGCTCCTTCTTCCCGATGGGAGACAGATTCGAAATGAGGTCGGCGCCTTCGGCGAGGGAACTGTCGGCGCCCACCGAGGTGGACGCGAGTGAGACATCTTTGATCGGCGTGGTATCGAACGTAGAATCGTTTATAGAAAAATATTTAGAAGAGTTTTCATTGGCCGACATGAAAGCCTCGCTCGGTGGCGAAGTGGTATCGAGCGTAGAGTCGCCGGAGGCTCCAGCTTGTCCCCGCAACTGACTCAGTCTATCCATTTCCACACTTCATCTGCTGTCAACAAAATAATAATATTATTTTGATGTCGCGTGCGAACAAACGCCTAAAAATTCCCCCACATCGTTCGGAAGAAATGCAAAAATTTCTGTAGTGTTTTGAAGGTTGGACGATTAATTAGCACATAGGTCAGTCAGTAGCGTAATGAACAGAGAAACTTTTTAGAGCGAACGATACCACTACAGTGTTATACTAGGACACTGTGCATTTTGATTTGTCGAAGGTCTAAGGGTACACATTACTAACCAGGGCGATATGAATAACAAGAGTTTTATACAAGATTCGTATTGTGTCAAATGATTTGGTATTTTTTCCGTGGAATAACAGTATTTTTGTAACACTTTCCGTGCAAAACAACACAACACATCAAGGATTAAAGATGGACGCCGGTGTTTATGACTACTCAATCTGAATCTAGCTAAATATTGCGCAAATGAACAAAATTGCGCTATATGGCTATATCACTAACTTGCCTGTTATTTTTTTTTATTATTGTGTGGTTTTATGAAACCACGGTAATAGTGAAACTTTTTTACGCATTGTAGACATTTGACTAATTTTTTTTGGAAACATGTTACATTTAAGTAACAGGCAAACTGTTAAAAAAAATATTATTGTGTGGTTTTATGAAACCACGGTAATAGTGAAACTTTTTTTCGCATTGTAGACATTTAACTAAATTTTTTTGGAAACATGTTCTATCTAAATAAACAAGTCAATTAATTTAGGTAACTTAATAAGTATAGCCACAATATATGCATGGCCTGCTCTGTCGAGCGCCTTTTAATTTACCCCTACTCCGCGGCCGAACGTCACGTGACATACAATTGACGAACGAAATAAAATTGAGGCGATCGATGGTATATAAGTTTTACTTTAAAAAATGCGCTCTCAAAACCCATACAGTTTTATGGTTGTAGATATTAAAAGAGAGGAAAATTGTCAATGTCAAACTAATAAAAGCTAGAACAAATTGCATCGCCTCCAGGGTAGCGATTCTGAAACCATTCGGTTGCATCCGACACGGAATCTCATCTCTCGGTCTTTGTCATGCTAAACAGATAAGACAAAGACCGAGAGATGAGATTCCGTGTCGGATGCAACCGAATGGTTTCAGAATCGCTACCCAGAAATGTTGGACCCAGAAATGAGAGCTATCAAAACTGGAGAAAGGAAAATACTATGGAGATGTTCAACCTGAAATACCCTATAGGCCCTGGTTTTCTAAATTCCAAAACACAGACAAATTGACAACTTCTACTATATGCTAGCTCCGGCTAAATCACTGCTGTACCCCTGACTTTCTGGACAAACTTAGGATAAGGGATAATTCTGTTTAGGAATGTGGATTAGAGTAAGGAAACATTGACCACATATTTTTAATTGTCTCTTAATGCAGTCCTCATTGTATGATATCATCCCGCCAGATATTTCCCGTCCTACTTCCTTCAAATGTCTCCTCTCTCTTGTAAATTCATCATTTTGTACCATATAATACTCTATCTAAATGTACAATGCAATAAACAAAATAAAATAAAATTAAAAATATTAACTTTATAATGCAATAGGCGTTCTAAAAACATACTGATTGGGACTGATAAGTAATGACTTGTCATTCGCTGTTCACGTCGTATGTTTTTGAGGCGCCAATTCCTGATTCACACCTCCTCACGGGCCCCTCTGATAACTGTGGAGAGTGCTGTGGAGAGGCTAAAATCCTCTTTTATCATAAAAATCTTTCAATTCGCGCGGGGGGAGGTCCCACGCACAGTACTCACTTATGTGTTTATATTGTTTAATAATAGAACAATAGCACGAAACTACTGCGGAACCCACACTACGCGACGTATTAAAAGCCGTGAGTAAACATTCAGCGAAAGTTAGCACGATAGAAGCTCTGATTATCAAACACGGGACGATAACAGCTGATCAAGCGCAAGGTGTGTTGCACATTATTAAAGAGATGTTAGAGGGTAATTCTGGAAAACGTTCTTTTGATAGCGAAGTACCCTAAACTTCAACAACTCCAGCGCAACTACCGCCTGCGCCGGTAGCATTGAGACCGAAGCGCGCAGCGCGCGCTACCGCTACCGCCAATTTAGCTTCAACATCCAATAAAAAAGGTAACAATTCGCAGAGTCCGAAGATGGTAGGCAAACCTCAGCCGATATCGAACAACCCAACCAAAATGGACGAAGTTACCCGGCAAAATAAACCTCCCACCAAGACCGTTATTCCTAGCGAAACAACATCAAGTGGGGCTAAGAATTTAGCATTTACACATACTGATGGAAATTAATACTACTGACGATGTCGAAAATACCGGTTGGCAGAAAATCGGTAAGAGACGAACTAGACAACGACATGTAATAAATGGGACAGGAAAGATGGACAATGTACTTCAGGTTGCAGAGAGGATGAAATACATACAGGCCTGGCAATTTAAACCCGACACTACAGAGCAGCACGTATTACAATACCTAAATAAGTTACAACAGTTTAACAAATACTACGTCAAAAAGAGAGAGACGAAATCTCTTTTTGACGTAGTATTTGTGTACTACGTTGTTTGACGTACGATTGGCACGCCGTGTTTATTATAGGCGTACCCGAAAGCCACTACGAGCGGATAAGCACCCTGGGTTCGTGGCCTGTCCATAGCCCGTGGTGTTCGAGTCAGCGGATGGTTTTCTAGAGCGCGCGGGTCGAGCGCCCGCACCGCCCAGTAGCGCCGGCGCCGGCGTACGCCACACTCGCTAGGTACACTGCATGTGCGGAAAACTCTCAGTCAGCAAATCACGTGACTTACTCTATGACCACATGCGGAGATGTGCACACTCAGACGGATACATATTTATAGTACAATCAAACCGATTGTAATTTGACATCAAAATGTTAGGTGTATATCTGCAGACAATAAGACGCGTAAACTAGAAATTTTACTACAGAATGACATCAAGTGTAACGTTCTAGCTATGTCGGAACACTGACTTACAGCAGAAAAGTTGAAATGTATTCATATTGATAGATGTAAATTGGCTTCTTCCTATTGTAGAAAATTGACTCAACACGGAGGGTCGTGTATATTTACTAGTGACTATATTAATTCTGTGGAAAATCGAAACATAACTACCCTTTCGATTGAGCAATCATGTGAAATTTCTGCTATTGACTTACTCGATTATAATGTTACAATTGTATGTATTTATAGGACCAATTTAGTGAGTACAAACATATTTTTTGACAATTTAGAACAACTCAAACCAAATCAAATCAAATTATCTTTATTGCTGGAATATAGGTATTAGTTACAGATCTAAAATAATAAATTAAAATAAAGTATCACTATATCCGAACCCATAGGGCGTGCAACAATACACACAAATACAAATTGTCTCAATTTCAAATTCTTTAGTTTCAATTTAAACATATTATTATTGTCAGCCTCCTTAATAGATTTAGGTATTTTGTTATAAATGTCAACACCGATCACAAATACGCTTTTACAAAACGACGCTTTAGTGCGTTTAGGTACACATAAAATATGTTTATTCCGTTCACCTTTCAGTGTATTGTAATTGCCCAAATTATTTCTAACATACAAAGCAGCCTCAAAAATGTAAATCGATGCAAGAGTTAACAGTCTTAAGGTTTGAAAATACACTCTACAAGAAACCCTAGACTTCAATCCACATATTGACCTGATGCATTTCTTTTGGGCTCTAAATGCCGATTCTCTATCGGTTGAATTACCCCAAACAAGAACACCATATCTGAGTGTGGAACCGACAAAAGCATGATATGCATTTAAAAGTGCTGCGTCATTTGTAACTCTTCGTAACATGTATAATGCATATGAAAATTGATTTAACTTTGTACATATATGCTCAACATGCGATTTCCAGGATAAGTTAGAATCAATGTCTAAGCCAAGAAACTTTGTCTTGCAAGTTTCTTTAATTGTTTTACATGTCAATGTCTTTATAGATGTTAATGACAAATTAATATCATTTTCATGTTGACCGTTTTTATTATCTGAGAAAATTGCTGTACTATCATCGGCATATAAAACCATTGGGTGATTTATAGTCTGAGGAAGATCGTTTATGTAGATAATGAAAAGCAAGGGCCCCAATATGCTGCCTTGGGGTACTCCACATGTAACAGTTCTGCACTTCGATCTATATTTAGTCTCAATCATAGTGTTCATATCTAATTTGGTTATTTCAGTGAATTGTTGTCTTTCTGCAAGATACGAAGTCAGTAGACTCAAAACATTACCTCTTATACCATAAAGTTCCAGTTTTTTAATAAGTATTTTGTGATCCACGTAATCAAATACCTTAGTCATGTCCATGTAGAGGGCAGTGATTCTTCTTTTGTTTTCCAGACCAACATAAACTTTTTCAAGAAAATTTAACAGAGCCATATTTATAGATTTATTCTTCCTAAAGCCTACCTGTTCGGGTCGTAAGATGTTATTATCTTCAAAATAATTACTGAGGCGGATATGGATCGCCTTTTCAAAAACTTTTGAAAACACAGGAATTAAAGCAATAGGTCTATAATTGCACATCTCTTCTCTGTTAGACCTCTTAAATAGGGGCTTGACCACAGATGTCTTTAACTTACTTGGAAATAATCCTTCCACAATGCTTCTGTTAATTAAATGACTTAAAATTGGTGATATAATCTTAGCCGTTCGTTTTACAATCTTAGTAACAATACCATCATACCCGGAACTCCCTGTGTTTTTCAGAGAGCTTAATATGATCTCGATTTCCAATTCATTTGTAGGTTTCGTGAAACAAGAACTCAACTGAGAATGTTTCAAAGTTTGAGAAACACCAGGATTAGTCGCCGATTTTTTTGATACGTCCTCTACGAAAAAGTCATTAAAACTTTCAGCAATCTTTCCCGGATCACAAACTTTTTAATTTGGTTAATTTAAATTTTAATTAAAACTTTAATATGGTCAATATTTTCTTTTACATTACATTTTTTGTGTCTATTAATTATGTCCCAAATAGCTTTGCATTTATTATCTGCCTCTTGCACACAATGATTATTTTGAGCCTCTTGTGTTTGTTTTATGACACGTTTAAGTCTAGCTGCATATTCTTTAAAGATTTCTCTGTCTTTATTAGCTAAAGTACGTCTATATTTCCAGAGTAGGAGACGTTTACGTTTAGTACAGACTTTTATACCTTTACTTAACCATTTCGGACTTTTGTTTACAGATACCCTAACTTTTACAATAGGGAAACATAGGTCATAAAACAACTGATAGACATCAATAAATTCATTGTACGCCAGATCTGCATTCACGGCGGTATATACATTAGAGAAAGAGATATTGCTTAGGAATTCAACAAATTTATTTACATTACAATTATTACTGAAATCCCGAATCCGTCTATAAAAATGGGTTTTAAAGTAACTTTTTTTGACTGCTCGATAAAATTAACGAATTGGGCATTGACTGTGTCATAGTTGGTGATATGAATATCAATATTTTAGATAACACTTCTCCCTACTTAAAGCGACTCAACAAGCTACTGTCGGACCACGGTATGACTAATGAGGTAAATTTCCCGACACGTACAACAGAGACGAATCGATCGAACCTCGACCACGTCTACTCGAATCTCGGCGCTGGGTCGGTCGTCGTGGTCACCAACCTGAGCGACCATGTCGCAGTCAAATGGCGATAATAAATCAGATCCGCTGCCTTCGTCTATGGGAGTAGCGCAGGGTTCGTCGATTTCAAATACAATGTTCTCTCTCCTACTAAACGGTCTCCCTGATGCCGTAAAGGGTGCTGGCATATTCATGTATGCAGATGATGTGGCTGCCGTAGTAACAGCTCTTTCAATTGAGGAATTAGAAGAGAAATTAAATATTGTAATTAACAGATTAAATTAATGGTTTAGACCTAATGGTTTTATGTTAAACTAGCTGTTATCCGCGACTTCGTCCGCGCGAATAAGGTAACTCAGGCAGTAGGTACTCATTTGTATACCCAGACACATTTACGGTTACTAAAAACAGCTTACAATAAAACATTTTTTTACAATTTCACCAAAATCGGTTCAGTTGTTTAGGTTTGAAAGCCTAAGAGACATTCGTTCCTCTACTCCAATTTCATCCCCATATAGTTCGAAATTACAAAATTGCTAGAACAAACATTCATTTGCTTCGTGTCAAGTGCCTATATACAGAGTTTCATGGTTTTATATTCAACGACTAGCTTTTACCCGCGACTTCGTCCGCCCGAAATAAATATTAAAATAACTGTAGATGTTTGTAGCCATATACAAATGTACGTTTACTAAAAACAGCTTGTATATTAAAACATTTAATAACATTTCATCAAAATCGGTTCGGTGGTTTAGGCGTTTAAGCGTAACAGACAGACAGAGCTACTTTCACATTTATTGTATAGTAGTATGGATTTGAAGTGTCTAGTCTAGTTTCAAGTGTTTTCTTCACCATTGACACTTGCATATTTATAATATTAGTATGGATATTAATTGTCTAGTTTTCATTAATTTTATGATTTTATCTTCAACAATGACGAAGTCCCGTTTAAACTGTCATCATCCCCCATTTCAAACCCTATTTCACCCTCGTACAGTTCGAAATTACAAAATTGCTAAACACTTTTATTTGCTTCGCATCTAGTGTCTAGATACGAAGTTTCATGATTTTAGGTTACGTAGTTTTTACGTTTCGGTAAGGTACGAAATTTCAACGGTTGAGAACTTCCATAATGACATTCATCCCCCACTTCAACCCCAATTTCACCCCCGTACAGTTCGAAATTGCAAAATTGATGGAACAAACATTTAATTGCTTCGAGTCCAGTGTCTAGATACAAAACTTAATAACTTTGAAAATTACGAATTTTCATACAACCGTTCATCTCTTGTTTCACCCTCTTAGGGGTTGAATTTCCCAAAACGCCGTCTTAGCGAGCGCCTACATGCTAAAAGTGACCTCCGTGCAAAATTTAGATTCCTAGTATTTGTAGTTTCTGGGATTCCTTGATGAGTGATCTTTCGCTTTCATATATTATATAGATTCAAAATAGACTCACTTCGCTCACTTTTGTCTGTCGGGCCATCATACAAAACCGCTTAAAGTTTCGCTAAATGGTGTAAGGATTTAGCAAGTACAGAACACCACATTTTTGGGATTCGAGATTTATTGCAGCATGACGTGGGAACACCATATCGACAAGATGTGTGCTAAAATCAGCAGTGGGTGCTTTGCGCTAAGACGAGTATCCCGAGTGGTGTCGAGTGGTGACGCATCAGCCAATAGGAAATGCTGACGCATTTCTAGATGGCCATGCCAAGATAGCGAGGCCACGCCCTCCGGTTACACCCGTGTAGTTTCCAAGGTAAACTATCAATTTCTTGAGATAAGTGTAAGTTTTCACTCCTATTGGCAGTTCCTATGACTACCAATTTTTGAAGTGAAAACTTCTTTAGGCGCGCCTAGACAGATTTTTCTGGTCTGTGAATTGAATTCATTCGTCACGCTCGGGTATGATAAGAAAGCTTCGGGTAAACTCGGGACCATGGCTATTGGTCATCTAGAAATGCGTCAGCCAATGGGAAATGCTGAAAGGTCGTGGACAGGCCACCATGACATGGCCATCTAGAAACGCATCAGCCAATGGGAAATGCTGACACATTTCTAGATGGCCATGCCAAGATGGTGAGGCCACGCCCTCCGGTTACACCCGTGTTGTTTCGAAGGTAAGCTTTCAAATTCTGAGTTAGAAATTTTCACTTCTATCGGCAGTTCCTATGACTGCCAATTTGTTTTTATTTGTTTGTTAAACATACAAAAAATACGAGTATAATATTTTTTTTATTTATTGACGTGTAAATTGTACATATATGAATAAAGTACTTTGACTTTACAAAACACTTTAAAAGTTGACCCAATAAAAACTTACAGGCCCAACTTACTATTTACATTCACAAAATTTTCTCAATAAAATTATATTAATAATATTTCACTAGCTGTCTTTGCCGCAAAATCTATTAGTTTAGCTGTAATCGGTTTATTAGGAAAGTTGGCAACACTTTAAAAACTAACTGTCAGTCGGCTGAAGAACTTGTATCCATGGCCAACAATTACAGCCAAGAAGAAATTTAAAAAAAACGAACGATCTGTGCCAAGTCTGTGCCTAGAGTCCATTTCACGAAAGAAGTCCCGCAGACGCAGCGCTGTATTCGCGCGACATAATGTTGCCACGGTTAAATTTATATGGTATGGGGAAATCAGGGGAAATAATTTATAGTTCATTAGTTTCATTTTATTAACTTCGTACTCGAACAGTTAGATAAGAAAAAAAATGTTTTTAATAGAATATATTTTTATATAGGTACCTATTTGATGTTTATACTGCTAAGGTCAGATTAGTGAAAAATTAATCTTCCTGTAATTTCTAAAATATAAAATGGAAATATAGATGTTCAACCAACTTCAAATTAGAAAAATAAAATAACATTTAAAAAGTTTTATTCAAAGTTTTATTGAATAATTATGATCGGTCATACTATGATCACTGTCAGAAGAGTGAATAGAAACAGAATCAGATTCTGTTTCACTATCACTAGCCGTAGATATAATAAATCAATCCATTTCTTCATCCATAAGACCATCATTTTTTAAATATTCTTCCTTCAAATGCTGTACATGTTTACATTGAACTGCCCAATCATCCGCTGTAACAGACTCGAAAGCCTCTTCTGTTAGGCGTACAATTCCTTTTGGATCTTGGCCCACGTTTTTATCCGCTACCCGTCTCTTTACAAGGCTCCACATTTTTTCGATCGGATTGAGATCACAGTGGTAAGGCGGCAATCTTAGCAATTCATGATTGTGAGATTTTAATAATTCATCCACGGCATATGTAGGTGGACCTTTGTTTTGCTTAATTCATCCAAATAATACAGCTTTTGTCCAAGTATCTTCAAAATATACTCCCTTTCCTCGCAGCCATTCCTGCATGTCACGTTTAATACTTGACATTGTAGGTGCTTTATTTATTTGAGTGCAATGATACGGAGCGTTGTCCATTACCACAAGTGACCTTTCAGGTAGGTTAGGAACGACTTTCTCACTCATCCATTTCAAAAAATTTGTTGAGTTCATGTCATCGTGGTAATCTGAGGATTTGGATTGGGATTTGAACATTAACAATGCACCATTAACAAAACCATTTTCAGTTCCTGCATGAGCAATTATCCAACGACTCCCTGATGACTCTGACACGAACACTCCAGGCTCCTCCTCACTTTGCCAGCAACTTTTGGCATGATAAGTGTTGTGTATATAGGTCTCGTCTAAATATACTACAGGTTTTTTTCCACATTGCGTTTTCTTCGGATTCTCTCCAAATATCTTGAACGCCATGCAGTAATATCATAACGTTCCATTAGTAATTTACGTTTCGATTGGCATCGCTTATACTTGAAACCGATGCTATGCAATATACGGTGCAATGTTGTGATACTTCCTTGATAATTTATGTCTTCTCTCAAAGCTGCTCGTAATTTAGCCAATGTAGGTAATTCCTTCTTCACAACATAAAAACTATGATTTTTTTGCCGTATAGCGCACAAATCAAATCCATCCAAGTTGAACTTTTTGGGATGCGGGCGACTCTTCCCTGGGGTGATGATAACTTCAGAAGTACTCGCCGCTGTTGCGCCTTCTTTTGTAACTCTCGTTACAGTTTTCTCTGACACACCTGCAATAAAATGAACAATATAAAAAAAATCTAACCATGACTATTTCCGTATCTAATTACATTATAGTTGAATATAACTATACAAATTTTTGTTGTGTTGTGTTAATTCCTTTTCAAATTTTCCTTAATAAATATCGTGCATTAAAAAAAACTTAACTCCAATCTCTAAATCAATCGGGAAAAAATATGTATAATATGGCAGCCCCAAAATTTACCTGTCATGGCGGCGACTCTTTTGCGAACATTGTCTAATGGTATTAAAACGCCGCGATTCTTGTGTTCCGCTTCACAGAACTCCTTCACCTTTAATATCATTTCTCGACCTGCACTTTTTACAACTTTTGGCATAGTAAATAAACCTTATAACGCACTAATCCAATAATACACTCACAAAATATCTACCACAACAAACGCACCTTGATAACATCGACAAACGACAACATGGCCGAACTCCCCATCTGTCAAATTTAGTTCCACAATTGTCCGCGGGACTTCTTTCGTGAAATGGACTCTATGTGCTTTGGACATATTTTATTTTTTATTAGTGATCTGTGGTGTCTGTGATTTTAATGCTGCACTGTGTAAAAATAAAAAAATGTCAGTCATAGGAACTGCCGCTAGAAGTGAAAACTTATAACTCAGAGAATTTGATAGCTTACCTTGGAAACTACACGGGTGTAACCACAGGGCGTGGCCTCGCCATCATGGCATGGCCATCTAGAAATGCGTCAGCATTTCCCACTGGCTCACGCATATCTAGATGGCCATGCCATAATGGCGAGGCCACGCCCTGTGGTTACACCCGTGTATTTTCCAAGGTAAGCTATCAAATTCTCTGAGTTATAAGTTTTCACTTCTAGCTGCAGTTCCTATGACTGCCGCTAGTAGATAGAAGTAGATGGCCATGCCATAATGGCGAGGCCACGCCCTTTCAGCATTTCCCATTGGCTGAAACATTTCTAGATGCTCAATCGCCAAGGTCCCGAGTTTACCCAAAGATTTCTTATCATACCCGAGCGTGACGGTAGAAATCGATTTACACCATTTACACCCCACAAAAAATTCGTTTATTTCCCGTGTTACTACCCGTCTTACTACCAGAAAAAATTTGTCTAGGCTAGCCTAAAGAAGTTTTCTCTTCAAAAATGTAACAAGTAAGAACAGTGTACAATTTACATTATCTTCACAGACTAGGTAGAGAGATACTCTTTGATTGATTGTCTTTGCAGTGTACCCCGTAGTATTTACATTCTCTCTGGTGTAGGTACCCTTAACCGGTGTTCAATACGAGTACCTATCAAGTGTACGAGTGTGTGCGAGTATCATTACAAACATTATTTAAAGTGAAACTTTTATTACTTCGACTCAAACTTGTACTAAACTTCCTTAGGCGCGCCTAGATAGATTTTTCGTGGGCTGTGAATTAAATTCTAGCGTCACGCTCGGGTATGATAAGAAATCTTCGGGTAAACTCAGGACCATGGCCATTGGCCATGTAGAAATCCGTCAGCCAATGGAAATGCTGAATGGGCGTGGCCTGGCCATCATGGCATGGTCATCTAGAAATGCATCAGCCAATGGGAAATGCCAACGCATTTCTAGATGGGCATGCCATGATAGCCAGGCCACGCCCTCCAGTTACACCTGTGTAGTTTCCAAGGTAAGCTATCAAATTCTGAGTTATAAGTTTTCACATCTATCGGCAGTTCCTTTGACTGCCATTTTTATATTCAACTGCCCTAAATTATTAAGTCCCTCGCTCTACCATTTCCTCCCTCCTAATATCCCTCGTCCTTCATCTATGAAATGCCTCTTTTCCCTTTCCTCAACCCCATTGGTAAATAGTACATTCAGTAAAATTATAAATAAAAATAAAATTAGATTATAATGTGTAAGTATACAATGTAAATACTTCATAAATGTTATAATATGCATGATGAGTGTATTAAGGGGCGTGTTCCGGATTCGCACGAAATTCAAAAAGTTTATGCTCCGAATTTACCATCTTCAGTATTACCTAGAAAGACATAATTCCATTCAAAAAGTAGCCCAATCTTTCTTGTTAACGTTTCTTTGTTTTAATTTTACTAATAATAATTCCATTGATCTTAGGGATCAATCTCCCATGACCATTTCGCCGAAAAGTCGCTGCCGTGTCAATTTCACACTCCTAAATCTACATGTAATACTCAAAATTCATACTTAAAAAAATATCGGGAAAATCAGACATATACTTTATTAATCCATTCATTGTACAGATATCTGAATTTTGCTCCTATTTATCAGTAAAAAAAAAAAAAATTGGTTGCCTGTAAAGTCGGTATACGGGCGAAAGTTTTACGTGACAACGACTTTGAGTGGTAAAATAATTTTACTAAAATAAACTACCTTCACATTATCACTACACAATCGTTTTACAATTAACTGGCAACGTGTAAACTTGTATGCAGGCGCCTAAGCGAATCGGCGACTCGGGCATGGTTAGCCCGCCTAAGAGCGAGAGAGACAGACATAAAAAGTGAAAGGCACGCGTCCCTCTCACTCGCTCTCATTGTGAGCGCATAACGTGAGCGTAGCGTAACGCAGTTTCTTGAAGTGTCACCCGGCAAACCAATTTATAAGACGTACGTCAAAACAAAATCGTGAGCCAATTAAGTTTCATATTGCAGTTTTAGCGTTGTCTCTGTGTAAAATACACAATAATTACAAAATAAAAATTAGACACGGTCATACTTTGGTTCTTGTTGAATCTAATTCTCTAGTTATTTTTCAAATGACAGTTCTCAATTTTTCAAAAATAATAAATTAGCAGCAGTCGAAATTAGAATAAATTACGCTACGCAAAGTCAGTATACCGGGACTCCCGGCCCGGCCCGTGAGCGGCTTTGGAGGATGGACGTGCGTTGGTTTGGGCGGGAACAGGTTACGTAATATTTCGAGCGTTTATGAAATAAACTAGAAACATTATAGTGCGACCACAAAATTTTAAGTCGTTTGGCGTTTTGTGAATTTTAATGGATCGAAACATTTCAATCTGATCTTTCGGATCGGACCGTTACATTTGATCTTATTTCCTTCTTGAAGAAGAAGCAGAATCTATCTTTTTTTTTAAGTCAAGAGTAACGAGACGAGCTGGTCATGTGCCTAATGGTAAGCAACATACCTGCCTCATAACAGCACAGTGACACGCAGCTAATAGAACATGAAGAGTCCAAATCGTTACCCAGCACTGCACTGCGCTCGTCACCCAGAGATCTAAAATGTTATATCTCTAAGCCCTGTAATTTCTCTGGAAACATTGACCTTCAAACCGAACAAAGTAATGTTTGCACATTACTGCTTGGCGGTAGAATAACTGGCAAAGGTGCGGTACTTCTCCAGGCGGACTCTGCCGAGAGTCCTACCACTACTAAATATTATACCACATTTATAGCCCAATAGCCTCAATATGAATATCAAATGAAAGGGCTTGACTAGTAGATACTATACCTCTATATTTCGACAAACTTCAAATCCAAGGTCGTTACCACAAAATGGCGAATTTTTTTTTCACTACTACCTCAATATGGGTATCAAATGAAAGGGCTAGTCTAGTAGAGTACTATATACTACACCAAATTTTAAATCCAAGATGGCCGCCACCACAAAATAGCGAATATTTCTTTTAAGTACTAACTCAGTATGGATATCAAATGAAAGGGCTTGACTAGTATAGGTAGTATTATGTAGTAGAAAAAAGTTCCAATCCAAGATGGCCACCACCACAAAATAGCGCATTAATTATTTTTTTACTACTGCCTCAATATGGGTATCAAATGAAAGGACTTGACTAACAGAGTAATATGTTTTTATACAACGACAAATTTCAAATCCAAGATGGCCGCTACCACAAAATAGCGAATTTTTTTTTCAGCTCTACCTCAATATAGAGATCATATGAAAGACTTGACAAGTAGAGTACTATACCTCTATATTACGACATTTTCAAATTTACGAAGGCTACCACCACAAAATGGCATATTAACATTTTTTTAGTACAGCCTAAATATGGATATCAAATAAAAGACTTTGACTAGTAGAGTACTAAACCTTTATATTATGAAAATTCCAAATCCAAGATGGCCGCCACCACGAAATGGTGTTTTTTTTTTCACTACTGTTTCAATATGGGTAGTAAATGAAAGGGCTTGACTATTACAATACTAAATACTACAGTACATTTTAAAAACAAGATGACTGCCACTACAAAATAGTGAATTAATTATTTTTTTAAGTACTACCTCAGTATGGATATCAAATGAAAGGACTTGACTATCATAATACTATATATCTATACAACGACAAACTTCAAAACTTCAAATCGAAGATAGCCGCTACCACAAAATGGCGAATAATTTTTTATTCACTTCTACCTCAATATGGGTATCAAATGAAAGAGCTTGACTAGTGCAGTACAGTCCGCGAGGTATAAGCTGAGCTTTGCATTAGTGTGAGTGATCACATGCATACGCATCTATTACCAAAAGTACAGTCAGACAACAAACTCTTAAACAACAAGCTGACATTAACTATCCAGGATCAATATGGTCATTGCGAAAAGAAGTATCTCTTTTAGGATTCAAATGGTCAAGAATAACAGAAAAAGACAGAGAATAACAGAAAAATTTTAATGGAAAAGCATGAGATCCGTCACCTACGTATAACTTATTTACTTAAAATTTCCGAATACCGTATTCAGGGCAGCACTATCGTTTATACCAATATACAATTGATACTGCATAATAAACAACGATTTATTGAATATAAAATTGACACCTTATTAAGAGAACATGGTCACAGCGTCCTGCGTCTGACTGTACTTTTGGTGATCACTCACACTAATGCAAAGCTCAGCTTATACCTCGCGGACTGTACTATATTATGCTACAACAATATTTTTCTGCAATCTGATCTTTCGGATCGGACCGTTACATTTAATCTTATTTACTGTTTGAAGAAGATTTTTTCTCTAATTATTTTTAGGGTTCCGTAAAACGTAAAAATGGAACCCTTATAGATTCGTCATGTCTGTCTGTCTGTCTGTCTGTCTGTCCGTCCGTATGTCACAGCCACTTTTTGCCGAAACTATGAAAACTACACTGTTGAAACTTGGTAAGTAGATGTATTCTGTGAACCGCATTAAGATTTTTACAAAAGTTTAAAAAAAAAACAAAAATTAGGGGTGCCCCCCATACTGAGAACTGAAGCTCAAAATTTTTTTTTTCATCAAACCTACACGTGTGGGTTGTCTATCGATAGGTCTTAAAAATTGATGTTGATGTTTCTAATATAATTTTTGTCTACACTGAATAACTTGCGCGAGAGACGCTTCCAAAGTGGTAAAATGTGTGTCCCCCCCCCTCTAACTTCTAAAGTAAGAGAATGAAAAATCTAAAAAAAATATATGATGTACATTACCATGAAAACTACCAACGAAAATTAGTTTGAACTCGATCTGATGAGTAGTTTTTTTTAGTACGTCATAAATACACTATTATTAAAACTTCGATCAAAGTTACAACGAACTACAAGAACTATGTGTACTATGTATATTATGTTACTTGCTGGAACGGAACCCTTCATGGGCGAGTCCAACTCGCACTTGGCTACTTTATTTTATAAAGAGTGACGAGACGAGCAGGACATGTGCCTGATGGTAAGCAACTTGCCTGCCACATAACAGCACAATGACAGACGGCTATTAAAACATGAAGAGTCCAAATTACTACCTAGCCCTGCACTGCGCTCGTCACCCAGAGATCTAAGATGTGAGATGTCAGGCACATGTCCTGCTCGTCTCGTCACTCTTTATCAAAAAAAAAATAAAGAAAAAATCTTCTTCAAACAGTAAATAAGATTAAAAGTAACGGTCCGATCCGAAATAATATTACATAATACTTATAGCCGTATATAATATTCAAAGTCCAGTCGGGTTAGATTTTAACCTGGAATTAATTAGTTACAGTCAGTTTTTTTTTGTGCCAATGTTTGGGGAGGTCATAAATAGCAACGATCTCAATACAAAGATGTGCCCTCCCAAACTTTAGGGCGCAGGGAATCATGTCATCGTTGGGAAGAGTGAGCTCACTCTTTTCGTTCTAGTCGATTGCAGGAAGCGGTGGACGCCTGAGATTTTTATCTATTACTATTCATTGTCAACAACCATAATAAGTGGAACCACAGCATATCTCGCCACTAGCGATTCTAGGGGTCAAGTAGATTGGTTGGATGTAAACCACTTACGATATACACAGAGACGCAGTTCATTACCAATGAGGGAGTTTCCGACGAGACAAAAATAGTTCCAACGGACGCACTAGATGGCGATTGTTCGAGATGCAGATAGATCTGTCTCTACCATATACTCTCAACAGTGTAATCCCTTTAGAGACCCTACCCGTTTTCAGGGAAAAAGTATAGTGTAAAAAGTGTCTTTTTTAATTTTAAAATATTGGGAATAAAAATAGCTAATTAGGTTGATAATGTAATAAAAAACCGTTACTGATCACAATCCCTTTTCAGTAAAAATCTTTAGAACTCCCGAGGCAATAGACACCAACTAAGCCAAAGTAGAAGGAAAATTCAAAGATATAAATAGCAACACTGATACGACAATATATTATCCACAGACTAAGTAGAGAGATACTCACTCGGCTGAAGGATTAGTATCCATAGCCAAGAATAAATTTAAAAAATATATATTTTGTCTTTCATCAGGTTTACGAATTTATTTTGAAATTTTGATGTTTTGATATAGTTTTCATTCGAATAAAATGCGTACATGGATAAAGTAGTTTATTATTTATTACTAGAAGTCGTGCTTTCGCAAATGGAATGAATTGAGTCCCATTATGCCTACCGCTTTTGACAACAAACCAAAAGACCTAGAAGCGCCTCCTATTATCGTTTTATTAAACCATATCTTTTTGTCTCGTCGGAAAACGGCTCATTTCATGGAGCTCAGGGTAGCGATTCTGAAACCATTCGGTTGCATCCGACACGGAATCTCATCTCTCGGTCTTTGTCTTATCTGTTTAGCATGACAAAGACCGAGAGATGAGATTCCAGGTCATATCCATTCGTTTATATCGGTATTTTACTTTATACGAATATCTAAATGACTCTCCACAAGCGAACTCATAGTTTATATTGTAATGAAATGATAATAATTTATGATGAAATCCTCATACGGAACCCGTACAAGAATGTGTTGACAGGCCTTTGGCCACTTTGTTGAAGGTTCATTCATGGTAATTTTTTTTTTCCTAACATGTAAATTGCGCTGCCTTTTTATTTCTACTTGAACTAAAACCATAAAATTTTACAATACCCCCACATATATTTTTGATTTATTTAGCTTTGTTGTTCATTTGACAAACAAAGAACATCTCTTCATCAAAATTTTTAGTACACTGCCATTGTGGCTCAATATCGTTCTGTCCGCCTAAATGCTAGAGCTGACTCGAGCGGGCGCCCGGAATGTTGTAGTATTTTACCTAAACTCGAGCTCTCTCGGTTCGTAAACTGGCTCTTAACCAAATGTTCCATTTATTACTAACAAATTGTTTGTGTATGTCTAAGCTTTGTGCTGTCTACTTGTTTTAAGCTAATCATTCAAAGAAATTAGTATTGATGTAATACCGAACAAATTATTTTATTTTGTTGGCCGTTGCCGTCCTTCCTTCCTTTTATCTTTGGCATCTGTATGCGGCGTGACCGCAATTTCGGCAGCGTCTTGTGGGTAGTTGCTGGTATACTCCTTTTCAGTTTGATCGGTGAAAGCGCAGCGTTATGTTGACAGGGCAGTTGGTCGGTAGGCTTCTTGTAGTTTTACTGGTTGTTAGTCTATAACTACTGAAAGGGACAAACACAGACACGACGTCACAACACATAAGAGTATCTCTCTACCTAGTCTGTGAACACTTATGTACATAAAGCCGTTGCCGTGTATGAAGCTGCCACGAAACGGACATTGGCAGAAATGTGACAGCTAAAAGTCACATTTCACAGTCACATTCATCAAGAAATTGAGTTGAGGTTTCCGTATCGAGATCAATCCGACTGGGTTCAGAATCCCTCCGCAGAATCATCACGCTGAAAACGTCAGTTAACCTCCACACGGTGAATCCAGGGTAGCGATTCTGAAACCATTCGGTTGCATCCGACACTGAATCTCATCTCTCGGTCTTTGTCTTATCTGATAACCATGACAGAGACCGAGAGATGAGATTCCGTGTCGGATGCAACCGAATGGTTTCAGAATCGCTACCCAGAGCCGTGGTATCCACACAGAATGTTATTACTCACGTGGTATCTGCCTATTTAGTCTGTGGAGCTGAGCAGTGCAACTGAGTGCAACCGACCCCTTTGCAAGCTGCATTGTGTGTTTGTTTTATTCAAACTAACAGTGACACTGACTGTGTAAGGTTATCCGGGGTGTTATGGTTGAGAACTCAATTGGTGAAAATTGAATTCTCAAACCTCCCCGGAAAAAAGTTAAAGTTTAAGTATAAAATAAAAAAGTAAGACTTTTTCAAGCGTTTATTGATAGGACACAAAGGCATACATCAATACTAAAAAGGGTAAAAGGCCAGGGGTTGATCGTTGAGTTACTGTTCCTTCAAAAGACCAAAAAAAGGAATTTGAAGAATTCCTCGACAACCTCTAAATTAAAATTTGGTTATTCCCAGTACAGGGTCCTTTAGTAAAGATGGGTAAATTCCGAATACCACCCTAGGTTAGAGAGGGGTTCAGCGAAGGCAAAACTCCCCGGTTAGGTTAGATAAGTAATTGGGCAAAAATTAACCCCTCCTTACAGCCAGGAACCTATACTGTTACCGAGAACTGACAAGATCAACCGAAATAAAAGTGGCAATAGGCCTTCATCAGTATGGTGTAAGACCGTGGAATTTATAACTATAAATCCAGTTGACTAAGTATGGTAAGTGACCAAACCACAAATTACAAGTACAAAGTCAGTTCCCACGCACTAAGAATAAACCGTTGAAATAACATTATTAGGTAATTGGTGTAAGACCAAGAAATTTATAACTATATTTATAGTAGATTAAGTAAGGTAAAAGACAACATTACAAATTACAAGTACAACGTCAGTTCCCACGCACTAAGAATAAACCGTTGAAATAACATTATTAGGTAATTGGTGTAAGACCAAGAAATTTATAACTATATTTATAGTAGATTAAGTAAGGTAAAAGACAACATTACAAATTACAAGTACAGAGGGAACAATCCGTCAGATTATGACTGACTCTCAGTCACTTACAGGAAGTATGGTATCCAACGTATAGCCACCCCTGGACAATTCTAGACTTGTGTCTCTCTGGATTAAACTTTATAGTGTTTACATGAGCGATAACCGAAAGTACACTAACTAGACACTAGCGGTGACCCGGGAAAATTATTAGGTAATTACTACTGTAAGCTCTTATGAAAATAACGTTTAACCGCAACAGCAGGAAAAAGTATATGTTATAGAACATAGAAATTTATTTATTATCTAGGTCAGAAACCTGACCTTTATTAACCGACCTCGGCAGGACACTTTCAGGACACTTAACTCCTCGGGGGGGAAATGGACCACTGTAATGTTATGCCCTATAGCTTACTCGGCTTCCCAGATCCCGGTTTGCTCAAAGCATGGAAAACATGGTGAGTAAAACCATACACCTTCAGTTCGGTCAAGTCGGAGAGACTGACCTGGGATATTACCGTCCGGCCTCAGGGAGCTAATGCTCAGGAAAACATCCGGAGGTGACCCTTGTAAAATTCGGGACGGCGGGTATGGTAGGATTACTACGATAGTTCCTAACCTATAGCGGTCTCACGTTCCCCCCGAAACCACCCTACTCAACCACGGCCCATGACCTGGCCTGCCAAATAGGCCCCACTCTCCATTTCAACTTCCACCACTCTTCACTACCCAAAAACCTGTCGGGTTCTGGCGAGCGTTGTCCCGGCCACGAGGCACGAGCTCGGGGTCGACCGCCGAACTGGGCGCAGCCTGGGAAAACCGCCAGACACCACCACACCACACACCAGGACGTCTCCAACAACCGGGGGCCTCCCCAACACAGCTCACCAACCACAACAAAACACCTCCCCTTTAGGAAGGTGTGTTCAATTGGAGACGCTTAAGACAGGCCCTCCCACGCGCACGACGCGGATGGCCGCCGGGCGCCGACGCTGGCCGGCGACACCTCGCCGTCTCGCCTCGCCGCGTTAGCCTCGGGACACGTCACAAAATCTTCAAATTCAACCACTCACGCACCAGAGAACGAAATCGACCACTCGCCACGCCGGTCGAAAAAAAAAAAGCTTTCAAAACTTCCCGTAGGGACGCGGTAAGCGAACCGACTTTTTTTAGTGATGTCCGTTAATCGCTCGGCCGCATAGACAATCGATGCGTTCCGAATCACGGAGGAAAAAAAAGGGTTACAGTACTCCTCCCATCACCAGAATTTTTCGAGAGGAAAAAGAAAAATTCAGACGGCCCTCCGCCTCTACACCTATCAATAACAACACCCTACAGCTTCAAACTAAAATAACAAGAAAACCTATGACAACAAGCAAAAACCAACATTCCGTCCAGAGACATCGCGAACAAGATGAAGATACCTAAACCAACCCATGTCCGAATAAGAGGACTGGTCAGCATAACGATGGGGGCCGCACAATAGTGACTCGCATCCCAGCCTCCACTCGTCGAACATCTACTATAGAATAAGAGAAAACCTCAAAAGAGGTGAAAATTAACTTACATCCCAGAAAACGAAAAACGTAGACTTGGAGCAACCGAACGCTTCCCAAGTTACATCACGCAGCTCCCTTCACATCCTTCACGTGGCAGGTAGTTCGACGACCCTTAGCGTCCTCCAGCAAGTAGACTAACTTGGACAACTTCTTCACCACCGTACACTGTTCAAAACGAGGGGCTAACTTGTACGAGAAATGCTTAGCAGCGTCACTCCTTACATGGGTGCGTCGCCAAACTACGTCCCCCACCTGAAATTCAAGGTCACGACGACGTCGATCATAATACTTAGCGTTACGGGAATGCGCCTTCTTTAAAGCCGCGCCCACTCGCAAAAAAACTGCTTGCATTTCCCCCAACTTATCCACATAGCCCTCTCGAGAACCGATGGAGATACTATCGAGATCCTCTTGCTCCCCATACACATCACCATTAAGAACAGCTTCCCTACCATGTACGATCAAAAAAGGAGAATACGTGGTAGAATCATTCACAGCAGTATTAACGGCAAACTGAATTCGACTGAGGTTGGTATCCCAACTTCGCTGGTCATTTCCCACCAAAGCAGCTATCGCAGTAACGATGGTACGGTTATACCGTTCCACTGTATTTACCTGTGGGCAATAAACAGGAGTATAATGCACTTGAGGAACAGAATACCTCTTAAATAAATCTTTCACCTCACGCCCTATAAACTGAGGCCCGTTATCAGCTATCACCGTTTGAGGAATCCCGTGCACCAAAAACACACGATCCTCTAAACGCTGTGCTACGACAGCACTAGTCGCACGCGTCAAAGGGAACAACAAACAATATTTGGAAAAACAACACACTACCACGAGCAAATACTCATTACGTTGGCGGGACTTGGGTAAAGGCCCAACCAAATCTATACTAATACATTGAAAAGGTCTTTTACAGACTTTAGGATTCCCGAATAATCCGATCGCCGGCCTATTCGGTTGTTTATAAGCTTTACAGGTCGCACACTGCGACACATAATCTAACACCTCTTGATACATACCGGGCCAATAATATCGAAGACGTAAACGTTTATAGGTCTTCTCTATTCCTAGATGAGCCCCTATAGCAGAATCATGAAACTCGGCAAGACGACCTTGCCTTTCTTCAGCAGGAACGACTTCCTTCCAATCAAAATCACCAGTTAAAGAAAATTTACCCTTAGTATAACGGTAAAGCTTCCCGTTTATAATTTGAAAATTAGGACACGTTTGTGGTCTATCCCTGCAACGCGCAAAGATATTACGAAACCACGGATCATTCACCGACGGATTTAAAACAGAAACTGGCACAGAACGCGATAAGGCGTCCGGTACAACGTTCTCCGACCCCTTTCGATGCACAATTTTAAAATTAAACGGCGAGAGTCTACACCCCCAACGTTCTAAACGTCCCGTGGGATTCTTCAAATTGAGAAACCACTTCAAACTAGCGTGATCTGTAATTATCTGAAAGGGTTTAGGCCCTTCCAGGTAAGCACGAAAATGTTCCACAACATTCACAACAGCCAACGCCTCGCGCTCCGTCGCGGAATAGTTCCGCTCCGCTTTATTAAGAGAACGACTATAATACGCAATCGGATGCTCCACGCCATCAAAAACTTGAGTCAACATCCCGCCGACTCCAACATCAGACGCATCAGAATGAACTACAAAAGGTAGGGAAAAATCAGGGCACGCCAACACGGGGGCCGTCGTAAGAGCACTCTTCAAATCTGAAAAAGCACAATCTGCCTTAGCAGACCAAACATAAGGAGGTTTATTCTTACGGGTAGAAGTAAGAGCATTTAAGGGAGCAGCCATTGTGCTGAAGCCCTTAATAAAACGTCGATAGTAGGAGGCAGTACCTAGAAAACGCTTCACATCCTTTGGACAGGATGGCACAGGAAAATCGGTAATGGCCTGAATTTTATCAGGGTCAGTTCTCAAGCCCAGCTCATCTACAATGTAGCCTAAGTATTTTAACTGCTTCCGAAAAAAACAACACTTCGACAGACTTATCGTAAGGTTAGCCGAACGTAGCCTATCCAGCACCTTCAACAGGAGATCAATATGTTCCTGGAACGTTTTAGAAACCACGATAATATCATCTAAGTACACAAAGATACGCCCTCCAAACTCAGGTCCAAACAGTCTATCCATCAATCGTTGCTGGGTAGCGGGTGCCGAGGTCAAACCAAAACACATTACTTTAAACTGGAACAATCCCCGGTTGGGTACGGTAAAAGCGGTCTTTTCTTTCGAGGAAGAAGTAAGAGGAATTTCCCAAAAAGCAGATTTTAAATCGAGAGACGAGAGAAAACGGGCGTCACGCAGCTGATCCAGAATGCTGTTAATGTAAGGAAGCGGATATGCATCATGTTTGGAAACTTCATTCAACTTTCGGCTATCCAAACAAAACCTCATCTCCCCGTTCGCCTTGGGAGCCATAATGACGGGGTTATTCCACGGACTCTCACTAGGCTCAACCACATCCAGCTCTAACATCTCGTCCAGCTGTCGATTCAACTCGTTCAACTTATCAGGTGACATTACATAATAACGTTGCTTAATTGGAGCCGCGTCTCCCGTTTCAATATGATGGGACAACAGGTGAGTTCTACCTAAACCCTTCTCCTCTGCAGAAATATCTTCAAACTGCTTACAAACATCTTCAGCCACTCTCCTCTCATCAACGGTCAATTCGTCCAAAGGATGCAATCGATGCACCTCAGACACCACAGCATCTCGGGGTTGCTGAAAGAAACCCGAACCATCACGGCTATCGGCCAAGCGCAAAACATCTGGAGCTAAATTAAAAGCTTTCCAAAAATTAATACCAAATAATAAAGATGTGGTCACACCCGGGATCACATAAAATTTCACCACACGCTGCACCTCTTTCATTACAACGGGTAAGTACATATAACCACTAACATGAGACAAGGAGCCATTAGCAGCTACTATATGATCCATGTCATCAGCCTTTCTTAAAGTAGCGTATTCGGTAAAATACTCGTTAGCCGAACCACCTAAAATAGAAATTTCCGATCCGGAATCCAAAAGACCGGAGAAAGATAAACCACAAATATTAACCTTTAAATATGGACGAGCATCAATTCTATTCACACGAGCCATTGCTGCTTCTAATCTAGATTGTTCAAAAAATTTACCTACAAAATTACACCAATCAGACCACTCTGCCTTCGAAGTTAAACAATGGCCCGTCCTGTTCAGTTTTTTGGCTGAACACAACGAGAACAGTTTCTGATAGTAACACCCTTCTCACCACATCGATAACAAATAAGAATAGGAGGCGCCTTACATGCCTTCAGGATATGACCCTTAGTCCTACACCTTACACAAAATTCGTCCGCCGTAGCCACTGCAACTTCGGCTCTTCGGGGTACCTTGCCTTTATAAGTCAAGTCCGGGGAAACAGCTGTAGTTAAATTAGGCCGAGGTTCGCTGAACAAATCCGCCTTCTGCTTCGCACCTTCCAACTGCCTACACCGTGCCTTAAACTCAGACCACGAGGTACAATCCACTAATGCCAACTGCGTAGTATAAAAAGGTCTGACGTTATACTTCACAATCTCCAGCCGCTCAGCTTCACTTAAAGGTCGCCTCAAGCGGGAAAAATAATTGTGCATAACGCTTAGATATTTCACCATCGATTCATCAGGTCCTTGGGTTCTAGAACGAATCTCCTGTAATAAAAGGTAATCAAAATCATGAGGCAGGAATTCCTCCAATAACAAGTTCTTCAACTCTTCCCAATTATGAACGTCATCGCGTATACTACGATACCATAATAAAGCATCATCCGTAAACAACTCCACAGCCGAGGTATACAATTTAGATGGGGAAATATGTCTAGACGAGCTTAACTCTTCCAATCTCTCCAGGTAAGCATGAACACTACCCTTTCCATTAAACTTATGGTTTAGTGCGTGAACATTTGAAACTCGGTCACACGAAACCAGGCGCACAGCAGGACTACTACGAACTTCCTCGGAGTCAGCGACTGCATCAGCTCCATCAGCAGTTCCCAGCTCCTCAACAGTAGGGTCACCTTGAGCTCCACACAACGGCTTATCATCTGCAAGGGTAAATTCGACACTACTACGAAAATTTTGCAATATGCGATCCATCTTCTTAGTGATAACACCCAAACGTTCGTCAAGCTGAGCTTTACGGACACAGTCTTCCTCGAGGGAAGGTGAAAGGCGACTCAACCGATGAAAGAGATGATTACCTAAAGCTTGTATCCTATTCAGATATTTTAATAGTAATGGGCGTCGAGCACAAGTCTCCTCTAGTTCCCCTAGTTTACCCTGAACACACAGTAGTTCGGCAGAAATATCACCCTCATAAGTTACAATTTCATCAGTTCTCATCTGAGCATTCAACTTTTTCACCTGAGCTCGTAACTTTTGTATATTATCCTCCGGAAGGGCATCGCGGATACATACTTCATATTTCAACTCATCAACATTCAGTAAATGGAAAGATATGGGACGTTCCTCCATATTCAAAGTCTTAAGTAAACAGAACTATACTTAAAATTAGATAAACTTAGTAATATAGCTTATGCTAAAAAGTTATGATACTAGCCGCACAATACAACAGTAGTTAAACAATATTAACCGTTATTATAATAACAAACTCAAAGTTATAGGTTGAAAAGGTAACAGTAACACGATCCAGAATCGAGCAACAGACCGAAACCAGAGGTAGCAGACCACGATCGAGGACTTATAGTAGTTAAGCACGTCTTGAAAGCTTTAAAATAATAAAACAATAAGAAAAAAAAAATATATAGTATCATATAACCAGCATATAGTCATATATATGACCTATAAATAGCCTAGAAAGGTAGAAAACTTCACATACAGTCGGTAAAGTTAAAAAAAAAATAACATATAGTGTTATATAGCTAACATATAGTCAGGTATAGTAAAAGGATATAACAATAAACAGGTTGTGACAGCTCAACACAGCCTAAAATGGTAGAAAACTTTACTTATAATAAGGAAAGTTAAAAAAAGTGACATATAGTAGTGTATAACTAACATATAGTCGGGTATAGTAAAAGAATATAAAAATAAACAGGTTGTGACAGCTCAACACAGCCTAAAATGGTAGAAAACTTTACTTATAATAAGGAAAGTTAAAAAAGTGACATATAGTAGTGTATAACTAACATATAGTCGGGTATAGTAAAAGGGTATAATAATAAACAGGCAATGACAACTCAACAAAGCCTAAAAAGTAGAAAACTTTACATATAGTAAGTAAAGTTAAAGATAATTAACATATAGTAGTCTATAACTAACCGATAGTCAGATATAGTAGAATAATATAACAATATCCAGGTAGTTATAACCTAAAACAGCCTAGAAAGAACACAGAACATCCTATAAAGCTTCAATAACGTGCAAAACATCCCATATAGTCTTATTTAGCGTTATATAGTATATATATAGCGTATAAATGCTTGAAAATGTCCCTGAGTTCGGGCGCCAAATTGTAAGGTTATCCGGGGTGTTATGGTTGAGAACTCAATTGGTGAAAATTGAATTCTCAAACCTCCCCGGAAAAAAGTTAAAGTTTAAGTATAAAATAAAAAAGTAAGACTTTTTCAAGCGTTTATTGATAGGACACAAAGGCATACATCAATACTAAAAAGAGTAAAAGGCCAGGGGTTGATCGTTGAGTTACTGTTCCTTCAAAAGACCAAAAAAAGGAATTTGAAGAATTCCTCGACAACCTCTAAATTAAAATTTGGTTATTCCCAGTACAGGGTCCTTTAGTAAAGATGGGTAAATTCCGAATACCACCCTAGGTTAGAGAGGGGTTCAGCGAAGGCAAAACTCCCCGGTTAGGTTAGATAAGTAATTGGGCAAAAATTAACCCCTCCTTACAGCCAGGAACCTATACTGTTACCGAGAACTGACAAGATCAACCGAAATAAAAGTGGCAATAGGCCTTCATCAGTATGGTGTAAGACCGTGGAATTTATAACTATAAATCCAGTTGACTAAGTATGGTAAGTGACCAAACCACAAATTACAAGTACAAAGTCAGTTCCCACGCACTAAGAATAAACCGTTGAAATAACATTATTAGGTAATTGGTGTAAGACCAAGAAATTTATAACTATATTTATAGTAGATTAAGTAAGGTAAAAGACAACATTACAAATTACAAGTACAACGTCAGTTCCCACGCACTAAGAATAAACCGTTGAAATAACATTATTAGGTAATTGGTGTAAGACCAAGAAATTTATAACTATATTTATAGTAGATTAAGTAAGGTAAAAGACAACATTACAAATTACAAGTACAACGTCAGTTCCCACGCACTAAGAATAAACCGTTGAAATAACATTATTAGGTAATTGGTGTAAGACCAAGAAATTTATAACCATATTTATAGTAGATTAAGTAAGGTAAAAGACAACATTACAAATTACAAGTACAGAGGGAACAATCCGTCAGATTATGACTGACTCTCAGTCACTTACAGGAAGTATGGTATCCAACGTATAGCCACCCCTGGACAATTCTAGACTTGTGTCTCTCTGGATTAAACTTTATAGTGTTTACATGAGCGATAACCGAAAGTACACTAACTAGACACTAGCGGTGACCCGGGAAAATTATTAGGTAATTACTACTGTAAGCTCTTATGAAAATAACGTTTAACCGCAACAGCAGGAAAAAGTATATGTTATAGAACATAGAAATTTATTTATTATCTAGGTCAGAAACCTGACCTTTATTAACCGACCTCGGCCGGACACTTTCAGGACACTTAACTCCTCGGGGGGGAAATGGACCACTGTAATGTTATGCCCTATAGCTTACTCGGCTTCCCAGATCCCGGTTTGCTCAAAGCATGGAAAACATGGTGAGTAAAACCATACACCTTCAGTTCGGTCAAGTCGGAGAGACTGACCTGGGATATTACCGTCCGGCCTCAGGGAGCTAATGCTCAGGAAAACATCCGGAGGTGACCCTTGTAAAATTCGGGACGGCGGGTATGGTAGGATTACTACGATAGTTCCTAACCTATAGCGGTCTCACGTTCCCCCCGAAACCACCCTACTCAACCACGGCCCATGACCTGGCCTGCCAAATAGGCCCCACTCTCCATTTCAACTTCCACCACTCTTCACTACCCAAAAACCTGTCGGGTTCTGGCGAGCGTTGTCCCGGCCACGAGGCACGAGCTCGGGGTCGACCGCCGAACTGGGCGCAGCCTGGGAAAACCGCCAGACACCACCACACCACACACCAGGACGTCTCCAACAACCGGGGGCCTCCCCAACACAGCTCACCAACCACAACAAAACACCTCCCCTTTAGGAAGGTGTGTTCAATTGGAGACGCTTAAGACAGGCCCTCCCACGCGCACGACGCGGATGGCCGCCGGGCGCCGACGCTGGCCGGCGACACCTCGCCGTCTCGCCTCGCCGCGTTAGCCTCGGGACACGTCACAAAATCTTCAAATTCAACCACTCACGCACCAGAGAACGAAATCGACCACTCGCCACGCCGGTCGAAAAAAAAAAAGCTTTCAAAACTTCCCGTAGGGACGCGGTAAGCGAACCGACTTTTTTTAGTGATGTCCGTTAATCGCTCGGCCGCATAGACAATCGATGCGTTCCGAATCACGGAGGAAAAAAAAGGGTTACAACTGACACATGACAGTTCATTGTAAGGCAGTTGTTACGGTTTGGCGTTTAGGTTCGTTATTTTGAAAAGTGAAAACAACATTGTCTTTTTACGGTAATCTTACTTAGATTTTGTATTACCTACATTATTGTTTACTTTTAGTTAAAAATAAAAATATCATGGCTCCTAGAATTACGCCTAAAACAATGCCTAATTCGCCTACGGTGCAACGCAGCGCAGGGAAAAAGTTGACTGCGGGTAAATCGTCTCCTGTGCCTGCTAATAAAAAAACTACTCTCATTTCGAAACAGGCCGAAAAAGTGCCTTTGAAAAGTAAGTATCTACCTATTACGACTATAAGTGTTTTAATGAACCCGTCCTTCTTCGAAAAACTAACGTTTCCTTTGAGGGGGCTAAAATGGTACTAATGTATGTTGCATGGTATATTTGGCCTAAAATGGGTTAATAAATTAGCATGTTCTTGACTGTCTCGATAAAGGTGAAACATCTTTGTAAATAAAGAATGTTGAATGATATGATGACTTGGACTCATACATTCCAATAGCTGCGTAATTCTGTGGTGTTATGAGCAGGCTGTTGCTTACCGTCAGGCTTATGTCGTGCTCGCCTGTCGTTCTATGCTGTAAAGAAAATGAGCTCAGCAAATTATCAGTTATTGTAATATGGGAAAGTGTAAATAACTTTAAAAGAAACGTTACAAGCACACTGTGTAGCTTGAGGATGTTTCCATTGTGATCTATCATCTATCACCTGTGGACTCTGGAAACTTATTTTTATGAGGTTAATAGAAAGTAGAAAAAATTGAAAATTGACAAAATTATTTGTGACAATTTTAGTATGAAAACTAATGTGGTTATCACACATTTTAAATAAATACACCATCTGATTGAATTGAGTCACACTGGACTGACTATATCAAATGTGAGCTTGTGTGTATGTAAATTACACATGTGTGTATTTAAAATTATTTGTGAGAAGTGAGGGCTCCCACACAAAACTACGATGCGATGCTGCATCGGAGAAACTTGCAATGGCGAATTGCTCTGATGCGGCATCGCATCGCAGTTTTGTGTGGGAGACCTAATACAGAATTATGTCTAGTCCCAGTGCTGGGCTTCAGGGCTTTCTATTGTTAGAGTGTCAAGGCCGCAATATACCATGCTAGGTATAGGATGTCTTTGTCTAGAATAAGAGGATTTCATCACAATGTTTGCAATCATCATTGAAGTAAGTGTGCAAAGAAAAGTCATGAGGTGCAGATCCTGAGTGAATGCAACCTCTGTTCCTATGCTTAGAAGTGCCATTACGCCTCCCCCAGGACAATCACTGATAATATACAGAGTTGACCTAGTTTGTGTAACATTGACAAAACCAAATAAATAAGTTCTTTGTAAGCTTGACAACCTGTCGGTATTCATTTTCCAGTTAAAAATACAACATCAGATGTCACAAGTTTACGGAGTAATGCAGTAAGGAAGAGCATAGCTCCGAGTGCAGCGACCCCGAGACCAAAGGAGAGCAAGCCGGTCCCGGCCGCCGGCGGCGCGCCGCGGAGCGCCAAGAAGCCGCTGTGGAAGCGGCGCCCCCTGCCCGCGCACTCCGGAGTCCCCGTGCCAGAAAAAATGAAGCAATTATTTAAAAAACAGCTACAAAGTTTGAACGATAGTCTGTGATACAGAGCTGTACCCCAGAATGTAATTCGTCACACTCATGTGACACATTATACAGGGTGTGCCTCACCGGTGACCTGGAACTGAGAGAGAGGTCTGCTCAGCCAACAACAGCCTTTACTCCTTTACAGCCCTGAAATTACAAAATTTAAAATTTCAAACAAAAATGCTGTTTAGACTCAATACATTGTAAATGCATAGTTGATTTTTTTCAAGAATTGAGGCTTGACCCGGAGTAAAGGCTGTCAGGGTGATGGGTATGTGAGCTCCTTTTGTTTTCTTACTGGTGAGGAGCTTAAATACAATAGTAATGATTTAATATAGACACATCACACGACTAACCGTCGTTGATATGAGTGTGGAGTGTCCGTGCTGGCCACCGACTGAGCCTGCCCGCTGAAGCTTATGTTTCTTACCATATGTTATGGTTGTTTGCTAGAATTTTATTATAACTGACTGAATATTTACTGTAATTATTCTACGGGTCAGCTGCCAGTCGTATCTTCTGTGGAACTTATGTAATAAAAGCTTTTTACAATATTCTGTAAGGCAAGCAGTAGAACTCATCGGAGGTCAACTCGACTGCCTTCAATTTAAAAGTGAAGTGAAAAACAACTCAAAAACAACAACAACAACTGTTTACTTGTGATGATACAGATTTGGACCAGGACGATGACTCATAATCACCAATTATCATATCACAAACACACTCAAGCTTAGCTTGACCTCCAATATAGTGAACAGACACATTTTGTATTATTAGCAATCGGGAATAACGGTAAAAGACATTGTACATTTCTGATTTTTTTAAATAATTTAAATAGACCGGACAACCATGACTTATCTGTTGGTACACGCCTGCTCACAGTGCCATGCAGCTATGCAACAGGAAATGTCTGAATCACTGCTCACTGCACTGAGCTCGTCATCCCAAGATATAAGCTGAAAAGCTTTAGTTTTAGTGAACAGCTATTCTGATAGAATGTAGTCTCTAGTTGAATTAAAACATTTGAGTAGCAAGGTTAGTCATTCTCTCTGTCTGTTTGAATGGGAAGTTATTAGGAGTAAAAGAGATCGACACAAACTCTTGGACTGAGGTCGCGCGCGTGTGGGGATAATATAGTTAGTTTGGCGGGGCCTTTTGGGCCGTAACCTTGTACGTGACTCATACTTCCCTTTTCTACTCCAACCAGCCCAGGCCGTCCCAGAGGCAAGCGTCCTGTTAAGGTTGCGGTGGGCATCGCGCGGATAATATAACAACTCTGTATAAATGTCCCCCGTTATTTGCGTGTAGTGCGGACTGTGCGGTAGCAGACCTTGTCTGTCCGCTGTAGCCCGTAGAAGATGCATCCACAGCGGGACACGGGTTTGAAAATCTATTATTTAATACATCACTGACCTTATCGTCGTTTCATTCGTAATAAAAAACGTCAGATGATTTTGATACTTTACAAGTACTATTTTGATAATGTTGCTCACTAGCAGCGTCCTGTGATTTTCCCTGCGCAGTTCCTGTTGCCTTTATTTTCCTGTGATAAATGTTGCCCAACTGCTGTTCCAGAGTATAATATGTGTTTCAAATTTCAACCTAATTCATTCAGATCATAGATTTAGTATAATATGTAAACTCTTTGGTTCAAATGTTCTGATGTGATTGAGCAACAAACTTCCAAATAAACAATAAATAGGTTAAATAAATAAATAGGTTAATATAAAACCTTGACATTTTTTGGTAGGATTTTGGTGTTGATAGACAGTGTTTTAAAAATGGCAATATTGATATAGATTATTGAAATATTGCGTGGAGATTTTTTTGATCGGCGGCGGCGCGGCGTTTAGAGACAAGTTTTTAAACAGTTTGTCCAAACGCGTTGGAGTTGGTCACATGATCCAGAAATATTTCTTTCATAAACCACGACGGTTTCCACACGATGCTTTCCTTACCGACAAACCTAATTATGATGTCGAAATTATACATCTGCTCCGGGAACAATACGCAGAGGTGCCGGATCGAACCCACGACCTCCCGATCGTGAAACCGGACCTCGGGCCACTAGGCCATTGTAGAGAGCATTTGAATTTTTTAGCACTTAGAATATAATGTAGAATAGTCTAATATTGTTCCATTGCCTAAATCCTAAATAATTGTATTGTATAACTAAGTATGTGACCCTGTGAAGGATGTTTATCAATAAATAACTGACTTTGAATGACGTGTATAGTAACTTCTGTGGTCCTCCTGGGGACAGGGAAGGTCTCGAAATATTTCTACGTCAGGGGGATCGTTCGCCCGTTTTGGGATGCTCTCTGTGTGCCGCGTCCACACATGCCGCCGCTTTCAGACTGCGCAAGCGACCGCGAGCGAACTGCCGCCGGCAGCCACGGGCGCGCGGGTCGCAGGTGAAGCTGGCATGTGTGGACGCGGCGCTGCGCGGTGCGCGGTGCGCGGTGCGAATCCGGAAGCAGTAGCTAGCGGACACGTGACGGCCGAGACAAGTTGACTCTAAAAATGTTTCATACGTGGCGACCACCTGATGCTTTCAAAATGTATTTTTCCCGTGACAACGTCTAATAAATCGATGAACGCGGCTGCACGCACGAAAGTGTCCCGTTACGCTCATCGTCCGCTTGCGCCGCATCTATCTCTCTTCCACTCGATTGCATGTTATGAAATAATTTCATCAATGTTTTGTTATGACGTTGTTACGTTAAACTATCGTCAAAGCGACAACCAATTTTTTCATGGCTTCTATTCGGTTTTGTCACCGTCCATCTGATGCTGTCACATCACTTGAACGAGTCCAAATCTTCGAAGGTTCTCTCTACGTTAATGAGGCGTTTTCAAGATGGAAATGGATCGGTTATAGGTAGTTCTCAATTTCACCAAAGGTAGCGCCAACGTTTTATTTTGTGTCTCACAGGAGGGAACATTGGCGCCACCTATGGTGAAACTGAGAACTATATTTGGTGTCTATTTGTATGTGGAAAACACCTGATTGTGCTGATTAACGTAAATTCTGTCAAATCCCGCACCGCACCACCCCGCGGGGAGCGGGCCTCCTCTCCCGATGCCATTGTATAGCTTTATGATTATGATTTTATAATAATAAATATTATTACCTATTAATATTTTATGTAGTTTTATTACTACACATCATGTACTCGGTCGCAGGGGTCCCAGGGTGGGAACATTTAGCGGGAGCGGGCTGCTTATGATATACAGATTAAAGTCGTAGACGGCGAAGTTTTTGAAGTGAAAACTTCTTTAGGTGCGCCTAGACAGATATTTCGTGGGTTGTGAATTGGATTCTAGTATCACGCTCACCCGAGCGTATGATATGATAAGAAATCTTCTGGTAAACTCGGGACCATGGCTATTGGCTATTTAGAAATGCGTCAGCCAATGGCAAATGCTGAAAGGGCGAGGCCTCGGCATCACGCCATGGCCATCTAGAAATGCAGCAGCCAATAGGAAAAGCTAACGGATTTCTAGAAGGCCATGCCATGATGCCCAGGCCACGCCCTCCGGTTACACCCGTGTAGTTTCCAAAGTAAGCTATCAAATTCTGAGTTATAAGTTTTCACTTCTATCGGCAGTTCCTAGACTGCCAATTACTTTTAGTTTAAGATAGCCTAACAAGCCGAGGATCCTACCTAAACTAAGGTAATGATTGTTCTGTGATACCTACCACCTAGTAATTCATTAATTCCTTTAAAAAAATGTGAACTCTTTTTGTACATACCTGGTAGGTACTTAGTAAATGTTTATTTTAAGGAATAAATGAATTATCTACCCTGTACTCCGATGTTGAGGGAGAGCAACTCAGCAATGGTAGGAGACACTCCCAGCGCCCCGGTGCTGCAGGTAGAGGGCGCCAGTTACCGGTTACCATCGGACGTCACACGGCCGTCTAGCGTTTGCAGAGTTATGCTCCCACTGCTGGGACTCGGGACCTGCTCTCGCAAAGAGAGATACTAAGTCATCATTCACCACGTTGGCCCGGTGTGGGCTGGTTGTTGTCGAAAGATTTGTTCCCCAGGACGAGCCGATTTCCTCAGGATATTTTCCTTTACCGTAAAAACTAGTAGTGATAACAAACGTAATGTGTCCTTGGAATACTCAAAGCTACCTATTCAGAGGTTCCGACAGGACCTCACTAGTCACTATACTGTAGGTATACTGGTCAATAGTCATAGGAAATTGGTCGTTACGCCACGGTTTTATAGAGGGGCCACGTTGGACGTAGGTACCTACCTACTTGTTCATAGCTAAGCATTTGAAAAACTATAGTGTGCATAAAACCTCCATCGCTGGGTTATCTAGGCGATCTGCCGGCGGCGGCGGCTCGGCGGCTAGCCTGGCCGCGGTGCACGAGTACTGAGTACCGAGCACCGAGCTACGAGCCACCGACCCGATAAGGATCTACAGTTTTTGTCCAACATTCCCGGCGGCGGGCGCCGGCGCCGGCGGGCTGATGTCACCGGGATTACAGGTGCCTAAATAATTGATGACTTCAATGTTCCCTCCGAGTTTGGACGCGGATTACAAGTTTAGTATAATCGACTGTTCATTACTTTATTACTTATCATCTATTCGCCGCAACAACTATTTCGCTACTTGCTTGCTTTGGGTTTTTTAAATAAAGAGTGACGAGTCGAGCAGGACGTGTGCCTGATGGTAAGCAACATACCTGCCATGGAACATGAAGAGTCCAAATCATTACCCAGAACAGCACTGCGCTCGTCACCCTGAGATCTAAGATGTTATATCTCTAAGCCCTGTAATTTCTCTGGAAACTTTGCCCTTCAAACCGGAACACAGTAATTTTTGCACGCCTAGAACCTGAAACCTAGACAATCTCCAAAGTATGATACAACTACTTTCAGATACCTACCTACTTCCTTAGGAGTAGATAGATAGATAAACTCTTTATTGCACTTACATAACAAAGAAAAATACAGTAAAAAACTTATAAATAAAACTTAAAAGTAGCAATTGGCGACCTTATCGCTGAGAGCGATTTCTTCCAGGCAACCGTAGGATGGTAAACAAATAGTAAGGAGTAGGCCTTAAGATGGATATGGCTAGGATAAAATTGTTGTCCAGTAGGTCCTCAAGCTCAATAATGGTTGGATTTGAGAGGCTAGAAACGGTTGACAGGTAGCGAAGTGGATCATGGCCATACCCCATACCTAGGTACCTACTCTTCCTTTTGGCATAGAGCATCAAAAGAACGAAATCCCTAGGCGAATTCAACTTGGATGAGCAGCTTCCAAATACTAGATGGCATCCTCAAGTTACTCTTATTTCACAATGTTTGAAAACGTTACTTTTCCTCCAATGTGTTTTGCCCACTCTTACGGAGGTACCACCCTACCACATACGGGGCTGTGACGTGCACGCTCACAGATGAGAGATAGGTACGACATCAGAGCAGCACAGAGAGCAGTGGACAATCCTGGCATCAAACTCCAAGAACGTATCCGAAATACCGAGACCAGACAAAAAACGAACGTTCGAGACGTTGGAACTACGGTAACGCAGCTAAAGCGCAGTTGGGGGCACACGTTGCTAGATGCGAGGATAGGTGGAGTGGCATATTCCACAAACCCCTTAGATTCTCCCCTCGCAGGGGATTTGTGGAATATCCCGGTGGACTAGATCTGTGGCCGAGTGGCGACAGAGGCGAATTAAGCGGAGTGTAGGGCGTCCAGGGTAGCGATTCTGAAACCATTCGGTTGCATCCGACACGGAATCTCATCTCTCGGTCTTTGTCTTATCTGTTTAGCATGACAAAGACCGAGAGATGAGATTCCGTGTCGGATGCAACCGAATGGTTTCAGAATCGCTACCCAGATGTGTCGGCGATATCATCTTTATCTCGGGTCGGCCGTAGACTTGATGGGGACAGGACTGACGAAGAAGGCATGATGAAAGAGAGGCCCATACCCAGCGGTGGGATAAAGAAGGGTGTGGAAAATCATGACAGTGATGAAGTACTTTACCTACTTGAATTAACATCATCTTGATATAATAGGTACTTCATATTTTATTCGAACGAAATTCCTTACGGCAGGCTTACGGGTGAAACTAAAACATTATACTCTGACCCTTCAGAAAAATATACAACGGAAGTGACGCGTAACAACTGCACGTGACCAGGGCTGCCAATACAGTGACAAAACGTAACAACTGCACGTGACCAGTGCTGCCAATCCAGTGACAAAACGTAACAACTGCACGTGACCAGTGCTGCCAATCCAGTGACAAAACGTAACAACTGCACGTGACCAGTGCTGCCAATCCAGTGACAAAACGTAACAACTGCACGTGACCAGTGCTGCCAATCCAGTGACAAAACGTAACAACTGCAAGTGACCAGTGCTGCCAATCCAGTGACAAAACCTAACAACTGCACGTGACCAGTGCTGCCAATCCAGTGACAAAACGTAACAACTGCACGTGACCAGTGCTGCCAATCCAGTGACAAAACGTAACCAGTGCTTTTCTCAGATGATCGTACCATGAACATAACTTAAGCATTTCGAAAATTGGTTCGAATTGAAAAGTGTTGGTTCTATATTATCCAAAGGGATTTTCCTACTTGGTGTCCCATGACACCACATCTTCATTCTTTTGTTAAGTTATGTACCCCTTGTAGGTAGGTATACCTACCAACCTACCTACAGTAGGGTATGAACTCGTAGCTTTTATTAGTAGGTACCAATATTTCCTCGTAGCGTTTAGTAATAATATTATTTTTACAAAACGGTAGTTGTTATACGGGACTACATTTGCTAACGTTACGCCGCGCGTCGAAGATAACATATACGCTACATATTTGTACTTTGCCTAAAATCATACGTCATTTACGTATGATGAAGTGACGTAAATAATTTGTTTCGTTGGTGAAACAGACGTGTAGTTAAGAGGAGGAATGATGCTAATTCGACTTCTTTGAATGCCTGGACTGGGAAATCTGTTAAACAAATCGCACTGAATAAAATATATGTCATTTTTGACTATATTTCTGATGTTCTGCTTGGCTACAAAACACGATTGAGAAAAAAAATCTCGATAGAAAAAAATCGCGAAAATGTCTCTAAAAAAAACTCACACATCTACTACACTGTTATTCACTAGTTTATCATTATGAAATAAATACAGGTGATGCACCTCATCTAAATTGATGTGTTGGTAGAAAAATATTTCATATATCTTGATTTTCATCTGAAAAAATAATTATTTATGTATTCGCTATGGACGGTTAGTATGTCCAGAGCCGTTAAGGACGACAGACGTACGGCCGGCTCGAATGCGGTCCCCGACTAGGAAATTACGAATAGAAAACGAACTGTCGATAAAACAGTTCTAATATCTCTATTACACATCAAACGAAATTTCAAACTACAGTTACTGATTGTTAATTTGGCTACGCAGATGTAATACTTATTAGTCTATTCGTTAAGCGTCTAGGTATAATAACGTAAAGCTTCAGACTCGTGTCCCAACTAGGGCGATTTATTTTTGCAGTTTTTAATAAATTTTGTGTTTGACCGAGACTATAAAATATGTATTTAACCTACTTCAAAGAAAGATGAGGTCCTCGGTACGGTTATATGTTTTTTATGGATCCTAATACGCGCTAGCTCCGCCAATTGTGAATCGATTTTGATGTTTTTTTTTGTTTGGTACCTACGTCATAAACATAGGTCTGTATTATCGAAATCGTTTGCCGTAATATTTGAAATATTAACAAAGAAGTAAAATTACAGTTCAATCAATTTACTCGTATTTTTGCTTTCATATCAAGTGGAATTAATTTTATCAATGATGAGAGATGAGACCACTTATTTTAATTTCATCCATATTTTTTAGTATGATTATTTTATACTGCAATTGAAAACATGGACAGTGATTCTTATTTTCGGTACACAGGTATAGGATTCTCTAGTGTAGTGGTCAGAGCTTGAGGTATGAAACGGCGCGAACGTCGACGTCGGTTCGCCAAAGTTCGGCAAAGTCAATTAATATTCGTTTTGCATAAACATTTGTTCTTAAAAATCTTAATAATCTATATTTACTTACAATTAACACACATTAAGAGAAAAAAACACAAAATAAAAATGTACAATTATTGTTAGACTCCGCGCCATCACTGAAGTCCTTTGGCGAAATGATTGAACTAAGCCACTATAATATCATAGGTTTCACCTGTCATTGTGGAATACGACAGTGACTCCTTTCGCCAACGGTCACGAGTGGTGGCGCGGAGTCTAGGTAAGAAATGCTAAAATAATGTGAATTAATTATTTATAATAGCGCCATCTATCGAGTCAGCAGTGAAACTATGATCTTCTGAAATCATGACCACCTTGACCGCATGTATTGTAGTGGCGCTTCAAGCGCCGATATCTCAATTTCGATTAGGGTTATTCAGCGTCTTAATGGTCATCATCATGTTATGTCAGCGTAGGTACCTACTGCTGGCGTACACTAACAATCGGCATGGTCAACTCGGTCCTTTAATAGACTGTGCTTTAGCGATCTGTACCCATCGTGTATCCACATTGAAACCGGAGTATTCGTTATTTCAACCATGAAAGGGTGCTCTTTCGAGCTACGACCACAGAATAAATATTAGTAGGTACAGAAGCCTCACTTACCAAAAACAATTATATAAATAGCGACTCTTGCTGGTACACAACAAAGTTCAATTCAGCTCGCATTAGCGCTCAATATCTGTCGCGATTTTCAACTCTCTCTTCTAACGCGTTACTCTGTCCCTGTCTAGCGCGGAGGGTTTACGACATATCTAATAACAATATGCGCGGGAAAAGTTTTGCGCGAGTGCTCAGCCGTGCTTCCGACAACCGACTGTCACTTGTTTCCTGGAAGGAACGGTCTAGCGGTAGGCTAAAACCGCGCTCTTTCGAGCTACGACCACAGAATAAATATTAGTAGGTACAGAAGCCTCACTTACCAAAAACAATTATATAAATAGCGACTCTTGCTGGTACACAACAAAGTTCAATTCAGCTCGCATTAGCGCTCAATATCTGTCGCGATTTTCAACTCTCTCTTCTAACGCGTTACTCTGTCCCTGTCTAGCGCGGAGGGTTTACGACATATCTAATAACAATATGCGCGGGAAAAGTTTTGCGCGAGTGCTCAGCCGTGCTTCCGACAACCGACTGTCACTTGTTTCCTGGAAGGAACGGTCTAGCGGTAGGCTAAAACCGCGTGACATTGAGCGAGTGAGGATGCACTGCTATAACCCTGTATCCGCGCTTGGCTGTAGGTAAATCTAGTCACATTTTTCTCTGTAACGTACCTACTTCAAACATTGTTTTAAGCTAATACTATGATTATTCATTACACTTATATTATTAATGCAACTGCATCGAAATATCGGGGATTCGTTCCATCATATAACCACGGTAAATATACCGTAAGTACTTAATTAATTAAACTAGTGTTGTGAAAACACTTAGAATAGAATAAAAGTGGCCAAGTGCGAGTGGGACTCCCGCACGAAGGGTTCCGTACCATTGGCAAATAAACGGCGAAAACCTCTGGCTTTATTTAAATTCCGTATAGATAAACCATCGCAGTTTTCACAGACAGGCATTCAACCAACAGTTTTTCTAATATTTTGATTTTACCTTACGATTTTAACGACGCGGTCGAATGCGCGTTTTAGTGTACTAGTGGCGCCATCTAGTTTATTCGGAACGGACTAATCAAGCAAAAAACGGTAAAAATCAAGTTTGTTGTATGGGAGCCCCCGTTAAGTATTTATCTTATTTAATTTTTAGTATTTATTGTTATGGCGACAATAGAAATACATTATCTGTGAAAATTTCAACTGTCTAGCTATCACCGTTCTTGAGATACAGCCTGATGACAGACGGACGGACGGACGGACACCCAAGTCAATAGGGACAAGTCAAAAGCCAATAGGGTTCCGTTTTTACCCTTTGGGTACGGAACCCTAAAAAGTATAGAAAATTATTACATAGCTCGTGGGCTTATGCCCACTTATAATTATTATATACTTTTTTTGCTAGCTAGATACTTACCAAGTTTTACTAAATGGTATGCCTTTTTGATAAAGTGGGTACTTTGTACCTAGGTACTTCGCCTACTGCTTATGTAGTGCCGTACCGTACAGTACACTACCGGTGAACTGCCTGTGTTATATATTTTGTACTCGGAAAGTCATTAAGTGTTTGAGTGCATCAAATCCATGCGAAATCGATTTGGGTCGGTAATGAAAAATTCGATTACTTTATTGAGCTCTTCACATGTTTCACGAGGCGCGTAGGGAGCTTCATACCAGACGTTTTATTCCGAATAGTTCCCGTTATTTTCCCGCAGAAGAAAGTAGTAGGTATATATGTGATATTACATACTATAACGTATCTGTGTTCCAAATTATAAACCGATCCATTCAGGCGTTGCGATGTGATTGAGGAACAAACATCCAAACTTTCGCATTTATAATATTAATACTTAGCACTTATTTTAAAAAACAGATACGTCTACAGATACAGATCTTAGCAGAGTCCGCCTGGGGAAGTACCACACCTTTGCCAAATATTCTACCGCCAAGCAGTAATGTGCAAACATTACTGTGTTCCGGTTTCAAGGGCAATGATTCCAGAGAAATTACAGGGCTTAGAGACATAATATCTTAGATCTCTGGGTGACGAGCGCAGTGCAGTGCTAGGTAATGATTTGGACTATCATGTTCCAATAGCTGCGTGTCACTGTGCTGTTATGTGGCAGGCATGTTGCTTACCATCAGGCACATGACCTGCTCGTCTCGTCACAACTATGCTATAAAAAAAAAGTGTGTGTGCTTAAGACCACACGGCAGAAGTGAAAACTTCATTATCTGATTTTTGTATTAGGTAGGTGGTAGGTATAATGCCCGGTTTACATTATTCCAGTCCAGCGATCGAATCCAGCGCTGGAATGCTTACTGAAAATATGTAAACTGGCACTAGAAAGCATGAAACAAGCCAGAAATATAAAAAATAGTGCTATATATAAAATATATAAAAAAATGCTAGTAGAAATATTAAAAAAACACTGTTCTGAGTACCTACAAAGGAACAACTTAAGGTAATAATTAACATTAATAACACGTAAGATTTGAACGAAAATGCAAATTATTTAATAGAATGGTAATAATGTAATTGGGAAAGTCCATGCTAAAATGCTTATATTTATGTGTATGTATAGAAATTGGAAGTAAAGTTTGTATAGGTAGGTATTATATATATAGGTATATAGGTAGCCTTCTATGTTGTTTATGTTTGAGAGAATGAGTTAATTTCATTTTATGATCTGAACTGATCTGATCCCAATGAACTTCCTCGTCCCGTTGCCTTCTCTAACCCACTAGTATATACTCCTCTGTCGCTACACGTCCTAACACGTCCTTTTATTAATCCGCTAAAAAGTTTTAAAATTCGCCAGTTTCAGCGCGAAAGTCGCTAAAGTGTCAACACTGGGAGCCGGTAGCGAGCAGCGAGAGAGAGAGAGAGTATATATTGTCCCATGTCCTCCTCTAGCAATTATCTTTCTCGGTCTGGCACGTTTGTTGACCCTATTATCTTTCTCGCTCTAGCATCCCGAGTTTACCCGAAATTTCTTATCATATCCGAGCGTGATGATCACGTGGTCATTAATCCATTTCACAGCCCACGAAAATTCTGTCTATAACGCGCCTAAAGAAGTTTTCACTTCAAAAAAAAACCTAAATTATGTAGCGCTACTACACCTAGCTTACCTGCTACCTTTTCTCACGCTCCTCTATCCAACATTTCTGAAGCAATTAACACCATTAACTTAGACTTGACTAGCATCTGCAGATGGAGTGAGTGTTTTGGGCAGAGGGTAAATCCTGAAAAATCGCAGGCCGTTATCATTGGTAGTGTTAGGCAGATATCCTATGTCGACTTTCAGTCACTACCTAATATTGAGTTTGATGGTACCATCATACCTTATAGTAGTTCTGTCAAGAATTTGGGTGTTACTATGGACCGCTGCTTAAGTTGGGGACCGCAGCTTCAAGTCACTAGCAAGAAGTTATATGCCGCGGCTGGAGCGTTGATGAAATTACGCAATTTTCTCCCTACTTCCACCAAAATTTCACTTGTCCAGTCACTGCTGCTCCCCATCCTTGATTATGCCGACTTATGTTACCTTGATCTCACTGAGGAACAACTAAATAAGCTTGAGCGTCTTCAAAATTTCTGCATCAGGTTCATATTTGGCTTGCACAAATTTGACCACGTTTCTCAATTTCGTGCTAAACTCAAGTGGCTCCCAATCCGTCTCCGCAGAAATGCACACATCTTATCACTTCTGTATAATGTGTTGTTCATCCCTACCTTCCCATCTTACCTTAAGGAATGCTTCTCTTTTTGTTACGAGACTTCACGTCCACGCTCTTTGAGAGCTGCTGTGGCACTCAACCTTGACACACCCTCACATAAGACCTCCTTCTATGGAAATTCTTTTACTGTTAAGGCTGTCCGTTTGTGGAATTCTTTGCCGGCACCTGTGAGACAATCGCAGTCCTTGAGCGTTTTTAAGAGCAAAGTAAAAGATTTTTATTTATCACAATGCAAGACTGTCGACACTAGCAAATTGTAAGTTGTAGCACTGCTGTTTTTAAACTAGTTGGAATTGTTTTGTGTTCTGTTTTTGAATCACTATTCTTCCTAATATTCCTCACTTTTCTTGGTATTTTTATTTGTTATTCGTATTTATGTTAGTATTAAATGTTGTAGTAGCATATTTATAAGTTAATATTTATTATTTTATTTTAATAATATTTATTTAGTAGTATTATATAAATTAACGTCGCTCCCCCTGCCTGTATTTTGTATGTAGGCTATTTTCCTTGTGTTGGTTGCCTGGAAGAGATTGCTCTCAGCAATAAGGCCGCCACTTGTGATGCTAGTTCTTAAGTTTGTCAATGTAATTTTTATTTTATTTTTTGTATCACAATAAAGAGTTTTCTATCTATCTATCTATCTATCTATCTAGATCGCCGAAATCGAAGAAATTAAAAGTTGAGTGCATTTTGCTCTTTGTTGTAGTGCGGCTCTACACAAGGTTTTGGTGTCCAAGCTTCTTAGTGAACGTACCAAAATCCGTATCTATAAAACGGTTACTAGGCCTATCCTAATGTACGGATGTGAAGCTGGGACACCTACCGCAAAGGGTGGAAAATAGGCTGCTTTTAACAGAGCGAATATTTTTAGGGCCAATGAGTAAAGAAGATGGTAGCTAGGCTAGCTAGTAGGAAGAATGCCAAAATTGAAAACCTACTGGCTGAACCTAACATCTTTAGTGAAACCAAATATTATAGGCTTTGCTAGCTCAGCCAAGTAGAGAGAATGAGAGAGGATCAAGCTGCTAAGCGCATATTTAGGTGTCTCGAATAGTCGACGACCGGTGTGACCTCCCAGATTCCGTTGGAAAGAGATTCAAGCCTCTTTCTCATGGCAGGAAGAGGCTCAAGACTCAAGACTTACGTTTTATAATGAGCACACTACCATAAAAAACTTCCATATACTTCGATATAAAACCAGTCTTTAATTTTTAATTTGCGTGTTTAATTGTGATTTTACATTTTTATTTGTAACTTAGTTTTTAGGGTACCGTACACAAAGGGTAAAAACGGAACCCTATTACTGAGACTTGCCTGTCCGTCCGTCCGTCTGTCTGTCACCAGGCTGTATCTCAAGAACGGTGATATTTCTATTGCGGGTATAATCCTGTAACTGTCGCATATTTATGAGTCCTGGAACTTGAAATAAAATGATTTATTTTATTTTTTATAACAACAAATACCTAGTACTAAAAATAAAATAAAAATAATATTTAAGGGGGGGCTCCCATATATATTGATTTTTTACCGTTTCTTGCTCGATTAGTCCGTCCCAAGCAAACTAGATGGCGCCACTAGTAAATATAAAACGCGATATCGAATTCGTCGGCAGAATCATGAGGCAAAAATCAAAATTTTAAAACAATTTTTTGGATGAAAGCCTTTCTGCGGAAATAGCGATGTATACGGAATTCCGGATAAATCCAGAGAGGTTTTCGCCGTTTATTTGCTAATGGTACGGAACCCTTCGTGCGGGAGTCCCACTCGCATTTGGCCGGTTTTATTTTTTTGATCCACCAACTGCCGCTAAACTTATTCGCACTGCGTTCGAGATGCGCTTGAACCGTATTCGAGCGTCTGTACTCTGTAGGTAGGTACATACTACCTAATGAATTATTTACAACCGAATTCAAATAGATACATATTCTAATAGATATGCTAGGTGACACATAAACATGATTTGGACATAATTATTTAACATTCTAAGTTCTAATCTATCATTATAAACATGTAAACACCACTATTAGGTACTCATCTTACAGTCTTTCTTAGGTACTCGACATACATTATTGTACGCATTAAGTATTATTGTTGATCTCCCCCAAAATGCGACTGCGACCTACGACTGCTTCTGCTGTAGTCAGTAAGTAAGTAACAGTCAATAATAATATTTAGTCAATCAGCTCGGTTAGCGTGATCGATGGACGATGGACGTGCCTCCGAGATTTCGAGCAACGGAGCATTGAGTATCAGCTTCTATTTTGCTCAAAGCCGTCGTCCATTCGTTTGCTGCACGCCGCTCTCTGTTCTAGGCTCCCGCGCTCGTTCGAAGGCAGTTTCTTTGTGACGCTCTCTCTCTGTGTGGAGCCGTCTAAGGCGCTTTGCAGATGGCGGATGGCGAGGCATTGTTTTTGACCCGGCTGCCCTCGCCGCGAATACAACGTACACGAGAGACGTTGGTTCTAGTGAAAATCACGCGCCCCGCGCCGTCTTTGATACTGCATACAAAATGGTTTGTGTGGTCTACGGCGAACAGCGGACAGCCACACGATGCCGCGCCGGAAAGCGCGTGATCAGTACCTAGTCCCGCGGCAGTGCGATGTATGGCGTGTGGCGTGGGGGAAGCTTGAAACGAGGGAGGGGGTGAAGCGTGAGGGCGCTGCTCCCTGTACCAGATGTTGGCCGGAAACTATACATCAGGATGTCCTATATTAAGCACTCAGTAATGTACTTTATGAGGGGGCAGAGCCTTTATTAACAAAACTAAAATACAATGAGAACTACACTACGCTACATACCTAACTACTTACTTTATGTAGGTAGTAGTAGGATTATTTGCTGAGACCGCCTGGGAAAGTATAGTAAACTATATACCTTGCCAGTTATTGTCCCGGCAGTAGACCTCTTTGTAGTGGTAGTACTCTTAGCAGAGTCCGCCTGGGGAAGTACCACACATTTGCCAGTTATTCTACCGCCAAGCAGTAATGTGCAAACATTACTGTGTTCCGGTTTGAAGGGCAATGTTTCCAGCGAACTAATATCTTAGAGATAAAACAACTTAGATCTCTGGGTAACGAGCGCAGTGCAGTACTAGGTAATGATTTGGACTCTTCATTTTCCAATAGCTGCGTGTCACTGTGTTGTTATGTGGCAGGTTTGTTGCTTACCATCAGGCACATGTTCTGCTCGTCTAGTCACTCGTTACTATAAAAAAAGCATTAGTCTGCAAACAAAAAATATTGGGTAACGGGGGTCGAAATGTTACCAATCGTGCAATTATGTAGTGGTAGTAGGTACTCTTAGCAGAGTCCGCCTGGGGAAGTACCACACCTTTGTCAATTATTCTACCGCCAAGCAGTAATGTGCAAACATTACTGTGTTCCGGTCTGAAGGGCAATGTTTCCAGAGAAATTACAGGGCTTAGAGATATAACAACTTAGATCTCTGGGTGACGAGCGCAGTGCGGTGCTAGGTAATGATTTTGGCTCTTCATGTTCCAATAGCTGCGTGTCACTGTGCTGTTATGTGGCAGGCATGTTGCTTACCATCAGGCACATGTCCTGCTCGTCTCGTCACCCTTTATTAAAAAAAAAAAAAAACCGATCGCGGTCGCAGAAGAAAGTTTGGAGGGATCACTGTCACTAGTAATTAATACTTACAATATGCCGTAAATTAGAGAGTACATCATTTTTTTGCACGTTATCTACATATATTATCTATTCTACGCACGGGTCCTGATTAATGGGCCACAGGTAACGCTGGCCTTGTGTTTGGTAATACTCTCCGAGGTTTGTTTTCGAGGCAGAGTGTAGAGTAAAGAGGCGACTTTTGTAGAGTCGGCACTTTGTTAAATAAACCATTTCCAGTGCAGCCACGAGAGTTCATACGACTGCTTACTCTACGTGTCCAATGCTGGCACTCAGGGCTTTTCCTCTAAAAAAGTCAAGGCCATTTACTCTATGGTCATAATCCCCCATGGTGGCTCGGTACGAATTGGGGGTCGTCGTAAGGTAGTTTTTCCTTGCCCGGCCCCTGCATCGAACCTTCGACCTCACCACGCCGATGGGAAGTTATTTGCACTATCATTACATAGTTTTCAGTTCAATAAATAAATAAATATTGGTAGACAATTCACACACAACACCATCTGACCCCAATAGAACAAGTTTATCTACCTAATTCTTAGTGTAGGCAAGTGTTGTTGTATTGTGGTGCCCCTGATTTGGGCAGCCGCGGTGTAAGGGCTAAATCCTCTTTAAAAGACTGATGTGGAAGGACGTGGGAACCCACCATTATTATAATCCCAAGAAAATCTCATAATTACTCTGAAACTAAACACCAAACCGTGCATAATGAACGTTATTGTGATCTACGCTCCTACCGCACAAGCAACTGATGAGGTAATTCAGAATTTCTACGAAAGCTTAGGAAAAACCCTTGACGAATTACCAGGTCGAGAGATCACTTTAATACTTGGTGACTGGAATGCAAAGGTTGGCGATACTACCAGGGATGACCACATCAGAAACACCATCGGCAGATTTGGACTAGGCATCAGAAACGACCGCGGGCAAAAACTTATAGAGTTCTGTATCGACAAGAAACTGAGTATCATGAACACATATTTTCAGCACCATCCTAGACGTCTATATACATGGAGATCTCCAGGCGACCGTTATAGAAATCAGATTGACTATATCATAATAAACACCCGCTGGAAATCTTCCATAAGTAACGCAAAGACATTTCCCGGTGCTGAATGTGGCTCTGATCATATACTACTTGTTGCTACCTTCGCTCTCCGCTTTAAATCGCCACGAAGACAGGCCAAGCTGAGGCCTAAAACTCTGAATCCACTGGAGCGTGAGCAATTTCGGAATAGTGTTGAATCTGGGCTTATATTGGACTCAACAACGACGACAACCAGCGCAGATATCATGTGGAGTCATCTCAAAAAAGAAATATTGACTTCATTAGATGAGATAGCGTTGAACAGAAAAACCACACAGAAAAGATCTTCGTGGATATCAAACGAGACCTGGGAGCTTATACAACGTAGGAAAGAAATAAAAGTTGGAGGTCTACAAAACCCAGGCGTAATGGAAACATATGCTTCATTGTGTCGAACCATCAAAAACCGCTGTAGACAGGACAAAAACCACTACATCGGCAGCATATGTGAAGAAGTAGAAGCCCATTCGAGGAAACTACAGACCTCTGACCTCTTCAAAAAAGTACGGCTCTTAACAAAGCAATTCAAAGCAAAATCCTGGGCTATTGAGGACAACAATGGTAAATTGCTATGTGAGCTGGACCAGATTTCGGAAAGATAGCGTTGCTACTGCGAGCAACTCTACGATGATCCAAGTTCAAATGACTCACAACATACTAGCTGGTCAGAAATAGAACTAGAGCCGGACATCTTGCGCTCTGAGGTATTGGCTGCTATGAGCGCTCTTAAGGACAAGAAAGCCCCAGGTCCAGACCAAATAACTGCGGAAATCCTGAAATCACTGGGCGACAAGGGAATAATAATTCTGCACAATATCTGCAACCAAGTCTGGCGGAGTGGACAGTGGCCTAAGGAATGGACCGAGTCGACTGTACTTCCTTTGCACAAAAAGGGTTCGACCAAAAAGTGTGATAACTACCGCACGCTCGCCCTTATCTCTCACGCTAGCAAAATCCTGCTCCATGTGATAAATAGACGAATCCGGCACTATTTGGACTGGCAGATTCCACAAGAACAGGCAGGTTTTGTAAAAGGCAAAGGCACTCGTGAGCAAATATTGAATGTCAGACAGATTATCGAGAAATGCTACGAGTACGACACTCCTGCTATAATATGTTTTGTCGACTATAGTAAAGCCTTTGACTGCGTCAACTGGAGCTACTTATGGAGAATACTTCTGGAACTGGGTGTGCCTCGCCACTTGACTGGACTGCTCCAATCCTTATACAACAGCAGCCAAGGAGCGGTTAGAGTGGACATGGTAACATCTAACACCTTCAGTTTTAAGAAAGGGGTACGACAAGGCTGCATCCTTTCTCCTATTCTGTTCAACATTTATGGAGAATACATCATGAGGCGTACTTGCGAGAACTGGGACGGTGGTATTACTATTGGCGGCCGTAAAATATCTAACCTGCGATACGCGGATGATACCACTCTACTAGCGGCAAATGAAAATGAACTTGCATCGGTGTTGAACAGGATGGATAGTATTAGCCTAGAAATGGGCCTCTCCATGAATAGATCAAAGACGAAGGTGATGGTGATCGACAGATCAGGTAAACTGGAACTCAGCGGAACTATTGGCTTGGAAATCGTTGACAACTTCATCTACCTGGGCTCAAACATCTCGAACAAGGGATCCTGCGAGGACGAGATACGGAGGAGGATCGGTATGGCCAGTGCCTGATTAAGAGTTCTGACCGCCCTAGGCTAATTATGAGGACGCGCCCCCACCAGACCACCAGAGGGTCTACCGCCAAACGGAAAGTGCTTAGCTTAAAAGTATTAGCTTTGGTATTGAAAACCGATTTAGCTAAACAGTAGAAAGGCAGGTATGTTATGGTCGGCCTAAAAAGTACTAGGTACTTTTTAGGTAAAAAGTACTAGGTACTTTTTAGGTACTTTTAGATACTTTTTAGGCTTCCGTAAAACGTAAAAACGGAAGCCTTATAGATTCGTCATGTCTGTCTGTCTGTCTGTCTGTCTATCTGTCTCTCTGTCTGTCTGTCTGTCTGTCCGTCCGTATGTCACAGCCACTTTTTGCCGAAACTATGAGAACTACACTGTTGAAACTTGGTAAGTAGATGTATTCTGTAAGCCGCATTAAGATTTTTACAAAAGTTTAAAAAAAAACAAAAATCAGGGGTGCCCCCCATACTGAGAACTGAAGCTCAAAAATTTTTTTTTCATCAAACCTACATTGTTGTACAATTATTGTGGGGTGTCTATCGATAGGTCTTAAAAAATGATGTTGAGGTTTCTATTATAATTTTTGTCTACACTGAATAACTTGCGCGAGAGACGCTTCCAAAGTGGTAAAGTGTGTCCCGCCCCCCCCCTCTAACTTCTAAAGTAAAAGAATGAAAAAACTAAAAAAAATATATGATGTACATTACCATGAAAACTACCAACGAAAATTAGTTTGAACTCGATCTGATGAGTAGTTTTTTTTAGTACGTCATAAATACACTATTATTAAAACTTCGATCAAAGTTACAACGAACTACAAGAACTATGTGTACTATGTATATTATGTTACTTGCTGGAACGGAACCCTTCATGGGCGAGTCCAACTCGCACTTGGCTACTTTATTTATATTAGTATTGACTTTGTTTCCTTGTGTACAAATTTTAACATGAATTATACCAGGGCTTTTTTAAAAAGGCACGCAAGAGCCTACAGCACCCTCAAAGGATTCGAAAGTATACCCCGGATTTCTCCGGCAGTAATTTGGTGACTGATTCGCAAGAGCGCTCTCACACTCCACAGCGACCTTATCGCTGACTCTATCGTAGAGCTGTCACTGACCCTGTCGCGGGGGACAGAACTCTTGCACACCAACCATGCGACGGAAACCAGCAGTACTTTAGCGTCACCTTTTCGGGAGGGCCACCACCTCACCTTCTGAAATAGCGTGCTGGACGGCATTGAACGTCCGACATCTCAGGCTCTGTAAGTGGAGGTGGTGTAGGTACGAGCCAGAGTGGCTCGCTCTCGTCACCACTTCCTCCTTCGCGGAGAAGCGAGAGTCCACCTCCTTCTTGCTCCTCAGCTATCTTCATCTGCGACTTCTGCGAGATAATGATTTCTCAAAAGGAAACCACCGCCTCCCATGACCTCTCACTGTTGAACATCTTGGCTAAGGTAGTAGGCAGTAAGAGGTCCGCCACTTCTCCCGGGTACATCTTCAATGCGTGTTGATCGGTGTGATCTGCGCAATTGCACCGGTGACACACCAGCCTTTCTACCACTTAACTAAATTGGCTTTGGTTTTGCTATTGCTGTCTCTATAATTTCAAGCTAAAGGAAATAAGGTACCGTCTGATGCACCCGCGCCCTATACCTAGTATCTATGTCGCTCTCACTGAACCCACTCAGCGTCGGTCCTGAGACAGTTCGCTCTTCAGGTTGACGCAAATACGCCCCAAACTTCCATCTAATCAGCTGATCTGCTGTAAAATACCGAAATGTTACAGTGTCAGCTTGCCAGCGACAGACACGCCACACACCACAGTATTAGAGGCAGAGCTTGCAGGTGCAGGTGAAGGTGTCTGTCAGAAACCACGGAAACAGATGGCCTCCAACTTGTAAAAAACCACCTCTAGGCCGATGCTCCTAATCCTGGCTACCACTGTCGCCAGCACCGCCACCTCGTGAAACCTCCGCCCCTCACAACAACCAGCGTGCCTTTGGGATAATAAGCGACACCGATGCAACGCAGTTCGCAAGTCGTAAGTCGGCCCACTACCACCCATACGCTGTGGATATTCCCAAAATCCTTACAAAACGGTTTGAATCCACTTTTCTCGTACGTACAGCTTTAGAGTGGTATAAGTTGCCGGCATCCTTGTTCCGTGAGAGATACAATCTAGAACTTTTCAAGGTCAGAGTGAATAGGTACTTTCTAGGTCAACGTCCGTCATCTTCGACCACACCATCGCTTACCATCAGGCGAGTTGGTGGTCAAACGCGGATCTATACGCGATAGAAAAAAAGAAAAAAAAAAGTTAGCGCTGCTTATTTGTAACCGAACAACCGAAGTGCCACAGGGGTAGCGTAGGAGCAAACTCCTGTCGAACTCCACGTGACATGAGGATAAGCTCCCTCCCTTTCTATTGTTGGGGACACCACCTCTCTGTGAAAGAGGTAGTCTCTTACGATGCGCCATAGATATTGGGGTACCCCATCACTTCTGTTGTGGTTGTGGTGTGGTAGATTGGAATTTAGAACGCGTTTACTATGTTAGGAGACACCGTAAACAATACGCCGCTACTGGAGTACACCTTCCTTCGGACCTTCGGACGAACGGCGTCGGTCGTGGAGAGGTCTTTCTGAAACCCGAACTGTCCCTTCGACAAGTCCAGATGATTTCAGCGCGCCCCTCCAGATCCTCGCGCCCTAGGCTGCAGCCTAATTAGCCTAAGGGTTAATCAGGCCCTGGGTATGGCTAAGAACGCCATGACGCAGCTGCAAAGAATATGGAAGGACAGAAACATCTCTCGTAACACCAAGTTGAAGCTAGTGCGTACTCTTGTGTTCTCCATATTTGCATATGGCGCGGAAACTTGGACTCTTAAAAAAGCCGACCGACAGCGTATTGACGCCTTCGAGATGTGGTGTTGGAGAAAAATGCTCAATATCTCGTGGACAGCTCATCGTACCAACGTGTCCATCTTGAGGGAACTTAAAATACAAACCAGGCTATCCACCACATGCCTGCAGAAGGTGCTCGAGTACTTCGGCCACATTGCTAGGAAAGACAACGACAACTTAGAAAAATTAGTAGTCACAGGCAAAATCGAAGGAAAGAGACCAAGAGGAAGAAGCCCGACGCGTTGGACGGACCAGATACGAACCACACTCGAATCCACTGTCCACAACGCAGTCCACACCGCCGCAGATCGTCACCAATGGCGGTCGATAATCAGAGAGAAGGTGCTCAAGAGAGATCACGACCCTCAGTAATTGGGGTATCGACGCAAGGAGGAGGAGAGGTGTAAGGGCTGCGGAGGGCGTGGCGCCGCAGCGAGCCGTGTGCCGTGTGCCGGGCGCCGGCGCCGGCGCCGGTAGCTGTGTCTGCGCGCGCGCATGATGGATGTGTGGCTGGCCCCGCCCGCCGCCCGCCGCCCGCCGCGCGTGCCGCGCATGCCGAGCGAGCTGCCGGCTACCCGGCTCCCAGCGCGGACCTCAGCAGACACACTAAACACTAACATCTATTCTATAACGACTGCGAACAGTAGATAGCTCTACGCACTCTACTAATAATAATCATTCACAGTGTGCTTCTATACAAATAAAACATGGTATAAAGTTCCTTATGACAGGCTTGGACGAGAAAGGGATTTTGTTGCGCGACTGAATTAAAAAAAAAGGAAACTAAAACAGTAAGAAAAATAAATAACGGAAATGACGCTTAAAAACTGACCAGTGTTGCCAATTTAGATTGATTAATTGATATTTTTCAGATGATCGTAGTACCTACCATAGATAATAAAATTAACCAATTATTTATTTTGCAACTTGCTTTTAAATTAAGTATCCGAAATGATTTCGTTCTTACCTGACCTACGTTCTTTCGTGTCCCATGACGCCACATCCTTTTGACGTGATAACGTCTTATAATTCGATGAAGCCGGCTGCACGCCCACAGAACATGACGTCATGTACCGTTACCGCGTTACCGTCGGTCGTTACCTCGCCGCATGTTTGTTACAGTTGTATTAATTATTTCGACCAGTAGTTCAAGCGGGAATGTAGCTCAATGGTAGAGCGTTCGCTTTGCATGTGAAATGCCCCGGGTTCGATCCCCGGCATCTAAAAGCTTTTTTGCATTGTTTTGATTGAAAATTACTAAATTCTACTGATTACTTTTTACATACAAATCTATTAATTGAACAAATTAAACAAATGATATTAAACAAATGAAATTAAAATTTTCTTTTGAAAAATGCTACCATTCCATCAGTATTTTCTTAAGACGTCACGTTCTATCGTCAGAACACCGACTTTACAGACAAACGTTTTTTTGTTATATTTCAGGTTATATAAAGTAGTTTATATAATGAGTAACACGCTCCTGGTTCCTGTCGGGCTGAGTTCCGCAGCTGCTGCTCACAAACCCTCATTACAGAAAACCTGACGAAAAACACATTTTTCCGGGTGCAAATAGATCTTTCTGTCAAATATTATTCTACCGCCAAGCAGTAATGTGCAAACATTACTGTGTTCCGGTTTGAAGGGCAATGTTTCCAGAGAAATTACAGGGCTTAGAGATAGAACAACTTAGATCTCTGGGTGACGAGCGCAGTGCGGTGCTAGGTAATGATTATGGCTCTTCATGTTCCAATAGCTGCGTGTCACTGTGCTGTTATGTGGCAAGCATGTTGCTTACCATCAGGCACATGTCCTGCTCGTCTCGTCACTCTTTATTTAAAAAAAAATAAAAATGATCTCAATTTCGCCAAATTTGGCGCCTTACAGAGCTCTCCTGGAAGCTGTTCGATTGTCAAGTCATATAATTTAAATAAATCAAAAAGCTGCCTTCGATCTCTAATAGGTAAATATATGTAAGTACATATATCACTATATCTAACCCTTTCCGTTCCTCGTCCCGTTTCTCTTCTATTCCTAAAATAAGAATAGAACTCTACGAGTGTTCGTAAGCTGGAAATCGTGATCTCCTTGCCCGGATACCGGGGAATGAGCTGCTGCACAAATTGGATCCATCGAAAGGTACTTAGTTTACCATCCTGACTAGAATACGGCTTGAGGCAACTTGCTACCGACTCCTGACATTCGAATTCATCTCAAAAAGTGAAGGGAAGGTATTATACGGATATACAACCAGATATTCTTACAACACCATGATTTTTCAATTTGAAAAAGACTTCAAAGACTTGAACATCCCCGAAAAGTTGCTAGCCTATCGGTTTTTTATCGGATACACTTCGGAGAGTGTAGCAGAGAGCGTGCAACTGCTTTACATGGTCTAATACCACCTTGCCCTTTTTTCGATCAGAATGGTCGTAGCTCGAAAAAGCGACATCGTTTCATTGTTGATGTTCCAAAGACACGAACGAAGCGATTTGACTCTGCTTTTGTGATAAGAACGTCAAGGCTTTGGAATACGTTGCCTGAGAGGGTTTTTCTCGATGGTTACAACCTTTGTGTCTTCAAATCGAGAGTGAATCGGTTTCTTCCAGGTAAACAGTAAACACGCTCCATCGTAGACCGTCGTAGTCGCTTAACATCAGGGGATATGGCAGTCACGTGGAAAGCTAATCAAGATAAAATGAAAGTGGTCAAGTGCGAGTCGGACTCGCCCATGAAGGGTTCCGTAATAGTAACATAATAAATAAGTTCTTGTAGTTAGGTGGAACTTTGATCGATGTTTTAATAATAGTGTATTTATGACGTACCAACTTATACTTAAAAAAACTACTCATCGAGTTCAAATCAATTTTCGTTGGAAGTTTGCATGGTAATGTACCTACATCATATATTTTTTTTAGTTTTATCATTCTCTTATTTTATAAGTTATAGAGGGAGGGGGGGGGGGGGGGCACATTTTACCACTTTGGAAGTGTCTCTCGCACAAATTATTCAGTACAGACAAAAATGATGTTAGAAACCTCAAGATCATTTTTGAAGGCCTATCGATAGACACCCCTACATTTTTATTTTTTTGTAAAAATCTTAATGTGGTTCACAGAATACATCTACTTACCAATTTTCAACAGTATAGTTCTCATAGTTTCCGCAAAAAGTGGCTTTGACATACGGACGGACAGACAGACAGACATGAGGCATCTATAAGGGTTCAGTTTTTACGTTTTACGGAACCCTAATAAACGGTGAAAACCTTTTTGGCTTTATTCCGAATTCCGTACACATACCTACTCAGACTATCGCAGTTTCCGCAGACAGGCATTCATCCGAAAAGCTTTATTAAAATTTTGATTTGACCTTCTGGTTGTAACGACGAATTCGATACCGCGTTTCTAATGGCGCCATCTAGTTTGCTTGGGACGGACTAATCGAGCAAGAAACGGTAAAAATCAAGTTTGTTGTATGGGAGAGTAGTCACAGATGATTTCTATTGCCGCTATAACAACACACATCAAATCAAATTTATATCAACTAAAATAACAAATAATTATAGGAAGTACAGAAATATCCTATCTATTAGTTTAATACAAAATGCCCATAATTTCAAAAACACCCACACTAAGCTAGGCTTGTCCTGTGGGTAGTTTTAAAACATGAGGTTCGTCACACGAGTGATTTAACTTACAATCGAGATATAATTTTAAACATAAAAATACATAGTTAGAGACCATGGTCACATGGTCGTGGTCAAGTCACAAAACTGTGCGATAAGTACACGAATGCTTTGTAATCCGTGGTCCACCTAGGTACCTACTGAACTCAGTCGAGGGGGATCATGACCCCCATGACATGATCCCCTGGATCCGCGCTTCCCGGGATAAGAAGTTCAGTCCGGCGCGGCGGCGTAAAGAGGACTAAATTAGAACAATGAACGCTTATCGAAGAAATATAATTATAACCCGTTTAGGAACAACACAGCGAGCCGGTGACGCCTGCGCTCACCTCCGAGGAGCACGTGATGCCACCACACCACCACGCCACCACACCACCAGGGTGGGGTAATGTCTCATGTCGGTGACGCTGGCTCTGGGAAAGGCTCACGCCCACGTATGGGCATGCGACGATATAGCACCTAATACAGTAATAGAGTAAGATCCCAGAACTCTCAGAAGTCACCTATTTTTTGATGAATGAAATGTGGACGATTTAATAGAGTTAGTACCTAAGTACTAAGAACACATGCTTACTCGCTAATTTGCTTAGACGGCCAATTTTGAGATATGGGGTAATGAAGGTACATACAAACATTACTTACTTCACGTATTTTCTAATAAGTGATTTTCACGTATGTTGTAGGCACCATCCTTAAAAACAAGGTCCCAATACTCCCAGACACTTTCCGTCAGCCGCTTTGCTTAACAACTCCAAAATAATATTTTTTACTTCACCTAAATTCTCATGCTCCATTTGTAAACATGTTCGTCAGACAACTATTTTGTTGCTTTTTACAATAATATAGACCAATCTAAGGGGGCAATCATCCCCTGTGACGTCTGGCAGCTTTGGGATCTCGAACTATAATTAAGTAGGTACATCAGTAGGTTCTGACCTGTTTAGCGACGAGGGTTTCGTTATCAAGGAAAAAGTACACAATCTTTTCTTTAGGAATATACCTAGTTACTAAGAGTTTATTCTAAAATCTGTGCGTAAACCAGTAACACATCTCTTGCTCTCTCGTGGGGTGTGCGGAGAGGGAAGATTATTTCGCCACGAGCCCGTCACGAGTCACGTGTCGCGTGCAACCAACCCACTGTCTGTTCCCACTGCTGGGACTCGGAGCCTTCTCTCATAAGGAGAGTCAAACCCACAATCCACCGCACTGACCACCAAGTGCGGGTTAGCGGATGACAAATGCCCTCGAAAATGGTCTTACTTTGAACAGTTTCCTCACGATGTTTTCCTTCACCGTTAAAGCCAGAGGTGATGACCAACATCTGCACTTGGAAATATAATCAGAAGTGCAGAGGAGACGCGCACCGACAAACTGACGCTTCTGATATCGGACGTTTTTTTAAATACAAAGTTGTGGACGAGCATGGCGAGCACCCGATGGTAAGTGACACGCCTGCTCATAGTACAGTGGCACGAGGCTATATATGAAGTTGGAGAGTACAAACCACTAGCCACTGCACTACGCTCGTCACCCAAATACAAGATAATTTATATCTCAGCCCCGTAATACCACTGGAAACATTTCCGTTCAAACCGGAACCCAGTAAAGTAGTACATTACTGTTTTTTTTTTTTTTTAATATGGAGTGACGAGACGAGCAGGTCATGTGCCTGATGGTAAGATGCCTGCCACAACACAGTGACACGCAGCTATTGGAACATGAAGATTCCAAATCATTACCTAGCACTGCACTGCGCTCGTCACCCAGAGATCTAAGTTGTTATATCTCTAAGCCCTGTAATTTCTCTGGAAGCATTGCCCTTCAGACCGGAACACAGTAATGTTTGCATATTACTGCTTGGCGGTAGAATATTTGGCAAAGGTGTGGTCCTTCCCCAGGCGGACTCTGCCAAGAGTCCTACCACTACTCATAAAGTCATAAAGTCAATAGTCGTGTTTGGTGGTAGAATAAAAACTAACAAAGGAAAAAGTGGTACCTAGCTACCTAGTTGCTTACCCAGTACAGTCCGCGAGGTATAAGCTGAGCTTTGCATTAGTGTGAGTGATCACATGCATACGCATCTATTACCAAAAGTACAGTCAGACAACAAACTCTTAAACAACAAGCTGACATTAACTATCCAGGATCAATATGGTCATTGCGAAAAGAAGTATCTCTTTTAGGATTCAAATGGTCAAGGACAGAGAATAACAGAAAAATTTTAATGGAAAAGCATGAGATCCGTCACCTACGTATAACTTATTTACTTAAAATTTCCGAATACCGTATTCAGGGCAGGCCTATCGTTTATACCGATGAAACATATATTGACACCACTCACACTTCATCAAAATCATATTCAGATGGCAGCACTTCTGGTTTGAAGAAACACCTTATTAAGAGAACATGGTCACAGCGTCCTGCGTCTGACTGTACTTTTGGTGATCACTCACACTAATGCAAAGCTCGGCTTATACCTCGCGGACTGTACCCAGGCGGACCCCAAGAGTCCTACCACTAGAAAAAGTCCGTGAAAACATTACCTGGGGATATTGCTACCGATAGATATACGAACTGATTGTCAAACAACGCAATGAAGGCTTTTTATAGTAAAGAGTGAAGACTGACGTGACGAGCAGGGCATGTGCCTGATGGTAAGCAATACGCCTGCACATAACAGCACAGTATCACGCAGACAAGCAGCTATTGGAACATGAAGAAGCCAATGATTTCTACGCAGTATTAGGTACATAATGGACATATATGTTATGAACATGTAACAATATGTTATGAATAAATGATGATTATGATGATGATTATTATAGGTACAGTCTATGGAAGAAGCTAAATCGTATCCTAGCACTGCACTGCGCTCGTCACCCAGAGATATAAGATGTTTTATCTCTATGCCCTGTAATTTCTCAGGAAACATTGCTCTTCAAAACCGAAGACGTAACTGCTTGGCAGTAGAATAACTAGCGAAAGTGTGGTCCTTCCCCAGGTAGACTCTGCAAAGAGCGGTAGCGCTACAAACGTACAGGGGCTATAAATAAGTTTCACCTTTCTGTCTGTGAGTTTGTGCGTCTGTCTATGGCAATGTAGCTCCCGAACGGATAAGTTGATTTTTATCAAAATCGGTGCAGCTGTTTCAAAGTTAGCTGTTCTTTTGTTAGTTGCGCTAATAAATAAAAATAAGGATAGCAAATACACAGGTGTGAGCGTGCGACCTACAATTTTCTGAGTTTTTAAATTGATTGTATACTCGAATTAGGAGAATAAGTTAATTGTCTATACAATTAACTTATTCTCCTTTAAGAATTAATTTGTTCATAATCTATATTATGAACTAAACATTACAAAGAAATTATATCTTACTTGTATACGTATTATGTCGCGATATATACATACCTCAAATAAATACATTTTACAAAGAAATATTTATTTGTTTGAGGTATCGCGAAATAATAAAATACCTATAGTATAGTAAGATCTGAAGGTTTAATATGTTATGTTAAGTTATAAGAAAACAACAAATGTTAAGTTCTTACAAAATATTATATGTGGCTTTAATCAATTGCATGACTGATCATTGAACTTGGCACCCATTTACATCTCACTTCTTTTGTTGTTGAAGTCAACAATCAAGACATATATAATAGTATTGAACTTGGCTCTCATTTTACATTTATACCCCGTTTACATGATTCCAGTCCAGCGACCGAATCCAGCGCTGGATTGCTTACTGGAATAATGGAGACCGGCACTGGAATGCACTGGATTCGGTCGCTGGACTGGAATCATGTAAACGGGGGTATTATGTTTTTGATGAAATATCATTACTTTTTGTACTGGAATGATTAGTTATCATACTAAAATGAAAGTTTAGATGTTTGGGTGTCTGTTGCTCAATCACATCGGATCAGCTATATGATGAAGTTTCGGTTAGATTACAGTCAGAAATAGTACATACATTTGTGTACTATTTCTGACTGTAATCTGTACTGACTGTAAACACAGAAATAGTACATATATAGTGAGCTGCTTAAAGCAGCTCACTAAATGTTCCCACTACTAAAACTCGAAGTTTCTTCTCACAAAGATAGAATCAAGGCCATCATCCAGCACATTGCCACACCTGGTCTTTGATCCAAAGTGGGTTGATAGATGACTTTGAAAGATTATGGGTACATGCCGAATTTCTCAATATATTTTACTTCACCTTATTTTAAGTAAGCGGCAAGACGCACATGACTCCGAAAAACAGTGGTGCACCTGTGGGATTCGAACCAAGGGCTCCGGATGGGCAGTCACCGTTCTCCCGACTAGACCAGCCTTAACTTTGACTGAGCTTTAGAATAGCGCAGAGGCTACTTTTATTGCTGGAAAATAACGGGAACAGGAACTACGCAGGTAAAATCACAGAGCACTGTAGTGAGTATAAGATCTTACACTTTCGATTTTACGACTGATATAGATAGTTACGGCTGGTGTAACCAGGCGAATGGCGACTGCCAATTCAGAGCCCCAAGTTCAGCACCACTGTCTTTGCGAAGTCATGTGCGTAATGCCGCTAATTTAAAAACGGCGAAGGATAACATCGTGAGGAAACTGATATGTACCTATTATCTTTCGAAGTCGTGTATCATCCTACGACCCGCACTGAGCCAGCGTCGAGGATTAAGACATTGACTCTCAAGAGAAGGGCCCGAGTCCCAACTGTGATGTAGTGGGTTCCTTTTTCTATGCTTACTTACACTATTGCTGTACGACATTGAAACAATAATTATCGCATTTAAGAACTTCACTTCACAATTGTAAGTACTAAAACTCATCTTATATATAATATTCTCGTGTCACAGTGTTAGTTACCTTACTCCTCCGAAACGGCTTTACACATTTTTACCAAATTTTATGCGCATATTCAGTAGGTCTGAGAATCGGCTACTAGCTATTTTTCATACCCCTAAGTGATAAGGGTTGTTCACCCTTAATTTTTTTTTTAATTTTTTGACATTTTTTTTGTTTATATATTTTTTATAATGTGGCATTAAAAATACATACAACCCTAAATTTTAACCCTTTTATCACCAACCCCTATTTTGTAATAACCATTTCATTTGACAGTAAACTCCTCCAGTTCTCCTAAACGGCGGGACCGATTTGAATGATTGTTTTTTGTGTGTGTACAAGTGGATTCGAGGATGGTTTAGATTAACAAATAAGCCCGGCAGATGGCGCTGCAGACAGTGCCTAGGTTATGATCCGAGCGAAGCCGGAACGGGCCGCTAGTAATATATGTATATATACTAGCTGTTACGGTATTTATTCGGACGAAGTCCCGCGACTTCGTCCGCGCGAAATAAATACTGTAAGGAACTCAGGCAATAACTAATTTTATACCCAGAGACATTTACTAAAAACAGCTTATAAAATAAAACAATTTCATCAAAATCGGTTCAGTTGTTTAGGTGTGAAAGCATAAGAGACATTCGTCCCCCATTTCAACTACAATTTCATCCCCATGCAGTTCGAAATTACAAAATTGCTAGAACAATCATTTTTTGGCTTCGTGCCAAGTGCCTATATAAAGAGTTTCATAGTTTTATCTTCAACGGTTGGGATCTTCCATGTTGACATTCATCCCCCAATTTAACCCCAATTTCACCCTCGTAGGTACAGTTCGAAATTACGAAATTGATGGAACAAACATTCGTTTGCTTCGTGTCAAGTGTCTATATACAGAGTTTCATGGTTTTATCTTCAACGGTTGGGTATTTCCATATTGACATTCATCCCTCATTTCAACCCCAATTTCACCCCCGTAAAGTTCGAAATTACAAAATTGATAGAACATGCATTTAATTGCTTCGTGTCAAGTGTCTAGATACAAAATTTGATAACTTTGAAAATCACGTTTCATACAAAATTTTCATACAACCGTTCATCCCTTGTTTCACCCTCTTAGGGGTGGAATTTCGCAAAACCCCGTCTTCGCGAGCGCCTACGTGCTAAAAGGGACCTCCATGCAAAATTTCAGATTCCTAGCATTTGTAGTTTCTGAGATTCCTTGATGAGTGACCTTTCGCTTTTAAATAAATAGATTTAAACAGTATAGTGACGAGACGAGCAGGGCATGTGCCTGATGGTAAGCAACATGCATGCCACATAACAGCACAGTGACACGCAACGGTTCAAGTTGGAATATTTAACTTAAAAAAGTAAAAAAAAATGACTGTCATAGGAACTGCCGATAGAAGTGAAAACTTAAAACTCAGAATTTGATAGCTTACTTTGGAAACTACGCGTGTGAAACCGGAGGGCGTGGACATGAGCATGGCCATCTAGAAATGCATCAGCATTTCCACCAATGGGAAATGCTCACGCATTTCTAGATGGCCAATGGGAAATGCTGACACATTTCTATATGGCCAATGGCCATGGTCCGGAGTTTACCCGAAGATTTCTTATCATTCTCGAGCGTGATGGTAGAGATCAATTCACAGCCTACGAAAAATGTGTCTGTGATGCGCCAAAAGAAGTTTTCACTTCAAAAAATTGGCAGTTATAGGATAGAAGAGAAAACTTATAAGCTTATAACGCAGAATTTGATAGCTTACCGGAGGGCGTGCCCATGGGCATGGCCATCTAGAAACGCGTCAGCATTTCTAAATGGCCAATGGGAAATGCTGACGCATTTCTAGATGGCCAATAGCCGAATTACCCGAAGATTTCTTATCATTCCCGAGCGTGACGCTAGAATTTAATTCACAGCCCACGAAAAATCTGTCTGTAGCGCGCCAAAAGAAGTTTTCACTTCAAAAATAAAGTAAAGTTGAATTAAGTGTAAAGTTGATTAGATTATATTATATTTAGTAAAATAGATAGATAGATACTATTCACATTGCGAAAATGTCTCTGAGCAATGAGTTAAAGTATAAAGGCAGATAAAGAGAGTCGGATCGCCGGTCGTGATTGTTTTGTGTCAATACACATCATTGTAAGTGATGGTTGGCACGTTGGCAGACACTGGGACGATTTCAATATTTTTTATTTTATAACAATATTGCTTCTTATGTCATCTTAAACAAAATCAATCCAATTGTGTAATTAATAATGTTATGATGATAATGTATAAGTAAAGTATGTCGCATCCAACTAGCTTAATAAGCCATTTAATTAATAGCCTAACCTCTTTTCTAAACAGCGCCGTATAACCAGCTTCCTGAACGATATTCAGCCATTTGATCAAACAGACAGGCAAATGTTTTTTTTTAATAATGACACTATGTTGATTAGCCTTATAATTCCGCAAGTGTCACGATAAATGATAGGCCGTCAAACAAAGAGATAGGGGCCAGTAATAGGAGTATTGTACAGAAGAGGGGATTTATCACGTATTTTCAGGCAAATGTTAGTTGGATGAGACAGATCGATGACATTTAATTACTTGCCTAGCCTGTTTCTTTCAATTTAGTTTTACTTTCTGCCACCTAGCGCTGAAACTCTCCAAACTATTAAAATGGCGTCGGCATGTCGGCAAACCACACATTTCATGTTTTTTACTCTGTGCTACCTGGTGCTAACCTTATTAGGTTACATTTCACAGCAAAAAGTAAAGAATTTCTTATGTCAGATACCTACTTCATCGTTTTTTATTTCTGTCACATCACACCATATCGCACGAATGGCCTAAGCTTTGAATAAGGAATAAAGGCTTTTATTAGCTTTAGCCAGCCAGTGTTTTTAAATGTTTTAATAACGATACGGATGAATATGAATATCATTCAGGAATTGCCTTCTCTAAAGTTAGGGAACCAGGACAAGACTCGTGAAAATCCCGGATTTTCCTGATTTTAGAGCCCAAACCCAAAACCCGGACATGTCAACAGGTTTTTTGAAGTGAAAACATCTTTCATCGCGCCTAGACAGATTTTTCGTGAGTTGTGAATTGAATTCATTCGTCACGCTCGGATATGATAACAAAGCTTCGGGTAAACTCGGGACTACGTCAGCCAATGGAAAATGCTGAAAGGGCGTGGACAGGCCATCATAGCATGGCCATCTAGAAACGCATCAGCTAATGGGAAATGCTGACGCATTTCTAGATGGCCATGCCAAGATGGCGAGGCTACGCCCTCCGGTTATACCCGTGTAGTTTCCAAAGTAAGCTACCAAATTCTGAGTTATACATAAGTTTTCACTTCTATCGGCAGTTCCTATGACTGCCCCGCCGCACAGGTGCTATAGGTTGTTATCTTGTTTCATCATTTATATATTATACAGTTTAAAATCTAAGCCTGAAGCCATGCTGAAGGTCCAAACATCGTGTACCTGCACTGATATATTTTAGACTTATGTATAAGTGATGATATAGGTACAGGCAGGGCCGGATTAAGACGTGTGGAGGATCCCAAATCTATTTTAAAAAAAATAGCAGTCATAGGAACTGCCGATAGAAGTGAAAACTTATAACTCAGAATTTGATAGCTTACCTTGGAAACGACACGGGTGTAACCGGAGGGCGTGGCCTCGCCATCATGGCAGGGCCATCTAGAAATGCGTAAGCATTTCCCATTGGCTTACGCATTTCTAGATGGCCATGCCATGATGGCGAGGCCACGCCCTTTCAGCCTTTCCCATTGGCTGCCGCATTTCTAGATGCCCAATCGCCAAGGTCCCGAGTTTACCCGAAGATTTCTTATCATACCCGAGCGTGACGGTAGAATCCAATTCACAGCCCACGAAAAATTTGGCTAGGCGCGCCTAAAGAAGTTTTTACTTCAAAAATTAAAGGAATGTGATCCAAGTGCACGTCTGATCGCGGGTGCCGTCCCCTGGACCCCTGGGCCCTCTGAACTCTGAAACACTCCTTGCAAGGCTCACGAGTCACGATCCGCGCTCGGCGCGTAGTTTTAAAAATATATTAAATTGTCTTCGTAGGAAGGTTGTCGTCGATGACACAATGGCGAACAACCTAAACATTTTTCGATCGCCGATGAATGAGCTGTCTTATTATTTATTTTGGTTCTAATCAATTGGATGTTATGACCCAACTAAATCATCTCGACGTATTATCATCTATTGTTAGAAAGATTCGTCCATTGGAACCCTGCTACCTTAACCCTTCAACGGACAGCGCGGTTTTTGGGCGATAGCGTATCTAACTTGGTCAATTAGACCGCTGATGTACCTACACTAGACTTTGAGTATAGGTAGTAGTTAAAAAGTTATTTGATCCATTTTTGGACAATTTTAATTAGGTACACTATATTTATGTTGTATGACTGAATAGGTGTCCAGACGGCCGATCTGACGACTGACCTGCAAGAGCATTTTTGGAAGATCCTGCTGATTTCTACTGTGTAGAGTGTAGACAGTCGTTGAACGATGGTACTGTATGAACACGATAAAATTGTAACATATTTAAAACCTCAAAAATGTTGATACGGACTCTATGAGAAGCCCGCTGTAGAGATTGAGGTAGTGATTCACAACTCGCAACGCAAACCCAACAATTAAAATTCGGAATGTCAATACTTATCTGTCATTCTAAACGGATCGGACGAGGAACGAGAGGTTTGATTCCGTGTAGAGATCAATCCGACTGCGTCGTGAATTCGGGTACTAGATGAACCGTTGTTCAAAAGGCTAAAAATCTTCCCATTCAATTGCGCGAGTATAATATACGTAATGAGGCTATTCGCAAAAGAACGAAAGTAGCCGACATAGCTCGAAGAGTAGCTAAGCTGAAGTGGCAATGGGCAGGCCACATCGCTCGCAGAACTGACAACCGATGGGGAAGAAAGGTTCTCGAGTGGCGACCACGAACCGGAAGACGCAGTGTTGGACGGCCTCCCACTAGATGGACAGATGACCTCACAAAGGTCGCTGGAAACCGCTGGTTGCAGGTTGCGCAGGACCGTTCGTCGTGGAAATCTAGGGGGGAGGCCTATGTTCAGCAGTGGACGTCTCGCGGCTGATGATGATGATGATGATGATGAATATCACACAAGCTTTGCTTAGTTTGGGGTCAGATGGTGTTGTGTGTGAATTGTCCACTAATATTTATTTTATTTTTATTTATATACTTAATTGTGCGTCTGAATTTAAATAATTTAATTTTTTCCGCAAAACCATATACCGACTTCAATAGCCGACAAAATGTTATTATTTATAGGATTATATAAGTATGTCATCCAGTTAAAGGTAAGCGCATTTTTATTTTTGTTGATTTTTCAAAAACCACTTCACCGATGTCGATAAAATGTAAGTATATGGGAAACTCATAGTTGAGAGGTTCCCTACGACTATCTATCTACCAAACAAAATAAGAACCATCAAAGATTATTCACAATTGGCGCAGCTATCGCGTAACATACATACAAAACCTCATATTCGAGAACGTCATATTTTGAAAAACAGATATTCGAGTATCCTACTAATATTATAAATGTGAATGTATGGATGTTTGTTGCTCAATCACGTCCTAACGTATGAACGGATCGGGCTGAAATTTGGAACACATATAGATTATAGTCTGGAAGAACACATAGGCTACTTTTTATCCCGAAAAAACAACGGGAACTACGCGGGTAACACCGCAGGGCGCTGCTAGTAATAATATAATTAAGCCAACAAAATATATATGGTGTGATAGAACTTAGGTAGGTACCTACCTAATTTTTAGGGATTCAGCGGAGTTCCCGAGTGACAGTAGACGTGCGTAGCCAGTGGTACAGCGCGGCGCGGGGTCATATGCGCTGAAACTGAAACGAGTTGATGACTGAAGGGTTAATTCGCACGTCGATGACGCGTTTGCCCATTGAAATCGCAGCGTCCAAGATGTGCAAGTGTAGTATATAAAGTGGCCGCGGCGAGGCAGGAAGCATCGAGCTCAGCCGCCTGTCACTCCTCAATATCTCAGTTTGTGAACCATGAGGTCCTTTACTCTTACTACTGTGGTGGCCATTTTGGCAGCAAACCGTAAGTTCCCAAATCATTTTTTAACTTTTTCTAATTTTCGAAGTATCCCAAATTGCACTATTTACTACTGAAACAAATCAAACTATTTTTTTTAGTAAATCATAATTCGATAATTTTTCATTGAGTAACTTTAGTGTTCTCTAAAACATTTGGAATTTTGTGATTAATTAAATTCAATCATTTCAATAAGTGCAGAAATAAACATAAAATTTCTATCAAAGCATTATTTTGCCTCATAATTTCAACTTAACGAGTTTTTATACAAGTCATTCCGCGAATAAATTAAAATGTTAAAAATGATTTAAAACCCCTGTAAATAGTTAAACACACAATTACCTATAATTTCAAAATATGAGGTTTCGCGGTAGGTAAACCTTTTTGTGATTTACCTATTAAAATCAAATTAAGTTGCACCGATCACACTCGCAACGCTCTATTTTTGAAACTGTTGATGTCAAAATATAATTAGACAAATTACTAAAAAACGAACACCAACCGTACACCGCCCGTGATGAGTTCCAACCCCCGACCAGGCGCGGTCCGAAAGGGGGTCACAGCGGACATGATCCCCTTCTTCCAAAATCCTTTACTGTTACATGGAAAAATTTATAAGATATCGGGTAGTACATAGGCTATTTTTAACCCTGGGAAAACCACTGGACCAGCAACTACTCGGGTAAAAACCCGGGGTGCTACTTCTAAAGTCTTTTTTCCGATTCTTTTTATTAAATATTCGACATATTATATTATTATTCGTGACCCCCAACATTGGAGGCTGCTCCCGCTCCCGCCCCCGGCGGGCTCGCGTGTCGGCTCCTGCGGGTCGCTGGCGGGGCTCTGCGGGTCGCACAGTTGGAGCTAAGAGTTGAACTTGAAAATATCTTATTAATACAAAAAATCGGTAACACTAATACAATTGGATATTTTTAAAAAATCTGCTTAAAGTACAAATCGCAATTTACGCTAGTACCTACAATTTGAATAGTTAGGTTCCCTATCAATATTTAAAAAAAAAACCTTAATTTTCACACATCCGACATTAGGTACCTATAAGTTAATGTGCAATTACATTATGTATGTTTGTTCTAAAACCTGCAAGGTTAGACAAAATAAATATAATTGAAGCAGTAAAGCAGATCGTAAATAATGGACCATAAATACCGCAATGCATTTATAATTCAGACATGCGAAAAACGCAACATCTTCCTTTCGCAGTGGCGCGGCCGCGTAAACATCCGACGTAAACAACACATATCTGATTCACGACATATTTTCAAATAATATCAAGAAATTATCACACAAAAATGAAACCGATTATGTAATAGGTACATGGGATGCCTTCTCGTTCGATGAGACCTTAAAACTGTAACACAAGTTCAAATAACAACCTTCAAAAGATGTTGTTTTACAGCATTTTTTAAATTAAAATAGATGTCTGATTTTTTTGCTCAATTCAACAGTTGTGCTGGTCTTGCTGAAAAATAGTAAGAATGATACCTCGCAGGGATTGAGATGTAGTTTAAACCTTTAAAAATATATAATAACTAGGATGTTGGCCGAAGTTATCGTCTACATAATTAACCCAGATCATCCAAATCGCTTTTCCACATGCCGAACTTAATACATTTTACATTTCATTAATTCTCTATATTCAATTAATACTCATTTCTATTAATTATATTTAAAGTCTATTCGAAAAATCGACATGAATAATTTAAAGTCTAATTGTCCCTTCTTCTCATACGTAATGCATTAGAGGCGCAGCCCGTCCAATGATCGAACAGCGATACTCGGCGGCGGCGCTGCCACCGGCGCAACTCAAGCGCCGGTCGGCTGTTACTCAATGTTTAACACCCTAATAACGTATCATGCACAAATTGCAGCATGACCTCAAGCTTAAGCTACGATAATCCTCACAAAGGCCGAACTTGTTTGATATATCAATTTTATTTTAATGCATTTGTCGATTGTAACACGAATCCCGCACTCCGCTGGAATCTCGTCAGATGACACGAACGAGTAGATCGACAATTTCAAAACTGAGATAAGGTTTTTGTAAGATCAAGCGACATTTGATTTGAGAATAACATTAGGTATCTTGACTGATAATGAAATCTTAAACAAGTGATCGAATATTGAAACTGCATACATTAATATGATTATTTTGAATAATAATACGCAATATAACATGAATTACGAAAACGCTTGACAAGCGACAAAACCAGATCTAATTACAACTCAATTCTTTATATGACGCAAATAATACATTCATCGGTGGCCAGTATTCTAATGTAAAACGGTTTCCGACAGACATAGCGTGACGTAAAATAAAATAATTATACAAGTTTAATATTTACCATTTGCTAAACTTTCGAAGTTCAAATAGCATGAAATTATGATGCATTGACAGGAGATAATAACAATATTTCTGCTGTCTAGTGCAGTGCGACGTTATAAGACGTGTAGAGGCTAACTGGGAGGAGCCCAACTCTTAACAACAAAATGTTAAATTGTGCTCTACTTATAACTGTCCGTTTTATTTCTTTCACGCCGTTTAACAGAATTAAAAAAAAATCTTACGTGTAGATCAGAAATAAAACTTAACTTTAAATAAGTCAATTATATTCAATGAAATTTAGTTAAAATGTCATCAATAATTTATTATTAATTCATTTTTTTCACATCATAATTACATAATCAAACATAAATTCATTTCGTCAATAATGTATTTCTATTTTATTTTAGTCAATAATTAGTATCCTATTTAACTTTTTTTTTAAATATTCAAATTATCTACTCTATTTGATTACTCACGTCTCTCTATACTTTAACTTCGTTTCCATCCCACGGTTGCCTGGAAGAGATCGCTTTTAGCAATAAGGTCGCCATTTGCTACTATATTTTAAGGTTTTTACGTTTGATTTGTTATGTGCAATAACGAATTTATCTATATATCTATCAATCATTTGTTCTATCACCTATTTATTCATCAACATGCAATAGCATTATCTGAATGGTTAAATTATTACCAAAAGAGTTACGCGCCGAGAATATTTAAACAAACTATAAACGACCAAATAAATACTAAACATCTTTGTTTAAAACTTTAGCCGAAGATTTACGACAAACGACGAAGTATGCACGGGGCTACGTACAGATAAAAATATCACCGAATGCAATCACACTCGTAATATGTTTTATTCTGTTTAGATATGTAAATATCAAAATTGAATAAGTAAATATGCTAAAGAACATTATTTAATGCTCTTCTCTTTACTCGAAGATTTACGGCACATAAAACTTACAACCGAATATGGGCAACGAATTCTTTTGTGAGATTATGCATCGGCATACGTAGTTAATTCGACGTTCCTGGCAAAAAAATTGATCGTCGCTATGAAACTTGATTAGGAGACGCCACTCCGCGGGCATGGTAATGAAGCCGGCGCTAATATTTATTGCGGGATTCGCTGTTCATTATACGTCCATTCCTAATCGAGACACGTACGGTTTAATAGGAACATCAATAAACTGGCCATTCAAAATGTTCACACTAATTTATTGAGACTTTAATGCATGAATTGTCCAATGATGAATACGTTAATGTGATGTCATTTGAATAATACTCGATTCATTTGGAGATTAGATTACTAATTAATTTAGATGAATAAATCTAGATGTGTTCAATAATAATAAAATAAACGTCTGTAATTAGCATCAGATTTTTTATCACTGTAGGGGGGCTACTGTATATGGGACGTGACGAGATTAAGGGTTAAACGAAGATGCGTAGATAGGACGTGCCGTAATGCTTACTTCAGAAAACTTTCCACCAGCAGCCACTTCAACTCCTGCGATTGTCTGACAACCCCGCGGTTTACCGTTAGGTATTTCTGCAATTATATTCACTTACTCGCAAACCTTTAATTCACCGTTTGACGCAGTTAGCATGTTGAACCACAGTAGCCTAAATCAGTGGTAGGTAACTCCTAAATAGGTAGATGTCGTAAATGGGCATTCCTACCTTCAGTTACAGTCACAATGAAGAGCAGTTGTATGAATTAGTTTCCTCCCAGCAGCAGTAGTGTAGTGGTATGACTATTTGCAGAGTCCGTTTGGGGAAGTACCACTCCTTTGCCAGTTGACCTACCGCCAAGCAGTAGGTAATGTGAAAACAACAAGTGTTCACGTTTAAAGGACAACATTTCCAGTGAAATTACAGCGCATAGAGATAAAACATCTTATACCGATCCCTGGCCGCCGAGCGCAGTGCAGCGCTAGGTAATGATGGGGACTCTTCCATGTTCCAATAGTCGAGTGTCACTGTGCTGTGCAGGCGTGTAGCTTACCATCAGGCACATATTCAACTCGTTTCGTTACTGTATACTATTATAAAAAGCAGGTTTGGTTGTGAGGTATGTCAGGAGTGTCGTGGTCCGCAGTGGCGGGGGTGCTGGGCTGGGGCTACCGCGCGTCGGACCAGCGCCGCTGGGCCGTGCTGCACCCGGCCTGCGGCGGCCGCCAGCAGTCGCCCATCGCCATCGCCGCGCGCCAGGCCATCCCCATCTCCATCCCCGCCATGGAGCTCATCGGCTACCAGAACCCGCTGCCCGGCCCGCTCACCATCACCAACAACGGACACTCAGGTACCTGCCTCACCTGCCTACCTACCTACCTACCAGCGGCTCCTTCCCGCCAGTCTCTCCGCTCCACGCATTCGATCTTATTATCTTTTTTTGTGTGGGATACCCAGTGCGTCAGCTCTCGAAAAGCAGACAATGGGAACACTGCACAACATTGATCGAACGATTGTTATACATATCGAAAATATTTAACTTCGTTCTAGACGGCGATCAATTCACTTTTCAATCATTCAATCGCGAATAAAACATATTATGTTTTCATAACACTTTTATCATGAATCACGTATCCAACGGCCTACTGGCCCGCCGCTGTGTGCAGTATTTAATTCGAAACCATCAAACTGAATCACATAACTTCTTCCAAACTACTAAATTTCACCATTCTCACCAGAGTACGTGTTCTGGTCACGATTCAAACACAAAAATAAACTTGCAGTGGCGCTAACAATCCCCAAGTACACCTCGGAAGAAGAGAAGAAAGGTTTCCGCCTGCCGTATATCTTCGGCGGTCCCCTGGACAACGAGTACGAGATCGAAGGCCTGCACTTCCACTGGGGCGACAAGAACAACCGCGGCTCGGAGCACACCCTCAACGACATGAGGCTCCCTCTCGAGATGCACATCATCCACAGGAACAAGAAGTACAGGAGCCTGGCGGAGGCTCTGCAGCACCCTGACGGCCTCTGCGTGCTCGCTTTCTTCTACCAGGTCAGTTCACACGGATTCACATTTACTTGATAGGATCAAGAAGTCATCGCATAACGTAGTCTACAAACTAGGGTTAAAGATTAGCCTGAATTCCAGATTAACTCTCGTATTAGCTTTTAGAATACCGAATGTTTCTAAAACACTTCAAGGAGTAACGCGCGCATTGCATTACGTGCAAAAAAGAATCCCTCAAATACACAAATGTGCCTACAGGATGCAAACCATCATTGTTGTCCCAGGTTGTGGAATTCGACGCCAAGCTCCTGACCCCCATCGCCAAGAACCTGTCGGCCGTGGAGAACTTCAACACGAGCATGCAGCTGCCGCACACGTTCTCCCTGTCGTCCGTGCTGTCGGGGCTGGACACGGAGCGGTTCTACACCTACAAGGGCTCGCTGACCACGCCGCCCTGCGCCGAGGCCGTCACGTGGGTCGTCTTCTCCGACTACCTCCCGATCTCCGTCTTCCAGGTAACTATCGATCACCGACCACCGGCTTTAGTTTCCACATTGATTATTTACTACTACTTTACTTTTAAAGTTACTGATTTGATAGAACTCAAGTGGAATAAAGTTATTCATCAGATCGTCCCACTGACGTACTCAGTGTGAGCAGTAACATTGAGAGGTATCCACGATCACCCGACCTTGACATGGTTTACAATGTCCCCAGATGGACAACTTCCGCGGGCTGCTGTCGAACCTGAACCTGCCTCTGGTGGACAACTTCCGTCAGCTGCAGCCGCTGTTCGGGCGCCGCGTGTTCGTGCGCATCACCTCCAAGAACCCCAAGTTCAAGAAGACCAAGCTGCACTACTCCAAGTGGGACTGGGTCGGACACAAGAAGGCCGAGAACGACGTCGTCGACTTCGAGGAGTGACCGCCGCGCCGCAGCTCGGTGTGACGCTTCCACCGTACGGGTACCTACATGTAACTCTTCTACTGATACCAAATATTTCGCAACTTTCTAAATAAGTCTACGTGCAATATTGTATATTTGTGTGATAGTATCGATAAGTCTATTATTAATCTACTTTGAATAATAAACGTGCTAAACTTATTTGGTGATTTTATTATGAAATATTAAAGGTGATACATAGATAATATGGGATAAATAAGGATAAACATAATAAGTATATATCTGAGTTATTGTTTTAAGTGGCGTAGTTTTCTGCTCCAAACATAGACTGAAATTAAAAAAGTAAAAGTTAATTATTACGATGAAATTTGGTATACATACTTACAATACATATTATGACAATAATAACATTTACATACTACATAATACGAAAATGATGTCTGTTTAATAATATGACCTACCTTCAGCTTGGTTAGTGCGTCACAGCAAGGAACACCAAATACATAGATAAATAATAGGTAATTAGTGGTTATATCACGCACACACACAAACAACGCGAACCTATCCATACATACAGCACACAATGAGCAAATTATATTAAATAATTTAAGTTTATTTGGAATTTATGCTCGAATACGTGGTAGGTATTACCTAATATATGAACACAAATATGTACCTATATTGAATAGTGTACGTATTCATATTATAGTAGACATAATACCATCACAAAGTATAGGGTACCTACTATAAAAAAATAGAATATTTTGTCCTAATTAAATACACTATGTTCATCATTGTTCAGTTTTCTGATCATCAATTTACATCTATTCAACCATACCAAAATACACTGTCTAGGTTATAGTGTAGGTACATCTAACATGATTGGCCCCCAACATCAATGTAGCAGCCTTCTATAGCCGCCGTCGGCACACGACGCGACGGTTCCAGGCTGCACTGCTGTGCAAGCGAGGGGACAAGGTGAACGTTATCCTTCAAAATATATATATTGGTGTCTATCCTACATAATAAAAATAAACGGCCCACTAGATGTTCCCACTGCTGGGACTCGGGGCCTTCTCTCGCAAGGAGACAGTCAAGGCCATAATCCACCACGCTGGCCCAGTGCGGGTTGGTAGAGGACAAATGACTTCGAAAGATTTAGGTACATGTCGGTTTCCTCACGATGTTTTCCTTCACCGTTTTAAGTTATTAGCATTACGCACATGGCTTCGAAAAAACAGTGGTGCGCGTGGGGTTTGAACCGAGGTCTTCGGATCGGCAGGCGCCGTTCTCCCGACTAGACCGGCCGTAACTATCCTACATAGTTACATATAACGCCTGTGGAAGTACACAATGACGCCTTTTAGTATCGTTCGATGGAAACCGCCGCGGCTGGGGAGAGACCGCGGCGCGCGGGGGACTGACCTCCTCTCCTCGGAGCGCAGCGGACAGGATTCTATTAACGCACGAGAAAATAAACTTTACTATTATTACCTACAACAAAGTGCATAAATGTTTGAATCTGACAAAAGATGCTCGCGCGGCCCCGAAGATACGCGGGAATAAGGATCAAGCATTTATGGACTTTATTGTAATAAACTTAAAGAATATTTTCAAGTACGTTACTAAAGTCCTCTTCGCTGCGCTTCGTTCTGTCTGTGCTAACCTTAGTTCTCAGCCGCCACTAGCCCCGTTCTCGTTCCGCGGCGTATACACTACACATACAGTTTGGACACAGCGAACACTTCACACATCACTCGGTCCTAACACCTCATTAACATTGCACGTGATGCTTTCATGCTGTTAACAGAATAGAAATCAATTTCAAAAACAAAAGCATTCTGTATCACTGAATTGAAATACTATCACTTGAATGTATTATATTCTAAGAAGTTGTTATCGAGTGGAAACACGATTGTGAGAATCAAGTGAACCTATCCTTAAAATAATTCTACCAGTAATGAGCATTCCTGCTTAAGGAAGATCTTAAAGTACAATAAATTTTAACTAAGAATTAATTATTTAAATAAATAAAAATAATGAAACTCAATATTTTAAGTTATGACAACTATAATCCTTAACATTACTACATAAATATACAAGATTAATACTCTGAAAGATTTGAACAATAATTTATTATATAACAGTTATATTTGTTACTAAAATAATATCTTCTGCGCAAAGTACGCTCATACTTTGCGTTGTAGTGGAATGTTCGGCAAACTTGTAAATAATAATTGCACAGTGAAAAGCTGACTTGCGGAGGTTAGACGGCGTATGTACATCTGCCGGGAGCGGAGCAGGTAGCGGGGGGGGGGGGGGGTTCACACACACGAGGAGCATGCGGGGGTGAGGGGGGTTAGCGTACCAGGTCGTCGGGGTTGAACATGCCCTGGAAACAAGAGAAACATTTGCTTAACTCAATTATTTAACATTTATCAGACGACGTAACGACACACTGCCGGTGAGTGAACCGAGATGACGACTGCGTCGAAAATAAAACATTGTAGGTAATTAGTCCGTCAGGAAGATTTATTTATTGAACATTATGGGTCACGTAGGTATTTTTTTTGTTACATAACCAAACTTCCGGGGGAGTTGTGACGTCACAGTGTTCGTAAAAATAACACAATTAAGTGACGTCACAAAACTTTTAAGACTATGTCTTTGTCATTTTTAGTTTGTGAAAGAAAAGAAAAAATACCTGTACAATATTTTTTATAATCTAACTGACAGACTAATTAGTTTTTTTCTTCATCGTGCCTATTATGTGGTTATGACATACTCCGTTAGAATCTTATACCTTTAAACGAGCAATTCTTGTATATGTATACAGTAGAATCCGGATACAACGACCTTCAAGGGACCGGCGATACTATGTCGTACTAACCGGATGACGTACAAAACGGCAGGATTATTTCTTAAGTACATATGTTCTTAACTCAGGAATAAATATGTATGCAATATATTAATTTTGCATGTCTAACTGCCTAGCAACAAAGTTTGCTTTCTCGCGTATCAGAGGTCCATTCACGGATATTTCCCGGTCGCGCTGAAGCTTGAACCACTGTAACAATGCCTTATCCACCTGCTCATGAGTAGAAGTCCTTACACGTTTGCATTTTAAAACATTGGCATTAAATAGCGGCTCGATCTTATCTTTATTCTGCTTTATTGTTGATATTGTAGAATGAGATACGCCATACTCTTTTGGAAGGGTTGGATTTAATTCGCCGGATTCAAATCGGTGTAAAATTGCACTTTTTTCTTTAATTGTAAAACACTTTCGCTTCACGGAACTCATTTTGTTGAGCTTTAAGAACTTGTCATATAATATATTGTAGGTTATGTAAACAATATATTGCGCGTCGTTTTAACCGGACGAATTATCACAAATAATGGTCGCTATAAGCAGCTCGTCGCTTAAACCGGAGTCGTATTAAACGGATATATTTTCTTAGTACCTAACTATGAAACGTAACTTGAGTAAACATTATCGTCGTTAAAAGCGGTTAGACGTTACAAGCGGAGTCGTTATAAGTGAATTCTACTGTATATCTTCTTATATATAAAATTCTCGTGTCACAGTGTTTGTTTCCTTACTCCTCCGAAACGGCTTTACTGATTTTAACCAAAATTTATATGCATATTCAGTAGGTCTGAGAATCGGCTACTAGCTATTTTTCATACCTTTATTTATATGGCAAAACAACGTTTGCGGGGTCAGCTAGTACACATATAGAATCGGAATCTCGGAAACGGCTGGAACGATTTTCATAAAATTATGTATGCAGGGGGATTTCGGGGACGATAAATCGATCTAGCTAGATTGCATAATTAAAAAATGTCATTTTTTAATTATGACATAGTATATAATATATATAATATATAAGTACGACATGGTATCGCCGGTGATTTTTCAGGCAATTAATAACTCCTATAATATCATTTGAATACTATAGCAAATTGCGTCACTAAATATATCAGCCGAATAGCTCTGGCGGTAGAGGGCTGCCCTCGGTTTCGGGAGATCCCGATTCGAATCCTGATGGTTACTTACTTTTTTTTTTTGTTTTTTTTTTATACTATTTTCTTAGTGATGTTTAATTTGTATCTGCCTAAATATAATTTAAAAAACCCGAGCAAAGCTCGGTCAACCAGGTAATATAATATAATGGTAGTTGAAAGTTCTTCATCGCCATTGGGGAGACCATTGTCCGTAGCTAAGCAGCAAACTGGTTGGGGGGGGGGGGGGGGAGGACGACGACACAGCCCTGCCGTTTGTCAAGATGACACTACACATCAGAATACTTAATACTCGGCGGAATGCAATAAGAATAAACAGCCGCATGAGTGCTGTACCAATTATCTAATCCCCAATTTGCCATAATTTGAAAGTATAAACTAGTAAGAAATACACAGACATAAACTAGTAACATTACATGGGTAACTATCGTAATTTACATGTCTCGAAAGACACATAATAGTGATGGTAAAGGGGCTCCGTGACTCCGAACCTTATAACCGGGAGTTACGGTTTAAACGGCGGGATACAAAACCTTGAATGCTATTTGAGTATAATAAACATTATAATCTTCTTAAATAGTATCATCAAAGTGTTCAGACTGATATGGGCTCAGCTCTGGTATCGCTCTCCCTTTATTTTCGCTCCAAAATATTATGTACCTACTTATAACAAACGCTCGAACTAGGGAAAAACTAATTTGAGAGTCCATGAGGATTCTGTTGGGCAGCGTTTGGGAAATTACCTCGGGGCTTCACGTATCGCACAAAGGTTGAAGACGAAAGTTCTCCAATCAGTGCGTTCTATCGGTCATGACCAACGGTGCCGAAACGTAGACACTGAAGACCGTCCGTAACATTCAGATCGCACAGCTCTATATCTAGGTATATCGCACAGATCGTGCTATGGAACGAGCTATGCTTGGAGTTTCTTTGATGAATGGGTGAAGAAATGGAATCATATGTGGTAGGAAGTCATCCGTCAGATGACCAACTTCATCGACATAGCGCCATGGATTAACAAGCAGAAATGGCTGCGAGTTGGTCATATCTGTCGTAGGACCGATAACCGTTGGGGTAGAAGTGTCCTTGAATACAGACCGCAAATAACCAAACGTAGCGTAAGACGCCCTGAAACTCGATGGAGTGACGAAAATGTCGAGGTTAGGGCTAAGTGGCGTATCATGGGGAAGATCTAGCGGTGGACTAAGGTGGTGATGATGAAATTATTTAAAGAAGCTTAGATGTATAGGGGTCTGAAAAGTGACGTCACGAAACTAAGGACCTCCTCCTACCCGATGCAACACTAAACAAATAAATAAATGCCACATTTCGTCGACCCCTACGACGTACACACTTCCTACTAATCTTATAAAATACAAAGTTTGGATGTTTGTTGTAAATCTCGTCGGAACGGCTGAACGGATCGGGTTCAAACTTGTTAGATAACGGTCTGGAATACCACATACAATCTTTTATGCGGGAAAATAACAGAAATTACACGAATTAATCCGCAGGGCGCTGTTGGTATTTATATAAGTACCTACGTAAAGTCGGTATACAAATACGTCACAGATGAAAGTGTAATAAGTACTTATATGGAGTAATTGTGTAAGTACGTCACACTTGAATGTCCAGTCAGAACAGACATTTCATATAAGGTATAATACGCCACTTACATACGTCACCCTTGAAACTATGACGTACCCATAAGGGCGAGGGAAAACTTTTTTGGTGAACCGCACAAATACTTTTTCGTGGGCTGAATGAGGCTGATCGTCACGGTCCAGCGAGCAACACGGAAGGGAGTAGGCAAACACAGCGTTTCCCCTCTGTCAAAGTACAAGTCCGCGTGGACCATGGAGTTTGATAATATACTGTGGCGTGAGGGCGGGGCTAGATTTGTGAATGGTGCTTTATTTTTTATGTGTTAGTGATTTGGTTGTGTGAGAATGATCGGCAATGGATCGGTACAGGTATGTTTTGTATGTAATAGTGCGGCTTTGCGCTAGTATGCAATTTCCCCTCCCGCAAGAAATGACAGAAAGATTTGAACAATATTTTTTAGCTAAGGCTACTCCCTTCCGTGTTGATCGCTGTCACGGTCGGTATTGAAAGACTCGATCGGCTGTTCCCGAGCGAGAAAGATAGTCAGCTGCTCTTCACTGTTCACTGTTGTGTCGCTGTGTTTACTAGATGCAATTTGTATGTAATAGGTAGTTGTTATTATCAAATATTCTATAGTTTTAATAGCTGTTATTATTGATACGTAATATTAATTTCTCATTTTAATTATCACATTGTATATGATGTAGAATATACAAAACCGAAAATAAGTAATTTTAAAAATTTAAGTAAACGTATATCAGAACAATTTTATTTTGAGAGCGGTTCCGTTTACGGCAATTGGGTCCGGAGCAACGAATTCAATGCACAGGCTTTTGGTTTTGTCCAAATTCATCCGGAGGCCGATACGTTGAGAAGTTGAGATGTGTTGAGAACCGTTAGCCAGGCTGTCCAGCATCCACTGCATATCCTCCAGCGACTCTGCCATAATGACGATGTCGTCAGCATGCACGAGATGCAGAGGACAGAGGAATATGTTTTGTCTGCTAACCTTGAACTTCGACCGTTATCGTAGCGACGTCGTATAAATATCTCATCACCTCGATGTATTGCAATTAGGCTGGCGTCGCTGTAAGGACTCCAGAACCGCCCAGCTTTCAACTGAGTCGAACACCTCATAGTCCACAAACGCTAAGCAAAGTGGCCGATTGTACTCCTTTGTCTTCTGTACAATCTGCCGTAGCGTGTGGATGTGCTCTATGGTGCTGTACCCACTTCGAAACCTTACATGTTCAGGAGTTTGAAACTCGTCGAGTCGGAGGAGACGATTCGTAGTAACTCTCAAAAACAACTTGTAGACATGGCTCAGAAGCGATATTGGTCGATAAATAATTCTTTAAAAGGGTCTTAGTCTTATCTCCGTTTTTGAGAAGAAGAGCGTTCAAGCTTGTAACCAATTTTCAGGGCAAGAGATAGATATCACTGAGATATCCCTGAATATACGCAGTTTGTTCGCCACGATGAAGTCAATCTCATTTTTCGTCCGTTGGTCGTGGTTTCGCCAAGTCCACCTCCTCTGAGGCTGTTTCTTGTATAACGAATTCATCAGAAACTGCCTTGCCTTTTCGAGGATGTCGATCAGCATTTATCTCCTGTCATTTCTTCTTCCCAAACCATATGGTCCTACCACCGATTTACTGCAAGTCCGTACTTGCACTTTGGGGTTAAAACGCGGGTGAAACTATAGCACAGCTATTTTCATAAAAAAAAAATTGGCAGTCATAGGAACTGCGGATAGAATTGAAAACGAATAACTCAGAATTTAATAGTTTACTTTGGAAACTACGCGGGTGAAACCGGAGGGCGTGACAGAGACGAACTTCTTAGCATTCCATGGATTCACCGTGCGGGTGCCGGGTCCATCGTGTGGCAGAGAGAGAAATCTCGAATAGACCCCAAGACTTGTGACTCGGGCGTAGGTTTAAAAGGGGCCCCTTTTGGTGACGTACGTCAACACTCACCTTCACTACTCGTATTTCTCTCCCTGCACAGCCAAATCCGATATGATCCTACTAGTGCAGCTTTAGATACTCGTTCTAGTATAGAACTTACTGCACTTCTGGACAAGCCAAGCTCTTTCAGCAAGTTATAGAGAGATTTTGCTGGTATACCTCTCGCTCCTACTTCTACAGCGTATAAATTAACTATAATAAATATTGGTGGACAATTCACACACAACACCATCTGATCCCAAACTAAGCAAAGCTTGTATGATGGCGGCCAGATATATATAACTACATAGCCATTTTTTGTTAATTCGTTTTGAAGGTCGTAATACTTATTTTGTTTCATCGCGTGGTCTTTAGGTATATTAGTTTCCCACGGTACGGTAAGTTCTACAAGGACTATGCGTTTCGTAGCCCTAGAAAAAAGGAAAATGTCCGGTCTGGATGACGAAACACCCACACCCATCGATTTTGTAGTGCTTTTCATATGTGTCCATTAAAATAGTCCAATCAGGTGCTAAACCCAGGATTGAGTAAGGCTTGTTCTTGGAGTTTGAAGTTGAGCCCTCTTTTACAAAGTTAATTTGTCTTTTGTTTATCGTCAATCCCTTTTGGGCATTAGCTACCGAAAGGCTTCACAGCTTCACATATGATTTCAAGTACTCTGTCATGGCACTGTGAGTAATGAACCCTATTAAGACGCACCTTAATAGATCATCTGAATTTACCCGAAGATTTCTTTCATTTACGAACGTGCCACTTGAGTTCAATTCACAGCCCACAGTATGTGGTGCGCAAAAAGAAGTTTTCACTTTAATAGAAAAATGGTATGATGATTGTGCGGTGAGCGATGAGCGATGAGGGGTCAGTACCTTGGCGCGGCGCAGGATGGAGTCCTTGCTGGCGTCGTAGGGGTGGTCCTTGGAGGGGATCTCCAGCACGGCGGGCACGGGCGCGTGGTGCGCGTCGATGGCGTGGCGGATCAGCTCCGCGATGTTCTGGTTGATGAGGATGATGTCGATGTCGTCGCGCTTCACGAACCGCTTGAAGCAGTCCTCGATCTCGCTCACCGGCGTGTCTGCGGGGAACACGGATGTTTGTGACTGGTATTAAAACATGTACCTCTTACACTTTGTAATTAGTTCTCGTTTCAATTTATAAGAATACTCGAAGAAGCGACATCGTTTCATGGTCGATGTTGCAAAGACACGAACGAAGAGATTTGACTCTACCATTATAATAAGAACGTCTAGACTGTGGAATACGTTGCCTCAGTGGGTTTTCCCCGATGGTTACAATCTTTATGTTTTCAAATCGAGAGTGAATCGGTTTTTATCTAGGTAAAGACGCTCCATCGTAGACCACATCATCGCTTAACATCAGGCGAGATGGCTGTCAAGTGTAAACCTATAAAAGTAAAAAAAAAGATTTATCATTACATTAATTTCAGAGTATTGTTATATTAATGACGTGACATGTCCTATGGTTATCATATCAATAAATGAGTATAAAATATGAATGGTCTAACTACAGTTAGTTATAAAGATAAACTTCAAGAGACTGCGCATTTTCAACCCTATCTCTATCTAGTGCTATAACAGGTCAGTTCTGATGATAATGGTCTTGGTCATCCCGCCAATACTTTTTAAACAGTACTATAATTTTTGATCTGGATTCCATTGTGGTAGTTTCGGCTCAAAGATCATCAGGACCAAAATAGATCTAGCTTGTACTTTCAGTTGCATACATTAAAAAGCACTGTCTTTTTAGGGCTTAGGGTCCTCAATAAGTACAGCAGTCAACAAGAAACCCTTATAGCCTTCCCTTTGCCGTGTGCAGTTCAGCTTTTGTTCCAGTATTTTTAGTAATGGGGAAAATAACTTTCCTGCTGTATTAACATATCCACTCACAGCTTGGAATTTCATTTGATATGTCACAAGTTTTAGTGGAGCAAACTTCTAGCTGCTATAATGATGTCAGTGTCAGTACAGGTACAGTAACCAGTGTTAGAAATTCCACAAATCAAATGCTTGGTTTCCACGGTAGTATAAAGGCTGTGTGGTTCATAACATAACAGAGCATTTAATGGGTATTATTGTAATTGTTTGTTGATGGGCCAAAACGCAAACAAATGCTATGTCTAAAGGCCTGTTTTCAGTTTGATTAGTATGCGTGCGAGTGAGTAGTACAGGTGTTGAATGATTGGTAGCAAACACGTGTGGACACCGATTGATTATTGCGAGTGCATAGTAATCAGTCACTCGCACTCACACTCGCAATAATCAAAATGCAAACCGGCCTTTATTTGATATAATAAGTTTTGCTTATGTCAGTAATGAATATTACTAAGCCAATTCCTAGTTGTAGAAAAGTGTACTTACTTGGTTAGAGAATATAACCTGAATATAAAACCACTCCTTTAATAATTTGCTTTAGAACTGCGTACAGGCTTCAAAATGTCTGCGAATTTTATGTGGTGCATGAAACTTATTGAATTTTTCACCATTGTAAACCGCAGACCATAATTCTTTGGAATAGCTTTGGAGTAATAGTCAAAAACTGCGTTTAACTGTCTCGGGTTAGCGCAATGAACATACAATCTTCCATAAACATTAGTACATACTTTTGTCAACAACCATGAAATTTGGGTGTCTGTTCTTGTTAATTTCACCGATGCCACCCAGAAGGAAGCCCACGCATGTGTCCTGAAATGAGAAGAGTACTTATTTACTTATTTGGCAGGGAGTCTCTCCAAAACAAGGAAACAATAGATTATTGTATTGAATATTTAACAATGTCGTACACCGATGTAACGTAAAGAAAACCAACAATTTTACCTCATCTCCAATGACGCTGATAAGTTTGCCCTTAACTGCAGCGTGGAGAGCCATTTTTCTAAGATATTTCTTTGGTTTTTTGAATAATTTCAGAAAAATGAACTATCACAAGGGGCTCGTCACCTGATCAATATTTTCTTCGGGTTGGTAGAACTGAAAAATTGCTATGCAATGTCAAAATAGAAATCAAAGAGTTATCTTTTTTTTTGTATGTTACTCAGTGATTACGTTGTATGACCTACGGGTTTTGCTTGTTGGTATCACACGTAATGAAATACCCAAAAATATCCCCTATTTTAGAGGATCCCACCGTATCTCTCTACTTAGTCTGTGATCCAACCCTAGCATTGTTCAAGGATGTACCACTTATCGAATAATCGAACCACCATCCACCATCCATAGTTTTCTGCTACCTGCAAGTAGGCAGTTTACGAGCACACAATCGCTGTGTCGCAGATCGCATGCAACAAATTGTTAAGCGGATAGGCGGCTTTTTCGTCTATGGTGCCCCATTTTGAAACTTTTTGTACCAACCTGAAAACTATTAAGTCCTACTGATAAATGCTGTCAATTGTCAAATTGATTTAATTGTCAACATCATTTGTGTGAGATTTAGGTTCAGCTTTCGGAATTGTTTGGGAAATATCATAACAGAAGACAAGGAAGAGTTTTACAGTATAAAAATATTCACTACAAATCAAGTTTTATTATTTAGTTTAATTATAAGTACAAGATTTAGTCTATCATTAATATCATTATGTTAAACATTCAAAGTTACGGCAGTAGTTCAGAAAACGACAGCGATAATGATTCAGAGAGCATCAAACAGCACAGCAACGAAAGTTTGTTGACTCATTTGAAACCTGTTGATCCCAGCCTTTCCTTAACGAAAAACATGCAAATTTGCGCTGCTCCTGTAGTGCTGCCCACGGTAAGTACATGGCATCTCAATACCCTGGTTAATACCACATAAACATTTCATTGTTTTCTAAGAAATTGTGTACCTGTTTTGTCTTATAGACTGGGTTCTTTTTTCATGTTTATTTAACTCTGACTTAAGTGGATCATAACCTATAACTCATAAACTATTGAAATCTTATTAGAGAGTAGGATTGTATCGGATATTTCTCATCCCTACTCTCAGTTTTTTTTGGTTATTTGCTGATGCTCATGTTTACATGTGGTTATTTTGATCGGAGAGTATTTATTCCTCATGACCTTGTTTTAAGAGGATCTATTCTGAATAGTGTCATCCATTACATAACATCCATGGTCTAAACTCTCTAACCTATTTTTTTTAGCATAGAGTGACGAGACAAGCAGGACATGTGTCTGATGGTAAGCAACACACTTGTCACATAACAGCACAGTGATACGCAGCTATTGGAACATGAAAGTCCAAATCATTGCCTAGCACTGCACTGTCCTCGTCACCCAGAGATCTAAGATATTATATCTCTAAGCCCTGTAATTTTACCAAGAGTCCTACCACTACAAAAATCTAATATATCCGTAAGAATTTCAGTGACTAGTTAGACCCATTTAAATGTGAATTAAAATATGTTTGTAGTAGTCTCCATGTTACCATCGGGACAAATGTTAATATGGGAAAAATAATCATATTTATTTTGACAGAACAATGACGACACCAGAGTACTGATACCAGCAAACCAGGAACTGATGCACAACCCAAAGTATGAAGAGCTGTACGCTCCCACACTCGGTCCAGAGAATCCATTTCAGACTCAGCAAATGAGGGCCAACAGAAACATGCTCTCAGGCTATGTTGAAAAGGCTCATATTAGTGAATTTCAGTTTGAGAACCAAAGAAGAACATTTACTAGCTATGGTTATGCGATGGACCCTTCCACAAACGAACAAGCTGCGGCAGACAATGTAGTTGGTATGAATGCCTTCAATCTGATCCATAATTTGTAAAAAATACCATAAAGAAATTCTTAAATAACAAGGACTTCCAGTAAAGCTACATAATTAATTATTAATATAAGTAAAATATCTTCTAGAAAACAGTTTTAGACGATAATTTAAAAAAAAATGAATGTTCCAGACATGTCAAAAATTGCATGTTTTTAAAGATGGCAAAAACATTCCACCTTGTCCTTTTTAGGGTTCCAAATGTAAAAACGGGACCCTATTACTGAGACTTAGCTATCCGTCTGTCCGTCCGTCCGTATCGTAAGAACGCTGATAGCTAGACATTTGAAATTTTCACAGATGACAATTACTAAAAATAAAATAAATTCAATATTTAAGGGGAGCTCCCATACAATAAACTTGATTTATTACTATTTCTTGCTTGATTAGTCCATCCCAAGCAAACTAGATGGCGCCACTAGAAGAATAAAACGCGATATCGAATTCGTTGTTAGAATCATCAGGTAAAATCAAAATTTGTAGTGAAACTTTTTAGATGAAAGCCTGTCTATAGAAACTGCGATAGTCTGGATACGGAATCCCACTAATATGATAAATGTCAAAGTATGGATAATTGGATGTTTGTTGCTCAATCACGCCCTAACATATAAACGGATCGGGCTGAAATGCAGTTAGATTATAGCCTGCAAGAACACATAGGCTACTTTTTATCCCAGGGAACTAACGGGAACGACGGGAACGGGAACTACGCGGGTAAAACCGCGGGGCACTGCTAGTTGTGAATAATGTGAATAAAGCCATAGAGGATTTTGACATTTATTTGCTAATGGTATGGAACCCTTCGTGCGGGAGTCCCACTCGCACTTGGCCGGTTTTATTTCTTATTTACTATAACCATGTTGCGATTTGCAAATTGTATTTTTTTGTGGTTTGTGGAAAATTATTTTCTGAATATTTTCAATTCATTTTACTTTTCTAAATAACACAAAATATTAACAAAACTGCTTTGGGAAAAATCATTGTTAAATACCTCTGGTTCATGCTTTTTAAAAATACAATGGGCGAATAATAAAAGTAAAAACTATCTTGAGGATAGTTTGTTATTTCATTGTCCTTAACTTTGTATGCAGATTGTATGTAGGTGTATGTTCTTCTTCTTCTTCTTTGTGTCGATAACGTTATTAGGCTTATGTTGTCTACCAATCTTTCATCATCATCAGCCTATCTGAGCCCACTGCAGGTCCATAGACGTCTCTCATGGCTCGCCAATACCAATAATTAAATAAATTAATTTCTTAATGATAATATGAACTCCCCTACCTGCAGTGTCGGTAATGGTGGCTGCGCCGGAGGAAGCGGAGGGCAAGTCCGTGTTTGAAACCATCAAAAAGCGGCCATTAGACAAAAAGAAAAGACATAAAAATGACAATCCAGAAGATGTTACCGGTTTTCTGGGGCCTTGGGGCGGCTTCGAGGGAGAAAAAAGGTAAAATACTGCATTACACACAACCTTGTTCATTTTAACTAAATTATGATGATGCAAAAGTTTGTATGTAAACAAAAACTACCTACTGAAGGGATTTGGATGATACTGGGAACATAAGATAAGATAAGAAAACTCTTTATTAAAAGCCATTAAAGTAAAAGAAAAACAATTAACTTAACTGAAAAAAAAAAACAAAATGACAATTCAATTGGCGGCCTTATCGCTTATAGCGATCTCTTCCAGACAACTGTGCACAGATTTGATACAAAAGACAGGAACATGGGCCTTAGCAAAAAACATTTGAATTAATTTATCAACAACATTACGAGTACTAATCATAAAAGAAAATAAATTAATTCTACCTATATAACATACTAATAAATACCATACATACACATACTAATTCAAATACAATAAACATAGATGGATAAGATAAAAATATTCTATCAATATTGAATGTGGTGTAACTAAATCTGAAGGACAGCAAGAACACACTTGGCAGTGATTTTTTTCCACTACACAAGTTTAAAATTTGTAGTTGCAATAGAACTGCTGTATGTTACAAGAAATTGAAACATTCATTTTATTGCCTTATGTGATTATTTTCTTAATTTACATTACAGGGTAATGAAGCCTGAAGGGGAAGAAGCAAAACAATTAGAAGAAATATTAGCCAAGAGGCAGAAGAAGGGCAAAGTAGAAGAAGACAAACCTTTGGAAGAGAAGTCAATATTACACAGTGAGTCAATTGTATACTGTAAAATGGACAGAGTCCTGGGGAACGAAGTTGACTGTTTAGTTGATATTTCAGATGTTATTCATTAATTAAGGGCGCTGTGGACCCTAACTACTTTTAGCATCTGCGATCGGCAATTTTGCGACTGCCGCCATGACACCCGCAATGCCGTGCGGCCGTGCGGTATCAGGAACGGCGGTAGAACGATTGACCCTGGACCCGGGGTCGTAAAAAGAATTGGGCTTCGGTATACACCGCGTATCGTAAGAGGCGATTGAAAGGGTACCCATGGGCTCGTATACGGATGAGCTTGGGGGCCTAATGTCCTTACTCCTTATGAACAGCGAGCCCATCAAAGGAAAGGCTACGGCGCAGTGCGGCCCATGTCGTTTAGTCTATCACCTAAGAAAGGTGCCTCAGGCAAGGTGTCCTAGTACGCCGGTGCGTTCCAACGGAGACCTCGATGTCCTCCTCCTAGGCACAGATGTAGGCCACCGAGGGTGTTTTAGTGAGTAAGATCTCACTCAACTCGTCTGCTCCCCAATACAGCCGGGCAAAGGATTTTTTCCCTTAAAAAAAAACTTGAGGTGTGATGATAGTGAAAAACTTGAGGGGTGGTGATCTGGTGATGCTGAGTTGTGTGGGTGTGTGTTGCAGTCGAGAACGAGACGGACTACCAGGGCCGCTCGTGGCTGGAGGCGCCGCGCAGCGAGCCGCACCTGCGCAGCGACGCGCCGCCCGACCGCTGCTTCCTGCCCAAGGTACGTTCACATACACATACACATCAATATTATAGCTTTGTAGGTATAGAGCAGCCTTCCCCAAACTGGGCAATAACGCCCCCTTGTGGGCGCTGCAGGCCTAAAGGGGCGGTAAGAGATCCAGAAACTAACTCTTCCAGGTTATAGTAAAAGTCTCGTTTAGAGCGAATGTTTCATCTCCTCTAATGTAGCTCACAATCATTAGTTAAGTTAATTTGCAATTTAAGTGGTTTTTAAGTACTTATGTGAAAAAATGGGGGTGCCAAAAAATTATTTATTCTCAAAGTGGGCAGCAGACAAAATAAGTTTGTGAACCCCTGGTATAGAGTGACGAGCTAGGGCGGGTCCAGATGGGTCTAGAAACTTGGTAGACCACTAATTAAAACGCACGCATAGACTGGTCACTCGGTTGACTTGACCACGACTATGTGCCCCCCTCGCGTCAACGCTGGATCCGCCCTGGGTGACGAGACCAGCAGGTCACGTGCCTGATAAGCAACATGCGTGCCCATAACATTGTCAAGTGATTGCATGAAGAGTCCAAATTATTAGGTACCTAACACTGCACTGTGATCGTCACCCAGAAATGAAAGATGTTTTATCTCTACCCATTGGAATTTCACTGGAAACATTGTTTTTCTAACCGGAACACAGTTCTTTTTCACATTACTGCTTGGCGGTAGACTGACTGGCAAAGGCGTGATACTTTCTCCAGGTAGACTTTCAAAGAGTTCTACCACACGTACAGAAGGTACTTGAAACCTACGGCTATGTTACCGTAAGATCGTAAACACCGTTATTTTACAATCTCACTAACGAGATTGGAACCTGTCGAAAAATCGTGAACCGTTACATACTGTTTACAATTTAACGTATAAATGTCACTGTTTGTAGAGAGGAAATCTCGTTATCGGCTATCTTAAGACCCTCGCCTAACGGTTCGGGTCTCAATGGCGGCTCAGCGGTAATCGGCAACATTAGTACCATAATGTACAATGGTAATGTTTAGAACACATAGATGATGTTAACGTGTGGTGTCCGCTGTTGCAGTCTCACATCCACACGTGGCGCGGGCACACGAAGGGCGTGGCGGCGGTGCGCTGGCTGCCGGGGCCGGCGCACCTGCTGCTCTCCGCCGGCATGGACTGCCGCGTCAAGGTACGTCTACTTACACACTTACTTACTGTCTTAGTGGCTTATAAACAATATATTGTATGTTCGTAATGGACAGAACTGTTGAAACTACCTCAATTGTATCACTTTACTATGTTATGTACACAGTTTTTACAATAGATATAATTCTATTCTATTTTATTCTACTCCAAGATCTCACACCTTATTTTGAATAGGCATTTGAGGTCATTCGTATAAACCATTAGATGTGCCTTCCCAAACTTCAGGCGCACGGAATTATGTCATCGTTGGAAAGAGTGAGCTCACTCTTTCCGTTTTAGTCGGTTGCAGGAAGCGATGAACGCCGGACGTTTTTACCTAGCACTATTCGTGGTCAACGACCAAAATAAGTTGACCGACAACATATCTCACCACTAGCGATTCTAGGGTCCAAGTAGATTGGTTGTGTGCAAACCACTTTCGATACATACAGAGACGCAGTTTATTACCCATTTCAAGGTGCTCAAGGCACATCAAATGGTTTATATCGATGTTTGCGGCAAGCTGAAAACTTATCAAATAGTTGGTATTGCTCTCAGCAATAAGCCGCCATTGTTGGCTCTAGTTTATAAGTGTTAAATAATTTGTTTGTGTCGCAATAAAGAGTTCCTTTCTATCTATAGTTGTCTAAAATACAGTTCATTTTGGTGAGGCGTTCTACCTGCCTGATGACCTCAACTGGGTTCACTTAGCTCCACTACTCACCCTCACCAGCCAGGTCTGCATCTCTGTGTTGGCGTATGATGGGAGAACTATGTGACAAGTTTTCAGCTTGCGTCAATGCTGCCAGCTCTCGGTATAGCTGCTGCTACAGTCACGCGTTACAGCTTTCCTCGCAGATCGGTGGGCCGACATCACCTCTCAGGGGAACCAACCTCAAAAGACGATGCGACAGACCAAATAAACGCTGGCGGGACGACCATCATCATCAGCCTGTATTCGTCTTCTGCTGGACTATTCTATTCCATTCATAGGCCTCTCCCATAGTACGCCACTCAGCCCCATCCTCGATCTTACATCTACAACCGCCACCCATCTATCTAGTTTCGTCTACATCTACAACCGCCACCCATCTATCTAGTTTCGTCTAATTGTTTACTGATTCCCGGTCTCCAGAACCCTACCCCAACGGTTATCGGGTCTGCGACAGATGAGGCGGGACGACCGACAGCTATATAAGAGGCGGAGTCAGTACATAAAATGAAGCAAATAGAGGGAGAGCTTTGCCCAAGTTGGAACAGCAGAGGCTTCAAATAATAATAACATCTTTCCTCTCGGTGGTTGGATGTTTCTGTGGTTGTGGTTTTAGTAAAACACGACATATTACATCAGTTATAAATAAATTACATTACAAATTTGAACCTGTGGTAAGTTAAGTAGATCAGCAATCTAGATATAGCACAACAAAATAGAAAACAGAAATAAAAAGAAGGCTCATCAGCTGACTATTATTTTTATCCAGATATAAATTCAAACCAATACAAATTGTTTTACGAGACAAATTGTACACCTCTCAAAGATGCCAGTATGGTCAACTTTTAAAATGTTTTAAATATCTTATCTTACCAGCAAACAGTAATAAAGATTTTTGTATTTGTATAATCTGTCCGGAGGGTCCCAAACTACGTTGCGGCTGTGTTACAAGAATCAAGGTCACCGAACGCGAAATGCTGTTCTGAATGCTTAAATGAAATGTATGAATTGTGTCCGCTTGCCCCCCCCCCCTCAGATCTGGGAGGTGTACGGCGCGCGGCGCTGCGTGCGCACGTACTTCGGGCACCGGCAGGCCGTGCGGGACGTCAACTTCAACAACAGCGGGGAGCAGTTCCTGTCCGCGGGTACGTAGCTCTACGAGATACTTTTATTCCCGCCAAAACCCGACCGCAAAGTAAGGTTTGTTGGTTTTCGTCATTTCGTGTAATATATTACACGCCCGTGCATCAAGCGGTTTAGCGTTTTTTAACCGTGCCCGCTGCGATGGTAGAACTGCGGTTTCGCAGCCGCCGCGGTTGAGAATATCATCGCATGGAAATGTAAAGAGCGATGATCGTGAGACGGTTAACGTTTAGTGTAAGTCCAACCGACGCCGAGCGACCGCCGAGTCTGCGGCCGGGTCTACTCGGGACACTAGTGACCGGTGGAATGGGTAGGTACATCGCGGGCGTAAAATGTATCGTGAAATGTGCTTTCATCTTCTATACTTATATATAAAAGCGAAAGGTCACTCATCAAGGAATCTCAGAAACTACAAATGCTAGGAATCTGAAATTTTGCATGGAAGTCCCTTTTAGCACGTAAGCACTCGCTAAGACCCCCGTCTTATTTTGTAAAATTCAACCTCTAAGAGGGTGAAACAAGGGGTGAACGGTTGTATGAATTGCGATTTTCAAAGTTATCAAATTTTGTATCTAGACACTTGACACGAAGCAGTTGAATGTTTGTTCTTTCAATTTTGTAATTTCGAACTATACGGGATGAAATTGGGGTTGAATTGGGGGATGAATATCAATATGGAAGTTCCCAACCGTTGAAGATAAAACCATGAAACTCTGAATATAGACACTTGACACGAAGCAAACGAATGTTTGTTCTATCAATTTTGTAATTTCGAACTATACGGGGTGAAATTGGGGTTGAAATGGTAGATGAATATCAATATGGAAGTTCCCAACCGTTGAAGATAAAACCATGAAACTCTGAATATAGACACTTGACACGAAGCAAACGAATGTTTGTTCTATCAATTTTGTAATTTCGAACTATACGGGGTGAGAGTGGGGTTGAAATGGGGGATGAATGTCAATATGGAAATTCCCAATCGTTGAAGATAAAACTATGAAACTCTTTATATAATGGCACTTGACACGAAGCCAATAAACGTTTGTTCTAGCAATTTTGTAATTTCGAACTGTATGGGGATGAAATGGGGGACGAATGTCTATTACACTTTCACACCTAAAAAACTGAACCGATTTTGATGAATTTGTTTTATTATAAGCTGTTTTTAGTAACCGTAAATGTGTCTGGGTATAAAATAGGTACTGCCCGAGTTACCTTAGTATTTATTTCGCGCGGACGAAGTCGCGGGTAACAGCTAGTTGTTTACATATGAATCTGCATTGTACAGAAGCTGCGGGCTCGCAACAGCAGCGACTGCGGGCGTAAATCGCTCCTTGAGTTCTTAATCTAACAGGGAAGCAGTAAACCAGTTGTTGGAGCATGCCAACTCGACCCACCTCAACATCGGATCATAATAGCTAATGTGATAACATCGGTCCTCCCCCCGCAGCGTACGACCGGTACATCAAGCTGTGGGACACGGAGTCGGGCGCGTGCGTGGCGCGGTTCACGTCCCGCAAGGTGCCGTACTGCGCCAAGTTCAACCCGGAGCCCGACAAGCAGCACCTGTTCGTGGCCGGCACCTCCGACAAGAAGATCATCTGCGTGAGTTACTGGGTCTACATTACACAAGCTGTCCTACTGCCCCATACCGTACTCACGCTTTCTGGGCTCCCTGGGCAGGTAACAAATAAGCACTGTTTAGGCTATCATGTTCATTTAAAGCCCGAGGCACGGGTGGCGCTACGACATTTATTTGGGTACCCATAAGTAGAATGATGAGACTGGGCTACCCGTGTCATATATGACATCATCGGTACCGTAGCTTAGGTGAGCTTGCGAGCTTCTATGTGTGCGGCCTCTGATAACTATCCTGTGCCGTTGGGCGTTGGAGCTCGTAAGTGGTTATCCAGGATGCCAGGAGCATCATAAAAGACGTGCGTCACGGCTATGATTGGTTTATTACTGCTCAAACATAAAACATCTTTCACTTTTAAGCTAAAACCGTATATGCACAGTACAAACCGATGTGAGACGACTCGCCGGAGCGGGGCACCAGACGTTCGTTGTGTCTTGCAGGTCCATGTGGGGAGCTACCACACCTACTCTACCGCCAAGTGGCAATGTGAGAACATTCCTGTATTCCGTGCTAAACATCAATGTTTCTAGAGAAATTTCATTGCAAAGTAAATTCATCTCATAAACCTGGATGACGAGCGCCGTGCAGTGCTAAGCAATGATTTGGTATCTTCATGTTCCAATAGCGGTGTAACACTGTGTTGTCATGGGCTTGTTGTCTACAAAATAAATATTAGTACAGAAGCCTCACTTACCAAAAACAATTATATAAATATCGACTCTGGGACACAACAAAGTTCAATTCAGCTGTCCCTGTCTAGCGCGGAGGGTTTACGACATATCTAATAACAATATGTGCGGGAAACGTTTTGCGCGAGCGACACCACGCCGCCACCACACAGATACTGCTCGTCATATCTCTCTATAATAAAAAAAAATTGGCAGTCATAGCAATTGTCGATAGAAGCGAAAACTTATAACTCAGAATTTGATACTTTTGATTTTGATTTGATAGCTTACTTTGGAAACTACGCGGGTGAAACCGGAGGGCGTGAGCCAATGGGAAATGCTGACGCATTTCTAGATGGGCATGCCATGCTGGCCAGGCCACGCCCTTTCAGCATTTCCTATTGGCTGAAGTATTTCTAGATGGCCAATGGCCATGGTCCCGAGTTTACCCGAAGATTTCTTTCCGAGCATGACGCTAGAATTCAATTCACACCCCACGAAAAATCTGCCTAGGCGCGCCAAAAGAAAGGACAATGTCCATTTTTGCCCGGCCAAAATATTTGTCGTGTAGACATATGACTTATATATTAAAAAATCTGTGATTTTTTGTTGTACTCGTGTGCGAAGTTATATAACGTTCTAACATTGCAAAATAAAATAATGTTCATTTCTTAAACTTCAAACCTACCATTTCCAACAAAGCTGACTTGGAAAATATTGCAATAACGAAACGGTACTTGCGTTTCGTTTTATTGATCCGCGTTAGATTGAGATTGAATATGGATGTTATGTATGTCAATTTCTTTCACAATGTCATTTATTTACTACTTTTACATATTTAAATAACGAAATATGTAATTACGGCGACAAAGAAACTATCATTGCTTTTTATAGCAGTGTAAACGAGGAAGAAGTTGGCACGCAATTGTGAAACGAAACGTTTTCACCAAATCCAAACTGGTCAAACAAAGAGGTAAAACAATCTTGGTGGTCAAAGATTAATGTCAAATTGACAAATTGTCAAATCAAAAAAAGTAAACAAGCAAAATGAATTGTTTTCTTTCTATATTAATTTTCTTCTTGTTTTCTAAGCGGTGTAATATGTATGCATTATTCACCACAACAAACTCCGATTACCAGTTCCAATGCTTCAATGTCGGATTTCAGTTAAACTCAGTAAAATTATTCCGATTGTTCAAAAGAGATTCCTCCAGGAAGATAACATTTTTTGAGCTTCTTTGCGGTGCGCAGGAATAAGAAGAATATAATTAATTCCAAATCGGAGATCAACAACAACTCAAGTTTTTGTGAAGGAATTTATATTGGTTTTAACAAAACTGGGAATTATGTGATTCAGTGCTCCATATTACTTAGGTACATAATTGTGGTAATAATTACTTACATAAAACCATATATGCTTGTGTTATCTGATGGAAACCTTCGATTGCTCTGGACCTTCTAAGGCCACTGTATCGAATATCAAAATAATGAGACTTATATCACAATTAAGATATTCCCTTCTGTGACAATATTTCTATGCAAATGCAGTATTCATACGTATGGTAATCAGTTGGTAGTGAGCAGTACTATTATTCCTATTTATTCTGTTAAGAAATATGTTTTGAAAGATAATACCATAGTTCTTTCTTTTCTTTTCTGTTCTAATCCGAAAGAAAGCATAATTCTAATGTATTTTGACAGTAAACATAACCTTACTTTTGGTTTAACTGTAACTCATTTTTGGTATTTGGGAAATAAAAAACACCAACAGCAGACGTTTTTAGAAGCATGAACAATCCTAATTAGACACTATTCATCTCTACGCACTTTCAGTATCAAAAAAAGTTTGACAGGTTTTTCAATGTATGGGACGTGGGCATTGTCCTTTCACTTCAAAAATCGTAATGAAAAGTGTATAATGTGATAGTATATTGTCACCGGCAGTGGGACACGCGCAGCGGCGAAATAGTGCAGGAGTACGACCGGCACCTCGGCGCCGTCAACACCATCACGTTCGTGGACGACAACCGCCGGTTCGTCACCACCTCCGACGACAAGAGCCTGCGCGTCTGGGAGTGGTGAGCTACACTCCTTACTTATAATTCTAATTCAGGGCAGGGGTGATCGGCCTGCAACGACGTCACTCTAGGGGTGTATTGTATGTTAGTGACACTCGTGTGGCATTTGTCTATTTGATCTATTTCCGGCCCATTCCTAGGAATATGAACCCTTCCGATTGTATTTCTTCGGAACGAGTGCACTGCGCCCGAGGTCAAGGGCAAGGCAGTCTGCATTCGTCCGCTGCGTCGGATGTGGGACAGGCACAAGTTTCATTCTGTAACACCGCATACGCCGAAGTTTTCCCGCAATCGCAAACTCTTACTATCTTGCGATACGCTGCCCTAGCAGTTCCGCCGCGCGCGACATTAGGATCACGATTCCAACGCGTGACGCTCATCATAATACATAGGTATATAGCTGCTTAAATCGAAGGCCGCGAGGACCGGACCGGAACACGGGCTTCGAGGAACTGCAGCAATACTCGTTCCCGAGATACGTCAAATCAGTGCTCGTTTCTTTCCGCAACCTCTCCCGCTAGTGAAGGCGCCGTAAAACTCGGTGGCCGCGCTAACATGTAACTTCCCAGCCAGTCCACACAAACCAGCCGAGCTCTTTAAAATAGCGGAGCGCGGCCTTGGGCCGCTGGCATACCAGTCCCAGTCCCATTTTATCAGATGTTATACATCTACGTAATTGATTTGGAGTTAATTGAAAGAGTCCTCATCTTGATCTGATACTTCCTGTGGCTTCACATAGCAGACGCACCACTTCACTTTACATCCAACCATATTTTATGTCTTAAATAACCGGTTAAACGTTGTTATCCCGCCCTTCTACCGCCTAACTAAATCGGCTTTGACTTTGCTATTGCTGTCTCTATAATTTCAATTTAAAAGAAAAGAGAGAGATATATATCAAAGCTCAGTTTTCCTTAGGCGGTAGACCGCCCGGTTGTTCGTATTGAACACCGCAGTTGTGGGGTCGTTCCTTCTTTTAAAAAAGTGTACCTGTGTACTTTTGTGTGCTCGTAAGAAGTTATACTTCTCTATCCTAAGAAGTATTCTTAACGCTAATGCGCAACTAATTATCGTGCGCTAGTCCAAAGTTGGCTAGGCCAACTGTCAAGTTTGAGGTCAACTGCCGTAAATCCCTTAAAAAACGCACAACGATTTATTAGACGTTGTCATGTCCAAAATGTTACACTTTTTTACCCGACTGAAAGAAGGGTTATGTTTTTCACGCGTATCTTGTATGTTTGTAAATGTCTGTATTCTCACGTATCTGCCAAACGACTGGATGGATCTTGATAACTAAGGTATCGTTAGATTCGTCTCAATCACCCAAGTGTCCTTAGATAGTATATAATGTTTTTTACATGCTGATTTTTTGCAGTCGTGTTTTTTAAATTAAGGTTATTATAAGTTGTTTGTCTGTGGCCAGGGACATCCCGGTGGACATGAAGTACATCGCGGACCCGTCGATGCACTCGCTGCCGGCCGTGACGGCCGCGCCCAACGGCAAGTGGCTGGCGTGCCAGTCCATGGACAACAAGGTCATCGTGTTCTCCGCGCTCAACCGGTTCAAGCTCAACCGGCGCAAGACCTTCTCCGGGCACATGGTGGCCGGGTACGCCTGCGCGCTCGGATTCTCTCCGGACATGAGGTAACTAGACCCTGACAGGAGGGAACCAGACCCTGACAGGAGGGAACTAGACCCTGACAGGAGGGAACTAGACCCTGACAGGAGGCAACCAGCGAGACCTTCTCCGGGCACATGGTGGCCGGGTACGCCTGCGCGCTCGGATTCTCTCCAGACATGAGGTAACTGTAAATAACACGAGCTCCTTTAATAAAATCTTTAATAAAACACCACACAAAAAAGAAAACAAACTAAGCGCTGCCGGGTGAGGCTAGTAATTTCGCTATAAAAGCAACCTCATCTAAATTATAATATAAAAATGTTGGCAGTCCCCAGAAGTGAAAACTTTTTAATTAGAATTTGTAAGATGATTTACATTTATCATTACAAATTGTATTTGTCATTACAATTTATGTAGAGATGTTACTGAAAAAGTTGTCCATGTATTATTCCCTTCCATGTACAGCCGTTTTGTCTATCCGTGTCTGCAAATTTGCATATACTATCTCACCAGTCATCAGATATTTCTGTAGTGGTAGGACTCTTGTCAGAGTCCGCCTGGGGAAGTACCACATCTTTGTCAGTCATCGAGTTATCCTACCGCCAATCATTACCGTGTTTACATTACTATGTTCCGGGTTTAAGAGAAATCTATACTAATTTTATAATGCTGAAGAGTTTTGTAACTTTGAACGCTGGGATCTCGGGAACTCCTGTTCCGAATTAAATGATTTTTTTCTAAAGCCGAATTCCGTGACATCATGTTGTAAAGGACTGCCTTGATTAGAACATACTCTTCCTTTATTAAAATGAATAGCTTAATGTTAAAATCGAATGTTCCTGATCGGTGGTGCCAATTTTGTAACTATCTCGCGACAGATTTTGAAAATCCTAAAGTTTTGACATAACATCCTGTGCACGGCACCAAATTGTAAAGGATCGCCTGGATTATAACATATCCATTGTAGTGGTAGGACTCTTGGCAGAGTCCCCCTGGGGAAGTACCACACCTTTGCCAGTTATTCTACCGCCAAGCAGTAATGTGCAAACATTATTGTGTTCCGGTTTGAAGGGCAATATTTCCAGATAAATTACTGGGGCTTAGAGATATAACATCTTAGATCTCTGGGTGACGAGCGCAGTGTAGTGCTAGGTAATGATTTGAACTCTTCATGTTCCAATAGCTGCATGTCACTGTACTGTTATGTGGCAGGCGTGTTGCTTACTATCAGGAATATGTCTTGCTCGTCTCGTCAATCTTTATTTAAAAAAAACTTAATACTTCCTACATAAAAATGAAAAGTCTAATTTTCCTTTAATCCTGTCCATTTTACCTGCCAATTTACTAACTTGATTCGGCCCTGACTCAAAGTTTGGATTTATATATAGATAATGAATATATACATATCCATCCTGGTCCAAATTGTAACGAATCGCCCTCATTAAAAATAAAAGACATTATTAAGTACACCGATAAGGACTTACATCTGAGGAATCCTCTCTTTTCGTTCTTCTTATTTTTTTACACAATTTTCCTTTGTGATTCCATGACTGTAGATGACATGACTTTTAACACTCTTTTTACTAAGGAATATTTCCTTAGTAATTTATGTACAATGAAAAAAAATAATTACTTTTTTTTTTAAAATACTAGTCCGGTCTACTCCCTGACATCAAGTCCCCGTCAGTCTCCAAACCAGGGATGTTACGGAGCTTCGACTCCGACTCAGTTAAGTCGGAAGTTCCGGTTATCATTATCTCCCACGCACGAGTGGAATGAAAAGTATACTACTTAAATGAGCACAACATAGAAAAACGCATAATTCCAGCACCTTATATTAAATATCCGCCAATATTATCGTGTCCACCAGGCTTGGTAGCGAGCGAACACCTTTTTGGTAGCGTCGACTTAATCTACGACTCGTTAAAAAATATCTTGGAGTGAGACAGCTTCAAAGCCTATGTTCATGAAGTACATTTACACACTTTTGGTGTCAATTTATTTAATTTAATTTGTTTCAAAGCTTTTGTTCATTTAACATACTTATTATGCCAGGGGATTAAATTAATTTAATTTTTGGTTTATATTTGAGCATTCCAATTTTTTTTATTTTTTGTGATATTTTATGAAACACAAACAATGAAAAGTTTGAATGAATGTTTTAATTGTCCTAAAATAAAAAATCTCTCTCCTACCACTACTTTTGACCCTACCTCCGACTCCGGTTCCGAATCCGACTCCGATAAATCAAATTTAAAAACTCCGACTCCGACTTCGGTTCCGATAAGATCACCTCCGTTACATCCCTGCTCCAAACAAAAAAGAACGCCAAAAATTCGAATATATAAAAATAAATTTAAAACTGAAAAGTTTGAATGAAGGTTGGTTTGATTTCTGAAACCGAGGTCGTACCTGGCCCGTTACAATGTGTCTATATTTTAAGGTTGCGTCGTTAACCACCTAAGCTAACCAAATTTGTTCTAAATCTGAGTTGGTACGACCAATTTTCGATAGGTGGCGTAGCAACGCGCCCAGGGTTCAGCTAGTTACAGGATAAAGAGAAAAATGTAGCTGAAATATATCTCCTGAGTGTTAAATGCAGTGCCACTGCACTGCTGATTTGGATTCTTCATGTTCCAATAGCTGTTTGAAATGTGTCGTTACTTAGGTGTGTCGCTAATCATCAGAAGCAAGTCGTGCTCGTTCCGGCACTCGATGTTATACAAATATCCATTGCTTTATAACTACATTAAAATTAAAGAAATTACAACTCAAATGTTTTCAAATTTAGGTCAATTCAATTCAATTCAATTCAATTCATTTATTTCGAACCTTAGGCATCTATGATACACTTGGTAACGTTAATAATTTTACAAAATAACACGTCACACGTCAAAACACTTGTATGCAACGTTGATGATAAACATTCTGTTCATAAATATATAGATACGTGAAGCAAAAATTTTGTACTCCTTTTTACGAAAATTTAGCATGAAATTTTGCACACTAGTAGTTTATATATAGAGAAGGAGTGCAGAATGCTAATATGTTTAAAAAATTTCGCATAAAAATAAATAAAATCTATAAAAAAAACATGTACTAGGTCCTTACATATTAAATTGGTATTTTGTTAGGGAGGAACATAAAGACGGATTTTTAAAAATAATCCCACTAATATTATAAATGCCAAAGTATGGATGTTTTTTGCTCAATCACGCCGTAACGTATGAACGGATCAGTCTGAAATTTGGAATACAGTTAGATTATAGTCTGGAAGAACACATAGGTTACTTTTTATCCCGGGAAAATAACGGGAACGACGGAAACGGGAACTACGCGGGTAAAACCGCGGGCACTGGTAGTGTAATATATATATTTAACCAAAGTATGTACCATTGCTATCTATGCACTATTGCCATCTCATAGGTTCCTGTCACTGATCCTGTCACTGATAGGTCACTGATCCCTTTACTAAAGAAAACCATTCGGGATATCAACACCATCTTGAAAGCCGCTTTGGACTTCCCCATCGGAGTTGAATTTCTTCACTTGCCCGAAGTTATCCAAATTTCGAAATGGTAATTTGTTGGAGCAGGGTTCGGGGAGTAGGTACCGTTGATATTTTAAACATTCCAATTGAAGCTCCTCTAATTTGGTAGCCGTCTGTTGTGCAGGGTGTGGTGTGTGGTCTAGCGTTGTCCTGAAGCAGCAGTAGACCGGCTACTGCTGCTTCCGCTTGTCCAGCCTCGGTTATTTAGCAGGTAGCTTTTCCATCATTGTTTGCAGTTGCTGCCAATAAATATCTGCCGTAATCGTCTGGCCAGATTTAACCACCACATTTATTTATTTTGAGTCAATTTTCGCTTAGGCAGGATTTGGTTGGGTCGCCAGGTTGTTGCCATTGTGTTGAGCATTTGCGATTGTTGTACAGGATCCAGTTTTATCACAGGTCGATTTAAAATGCCATCGTTATTGTGGCGGTTGTAAAGTAAAACAGCAGTCGACGAGCGATCGTCGGTTCGCTGCACTCAATTCATGAGGTTTTCTTTTGCGACACCGGCACCGCCGCCATACACATCATGAATCCTTCGAGCCGTTGCTGCAGCACCGGTGCCGGTGACACGATGGAACACGGTACTACTCAATAACGTCATATTTCAAGTTTTCCATTTAGTTAACTCGATAAAGTGATCGAAAGAAGAAACCATTAGAGGAAAAAACAAATGAATTACGGTTTTCAAAACACTAAATCATGAGTAAATAGCTGTATAAATTTGAAATTGGAATTCCAAACCAAAGAGGAGATATTTGACATCAAAGTGGCCAGTACGACAAAACACCAATTTTACAATTATGTAAGGACCTAATATTTGACACACACGCATAAAATACTCTTATGTTTAATATTTGAGTCTGTGGTCAAATTGAGAATATATTAATATTGTTTTATGGTATTTCGACCACTTGGCGACCACTAGTTTATATGATTTAACTAGAAACAAACGCAATTATTATGTGTTATTTATCAGATTATCTATAATTTTTGCTGTCATTGTTTTAAATAAAGTCCGATAGTGAATAGTGCGTAGCTGCGGTGAGTCGGCGACACGACACGTGACCCGGCACCCGCCGCCTCACCGTGAGGTAGCGCTCTCGTACAGACAAACAATATAAACATTTATAATGCTTATCTCGACAACTACAACATGGTTTATTTGTAAATAAAAATAGGTAAAAAAACTTTTTAAGTTAAACGGTTTTATGTTAAACATACATTGCAATGTTTAAGATAAATGTACTAAAAACCAAAAAATAATTAAATAGATACAGTCGTGGGAATTATAAACATATGCATAGACTAGACTAAAATAAAACCGTGGGGCACGTCAATTGTCTGTTTGAAAGGGCTCAACAAGCAGAATTGCTTGTTGAGCCCTTTCATTTGATACCCATATTGATGGGATTAATAAAACATAAATTATCGGCCATTTTGTAGCGGCGGTCATCTTGAATTTATAATGATAATGAATAAACATAATTGTATTGTCACCAAAATCCAAAGTGTATACAAAATTTCAGATTAATCGGTTGACAGGAAGAGGGTGATTTTTGAATTACTAAATTTGACCCAAGAATAAATAATAAATAAAACAAACGGGGTGAGCTAAATATAAAACCGTTTAAAAACCGTTTAAAAACCGTTTAATAAAACCGTTTAATAAAAAGCTCCCAGGCAACGATTCCCTTATAGCTTTAAAATGCTAATTAAACTTTCGCGATCTCAAATCATTTTAAAACATTACAATTTACAATAGCACTTAAACGCGATCTTATTTAAAAAAAAAAAAATCTAATGAAAAAAAATAGATCGCAGAGTCTTACGTTTTAATCGACTGAAAAAAATAGGAGGTTCTCTATTTGGTTGTATGTGTTTTTCTGTATGTATGATACGCGATAGTTCCGCCAATTGTGAATCGATTTTGATGATCATTTTTTTGTTTGGTAGATCACAGAGGTAGTCACATATAAATTTGATTGAAATCAGTGTAGCGCTTTTTAAGGTTCCGTACCCAAAGGGTAAAAATGGGACCCTATTACTGCGACTTGGCTGTCCGTCCGTCTGTCACCAGGCTGTATCTCAAGAACGGTGATAGCTAGACAATTGAAATTTTCACAGATGAGTATTTCTATTACCGCTATAACAACAAATACTAAAAATAAAATAAATATTTAAGGGTGGCTCCCATATAACAAACTAGATTTTTTACCGTTTCTTGGCAAGCAAACTAGATGGCGCCACTAATAGAACAAAACGCGCTATCGAAGTTGCACGATAGTTACTTCCACCTCGTTTAGACAATGTACTTGAACTTGAAGGCAAAGATACACTTTTCTGCCGTCAGATGGCACTCCGGTAGATTCCCTAGGCCCTAGTGAAACCACAGTATAAAGATAAACTACCAGTAGTTTATCGCCTTTGATCTTGGGAGGTTGGGAAAAACGCCGATGATGTCTAGACACTGGGTATAGTTGTCACAAACAAAATGTCGTTCGAATTTGTTTATTCTTAAAACATACGGAAAACGTCAGCCCTGAGCCGCGCTCCTACAATACTAACATTCTAATGTAGGCAATGGAGGAGCGCGCTTCCCGCGGGTTCTGGCCCCGCACGCCCCGTTCGTTTGCCGCGTCTAGACGGTTTCGTCGAACGACTGTATGATTTAATAGACTGTGGTGAAACTATAGGGATGAAAGCCTATCTGTAGAAACTGCGATAGTCTATGTGTACGGAATTCGTAATAAAGTGTAAAGTCGGTACTACCAGTTCTCACGTTGTTCTCTCTTTCGCATCCCACGCCAAAGATTCCCGCTACAAAATAAATACCTAAGGGGTCACCCATACAATAAAAGATGTTTTTGCCGTTTATTTGCTAATGGTACGGAACCCTTCGTGCGCGAATCCGACTCGCACTTGGGCGCTTTTATTTAAATATGTATGTTTTACCAAAAATCGAAAATTGCTAGCCTCGGCGACGTATTCCTACTACACTTTCATTGGAACAGTGTGTTTAAGTGATTGGACAAAAAAATTAGTAGTGTTTGATTTTTAGGGTTCCGTAAAACGTAAAAACGGAACCCTTATAGATTCGTCATGTCTGTTTGTCTGTCTGTCTGTCCGTCCGTATGTCACAGCCATTTTTTGCCGAAACTATGAGAACTACACTGTTGAAACTTGATGAGTAGATGTATTCTGTGAACCGCATTAAAATTTTTGCAAAAAAAAAAAAAATTTGGTTTGCCAGGTTGCCACCCATACTGAGAACCGAAACTATAAATTTATTTTTTCATCAAACCTACACGTGTGGTGTGTCTATCGATAGGTCTTCAAAAATGATGTCGAGGTTTCTAATACAATTTTTGTCTACACTGAATAATTTGCGCGAGAGAGACTTCCAAAGTGGTAAAATGTGTCCCCCTTCCCTCTAACTTCTAAAGTAAGAGAATAAAAAACTAAAAAAATATATATGATGTACATTACCATGCAAATTACTAACGAAAATTGGTTTGGACTCGATCTGATGAGTAGTTTTTTTTAGTACGTCATAAATACACTATTATTAAAACTTCGATCAAAGTTACAACGAACTACAAGAACTATGTGTACTATGTATATTATGTTACTTGCTGCAACGGAACCCTTCATGGGCGAGTCCAACTCGCCACTTTATTAAATTTAATTTTAAATTGAAAACGAATACTGATATTTTCCAAAAACAATGATATTGTTTAGAAAGCCTATGTGATACCTACAATCTATTGTCATTTGTTTAACCCGTTCTGTTTAACGTGATTGAGCAACAAACACCCATACTTAAACATTAATAATACTAAGTTCAACGTGCGCCACCTTCGACCACACCGTTGCTCACCATCAGGCGAGTTGGCGGTGAGACGCGAACTTATGCGCGATAAAAAATAACTTATAAGGATGAACATTTATAAAACGGATCGATGGATTAACGATCAAATCATGCAAGATCCTTCTTATATTTCATAATACGTGTGTGTATGTTATCGCTCGCATCCATCGCAGCTGAATGTTGTTCGCAGAGCAGCCATGACTCCGCACAAGCCGCCGCGCCGCCTCACGGTGACTCCACACATTTACAATAACTCAACTTTTAAAACCACTAATTATCATATTATTATGCTCGAATGTTATTAACATCAGCTGTATCGAGGTTTATCGATTCAAATTTATAAAGTCACCGTATTTTATTCGCAAAAAATAGTGTTGACAGACAAAGAAACCCGGTTTCTTCTAGGTAAGCTCCATCGTAGACCGCATCGTCGTTTAACATCACGTGAGAATGCGATCAAGTGCAAACCTATAATGGTTAAAAACCAGGATATTATGCTCTTTACTGTTAAATTCCAGGACTTAGAGATATTATATCTTAGATCTCTGGGTGACGAGCGCAGTGCAGTGTTAGGTAATTATTTGGACTCTTCGTGTTCCAATAGCTGCGTATCACTGTGGCATTACAATGTGGGAGCCATGTTGCTTACCATCAGGGACATGTCCTGCTCATCGCGTCATTCTATATTTACATATATTAACGAAAAGGTAAATTACAATACCATCATCTACCTATTTTTTACTAAAATAAAATGCGTGTTCCATAGGGAAATAGTCCTTTTCTAAATGATACGTGGCCAGAGTTAGGCGGAGATACTAAAACACTATATTTACTTATTATACTCTTTGAACAACATTCGATCAGCCGGGATGACTCCAATGACTTAGGAATGGATTATCGCAAAAATAATACGTTTTAAAACCTAAGCCAACTAAACAAGCGAAGAAAAGAAACGATAACAGCTGATAACAACAACAGCCGGTTCATTGTCTCGGTAATTACGAGCTACAACTTGACGATGCAAACGTATTGTTGGAAAAATTTGGTCTCTTGCAAACGAGATCCCAACATTCTGTACATAATAATATATGTCTTCTCGTAATCCAAGTTTGATGCACAAAAATAACCCAAACGACAAGAGTCACGGACCCCGAGGGTGTGGAGAGGCTAAATTTTAAATAAAAAAAACTTCGAGAGCATAAATAATAGAAGGATAAAAACGCTTCAAAAAATTGAAGCGTTTTTAAAAAATGCATGACGCTTCTCATGTAGGTACTTACGATGCAAGTGTAGCTAAACTAGGCACCTAACGACTCTAAATCTGTTTTGTTGAACGTGTATCATTTGTTTATTGTATAGGCAGAACCGGATTTAGAGGTGTGGAGGCCCCGGGGCCGAGCTTCGTTGGGGACGTTCAAATACACACACTCCCCTAGGTTAAGATTTCTCAAGCAAAACCCGAACCTCAAATAATTTAAAGTTAACGTAAAAGATGTTTACTGTCGAAATTTGTGTTTTTTTCCGAAGTGAAGTGTTGTGGAGGCCCCTCGTTTGTGGAGGCCCTGACGCGTATGCCCCGTTTGCCCTCCTCTAAATCCGGCCCTGTGTATAGGTTTCAATTATTTAAAACTGTTTTTGTTTCTGTAAATGTATTATTAGGTATTAAGTTTTCTGCAGCGAACGACGAACTACGTAATGTTTTTATTTATAAGTGTTCTCATGGAAGTGATATTTATCTTATATGAGAATAAATGTCTTTTAAATCATAAACCTTTTAAAAAACGTGACCGGGACCGGCACTCGCTTCTGCAGATTTCTGGACAATCATACTAATATAAAAATGTGAAAATATTGGTATTTGGATGTTTGATGCTCAATCACATCGGAAACTGAACGGATTGGGTTGAAATTTTGAACACATATTAAAGTTAAAAATAGCATAAATAGGCTACATATTATATTTGACAAAATTACGGGGTACGGTTTCCAAATTTTCGCATTTATAATATTAGTAGAATTTAAAAAAACTAGTTTAAAGTATGAGCAAGTGAGCAAGAGGGAACCGATTAATGTGCTCAGTTTAAACAACATCTGCAATCTAACATCAGTATTAGTAGTATTTGATTAGTTGTCGCCATGTATGAGGCTCTGAGGGCCTTGCACCTTCTTTGCGAACAAAGGACACCCGGATGTCACGGAAACATAATCCAACTCCATGTGCAGGGGCACGCAGAACGCGTGCACGAGCTCGACAGACCTACACTCAGCAAGATACGCTACTGTTGCTACAGGGCTAGCGTTAAATGACACATTTTCAGACGACGATTTTACGAAATTTGACATGACTTGGGACATAGATAATTGTCCATTTATTAGGTTCTCTCAATGTCCATCGGTCGGTCAGTCAGAACTGACCTATATTTTAACAAACTAAATTCTTTCTATTCTTTTCTATTTCTATTCGTAATTATTTCTTGTTTTACTTTTTAACCGCCGACGCAATAATGTCGGGGTATTATAAATTTGACGTGTCTCTGTGTGTATCTGTGGCATCGTAGCTCCCGAACGATACTTTTTTTGTTGTTTAAGGTGAAGATATAAATTATTATTAAATGGGAGTGGTATATGAGTAAGATAATTTTTCTCATTGCCCTGTAATTTCTCATTCCCCTTCAAACTGGAACACAGTGATGTTTGCACGTTACTGCTTGGCGGTAGAATAACTGGCAAAGGTGTGGTAGGCCCCAGACGGACTCTGCTAAGAGTCCTACCACCGCGTAATGTAATTAACATTCTTAATTCTGAAGCTAACTTAATTACGTACTGTGTTCGACCGAATGAGGTCACTCCATTAATTATTTATATGTTTGTGCTCGTTTCAGTTTCGTAAGTGTTTAGGGTTCCGTCCCCTGCCGAGACTCGTCACCTAACTCCTTCACTATTTGTCTGTTTATTTCTTCGACAACTCGCCCCAATTTCTGATCTTCCCTATATATTGCTGCGGCACTAAATATTTATTTTATTTATTTATTCAGGTATACAAAACGGAAAAAATAAATCGTTGAATAGTAGTAACACTACGTAGTTCCCATTCCCGATTTTCCGCTTTAAAAAGTACATGCTATTCCATACTACAATATACATAAATATCTGTGTTTCATATTTGTGATATAAGGATATAGTTGCGTTTTTTTATAGTATAGAGTGACGAGACGAGCAAGACACGTGCCTGATGGTAAGCAAAATGCCTGCCCACAACAGCACAGTGACACGCAGCTATTGGAATATAAAGAGTCCAAATCATTACCTAGCAGTGCGTTGCGCTCATCACCCTGAGAAATAAGATGTTTTATATGTATGCCTTGTAATTTTGATGGTTATTCAAATTAGAAATGTATCTTGAAGTAAGGTGTACCAACTGTACGAGTGTGTTCTTTACGTCATAGTAGGATAATACGTGGTGATGGTCACCGCGGCGCGCCCGTAGCTGGTAAGCTGGTGTCAGCAAGAGCCACCACACATGCGGCAGGTTTCGCAACGACACGTATCCTTTGCTTCCCAGAGCGGACTTTCACTCCGCGAGCCGCGACCTCGCGCGCGCGGGTACAACCAGCGGCAGCGGAAACTAAATACAACTTACAAGTTTATCATATTGATGGAATGAGCTTACATTGGAACTTGCCAGGGTATAGACACATTCTAAGTTGGAACGCGCGTGTACATGTTACTTATTTATTTCTCGTTTTAACGTGATATCATTTATGTGTCGTACGAACTCTGAAGCGGCACTTGCTAGCTTTGGTTGACGGAAGTCACTATGTACTATGTAGCCTGATGAAATTAAACAAATAATTCGTGGAGTTTTGAAATTTGGTACTGTTATTATTTATGGTGTTTAGATGAACATACTAACAGTCCCCGAGGGTGAGAGACGAACGCGGCGGTAGAGAGGGGAGAACAGGTTCATTGTTTCAGTCTTTTGCAAGTATCTCGAAAACTATTAATAATATCTCTTTAATTGCTTTTACATTAATTTCATCTACATTAAATTTCATATAAATTATGTCAAAACATTTTTACTGTAGCATCATTTAGGATAAAGAGGATACAAAAATTTAAGTTTTTTTTTTTTTTACTAAAAACAAAACAAATTTACACGAGTAGGTATGTCAACTTATCAATTAAATCTGCGTTCATCAGCTTAATATTTAGCTTCAACATCGATAGAGGCTTAGTACAAGCTCCTAGGCAGCCAGCCGTTACAAATAAGGCTGCAGATATTCTCCTATAAATTAGCTATTACAATTCTACGGAATTCCGGAAAAAATAACTAAAATGAGAGCGAGGTCGAAGGGGGTCGTGTGACTCGCTGATTCCGGTTGGAGCCGGCTAGTTGTAAGAGTACGTATTATTCGTTGGTATTATCTGTGCCGCCATCTTCCCGCGCCGGCTGTTATGGCTCACATTGTCAACATGACGGTGTGTTTGTTTGTTTATTTGTTTCCTCGCTGTAATGGCGGGACATTGTTTTGATGTTCCACCTAACGTTATCGTTGTAGCTACGAGTATTATGAGGAAATGTGCTGTTGTAGATGTAATGTGGGGTAGAAGAATGCTGCGATTAGTGGACGGCCTTGTTGCCGTATGACCCTAATGCCAGAGAAGAAAACCGTAAGCCCATTCGTGGTAAAATCAGTTCGTTGAAGCAATTACCTACTATCATCATTATTATCCTGGGCCACACACACAAACTTATTACCTCGTCGTTTTTGCATCTTGAAAGATTGAAAAAACAAAAATTACATTTGGTTTGAGCATTCACGCTGTATTGTGTGTGTGTGTGTGTGTGAATGTTTCACTGTATGCAGACAGGAGGCTCGTGTGACGTCAGCTCTGGCGCTGGTAAACATTCAACAGTTTTCGTTTTCGTTAATTACCATTATTATAATACAGGGTAACGTTGGAACTAAAAATACTAAACGGAAAGGAATGTCGTTCTATTTTCTTTTGTCGATAATAGGTTTAAACTTGACCGCCATCTCGCATGATATAAAGCAAAGATGCGGAATACGAAAGTGCGCGCTTATCTAGAAGAAACCGATTCACTCTCGACCTGAAGACACCAAGAATGTGTTGATCGGGAAAAAATAACTTAGGAGTCCCATTCCACAGCCTAGATCTTACGAAAGAGAAGTCGGATATTTTTCGAGTATTTGAAGCGTCAACCATGAATCGATGTGGCTTTTCACCGTTCAACGTTAAAGCCAATGAATCCAATGATGATGACAAACTTAAACATCTGCATTTGTAAAACTAGTCAAAGCTGCAGACTGGATTCGACCCTACGTCCTCACGATCCAATAGCATGTTCCTAGCCACTGGGCCACCACACTTTAACTTTCCAATTATGATAGAACTAACAGCTTACCGCGGTTTTAGTCGCGCTGTATGTTATTCCAGACTATATACTATCAATGTTCCAAATTTCAATCCAATCCCTTCAAACGTTGCGACATGTTTGAGTAACAAACATCCAAAATTTCGCGTTTGTAATATAAATAAGATATTTCTTGATTTGAAAAAGATGAACTATAACCCTACTAATATTATAAACTAGCAGCACCCCACGGTTTCGACCGCGTATATTAATTTCGTTATATTTCCCGGGATAAAGAATAGCCTAAGTGTTATTCCAGACCATTGTCTATCTATGTACCAGCGCGTCCCTTCCGGCGCAGCGCGTGTGTCGCGCGCACCCTGGCGTGCGTGGCGCGGGTTCAAGGCGCTGGCATTATAGCACCTGAGTAACCTGTGCGATCTATTATTATTAATATATCATTATATTCGCTTTGGACTTTGATGTTTCCATTTCAAATTGTCGTCCTTGTGGTGGCAAATAACACCGTTTTAATACAAAGAAATTAAATTGAAGTGTCTGTGCTATTCAAAATTAACAGAGTAATTACTGGACTGATTTCACTGGCTGATAGCCGATGTTATAAGGAGTAACTTATGCTACTTCAAATTAGAAATAAAGTAGCCAAGTGAGAGTTGGACTCGCCCATGAAGGGTTCCGTTGCAGCAAGTAACATAATATACATAGTACACATAGTTCTTGTAGTTCGTTGTAACTTTGATCGAAGTTTCAATAATAGTGTATTTATGACGTACTAAAAAAGAAGTACTCATCAGATCGAGCTCAAACTAATTTTCGTTGGTAGTTTACATGGTAATGTACATCATATATTTTTTTTAGATTTTTCATTCATGTACTTTAGAAGTTAGAGGGGGGGGGCACACATTTTAGCACTTTGGAAGTGTCTCTCGCGCAAACTATTCAGTGTAGAGGAAAATTATATTAGAAACCTTAACATCATTTTTGAAGACCTATCGATAGACTCCCTAAATGTGTAGGATTGATGAAAAAAAATGTTGAGTTTCAGTTCTCAGTATGGGGGGCAACCCTAATTTTTCTTTTTTTTTAATTTTTTTTGTTCAAACCCTAATGCGGTTCACAGAATACATCTACTCACCAAGTTTCAACAGTGTAGTTCTCATAGTTTCGGCAAAAAGTGGCTGTGACATACGGACGGACAGACAGACATGACGAATCTATAAGGGTTCCGTTTTTACGTTTTACGGAACCCTAAAAAATGGCGTTCAACCTGTGACATTCTCTCTCAGTGCGTGTCTGTCATCGTAGGTCCCGAACGGATGAACATAATTTTAGTTTTTTTGGTTGAAAGATGCATTCTCTTCGGTAATTTCTATTTGAGTGTTCTTAACTATGTTTGATGAAAATCGGTCTAAAATGGCCGCCACTACAAAATGGCGTCAAATTTGAAATTCAAGATGGCCGCTACCAACTTCCGGGAGTAGGTATTAAATTGTTTAATTGAATTAGTTATCACAAGTTTATTTCCCCCCATGGTTTACAGTGCCGAGAAGCAACGCTCCATCTCTCCCATGGCATCTATCAGACATCAGACATTACTACAAATTTGCTTACGAATGATTTACGTGACCTGTACCCTGCACGGCATGCGTCAGCGCGCCGGCCATATTACAATAATTATACTTTCAAAGCTGACCCGTCCCGTCGCTGGTCGTCTCCCGATGTTCAAAACAAATCTGGATACTGATTCTGAACGCAAGCCGAACTCAAATTCGGAATAACAATCCTTGTTTGTGATTGTATAATTTGTAAACGGATAAGACAAAGGCCGATAGGTTCGATTCCGTGTCGAGATCAATCCTCCGGTTCAAAATCGGTTCAGAATCACTACGCTGATTCAAAACGGTGTCATCGTTTATCACGGTTGATAAAAACGAACTTAAAATATAAGATTCAAATTCGAACTGGGTCTACCAATTAAATAAAAATTGTAACTGATTTTCATATATTTATTGATATATCCCGGTCGACAGCGATATCATGTAGGTAATGTTGTTATTGTGAATTATAAAATGCTCGAGGTTGCGTCGTAAGCAGTAGAGCCGTACCTACTGGCCTAGTGGCGATAACGTCCGATTACACAATTCTGAAGTCGTAGCTTCGAACCCGCCGGCACCGCTGAGTATTTTGCCAAGTTTTTTTTATTCCACGACTCCGCAGACTCCTGGTCCGTGACCTTTGTCATTTGCGTTCTTTTTTTTAACATGTACCTTGGGCAAGCAGAAGAAAAGGAAAATAGAACAGAAATTGGAAAAGGAGTTGGAACATTTTCAACCTAATTCTAGTGCTCTTCAGTTCAATTTTGTTATTTTCTAAGTTGCCTCCTCCCGGCTCAGAGCCTCCACTGCGACCGCCATCTTTAAGTTAAACGTATACTTAATTATAGTAATTAGTCCATAATCGATAGCTTTAATGGAACATTTTACTCTCGTTTCTTGCGACAAGTGTTACGTGACGAGACAGCGGCCGGTCACTGCTGGCCCACGCTTGTGTTAGAGTTACTCAAACAGTCAGTAATGTTACACTTTCCTTACAAAATTCCATTAAAGTAATACCATTATTACTTTTGTAAGGAAAATAGCTGGTACCTGAAACTGGACAATCATTAAATTGCGCACATCTCCGGGAACGTTGGTAAAATGTAAACAGCGCCCCGCGGTTTTACCCGAGCGGACTACTCGGGTAAAACCGTTCCCGTTCCTTTTCCCGGGATAAAAAGCCTATGTGTTCTTCCGGACTATACCTAGTCTAACTGTGTTCCAAGTTTCAGCCCAATCGGTTCATACTTTACGACATATTTGAGCAACAAACGTCTAAACATAGGTTGGGGAAAAAGTTTTTTCGCATTATAGTATGTATTATGAACAATAAAATCTCTTTGGCTATACTATTTGTATCTGGCTAGTTTTGGTATCATTAAAAGTTTAAATTTTAAAGAACATCATTCCAAATTCAAATAAGGGAAATGTGTGATTTTTATTTGTTTTTCGTACTGTCAAGATGAGTGAATCTAATGAAGAAATTCGATACATTTTAAAATTTTACTACTAATAAAGTAGCCAAGTGCGAGTTGGACTCGCCCATGAAGGGTTCCGTTCCAGCAAGTAACATAATATACATAGTACACATAGTTCTTGTAGTTCGTTGTAACTTTGATCGAAGTTTTAATAATAGTGTATTTATGACGTACTAAAAAAAACTACTCGTCAGTTCGAGTTCAAACTAATTTTCGTTGGTAGTTTACATGGTAATGTACATCATATATTTTTTTTAGTTTTTTCATTCTCTTAGTTTAGAAGTTAGAGGGGGGGGGACACACATTTTACCACTTTGGAAGCGTCTCTCGCGCAAGTTATTCAGTGTAGACAAAAATTATATTAGAAACCTCAACATCATTTTTTAAGACCTATCAATAGACACCCACACGTGTAGGTTTGATAAAAAAAAAATTTTTGAGCTTCAGTTCTCAGTATGGGGGGCACCCCTAATTTTTTTTTTTTTTTTTAAACTTTTGTAAAAATCTTAATGCGGTTCACAGAATACATCTACTTACCAAGTTTCAACAGTGTAGTTCTCATAGTTTAAGCAAAAAATGGCTGTGACATACGGACGGACAGACAGACAGACATGACGAATCTATAAGGGTTCCGTTTTTACGTTTTACGGAACCCTAAAAAGGTAAAGGTAAGCATGCAAGCCGCGAAAAAAAATTGCGATGTTTACGGACCTAGAGAAGTGTCTGTGAGAGTAGCATAAATTTGGTGCGTTTCTAATCCGGAAATTTTGATATCAAGGATGCACGTCGCTCTGATCGCCCTATTACGGATAAAATGGATGTCATTTTTTTAAAAGTGGAGCAAGATCGGCATTTCAGTAGTTACACGTAATTACATTTTCATTCTATTATGAGAATTTTCCTGAAAAACTTACACAATGTTTGTGTAACAAATTCATTTCATTTTGATTTTAATGATTCTGAATAACTTACTTTTGTTAAACGCTGCGCTGTTTTTGAAAAGTTCAATGGTTAAACGAGTAAGTATTATGATTACGATATTCATGTATTCCTCGGTATCAACGGTCTCGTTTCGGTAGAGGTGTTTGTTACCAAACATTGAGTATCTTTTTAAACATGCGTGTGGAGTGTGGAGGTGCTGTGTTCCGAGTGCCGAGCGGAAGGAGGTCGCTCGCCTTCGATTCAACTAAATTGTTTAATTCATTCATTTAATTTATAATCGGTCTGTTACGGCTATGCGTACGCAGACTGTTTTAGTTTTTAGCCGACTTCAAACATGGCGGAGATAAATAGATTCTGGTTTGAAGGGCAATGTTTCCAATTGCGCTACTGGATGGGATAACATTTCATGTAGAGTTGTAAAATTGGCCAGTGGTAGCCTAATTCTGCCAATTACGCATGTTTTTAACCTGTGTCTTTCTACCGGAGTATTTCCACATGCTTTCAAGAAAGCCCTTGTTCATCCCATTTTCAAGAGTGGCAGCAGAAACAGTGTCAACAACTATAGACCCATCTCGGTTTTATCTACATTATCTAAGCTGCTAGAGAAGGTGGTAAATCGTAGATTAACAAGCTATATCCATTCTAAAAATCTTCTTGCAGAAAACCAATACGGATTTAGGAAAGGGAAATCTACCGAAGACGCGGTCTTAGACTTCACTGGCAGTGTCGTACGCAACATGGAACTTAAAAATAAAGTGATATGTATCTTTCTTGACCTTTCTAAGGCTTTTGACACTGTTTCTATTCCACTTTTGCTACAAAGGCTAGAGAACATGGGCATACGCGGCGTAGTTCTAGATTTTTTCCAAGACTACCTCACGAACAGGACACAGTGTGTCAAGATAGGTAACTTCATAAGCTCGGATAGAATCATTTCATACGGTGTGCCTCAAGGTAGCGTGGTAGGCCCCACTTTGTTCACAGCGTACATTGACAATGTTTGCAAGCTCTCTATCCCATACTGTAGTATCTTCACTTATGCCGATGACACAGCTCTTTTGGTGCATGGCAAGAATTGGGATGAGGTGCGTAAAAACGCGGAATATGCATTAAAGATCATCATGGCCTCCTTGACGGAAAGCATGCTCACGTTAAATCTTGAGAAGACGAAGTTTGTGGCGTTTTCTGGAAACAAAAAATCGCAACCGCGAGATTCGTTTGTAATTAAGGCTCATACCTGTGTTCTCGATACGATTGCTGAGTGTTCATGTGTTGAGATAGCCCGTGCTTCTGAGTTTAAGTATTTGGGAGTTATTATTGACAGTACTTTAAACTGGAATGGACATCTTAAATCAGTGACGCAGCGTGTAAGGAAACTTTTATTCGTATTTAAGAGGTTGAGAACGGTTGCCCCATTTGAGGTCCTTAAACAGGTGTACTGTGCTCTGGGACAGTCCATACTCTCATATTGCGTTTCGGTGTGGGGTGGTACTCACACTACTAGCATGAAGCGTTTGGAAGTGGCCCAGAGGGCAGTTCTGAAGGTTATGATGGGTAAGCCATACAGGTTTCCAACTGCTGAACTATACGGGTTGTGTTCTGTACTCACAGTTCGTCAGCTTTTTATATTTCAAGTGGTCTTACGTAAACATAAAGACCTGGGTATTGACTTTGCTGAACATAGAAACAAGCGTAGGAAGGATAAAGTGTGTAAAATTAAAAGGTGTAGAACTGCTTTGGCCTCCCGCCATTACGAATTCATTAGCTCTTACTTATATAATGTTATCGGCAGATCCATTAGCATTTATACCCTTAATCGGATTGAATGCAAAAGGATTCTGGTGGGCTGGCTTAAATCCTTAAGTTATTCAGACACTGAAGACCTCCTAAAAAACCCTGAAATAAAATAATGAACTCATATCCGACTACAGCAATATCTGCTCTTATTATAAGTCATGTAATATTGAATTAAATGGTTGATGTCGAATTGTATACCTAATCTATGCTAAATTTCAAACATTTCCTTATTAATTATAAAATGCAAAATTCTTGTTTTTTCAATTTAATTAAGTAGACATATTTTATATTCTGACATAATTTAATGAATAATTTACTAATATTGACTAAAATTTAAAATTAATGCATGTAACTGAACTTTGGATAATGTAATGTAATAAATACTCATATTTTGTATATAGTGAAGAATGTACAACATTGTTATCTAACGAAGGAACTAACCACCAAGACACGGGTTTTTAACACCCAGTTTGGTGATTAGAGTAGTGTGGCACCATGAATGTAAAATTTTTAATGAATAAAAAATGATTTGAATTTGATTTGAATTAAATTACAGGGCATAGAGATATAACATTTTGTATCTGTGGGTGACGAGCTCAGTGCAGTGCTAGGTAATGGTTTGGACTCTTCATGCAATCTTCCTATAGCTTCTTCCAATAGCTGTGTGACACTATTGTTATAAGCAGGCATGTTGCTTACCATCAGGCACATGTCCTGCTCGGCTCGTCACTATACTATAAAAATAAAAACTTTTCAAGAGGCACCAACCATGACCGAGACAAAACAATTACAATTAAAAACAATACCGCTAATTGCAGTCTACACAATGTATCGACATAACAAGCTATGTAACAATCGAAATTTAAGATGTTATTGCAATTAGGGTAATTATGTATTTAATTATTTCGCGGTCGCAGGATTGGACGCCTCATTTAACATAATTATGTAGTTCTTAATGATGAGTAAAGGACGCTCATTAAAGGAGGCTCTCAATTAATTTTTTTCTGTATGTTTGTATGTTACGCGATATCTCCGCCAACTGTTAATCAATTTTGATGGTTCTTGTTTTGTTTGGTAGATCAGAGATGGTCCCATTGAAATTTTATTGAAATCGGTGAGGCGCTCTTGAAATATGAACAAAAAACTAGAATTTACTTTTATAAACCTCGATGACGTAGTGATGCCTTCTTATGAAATTCGGGCGGATGTCTGAATTTAATTTTAAATGAAGTCTGTTTTTTTTTTTTGGAGAAATTGAATGATAATCGATTTGGTTTTAATCGCCATCGCGCCTTAATTTAAAGTACCCTAAGTTACTCTTTATAAAACATCAGCTATCTGCCAGTGATAGGCTCGTTAAAATCGGTTCAACCGTTTCAAAGATTGTTTGAAACAAACATACATACAGAAATTTTTTTTTATGTAAATAGGCACCTACACTTTGACATGTAAATAGTAATAATCTGTTATTTTGGTATTACAAATAGACACTAACTTGATTGTTTAAATAATAAGGTTATATTTAATTTCATTTATACGAGTTTGTAAGTAAATATCGAATTCCCTCGAATTACTTACCAATACTGCAAACGTAATACTCAGGTGCGTATTTAGTAAATTCACGCGAAGCGCACGTGATAGACCCACGTTCCATACGTGATACTAGTAACAGACACGCGAATATAGTCCGAGCGTACCATTGGTATGACTACGAACAATATTCGGGTGTTTGGACGCGGTGCCGTGAACATTATCAGCATTAATTTATTACCGTTTTTGCTGGTACGGTGCGGAAACTCCATGCTGCATCGTAGACCGCATCGTCGCTTAACATCAGGCGAGAGGGCGGTCAAGTATAAACCTATAACAGATAAAAAAACATTGATCAAGTACTGTGCGCACGCACTGGCTTCGATCGCGTAGATAGCGCACCGAACTTATATTTGGTTCAGTTGTTATTCGACCGTCCCAGGAGTTGATACAATAGCGATAAAAATGAAAATGAAATGTCAGGATGGAGAAAGAGATTAAGTTTTTCTCAGAAGGGATGTTGCTAAAACTAAAGTGAATTAGTCCAGTTTGATGAAAAAAGCTGCATGACATGTTGACGCTTTGAAAGCGTTCTAGCACTACTGGGCAACTCGGTCGTGCGTTGCGAGGCGCCGCGCCGCCCCGCTCGGTGCGTGCTGCAATGCGCAGCATGTCCGGGCGTCTGTTACCGGTATTACAGTAAAAGCCTCGTCACCACAAACATGTCGCGGGCGCTGTGTTACATGAAGTTGCGGAAAGAGCCGAGTCACCGCGCGTCCTTGGAGCGGCTGACTTCATGACTTCTCACGTCCGCTAAATACCAATGCTTCAAACTAAGTCGCCTTTGGGATTAACAGCTGGAGGCTCTGGACTCGATCCCGAGACGTGCCAAAAAGCGCTTAGATACCGACACTCTTGTTCGAGAAAGACGTCTCGCACATTTCTGCAAAGTAGCTGACTTATCGGTTTTTGAAGTGAAAACTTCTTTAGGCGCGCTATGGACAGAATTTTCGTGGGCTGTGAAATGGATTCATGATCACGTGATCATCACGCTCGGATATGATAAGAAATTTCGGGTAAACTCGGGATGCTAGAGCGAGAAAGATAATGTGGTCAACAAACGTGCCAGACCGAGAAAGATAATTGTTAGAGGAGGACATGGGACAATAGATACTCTCTCGCTCTCTCGCTGCTCGCTACCGGCAACCAGTGTTGACACCTTAGCGACTTTGTCGCTAAAACTGGTGAATTTTTAAAACCTTTTAGCGGATTTAGACGACGTGTTACCGACAAAGGGGAATATACTAGTGTAGTGTAGAAGGTTGGAGAAGGAAAAACACAAGGTCATTGGGAGTCAGATCATATTTATAAGGAAATTAACTCATTCTCTCGAACATAAACAACATGGAAGTCTACCTTCCAATTTCTATACATACAGATAAATATACGCACATTATAGCAGGAACTTTCCCAATTATATTATTAACATTTCATTCAACCATTTGTATTTTCGTTTGAATCTTACATGATAATAATGTTAATTATTGCCTTTAGTTATTCCTTTTCCCTTTTTTCCTTTTAATTTAAATTGCTTAACATTGTAGGTACTTAGACCAGTGCCATTTTATATTCTTACTAGCAGCTATATTTCCGGGATAAAAATAGCTTATGTATTCTTCCAGACTGTTGTTCCCTTAATAATTCAATCAAAACCGGCGACTTTGTTTCATAACTATTTGGCGACAAGCTCAAAATCATAGTGGCAACACTGACGGCTACCATGCTACCAACTCCAAAAGACTTTTCTTTGGGCGGGAAAACACGACGGGTGCTTTAAAATTTTCACAATCAAATTAATTAGTGTGGCTGTGTAAATATTTCGTTTCTTTCGTGTAAATATTTAGTTTTGTATATAGTCCATAGTATAAATAAATATGAGCGTCGCTAGCGACGGGGGTGACCCCGTCGAACAGACCAGAAAAAGAAAACTATTGAAGCCAAATCCAAGTGAAAATGTTTCTTACAAACTATTTAGAAAACCCCTTTATAAGAGACTATTCCCAGAAAATCGTAGTGGAGACTGTGTAGTGTATGTGGAATCGATGGAACAGGAGAAAGTCGGTAACAAAAATCCTATTACACTCACCAACCTTTTTGCGGACAATGTTAGGGGCATCATAGTGGTGCACCGTGTGAATGCATACAAAGTTGGAGTAACTTTTAAAAAGCCGGCCCCGGCCAACAACTTTTTGAACATGGACACTTTTTTTACTAACCATAAATGTGTAAGTATACAATCTGGGTATACAAATAAGTACTGCCTGAGTAACCTTAGTATTTATTTCGCGCGGACTAAGTCGCGGGTAACAGCTACTTTGTATATAAATAAAATTTCAATAAATACTTACTTTACTTTAATTTCTGGCTTGTTTTACTCGTTTATTCAACTAATACGATCCATAATATTTTATTATAATACGACATACCTATCTAATACAAAAATCAGCTAATGAAGTTTTCACTTCTGCCGTGTGGTCTTAAGCACACACCTTTTTTTTTAGATGCATTTCGGAGAGTGTGCAGCTGATCTGCATTATCTAATGCCACCTTGCCCATTTGACGTTTCAAAGACTCTGACGAGGAGGTTTGACTCCACTTTTGTAATAAGAACACGTAGGGTGTAGAATGCGTTGCCAGAGTGGTTTTTTTCGATGTTTGCATCTATCCGATTCCGATGTTACCATCAATCTTAGCGACTTCAAGTCGCGGGTGTACCTATAAGCACGCTTCATCGTAGACCGCATCGTCGCTTAACGTCAGGCGAGATGGCGGTCAAATACAAAGCTGTCATTGTTAAAAAAATTGATGCAGAGATTTTGCTTCACCTAAAATATACCAAAAAATTCCTTAATTTATATAACAAAAGATTAATACTTACCTACTACTACTATATAAGTAATTTAATATTTTATATTTAAAAAAAAAACTTAATTATGACATTTCATTTCACACCAACTGTTATTTATAAACTATTTCATCGATTTTGATTGAATTTTAAGTAGTAGTAAATGAAACTGCGGCACCAATCTGAAGGATTATCATAATATCAGATAAAAATAGAATTTTAGAGATCAGTCTTTAAATTAGGTACCTACCTTAAAAGTTTTGAAGTAAATTAAAAAAAATGCAAATTAATTCAGACAAAACCTAACCAAAAAGTTTATTTCTTATTAAACATGTAACAGGTTGCTTATGTTAATTATTCTAATAACTTTGGTACATAGGTTTGGTACATAGGTATTTTTTAGAAGTTTTTTGTTTTTACGGTAGGCACTTATATACCTACCTATAGCCCGAAAACCTCCGATCACATTAAAACAACCAATACTCGATCAATACAATAGATGTTTTGTTTCGTGCGACTAATTCTGAATACGAAGCCGTGTCACAACTAACAATACTCGGTTGAGATCAACTCCAGTGCAGCATAGTTTTATTTTCCCACTGTTGCGACTCGAGACTTTCCCTCACAAGTAGAGAGTCAAGGCCATGATCGACCACGCTGGCCAGATGCGGACGTTCTCGTCACTAGGCCACGGTTTCTAAAGTTCAATGTAATGATGTTTGTAATATGAATGCAAATAATCCCAAGTCAAAGTACTTTATTCATAAGTGTACAATTTACGCGTTAATCTGCCATGCCGGTTAACGTTTTGCTGATTCTGAATTATGTTACTTGGCGCAGCGTATTTGAGTGACGTCAGTATTTGCTGAAACATTTGCTAGCGTTTAGGATGAACACGTTTCCGTTTCTTTTCCATATTTATGTTATGTACGAGGCATCCTAACACTGCTAGACCCTTTTTTTGAATCGGCCTGCTCGGAGCTTGAAAAGGCGACACCTTTTCGTGATTGACGTTCTGAAGACCCCGACGAAGAGATTTGATGCCAGTTTCGTTGTATGAACAGCTAGATTGGAATGCGTTGCCTGACAGGGTTTATCCCGATGGGTGTATTCTTGGTGTCCTTAATTCGAGAGTGAATCTATTTCTTGTACGTCACCACGCTCAATCCCTAACCGCATCGTCGTTTAACATCAGACGGTCTAGCGAAAGTCTCTATCCTAACGATTAAAAAACATCTCCCCAGTGTAAGCTAGTAAGCATCCTCGCACAGTACTCATGCTAGTCCCGTGATTTTCCATCGCGTTGTGCAAAAACTCATTGGGGTCAGGTGACGAAAAAACTTATTTTATCTGCGAACTCCTCACTGGAAGGCTACGAACGATAACTTAATCTTGCAACTTTTTATGTAAAATTATAATTGTTAATCTTTGTTATGTGTTTTCGTTATATTTTTTACCGTCGAAAGTTGTTGACTCCGGTTATTGAGAATGCTGGATGCTGGATGGCAACTGAGCGCCTCAGTGGACCTAGATGTTGGAATAATACGTATTATCTGTTACATTCTTTTTTGTATAAATTACTTGCAAATGTTGGACATGCGATGATGGTAGTTGTAACGTGTGCACAAGCGTCGCCAGAAGTTGGTTTAATTTTAAGAAAAATGAACTTTCAGGAGATTTTTTGGGCCAATGCCTTTTTTATATTAAGTTTACATTTTTGTAGTGGTTGGATTCCTTACTGACTCCGCCTAGGGGACTACTACAACTTTGCCAGTTATTCTACCGCCAAGCAGTAGTGTGAAAACGTCGATACGTTGCGGAGGGTAATGTTTCTTAAGAAATTACAAAACATAGAGATAAATCATCTTATATCTTTGGGTGACGAGCGCAGTGCAGTGCTAGGTAATGATTTGGAGTTTTCATGTGTCAATAGCTCCGTAACACTGTGTTGTTATGGGCAAGCGTGTTGCTTACCATCAAGCACATGTTGTGCTCGTCCCGTCACTCTCTACTAAGTATATAAAAAAAATGTTTTGTTAGTATTTGGTATGCAAGACGACTGTGTTTATACCGCGAGCAGACTGGACTGCGACTGCCCGAGGGAGCCGGCATGTTCCTAGAAATGCATATTTCGAGAACATGCTGCGTCCCGCACCGGGCACCGGGCGAGCCAGGTGGAGGGTGCCCCTGACGGTCTACTTGCGAGAGGATGCTCCGAGTCTCAACAGGGGGATATTAAGCTGCTTTTGCTGAGAATAATGAAAGCCGTACCTAGCTGCATTAGCATGTACATACTGCCGTGTATTCTGTGGCACAGACCTCGATTATTATCTATCGAGTGTTGGATAGTTGCTGCTGAGGCCAACATAATCTCATATCCGACATATCCGAGCCGGTACAAGATCTCGGAAACCTCGTCTCTACCACGCGGAATGTAAATTCACTTATTTGGAAAATAATTAGACCACAGACCCCGAATGTCAGCTCCTACGTTATTATAAATATTATGTACTTTTAATATTATTATTTTCCTCTGAAGGAAACTCGTATGATTTAGTAACATTTACCTAACTCTTACAAAATGAATAGCTCTGTCGATTACAGAAAGTTAATTCCGTATTATACATTAGTTAAGTTTATTACAAGAACATGATGCAATGATGTGTTGGACATTTCATGACCTGATAGACACATTGTTATGTTCGAATATATTCTCCATCTCACGCTCTCTCAGCGTTTCTCGGCTAGCAGCTACCGAGCGTGTCGGACCGAGTACTCGCAGTGCTCGGATGGACCGTTCTGTTATCAAAACAACCCGTGTATCACTTCCATTGCCCAAAATATATGCGCAACGAGCGACACAACTCATTATAACCTCTAACGAAACGCGATAAGGTAAATTTTACAACAGTTAGGTAAGGATCGAATCGATCGAATGTTTTGCAATCTTCGTACCGGTCGACCTCTACCCAGTGTTTTGTCAACGTCCCAGAGTCGGCAGCAGTTAGTATCGACACCCCACTTTATTTTAACTGAGCATTTCCTTGGCAGTGGCGAGGCGAGGAAAGGCCACGGAATATTCTCATGTCGTTTGTACGATATGCGTAGACTGCCTTTTTTATCCGACTGGGTAAGAAGGACGATCATGTTTTTTGTAAAAAGTCGTAAGAGGAGCGTTCTACTTTTACTATGGGACGGATGATAGAGTCGCGAAAAAAAAAACATAAAAAAATAACCTTCGGACTCGCCAAAATGTAAACCACAAACCGAGCCGCCCGAGTGGAGGGATCGAGCAGGAAGTTAACATTATGACACTGACACACTATATATTTACACTGCTTTAAAACTTGCATCGCCGACCGAACACACTACTGTAGCAAACAACAACAACGTACCGTTACACGAGCGCTGCGCTTGATCTCAGCTGTCGAATTATGTTGAGTCATTGTTACTAGAAAAAATAAGTTAGTAACAGTACGTAACAGCCGCGGTGAGTGCCGAGTGCGTCGCCGGCGCCGGCGCGCTGTCGTCCGGAAGCTCAGCTCGAGGCTCGCACCTCGCACAGCATCGATGGCCTTGATGACCGTCATAGCTGATTAAGGTTTAGGCCTCTATACGTGCGTACATTAAGGACTGCAATGATGACCGCACTGTGAAAGCCTCGAACTGGAAGAGCCAGGCAGCCAGAAGCGTGACCAAGCAAACTTCCCTTGACCTTCGAGTTCAAATAACTGCGTGGCACTTACATTCGTTAATAAAAAATAAGCTTAAAAATATAGTGCTGAAATAACAATCTATATTTATTTCCAGGAACAAAATACATCATTACTACGTATTATTTCTATATCATTCTGTCAGAAACAAACGCATAAAATATTTAAACGTCTCACGTGTACTTAATCTATTCTAATGAATAAATTCTGAGTACCGGAATAAATTTGCATTTTAAAAACATCAGCGGTTGTTATGATTTCGTTTTTTAACCAGATATAGGTAGAGGTGTTTTGAATGTCGTTCAAGTGCCGGCCTCCACGCGCAAGTGCGTATTGTTTGTACGGCCAACTTTCATTTCTTGCCTCCTATGTCCACATCTGCACGAATGTTGAAAGCCATCGTCATTGTGACTAGTCTTCCTCACGGGGCTCTTTCTTGCTTTATCAGCTGTGTCCGTACTGCAGCCATCGAGTCCAGCCTTCTACCGCCTGACGAAATCGCCTTTGGCTTTGCTATTATTGTTATCTCTAATTTGAAGTGAAAATGAAGAGAGACCAGAACTAAGACCATTTTACCGACGGTACCCCGATTCGAACCGCGATCATAGTTATACCTGTCAAATGTCCGGTGTACGTGAATCATCTCAATGCGAAGCTCGCATATGAAAAACTAGCGGTCCGTCCTGCCTTCGCCCGTGGTACTTAACATATAGTCTATATCACTCAGGGGTCACCTCTACGTATCCAACGGTGAAAGAATTTTAGAAATCGGTCCAGTAGTTCCTGAGATTAATGCGTTCAAACAAAAAACCAATTCAGCTTCATAATATTAGTACAAATATAGTTATGTCACTAGATATGCATATATGTACGTATGCGATTTATGAGCTGTAGTTGGGAAAGGTCATCCACTGTGCGCGGCGCGCGGTGACTCCGTGCCAGCATCGATCATGGTTCCTCGACGCGCGCCCAGGCGAGGAGAGATTTTACTTTACTACAGTTATCTTGTCGACACGACGCTTGATTTGGAAGGTTTTGGGTTATTCTATTTTTAAAATATACTTTTGACTAGACTCGTGGCTTAGTTGGTAGGTAATGACTCCACCTGCGGAACTGAAGGTCGTGGGTGCAATCCCCACCCAAGATAAATATTTGTGCTATGAATGTAAACATCTGTTCAGTACATCTGGATACATAGAAACCTATGTATAATAAGATATTTATTCTTGTTTATTTAACTGCTCTAATGACTGACTAGAAGTCGTGTATGCCATCATTTGATGGGGATATAATTCGATTCACATATTAAGAGACGGATGAAGCTTTGGGGAAGTAGGGACTCGGTCCGGGGTCATGTAAGGTGCCCGGGTTATCCCGCTTACACCTCAGAGCATTTTTCCCTGTCTACATGTACACTCTGTCGTCACCACTGGCTGTAACGGTGAAAAAGTAAACAACAAGCAGCTGTGGGAACATGATGTGGGCCACCCGTGCTGTCTGGAGAATACAAGACATGATCATTCATTAGTCTTCCAGGTCGTAGGTATTTGGCTTTTGTAAACCCCTTCTAGTTGGCTTATGGTATCCTCATAGCTAGTATAATTATTACAAATATTGAGCGTATGTTTTATTAGATTACGCTGGGGCTGACATGGACTTGTAACATTGTATATTCTATGCTTGTCGTCTAAAAGCCCCCAAAAATATGAAGATATAAAGTCTAATCCTTGTTGATTGTGATGATACAGTTCCAATAAATCTTTTGAACCACAACAAGTCACGCCATTTTCCTAGTGCTACGTTGTTTGCCACCAGCCCGCCGCCGCCACCGGTCGGACCGGTCGCCAACGATAGTATTTTACTAAACACCTCGTGAGTGTTACATAACTAAACAACATCGGTACAGTGGTCGGCCTAGTCGTCTCGGTGTCTCGGTGGCTGCGGAATATTATCGCTGTAATATGGAGTGTGGCGGTGGAATGTACAGAGCCGGTCTCAGGAGTGGGCGAACGCGCGGGTGTGATGCCAAAAGCCAAAACACAACGCTGACAGCGTGCGCTGCGGACGCTGACAACTGTTTTAACATTCATTAGGCTAATTCGTACATTTTTGGAATAAATTTATATTAATTTTCTGTAGTACTCTTTGCAGATTCCGTCTGGGGAGAGTACCGCACCTTTCTCAGGGTTATCTTACCGCCAAGCAAGAATGTGCAAACACAATTGTGTTCCGGCTAAGACGACATTGTTTCAAGACAAATTACAAGGCGAACAAATCTCCTTATATCTCATAGTGACAGGCGCAGTGTAGTGATAGGTAGTGATTTGTATTCTTTATGTTCAATTCGCTCAAAAACAAAAATCACGGATGTCTGCTATAAATCTAGCCAATGAAAATGGGATTGGGCAGGACATGTTCGCCGAATGCCGGAACATAAATGGACAAAAATTACCACTGATTGGGGTCCAACAACTAAACCGAAGGTCGACCCAGACGAAGGTGGCCTGACGAACTCGAATCGCACGATAAAGACTGGGCCACCAAAGCCAAAAATCGGGCTATCTGGAAGGAGGGAAGAGAGGCCTTTGCCCAGCAGTGGGACAGTTTAGGCTAGTAAATAAATAAATAAATGTTCAAATAGCTGAGACACACTGAAGTGTCATGGGCAGGTGTGTTTAACCATGAGATTATTAGTTAGAAGAAGACGGCTTCTTCTCAATAATCGTACTTAGTAGTATGTATGTAGTTCTAAAGCAGATCCTGGTAATAAATAGGTGCCTTCATGTTTTATCTGTCTCGTTATCTAGGTATCGATATAGCCCGGTGTCGGATGGTTTCCGACGAGTCGCGACGGGTTATTTTGAAGTTATCTGTTGATTGGGTCAATCTTATCGTTGATAAATATTGTGATTGAGCTCTGGTGTCGTTTGTGCCGAGTTGAGTGTTTGTATTTCGATAGAAACAGCCATTAGATCACATTTGGTTTATGGTTTACATATCCTTTTGTGTCGTTGAATTTTATCATATGAAGTTTTATCTCTCCGTATAGCGAGGCTCTGGTTGAGTGGCGAAAACAATCAGACAGCTGACTCAGATAGTCGGCAGGTGGTAGATCGCTAGGGCCGTAGGGCACCGCCTTCTGAAGTCTTGTTTCTTGATGTTCCCTACCGGTGGCAGCCCAGGCCGAGGTACCGTGTCTTCGTACGAAGTATAGTTCTCGTTGAGTACAGTCAGGGTAGATTACTGCTGTGCTTTTCCACTAGCCCACAGTTCGGTAGACAGTAACGGCCATTTAAAGCTAAATGGCATAGGTCCCTTTATAAAAAACCTAGTCTCTCCGGAACGACTGCTTATATATATAACGTCATCCTTGTTTTAGTCGGATCGAGACGCTTTCAGTATGCATTATCGTGGCCGCAGACACTGTATACAACTAGGTTACGGCTGGCCTAGTCGGGAGGACGGCGAGACGGGGACTGCCGGTCCGGAACCCCCGGGTTCAAATCCCACGCGCACCACACGCGGCTTTTCGAAATCATGTGCGTAATGCAGCAAACTTAAAAACGGTGAAGGAAAACATCGTAAAGAAACCGACATGTACCTAGAATCTTTCGAAGTCATGTGTCATCCGCCAATCGTGCGGGTGCGGCCCAGTTTTGGTGGATTGTGGCCTTGATTGTCTCTTGCGAGAGAAGGCCCCGGGTTTTAGCAGTGGGAAAATGTAGTTGGGTTGCTTATGTTACGAGTATGCAGTGGCAGCTTTAGGGTGGGGCGACGGTGTCGGTCGCCCGGGGCGCCGGATACTACAAGGGCGCTAGGAAATCTTAACCTGGGGAGTTGTATTTCAACGTCCCCAAAGTGTAGTGTTGTCCTTTAGGGCGCCTGAGGCATGGCTCGCCCGGGGCGCCTAGATGGCTAAGGCCGGCCCTGCGAGTACATACTCGCAGACCGGACACAGTATACAGGACGAGTAGTGCCAGTAGTCCGGTTGCTAGTTCGGTTAACCGAACTACTGCAACTTTTTAGTCCCAGTAGTTCGGTTGTACGTCATCACCGAACTATTGGCACTGCGGAGTGCCAGTAGTCCGGTTGCTAGTTCGGTTGACCGAACTACTGCATGATCTAATACCAACTTGCCTCTTCTTCTATAGGACTTCTCGTTTCCTCGTCGATTAATTATTTTAATTAAGCTTTTGCTTCTTATATTTGTGGTTTTCAAGTTGGTTAACTTTTTAAAGAAATAATAAATACATGTTTTAAGCGAAAAATAAATTTTAATAGCAAAAAGAAATAAATTATACGCATTTATATACAATATCGTATAACGGCCCACACACGTAGCTAATGCGGAGTTTATTTATGTTTGTCTATTGTGGTTAAATCCCTACACAAAATTTCGTGCATATGTTGTTGCCGATTAGGATTAGCTTCCACGTCCTGACTCCAGCATCAAGTCAGCTAAAAACACTTCCGTAGCAATCGCTAGTTATCATTGCATATTATAGATATATAGATAGAGATAGATGCTCGTAGCTCAAATGGTTTGATGTTCCAAAGACACGAACGAAGAGGTTTGACTTCACGAAAACCCACTTAGTGAACGTATTCCACAGCCTAGACGTTCTTATCACAAAAGTAGAGTTAAATCTCTTCGTTCGTGTTTTTGGAACATCAACCATGAAACGACATCGCTTTTTTGTACTAACCCCATCAATAGTTTGTTCAGTAAAGGTACTAAAAAAATCTACTTACCATACAAACAATACGTACTGTGCCGTTAATAATGACAACCCGTAACTACACTACATTGCAGGAACCACTCGTATCTCGGTCGTAAAAACCGAAAGTCATTGCAAACCGGTTAGTTACCGTTTTATATGTAAACTTACTTAGTTTACTCTAATAACTTAAGTTTTATGGCGTCTCGTACAGAGAGACATGGGAATCAACTTTGGAGAAACTAAACAACAAAACGTAGTCGTGAGTAGTTCATCTCTGTAGAACGCCGGAAAGGAACAAGATGGTTTCGATGTTTCGTGGCCGATGGTCTACCTAATATACCTGTAGCAACACTGACACCTGGAAATCCTACCTTACCAAGAATGCGTATACTAGATTACATGTTGATGATAGAAACAACCACACATAGTAGGTATAAATATTTAATCACGACAAATATTTGCACCGGATGGGAATCGAGCCCACGACCCTCGGCTTCGCAGGCTAGCTTACTACCAACTAAGCCACGAGGCCATTAGAACAGCATATTACCTAATTGCTTAATATAACGAAAGTGAAAGCATTTCGTTCGAGTTTTCGGAACGTAAACCAAAAACCGGTGTCGCTTTTCGGAATGTCGGGGTTTAAGATCTCCAGCATCAGTTCCCTGATTCACACAACGCAATCGGATTGATCTCGACACGGAATAAAACCTCTGTCTTTGTCTCATCCGTTTAGAATGACAGAGACAAGGATCTTCATTCCGACATTGAGTCCTTCGGACTACGTCGCGAATCAGTACTCAGATACACACCTCCGAAATGTATCCGATAAAAACCGATCAACGATTATCTCAACTTAAGTGTAATAGATTGTAGTGTAGCACGAAGATCTTAAATTGGCCCCGCGTTTTTGCCTGCCGCAAGCCGAAACACTTAATATACCTAGTTACTAAGTCCTAATAGTAGTGTACACATTGTAACAGTGAACTGTTACAAACCACCAATCACCCGAGCCCGAGATTACTGGTTACTAGTCCAAGGGCCTTGAATAATTCGACGTTAATAATATAATAATCCGAAGAATTGGGCTAAACTGGAAACTTTAAATATCTTTGAGGTGAGGGTTAGGGTCATAACCTAAATCCGTAATTGCCCCAAACACACCAAAACATTTTTTATAGTATAGAGCAGAGGTAGGCAACTTTTTGGGGGCCATGGGTCACATGGTGAAAAAACATTTATTTAGTTGTATAGGTAGCAGTATAAATATTTGCATTTTGTGAAATATATACCTAGTTTCTTTTTGTGCCGCAAATAAACTATTTATATTTTTAAATATTATTTAAAACCGTCGCGGGCCGCGCGTTGCCGACCCCTGGTATAGAGACGAGACGAGCAGAACATGTGCCTAAAGGTAAGCAACATGCCTGCCCGTAACAGCACAATTACACGCAGGTATTGGAACATGAAGAGTCCATTACCTAGGTTAGTTAGTTAGACAGGGCCTTTTCCGCACTTAGCCTCTCAAATGGGCCATTGTGCGTTACGGCACACGGTACTGCGCTCGTCAGCCAGAGATATAAGATGTTTTATCTCAATGCCCTGTAATTTCACTGTGGGCTTGCCCCAGAATGTGTGAGTCAAGTGGGGCGTCATCACTAGCTGTTTGTGTTTTATTTTATTATCAAGCTCTTGTTTCCAAACACACACCTGTGTGACGTCGCGTCGTTCCAAACTAACCAGAAACATCCAGTCTGTGATAATAATTATGATGTTTTTATCACTTGAGTTTTAATTTATTGTAATGATATTCAGTTTTGTGTATCATTAAATTCTTTTATATATACTTGTACAAATTGATGGATATTATAAAAAATAATTTGTCAAAAGTGATGATGCGGTGTGAAAGGAAATAGTTTCATCAGTTTTGACCTAAATCTGCTCTGAAATATCAAGTGTTAGTTTAGACGGTAGTTGTTGCTGCCATTGCTGGATTCTTACTGATATTTTATGCGATGATCTTAAATTGATTTCCTTGATGTGTAGATAAAACTATAATTGGACGAATTTTCAATCTGTTAGATTGACTCCAATTAACATGAATTGGAATATTTATAACTCATATATCAACAAAGAATACAGAAACAGGATGTACAGTAGAGCAACCAGTGAGGCCGTGAGCTTGCCTGGTTTGGTGGAGTACTGACATTCATCGCCTGGGTTGAGGCAGTCATCACGGCTATGGGCTCCTTCGTTTGCCACCTTTAGAATTGTTGTAGTACTAGAACTTCTAAGTTATGCTGACCTCACCCAAATACAATGATAAAATTGTAACTGTTAAATTTAAGTATGTCTGGTTGTTTGTCGTAGCTACTTGGTGTCGGGTGACGCGGACGGGAAGTGCTACGTGTGGGACTGGAAGACAACCAAGCTGTACAAGAAGTGGAAGGCGCACGACGGAGTCTGCATCGCTGCACTGTGGCACCCGCACGAGCCCAGCCGCATGCTCAGCGCCGGCTGGGACGGGCTCATCAAGTACTGGGACTAGGAACGATCAATGATACCACCCAAATAAATACATCGTCATCATTTTAATAAAGATCCGTCAACCGTACAACATAAATAGAGAGAAACGAAATATACTATAACATCCGATAACGTCTATTTTAATTAAAGCCATATTCCCCATTAAGTCTAAGCGGCCTGCACGGGCAGGCGGCGCTCCAGCTCCGGCTCGGAGTCCCCCCACTGGCGCCGGCACTCGCGGCACGCGCCGTGCTCCAGGAACTGCTCGAACGGGACGTCGTTCTCCCGGAACGAGTCCGCCAGCGCGCCCACCAGCGCGTCCACCATGGCGGGCGTGTGCAGCGGGCCCGGCGCCAGGCGCAGCCGCTCCGAGCCGCGCGCCACCGTCGGCGCGTTGATGGCCTGCACGTAGTGCCCGCGGCGCAGCAGCGAGCGCGCCACCGCCGCCACGCGCGCCGCGCCCGCCACCGGCACCGGCACGATGTGGCTCACCGACGGCAGCTGCGGCAGCCCCGCCACCAGCAGCGACAGCTTCAGGTAGCGCACCGCCGCCTGGTGGCGCGCGCGCAGCGAGCGGCCCTCCGCGCCCGCCAGCAGCCGCACCGCCGCCAGCGAGCCCGCCAGCGTGGCCGGCGGCAGCGCCGTCGTGAAGATGAACCCGGGCGCCAGCGAGCGCACCGTGTCCACCAGCAGCGCCGAGCCCGCGATGTACCCGCCCACGTTCCCGTACGCCTTCCCGAGCGTGCCCGACACCACGTCCAGCCGGCCCTGGAGCCCGCGCGCCTCCGCCACGCCCGCCCCGCGCGCCCCGTACAGCCCCACCGCGTGCACCTCGTCCACGAACGTGAGCGCGCCGTGCTCGTGCGCCGCGTCGCACAGCTCCTGCAGCGGGCACACGGCGCCGCTCATCGAGTGCACGGTCTCGAACACGACCAGCTTGGGCACCCCGGGCGGCGCCTGGGAGAGCAGCTGGCGCAGGTGGCCCGGGTCGTTGTGCCGGAATATGTGCTTGGGCGCGCGGCTGTTGCGGATGCCCTGGATCATGGAGGCGTGGTTCCCCGCGTCCGAGAACACCTGGCAGCCGGGCAGCAGGCGCGCCAGCGTGGACAGCGTGGCGTCGTTGGCCACGAAGCAGGAGCTGAAGAGCAGCGCGGCCGGCTTGTCGTGCAGCGCGGCGAGCTCGGCCTCCAGGCGCTCGGTGAGCGGGGAGTTCCCGGCGATGTTGCGCGTGCCGCCGGCGCCGGTCCCGTGCGCGCGCAGGGCCGCCGCGGCCGCCGCCTGCACGGCCGGGTGCCGCGACGCGCCCAGGTAGTCGTTGGCGCACCACACGGTGACGCTGCGCCGCGCGTCGCCCTCCAGCCCGCGCGGGTAGGCGCCCTCGGCCGCGAGCCGCGACACCTTGCGGAACACGCGGTACGAGTGGTCCTTCTTCTTCGCGCTGATCTGCTCGTGGAAGAACTTCTCGTAGGGGTAGGGCGCCGGGGGCTCCGCGATGTCCTCGTTCATCTCCTTGGGCGCGTCGGAGACGATGGAGTTCTGCTGGATGAAGGGGCACTTCGTTTCGTCGTCCCCGAGGGTGCGGAACCCGCGGGACAGGATCGGGCAGTAGTTCCCGTACTGCTTCATGAGGTTGGCCCCGTAGTTCCTCACGAAGGCGGGGCTCAGGGTTCCCAGGAACGGACAAGGCATTTTTATGTAATCGATGACACGAAACACTTGCGACACGAACGACCGATCACGTTTGCTAGTTTTTAGTTTACGAAATTTCTAGTAACGTTGGCTCCCACTGTAGCCGAACGTTGCGGTGTTTCCGATCAACTGGTGGCCGTCTCGGGCGATGGCACCTTTTATTTATAAAGTCGCTGTCGTCATAATATCGATCTGTTCGTCTTCATTCACGAGAAATTTGTGTTTTGATTTGATCTCATTCTCCAACTAGAATTTTACGTAATACTGTCAGTGTCAACTGTCAACGTCATGGTTGCGAAGCATTCTGACGTTGACATTAGTCTGGTTCGAAACGGAAAGAACAAGGAACGCAAAAATCAGTATTTTTTAACCCTTTAACCGCTATGGTCGGATTTATCCGACAACTATTTTGTTCTACTACAAAACCACAAGTGTAGTGTATTTACGACTGCGCTTTTAATCTACATTTTTTATTCCTTACGCTGTATTATATGGAACGACATTAATAATTAGCTAAATAGTGAAGCTAGTTATCATTTGCAGTTGTTTCATCACATGTTTTTCTCTTTAATAGTTTACTTTAAAATAATCGCCAAAGTTAAGATAAAGAATTACGACGATTTTTTTGAGAAAATTTTATTGTTCTCCAGCGCTCGCGACGGATAAATCCGACAGTAGGGACGAGACATAATGCAAAGAGTCGTCGATAAAAAACTAAACGTGGATTGAAATATTTTTCTTTATACGTACTATTTTACCAGAAAATAAAGGAATTGTTTGTACGCCACAATATTCTTTTATTATTTACTAGCTGTGCCCCGCGGTTTCACCCGCGTCTATTTGAGGAAAATCCATACTAAAATATCCATTGCTGGCCACTTCATTACGTTTTACGGAACCCTAAAAATACGTAAATAAGCAACAATGCATTGTTGTAGAACAAATTTGATTACTTCAAATGACACAAACTTCAAATGTAGACACGCGCCTTCACAGACTTCAGCGACCAAAGAGAATTTAAATTCACGGAACTAAAGCTCTCGAAGAGAAATATTTTTCCCCGTTTTCTTTACATTCTTCACTCATACTCCGTACCTATTGATAGTAGCGTAATGTTATATATTATTTATGTGAAGTTTGATTATTTAATTTAAAAACAATGAAATAAATCAATGTCATTTCAGCCGTGTCAGTGACTATGTTGATTGTTTCCATAAACCAATTTTGTCAGTAATCAGTATGCCTAGTGCCACTAACGGATATAGATAGACGACCGCCTCTGACGTCACAATCGAGTGCCATTTTCTGGAATTTTCCATCAGTGGTTGTACTTCAATTTGTGATTTCGATAAATATGTGTAAGCGTTCATCATGGCAAGTGTTGAAGAATTAATAAGAGTTCTAGAAGGCGTTGAAATAAAAAAAATAATCAGACGAAGACATTGATGAAGAGGTCGTTATTATTTTGCACCGTTTTTTATTCACGATGATAGTTTTTGTCGTGACTTGAAACAAATAGTAGATGTAGAGATGCCATAATAGAAATATGAAACTATTTCGGTTCTATTCGGTGGTGACGATTGTTAGTGGCACGACGTGTGTAAAATTATGTTCAAGAGTACGTGGCCTGCGTAAAATTATTTTTTAATGTAAGCGATAATAATATTACTGAACTCATGTTTGATTTTGTATTAAAGTCAAAGTTCTTTATTGATAAATTTACAATTAACACGTCATTCATAAAAAAATAAAACAAAAGAAAGGGCATGCAAATTGTATACATTTTCAAAGTTTGAAATTATCACTTCACTGTATTATAATAACAATTATTAATTATCGTACAGTAATTATTATTGGAAAGATGGCAGAGAGTGAATCAATTTTGGATTCTTCTGATTATGGTGAAGACTGTAGCCAAGACGTTATCGTCCCTTCGATGTTGACCACCAGCGAGTATATGGTGTATTTACCAGAAGAACAATCTCAAATCAGAAATTCTGATGGTACCTATTTATATAGATCAAACTTCGGTTAAAATTAAAAAATGCAAGTATGCACGCAACGCAATACGAGCAAGATGGTAATCCAATAGTTAGAAGTGCAAACATTTTGACCGACAATTATTTTAATGCCGATGAAGTTCGAAAAAATAAGTTTTTCGAATGTTACTTAAACTTGATCACTGCTATCATTCGTAGTCTTATCGATAACAACCCATAATATTTTTCATTTAACTGTTTTTTGAAGTAGAAACTTCTTTTGGCGCGCCTAGACAGATTTTTCGTGGGGTGTGAATTGAATCTAGCGTCACGCTCGGGTATGATAAGCAATCTTCAGGTAAACTCGGGACCATGGCCATTGGCCATCTAGAAATGCATCAGCAATTGGGAAATGTTGACGCATTTCTAGATGACTATGCCATGAGGACTAGGCCACGCCCTCCGGTTACACCCGTGTAGTTTCCAAAGTAAGCAACCAAATTCTGAGTTATACATAACAGTTTTCACTTCTATTGGCAGTTCCTATGAATGCCAATTTTTTTTTCAATCGTACCATCTCATTTATTTTTTACTGATGCGATAAATGCAAATTGCGATCATTATAATTTAAATAAAATAAGAGTTATTGAGTTTTTTATGTTTAGTAAAGAATTGTAATAACTAAACTAATTGAATTTAAATAAGAATAATACAAACTGTGATTATAATAAAAACAATCATTAAAGGTTTCTTTGTTTTATTAAAAAAATCGACATCAATAACCTATAATATTATTGGATCACTAAAATTGTAGGTATTTATAATTCGACATACATGCTTGGCGTTAGTGGCACGACAGGTCTGGCGGCTCTGGCGGCTAATGTGTTAAGCCCTACACATCAATCACGATGTATTTTGCTGGCGCCTGACGGTTCGGCAAAGCTGGAGCCTCTGAAACCTCTAAGCAAATAGCGTTATAGACTTAACCCGAACATTTCTTTCATTTACGAGCGTGACGATGAACTTCATTCACATCCTACGAAACCTATGTATGTAGTGTGCCAAAGGAAGTTTTCACTTCAAAAGTGAATGTAAAGCATCAGTAGGCACCCTAACATCGCAAATCTATCCCAAAGTACTGGCGAAATTATGGTCATGCATTTAAAATACGTACAGAATTAAAAAAGATGGGTAATGATTGAATTGATAGATTGAATAACTGTCGTTGTCATAAAATCACATTGCCATAGAGTCTACCTAGTCTGTGATTGCCATTTGTCATTGTCAAACTAGTTGGGAAGTGTCGGCAAGTGCTGTGGGCTGTGGGCTCTACAGAAATTACCTTATTTATTTACATCTGAATTTAAATAGTAGAAGAATGTTTTCACTCAATAATCAATTAGAACTGAGACGGGTAACAATATCAAGTCTAGTTACATGCATTTATTTACCCAGTATTGTGACGGTGGTATCTTACAACGGGTTACTTTATTCTGTCGGCAATGGATCATCATTTTATATTTTAGTGCTGATATTTGTCGCTGAACTACTGAAATCATTCTATTTGAGTGCAAATAATGATATTCATGGCAAGAGAACCAAAGCGGGCAAGAGTAGAGTCGGAGATATCTTGAAATCTTTCGTGTTCCTTCTTGGAGTCATGTTTTGTTTTTTCATCGGGATAATTTTGTTCGGGGCTCCTGTCTTGGAGAGCCACGAGGAGACTCTGATGCTGTCATCGCTGCTGACCTTGTTGACGATGTTCCCTCTGATCGCACACTCCGGGGTGGAGACATCGATGCAGTTACTGTTTGGAGTGAAGACTTATTCAAAAGACACTATTATTGAAATGTTGGTGAACAACGCCCTGCTGACGGTGTGCGGCGCGTGGCTGGGCGCCGTGGTGATCCCGCTGGACTGGAACACGCCGTGGCAGCGCTGGCCCGTGCCCTGCTACCTCGGGGCTCTCGGAGGCTTTGTGTTCTGTAATGTATTCACCATATTTAAAGTTACTGTAATAACAGCCGCACGTAAATACCCAGTGTTGAATGTAATTGTTAAGATTCTTAACTTCTTAGGAATGTCAAAGTAATTTATTATTACAGTATTATTTTGTTGTTTTGTAAATAAAGTGTTTATAAAAAAAATATGTATTTTTATGTATTGTAGACAACTTTTTTGACGTGATAACGTCTTATAATTCGGTGAAGCCGGCTGCACGCCCGCAAAACATGACGTCATGTAACGTTACCGTTACCGTTAGTTCGTCGTCCGTGCCACGCGGACGAAGCTGAGCGCTGAGGGCGCCACCCGCCGAGTCGAGTGGTATCACTACTCGCGCTATCAGCGTACTGATTTCTTAAGACGTTGTCATGTTTAACTATCGTCAGTAAACCGACTTTACAGACAACCATTTTTTATCATAAACAGTCTCAAATAGATACAGTTTGGCCGTTTTTCATATCTTTGTTAAGTGGGTTAGGGTGGTCATTTTATATTTGCTATTAAATTATACATTTTGTTCCGTGGTACAAACATAAAAGCAATATACATGTAGCAATATACAATATATATAATGTATATTATTAATGTTATAAAAAGGCATTAAATCTATTACATAATACACGAAGCCGAAGTTGGCCAATTGTCTCTTTCCAGGTGTCGATGTGCAATATTTATCGCCGGGTACTTTACTTCGTTTCAAATACCGGTGAATAAAACATTTTCCTTTTTTCTAGGGCTACGAAACGCATAGTCCTGGTAGAACTTACCGTACCGTGGGAAACTAATATACCTAAAGACCACGTGATGAAACAAAATAAGTATTACGACCTACAAAATGAATTAACCAAAAATGGCTATGTAGTTAATTTATACGCTGTAGAAGTAGGAGCGAGAGGTATACCAGCAAAATCTCTCTATAACCTGCTTAAAGACCTTGGATTGTCCAGAAGTGCAGTAAGTTCTATACTAGAACGAGTATCTAAAGCTGCACTAGTAGGATCATATCGGATTTGGCTGGGCAGGGAGAGAAATACGAGTAGTGAAGGTGAGTGTTGACGTACGTCAATATAAGGGGCCCCCTTTTAAACCTACGCCCGAGTCATAAGTCTTGGGGTCTACTCGAGATTTCTCTCTCTGTCACACGATGGACCCGGCACCCGCACGGTGAATCCATGGAATGCTAAGAAGTACGTCTCTCTAAACAAATCAATGTCACTTTCAATATGATAGACCAGCATTTCTCAACCTTTGTTTTACTAGTTAATTCGTAGTATGCTTCATTGCTTAAATTTTCGTTGCATAACAAGGCTAAATATATTAGCAAAGCATAAAAAGCCAACTAAATCTTCCCACTGCTGGGACTCGGAACAAATAACACATCGCTGTTGTTAGAAATTGCCAAACACAAAAATCTATAATTATTTATTATTGCTGAACATTTGATTGATGCTAGAACTGGGCCTCTACTCTCTTTCCGAAGGTTCTCTCTACCGAATGTCGTTACAACGCGATAATGGTTCGGGAAGCATTGGAAATTAAAAATCATGTTAATTTCAACAGCGACGCGACGACCACGACGCTGATAACCCAAAAACCGGGTGGTTTTCGGCGTCGTGGAATCCCCTAATAAATAAATGTGTACATTGCGGAATGAGTTTGAGGAAGCCTGGTGATACGGTTAGTGTTGTATGTCGTGTTGGTAACCCTTCAATTTTTGAAGGCCAAATGAGGGTAGATGGAGATCTCTTCGTTTCATAATGAGAGGACACTTCACGCAATTTGTTCAGTCTTCTCGTGACTCGTGACCGCGGCGGTTGTAACGCTGCCGAAAGCTCGAGGTCGAGAAGATAAAATAATAATTCTGATCGCGATAAAGCCTCGTATATAGTGTTCAAGTGTTCACATTATGGGTTCAAATCGCGAAAGTTTATAGACAACTAGCGGCCCGCTCCGGCTTCGCTCGAATAATAACCTAGATATCAACTGAAGCGCCATCTGCCGGGTTTATTTGTGAATCTAAACCTTCCAGGGCCCTAGCCAAACGTATTAAAAAAAATCATTCAAATCGGTCCAGCCGTTTTGAAGGAGTTCAATAACAACGAAAAGTGGCATTGATTTTTTTTTTATATAGATAATATGTATGACTAGCAACGCCCCGCGGTTTTACCCGCATAGTTCCCGTTGTTTTATCGGGATAAAAAGTAGCCTATGTGTTCTTCCAGACTATAATCTAAGGGGCGCCCTAACTGTGTTCCTTTGAGCCCAATCCGTTCATACGTTAGGACGTGATTGAGCAACAAACATCCAAACATTGACATTTATAATATTAGTAGGATTTGATAGATAAACACTGATAATAATTTAAGAGGTAATGTCGTAAATAAACACATTTTTGCACTCACATTTCAAAAGCTGGATGAACCCTACGAATTTGATCAAAATATACCAACTGCAGTTATTGTACGCCTTAAAAATGTCTATAAAAATCCGCGATGGTTTAGGAATACCCGCGGTGGTGAGGTCTCTCCCTGATCATTTTAGCTAAGATGCTCGATAGTGAGAGGTCGTGTGAGGAGCGAGAGTTGGAAACCGCTCCATTCTTCACTGAGGCGAAAGCAGACACGGGGGCGAGCCTGAAGGTACGCTCGGACCCGCACCCCGTCTCCGGTCGGCGGGCCTGAGGCGTCGGATGTTCAGGGCAGGGATGTTACGGAGCTTCGACTCCGACTCCGTTATGTCGGAAGTTCCGATTAGTTGTACACCTCCGGTTCCGACTCCGGTTCCGAAACTTTTGAATCGGAGGTTAATCGGATGTCGTAGCATAATTTAACGGCGGCGCCCTGCGCCGACAGTAACGAACAGTTTCGCAGGAACATGTCGCGCAGGGAATCTCCCGCGCACGAGTATAATGAAAAGTATACTAAATGAGCACAACATAGAAAAACGCAAAATACCAGCACCTTATATTAAATTTCCGACAATATTATCGTGTCTACCAGGCTCGGTAGCGAGCGAATACCTTTTTGGTGGCGTCGATTTAATCAACAAGGGGGCGCCTAGTACCAAAAAACGAAAAAAGGACATTTTCGACGCCGCTCACTGATGTTAAGAAACTAAAAACTATAACAAAAAAAATATTGACGTGTGGGTACAATAAAGAAAAAGCACAATAACTGAATAGAATTTTAAAACTAGATCAGAGTTTTTTACAGAAAAAAAATTAAATTGCACCTGAAAAAACTATTTTAATTCATGTAAGTACCTACTCGAAATTATCAGCGATGAGCCCACATTATTTTTTGATAATAAAATTTCTAATTTTACGTTTTATTAAAGTAACCGAACCACAGAATAAATATTAGACCGAACACTTTTTAAATTTATGTTTAATTATAAATAAAACTTGGTCAAAAATTGACTCCTGATTTAATATTGATTTCCCCTCCAAACTGTGTCATGTTATTCTCGACTTTATGCATATCATATTAAGAAGGGCCTCGCGCGGGTGAAATCAGATTATTATTCTTATTATATTATTATTATTCTGACCCTACCTCCGACTCCGGTTCCGACTCCGACTCCGATAAATCAAATTTAAAAACTCCGACTCCGACTTCGGTTCCGATAAGATCACCTCCGTTACATCCCTGGTTCAGGGCCGTCCGACTCCCCACCTAGAGATAGGTCTTCCCGAGGAAGTGAAGCCTCGCTGGTCACTCACTGGCTGGCTGGGTATGCAAATGCGGGGGTGTGGACACCCCCCCGCGAAATGGGCCCGCAAGGACGGTGGTATGTAAAGGTGTTTTTTTAAAGGTATAGAACTTATAAAACAAGGATAAATTTGTAAAATTTATTTGAATTTGACTTTATTCGAAAGATAATCTTTTGGCATATTAATTTAAATATGATTTCTGACATATGACCGCCTCGACTCTAAGCCAGACATATAGTGCTCGCAATATAACTCTGCGCGTAGCAAAATATGGAACTAATTGACAGGCCGTCAACTTCTTTTACGTCACTTGACAAAAGTTTGTTTACGTTTGGTGTATTTATTAATTTCCAAAATAATTCATAGCTTTTATTATGCCGAAAGTGATTAAAAGTGCTGGCCGTGGCTGGTTCTTGAAAATCAATCGTGGTTGTGAAGAAGAACGATACAAAAACGGGCCAAAAGTGCAGTTTTCCAAACGCAGAGCTATTTGACAACTAACATGTAGGGATACCATAGCAATCAAATCTCCACCTATTATCGGCATATTTTAAAGCTGAGGCTTTAGGTTGAGGTGCGGATTTGGGTTTGATTGTTTTATCGCCAATTTACCCGTGGGAAAAAATGTGTGTGCTTAAGACCGAATGTGAGAAACTAGTTATAAATGTTATTTTTTTTCATAATATACAAATCAAAATAGAAAACACAGTGACACAGCAGTGAAGATCAGCTGATTGTATCTTTCTCGCTCGGGTACACTCGGCGCTTCCATGTTCACCCGATCGACCCTTTCACCTAACAGCGGTGCGCCAAAAGAAATTTTACTTAATTTTTTTTCAACGTTAGCTTGGATGCTCTTTGATCCTTAACTCTGTATTAATTACTGTATTTTTATTGTAGGCGTTTCAGAACGTACTGTCACGTGGTAATGGACAACGCATTATAACACTGCACTCAGATAAATAAAGCGGCTACAATGGGCAATGTAAAAGAAAACAGCCAAAAGAAGAAAAATGAAATAGATTTCGACGATTGTAGGACAAATCCGCAGTTACTCGAATAAAGAGACACAAAGAAGACCCACAATACCAAGTAGAATAACTATTAAAGGAACATGGACAGGAACTTTTGCGGTTACCGCCGTGATTCATCGTGATTTTAACCCTATTGAAAAAAGAAGATGATTCTATGGAAGCCAATGACTCATTAAAAGAACGTTTATGCGCCAAATTTTCAAATAGTGTTATTTATGGTCTCAATAAAATATTTACAAGTTTAAATTAAATTTTTGTTATTTCGATGTTGGTGTAGGTTGAAAATTACAGATTTTTATAATGTAGTAAACTATAATAAAGTTTCCTGGTGGTAAGAGACTCAGACAACCTGTACCAATTACCAATGATACTTGGTCATACTGAACCAAACCAGCACTGCAAAGGCGTTCATTACTTCGAGACATTCGTTCTTGAGTCTCAGTTGTCGTGTAGTTACTTAAATTGCTTCCCTGGAAAATCCTTTCCCGTACCTACCTGTTTTATGAAGTTGTACGTTCCCAATGAACGGGAAGGGAACCTATTAGCTTGACCTGGCAACATTAAGTACGCCACCAGTCGCGGGCAGACTTATACTGCGAGCACTATAGTCTTATTATATCTGGAGGTCCAATTTTTTTTTAACATTTAACTTTAAATTTTACTTTTGTGGCTGTAAATCGACAATACCGCGGCGAATATTGTCCTCCAAGTGTTTGAGCGTTTCGGACTAATTGACTTAGCCTAGCATAGACTAGGCGTAGACTACCAACTTCACCTATCCCTACAGAAAATAGTGTAGCGGCGCTAAATCACGCGATTTTGGAGGCGAATTTACAGGTCCGGGACGAGAAACAATACTGTTACCAAATGTTTCCATCTGTAAATAAATGGTGGCACGAGCTGTGTGGCATGTTGCAACGTCTAATCGAAACCACAGCTCCTGCTCATCATGGTTGTGCAATTGAGGAACGAAAAAGTCAGTAATCAGGGCCCTATAGCAGTCACTATTGATTGTAACGGTCTGGCCAGTATCGCTTTTAAAGAAGTACGGACCAATGTTTCCACCAGTCCATAAAAAACACCAAACAGTTATTTTTTCTGGATGTGACGGTGTCTCAACATACACAAGAAGATAATCTTCACTCCAAAAATGGCAGTTTTGTTTATTGACGTAGCTATTCAACCGACAATGAGCTTCATCGCTAAACCGTAAAATGGACGTAATGCGCGATTAGTATTTCGAACAGAACCATTATTTTAAAAATAAATTTGTCAATTTGGAAGCATTGCTCCGAGGTCAGTCTGTTCATGTTAAAATGCCAAACCAAACTATAGTGCTCGCAGTATAAGTCTGCGCGCGACTGGTGGCGTACTTAATGTTGCCAGGTCAAGCTAATAGGTTCCCTTCCCGTTCATTGGGAACGTACAACTTCATAAAACAGGTAGGTACGGGAAGGGATTTTTCAGGGAAGCAATTTAAGTAACTACACGACAACTGAGACTCAAGAACGAATGTCTCGAAGGAATGAACGCCTTTGCAGTGCTGGTTTGGTTCAGTATGACCAAGTATCATTGGTAATTGGTACAGGCTGTCTGAGTCTCTTACAACCAGGAAAACTTTATTATAGTTTATTACATTATAAAAAATCTGTCATTTTCAACCTACACCAACATCGAAATAACAAGAATTTAATTTAAACTTGTAAATCTTTTATTGAGACCATAAATAACACTATTTGAAAATTTGGCGCATAAACGTTATTTTAATGAGTCATTGGCTTCCATAGAATAATCTTCTTTTTTAATGGGTTAAAATCACGATGAATCACGGCGGTAACCGCAAAAGTTCCTGTCCATGTACCTTTAATAGTTATTCTACTTGGTATTGTGGGTCTTCTTTGTGCCTCTTTATTCGAGTAACTGCTGATTTGTCCTACAATCGTCGAAATCTATTTCATTTTTCTTAAGCCACTTTTGGCTTTCTTCTTTTACATTGCTCATTGTAGCCGCTTTATTTATCTGAGTGCAGTGGTATAATGCGTTGTCCATTACCACGTGACAGTACGTTCTGAAACGCCTACAATAAAAATACAGTAATGAATACAGAGTTAAGGATCAAAGAGCATCCAAGCTAACGTTGAAAAAAAAATTTTGTAAAATTTCTTTTGGCGCACCGCTGTTAGGTGAAAGGGTCGATCGGGTGAACATGGAACCGCCGAGTGTACCCGAGCGAGAAAGATACAATCAGCTGATCTTCACTGTTGTGTCACTGTGTTTCCTATTTCGATTTGTATATTATGAAAAAAAAAACATTTACAACTAGTTTCTCACATTCGGTCTTAAGCACACACATTTTTTCCCACGGGTAAATTGGCGATAAAACAATCAAACCCAAAGCCGAACCTCAACCTAAAGCCTCAGCTTTAAAATATGCCGATAATAGGTGGAGATTTGATTGCTATGGTATCCCTACATGTTAGTTGTCAAATAGCTCTGCGTTTGGAAAACTGCACTTTTGGCCCGTTATTGTATCGTTCTTCTTCACAACCACGATTGATTTTCAAGAACCAGCCACGGCCAGAACTTTTAATCACTTTCGGCATAATAAAAGCTATTAATTATTTTGGAAATTAATAAATACACCAAACGTAAACAAACTTTTGTCAACTGACGTAATTAGAAGTTGACGGCCTGTCAATTAGTTCCATATTTTGCTACGCGCAGAGTTATATTGCGAGCACTGTAAACACAAATCACCTAACAGCAGACAAAATGGGCGCCAGATAAAATAGTGTTGCCAATTTAAAGTTCTATACCTACCTCTAAAAAAACACCCTTTAGGTCAGGATCGTTAGTGAGTGCGAAAAGCGTTCCGGAACTATGACCCCAGACCCCAGGTCATGCCAGAGAACCATCATACCATCAAAAGCAGGTGCTTCATGAAAACAGCGTAATTTGTATTTTGTAACGGTAGGACTCCTAGCTGAGTCCGCCTAGGGAAGTACCACACCTTTACCAGTTATTCTACCGCCAAGCAGTAATGTGCAAACATTACTGTGTTCGGTTTGAAGGGCAATGTTTCCAGAGAAGTTACAGGGCTTAGAGATATATATAACATCTTAGATCTCTGGGTGACGAGCGCAGCGTAGTGCTAGGTAATGATTTGGACTCTTCATGTTCCAATAGCTGCGTTCCACTGTGGAATTACGTGGCAGTACTCCACGTTATGTGGCAGGCATGTTGCTTACCATCAGGCACATGTCCTGCTCGTCTTGTCATGTTTATTTTAAAAAAAACCTAAAGATCACATTTGACTGTTCGCCAGACATAGGTTGGTGAATATAACAAATAATGAAACATCAAAGTAGTAAATTAATAAGTTTATTTCTCCGTTACATATTCACATAATTTATTTAACATTGTATTTTAATAAAATTTTAAACTTAAGTAGTACTTTGCATGATCACATTTTGTCGCGACTGTACATAGCATTACCCTCGCAGGGCGCAGGGCGCAGGGTCGCTGGCTCTACGTCACGGACTCGGCAACGTAACCACGGTACCAACCAACAATAGTAACCACGTCTAAGGCCTTATGTTTACGTAGTAACAACATTGTATATGTACCTACCTAGCTGAGAGAGAGCTCCGACGTTGCCGTAACACAGGGAACTAAGAGTGCTGAGTGAGTGGTAGTTTCTGAACGTGGCTTCACTTCTATCGGTTACCAACACAAAACAAAGACGCACCGGTCCTGGAGGGAAGGACCCCCCCCTGCCGGGAGTGAGCTCAAGTAGCTAGTGTTCTTAGATAGCTGTAACGTGAGTGTACAAGCTCCACATGTCGTCCACCGGGTGAAGGCTGCCAGACCTCAGTTAAGGCCGGCTGTGTGGATGGTACGCATTGTGCTCACAGAGAAACAAAAACATATCACAGGTGGTTCAAAACGTCACCCTGACGATGATCTCGTTATCACATTATCTATGGAGTAGTTATGGAATAAATCCATATTTAACAAAGTTCTCGCACAAATTGCGAACAAGTAGAACATTCATAAAAGAAGTTTACTAATCACGAAAGACGTCATAAGTTTGAGGGGAGGCAGGGGTTCACAAAGTAAAAAGGGAGACTTGATCTCAGTAAAATTTGTATTGTAACACAAAACCATGGGCTTAGTCTAACTCAACCGACCTTTCTAAACGTGGCACGAGGATGTGAACGGAACACGGAGCACGGAGCCGTCTATCTTCATAACGCACATCTACTCAACCATTTACAACGGTATCGGAAAATATTTGTTTCTATTAAAAATATATCTACAGATACAGGGGAGTGTTCGAGTGAGGCGGCGCCGGCCCGGGACGGGAGCTGTGACGTCACCGCGGGGCCGGGAGGGGCCGGCGCTATCTCAAACCTTACTCAATATTTGTAGCTAAATTGTGGAAATACAGATTTAATACACGTACTGAAAACGAGTGAATTATAGATATGACTAAAGCTATACATTACAATGTGACAATTTATAACACGAGGACCGCCGGAGCCTCGCCACGCGGCGCGGATCTATCATATACTCCAAAAACTTCAACAGGACCTTACAATATATACATCTTACATCTATGATACAAACATTGTAAGCCTAAATGTAAAAATAAAAATCTCAATACGCATCAAATTACCAAGCACCGTCGATACAAAAATAATGAAACGGGTGTTGATACATCACTCCACACGAGACACGGGACACGGGACACGCGGCGGCCGCGGCCAGCGTGGGCCACACCCCACACACATTTCGAATCACATTATTAAATTAAATTACCGTTTTTTTAAACAGCTTTACATTTTTAGTTCCTTCGGTTTGGAGCGTTCCCTTTGTGTCTCGCTGTATTTAAATTACGTCTAAACTACATAAATATACGATTTAAATCTCCTTAAAGTTCCATTTAGTTGTCAACCGATCACAGTACCCTCCGAGGCACGAGGCACCGCTCGCGCACACGGAGGGAGCGATGACCTCCGACAACCAAATAGAAACCTTTCACACGAACACTTTACTAAGCACAGTTCAATTACAAATACTGCATTTCAACATTTCTCTAACATCCCAAAGCTGCGCTTTATATAGACGAAGTATTCGTGTTAAAGGCTGTCTAATTATAAAAAATAACGTATTGCTAGGTGATAGGGTCGAATATTGTATAGCTAGGTGAAGCATCGGAGTCGCTACTCGCGGCGCTGGCCGAGCCCTGGACGCAGGCTGGGATCCCTCCCAGGCTGCTAAGGGAGACTTAATACAAGTTCCGGGATATCGTGTCCTCTCGCTCGCACTCACGATGCAAGAAAGAGAAGAGAGCAGAGTACACGATTTTCCGAAAGAATTCCGGCACGACCTGTGTTACATCACTTCAATAACCGAAATGACGATTATCACAATCAGAGGTTGAAGTGAAATTACGTAGCGAAAATAATGTATTCGACGTGTGGCTACTAATATGCTTAGAACAATATTTCCCATGCATTTTACTAGCATAGTCAATAGTCACAAGAGGAATATTTTTCGCCACATCAGGTCCGGTCAAATCTGGCGTAATCTCAACTCGTCTAACCCAAAGAATCTGAAGCTTACTTCAAAATAAATAAATAGGTCATGGAATATATAATTTTAGGGTAATTGCAAAGAGTAAAGGTAGATCAAGAAGTGGTATTTTTTAAGCCCTAAGGTAAGGTAACTGTAGAGTCAAAATAAATGATCTATTTATTTACAGCCTCAGTTTTTGCTATGATATACTGCGTCTTTGAATCGTATCTCCATCTCTTTCACTCTCTACGCAGGTGAGAGAGATAGGGTACACGACAGCGAGTTGAGATTCCTTCCCGCGGATGTGTCGGCGTCGCGTCGGCCGGTGCTACGACTCCTGTATACAATATTGTGATAAGCTCGTATCGTACAACGTACTCTAACATAAATCTAATTTCAAAGAAGAAATTCAAACAAGGCAATATCGATATAAGAAAGCTTTTGATACGACAAGCTATATTATAATATTAGTGATTTCATTAACGTTCAGTTTCTCTTTCACGCTGCCTTGGACCAATGATGACGATGACTTTTTTTCAGTTAAAATGACTGTCTTAAGGTTGATGTATGTACATACATAAAAACATTCACGTACATAAGATGTAGATATACTGATTTTACTGATATACCAATAATTCCCGCGAGATTCCCCCCGCAGGTGGAACCGACGGCGTAGCTAGTATAATTACAACGTAAGATTATATCGTAGCGCAATAATCACGACGAGCAGCGACGGCGCGTCGCTGCTTTTCATCATTACTGCGCTCGCTTTACATAGATCAACTTAAATAGAGATTAGGTGGAATATAGGCTCGGTGCCGTGACTCCTAGGACCTGACCTCAAGGCGCGCGGGCTCCACCCGCCAGCCTGACACCTCGACTACACATCATTTTATTGATTGTACTAAAGATACGGAAATCCAGAACGAAAGGGGCGTAATCCCCTTGACAGATAAGATAACATAAATTAAAGTAAAAAAAGTCTTATTAAAACAACGGATATAATTAAGTATTAATCAATTATTAATTGTCCGAATTGATATTTCATTCCTTTAATAAAATTTGACAGAAAGTGAAGGATATATATAGATTTCGTTCATTGTCAAAGATAAAATAAAATAAGCCTTTGCGTAATTTAGCATCACAGGTTAAACATGAAACTGAACAATGATTACATCGTTTGGCTATCCACGTTCATTTAAAACCTACAACAAAAAACAACTTCAGTGTTAACAACATTCATTCAACAAAGTCTTCAAGATTACACAAAAAGTAGCTACGCCGAAAGAATTGCGTCGAATCAATTTTTGAACAAAATGTACCAAATCTAATATTGCTGTCTACTCAAGTACAGATGGTGCCATTTAATAACATGTTAAAACATCTTCCTGTCATAGGTAGGTACCTGTCTCTGTAACCAAGTACACGATTTTTTTAAATTTCAATACCTCTCCACAAAACACTTTTTTTTATGTGAGTGCAATAAAAGTCGTCAGTAAGTTCGAGTATGGTTTCCTTTCGGTTCAGAAACTACGTTCTGTGTAGCCCCACAACGAGTGGGTCCGCCGGCTACGCTCACATTACATTATACTTGCACTTTGTTTTATATTTCATATGAAATGGGAACTTTGTTTATACGCTCGCATGGTTGTTCACTAAACCAGTATTATTTATTACGGGCATAACACACCTATCTGATTACGGGATATCATTGTTATTTGGTGGAGCGAGTTCCCGATATTTTGCCGCAAATTTGTGCCTCAGATTCACGTTTTTAATTTTTTATTAATTTGTTCCAAGATACGGATTTCAGTTGTTATACTCGTACATGTATACATCGCTCGACTGTTCTTACAAATATTTGCTAACAGCCTTAGTTCGAGTTTCGATAGTCAGGAATACGAATCTTCGTTTCGTGGGCCAGAGTTTCTAATTTAAGTAGGTGAAGCAGCACTGTTGCAAATTCCAACAATGAAACGAGATTTACTATCGAATCCAGAACTATCAGTATTGGTGCGATTTTTGATAACTAATATTTATATAGGAATTAGCCGAGCGGTTTCTGGAGTTCTCATTGTAGTTAGCATGTGAGGTAGCTCGGGTCGGGCTCGGCGGCGCGCGCAGTGACGGGCCGAGTGGCGTGCCGGCGCCCTACGAGCTGCTGGTGTCCGGCTGGAAGTAATGCAGCCCGTTTATCTGAAATCAGATGAACACAGAATTCATTGCAAATATCGGTAAATATGTTTCACTCTTCTGTCGCCACACTTAATGGTAAGTAGTAGTGTAGTAGAGGTGACTCTTTGTAGAATCGGCCTGGGGAACTATCAGATCTCTGGCAGTTCCTCTACAGCCAAGCCGGAATGTGCAAACATCACTGTGTTCCGGTTTGAAGGACAATGTTGCCAGACAAATTACAGGGCACAGAGATGAAACATCTTATATCTGTGAGAGGCGAGCGCAATGCAGTGCTAGGTAGTGATTTGGACTCTTCATGTTCTAGTAGCTGCGTGATACTGTGGTGTCACGGACAGGCGTGTCGCTTATTGCTTACCATCAGGCATATGTCCAGCTGGTTCCGTCACTCTTTACCTACTATAAAAAAAAAATTGAATCTATTTTCGTCTAAATAAATTTGCCGTGCAGATCTACACGAAGTGTGGCGACACTTTGACATTGCGCATTTGACAGAGCGACAGACTCCGCAGGTCAGCTAGTCAGCTGGTACAATAGCTGTTTTGTTCTCTCTCTCTCCCGGCCACATATCCCACACGGCGGCGGGGTCTCCCTCCCTCCTACTCCTCCGCTCCGCTCCACCTACTCCTCCTCGTCCCCGCACAGCTCACATTCCTTCACATCTACATGCGCTTTACACTACAGTGCTCCTGGTTTGAGGCGGAAAACTACCTACTTATTATTCACTGTAGTGAATACAATACAATGTTTTATGTAAACTATCCTGTTCCCGTTTTTTTCCCGTGATAAAAAATGTTATGTGCACCATTAATGTATAAATAAATCTCGGGAATTGCCCAAAGAATTTAAAGAATCCTGTTGCGCTTGCTTGACCTATGGAAAAAAATAATACTGCATACTTTATGTTCCCACTGCTGAGACTCGGGAGTCTTCTCTTACAAGGAGAGAGTTAAGGCCATGATCCACCATCCACCACGCTGAACCAGTGCGGATTGGTGGATGATGCATGACCTCAAAAGATACCTAGTCATGTCGGTTTCCTCACGATGTTTTCCTTCACCGTTTATAAGCGTCATTACGCACATGACTACAAAAAGACAGAGGTGTGCGTGGGATTCGAAGCAGAGACTCTGGATCGGTAGTCGTCGTTCTCCAGACTAGACCAGCCGTGAGTTTAGGGGTGTCGGTAGAGAGTGATAGCGTATGATTGCCCCGTCTACACGGTTTCGTTGAACGACTGTATGATGGTATAGTGTGGTGAGTGTGCGTGTGTGAGTGACTCACCGTCATGTCGTACTCGGTGACGAAGGCGGGAACCTCCAGCTGGTCGCGCGCCATGACTGAGTACAGGTACTCCACGCCGGGCAGGCTGTGCACCTTGGCCTTGATGGCGGGCGCCATGAACGTCGTGAACCACCACGTCATCATCTGCGGGGACACAAACACGGGATGCAACACAGCTACTACTACAGCTTCACGTGATGTCTTACAAATCGATGAACACCGGCTGCACGAAAGAGAGTCACGTTCCACCCGAGCCGAGAGTGCAAGCAAGAGCGCGGAATATCTGATAGAGAGGCACTAAGCGTTCGGCTTGCGACGCATCTACATCTCTAATGACGTTATCACATAAAATCAATGACACATCAAGTGTCAAACATATTTTTTATTGACAGAACAAAAAAAGAGCCCAGAAAAAAATAACAATCAACTTTTAAACTAGTGCGACAGTTAGAAGCTTTATGGCTGAAAGCGAACCACGCTACCTTAGGATTTAGGATGAAAATAATATGTTAGAGAAATGATGCGGCCAAAACTTAAGTCGGGCTTGTCTGAGTATTTCACACGCGAGTGACGTGTTAAATAAATAAACAATAACACTCCTGAAGGCGTATTGAAACAAAAAAATGCCTTACAGTGGAATAAGTTGCCAGCCTCATTGTTCCTTGACAGATACAATCTAAAACTCCTCAAGGTAGGTCAGAGTGAATACGTATTTTTAGGGCTGTGTGTATCATCTTCGACCACACCGTCGCTCATCATCAGGCGAGGTCACACGCGGATTAAACCGCGATAAAAAACTGAGCCATAGGCATAGACAAGATCTCTCCAGGGTGAGACGGGAGGTCCTTTGTGAGATGATCCTTCTTTTTGGTTGTACGCTTAAGCTTTTATTGCCCGCGCTATGACCACTACGTCGTCCTCTGCAGACGACATGAACATGATGCGTAAGTTGATACAGCTTAAACATCATCACCACATACAGCTTCATTCACTGACATAGAACAGAGAATACCATAAAAAAATTATGATAATTTACCTTTGTCCAAAATGTGGGGTGTACGATATAAAATGCTTTCAGATTCTTCTTATATCTGCAAAGAAATAATTAATTTAATTATTATTTTTATTGTGTAAACTGAACTAGTTATTGGAAATGATTTAAAAAATCATTTATAAAAAAAAATCGTGGAACTTTGAGCTGAGGCTTTCGTAGTCTTTTTGCTTTACATTGAATATGAATGCCGGTAGAATTATTATACAGAGTAAATTCCATTAATCTATTCATCAAATTAATTCAGACACGACGGAAGCGTAGATAGACGGATGACGGATAGGTGAATTAATGATGATTTGAAAATCTACTACTGATACTGAAGTATGTGAGTTTAAGAAGACATTATATAAGAACATCTCCATTCAACACACACATGTTTGTCCAGGGTGGGAAGCGAATCCACGACCCTCAGCGAGATAACTGACTGTCGAGTATCGACTGAGCCACACTAAAAACTTGTAACTTAGCTTTTTTGTAGTAGGTACTCTTTGCAGAGTCCGCCCGGGCATGCCCGGGTAAGTACCATTTTTATGACAATTATTATACTGCCAAGCAATGTCTAAACAACAATTCAACAATGTGTTCCGGTTTGAAGGCCAATTTTTCCAGAGAAATTACTGGGTATAAGGATAAATTATCTTAAATCTCCGGGTGATAAGCGCAGTACAGTGCTAGATAATGATTTGGACTCTTCATGTTCCATAGCTGCGAGTCACTGTGGTGTTATAGACAGGCATGTTGCTTAGGGTGCCATCCATAAATTACGTCACACGAAGTCTGACAAGGGCGAGAGGTTTTACCAAATTTTGTGACATCACATTTTTTTAAATATTTTACATTTACGTGTATGTGTATTACAACACTAAATTAAAATTGACCTAAAACTAAAATTGCAAAATGTGTGACGTTCCACCAGGTAGGTAGTCACTAATATGACAAGGATATGACGGAATTAATAGATGGCCCCTTACACCATCAGGCACAAACATGTGACCCTACGTCCTACGGTTACGTACTTGTAAGGCAGCACGGTGTAGACCTCCTTGAGCCAGGAGAAGGGCGGGTGGTTCCCGGAGGCGGCCAGCGTGTGGAAGTACGCGATCACGTAGTCCCCGCACACGATGGGGTCCAGCAGCTTGATGAGGTACAGCAGCGCCTGCAACACGACCAGGGCCACTTTACTTTACTCATAAATGTACAATTAACACAAAATTTATCTATACTAATATTACCAAGCTGGATGAGTTTGTTTGAACGCAAGGATCTCGCAAGGAACTACTGGTTTGAATTGAAAGATTATTTCTCTGTTGGATAGTCCATTTATCGAGGAAGGCTATAGGCTATTAACATTACGCGGCTATAAACAGAAGCGGAGCATGATTGAAAAATGTAACATAAACGGGAAAAAATTGCGGGAATTGCTTTTTGAGAGCTTTCGTTGCGTGACAGCATGTGTCTATCTTTTGAAGGTTGCGTCATTAGAACATAAATTAACCGTATTTGCTCAAAATTTGAATTGGTACGACTAATTTTCGAGAGATGGCATAGCAACGCGCGCACGGTTCAGCTAGTAAAAAATAAAAACAAAAGAACGAGCATACAAAATGTTTTCAAAGTTTGAAATTATTACTCGTACTTTACTGAATTATAATAATTATGGTACAGAAAACTGTCAAGTATTATCCGGGTATGGTATGTTTTTATTACAATTGTACTGACCCATGACATTTTTGTTTAATTCTATTGGAACTTTGCCATCACTTTCTAAAAAATTCGCTGTACCTATAAAAGGTTTAAACGATAAGCCAGCACTTTAATCTGTTTTTGAAGCACACGGGGGTACTGAGCGCTGAGGACACCGACGATGCCATCGGTCGGTTCGTACCGACGAACAATCGACAAATGACGATAACTAGCGGAGTCCTAACCGGTAGTAATAGGCTCAATAGACATCGGACTACTAGAATTGGGTTGAAAATATTGGGAGAGATCTGATATTATATTATCACAGCTGAAACCTGACCTATTCGTGACCGAATTGTGTAACATTTAACTGACATTTCGCTTTAGCTCTGACTCACAATACCTTGTAGGTACATGTTTGTGAAGGGAAGATAGCAGTCGAATACATAGGTTTATTTTCTGTATTGATTATAAGAAGTGTAATCTCTAAATACCGGTGGCGGTTGGTAGATGCAACTAACTAGCCTTAATGTCAAATCTTTTAAATTGGCAGTCCAAAACGAAATACGACTTATTTTAGGAAATAAAAAGGCTTGGAAACAACTTAATACTAGAAATGTTTTATGAATTGATGAGATAATGAGACATAATTTTTGTTTTATACTCGTCATTCGTCGTCGTCGTTTGTCATTAAACTCGTAAGAGTGAAATATTTTTTATTTCGTTTCACGATTTAAAAGCGTTCAAGATCATCTACCCATACACCAAATCGATGAATAAATAATTTAATTTGAAAATTTGGAGGCGTGCAGGGTGCGGTGTTACGGCTGGTCTAGTCGGGAGAATGGCGACTGCAGACTGCAGATCCGTAGCCCCGGGTTCGAATTCCACGAGCATCACTGTTTTTCGAAGGCGGCGGAGGAAATCGTCATGCAGAAACCGACAGGCTCCTCGAATCCTTCAAGACCATACGTCACCGACATACCGCCGCGATGAGCCAGCATGATGGATTATGGCCTATTCCTATCCTTGCGAGAGAAGGCTCCGAGTCCCAGCAGTGCAACATTGAGTGGGTTGGTTAAGGAAGGGAGGGGGGAGGGGATGTGTGACGCGGAGCTCACCTTGTCGAGGTCGACGTCCCCGATGGGGAACCACTTGCCGATGAAGACGACGACGGGGCGGCCGAGCCGGTCCACCCCGCTCTGGTACAGGCAGCCGATGCCCGACACCTCGCTCAGGTCCTCGCTGCGCGCGCGCCGCAGCAGGCGCTCGTATCTGCGGGGGAACAACCTCCGTTAATAACCCACAAGATACGGCTAGTTGTTTCACTGACCTTACAACTAAGTTGTTTGTGACCGTGTCTCTGTAACGCCTGATCGGATAACAATTAAATCAAATCACATAGGTAGAAAGTACCTACATTAACTGGACTAACACATGGGCTAGGTACTCTACTTTAAGTTAGAGCTTGTTAAGCCGCGGGGCGCTAGTCGTCAATAAAACATATGGCGGTGATGAGTGGAAATCAATTCTTTCGGGTTTAGAGACGTACCGGAAAACGCTGTACAAATGTTGGATCATGTCGAGCCCAAGCCAGTATGTGGATGATGGCAATTAAAAGTGCACAACACACGGCTAGTCAGAGAGTTGTACTCTTCATGTACCAATAACCGATAGCTGCATGGCACTGCGTGATCTTATGCATTTTTTTTTTAACTTTTATAGGTTCACACTTGACCGCCATCTCGCCTGATGTTAAGCGACGATGCGGTCTACGATGGAGCGTGTTTACCTAGAAAAAAACCGATTCACTCTCGATTGCTTAACGTCAGACAAACGTATTGCCAGTCCCTTTTCTCCATGTTAAAAAATGCAAAGGTATCATTAATAATAATAACAAACTCTTTGATGTGTCCAGCAACAGCGAGCGGGCAGCAGTTGTGAACTCTTAAATTTTGCTCGTAAAACTAAATATTGTGCAGTGCACAGTCCGGCACAACCTGAGAGGAATTAAGTAGGATCTTAATTAACCGCCTCAATAGTTTAGTTCGTCTCCCACTTACAATAATCAAGGTAATTTTGTAGATATAGAAGTAGAAAACAGTTTTATAAAAGAATAGCCCCTTCTAGATTTCTCTCGTTCGCGTCGTCATAACTGCGCCATTCTCTCGTCAGATCTCACGAGGCACATGGGTTTCGCTTCCCACGTATGTTTTTCTCGCTTAGTTATTCATTGGAGCTTTAAATATACTCGTACATATTAAAATGTTTCTATGGTAGTTTCATTTTAAAATCATAACACTGCACAGCGTACCAAAATGTATCTCTTCTGTGAGTGTTGTACCTAGTCGTAGAGCGAGAACGACTTTATCCAAAGTAGCGTATCACAAGTCCCATCATCTTAACTCGATCTTAAGGCTTTGATGACCTAGCTTGCGAGAAAGGGCCGGGCCGAAGCAAAAGGCGCGAGACACAAAACCTTCCATCTACCCTGATCGTATAGCTATGAAATGACTTGATAAGTCAAATATAAAAGAACGAGGCAGATGATTTCTCTTATCACCTAGAGTTTGCGAATGTCTTATTAGATTTTGTAATGAATAAGTTTAATTTCCAACTATAAAATAAAATCATCACCAAACAACTCTAACTCGAGTTCGGATCGAGGCGAAGCCATTAAAATTTACAAACGCGATTGATATTTTTGTTTAACGTCCGTCGGCGTCGCGTCGCGTCGTCCGAGCCGGCCTTGGCCCGAATAGCCCCATGAATCTCCTCGGCCGCATTCCGGGGACACCCGAACTTAGGGTTGGGACCACTACGAAAAACAGTTTTCCCGGCAAAATGCCCCATTTCTATTCTATATAAATTGTTTCCTGACATTTTGATTGAACATTATCTTTAGCCAGTCAAATCGTTATTTTTTTTGTTAACTTCCAATATCTCCGTTTCCTTGATAGAGGGTTGGAGGTTCGCGGCAGCCCTGGGCGCGGTTGCTCCCATTCCCGCGGCCGCTAGCGGCACAGTAAAGAACAGTAAAACATCTTCATACAAACGTGCCGCTCTCGGCTTGAATGTGTGCGTGCGCGCCGCGCGCCGTGTCGGCACGCGATTTCACGCACACGCTAGCATAATATATGGCGCGCTATGGCGGCGACAGTAGGGGCCGTGCAGCGCGACTGTGAGCACGTCCGTAAGTTACATGACCGCTCGCGTTCGTCAACTCTCGCCGGCCACTTACCATAATATTAATAATTATAACGAGTATCATGACTTCAAAAAGGGGAAAAAGATATTGTGGTGTTTTCGGGTGCCTCAATAACGATTTCGCAAACCCGGATTTATCATTCTTCATAGTTCCTACTGAAACAGAAATGTAAGTACCTACTTATACTTAAATCTTATTAGAAAATGTGGTAGGTATTGTATTATTGTTTATTTCACAGTCTATTTGCTTTATTAATAGCGTAGCCGAGTCAACGAGCAGGGCATGTGCCTGATGTTAAGCAACATGCCTGCCACATAGCAGCACAGTGACACGCAGCTATTGGAACATGAAGAGTCCAAATCATTACCTAGCACTGCACTGCGGTCGTCACCCAGAGATCTAAGATGTTAAATCTCTAAGCCCTGTGATTTTTCTGGAAACATTCCCCTTCAAACCGGAACACAGTAATATCTGTACACACTGATTCTGACTCGGCACCCGCACGGTGAATCCATGGAATGCTAAGAAGTTCGTCTCTCTAATAAATGTTACGTGAATAAAGGCTTTTTATTTTTACTAAATGTATAAATTGGTAAAATATTTAATCATAATATGCTTTTTGTTGCATAAATTTAGATCAAGTGCTGCTTGTTCGAAAATATTAACTAAAAGTAAAAGTGACAACCCTGGGGATGAACGCAAGAGTAGGCTAAAAACTCGGCGGGCGGCCTTAGATAACCTACTGTTATGTATTTACTGTGCTAGCGGGCCCAGCGGCGCGGCGCCGGCCGGGTGCGCCGCCGCGGCCAGCGCTGGGCGGCTGGGGCTGGGACTATTATCGATTCTGACGTCATGCACATAGCGCCGCTTTTCCCATAAGTAGGTACGCGAACGAAGTAGCGGGTTCAGCTAGTACCTAATAAAAGGGCCAACCTTCCAAGACGGGGAAAACAGGCATGTTATGAAATGACTCAGGGTTAGGTAGAGCGTCTAAGTAAGATGCAATATAAAGTACTCACTGCAATGTTCTCAAAAAATACTTAGCAGAAAAACCACGGTGGCTCAGTGGCTAATTCTAGATTTAGGTACGGGTTCACATACGATCTGCTCATCTGAGTAATTTTCCAAATTCAGATGTACAAGTCTGCCGTCAGCACTAGCTATGACGGTGAAGGAAAATATCGGGAGGAAACTGAAATGATCCAAAGAAACATGCGTAAACTACCAAACCGCACTTGAGGAGATTGCATTTAGAGGTAAGGCTGCTCATCGCTAGTTTCAAGTTAATATTATTTATTTCTGTGTATCCTTTTCAAATGATGTGTCAAAATAGTGTATCTATCTATTTTGTAAGGGGTTTGTAAGGTGTATTTTGTACTCAGACAAAATTTCATCCTGTCCAATTTCAGTTGACCAAGTTTCAACAAACGGAAAATAATTCAATAGGAGTACTTAGCTTTAGCACAGATCAGAAAATAGTGCTTTAGTTCCCAACATGTCCGTATTTCAGATCCTACGTGACAAAACTGCCGGTCGCCGCTATCATACGCGACGTTTAAATAACAATAAAATACACAAATCTGGTGAATATGAAGTAAATACCACGGGGATTGCCGTCCTCATGTAAACATTGTAATTAGGTGCCGCGCCGCTGTAATCTATGTTTTAAGTGTACCTAAATAGCGTATATATTACTAAAGCGAGTCCAGCAGGAAACGTTACGCTTGCCGTGACTACAGCAATGTGAAAATAAATATAATAGGAAAACACTCATTTAATGTTGTTTTAATATGAACGGAAATAAGCGCGCGCCGGCGGTCCAAGGAAACACGACAGCTACGCCACCGAGCACACAACGATACTCGGTCAAATGGACGGTACTAAAACAAGCGAAAGTAAAGCCCACTTTATATTCCCACTGCTGAAACTCGCAGCCTTCACTCACAAAAGAGTCACGCGCTGGCCAAGTGCAGGTTGGCTGATAATAAATATCACTGAAAACGTTTTACTTTCACGTCGGCGTCCTAACGATTTTTTTCCTCACCGTTAAAACCAGCGGCTTAGTCTCGCTTAACATCAGGCTCACGTCTCGCTCGTTCCTCCATTCTATATTCTAAAAACATGATAACGTTCGACAACAGTTCTCGTACTAGTTGTACTCACACGGAGCTTGAACCCGCATCACACGTTTTTGGCATGAAATGTCGTCAGAACACACCGCAGACTCCGCAGTCGCTGTAAGCTGAACTACATGAGTTCAAGGCCCACACGGCGATGCATTTCGTTCGTCATTACAGAATGTATAAACAGTTACGTTTATTTATGTACCACGAATGCAAGATACAACATCCGCCGGAGACCGAAATACCCCATTGACGTACACCCGTACACGCCACCGTTCACAAAAAAGTTTATTTAATTCATAAGTCTGTGAGTTTACGTCGGCGAGTGATAGTAGGCTCATTACGTGACGTCACTACTTACTAGTAATTCTATTTATAGTTAGTTTTAATTTTAGTTGCCCTTACAACTTACAACCCCGCTACGGAGTGTGAGCCCACGCGTATTGTAACTCACGATAAACATGTGACTATCATTATTAGCCTAAATACTTCCCACTTATGGACCTCACACGTGTCACTATCATTATTATTACCCTAAATTATCCCACTGATGGGCCAAAGCCTCTCATTATTCCTTCCAGATAGTCCAATCTATGCCTAACGACTGTCATTGAGGTCATATTCGAATATACCGACCAAGTGCGAGCCGGACTCTACCGCCGTCCGAAAACTTTCGTATCACTAATATTTATAGTTCTGAATTGTATACCGTGCTTACGAGAATAAGAAGTGTATTAGTGACGCCACTATATTGTACCCGTCGCTGGGACTCTCTCTCAGAAGGAGAGTTAAGGTCATAGTCCACCACGCGCACCACGCAGTGCGGATTCGCGAATGCTACATATCCTACCGAAACGATTTCTTCTTCTTAGAGACGATTGGTAATCGCATGTTCTGCGCTCAGTAAAACGGCGACTGGCGACCGATAGCCACAAGATGCGGTTTGAACCAAAGTTGAAACAAGAGGATGATATCAATCAGTTGAAATGATATAATAATTAATTATTAAAACTGTGCAGATTCGGCAGATATTACGTTTTTCGAATACCTACCTAATTTTGGAACAATTTCTTTTATGACATTTTGAAGTTTTAACTGCTTTATTGGTGTCAGGAAAAAGTATCTAAATCGGTATAGTATTTTGTTTTTCAACTCAACAACCCATTGTTTGGTTTTCCGGAGAATTACAATAATTTATAGTGGTATTATTTAATGTTGGGTCGCGCTCGCGGTAATTAATCACTTTTTTATTTATAGAATTCAGTCGTCAGTAGACACTTTTTCCTTTTGTTTGTAAAATGATGAGCGGAAAGAATGAATAAAACATTGTGGACATTCCTCATGGTACAGTCACTCGCCTCAAACTAACCGACAAAAACTTTTATTATTTATATATTATCTTATATATTAACATATAAATATATTTAATTCACAACTAAACTAACCATAGGTACTAACTATAGGTACTCGTACTATAGAAACCAAATAGCTCCTAAAATATGTCATTATGCTACACTTAGACAGAATAAATATTTATAGTCATCACACATAAGTATATTTGTCTTGGATGGGAATAAAACCCACGACCTACGGTTCTGCGAGCAGACTTACCACCTACTCCAACAATATACAGTCTGTTAGGTAAGTACATTTTATAAGCACGCCATTTAAAAATGAGTACAAAAAAGAACTAATCTTAAACTCAAACTAGTGCGTCAGCTGGCGGCATTAACGCTAATAGCGATATCGCATAGATAGATAGTTACACTTTATTGACACACCAGTAGAGTAGGACACACAACACAACGATAAACTTTAAAACCCGTGTAACAAGTTGGCAGCCATATCGCTAAAAGCGATATCTTCCAGGCTACCTTAGGATCGAAAATATTTGCACAGAAACTGTGAGAGCCAGTGGCGCGTCAGAGGCGGCCGAGAGGTTCATTTCGCGTGTTTAATGGCGTCGCGACACAAATGCTCAAATGCTTGTTATTGTTTGATCGTAAAAAATAAACGACAGTCGCGGCGAGCACGACGGGCGCGGGATGACAACCATCCGCAGTTTTTTGCTCATCACATTCATTGTTTCAGACGTTGGAAACTATGGCCGAATGTTTGGAATAACGTACATATCGGAAAACTAAAAGCCAAGACATTGCTACGCGACGAGTTTCATTACAAAGAAATCTTTGGCAACTTCGTCGTGCACTTTGAACGAACTCTTGTTACCTACACACGTAGAACACATACCGAGTGAGCAGAGTGCCGTCAACTTTTACTGAGAGCTGACATTGAAATCGCGAAACGAATCAGCTGTCGTAACATACATTGTGTCGAGCCCCGAAGGCAAATTTACGCAGTAGATTTTTTCCCAATTACAGAACTGGACCTGCCGTCAAAACGAGCCAGAATTTAGAGCGAACTTTTAGACAAGTTCATGTCCAACCAACTAGCTTAATCAGCCGTTTAAATAACAGTCCAGCTTGTTTACCAAACATCGCCTTTTAACTAGCAGCCTAAATGATATTCAACCATTTGATCAAACAGACGTTGACATTTATTTACTTGCCTGTTCATTTCAATATAATTTCATTAAACAGCTTATTTTATAAAGTGATCTTTATAAAGTCTTGAAAATATTACACAGACATTGAGTTCTTTTCAATATGAGTTCTAATCGTGAAAGTTTAACCAATCTTTGTTACAATTACACAAACATAGTTCTTGTAGTTCGTTGTAACTTTGATCGAAGTTTTAATAATAGTGTATTTATGACGTAAGTACTAAAAAAAACTACTCATCAGATCGAGTTCAAACCAATTTTCGTTAATAGTTTGCATGGTAATGTACATCATATATTTTTTTAGATTTTTCATTCTCTTACTTTAGAAGTTAGAGGGGGGGGGGGGGCACATTTTACCACTTGTCTCTCGCGCAAATTATTCAGTGTAGACAAAAATTATATCAGAAACCTCAACATCATTTTTGAAGACTTATCGATAGACACTTGTGGGGACAAGTGTAAGTTTGATGAATTTAGTTTTTAATTTAGTGATTTAGTCACGCATTTTTAAGGACTTATTGGTTATTGAGACAGTTGGCCTCAATTTGCCTCCACTGTTCAGCCATCTTTGGGCTATCGCGGAAAGAGCGTTAGCCTTAGTAATAAGCACTTAAGAATTACTAAAGAAGTATAACTTCTCGCGTGCGTATATAAGTACACACACATAATATAAAAATATTATTAAGTTTACGTAATTTTCTGTTCCAACATTGTAGAACTCATAAATTACTACGAGTAATTACAATTCCAATGTCATCAAACCGGACCGAAATAGATCTTGTAATACATGTAACTTGACGTTAACTAGAGCGCGTGCCACGACACAAAGCCTGCGACGTACAATTGTAAACACATTGGTAACACACAACAGCCTTTCATGATTTTACGTAGATGCGATAGTGGCGCCGCTTGTATTTTCGCTTGAAAGGTACAGCCTCACGTACGGAGTATAATTGAATATTTCATATGGGCATCAATGTCGGTTCGCGCGCGCTACTACATACATACTACAGAAGAAAAGGCCTTTCCCGACCCTTTTCAGATCTGACACGGCGGCGGCGCGGCGGACACATTCGACTACAGGCCCGTGAACAAAATGTACGTAGTAAATGAACCACCAGGAGACCTATGTAGGATGATAGAAGGGTATAAAGTAATAAAATTAAGCACTGTGCCGCCACTTGTAAGCTGTCCAACCGAGTACAATCGATGATGGGGGGTTCCAAACCTCGATCATTTCCCCTTGTCGCATGATTTTTGTACGGCATTGCGAAAAAATGGATTAGGAGAGGTATTGAAACTGTATGGAACCAATGCCGTACATAATCAGATGCTCAAAGAACAATGGCAAAATAATAGTTAGCTTCATGGTAGCGTCTAGAATTAACGTTTATACGAAATGAATTTATTGTTTTTTCTAAGATTTTTCAAATAAATATATGTGGTAATAGAAGCCACAAAAGATATTACAATCTATTGGGTTTTCATATGATTAAAATAACCTAGTACACCGTTTAAATGTGACCATATACTATAATCGTGCTATTTTGGAAGTAACTATAAATCATTAATGACGGCAAAAATATATTTTATTTCGAGTTGGTTATCATCTTATATATAAAATTCTCGTGTCACAGTGTTTGTTTCCTTACTCCTCCGAAACGGCTTTACTGATTTAAACCAAATTTTATATGCATATTCTGTAGGTATGAGAATCGGCTACTAGCTATTTTTCATACCCCTAAGTGACAAGGGTTGTTCACTAAGGCAAAACAACGTTTGCGGGGTCAGCTAGTTAGTATATAAAATATCAATAGTTATAAAAAATTATAGATAGTAGTGGATATAAGTTTCATTAAAACTTCTTTCCGCAATATTATAATATCAATGTTAAAACTATTGGTATAATTCTATTTTAATGTTATGGCGACAACCGAAATTCTCCTATGTCACTGCGGCTGAAGAACTAGTATCTGTAGCCAAACTCAAATTAAAAAAGAAAGTGTCTTTGGCATGTCAATGTCAGCCACTAATACAGAATATCACTGTCAAATCTCTCTATTTAGTCTGTGACTTATCGAATTAAATAAAGTTTCAACCTTAATATCTTTTTTTCTAGGCCTTTTGAAGACAAAAATCTTTCCATATCTTACTCAGGGACTGACGTTCAACATTTTAAGATATTTTTGATGTATAGACGCTATAATTTCGTCTCAACTATTTTAAAGTATGAAAGTCTGCCATTGTTCTTTGTGAATCGTCGGAAAGTCACAAATTTTTCCGACAAACTATAATTAAAAACTTAAAATTGGTAATTTTTAGTTTCAATAGCTCCAGTAGTACCAGATTCAGTTTTTTTTTCGGAATAGAAAGAAGCTTACTTTACTCATAATACTTTCGCGTAACACATATTGTACAAAGTTTCAAGATGATCGGTTCAGTGGTTTTCGCGTAACAAACTTACTTTCGCTTTAATAATACCATTATTTATTACATTACCTATAGGATTAATCTTTATTTAAGTTTATTGTTTAAGTGTTAGTATATTGTATCATTATTTATAGGCTAAAAGTATATTAGTATAATGTACATATTACAGATGTACGTGCTATTCGCATAAAATATATACCTATATATTTTTTAAATAAAGAGTGTCGAGACGAGCAGTACATGTACCTGATGTTAAGCAACATGCCTGCCACATAACAGCACAGTGACATGCAGCTATTGGAACACGAAGAGCCCAAATCATTACCTAGCACTGCACTGCGCTCGTCACCCAGAGATCTAAGTTGTTATATCTCTAAGCCCTGTAATTTATCTGGAAACATTGCCCTTCAAACCGGAACACAGTAATGTTGGCACATTACTGCTTGGCGGTAGAATAATTGGCAAAGGTGTGGTACTTCCCCAGGCGGACTCTGCCAAGAGTCCACCACTACTAAACTATTCAAAGCATTGCAGCAAGGAATGTTACAATAAAACCGTTTTGAAATCGTTCACAGGCATTCAGTCAAGGATAGAACGAACTTAAATACACCCCATTACTTCAAACGAGCAATTCTTGTATATAAATGGCAAATTTTATAGAGCTTGGAAATGGCTCGGATGATTGGAATGGTTAGTATGGGGACAGAGTTTTACTGTTTAAGGCTACGAGGTGGATATATTGGCAGGGCCTGATTAACCCTTAGGCTAATTAGAAGCACGGGAATCGGTGAGGCGCGCTGAAATCGTGTCTTCGCATGCACTATTAATTCTAGCATGATTGCATAATTTGCATCTACCCTACAAACATATTTCAACTAGATCGAGAGAAAAACTAAAAGTAGATGCGTTGTGAACTGATAAAACTTGACTCCCAAGCAGCTTGATCCTAGTTTTAACACACCAAGCGTCCTCACAATCAGCCCAGGGTGGTCAAAACTCTTGATCAGTCGATATAAGATATTGGCTTACTTCTCCTCCGCAGTCTCGTCCAGCGGGCGCGGCGCGGGCGTGGCCAGCTCGGGCAGTTCCACGGCCATCGTGTCCATCGCCATCTCTCTCCCACCACTTATGTCCGTTCGTTTGAAGACACGCTCACTTCACTCCCACACATGAACGTCATCAACAAACTCATTCACTTGGTGTTGCACCTCCTTGTGCACTTTAATCTTTCGAAACTTAAATTGCACTGATCAGAGTTTATTATATAAAGTTCTTGTTCAAATTCTGGAAGAGGATAAATCGCATCGATCGTGAGTATACGTTCGTTATTTTTAGCAGGAATATATTACATTATATCAATTACAGGGCGCGTGTCGAGATACCGAAATGGAGAAATCGTGAAATAAATTACCAGTTCTACGACATGTCGTGTGTAAAAGACATTCTGAATGAAACATCGGATTCTTTTGTAAAGGTCGGTTTCAGAGCAAAACTTGTCATAATAGATAATATCTACTCTATGATGATACACAACTCTTTCGGTTTCGTTCCTCCGTTTCTGCAGAACGCGGTATTAGCAGACGTTTAACTACTCCAACCGATTTTTATTACATTTTAACACTATACAGCTACGTATATGACGCAAACCTGAGCTGTGATTGGTCACTAGCCCACCATTTATTATGACTATTCGGTAGGCCAGGTGCCGGCGAGTAGTGACTAGACTCCAGCAGAGCGGCCGACGCCGACGGGGCCATGGACGGATGGCCAGTATTTATATTTCTGGATTCACGATCGCTTCCTCAATTCCCAAAAAACGTAACATCTCTCAAATATTTACAAGAGAAGTGCGTAGTTTCTGTAGAACGTAAACACATCGCGGTTGTTTACTGCACATCCGAATTACTTCTGTCTTCCGGGAGCGGGGAGAATAACATCGCTTCAAAACACTTGATTCTAATTTATGCGAGGCTGAGTCTTCAGCCGGTATGCCGCGACGACGTATGTTTAGCCGAATTCGAAATGCCTTGAATGTTTCTTTGTGAGAGAAGCTCCAACCCCAGAAGTGGAAACAAAGTGGCCTGCTTATGCTGTCCATTTTAGTTACGCGATAACTGCGCTTGTTGACGTTGTGCTCAGAATCTGCAACACACCTCGGTTGCACGATACCTTCAAACTACAAGCGTGTAATTCGATATCTGACGCACGATATCGGCATTGTGTTATGTGGTTTACTGATGCCATTATTCATAGTCATCAAAGGAAACCTGACTGCCGTCAGATGCACGACCACTCAGGTAAACAGCTATTAATAGCTGACACAGGGCTGCTGTCGAGCCCAAGGTCGAGATGAATCAGCTAACAATGATATCGCAAGATCTAGGTCTGAAGACAAAAGGTTTCCACGGTCGACGTAATAGTTAGGTATCACATTGTTAAGTACGAGTTTCGTGTTTCAAACAAGTTGTTTTCATTGCATGGTTTCAATGGAACTGAATTATCGTGACCGGTGTAAGGCAAAAATAACTTGGCCAAAAGCGAGTCGGTCTCTTATTCTGATGGATCGTATCAGTTGGGGTTTTCGAACCAGAATTGAGGAAGCGAGAAAAATAGACATTCTACAAATCTAGAATGAATCGGTTTATTTAGGTAAGCCACCACACGCTCTACAACACACGGAGCGGCGATCGACTGTGTTTGGTAACAACCGCGTGTTCTCAGGTAAACCAGAGCGAGCGTAGAAACTGATGTTTATTGCCGACCACGCAAGAAGGAGCGATAAACCGCGCGCAGCGAGGACGTCCATTACTAATTCACAGCGACCGCTCCGCAGTGACGTCAGACCTCCGTTCATGAATCATTCTTGAACCATGTTTGTATTGGGATCTATCCTAAAGCCACAGCTTAGAATTAAAAAGGTAATACGAAAGATGTAGTGGTAAGACTCTCTGCAGAGTCCTTCAAGGGAATTACCACAGCTATAGCAGCTATTCTACCGTCCAACAACGATGTGCAAACATTGCTGTATTTCAGTTCGAAGGGTTACATTTTCAGAACAATTACAGGGCAAAGTGATAAGTCTTCAAATATCTCCGAGGGACGAGCGCAGTGCTGTGCAAGGCAATCGTTTGGACTCTTCATGTAGAAATAGCTGCATAGCACTGTGCTGTTATGAGCAGGCGAGTTGCTTACCATCAGGACCATACCTTGGTCGTCCCGCCGCCGTCGTTGCTTTGATGTTATATATAAATTAGCTAAACTAAGATTTTATCTCTTTGCGCTGTAATTTCTCTCGAAACACTGTCCATCAAAGCAGAACACAGTAATGCTTGCACTCTATGGATTGGATATATAATATAGCTGACATATGTGTAGTTCTTCCCTGACTCTGCAAAGCGTACTAACACTTCAAATATTTGAATTATTCCTTTAAAATATGTCATTGGAAGTTGTGTAGGTCCAGGAAACTTTGATTGTGCGATTCAAGCGGCTCGTCAGGTCTGTGTGCGTGGTACAGATGGCGCTGATAGCCGGAAGCGAGGTCGCCACATACACAAACGTGCGACATCACGAAACATATAAATAATAATGATACGAGAATAATTGATTTCCAAAGCCGCAGCCATTTGTTTAACAGCCGGCTGTGTAGCGCGGACGTAGAGCTGTGGTGGGATAGAATAGACGGTCTCTGACGGAGGGAGTGCGGCGAATCGGCGGCGACGAGCGGTGACCTTCATGCTGGAACTGTTTTGTAAATCAGATTCGTAACGTGCGCCTGTCGCCTGTCAGCTGCGCGGTGAGAGACTGGTTTTCAAGTGAAAACTTTTTTGGATGCGTTCAAAGGTTTTTAGTATGAGAAAATACTGTGAGTTCGGGTCGCCGATGCTAATGTAGCGGCGTAGCGTCGGAGCGGCGGCAGAGCAGGGAAGTGGGACGTGGGCGTTAAGACGCTTTTTTAGATGAAATCTTGTGAGTTCGCATCACCGACTACGTAGAAGCAGTATTTTACTAATATGTCCTGACAGCAACGGTGACAACAATAACATCATGGAGTTCCCATGAAGAACGACAAACACGCCAATGGACAAAATTCCCAGGAAACATTAGCGAAAGATGTCGGTGTTGCACTCTTGTTGCCAATTTGGTATAAAATAAATAAGCCAAGTGTTAAGATTTTTCTCCACGAGGGTTATGTGCTACCACATAAAATTTTTGGGTTTAATGGGTTTTTTATATTTAATCTTTTGCCATCACAGACACTGGAGTCTACGCTCTTTGTCAGATTTTCAGTTAGCAGGGTCGGATCGACGTATAAGTACGTATAAGTACATAATGCTGAGTAAAACACGGCTCTCGCAGCTTAGTACACGCTTTGTGCGTAGCCCGGCGTTCCCTGAACAGACACGTCACGGTTTACAAGTCGTGTTATCTAATGTACATATGTTCGATGCGGTTGTGTCGGTGGGACCTCCGCGACTATGATGTAACATTGCATTTTCAGTTATGATAAAGATGTGTAGATAGGACTTTATTGACATTATCGTAATGATCACCATCTCTCAGCAGCTGTGATAAAATCGATCAAATTCAAAACGTTTACATGTCCAGGGATTGCTCGGCTTTTTCTCGGTATCTTCTGAATACAAAGCTAATGTTTTGTTTCTTAAGTATTTTATTTATATTTTAGCCGACATCTAAAACGGGTTCTCAATTCGGTTGTTTTTTTATGTATCCATCATTCGGACATTGTGAATCGATTTTGATAGTTCTATTTTTTGTTTTGAAGATCATCAGTCAGAGGTAGTAACAACATTTTATCGAAATCAGTGTGGCGGTTTTTTAAATATCAACAAAAAAATCTCAAATTTTCTTTAATTGATCAAGAAGACGCGACGCGTCGTACCGATTGATAGCTTCTTATGAAATTTGGTCAAGTGTCTGAATTTAATTACAAATTTAAGTTTTGTGCTTACGGAGAAAATAAATTGTGTGTGACACCATTGCAGTTTCCATAGAGAGCCCTACACTTATCTGGATCAATTGATGTTGTGAAATTAATCCTTCGAGTAGTATAATTTTCAAACAAAATACGAATCCGTTGGGGGTTGAGATGAAAATTACGAGTGTATCCTTGTCACGTCTATAATCAATGAAGTGTTGAATGGGGTCGTCTGACATTAGTTTTAATTTTAGGTAGGTAAGGATTTTGCCACAATAAAAGTTTTGCCAAATCTTTATATTAGAAAATATAATTTTTGATACTATGTCTAATGGTTTAGGATCCGTTAACGGCTAATGATTATATAATTAAATGGAATACGAAAAAAAAATTATACGGTTTGTTACTTAACAATGTTACACATGTTTTAGTATTAGTACTAACAAATGTTGTATTGCTTCGTCTCAGTAAACATTCACAGACTGATTCTAGGTCAGGTTCGAAAATTAGTTTTATTGCTACATCTCTGCCGAATTCCGCGGACTAACACGATCGATAGATTTATTTTTCTTTTAAAACATTTACTTGTAAAAATATTTATTTAATTAAATTTACTTCAACTGGAATTCAATGCCAGCGACCTTGTGCATAGAGCGTCCTTAATGAAAGTAAATATGATGATGTCAGAATTGCAGCCGACAGTGAAATGACTCACACAAGGAGCTAACGCAAGAAATACGTGAACAATGTAGAAATAGTCCCAGAAAAATATGAAAAATATAGACACTATTTTCTACACAAAGATCTCAATCAGCCAAGAAACTTTCAGTTTCTTTTCCCGGGAAGTTACAATAAACTCGTTAGCAAAGAAGCAGCGTCCAAGACAGTGGTAATGAAAATTGTCGATACTTCGAGCTTTCACGGTGTAAGAAAACATTGCGAGGAATCCAGCGTGTTTTAAGGCATGTCGTCAGGCAGGCGTGTTATTCGTCAACCCGCACATGACCAGCGTAGCGGATTAATGGCTTCGACTCTACTTATGAGATAAAGTACCGAACCCACAAAGTGTGATGTATTTCACCACGAACACGCAGGAGTTTCAAATAGCGAATAACTCTGTGAGAGAAGTGGAAGCCAGATCTCCGTTACATTTATTTAAGTTCCCAGTAAACTTCCAGAATATTTGCATAAAATAGTTGGATGTTTTGTATTAGGACAGTTGATGTAATGTAACTCATATAAATAATAAGAAGATGATGAAACTGTGAAATGAGTGTCGGTCGGTGAGTCAGTGTCGCGGGTTGAACCTGAACTAAATAATACGCACAAGACTAACGCAGAACACAAAGTACGAGAGAGGCCAAAACCCAACGGTGGGATAAGGAAGGGTGCACGTGATGGACATACTTTGAAAGCGAATACGCAAAACTTTGTCTTTAAACCGAGAGTGAATCTTCCCGCTCTCCCTGCCCGCCACGTTGACGGGGTCGCCAGGTCGCCACCGTTAAATTACAACGCAGTGGGTCTGGAGGGGAAGAGGAGCGCCGGTCTATTATCGCTCTCCCTGTCTTCTACAGCCGAAAGGTGGTAGCCGGCGAGACCACAGGCCCGACCCGCCGCGGGAAGAACGCCACCAAGAGTGTCTTGACGCGGGGGTGTACGCCCCGAGGTGGTCACGACGTATCTCGAGTGCACCGGTGACGGGGTGTGCCCAATAGAAGGGTTCGCGGAAGAATGCGAGAGCGGTCCCGCGTGTCCGCCGTAAGTGACAAAGGTGGCACCCCGTGGATCTTTTAGTTGGTAGAGGCACCACTCGTGGCGTCGAGCCCGACATAACCCGACCGTCTCCCCGAAGCAGAAGAGTTTGCGTAAATGCATACGTCGATAAAAGCAGTAGAGCATGTGATTCGAGTATGTTTATCTGGGGAGGTGGCGAGGTGTCGGCGGGAGGGAGCTAGCGGCCAGCGCGAACAATAACACGAGACCATTGTACGGCGGAGCGGCGGCACCGCGCTATACTTCTACATGCGCCGGCGCCGGCGGCTGGCAGACATGCCATCAATTATCAAAATTCATAATTTTTCAGCAACCATAACTCCTACACTAGCCCTAAGTTCGGTTGGCATTATAGGCCATCTGACGACTGCCATAGGTCCATTTAAAAAATGAACAACTTTTACTATGGGGTCCAAGTTTGAAGTCACAAGGAGTGCGTCGTCTTCGATCACACCGTCTCTTACCATCAACCGAGGTGCTGGTCAAACACAAACCTATGCGCGATAAAAAAAGACGCCCGGGATATAAAACATAGTGTCACTACGATGGTGCCACACAAGGGAAAACTTGAACAATTATGACGTGCATACACAACATATGTGAATACTTACAACCGTGTCGATAACGGTAACATAGTAGCGAGTTCAATTGTTTTGTTCTCATCTCGAACAATTCCAAAAAAGCATAAAGCGGTATTCATTTTAAAAAATCAAATCAATTCAACATTACTTCGTAATTGCAAAGAATATGGAGCTTATGGCTCACCAACATCGACATCAGACGTCATCAAACAAGACTGAAAAAAATTAATTCAGTCTGCGTCGTTCACGTTCTTCACTTTTATTGAGCATCGTGAGTGCTTCACGTTCACTGCTGGACGTAACGCTCTCCTAATGTACGCCACTGAGCACGATTGACACCTTTAATATTATTTTTTAATTTAATGATTGATTTGCACATGAACACCATCTCGCCCGAAGCTAAGTGACGATGCGGTCTACGATAGAGCGTGCTTACATAGGACGAACCCGATTCACGCACATTCTCGCATTGAACACACCACGTTTGTAACCATCGGAAAAAACCCATTCAGGCAACATACTTCACATTCTAGATGTTCTTATTACAGTGTAGTCAAACCTCTTCGTTCGAGTCTTTGGAACGTCAACCATGAAACGAAGTTGCTTTTTCGAGCTCCGAACTTGTCTTAACCTTCGCTAATGGTGAAAAGGCAAGGTGGTATCAGCTGCACATTCTACGTAGTATCCGATAAGTTAGGAAGCTTAGTATGGCGATGTTAAAAAATCAAAAAGTGTTTTTCTAACAAGGGTGTTGTCGGCTAGGAGCCTTTTGGCACCTCCTGGCACTCACACACACATGTAATACAGGATTTACAGTTTTACTCCAGCCCGTCAGGTTTATAGGTAGCCCGGAGGTAACCTCGCATCCTGTGTGCTTCGACAACAAATATTATAAGTCCTCTATGTAGAGCGGAGCGTCTAGAGCGACCGATACTATTTGTCAAAAATATTTGTTCGTCTGAAATATCGGAGCTCGTCAGATTAGGTTATTAGGATTAATTGCATGTTGAAGAATCGTTTTAATAATGATAATAATCTGTCGGCGAGGGGCTGAGGGGTTGGGTGACACACTTTGAAGTCATCGACTCGATATTCTCAGCGCCTTAGTTTATTTTTTTTTTGAAGGTAACGAAAACGATTCAAGGACAACAAGGAAACACAATTTGTCGGTTTCTGCACGTTGAAGCAACAAAACTCTACACTAATGTGTAAGATACTGTACTATGGCTGTATCATTCGTACCACATCAAATATCTTTTCTATTTTAATCATCTATAATGTATATATAAATTCAGCAGATTTCAGCGGCTTTCAAATAAATTCAAATTTAACATGGTTTATATTTTTGTTTTCGAGGAGCGAGAGACTTTTTTTTTTAATTTTTAATGAGAACGGCCCGATTCGATATAATTTTCTACAGCTAAAGTTATCACAATTTGATAATATGTACGACACAAACACTGTTTCTTGTGGTGGCTGGTGACGTTACACGAGTGAGCAGTAGTTTCCGATCGCAGCGGAGCGGCAGAGATGCGCGTCGGCTCCGGCGGCCGCGAGACTACTGAACGCAAGATCGGCGCCGAACCGATGCGCACAGCGACGCCCTCGCCTGGGGTAAATTTCCAGGAAATTGGGGAAAATCATATCAAAAACATTCCGTTTTACAATAAAACGTAAAAGAAACAAACACATACATCAACAGTTGTAGGCGATTCGGAAGGAAGCGACTTGTTGATACGATTTTGGCACGGGTTCAACGACGACGCCTAATTTGGATAAGTGTGCCAGATGTTATGCGGAATATCGTTGTCCTCATTCCCGGCGAATCGATTTAGTTGTGGGCATTTTATAGACATTTCAGTATTTTCATTATATAAGTACTTATAAATATTGAAAACTTTACGATGTGACGTGTTCTAATGAAGTTCTTACTTATTGAAATTTACCTAACTGAATAAAATAGAGAAAATAAACATCTAAAAATTGTGTTGAGTCAAACTCTCTTTTCGGTTTATTAAAGGTTTATACTGTAAACAATATGTAGGTAACCTACATACTGTTTACAGTATAAACCTTTAATAAACCGAAAAGAGACGTATCTGGTATTTAAATAATACACTTTGAAAAATTAAAACCCCTACAAAATGTTATTTTGACTCAACACAATTTTTAGATGTTTCTTTTCTCTATTGGCTCACAGCAGAAGCTGTTCGTAACGCTTGAGAGCTACGAGCCCTGTCGACCCCGCTCCAATCCGCGCGACCCCGCCTATGACGCAACCGAAACGTCAATGTGTATGAGAATGAGAGAAGCGACATGGTAACACCGAAGGTTTATGGAAGACGTTAACGTGAAGCGGCGGCTGGCGGCTGGGGGCTGGGGTAGGTCGCACCCTCCCGTCTCGCGGCGGACGATCGATCCGCCGACAAGTCTGCACACTAGTGCTACGACGTCGGTGTTCCTCGTCATCGATCAATGCATTACAACAATAAACAAACTGAGCTCAAACAAATTCACCTTTTGCCCTATCGCGTACTTTTTATGAGCGCGATAACTATTTATAGGAAACTCTTAGTTTGATCTTAAACAAATAAAATTTGGAGCAAATTTTTTGCACAACTATCTAGACGAAAGCTAAGCAAGCTCGTGTGCTACGGAATCAGATAGCTGATGTTGCACGAACGAAAGAAACGCGAAAGTTTGTATGGTTGTTTATTTGTCCTTCATGCAAACTCTACCGCATGAAGTGGAATGAAATTTGGTGCAGATATCTATTACATTCTGGAATAACTACGGGAACGTGAATTAAACAGGTAAAACCACGTTTCTCTGACTCGACTAACTTAAAACTTAGGTAAAGGCGAGGAAATTTTAGTTTTTTTGTCGATGTTTCAAAAACCGTCACGCCAATTTCGACAAAATGTATAAGGGACCTCTGAAGTTTTCGTCAAAATCGATCCGCAATTTATGGGCGAAGCTATCGCGTAACATACATACAAAAAAATATAACATACAATCGAATTGAGAACCTCCCCCTTTCCAGAAGTCGGTAAAAAAATAGCCATATGAAGGAAGAATCGGCGAGCAACGAGCGATTCAGTAACCACAGCACATCACACGCGCCGCGTTATTGAATAAACTTTGAGCCAACTTCCTTCAACTCTGCCCTCAGTAGGACCGGGCCTGACCTCCGCCGCCGCCGGGCGCGTTCAGTTAATGGACGCTGGACGCTGGAGTCGGGGTCGTTCTAGCTAATACATTATTTACACGGAAATTTGTCTCAATATCAAGTTTATCAGAGAATGTATAAAATCACCCCTAACAAGGTTCCCAGGTTAACAGTTCCCAGGGATATTCAACCTAACCTTACTCACAAACACCGAATAAGAAGATATTTTCTTCTTTTTTAAACATTTTTTTTTGCCGAGAAGTTACTGGGCTAAGAGATAATTCATATTACATCTCCCGAGTGACGGGCGCAGTGCGGTGCTAGGCAGTGATATGGACTCTTCATGTTCAAATAGCTGTGTGACCTTGACTGTTACGGGCAAACTTCTTGGTTATCATCAGGCGCATGTCTTGCTTGTCTCGTTATTCTAAATAGATTAACTATACCTGTCACACTACTACACACACGATCACAGTCGTTATTAATTAATTGACATTCGCCTTGATTCAACAGTGAAGCGAGTAGAAGAATATGAATTAAGAAGTGAAGATTAGAATGAAGGGATTCATAATACTAGTTTTCTAAGATGGCCCTTAACGAACTTTAGGCTGGCGCTATACGCACATAACACAGGGCCTGAAAAATATTACCGCACTCAACCATAATGGACCACACTGGCCAAGTAAGCATTGGTTGATGACATTTGTCATCGGATATGTGTATCTTGGAATATATTCCTCACTATGTTTTTCTTCACTGTTGAAATCAGTTAATGTAATGTAATAAGTAATGACTCTGTACAATGTACCTCCCACACTTCGATATATATACTTTCGAGGTGCAGATAGAGTTCGACTCTACGATCATCAACACTAAATAAATTGATGGAAAAATCGTGGTGAAACCGATATTATTTCATAGAGACATCAATATTATTTATTACACTTTTGTGTATTTCATAGAGTTCGACCATTCCGATTATGACAATGAGATAGCCTTGACATGGCCTTGCCGCTTTCCTAGGGAGAGAAAGCCAAAAATAGAACCATTAAGTGGGTGATGTCATATTAGCTATCTGGTTTACGAAGAAGCTTAGCTTTTATTTTTATTTACTCGTATAACTAGCAGTGCCCCGTGGTTTTACTGCGTAGTTCACGATCCCTTTATTTGTCCGGGATAAAAATTAGCCTAATATGTGTTGTTCCAGATTATTGTCTATCTATGTACCAAGTTTTATACATAACCTTTCAGTAGCGTGTAAAAGAGTAACACACATACATACATCATACATACATCCTTATACAAACATTTGCATTTACAATATTTTTAGGACATAAAGTGACGGGACAACTACGTCTGCTTATGACATGTCAATGCCATGCAGTTACATGAACACGAAGAGTCCAAATCACTACGTAATACTGTACTGCCTTCATCACCAAGATATATAAGACTAACACTGAAATAACTAACTGAGCGCCTCGCGGTGTTACCAGGGAAGTTCCCATTCCCGTTATTTTCCTAAGATAAAAGTAGTCTATGTGATTTGTGTATTCCAGACTATGATCTATGTTCCAAATTTCAGTCCGTTCCGTTCACGCGTGACGTCGTGATTGAGCAACAAACATCCAAACATTGACGTTTATAATATTAGTAGGATTTATCTCTTTGCCTAGTAATCTCTCTGAAGGCCGATTTACATCAACATGTGTAAACAAACGTAGAACATTATTTCGTTGTTTTGTTTGCGTTCGCAAAGATTCTATGGAATATTTAATATGGAAAACGCTAAGAACGATCTTTGGCTTACACTAAAAGATCGAGAAAGTATGCTCTTGTTCCAGCTCTAGCTCTATGTTCGTTCAGTTTAAATCGGCCTTAACCGGAATATTGTAATGTCACAATTGTGTTGAACACTACTGCTTGGTGGTAAAAGAATTGGAAAGAGTGCAGTAGCTCTCCAGGGGAAGTCTACGAGGAGTCCTACCACTACGAAACTAGTTAACTACAAGTTTCGGGCAGTAACACTGTACAGATAGTAGTTAGTATTGTGTGAAAATGTCTCCTAATGTTTATTAACACGTGGATATGCGACAAACTCGCAGACACCGACTAATTGAAGCGGAGGTCGAAGACCTTTATTTATGTAATCGCCTTACTGAACGGCTCGAGGCTATCTTTAAGCCTCGATTCGCTATATCCAAATGAAGGGGTATATCGAATGAGTTCCAATGAAATAATTACACAAAGCAACGTTTGTATGAATACGTAGCTTCGTTATTTCACGTTAGCGTTACGTGAAGTTATTGTATAACAGCAGTGCCCCGCTGTTTCACTCGCATAGACCCGATTCCTTTATAATTCCGAGATAAAAAGTAGCCTAGATATTGTTCAGACTATTAGTCGTCTATGTAGCAAATTTTATTCAGATTTCTTCAGTAGTTTTTTCTTGAAAGGGTAACAAACATCCATGCATACAAACAAACTTTCGAATTTATAAATATGAAGGATATATTGATAACCAGCAGAACAACGCGGTGTTACCCGCGCGGGTTTCGTGATTTTACCAGGATAAAAAGTAGTCTATGTAGTAGATTATAGACTGGACAAGTCTATAATCTACCTGTAATTCGAATTTCAGCCCGATACATTCATAAGTTACGACGTGATTGAGCTACCCCATGTTCAAAAATGTTCACCCAAACATTGACATTTATAATATTAGAGTAGGATAATAGGTCTGCGATTCGTGCTTGCGAATCGTGCTGGATGTTAAGCAACGATTCTGTCAACGATGAAACGAAAATCAAACATTTAACGACACCCGCTTTATAACGATACCCATTTACTCGTAGGACGAAGTTTTGATGTAGTACTACGAATACGAATGTAGAGTCAATCTGTTCGTTCGAGTCTGGAACGTCAGCCGTGAACGACAAACGATGTCGAAAAGGGCAAGGTCGTAGATCATGAGGATCAATACAATCGCTAAAATCCTTATTGAGAAAAAAAGAAGGTAGGCCAGGTGGGTTAAAAGAAAGGGCAAGTGAAAAAGGCTCTAAATATTTTTGTATCAGAAATGGATCTATTACTATTATCGTTCGATCACAGGAAGATCTCCGACGTTCTCAGGGTTCCCAAGAAGACTCAGACTGCAATTCAATCAAATAAAAGTGAAATCAAAAATTTTCCTTCACAGTATTCTTGTTACTTTTTAAATATTTTACTTCTTATTTGTATGTCTGCTCTCATAAACGCTATCGCTTATCTTTACTGCATTTACATTTTTACAAAACTGAGGTGCTCACCTAACTGATATGGACATATTGCGTACAGATACAGTATATACGTTGCATAATTTTTCACACAGGTTTTTTATCCAAAAGGCTATAAGAAGAGGGGTAGTAGTTAAGTACTGTACTACGAGTATCATTCGATTTATTAAGTTGATGGTTTACCGGTCGCGTTGTTAGTAAGTGTTCCCATCACGCACTCGAACCTCCAGATATAAGTTTTGTGCATATTTTGGGCACACACAAGTTACAAAACAGGTGGGAATTGTATTCCCACTTGTTCTGTGGACAAAACTAATGGGAAAAAATCCCAGTAGTTCTGTCAACAGAACAACAGCAAAGGTGGGATTAGACGCATGTCTGTAGCTACACACACGGTCAACCATGAAACGATATCGCCTTTTCGAGCTACGAACACAATATATTCCAAGCCAATATATATTTGAAGATTACATATATCTATTCACGTTTTACAGGATCATAAAATTGATTATCGTCAAGAGAGAAACAGGTCGTGTGCGTGACGCCATCCTATCCGTGAAAGAATCTCATCTCCTCTATACGGCCGGGAATCGATCCCCGACCGATCGCCCACGTGCCGGCCCCGCCACGAGTGTCTCTGTGTGTGTATCTGTCATATCTACGGTAAAACAAGTTGGTAATTTCCTTTTACTTTCTACGTTTCAGTTTTAGAAACCCTTTCTGTGTCGCCTCGTGTACACTACAAAACGGGCCGTGTACAAAGGGATCGTATTCAAAGGTTGTTAGAGAGACAGTTTCAAAGCATTGTTCCGGAATGTACCACGGAACATGTCAACCCGAGCGGCGCGCGTCAAGCAGACGCGGGTCTGTCCTTCAAACGATATCTTATTATGCAAGTTTGACGAGGACAGACGGACAGTGAACACCCTTCAATACACGAAGGGAGAACAACAAGGTACGCGTGCCAGATAACGTCAAGTCTCTCGGAATTTCTGCCGAATGAACCCTCTTTACTGACAAAACCGTAGCGGCCTGGTGGCTATAACGTGCGTGTTCACAAACCTGAGGTCGCAGGTTTCAGTTCCGCCCGCAAAAAATACTGAGATGTTTTTTTTAAATACATTTAAATATCACATAAAGTGATATTTATACATACTGACTCTTGGGACTCGGGACCTTCTTTCGAAAGAACATTTATAGTCAAAGCTATAATAATTAATCACGCAGACCAAGCGCGGGTTGGTGGATGATACAAGTTCTTCTTCGCCGTTAAAGCCAGTGTAGATGACAAACTCTACATTTTTTCTTGGAAAAATATTGAGCGGTGCAAGCGGGATTCTAACCCACGGCCTCAGGATTGTGACATGGAACGTTCTATCCCCTAGCCTGCAACGTCCATTTTAGCCGGTAGCGTGGTGAAGTGTAATTCCTCAGTCAAGCGAACCCAACATTGAGATGCACACGGGGAAAGGCGAAGCAACGTTATTCGTTCGTAGCAGCTTTCAAGTGTGATTAAATTTTGAGACAGTGGCGCTGCAAGTCAATGGACACGAGGGTTGGCGCGGCTGAGCCAGTGACGTCTGAGCTTCGTAGATAATCCGTAATCCAATCATTTTATTTTTCTATCCAGTTTGGCTTCACATTTACTGTAAGTAGGTATTAGACTGATACTTGTCGGGAGTAGTACAGACACTTGGCCGATTCAGATTGACAGTAGTTTTATGTTATACAAAAGCGCAAAGTTGCTTTTTAACCGCATGCTCAATTTTTCAAGGGGTTCAAAAATTAGAATCCTGAGCGTTAGCGAGGGAATCAAAAGAGCACAAGGAGAAAAATCTTTGCACTCGAGTGCAACACGTAACTTTTAATTCCACGAATGACAGCGACGAAATGACTAAACGTTTTGCGCATTATTAACAGTTTCAGTTAATTATGTTGGCGTCAAATACAGTTCTTTGTCGCTAGAATCTCTAATTTTAAGTTTTTCACTTGTTTTCAAGTTTCTTGTTATTAATTTGTAATTTTTTTTTAATTTTTCAAGAAATGTTTTGAACGAAGTGGCGCAATAGCTGAAGTACGTCATTGTTACACGGTGGGTTTCGTTTGTCGTTATACTATATCCGCTAGTGACTCCGCGGCTCGGCGGTCCCGGCGGTGCGGTGGTGCAGAGTACACAATACACTCATTACTCGACACTTGCATGTTCGAGCCTTGTTTCCTCGTTATCGCGGCCGGCATGGCGCTGGGAACTCGAATTCATTAAATAGCAAATAACTGGCAAATTATACATGTTATCGCGTTACCGGCATTGCCATTACGACTACTTGAAAACAGGACGCAGAAATATTTACATTTGTTCAGTAAACGATGTTAATTCTATGGATTTTTCACGATAATCATATTTTTGTAAAGATGAAATGGTATCGGTATTTAGATAGTTGATTTAGATCGACAAAATCTTGCGCTAAATAAAACAAAAACAAATTTGGATTAAACACCAAAAAATAAGTAAATGGCGACTTTTATCGCAAAAAATTTTATTCGAAATTTTTCATGCTACCATGCTGTGCTAGTACATGGAAATAATAAGACGGGAGTACACACGCTAAGAGTAACTAAATACCTCTTTAAAACATTGGGGCTACGTTCGTTGACGTTGCAAGATATGCTGTCTACCACTGCAGCTGTACTACTTTGTTCACCCTAAGAAAGTGGAAGGAAAATTCCACAGACAATACTTAACCCTTTTTTCTAACGGACTACTCTTAGCTCGAAAAGGCAGATCGTTTCATGATTGACGTTCCAAATACTTGAACAAAGAGGTTTGACTCTACTTTTGTGATAAGAACGTCTGTGCTCTGTGAAACGTGTTGCCTGAGTGGGGTTTTCCTGATTGTTACAATATTAATGGGATCAACTCGAGAGTGAATCGATTTCTACTAGGTAAGCACGTTCCATCGTAGACTGTATCGTCGCTTAACATCAGGTGAGATGGCGGGCAAGTGTAAAACAATAATAGTTAAAAATGCGGTCAACAGGAAGATGTTATTTTGTGTCAATACACTCTACTAGTAACAGCCAAAGTATTATTGCCATACATATCACAAGCTTTATTCACTTTCACCTGTCCCGATTTGTCATCAAATCTTGCAAATTGAATTTGATGCACCGCCATCGCCCAGTTCCAGCTGAAATGTTGTATTACAAGTGTAAATCGCGTGACAATGCAATATTATGATAATATGGTGCTGTTCTGGTGATGGAGCTGGAAGGTGGCCACAAGAACGTTGCAATCTTGCAATGAAACGACACAAAAAAACTCATCGAGCTTGGGTTCATTAGATTCCTCTTAACGAGGAGTTTGGGGCTAGATGGTAACCTCTATCCTATCTACCAATCTACTCATCTGATTACTAAGGGTCTGATGATGGAAAGATTGGAAGTCTTTAGTTCTCTTCATTAACAAGTAATAAATAAATAGCTTGATTTTAAAGAGTGTTCTTGAAAATAAATCTTGTTTTGCTCTCTTCGGTCCGCGATAGTTTGCCTGTTTTCCCCAGCACACGTGACAGAAGTTATGAAGTTAAGATAAGCTGCCGACAGCCGCGCGGCTGCCGCAATGTCATCCTGCTGTTTGAACGAGGCTTTCCGCGACACACGCTTTGTTGACTTTCATATAGATACGCAATTCATAACACCTTGTCGTAGCAACATGTCAACTACTTAACTTCGGTAGCGAAAATAATAACACAATGAGGTGATTGATACAAAGTCCTAAATATATTTTCATTAAAATTTGTCAGTATGTGGGGCAGCGATGACAGGTGTGTTTTTGACGAGGTTTTCATTGTTTTATCTCACATTGTTGTCATAATAAATATTTAAAGATAAAGAACATTTGAAGGGTAATTGGGTACAATAATAGCGCGCAAATTAATATGGAATTTCTGGCCTCTTGTGTAGCTCGTCTTGTCACATGGCGATGTGTCAGCCAAGTTTGCGCCCTTGGTGACGCTCTGGCTAAGTCATCGAAAAGGTTCCGTTTTTCATATACATATAGATAATTTACTTGCAGCAAATACGGTACCTACATGTAAATAAATAAGGATGAAATTAAATTAAGGATGGAGCCACGAGAGGATCTTTCAACCACAAACTAAAAAATTGGCTTATCGAGCAAGCATTTTACCGGTATACTGATCTGACCGACCTAAAATTGATTTGATTATTTATTGTTCGTTAATTGGTCCAAATCTAATGTATAATAGGTATTACTCCTTTTTTGGATTTTTTTTCTGCGTTGTATGTATTATTTAGATTTTTTGTATTAATCTATGGTTGACATTGTTTTTATTCGTTTATTTAATTTAATATTTTGTAATTGAATGATATTTTTTTTGTATTCTCTGTTTGACATTGTTATTTATTCGTTTATTTAATCATTTTTAATTGAATGATATTGTTTGTTGTATTAATATTTGTTTCACAGTGTTATTTATTCGTTTATTATTTACTAATTTTTAATGGAAAAATAAGGATTGTTTTTTATATTCATCGAAATTTGACATTAATTTAACACATGATGTATTGTAACAATTTTAGGATATGTAACAACACTGTTATGTATAAAGTACTACGACTATGACTACGTACACACAACATATCGTACATGTGGTAGTCAGAGTGACAGTGTCACATGGTCTTGCCGGTTTCCGCGTGCACATCTAATGACAAAAGGTAATTGAGCAAATGTATTAACAAAATAACTTAACTGCGCTGTTTTACTAGTATTTGTCCACCTGGTGAACATCCACACCTTACTCTGATAACTTCACCTTTAACTTCAGAGTTCGGAGTTTTAGGACATTGTTTTCAGAACATTGGAATGTTTAATATACACATAGTCCTAAATGAAACAAGTGACGAACGCAGTGCAGCGATGTCATAAGCGTATTGTTTACTACCAGGCGCCTGTCTTGCTCGTCTCGTCAATCAATGTCATCTATTTAAATATTCTATAATGAATAGTCCTTGGAGTACCACTGGTAGGCGGACCGGTCGGCGAGTCAGAGCGCGCGCGTCGTAAACAGTAAACACATTTGTTATTTTCCCTACTCTATTTCTAGAGCATCCTTTTCATTATTTATCTATAAACAAACTGAAGTGGAGCTGATTCACATTTGAACACACGAACACGAAAAAGGCGGGACAAAGGAAACACCGCCACCCTCGTCATCGGTCACCGGGCCGCGTCATCTCAGACGTTATCGTCACTCGAATCATACAGATATTAATGAGGTTACTCGTATTATTTACAACATTACAGTGTGACTCTGAGCCAGGAGAAGCCAACTTAGAAAATAGCAAAATCGGACTAAAGAGCAATTGTTTAGAAACTGATCCCTCCTGCCCCATATTTTCCTTTTCTACGACGCTGCGTGATTTCAAAAAAGAAGCCAAATGACAAAAGACACGGACTCCAGAGTCTGCGGAGGTGCCGAGTTAAAATAAATAAAAAAGGGCAATCTTTCCAGAGAAATAAGAGGGTAGGATAGCGCAGAGTGTTGATTTGCTGTTCTGCCATCGGGGGCGGATTCCGTGCTATGGGTGTAGTCCCGTCCCTGTATCTCATAACAATAAACTGTTACATAGAATTCCATCTGATAAAAGCCGAGGTTCGAATCTTGCCAACCAGTTGGACTTAGTAAAGTGAGCCTGAGTGAATAATATGCGTTGAAACTTATCTGTCAGCTAGATTTTTATCAGTAATTTATTGTATTACTCACAGCGCATGTTTGCAGAAGCTTTAAACGTCAGATGTGCACATTTGCCTGTATATCTTCAGCTTATTTTCAGAGTGCGCAGGAGTCGGAAATCCTGGTAAATTCTTGGCATTACTCGGATTACGTTTTTGAGTAGTTTTCGCTAAGTGCAACATCCGCTGGTATTCTATTGACGGACGGTTTGGCAGTTTGATGGACTCGAGAGCTGCGTCCTGTCGGGAATTACACTTCGGAAACGAACCAATAACGTGAGTGCCTTTCTGTTTACATTATACGGTAGTGTGTGTAGTGACACATAAAGCTATATTTACGTGTCACTACACACACTACCGGACTTTAGGTTAATTGAAATGGTTACAGTATAAAGAACTTACTCTGCGTAAAAGTGAGAAGAACAACAAATAATTAGTATTTATTTGTTAAGTGTTCGTAATTGATTCTTGAATATTGCTGCCTACCTACGAATTGGTGCGTAGTTTGACAGAGTTCTATTTCAATAATTGTTAGTGAATTCTTTATGGGTTTAATAAAAAAACTTATCTATTTCCATTATTGTAGAACATTAATGTGTTTTAAACAAATACACGGGTAACTCACGTATAAAATAGTCAGAACAGTCCGACTCGTCGACTCGACGAGTTCTGACTATTTAATACGTGAGTTACCCGTGTATTTGTTTAAAATGTGTAATAACCACGTTAGTTTTCAAATTAATGTGTTTGGTTCTTGTTTACCGCAACACATAAAAGATGTGGCTCAAAGTTTTGTTAGATTTGTCTGTCTTACAGATTCCACCGTTAAATCTAGAATGTTCAATGTGTCATGGCATCCCCGACCCCCGACACGGGGCACTCAATACTGAGTTTGAGTGTAAATCGAAACTTATCAATAGAATTTTGCAAACGTCCACGGGGCTTGTTCTCCAGGTCGAAATTTCCAGAATGAAAACGTTGGAACCAAAAATGCACTGTGTTTTCTTTGGCGACACCGCCGCCATACACATAGTTAACCCTTGGAACCGTTTTTGCAGCACTGGTCCCACGATGGAACTCGTACTCATAAATAACGCGATATTTCAAGTTTTCCGTTTTGTAAACTGGGTGACCGAAAGATAAACCAACAGATAAAAAACAAATTTTAGTTACGGCTTTCAAAACACAAAAGCATAAGTGTATAAATCTGAAATTGCAATTCCTAACCAAAGAAGAAATATTTGAGATCAAAGTGGCCAGTACGACAAAACACCAATTCCATATGTAAGGACCTAATTTACAAACTAGCGAACTGGCATCGCAGTTCGGAGCCTGTTCTGAGGCGAGGCGATTACGTTACTATTCCGATTAGTGTGCGGAGGAGTAGGAGGCTCACATTTTTGTCTGACATGCTATAATCCAAACGGTCCGTCAGCATCGCAGGATTGTAGAGGGTCTGCTCAAAGGCAGATCCAGATGGGTGAGGAACGGGGGTCATGAAGTTAGGTGGACCACTAATCAAAACTCCCACGTACACTTATCGCATGGAATTGTGACTTTATCAAGTCTTGGTCAAGTCCCCATTCCGCCTGTCCTGTCCTGCCAAAGGTGGATCCGCCCTTGGGTCTGCTATGTATACATATCACATGGTATATAAGAGTGTAGATAATCACTGGTCGCAGGAGTCGGCCAGCAGACGCTGCGGGTGGAGGCTAGGTAATCACTGGTCGCAGGAGTCGGCCAGCAGACGCGGCGGGTTGAGGCTAGATACTCACTGGTCGCAGGAGTCGGCCAGCAGACGCGGCGGGTTGAGGCTAGGTACTCACTGGTCGCAGGAGTCGGCCAGCAGACGCTGGGGGTGGAGGCTAGGTACTCACTGGTCGCAGGAGTCGGCCAGCAGACGCGGCGGGTTGAGGCTAGGTACTCACTGGTCGCAGGAGTCGGCCAGCAAACGCTGCGGGTGGAGGCTAGGTACTCACTGGTCGCAGGAGTCGGCCAGCAGACGCGGCGGGTTGAGGCTAGGTACTCACTGGTCGCAGGAGTCGGCCAGCAGACGCGGCGGGTTGAGGCTAGGTACTCACTGGTCGCAGGAGTCGGCCAGCAAACGCTGCGGGTGGAGGCTAGGTACTCACTGGTCGCAGGAGTCGGCCAGCAGACGCGGCGGGTTGAGGCTAGGTACTCACTGGTCGCAGGAGTCGGCCAGCAGACGCGGCGGGTTGAGGTTAGGTACTCACTGGTCGCAGGAGTCGGCCAGCAGACGCGGCGGGTTGAGGCTAGGTACTCACTGGTCGCAGGAGTCGGCCAGTAGACGCTGCGGGTGGAGGCTAGGTACTCACTGGTCGCAGGAGTCGGCCAGCAGACGCTGCGGGTGGAGGCTAGGTACTCACTGGTCGCAGGAGTCGGCCAGCAAACGCTGCGGGTGGAGGCTAGGTACTCACTGGTCGCAGGAGTCGGCCAGCAGACGCGGCGGGTTGAGGCTAGGTACTCACTGGTCGCAGGAGTCGGCCAGCAGACGCGGCGGGTTGAGGCTAGGTACTCACTGGTCGCAGGAGTCGGCCAGCAGACGCGGCGGGTTGAGGCTAGGTACTCACTGGTCGCAGGAGTCGGCCAGTAGACGCTGCGGGTGGAGGCTAGGTACTCACTGGTCGCAGGAGTCGGCCAGCAGACGCTGCGGGTGGAGGCTAGGTACTCACTGGTCGCAGGAGTCGGCCAGCAGACGCGGCGGGTTGAGGCTAGGTACTCACTGGTCGCAGGAGTCGGCCAGCAGACGCGGCGGGTTGAGGCTAGGTACTCACTGGTCGCAGGAGTCGGCCAGCAGACGCGGCGGGTTGAGGCTAGGTACTCACTGGTCGCAGGAGTCGGCGCGGCGGCGCGGCGCGGGTGGAGGCTAGGTACTCACTGGTCGCAGGAGTCGGCGCGGCGCGGGTGGAGGCTAGGTACTCACTGGTCGCAGGAGTCGGCGCGGGTGGAGGCTAGGTACTCACTGGTCGCAGGAGTCGGCCAGCAAACGCTGCGGGTGGAGGCTAGGTACTCACTGGTCGCAGGAGTCGGCCAGCAGACGCGGCGGGTTGAGGCTAGGTACTCACTGGTCGCAGGAGTCGGCCAGCAGACGCGGCGGGTTGAGGCTAGGTACTCACTGGTCGCAGGAGTCGGCCAGCAGACGCGGCGGGTTGAGGCTAGGTACTCACTGGTCGCAGGAGTCGGCGCGGCGGCGCGGCGCGGGTGGAGGCTAGGTACTCACTGGTCGCAGGAGTCGGCGCGGGTGGAGGCTAGGTACTCACTGGTCGCAGGAGTCGGCGCGGGTGGAGGCTAGGTACTCACTGGTCGCAGGAGTCGGCGCGGCGGCGCGGCGCGGGTGGAGGCTAGGTACTAACTGGTCGCAGGAGTCGGCGCGGGTGGAGGCTAGGTACTCACTGGTCGCAGGAGTCGGCGCGGGTGGAGGCTAGGTACTCACTGGTCGCAGGAGTCGGCGCGGGTGGAGGCTAGGTACTCACTGGTCGCAGGAGTCGGCGCGGGTGGAGGCTAGGTACTCACTGGTCGCAGGAGTCGGCGCGGGTGGAGGCTAGGTACTCACTGGTCGCAGGAGTCGGCGCGGGTGGAGGCTAGGTACTCACTGGTCGCAGGAGTCGGCGCGGGTGGAGGCTAGGTACTCACTGGTCGCAGGAGTCGGCGCGGGTGGAGGCTAGGTACTCACTGGTCGCAGGAGTCGGCGCGGGTGGAGGCTAGGTACTCACTGGTCGCAGGAGTCGGCGCGGCGGCGCGGCGCGGGCGCGCGCGGTCCGGCCAGCAGACGCTGCGTGTCTGGCGCGCAGGCGCGGGCGAACGCCGCCGCCGCCTCGACCGCCGCGTCCGAGTCGTACAGCGACGTGTCGTCCTCCGCTGGAAACACACGCTCGTCAGTACATGCTGGTTTTATGCTCCATACACAATTATGGTTCAAGAGTATTTAGCCTCAACTGAATCGACCCGAAGATTTCTATCATTCCCGAGCGTGACGCTGTAATTCAATTCACAGCCCACGAAAATTGTGTCTGTGGTGCGTCAAAAGAAGTTTTCACTTCAAACATTTCTTAAAAAGATTACAAGCTAAACAGTCTGATTGCGGTGCTGAGCTTGTCAAGAAGTTTTTCAATTTAATTAAAGAAATGCAAGCTTCTAGATCAAAGAGACCACTGCGCATTGACCCCTGTCAGGCCCAGTCCGAAACAATTGCTAAAACAATTGCTGCATTCCCCTTCTGTGTAGCCTCTGGCTTTATGTTCCGATAGATGCGTGTCACTGTGCTGTTCTGGGCAGGCATGTCGCTTACCATCAAGCTGCGTGAGCTGCTCATTTCGTCATTCTACAATGTACATGATAAAAAATATATTTGTAAAAACGGCAAGGTGGCATTAAATCATGTAAATTGGCTGCTTTTCGAAATTGATCCGATAAAAAACCGATCAGTTAGAAACTTTTCGGCCATGTAGAAGGCAATGAAGTCATTTTCGAACAAGGGTTCTTGCCTCAGAGTCGTCGGCCACGTCTCTCGAACGATTACAGCATATTCTGCGATTGACGTGTCACATTAATATAGTTAGTTACATTTTTGGCCCTGATTCCTTTTCATATAATTTTTTTCAATGAACTAAGACCGTCCGTTGATTGGAATACTAATATAATAGCGTGACTTTGATGTCTCAAGATAGAGCAAAGTCAGCTATATCAAAGGTGTCCATTAGTAGAGACTGATTGTATGAATTTATAAGGTTAGCACCAGTTTCTGCCATTGGAATGCCTGTACAGTTTGTTTCAGTGTTTAGTAGGACCATAGGTACCTTAGTACACTACACGCAATCTTAGGCCAACAGCCACAGGTTTCCTAGGAGCCATTGGTTAGCGCCTCGACGCTCAATATGAGGTAAGGCCCCGACCCCAGCAAAGAGAGCCTTGTACCATTTCTTTCAAAATGTAGCAAAGTTTTAAAACATTTATAAACATCCGGAATTTGGGAAGCGACACAGCCTATCTTAGCCATCCATTTTTATGGCTTAAGGTTGCTCAGAGAGGAAATGACATTGCAGAGACCAACTTGTGTTGGATTACACCAAGCCTCTATTTCCTATCACATACATACTTTACGATTAGTTTATTAAGAAAAAACACACGGGGAAACCTCAAGTAAATACTGAGAAATACTTATGGGCTAATATTTGAGCGGGCCATTAAACTAAGTCAATAGGAACTTGCAGATTGCCACACGACGGTATTTTTATATTTGAGAGATAAAAATACCGCAATGCGGATACGATATTTGATATTACCTGACGTTGCACTAATAGAAGTTGAGCGAAAGATTATATGTTAGTAGTTCAGTTGTACAAAATTATAGTTTAGTGGAACGGTTGCCAGAATGAGTATTTTGTGATAAATATCCCTACTTCACTCCTAATCTTATAAATGCGAAAGTAGCTCTGCTTTGTCTGCCTACGCCGAAACTATTAAACCGATTTAAATTTACGATGATAGTCTAGAGACTGAAAAAAGCCCGAACAGTGTTTTAGGGGGTTGGAATGGAAGTCAACAATTTGTATGCTGCATACGAGTTTTGACGAAAGCAATACGCGTTCTACTAATAAAGAAATAATTCTAATGAAGAAATATCTATGTTTATGCTCTTACGGCAGAACGAGTACTGTTGTCGACATCAGCATACTGAGGATCCGTCATTTTTGAAGCTAAAAGCTAGACACTTATTATTTCAATCATCATCATCATCAGCCGTAAGACGTCCACTGCTGGACATAGGCCTCCCCCCTAGATTTCCACAACGAACGGTCCTGCGCAACCTGCAACCAGCGGTTTCCAGCGTCCTTCGTGAGGTCATCTGTCCATCTAGTGGGAGGCCGTCCAACACTGCGTCTTCCGGTTCGTGGTCGCCACTCGAGAACCTTTCTTCCCCATCGGTTGTCAGTTCTGCGAGCGATGTGGCCTGCCCATTGCCACTTCAGCTTAGCTACTCTTCGAGCTACGTCGGCTACTTTAGTTCTTTTGCGAATATCCTCATTACGGATTCTGTCGCGCAAAGAGACTCCGAGCATAGCTCGCTCCATAGCTCGCTGTGTGACTTTGAGCTTTGTTATGAGGCCCACAGTTAAAGACCACGTCTCAGTTCCATAAGTCATCACTGGCAACACGCACTGATTGAAGACTTTCGTCTTCAAGCATTGGGGTATTTTGGACTCCAAGATGTGCCGTAGTTTCCCGAACGCTGCCCATCCGAGTTGGATCCTTCGCTGGACCTCTTTGTCGAAGTTGGATCTACCCAATCGGATCTTTTGACCCAGGTAGACGTATTCGTCAACATCTTCGAGTGTGGTATTCCCAACAATAACCGGTACAGGTGAGACATGAACATTTGACATGACCTTCGTCTTGTCCATATTCATCCTCAAACCTACCTGTTGGGATACTCTACTGAGGTCCCTGAGCATAGCACCGAGGTCCTCCATCGACTCCGCCACAATGACTATATCGTCGGTAAACCGAAGGTGAGTGATGCATTCGCCGTTGATATTGATGCCATGTCCGTTCCAGTCCAGTAGCTTGAAAACATCTTCCAGCGCGGCAGTGAACAGTTTCGGAGATATGACATCTCCCTGTCTCACGCCTTTCTGTAGCCGGATATGTTTTGTGCACTGGTCCTGTAATCGGACAGACATTGTGGCTTTGCTGTAAATGCACCTCAACACTTCGATATAGCGATAGTCCATGCGGCATCGCTGGAGAGACTGAAGCACTGCCCAGGTCTCGATGGAATCGAAGGCTTTCTCATAGTCCACATACGCTATACATAGTGGCCGATTATACTCCTCGGTTTTCTGTATAATCTGCCGAAGCGTATGTATGTGGTCTACGGTACTATAGCCTTTTCGGAAACCGGCTTGTTCGGGTGGCTGGAAGTCGTCAAACCTGCGTGCGAGACGATTCGTGATTACCCTCGAAAACAACTTATAAACGTGGCTCAGAAGTGAGATGGGTCTGTAGTTCTTCAACAAGGTGTTGTCACCTTTTTTGAAGAAGAGCACCACCACACTTCTGCTCCACGCTTCTGGCGTATTACCGTCAAGTATGACGGAGAGATTATTTCAATATATCTTGTAAATTATGGTTATGTGTAGAGCAATGATGATACAGGGCCTACATCAAAAGCTAACGTTCCTATCATTTGCGACGCAAGTGTTGTCCAACTGCAAATGTACGAGAACTGTGAGTCGTATCACCTAGGAATAAGGTCCACGATCCCGGTACACAGAATGCTGAGCGTGGAATGCCTCGCAAACTTATCGCAGTAAGAACACACGGTACAAGTAAATGCTGGCCATGTAAATACGCCATTATAAAATTGTAGTTATTTATTACTATTTTTGGAAATATTACATACATTTTTGCAAAACAATTGACGCTCAATGTTTGTTCTCAGTGTTTCAATGTACTTACGACTGCGAATCTTATTGCCTAAGGATATAAGTTTAGAGTTGCGATGCAGGAAATGCTGTTCATCAGTTGGATTGCTCTATTATCGGTACAACATGTGTGTTTGTGGCTTCATTGGATTTCCAGATTCCAAACTATAATTCTGCACTTTTGTACCCACGTACAAATAGCCGATGTTTGTTTTACGTGTATCATTAACGATGTCTGGTAAGCATAAGAAGCCCCAGTTATGTTCTCATAGCTGGGACTCGGGACCTTCTTTTACAAGACCACAACCTACCACACCGGCCTAGTATGTGTTAGTGGGTGACACACATCTTCCATAGATGCCTTTCTTGGAACATGCGGTCTTATTCACAATATTTTCTTCGCCGTTAAAGCTCGTGATGATAACAAAGTTATACAAAAGTTGTAAATATGGACTGAGAAAAACACACAGAGCTGCAGCAGAGATTGGAACCTATGGCCTCACACAATGGCGATATCGGACGTTCTCCCCACTAGGCCACCGCGGCTGTTACTACACTTTACTAAGCCCAAACTGACGCGTTTTACGCATCGGTATGGCCCAGTTTTACTATGAGATATTTGTAAAAGAAGATGTAATTTATTAATTTCAAATGACATTACAGATGATAATATGTGGAACGTAAAGTGGCTTAAAAAAGCTGTTTTATGAAACACTGTTTAATATTTTTCAAATCAAAGGCGACACAACGTAGTCTGTACTCACGGTCATATTCGAACGCGATGTTTAACATCGTCTCAGTGACAGCCCGGCACAAACACACAGACAGCACACTCACATCCGTGTTCCACAACAAAAACACATTTTTTGACTCTGTGACTTTACATATAAAAATAACAACAACAGTTTGACTTTTCGAAAATGTAACACTTGTTGTTTTAAGACGTTGGACCAGAATCAATTTTTCAAATGCTGCGGTTGGACTTTATTATTTTGGCGGTCTACGTGAGCTATCATAGACCACACTTGCACACACACAACGCACACAATAACTGTCTTAATAGAAATGTTTTCATCTTAACCATAACATATAATCACAAGAGCCACGTTCCGAAATGTTCTCTCGAGGAAGGATTCAACAGAAACATGTATTTTCACAGAGCATTGCCGAAAACTATGTCAAGCCGGCAGATAACGGCGGTTACGCCGAGAACAGACGAGCGGGGGTTCTACCGCCGAACGAAAAATGTCAACGCTTTGATGTTTCTCTCAATTTTCTTTTCGCTTGAAATAATAAAGACAGCATTAGCAAAGCGATAGCCGATTTAGTTAGGCGGTAGAAGCGCTGTCTGTGGGGGCGGATACTAATACAACTTATTTATAGATAATGGTAGGCTATATAGGTGAACTATCGATCACACTAATATTCGAGAGAAGCCACCAATTTTCGGATAGGTATTTGAGGCATGCTAAAAACTTGTCACATAACTCTCCTATCATACTCCCAACACGGAGCTGCAAACATGACTGGTGAGTAGCGACTAGCGATCGCTTAACTACACAAATACTCGAAAATAATGATCAATTAAAATTATCAGCGCTGACAAGCTATAACGCAATTGGGATAACGACTCGACTGGGTAAAATGGTAAATGGTATGTACCATTCAAATTAGTCTGTCAGATTATGGAAAAATATTGGATACGTATTTTTCGTTTTATTAATTTATTGAAGATTGATAACGATATGTATCATCAGACTCCCACATGGGTTGTGAGTTGTGACGTTGAATTTTCGTAAAAATCGTACAATGAACGTTCTTGATTTTAACATTATTGCTCGTGACAATGTTTTAATTTTCGTTTACACTAACAGCCGATGACGGCGGCTGGTTGTACATCGCGAGCCCTCCAACCTAGAACAACCTCTCAGACTTGGTCAAGCTGCCGGGCGGAGTCACACGCCGGTCATTACGTCGCGTAATGTAAACTATCTTTAACGACACAGGAATTCACCTAGGGCGGGTTCCAGGGTACCTAACATCTAATATAACATATTGTGGACATAGCCTTAGGATTTGTATTAAGTTAAAATGGTTTTTGGAGTTAACTTGACTTTGTGGACGTGCATTTTGTTGACATTAGGTAAATCAGATTACCTTAAACATTTTAAAAAGACTATACAATTATTTAGTTAACACAAACCGGTTCTACCGAACATTTCTACGACGAATTAGCAACATATGGATTCCAATTCTCTGCCTCAGAATGTTTTACCAACGAAATTTGGTAGGTACCTTTTAAATGCTATCATTAGTGGCACTAGTTCAAAAGTGTTTTACTATAATATCTATGTATCTAAAAGTGATTGCGTATAGTTTAAAAAAACAGGTATCGACATAGTTGTCTGTGCAATACGACAAACATAAATGAGTCAAATTAAATTCCGCACCTCCCCGGCCCGCTCCGAAGCCGCCGCTTGTCTGGACTCTGCTTTAAAACAACTCGCCTATAGGTTTGTTTGCTGCAACGTCACGCGGACGTTCAACTACACGTTTTCTATGAAGTTTTGCACAACACAACCTCCTGCGCCGCGCGACGTCACTCGCTTTACCTACTACACGGCCAATCCTACTAACATAATAAATGCGAAAGGTTGGATGTTTGTTGCTCAGTCACGTCGGAACGTCTGAACGGATCGGGTAGAAATTTGTAACACAGTTAGATTGATTGATAGATTTTAGTATTAAAATTAACGTGGTTGTTACACATATTGATTAGGTAAACGGGTAACTCACGTGTAATGAGGTCGGTCAATCCGATTCGAGTTTCGAGGCACTGCGAGCTGCCGCGCGGCAGCCCGCAGTGCCAAACGGGAAGCCATCGAGCGCGTACACTCTCCTTGAAAAAGGCCGCCGGACGCGGCCGAAACTCGAGTCGGATTGACCGACCTCATTACACGTGAGTTACCCGTTTACCTAATCAATATGATTGATAGATGTCAATGAGTAGGTACACTTACTTAGGCCAGATAGTATCTTTCGATAACAGGCAAGACAAGGAGATCAGCCTTCGAATAGACAACGAGCTAGCTGGAAGAGCTACTGGTCCATGAAAGAGCTAATGAAGGGAGAACTTCCGATCTCCCTGAAGCGCAAACCGCTCGACACATGTATCCTGCCCATCCTAACCTACGATGCACAGACTTGGTCGCTCACTAAAGCACAGAAGTATCGCCTCGGGGTCTGTCAACGAGCTATGGAACGCAGTATTTTAGGCATTAAAAGACAAGACCGCGTTCGTAACACCATACTGCGTTCTATTACAGGTGTAACAGATGTATCGAATGAAGTCTCCTAAACTTAAATGGGAATGGGCGGGTCATGTAAGCAGAATGCACCCTGATCGATGGGCCAAGTTTCTACAGAGTGGACGCCATCGGCTAGTCGACCCCAGGGCCGTCCTCAAACGCGATGGAAAGACGAGCTCGGAGCGTTTAGAAAGATTGGACGATGGAAGGACAGGATCGGATTAAGTGGAAGGAGTTGGGGGAGACCTTTGCCCAGCAGTGGGACAAATGAGGATACTTCAAAAAAAAAAAGTTAGACTAGTCTGGAATAGCACATATTTATGTATTATGCTACTTTTTACCACGAAAAAAAAACGGGAAACTGAAACTAAGCGGATAAAACGGCGGAGCTCTGCTAGTTTAATACAAATATCGTCAAATTTAAAAAAATTGGGATTATTAATGTTCATTGGGTGAAAGGTGCTGTAACAAATGATTTCCTGATTACTTGTCAGGATATGAGGTCGGGTTCGATCCTGTATCTCTGATACTTTTCCCAGTGCAGACGTACAAAATATAATTCCCTTGGCTCTAACGGTGAAAGATGAAAGAAACATAGCCAGGAAACCGGCACGTTCCAAAACGCTCTTCGATGACATGTGACGGCCAACTCGCGCTTTGTCAGATTTGTCGACTCTCTACTAGTAAAGTACGTGTCCCAAATGTGGGAACATAAATTGCAAGGTGTCTGTTGGAGCAGGAATGAACAAACTAAACACAGACTGTGACGTAGGTATTGAGCTCCTTCTAATTAATGCATCAAAAGTACTAGCAGCACCCCGCGGGTTTACATGCGTAGCTAATAATTCTTGTTCCCATTATTTTCCTGCGATAAAAAGCCATTGTGCTATTCTAGACTAAAATTTAACTACTTACATTCCAAATTTCAAGCCAATCCGCGCGTCTACCGCCTAACTAAATCGGCTATCGCTTTGCTAATGCTGTCTCTATCATTTCAAGCGACAAGAAAAGAGAGAGAAACATCAAAGCGATGACATTTTTCGTTCGACGGTAGACCCCCCGTTTAGGTGTTCCGAAGTGATTCGGCAACAAACTTGCGTACATTCACATTTATAGTATTAGTAGACTATTTTGTTTTAAAATCCACAATTGTTTCACTCAAGTTATACACTAATTCTAAGGTTACCGTTACAGTTTAAGCTTATTACCAAACAGAAAGACAAAAAGATTCTTCTAACAAATCGTTAAAACAATTTACGAAGTGGTTTTACATCGTGCACGAGCGAGACGAACATATTAGTCTCGCAAGCTGATCTCGAGCGGTGGAAACGTTCTTTGTGAACAACTAATAGGCTTTGAATAGCCAACAATAGATTGGAAGAAAGGATTATCCACAGCTGTCTACTTTGTCACTTCACCGTTAAGCCAAGGAGGTATACAAATTAGAGTACGTGATGGAGTATCGGTTCGAAAATGGTTATCTTATACCTTTAAACGAGCAATTCTTATATATATATATATATATATATATATATATATAGAATCTGAATCTCGGAAACGGCTTGAACGATTTTCATGAAATTGTGTATGCAGGGGGTTTCGGGGACTATAAATCGATCTAACTAGGTTTCATTTTTAAAAAACGCATATTATGCGCGTTTTTAGACAACGAAAAACTATCATATTAGACATTAGAATGCGAAGGTAAATTTCGCCGCGTGACGTGACAGCATAGTTGGCTCAGACGGGATGTCGGGCGTTTGTGGCGCTCACGAATTAATAGCTGCGGGTTCGAATCCAGACGGCTTCTCTTTTTTTTTCAAGTATTTTTTTTAAAGAAAATCTAAGAGTACTTATCTAAGTATTTTTAGTATTTAAACCGAGCAAAGCTCGGTGACCCAGGTACTTGAACTTATTATAGTAAAAAAGTGGATATTCCATGATGGATATAACTTGGGTGGTTAGCAATCGACAGTCTAACAGTTTCTTCTAGGCAAGTGCACGCCACGTAGACCTCACCGTGTTTCAGGCCATATAGCGGTCGAGCACAAATTTTATTTTTATTTTTTTCATAAAAGTTGGAAATCTGCCTCTTTCTTTGATGCTCATTGTAGAGTACGGTTCAACCTGATCGTTCTATACAACTCTATCGCTCCTGCTAAGCAAGATTGGACTCTCGTGGATCTGGCCAGTTTGTAAGAGACAAAATGTTGCAGAAAATGTACTAACTTTGTTGTTATATTGTAGGTACTGGTACATGCAGTTCTTAAATATTAACATGTGTATGAAGCACAAATGAACTAATAATGTATATTTCTGTACAAACTAGATCGTTGCTAATTATAAATGTCAATATTTGGGTGCTTGGATGTTTGTTGCTCAATGACGTCGTAACGTGTGGACGGATCGGGTTGAAATTTAGAACAGAGTTATATTATAGTTGGTTAAGAAAAAAAACACATAGACTACTTGTTATCCCGGGAAAATAACGCGATTGGGAACTACGCGGGTAAAACCACGAGACCCTGCAAAACCCCATCTAAGGAGGAATCTAAACCACAGGAGAGAAAATAGATACTACATAATCTAAACGTCATCGGTACGAATCGACCCCAGTTGTAATTAACTAAGAAAAAAAAATTGGCAGCCATAGGAACTGCCGATAGAAGTAAAAACTTAGATTTGATAGCTTACTTTGGAAACTACACGGGTGTAACCAGAGGGCGTGGCCTGGGCATCATGGCATGGCCATCTAGAAATGCGTCAGCATTTCCTATTGGCTGATGCATTTCTAGATGGCCATGCCATGATGCCGAGGCCACACCCTTTCAGCATTTCCCATTGGCTGACGCATTTCTAAATGGCCAATAGCCATGGTCCCGAGTTTACCCGAAGATTTCTTATCATACCCGAGTGTGACGCTAGAATCCAATTCACAGCCCACGAAATATCTGTCTAGGCGCGCCTAAAGAAGTTTTCACTTCAAAAAATCCTTGTGTTTCGTAAGGAAGTTACATAAATATGCAGGTCAAGCCTGTCGCTTGTCCGATGGAACTAAACTTGATTGTACAGAACTAATGTCCTAGGTTTAGGAATACGCCGCAACATTGCTTAAAGTATAAACTTCCGGCTATTCTATGCTTTCGTTGAGTTCTTCTCGTGTTCTTGCGGGGGATGAAGCTTGATATTGGCGGGGGGTGGGGAGTGTCCGTTCTATCTATATTATCTATTCTATGCTTCCGGTAATAGTCAAACCATCGTAGATCACTTTTTCGCTTAATATCAGTTGACTGTAAACCGATAAAAAAGCCTTTGGACTTCTCTTTATTCCTATATATTCGTCGTGCTAAGAAGGCTAACTTCGACCTACCTATAATGTTGACTAGCTAACTTCAGGGTGTCGGTTTTTCGTGACTTCAGGGTGTCGGTGCGCGCGCGCATCGTACTAATTTACTCTCAGCACTTTTCCCTGACGCGTCAAATAAGTCGGAAGTTGCAACAAGAACCACACACAGGGATCGAACTAACTTGTATAGATGAGAGATAGAGAGTATATTCAACTTAAGTTTTGATAAAAGCATACATTTTCTTATAATCAGCACTCATTTTTACGTCTATTGAATCTCATTTTTCAAAAATGTTATGCATAATTACGAGCAAATCGTCCTTTGAATGATTGATTCGAAGTTCAAACTGTGAGAATAAATATAATTATACAATAGCAACCTCTCTGAGAGGTTAGGTGCTATAACCTGTAGGCGCTTGAAGGTTATGTGTTACTGAGTAAAACAATTCTCGCCGTTACTCCTGTATGATTCAGCGTGGCGCCACTGTCGTATTACTTTCTGTTAGCATCATAACTCACCAGTGGCGAGATCGTAAACAGACACAAAGAGGATGCTAAGACGATGAGAACAACTTATTTATTGCACTGATTCCGTATGTGACTCCAGTAATTCCAATCGTAACAGTTCCATGTGAGAATGCGGATTATACGCTGGCTGAACAGTAGTCATTTGTCAGGGCAGTTTAAAATAAAATGTAGTTTTGTTGAACACAATAAAAAAAATGTCTTTGTACAGAGTGTAAAACAAGCAGACGCTCCACTTGATGGTAACTAGAAACTGCCGTATAAAGAAATCAACAACATATGATACGTCGACGATGCTAGCCCGGGGAGGTGCGTACAGGAATCCGGAGAGGTCTCATCGACTAAGCCCCCCTCATTTGTTCCTTTGCACACATTTTAAACTAAAATAGGTTACACTTGACGCCATCTTATCTGATGGTAAGCGACGATAAGGTCTACAATGAAGCATGCTTACTTAGAAGAAACAAATTGTTCTTCAACTTGAAGATACCAAGATTGTAACCATTTGGAAAAACTCAGCCTAGACGTACTTATCACAGAAGTGGAGTCAAATCCTTTCGTCAACCTTCAGAGTCTTTGGAACGTCGACCATGACACATTAGTATTCAGCAGAAACGATGAGACATTACCTGAAGCGGTCGGCCTCGCCTTCATCTCCACGTCCACAGACACTGAAGCGATTTCCATCTCACTGTCAACCACAGACCGTCAGAACAAAGCACAGGATTTTCACTTTTAAAAGCGAGGAAAAGCTACAGTAAACAACGTGTAGTTTAGCTTGCACAATGCCCCAGGATGCGTGCTAGTCCGCGCTGCGTCGCCGATACAACTAAATGCGTCAATAGATAACCTGTTTACTTCGGCTATCGGCGATAAGGGACCGAGGGTGATGCTAACTTGCTAACAACTACGGCCATTTGGAGACCACGGAAATTGATAACTTACACGATGTTACACGAACATTGTGTTTTGTTTACTAATAAAGTAGCATTCTGTTGGATAAAGAATTGGGATGACGACAGGCTCAAAAACAAAGCATTCTAATTAGTTCGTCAGGTAGGTTATGGAAAAATATGGGACACATATTTTTTGTTTTAGCAAATTATCAAAAATTGACAAAGATATAGATCATCAAACTTCCGGAGTAGGGGGTTGTGACGTCATTCTATAGAAAAATCGTACCATAACGTGACGTCTCACGAAACTTCTAAGCACTGTATCTTCGTCATTTTTTTGTTTTTGAAACATAAGAAAGGATTGATGATAACAGTATATATGTCGTAGGATAATTTGATACTTCGAATCTTCGCGGAAATCCTAGGAAACCCTAGGGATTTTGCGAAAACACGGATAATTAGATTTTGACTATGGCATTTTTAAATCTCATTGAAAAAAATGTACTTAGATTTTTGCAAAATTAGGTTAGGTTAGGTTAGGTTAGGTTAAGTATTTTCGCAAAAATCCTGACTTTGTCCAGTAAGATTTGATAATTTTTCGCCTATGTCTAATTATCCGCGTTTTCGCAAAACCCCTAGGATTTCCGCGAAGATTCAAAGTATCAAATTATCCTACGACATATATAAGTGGAAACGTATCCCCCCCCTAGTAGTAATAGGTGGAAAAAAAATCCATTCTTCTCTACCAGTAGGGATAGATCAGTAGGGATATGTGGAACTGCCGAAAAAAACGTGTACAATGATTTTAATCTAACTGACGGACTAATTAGTTGTTTTAGTCATCTCCCCTATTGTTAAAATCGGTCTAATCTTTGAGCTATATTCTTATAACGGGTCCATCTTGAATTAGAAATTTGTGATAGTGTTTATGTCACCGTAAAATTGTAAAAAACCGCCACATTATAATCCAACGTCGTCAGATTACTAACTAACCTAACAATCTATGTACCTTGGGAGGAGGCCACCAGACTCCGAAATACTGATTACAACTAGAGAGAACTGTTCGGAGACGGTGGATCCACATTGATGTACAAATTAAATAATAAAAAGGAGTTTTAGTTTGAACCTGACCTACCGTGAGATTATAATCTTGCGTGTTAGATTATAATCTGATGATGTCGACAATTTTACGGTGGCATAAATATAGTGTACTACTGGTCAAGTCTTTTAATTTGACACCAATATTGTGGGAATTGTGTAAAAAATATTGTAGCGACTGACATCTCGATTTTCATCAAACTTAGCTCAGAACACTCACGACTAATTCATCTTTCAAACTAAAAATCAATATCGGTTCATCCGTTCGGGAGCTACGTTGCCACAGATCGCCAAACTGGTGTTTATAACACCACGTTGTTTTTGCGTTGGAGGTTAACAAACAAAATAACTCTCTCTTTCTATTGCAAAGTATAAAATTATATCTAAAAGTTTTATATCCACTATCTGGCTTCCGTAATACAAGCTTGGCTTAGTTTGGGCCTAGATGATGATGTGTGAAATTACCACCAAAATATATATTTATTTATAAAAGTACAACACCCTGTATATGTGTATCGGCTGTGACCGATGTTCTTGTCGGTTAGTCACCGGCGGCGTAATGCGTCGCTGCATTACTCAATGGAACTCTAATGACCTAATTATAACAAAACAGGTTATGTTTCCTCCCTCTCTCTCCCACTCAAAGAGCATTCCTCCCTCTCTCTCCCACTCAAAGAGCATTCCTCCCTCTCTCTCCCACTCAGAGAGCATTCCTTCCTCTCTCTCCCACTCAAAGAGCAGCGCAGAAAATGAACTACGTTAGAAATAAAAAGAAAAAAATCGATTTAGATATATTGTAGCTCTGAAGTCTAAACTCCTGACTGGTACAATGCGTCGTTTTTACAAGGAAAAATAGTCAGTTTTAAGCTACGGAATAGATAAATAAATAAATATTGGTGGACAATTCACACACAACAAACTAAGCGAAGCTTGTGTGATGGCGGCCAGATAGCTGATCTAATACTTATATAGTTTTAAATACATACTTATTATACATAGAAACACCCAGACACAGTGCAAACATTTGAATTCATCACACAAATATTTGCACTGGGTGGGGATCGAACCCACGACCCTCGGCTTCGCAGGCAGAGCTACTACCAACTAAGCCACGAGGCCAGTCAGATATAGCTACTCTGGTTTTTAGTACCTTCTAAATTACAACCCCCAACTACTATTTGCTAATTTCATTTTATACGTAAAAGTAATAAAATAATATTTAACAAAAATAAACAACTCCAAACAGTGAGCTGAAAAAAATGATTCATGTTCAAAAAGAAATTTCGTGTATTACCGTTATATTTCATTATTTTTCTCTGAATTTCAAATCAACATATTCTGTGAATACTATTACATCGTAATTAAGACAGGCATTTGATCGATCTAGAACATGTCGGCATCGATAGATAACGAGCGCCGTGATTGACTGATAGGGAAGTACTGTTGTAGAACAGACGTAGTATTTATATTTACACATAGGTATGTGTTTATAGGGAACATAAGGTCCAAGCAAGACTTTTCGTTTTTTAACCGACTTCCAAAAAAGGAGAAGATTTTCATATCGGTTGTTTTTTGTGTGCAGGTATGTTAAGCGATAGCTCCCGCCAACTATGAATCGAATTTGATAGTTATTTGTCATGAGGTCATGACCATAGTTCAGGGGTGGTCCCATATAAATTATATCGAAATCGATGACGTGGTTTTTGATAAATCAATAAAACTTATGGTGGTTTTAGTTGGTTGTGGCACCATGTCCGTCCATGAGTCCGACACACCCCGCCACTTCCCTGCATGGCGGTCGCGCTTAAGAGCCGGAAATACGCCAATTCGACTTTTTAAAATGCCTGGTTTGGGAAATATGTCTATCAAATAGCACTGAATAAAATTTATGTCATTTTTGACTATATTTCTGGTATCGTGCTTTGCTGGGAAACACGATTGAGTAAAATTTTTCCCCCACATAAAAAAGGTAGCCGACCTGTTATAAATAATTCTCCTCCTAGTTATAAATAATTTAAAATACTAAATAAGAATGATAAATAATGGTACTTAAATATAAATATTGGTGGACACCACACAACACCATCTGATCCCAAACTAAGCAAAGCTTGTACTATGGACGCCACATAGCTGGAGTGCGTGGCTTGAGAACCTCCACGTGGTACACCCTGGGCGTCACACAACAACTTGCCTCGGTGGCATCTTGTTGTGTGCTGGTGAATCCCGGCCGGCGCTGGGAACTTCTGCAAGTGCTGCTTGAGCAGTGAGTGTAGAGGTCGGGGAGAGGGACTGGAAGACTTGGGAAGGTTACTCGGCTGACATATCGGCCAAGTAAAATTCCTAAGTCTTCCAGATGAGGGACCTCCACGAGCACTCTGATTAGCAGAGTGCTCAGTGGAAGGACAAGAGCCGCCGTGCTGCCACAGAGGCGGAACCGCGGCTATCCTTAGCCGCGGTGGTGAGGCCGGACCTCTCACTGCCGACCTTATTCGCCGGGGTGCTCGATAGTGAGAGGTCGTATGAGTTTAAGGAGCGAGAGTTGGAAGCCTCTCGCTCCTTAACTGAGGCGGAAGTGGACAACGGGGCGAGCCTAGAGAGTAGCCAACTCTGGGCTCGCACCCCGTCTCCACAGGAAGGCCTGGGGCGTAGGATGTTTAGAGCCGTCCGACGCTCCACCTAGGGATAGGGCTGCGAGGAGGTGACGTGCCGCTGATTTCCGGTGCGTCACTAGAGCCAAATGCGGGGGTACTAACGACCCCCGCGAGGTCCACAAGGACAGTGGCAAGGTCAATGTCGTTGTAGGAGTGCGAAAAGTGACCCCGCGGCTCTGACCCCTGGCCATGCAGGAGAAATCTGTGGGGGTTTTAGTCGGTAGCCAGAAGCCGTAGCCGAAGGTAGCAGAAGCCAGATAGCTGACATAATACTCATACTCAATTTTAAACACGTACAAACTTATCATAGATAGAACACACCCAGGCATAGAACAAATATTTATATTTATCACACAAATCTTTGCACTGGGTGGGAATCGGACCCACGACCCTCGGCTTCGCAGGCAGAGCTACTACCAACTCAGCCACGAGGCCAGCCACTTGTAAATAATTCTAGCAAGACAGAAAGAGACTGAGTCTGAGAGGGAAACACGGGGGCACGATCGTGATCGAATGAATGTGTAATGGCAAACATTTTTACAGCCAAACATTAACTGTCAGTTCGAAGTACCAACACCTGAACGTAGACTTTAATAATGAAATGAATGGAACAGGTCTGATCAATCTATGTAGGTCTACTAATAATTTTGTATTTCCAACTATACAACAACAACAAATTTAATATTATACCAGTTATCTGGCGGCCATATTACAAGCTTTCATTAGTTTGGAGTCAGGTGGTGTTGCGAATTGTCCACCAATATTTATAATCGCTGGATTTGCAGGGCCTTGCGATTTTTTTTCGTATTCTCTCTATCTTCTCTCTTCTTCTACTCTTCTCTCTATCTCTATCGTCTGTTTTTGTTTTCGACTTGTCTTAGCCACTCCTTGAATACACGGGGCCCTGGACTGAAGTTCAAAAAGCCATATTTATGGTAGACCCGGCCTTGCCTTGGTGTATTTTATTCTTAATACCTAATATGCTTTGCGCACAATTTTCTTTCCACGTCACCTTGTTAAAACAAGAAAAAAACAAGTAAAATTCTATGGACGCCAACAGAATTAACTGAAACTATTAATAATGCGCAAAGTATTTAGTCATTTCCTCGCTGAAATGGGATGAAAAATTTCGTGTTGCACTCGAGTACAAAGATTTTAAACCTCGTGGTCTTTTGATTCCCTCGCTAATGCTTAGAATTTTTCGCTGCGCTCTAGATTCAATTTTAGAATCCTTCTCTGGCTTGGTCATTAAAATTGAGCATGCAATTAATAATTTTTCACTCTCGTATAACAAATACGAGGGTCAAACTGAAAGTTCTTAGAACTGGCCACTTATAAACAATATAATAAAAAAATAATTCTATAATTTGAAAATAGAACTCTTTGCCAATATTACTGAGTATATACTTCATTCATTTGTCATTTGTTTTACGATTTGGCGGCAAATTGAAAATTGTGTGTGTCACGTCAACATGAATTTAACACGAGAAAATTTTCGTGCAATGATTTTTTATGACTTTCGATGTCATTTAAGTCAACAAGAAAGTTATGATAGACTACGATTGGCCTTTCACGATGAAGCCCCATCTCGTGCGACTGTTTACAACTGGTTTAATGAGTTTAAACGTGGTCGCACTAATCTCACTGATGATTTACGTGAGGGAGGGACGGCCTTCTACGGCGACGACTGAAGATAACATCTGTGTTGTGCGGCGTATGATAGAGACTGACAAAAGAGTGACCTATCAGCAGATTCGGACAAGCTTAGGCATCGGTATGAGTCAAGTGCACAAAATCCTACACGAACATTTAGCGGTCAGGAAGCTTTGCGCCCGGTGGATACCTCATAATTTGACTGAGGCTCAAAAACTCCATCGTGTGGATTGGTGCCGTAAAATGATTGAAAGATTTAACGGAGGTGACTCAAATGCTGTGTTCGACATACTAACAGGTGACGAAAGCTGGATTTACTGTTATGATCCTGAAACCAAAAGACAATCTGCTCAGTGGGTGTTTCCTTTCGAGGAGTTGCCAACTAAAGTGAAGAGAGATCGAAGTGCGGGGAAAAAAATGGTGGCCTCGTTCTTTGGAAGGATAGGTCATTTCGCAACAATTGTGTTAGAGGATCAAAAAACAGTTTCTGCAGAATGGTACACTACCAATTGTTTGCCACTTGTCTTGGAAAAAGTTCGAGAGAAACGACCTCGCAGTAGGATCCTCCTTCACCACGACAACGCCTGATCGCACACCGCCAAGCGAACGATCGACTATTTGGCGACATCAAACGTTGAATTACTGGGTCACCCGCCGTATAGCCCCGACCTCGCGCCTTGTGATTTTTATTTATTTTCAAAAATTAAAGAAAAACTTAAAGGAAAGCGGTTTATGAATGCTGAAGAAGCGGTGGCTGCGTATCGCGATGCCATTGAAGAGACCCCTAAGGACGAGTGGGCAAAGTGCTTTTCCCAGTGGTTCCATCGCATGCAGCGGTGTATTGACGTGAATGGACAATATTTTGCAAAAGATATAATAAAACTAATAACTGGCTAATGTTTCTCATTTCAGTTTTTACTCATATCAGTTTTTGATTTTCTAAGAACTTTCAGTTTGACCCTCGTAATTATTGACTTTAAAATCTTTTAAGTATCGTCATCGTCACGCCGCACGGCCGCATTCTCCTCATTTCGCAGATATGTGTACTGACCGTCCTCTGCGGGCGCGGGCGGCGCGGCGCGGGCCCGCCCGGCCTCGCCCGCGCCGCGCGGGAAGATATGTGTACTGACCGTCCTCTGCGGGCGCGTGCGGGTTGTGTATGATGCGGATGCGGCGGTCGGCGGGCGCGGGCGGCGCCGCGCGGGCCCGCCCGGCCTCGCCCGCGCCGCGCGGGAAGTACCGCGGCGCCAGCGCGCGGAGCAGCGCCGCGTCGGCCGCGCCCGCAGCCAGCACCACCAGCGCCGGCAGCGGCTGCTGCTCGAGGTAGCGCCGCACCGTGCCTGCACCACACACAGACGTACAATCAACTGACCATCTACTGCAAACTACTACAACAATAATTACATTTTATATTGAAGTGAAGGAAAAGGCTCTAGAGAAGGATCACATGACCTGCTCTCACGTCACTCTGTACTATAAAACATGCACCACAAGAAGAGGCACGCTGAATCTAAACATTAAGTTCGAAAGATCACGTCCAATGAAGTCCACGCTCCGACCAAATTCTGCTCAAATTGAGAATCCCGATAACTTTCAACTCGAACTTCAAAACCGCTTCGAGTCCCTTAATGAGTGCGTAACGGCGGATGAAATTAATGACAGGCTAGTGACAACTGTTCACGCGGTCGGCAGAAAATTCTACAAGAGCCGACGCCAAAATAGAACGCAAAAACTCTCCGATCATACTCTGAATCTCATGGCGGTTAGGCGAGGTATGCGTTTGCAGTCTTCGATAGACATGACGGTCTACATACGGCTCAATAGACAGATTTCTACTTGTGTGCGACGCGACATACGCTGCTACAATACTACGAGTATTGAAGAAGCGATTAAGCGGAACCAAGGCTCGAAAGTGTTCGCAAGAAATCTGTCTCTTGGGCAAAGTCAATTGACCAAATTGAAAACCGATGATGGCAACGTCACCTCGTCGAAGCACGAGATTTTGGAGGAGATTGAGAGGTTCTATGAACAGTTGTACACATCTGCGCAAGCACAACCTGTCATTAACATGGCTAAAGACCCCAGAGCCAAGCTGACCCGACACTTTACCGAAGATATCCCGGAAGTCAGCCTGTACGAGATTAGGATGGCCCTCAAGTAACTTAAAAACAACAAGGCACCTGGCGACGACGGAATTACGACTGAGCTTCTGAGAGCGGGTGGAAAACCGGTACTTAAAGTCCTCCAGAAGCTGTTCGACTCCGTCATACTTGACGGTAATACGCCAGAAGCGTGGAGCAGAGGTGTGGTGGTGCTCTTCTTCAAAAAAGGTGACAACACCTTGTTGAAGAATTACAGACCCATCTCACTTCTGAGCCACGTTTATAAGTTGTTTTCGAGGGTAATCACGAATCGTCTCGCACGCAGGTTTGACGACTTCCAACCACCCGAACAAGCCCGTTTCCGAAAAGGCTATAGTACCATAGACCACATCCATACGCTTCGGCAGATTATACAGAAAACCGAGGAGTATAATCGGCCACTATGTATAGCGTATGTGGACTATGAGAAAGCCTTCGATTCCATCGAGACCTGGGCAGTGCTTCAGTCTCTCCAGCGATGCCGCATGGACTATCGCTATATCGAAGTGTTGAGGTGTATTTACAGCAAAGCCACAATGTCTGTCCGATTGCAGGACCAGTGCTCAAAACATATCCGGCTACAGAAAGGCGTGAGACAGGGAGATGTTATATCTCCGAAACTGTTCACTGCCGCGCTGGAAGATGTTTTCAAGCTACTGGACTGGAACGGACATGGCATCAATATCAACAACCTTCGGTTTGCCGACGATATAGTCATTGTGGCGGAGTCGATGGAGGACCTCGGTACTATGCTCAGGGACCTCAGTAGAGTATCCCAACAGGTAGGGTTGAGGATGAATATGGACAAGACGAAGGTCATGTCAAATGTTCATGTCTCACCTGTACCGGTTATTGTTGGGAATACCACACTCGAAGATGTTGACGAATACGTCTACCTGGGTCAAAAGATCCAATTGGGTAGATCCAACTTCGACAAAGAGGTCCAGCGAAGGATCCAACTCGGATGGGCAGCGTTCGGGAAACTACGGCACATCTTGGAGTCCAAAATACCCCAATGCTTGAAGACGAAAGTTTTCAATCAGTGCGTGTTGCCAGTGATGACTTATGGTAGGCATGCGCAAAACATTACCTCAAAACGAAATGCAACATCACGCATCACGTTCAAGAAAGTAACATCACTTGGTACCATCACCCATAACCCTAACATTACTCGGGATAATTCACAGATATGCAATAAATGAATGAGCAGCATTTCACACTGCGCTGCCAACTCTACGTATTTTAACGTAGATCTACCTATGTAATTTAGACTTCCTATGAACTTCGGACTCAAAATCTACGTTTATTTTAAATTATTTTTCTACCAACTAACCATGAATTAATGTGCTGAATAAACACATTAATCTCTATTACGTTTGCGTTTTTACGTTAAGTTCCGTTACGTTGAGTTTGGAGAGATGATAAATTAAATAAAACAGTGTTTTATTTAATATCACCAAACATAATTTCTTCAATTTACCTTAAAACAAAAGTACGTAGAATCACAAACTCTTTAAATTCTGTGTATTCTTCTAACCTCGTCTACGTTTTTTTTTAATCAAATTGGCAACACTGCTTATAATGTCGTTTTGATTTTTGGCGCGACAGAAAGCGCGGTTAAAACTAATGAGGCATTTTGGCGCCATCAAATTTAAACAATTAAAGATATGCATTCTATAAAAGAAAGAATGAACCTTGTTACAATAGCCATATGTTTCAAATTTAAAATTCCAAAATTAGGAAAGAGATATATTGAACGAGTAATGCTACTCCGACCGAGACATAGGTAGTGAATAATAATATTATACCGAGAAGAAGTAATGTGTGATTTGTGGTGTGATGTGTGATGGTCAAATCTGTCGCGTAATGAGTGATGTTGCATTCACTCTTCAAGTGATATTACCTAGGTGATATTACACGCATTACTTACACATGTCTAACTTATGGAACTGAGACGTGGTCCTTAACTGTAGGCCTCATAACAAAGCTCAAAGTCACACAGCGAGCTATGGAGCGAGCTATGCTCGGAGTCTCTTTGCGCGACAGAATCCGTAATGAGGATATTCGCAAAAGAACGAAAGTAGCCGACATAGCTCGAAGAGTAGCTAAGCTGAAGTGGCAATGGGCAGGCCACATCGCTCGCAGAACTGACAACCGATGGGGAAGAAAGGTTCTCGAGTGGCGACCACGAACCGGAAGACGCAGTGTTGGACGGCCTTCCACTAGACAGATGACCTCACAAAGGTCGCTGGAAACCGCTGGTTGCAGGTTGCGCAGGACCGTTCGTTGTGGAAATCTAGGGGGGAGGCCTATGTTCAACAGTGGACGTCTTGCGGCTGATGATGATGATGATGAACAAACTAGCTTCGTACTCTGCGGGCCGAAGATTTTGTATCTAGCTAAATCAGTCGAACCAATGTTTTGACACCCCTCACTGCCTCTAATGCTGAAACCTGATGGGGCGCTGGTTCAAACCATAATGGTGAAGACAAACTTGTTTCCATCTTATTTTCGGAATCTTCGCGTCTAGAACTTGGTAGCGCATACTCCACCTGGCTGTCCGTCTTTAGTGTAAATACATATTCGTCAATCGAAATCGTTGAAGCATGCTAACGTGCAACGTGTGCCCAAAAAAGGTAGTTATGCTGATCCTGCCACTACAGGCTCATCTCGGTCACATCCATACTCTGCGAGACGTGTAGTTCACAGGCTACTTAGAATCTAACTGTCTCCTCAGTGACCAGTAATACGAGTTTCGCCAAAACCGGTCCACCGGGGATATTCTAGCGTATGCCACTCACATCTGGAGTGAAACTATCGAGAAACACGGGGAAGCATTTGGAGTCTCCCTGGATATCTCTAAGGCTTTCGACAGGGTTGGCTTGGGGTTGGGTTGGTTGACGGGTTGGCATGATGGATTTATAACCAAGCATTTTAGTTATGGTTTGTCTCCTGGGTTTGTTGGGTAGATATCGGACTTCTTGAGGGATCGATCCATTTGAGTCGTCATTGATGGATCCTCGTCGGACAAAATGGCTATCAATGCCGAAGTCCCTCTAGGGTGGGTTACTCTCCGTGACGCTCTTTCTGCTACATATCAACGATGTGTTGATGCCCGGTATCTTTGGGTACCAGAAGATAGCACTTTTTTAGTGTTTCCAGGGGAGACAGGTAGGGGAGACGCCAATCTGGCCAAATGTGCGAAAGTACTTTAACTCTCAACAGTAACTCAACGTCAACTGTTGCTCACGTTATTTCAAACACAGATTCACTGTTAGTAGTTAGTTGATGTATGGAGTACTGTTCGCACGTTTGGGATGGATTGGCTAAGTATCAGCAGGAGACTTTGGAATCGATCGAGAGACGTGCCAAAAGTCTCATATGCTACAACACTCTTGCGCGGAAAAGACTTCAAAGTCACATTGCCACAAAATTGGAAGCTTATCGGTTTTTTTTAAGGACTCTACTTTGTGATAAGAACTAGGTCTAGGCTGTGGAATGCGTTGCCTGAATGGGGGGGGGGGAGTGGGATGTGGTAAGCGCGCTCCATCACCGCGTCGTTGCTTAACATCAAGCGAGATGGCGGTCAATTGTAAAACTATAACCAAAAAGGTCGCCATCAACTCCATAATGTGGTGACAACGCACAGCGTCACCAACCGCGCTCTCATCACCCGCGCGCGTGTGTGTGTGTGTGTGCGTGTGTATAATGTATATACTCACGCAGTGCGATGTGCGCGGCGAGGTCTGGCGGGAAGTTCCGGCGCGGCGTGTTGACGACGCACAGCGCCAGCGAGCGCGCGCCCAGCTCACCCGCCTTGAACAGGACGTTCCTGCAACGAGCGGGGAGAGCTGCTCACTACTCGGGACTCGGGACAGACGTGCCAAGACAAAGATCACTCATGACACAACAAAGACACTCGTAACAGCTACGCGAGCACTCACTCTTAACAAGTATGTAAGGTCACTCCCTCGTAACAGGAACGCAAGGACAGTCACTCATAACAGGTGTCCATGGACGCTCACTCGGGAGAGACATGCCGTGACAATGACACTCACTCGGGACATACATGCCGCGACAATGATAATCACTCGGGACAGATGTGCCGCGACAATGACACTCACTCGGGACAGACATGCCGCGACAATGACGCTCACTCGGGACAGACATGCCACGACAATGACGCTCACACGGAACATACATGCCGCAACAGATACACTCACTCGGTACATACATGTCGCGACAGATACACTCACTCGGTACATACATAAAGACCGGGTGGAAAAACACACTAGGACCCCGCTGAAGGAAGTTTGTTCGCGAAGAAAAGTTTTCGACGCATAATTCAGAAAATAGGATCCATTTGCAGAAAATTGTCAGCCACCCCTAACTTCGACAGCTTCTGGAGGGTGCAGAGCCCCCCTAGGAAGCACCAGACATCCGTCGTCGGGAGAAGGAATTCAAATCCCTGCGGTAAATCACTCGGTACATACATGTCGCGACAGATACACTCACTCGGTACATACATGCCGCGACAGATACACTCACTCGTAACAAGTACGCAAGGACACTCACTCCCTCACTCGTAACAGACGTGCTCTGACAAAGACACTCACTCGGGACAAGTATGCATGGACACTCTCTCGTAAGAGGTATGCAAGGACACGCTCTCGTAACAGGACATCTACTCTCTTTCTAAGAAAACGTAGCTTCGAAATAAACTCACGACTTTCCTACTCCGGTTCTACTTCGGCCCGTCGTTTGTCCCTTTAAATGTTCTAAGCCTAGTCTAACTAGAGTAGGCTTAAAACATTTAAACGTCAAACAATGTTGGATCGGACGAAACGAAGAAGAACCGGAGTGGGAAAGTCGCGAGTTTATTTCGAAATTACGTTTTTCGTAGAAAAAGATTAGACGTCCAGGTTTACAAGGTCACTACCTTGTAACAGGTATCCTAGGACATTCATTCATAACAGGTATGCAAAGACACTCATTCATAACAAGTATGCAAAGACACTCATTCGTACCAGGTATGCAGCGGCACTCACTTGTAGCAGGAGGTGAGCGCGGTCTCGGCGGCGGAGCGGTAGGCGGGCACGTACTTGGGGCACACGGTGTGCGCCACGTGCCGGCAGCGCAGCCCGAACCCCGGCGTCACCACCACCTCGCCGATGCCGCACTCTGGAACGCCGGGAAACAACATTTACTACACGGAACAACAACGGGCCTCAGAGCTTACGCGGAATTATTATGAAGAGGTTTTTTGAAATGATAACTTCTTTTGGCGCACCACGACAGATTTTCCGTGGGCTGTGAACTAGCGTCACGCTCGAGAATGATGAGAAATCTTCGGGTAAATTCGAAACAATGACCATTGGTTATCTAGAAATGCGTGAGTATTTCCCATTGGCTGACGCGTTTCTAGATGGCCATGCTCATGGATACTTCCTCCGGTTACACCCGCGTAGTTTCCAAAGTACTTAAGCTATCAAATTCTGAGTTATAAGTTTTCACTTCTATCGGCAGTTCCTATGACTGCCAATTTATTTATAGTTATGAGTGGCGAGACGAGCAGGACATGCGCCTGATGGTAAGCAACATGCCTGCCACATAACTTTCACAGTGACACGCAGCTATTGGAACGTCAAGAGTCCAAATCATTACCTAGCACTGCACTGCGCTCGTCAACCAGAGATCTAAGATATTATATCCCTAAGCCCTGTAATTTCTTTGGAAACCAAACCCTTCAAATCGGAACACAGTAATGTTTTCACATGCTGCTTGGCAGCAGAATAACTGGCTAAGGTGTGGTACTTCCCCAGGCGGACTCTGCCAAGAGTTCTACCACTAAAAGTAAGTGTTTCAAAAGGTGTTGTCAACGCCCAAGAAGAAGCCTGTTGGAAATGAAGAGCAACCTCCGCAGCTACGACCGCGCGTCACATTAGTCAGAGGCGCACCCACTAAGAACGTAAGAACTACTTGTCAGCTTGCCACCCACACCCTACCGTCATCGAAGACGCGAGTAATATTTAATATTGTAAATTTAATTCAAATCAATTACGTGGAGTCTAGTCAGTTTCACACCAGTACGTCCTACAAAGACGAAACGGGTATGAGAAAAGTTGGCGTCGTTGGTTGAATTTGGCCAGTAATTAAATTTGGATATTTTGAAAAAAAGCAGTATAAAGTGAGTGTAAAAGTTATTATGGACACATTTCTCTAAACTGTATCGAAACGAAGATTTTTGGCTTTGTATTTCTCATAGTAAAAGAAAGGCCACAATTCAGCTCCGATATTCATCATCATCAGTCTATCTAATAGTCATCCACTGTTGGACGTAGGCCTCTCCTATGGATCGCAACACAGCAAGATCTTCTGCTGTTCGCATCCACTTGCTGCCAGCCGCCTTTCGTAAGTCGTCGCTCCACCTGGCAGGGTGGCCCACTCTACGCTTGCCAGTACGCGGTCTCCACTCTAGAACACTCCAGCGGTTATCGGTTCTTCTACAGATGTGACACGACCATTGCCACTTCAGCTTACTTATTCGCTGAGCTATGTCAGTAAAAACTTTGCAATAAATTTGCGATCCAAAATTATTTTTTATGAGGTTTAGGATAAGTTACTGAGCATAAAATCACAAAATGCTGACAGATTCAGGTTGAGCTTCAAGCGCCATCTTGAAAAAACATCTCGGAACTATGCACTTTACGGCAAAAATGAATAAAAGTGTTATTGTAGAAAATATTTTTTGCATCTTTTGTAGCCAAAAAACTATTCTATGATACGTACCGTGGCACAGATGACATTACGAATGTGATAACAATTTTTTGGACATTTTTGATAAAAATTAAAAACACATTAACGAATTATTTCATGTCAATCATAATATAATAAATATTCTAGAATAGATAGAACTGAAATTAGATGGTATTCAGTATATGTGTCAAATAGTGGTATGATCAGGAATAGGTATCTTTATCCACGCTAGTGTTTGTTGTTAGTGGTCTCATGAACATTAAAATAAATATTACACATATCTAATGTATCTATTCGTATGGTTTGTTTGAGTGTGTGTAGGCGTTGGTTGCTTCTGACGGTTTGTTGTAGTTTCTGATTGACACCTGCCTTTCTACTACTTAACTAAATCTGCTTTAGCTTAGCTAATGCTCTCTTTTTTTCTAAATTTAATAATAATTTAATTTCTACATTTTAATTTCAACCGAGAAGAAAAGAGCTATATTTACACTTAACTTAGCAGTACACCCTGGGGTACCCATTCAAAAATATTTACGGTTTTAACGTTTTATTTTTTATGATATTATTTGTTGACAACGGGACATGGAGATCTCTTGAAAATGTGTTTTTGTTAACTTCTTTGTAAATCCAAATAAGTGAATAAGTTATATTTGTTCAATTGTAAGTTATTCCCGTTATTTTTCCTCCAAAATAACAATAGTAATCCATTGGAAAAATTGCTAAACACGTTTTTTGCATCATCTAGCTTTTTTCAAAATCTCTCGTCGCTCTGATTCAAACTAGTTTAGACTAGGTCACCTTAGACTTTCGTCACTTAAGACGCTGACAACAGCCAAATGGCACTTTTTTCAATACCAATTTAGCAAAATGTGTATGGTTTGAGATAATGAGTAAAATATATGTTATTCTTGAACATATTTATGAGTGACCCGAGGTCATAAATACAAGATTTGGTAAAAAAATCACGATAGAAAAAATTCGTAAACAAACCTCTAAAAATTAGTTTTAGACTTAGATATCAGTGTAATTAGGAGACGGACACTAGTAATTTTTTAAATTATGACGTATTATATTTTGACAAAGGACATTGCTGGTTTATATTTTGGTTTAATTAAAAAACTCACACTTATTTAATTGTTTTTAAAAAGTCGAAACGTATCGCATCTTCCTTCTCTTTCACTCTTATAAGATCTGACAGTGTCGGAAGAGACGTCTTGCTACACGGACGCACGTCGCTCTTTGCTCCGTTCGCCGTTCAATATTCAATAAATAAAAATGATCAATTCTTACAAACGTTAATTGAGTTCATATGGTCTAAAAATTTGACACCTTAGTAATCAGGAAGTTTGGCTCAACGGTTAGTGAGCAACGTACGTCAGTGGTGGACGGATGTAACACTGAGATCGAACTTCACCACTGTGAAATCTTTTTGCATGTTTTTTTTCATAACATTGTTGTTAGATTCTTTCTCCGATGTTTTCAAGCTTTTATACTATAATTATTAAAATTTTGTTTCACCTGTCCCGAAGCCACAGATTAGAAAATAGTTACTACGAAACCAGATGCTTATTATCAAATCTTGCAAAAAGTTGAAATCTCGCATTATAGGTACGTGTGTAAATTTTATTGCAAACAATGGTATGAAAATTGTATGATGCTGATCTGATGATGGAGCCGGAAAGTTGCCATAGGAACTCAGGAATTAAAAGACATAGCCCCACCGAGTTTGGACTTATTTTCTTTGTCTTGACGAGTACTTTGGTGATAGATGGTAACCAGGGTCTGATGATGGAGCAGGAAGGTGGTCATAGGAACTCAGTAATTAAACGACATAGCTCCACCGAGTTTGGACTCGTTTTTTGTCTTGACGAGTACTTTAGTGCTAGATGGTAGCCAAGGTCTGATGATGGAGCTGGGAGGTGGTCATAGGAACTCAACAATTAAACGACATAGCTCCACCGAGTTTGGATTCGTTTTCTTTATCTTGACGAGTACTTTAGTGCTAGATGGTAACTAAGGTCTGATGATGGAGCTGGAAGGTGGTCATAGGAACTCAACAATTAAACGACATAGCTCCACCGAGTTTGGACTCGTTTTCTTTGTCATGACGAGTACTTTAGTGCTAGATGGTAACCAAGGTCTGATGATGGAGCTGCAAGGTGGTCATAGGAACTCAGTAATTAAACGACATATCCCCACCGAGTTTGGGCTCTTTTGATTTGTCTTGAGAAGTACTTTGGTGCTAGACGGCAACCAGGGTCTGATGATGGAACTGGAAGGTGGTCATAGGAACCCAGCAATTAAACGACGTAACCCCAATAACCCCATCGAGCTTGGGATCATTTGATTTGTCTTGACGAGTACTTTGGTGCTAGATGGCAACCAGGGTCTGATGAAGGTGCTGGAAGGTGGTTAAGGGATGACAGTAATTAAACGAGTACATTGGTGTTAAATTATAAGACGCTGTTAAAGTCTACGTTATGGCTCATCTATTCGGGAGAACGGTGACTGCCGATTCGGACCCCCACGCGCACCACTCGATGTCAGCGTGTAATGCCGCTAACTTATAAACGATGAAGGAAAACATCGTGAGGAAACCGACATGTAAACTTACTAGGTACTTGTACCTAGAGTGTAGGTACACCTCATGTGACATTTACCAACCCATACTTGGTTAGCGTGGTGGATTTATAACCTAGCCCCAGCCTAGATCTCTCCTTGCGAGTGAAGGCCCAGAGTCCCAGCAGTGAGAATAAATAGTGGGTTGCTTACGCAGATTGTAACCAGGTCTGATGATTAAGCGGAAAGATGGCCCTACGTAGTTTAATTTTGCAAGAGACGTCATTTCTTTAATACTACATTTTTAGATTTGGCGATGTATTGAAAATAAATCGCTGTTTTGAGACAAAAGAGCCACAACTCAAAATTCAGTTATTTTATTTTTCAATTTTCCTACTTCTGACGATTTTCTACCATTCTCTATGTATTTTAATTGGCTATTACTTGATTATTTCTACATTGTGTTAAAATTAATAATCATAAGAATAAAATTAATATAAATGTGTGGAAGCGGGGTTTGTATAAAATAGACATGATTTTTACCGTTTTCATAGATATTGGTACGGGATACTTCATTCGTTCATTCGACTTGCACTTGGCACACACTTGGCTTATTTTATATACATTTGATATATCTTATGTATCATGTAAAAATACCGTGTAATTAGTCTCTTAGCCCTCTAAAACCCATTAACCTTACCCAGCTTCGTCGGATCGACGATGCGAATGTGAAAAAAAAATATCTAAATTTTAAGTGCGCTGTCGCACCCATTGCTGCTTCCGTATAGTCTTAGTTGGGCCGTTGCCCTCATAACACACGGTAATATTTCTTATATGGGAGGCCTGTGAGAGCCAGACCAGCAACCATGACTCGTCGAATCGACGAAGTTTTGTATTTATGACACTTTTTTACAATAAGGAAGTTTCCAATTGGATAAAATCAAAAAATGATTACATAGATTTAAAGATAATAGAAATAAATTATACAAACTGCAAAAAATACTTGGATATCTCAATAAATTACGAATCTGTGAACATTTTAAAATTACTAATTAAAAATCAAAAAGCCGCGCGGCGCGTTCACCGTGTGACGTCACGGGCTACGATGCAGAGAAACCAAAATTTCGTGCTAATACTATCTCGAATGTGGTGACGTATAGCATTGACACTATTATCATAGTTTAAATTGTTTTATTCGCAGACGATACCTCTGTGTTATTTAAAATTAAGAGAGGGGGGCAAATGGATTACTGTTGTATCAATAAAAATTTAAATATTTTGAGCGACTGGTTCGACGCCAACAACTTAGCTTTAAATCCGGGAAAAACAAAACGCATACGTTTTTCACTGTCACATTTACAAAACTTTTAACGTGAAAATAGCTATAAAAGGTCAAATAATTGAACAAATCCAATCCACGTTATTTTTAGGAATAATCATTGACTCCAAACTCCAATGGAGTCCTCATATAAATAAATTGGCGGACAAACTTAGTTCAGCTGCACATGCTGTTCGCCAAATAAGAGGAATATCAGATGTGGCAACTGCCAGGCTTGTTTACCATGGATACTTCCACAGCATAATGTCTTACGGTATATTATTGTGGGGTTCGGCGGCAGAAATACAATATGTGTGCTACAAAAGAGAGCAATACGCGCTATCTATAAGTTAGGCCCGAGACAATATTTGAGAGATTTATTTAATACAATTGGAATCCTCACAGTGCCATCGCTTTACATATATGAGTGCATCATGTATGCTAGAAAAAATAGATGTCACTATGCTAATAAGTCCGATGCATCGCATTATAAAAATAGACATGTGTATCCGCGTTGTAGATTACACGAGACGGACATTTCTTTCATAAGAAACAGTGTTCGTTGTTATAACATTGTTCCAGAAAAGGTAACAAGCCTAAATGAGACAAAGTTTAAAAATGAAGTCAAAAAATATCTGGTATGCAGGGCTTACTATGAAGACAAACAATTTTTAAAGGACAAAAATAATTGGACAAAATCATTTTCTACACGTACATTGACATACATTTTGTAATATCTCTTTTATATGTATATATTTTTTTAAAATTCAAGTTTTAATATAATTCTGTCGTTTTCATACATTCTGACAACGCCTCTCTATCGCTGCATTGAACTGACTAGGCCCAACTGAATGGCCGCTATTTATTTTTAAATTATTTTCTTTTATATATGTACTTCTTTATAACTTGAATATAATTTAAATTTGTATAGTATAATTTAAATTTGTTGAATTTTTTAAACTATTCTTTGTATTTTGTAAATGACGCTACCAAGTGTATATCTGTTATACCTAAGGTCTGAAATAAAGAATCTGAATCTGAAGTTTATATTAATAAAATTGACGTAAAGTTTAGACTATGACCTAATCCCCATTAGTGCGCGGACAGTCTAATAAAATTTACCAATAGTCGACAGGCAAAAGTTTTGGTGTTTTAAACTAGGTAATAATCCGTGGTAATCAAGTGCATATATAAGAAGTGTCAATCAAACTTTCAACATAAGTTAATCATTATTTACCTACCTATTTTCTCTACCATTCTATTATTATTTTTTTTGTTTTTAAATTAACGGCATTACGCACATGACTCCGTAAAGACTGAAATTGAAATTGGACAACAACAAAGGCGTTTCGGTTTTCGGTACGTTTGTATGGACTAGTGGCGTTGTTTTTTTTTTTAGCGGCCAAAGATCTGTTATCACTTTATTATATCAGTGAATAACCTTGACGCTATATATAATGTGCAATCAGATTTGCTCTAGGTAATATCGGAGCTGAATTATGGGCTATCAAAGTTATTTATTTTTTGTATTTTTGTATGGGCTTAGAGGCTTCGTTTTTTTTAGCGGCTAAAGATGTGTTAGAGCTTTTTTGAAATATTACTTTACATCAAGGGTATTCGTGCAATTAGATTTGCTGTAAGTTATGTCGGAGCGGAATTATTGCCTTTCAAAGTTTTTTTTGGGTAATTAAAAAAAAACATTATAGTGACAACGGATCTTTGGCCGCTTTAGAATATGGCGATACCAGTCCATGTAAAAAAACTTTGAAAGACCATTACTCAGCTCCAATTTGACGTAAATTAAATCTGATTGAACCAATACCCCTGAGGTATGGTAATGTTTTAAAAAAGTGACAACAGATCTTTGGCCGCTGAAGGAAATGGCACCACTAATCCGTATAAAAATACACAGAAAAACAAAAGCCAAAACTCAGTTCCGATATGACTTACAGCAAATCTGATTGCAAAAAAAACGACGCCAACTTTACCCAAACCCCTTTATATAAAACGAATTTATACTCATGTAGGATATGTATGTATACTGAATGTAATTATTATTTTTTGTTACTTTGACTTTCACAAAGCCTTTTTACAAATGTTGTTGTAATTGACGAGACTCCTTTACAGCTGAAATTTTAATATCTACATTGTTATTTGACATTTTAAAACCATTTAAAACAAAGACATTTGCATGATATAAATAGGCTTGTTTCCACTAAGAATTAATTGGATGGATTAGAGGTTCTTACTATTGATTAAGATATAGAGATTTAAAAAAATAAAACAGTTTATCAAAATAAGTAAAGATTATTAATATTTTTAGTAAAGAAAATCTGAAAAAATAGGCATTGAGTCACGTGACAGTTAACACCAATCAGAAAATGTGACGTCACACCGTACTAAACATCACTAGACATTACTAATGTTGTTGACATTTTTATAGTACTAATATTATTATTTTTTATTTTTATTTATTCTTCGCCATGGATACTAGTTCTTCAGCCGCTTAACTGAACTAGTTTGTTATTGTTTTACCACTATTCTTGAGGAAAAGTGACAGTTTATTTAACATTTACATTACTAAGATTATATATACTGTGTCAAATGCTTTCATCAAAATGATCTTCACAAAAATACATTCTTGATTTAGTGGCCATCATTCCTCCTCGCAAGCGTTTGCCACTTTTTTCGCATTTGTGGATCGTTTGGAACATAGATGCATAGCTGGGCACCGTTAATCAAATAGTTAACTTCGTTAATCGTTAATCCGTTACAAAAAAAGTTAACTTCGTTAAACATTAAAGCGTTACATTTCGTAAGAATTAACGGAAGTTAACGTTAATCGTTAATCCGTTAATATGCGTATTGGATTTTTATATCGTTGCGTTAGTGAACTTATAAAACCTGTTGGTTTAGGTTCTCGAAGTTAACAGGTTAGGAAAAAACCAAATACTTGTAGAGTTTAATTTTATTATTGCAGTGAAAACTTCTTTAGGCGCGCCGAGATAGATTTTTCGTGGGCTGTGAATTGAATTCTAGCGTCACGCTCGGGTATGATAAGAAATCTTCGGGTAAACTCGGGACCATGGCTATTGGCCATCTAGAAATCCGTCAGCCAATGGGGGATGCTGGAAGGGAGTGGCCTGGCCATCATGGCATGGCCATCTAGAAATGCATCAGCCAATAGGAAATGCTGGTGTTTTCTAGATAGCCATGCCATGATGACCACGCCACGCCACCCGTGTAGTTTCCAAGGTAAGCTATCAAATTCTGAGTTATAAGTTTTCACTTCTATCGGCAGTTTCTATGACTGCCAATTTTTTTTTATTTAATTTAATTTAATGTGTAATTTAATCGTCGGGCATAATGCGCATAGGTATCTATTTCCCCTCATTCGGCATTATCATGTCGAAGTTCTCGTCTGAAAGCGAGGCTCGCTTTGGTTTTAAAATGTCTTTACCCGTGGATAGCAGACGTTCAACTGCAGCGTTTGAGGGCTGTTTTCCAAATTTCAACCCAATTCTTTCCCGTTCCCAGACATTCATTTTATTTAACTTTTCTTTGGTTAGTTGAAATGAACTACCACCGATTTTATTAAAAGAAAGTTACAATACAGATAAACGAAAAGGTATGATTAAATTTATCGGGGAGTTCCTCACTAGCTATGGATTACTATATAATCTACTTGGTTTACTAAGGATGTGTGAAATATTCAACTGAATTGTAAACTTCAGTCAAATTCGAGTATGTCTATGCTCAAATATTCAGCCAAAAAGAACTCGAGATTATCGGAAATATGATTTATGATAACAAAATTATATTTGTTTTCATATAACGTCAACCGATCTTGCCACAGGCTAAAATGACGCCTCAATCCTGCCAAAATTGCAGGAACCCGCCACATATGGTCACACTGCGCCTAGTACTTTTCGTTTCATACTTGTCTGAACCTAATTTTTGCGCCGCGCCGAGGTGCCGTGCGGTAAATAGTAAGCATTGGATTAACGATTAACGGACTTCTGCATAATTAACGGAAGTTAACATGTCCGTTAACATTTTTAAAAGTTAACTTAAAAGTTAATCCGTTAATCAAAATGTTAACTTCGTTAATTAACGATTAACGGATTAACGAGTTAATGCCCAGCTATGCATAGATGAATAATTTGTTTGGCGTATTTATACTTGTGCTTGTAAACTGGGGCACTATGCAGTTCTTGTAATACGAGGGATTCATTTTAAATTAAAAACGTTGACTAAGTCCTTACACAAACACATATGTTTGCCCCGGCGTGACATCATTCAAGACGCCATAACAGTCTGGAGCGTTTTTGTGCAGAAATTTGTTTGCTTTTTTGAAATGCAAAACACATATTATTGTAAATGTAAGTTTTTTTCAAAAATATAGATGTTTCGGAATACTATCAACATTAAGCTATATTATTAACCAATTTTTTAAATTTAGTACAAAAGCCTATTCCAAAACCTCTTCCATTACAGTTTATAAATGTTTCATTTTACAAACGTTTCGCATGTTTTACATTTTTAAAACATAATAATAACTTTTGAAATAAAAATAATTTTGTAAAATTTTGTTTGTGGACCTTTCGTTACAAAGCAGCAAAATGGTATTGTTGTAAAATCTTGTTTTTCGTGTTGTAATGAGCAATAGTTGTGGATTATTAACTCGCGGGCTCCTCTATTGATGATGGTGATAACTATTATACAATAATATATACGTATTTAATGATTGACAACGTTCATAGCGCGTTGAAAACACTAGCTTTCGTCGATCACCGAAGTTAAGCAACGGCCGGCGTAGTCAGTACTTAGATGGGTGACCGCCTGGGAATGGGAACACTATGTAATGTTGGCTTTTTGCTGTAGCTACTTTTATGCAATTAATGTTCGTGTCGAATAAATCTATTTGACTTCAAATAGATGAGTGAGTAGCGCTTATAATAATTAAATTAATTTATTTTTCGAGTGCCTATTGGTGATTTCGAAGTCGGTTTAATTTTGTGTATAAAATAAATTAATTAGTAATTGTGTATTATTGTAATTGTATACCGTACATTCACTAAAATCATTAGACAAAAATTAGACAATCTGGCGAAAAGAAATCTCATTATGTCTGTAAGCGGTGGAAAGTTAGTTATTATTTATAGGCTTTACTCATAAAATTTCGATAATGTTCTTCACAATCTGAAAAAGTGCAAAAAGATATTGAATGAAATTACAAAATATTTTAAAAAGCGCCATCTATGATCTTCGCGCGGTAGCTTTTTGTTTCCATCAATACTAACTAATAATGTCGTCGGCTGAACGCGGTTTGCATGTGGGGGCGCTGTCTTATCGAAGTTTTGAAGAGGCGTGGCTTAAATTTGAATTTGTGAATTTCATTTATGTGTTGTCAGCACCTTAATCAAAGGAGTTTCGTTCCTGCCATTCTGTTTTTGCATTAGCTAGACCGCGGTTTGTAGACAGCTCTCATTTATTTGATAAAATTGAATGAGATGCATCTCGTTTCCCCAGTCGGCTCGTGCTGATTGTGGTCGGCACTCTTCGTTAAGTCAGTATTCTTATTCGATTACAGGAAACAATGGCTAAATTTGTAACTACTGTATTTGTAACTGTAATTTGTAACTAAATAATGTAATAAAGTAAATAATTAAATAACTACGAAGGTTTTGGAAATATTCGAAATTACATAAGTGCAAAATTAAGAACGAACGAAACCGTGGCAGGTACTGCTTGATTCATTATCGTGATAGTAGGTGCGAATCTCGCTTGCACTTCGTACTTCGTGAGTATTTTTCGAGCCCAGTTCTTTCGTGAGTATTTTTGTCATCACCACTGAAGACTATGTAAATATCAAATAAAGTATGGCCCAGCACACTGCCTTGCAGCACTTTAACGTGAGTGGTGAGCGTCTAGATGCGCCATTGGCACAAGATCTGTTTAAGTTTTTTGGAGTAATGGGTTAGCAACTTAGGAGCCCGCTTTTATAAAATATTCATAGCGGTGATTTATGGGTTCTATAGCGTTCTGTTTGCACTTGAGAAGTTATGTGGCAGAGGACGGTTTATTTTGGGGTGTTAAGGATGATTTTGAATTTCCATAGTATTTTTTTGTTTTCTTGTTTCCTATTGTTGAATCCCATGAGATTGATATTTTTTTTTTATATTTTTGATTCTACAAGGGGAGAGAATCTTCCAACGCTGTGGCCTCCAAAGAGCAGCCGATAGTTACCGTGTCCCCTGGTGATGATCTCCTCCTTCAGGTCGGGCCCCGCGTGGTGCAGGATCCGCTCGCTGACCGCGTTACACTCCAGCAGCGTCTCGTCGGTCGTGTTGGTGATGATGTCAGCGTCCAGGGTCGAGATGTCGCCGTGCCTGGAACCGAACAACAACTCGAATGTACTATCACTTGTGCCACTTATGTATCCATAGCATAGTGACTGAATAAGTCAAATGGAACCGAAATATAAAACTCTACATTTTTTTGTTGTTTTCTAGGATAATCACGAATCGTCTCACACGCAAGTTTGACGACTTCCATCCACCCGAATAAGCCGGTTTCCGAAAAAGCTATAGAACCATAGACCACATTCATACGCTTCGGCAGATTATACAGAAAACCGAGGAGTATAATCAGCCACTACGTATAGCGTATGTGGACTATGAGAAAGCCTTGAATTCCATCGAGACTTGGACAGTGCTTCAGTCTCTCCAGAGATGCTGCATCGACTATCGCTATATCGAAGTGTTGAAGTGTATCTACAGCAAAGCCACGTTGTCTGTCCTATTACAGGACCAGTGCACAAAACATATCCATTTACAGAAAGGTGTGAAACAGGGAGATGTTATATCTCCGGAACTGTTCACTGCCGGTGAACGGTGAACGGCGAATGCATCACTCACCTTCGGTTTGCCGACGACATAGTCATTGTGGCGGAGTCGCTGGAGGATCTCGGTGCTATGGGATCGCAGTAGAGTTTCCCAACAGGTAGGTTTGAGAATGAACATGAACAAGACGAAGGTCATGTCAAGTGTTATGTCTCACCTGTACCGGTTATTGTTGGGAATACCACACTCGAAGTTGTTAACGAATACGTGTCTACCTGGGTCAAAAGATCCAATTTGGAAGATCCAACTTCGACAAAGAGGTCCAGCGAAGGATCCAACTCGGATCGTTCGGAAGCAGCGGCAGAAGTTCGGCAGCCTTCGAGAAACTTCGGCACATCTTTGAGTCCAAAATACTCCAATGCCTAAAGACGAAAGTCTTTTAGCAGCGCGTGTTGCCAGTAATGGCTAATGGAATTGAGACGTGGTCCTTAATTGTGGGCCTCATAACGAAGCTCAAAGTCTCTTTGTGCGACAGAATCCGTAATGAGGATATTCGCAAAATAACGAAAGTGTCCGACGTAGCTCAAAGAATAAGCAAACTGAAGTGGCAATGGGCAGGCCACATCGCTCGCAGAACTGACAACCGATGGGGAAGAAAGGTTATCGAGTGGCGACCACGAACCGGAAGACGCAGTGTTGGACGGCTTCCTACTACATGAACAGATGACCTCACAAAGGTCGCTGGAAACCGCTGGTAGCAGGTTGCGCAGGACTGTTCGTTGTGGAAATACAGGTTCGAGGCCTATGTTGACGTGGACGTCTTGCGCCTAATGATGATGATGATATTTCTTTGCCCTGTACTATCTCTGGCACAGCGCTGGTTCTCTGGTTGATGTTCCAAAGACACGAACGAAGAGGTTTGACTCTACTTTTGTGATAAGAACGTCTAGACTGTGGGTTGCCTGAGTGGGGTTTTCCCGATGGTTATAGTCTTGGTGTTTTCAAATCGAGAGTGAATCGGTTTATTCTAGGTAAACACGCTCCATCTTAGACCGCATCGTCATCGTCGCTTAACATCAGGCGAGATGGCGGTCAACTGTAAAACTATAAATGTTAAAAAAAAAACGCAAATCGGATCTGTATTATTCCCTGTATTAGGCAAAATTTGGCGGCAGAATTATTGGCAAATATGTGACATATCTCTAGAGGGACTCTAAGAGACCCACCAGTATACTGCAACACGCTGCATTAGATATTTAACATAAGGTTATTATTTTTGAGTCATACAAAAAAAAATCTATCTGACAAGATAAACAATGTTCAAAGGTTCTATAGCAGTTGGCTGCAGGTGGCATGTACCTACATATCGCTTCTGACCTATGTCTACAAGTTGTTCTCTAGAGTTATCAGAAATCGTCTCTCCCGAAGACTCGATAAGTTTCAGTGGGCATGTATTGTAATGATGATGATTTAAGATCGAACAAAAAGCCTCGCATTGCTTCCCACGATTGCTGCCTCATTAAAAACTCCTTCAGTGAATCCTTCAGTGAATGAAAGAAATATGGCCTATTTAAATATTAACCTCTATACAGCCTACAGTGGAGGAGCTTTCCGGGTATTCTTGCCACTCGGTGGAGGTCAAACGTAAGCTCTTTCGTTAGAAACTGCATATTAAACAGCAGGTCGATGAAATCTATTATTTAGGTTAATGAATGTTTAGAGAGTGCAGGCTTTCGGACGCCACCGGTTTTACTATACGATACAACACTTTATCGTACCACAAACTAAGTTGATTATTAGTAACAACACAAAATGGGTACTACAGGTGATCTTTACTAGATAACTTTTTGATCCTTAAGGGTGTATAATAATTTGCGCGGTGGTGCGCCTGAATAACTATCAAATAGATTAGACAAGTAAGACACGAGCGTGATGGCAACCAACACGGCTGGAAATACGAGTAACTATCACGGCGGTAACAATTATTTATTTGAATGTAAAGAGCTTCAAATAACTGCCTTACACAGCACTGTGCTTGTTAACTGGATATAAAGATGATAATCTTTTTGCTCAGTATTCTTAGAAGCATTGATCTTCAAACCGAAATACCATGAGATGTGTGACTATATAGCGAGCCGTGCGTTGATGGCGGGGTCGTGCGGCTAGGGCGGCGGGTCGCTGTGTGAGGTGTGACTGACCATATAGCGAGGCGAGCGTTGATGGCGGGGTCGTGCGGGTAGGGCGGCGGGTCGCAGTGTGAGGTGTGACTGACCATATAGCGAGGCGAGCGTTGATGGCGGGGTCGTGCGGGTAGGGCGGCGGGTCGCAGTGTGAGGTGTGACTGACCATATAGCGAGGCGAGCGTTGATGGCGGGGTCGTGCGGGTAGGGCGGCGGGTCGCAGTGTGAGGTGTGACTGACCATATAGCGAGGCGAGCGTTGATGGCGGGGTCGTGCGGGTAGGGCGGCGGGTCGCAGTGTGAGGTGTGACTGACCATATAGCGAGGCGAGCGTTGATGGCGGGGTCGTGCGGGTAGGGCGGCGGGTCGCAGTGTGAGGTGTGACTGACCATATAGCGAGGCGAGCGTTGATGGCGGGGTCGTGCGGGTAGGGCGGCGGGTCGCAGTGTGAGGTGTGACTGACCATATAGCGAGGCGAGCGTTGATGGCGGGGTCGTGCGGGTAGGGCGGCGGGTCGCAGTGTGAGGTGTGACTGACCATATAGCGAGGCGAGCGTTGATGGCGGGGTCGTGCGGGTAGGGCGGCGGGTCGCAGTGTGAGGTGTGACTGACCATATAGCGAGGCGAGCGTTGATGGCGGGGTCGTGCGGGTAGGGCGGCGGGTCGCAGTGTGAGGTGTGACTGACCATATAGCGAGGCGAGCGTTGATGGCGGGGTCGTGCGGGTAGGGCGGCGGGTCGCAGTGTGAGGTGTGACTGACCATATAGCGAGGCGAGCGTTGATGGCGGGGTCGTGCGGGTAGGGCGGCGGGTCGCAGTGTGAGGTGTGACTGACCATATAGCGAGGCGAGCGTTGATGGCGGGGTCGTGCGGGTAGGGCGGCGGGTCGCAGTGTGAGGTGTGACTGACCATATAGCGAGGCGAGCGTTGATGGCGGGGTCGTGCGGGTAGGGCGGCGGGTCGCAGTGTGAGGTGTGACTGACCATATAGCGAGGCGAGCGTTGATGGCGGGGTCGTGCGGGTAGGGCGGCGGGTCGCAGTGTGAGGTGTGACTGACCATATAGCGAGGCGAGCGTTGATGGCGGGGTCGTGCGGGTAGGGCGGCGGGTCGCAGTGTGAGGTGTGACTGACCATATAGCGAGGCGAGCGTTGATGGCGGGGTCGTGCGGGTAGGGCGGCGGGTCGCAGTGTGAGGTGTGACTGACCATATAGCGAGGCGAGCGTTGATGGCGGGGTCGTGCGGGTAGGGCGGCGGGTCGCAGTGTGAGGTGTGACTGACCATATAGCGAGGCGAGCGTTGATGGCGGGGTCGTGCGGGTAGGTCGGCGGGTCGCAGTGTGAGGTGTGACTGACCATATAGCGAGGCGAGCGTAGATGGCGGGGTCGTGCGAGTAGGGCGGCGGGTCGCAGTGTGAAGTGTGACTGACCATATAGCGAGGCGAGCGTTGATGGCGGGGTCGTGCGGGTAGGGCGGCGGGTCGCAGTGTGAGGTGTGACTGACCATATAGCGAGGCGAGCGTTGATGGCGGGGTCGTGCGGGTAGGGCGGCGGGTCGCAGTGTGAGGTGTGACTGACCATATAGCGAGGCGAGCGTTGATGGCGGGGTCGTGCGGGTAGGGCGGCGGGTCGCAGTGTGAGGTGTGACTGACCATATAGCGAGGCGAGCGTTGATGGCGGGGTCGTGCGGGTAGGGCGGCGGGTCGCAGTGTGAGGTGTGACTGACCATATAGCGAGGCGAGCGTTGATGGCGGGGTCGTGCGGGTAGGGCGGCGGGTCGCAGTGTGAGGTGTGACTGACCATATAGCGAGGCGAGCGTTGATGGCGGGGTCGTGCGGGTAGGGCGGCGGGTCGTCGGCGCGGCGCGCGCGCGCGTCGGGCTCCGGCGGCGGGCCGCAGTGCGCCCAGCGCGGCAGCGCCGCCACGCCGCCCGGCGCGCGCATGCGCGACCCCGGCTCTGCGGATAAAGGATCACACGTTACTACAGGACTACACTAGAGCGGGGGACCGACCGACGGGGCAATCGTGCGGGGCGAGACGCCTGAATCACGGTTCAGGGCTGACGTTTGACACAAGATTTTTATTTTTCTAATCCGTTAAAGTTAAAACTCCGTCAAAACCGCACTAAAATTAAAACCGGAAACGCAATTAAAACTCCACGAAACAAGAGTAAAACCGATTTACCTACACTCGATTTGAAGACACTAAGATTGTAACCATCGGGAATTCAGAACGCATTCCACAGCCGTTCTTATCACAAAAGTAAAGTCAAAGTCAAACCGTTTGGTTCAAATCTTTGGAAAGTCAACCATGAAACTATACAAGTAGCTTCTTCGAGTAACGAGCAGTCCAATAGAAAACATGGCCAGGTGACGAGACGAGCAGGACACGCAACATGCCTGCTTACAACAACACAGTGACACGCAGCTATTGAAACATGGAGTGTCCAAATCATTGCCTTGTAATGTCACTGGAAACATTTGCCTTTCAAATCGGAACACAGTAATGTTTCCACATTACTACTTGGCGGTTGAATAACTGGCAAAGCTGTGGTACTTCCCCAGGCAGCACAGCAAAGAATCTTATCACTATTAAGTATTTCGGGCATGGCTGCACTACCATACTCCTTGAGTATCTGTCACCGATCGATGCAGCAGACAAGGGCACGACACGTGTCAAACAAGCCCTCGCTATCAATAACAACAACACCGTATTATTATAATCTATTACCCCACCGGTACTTAATACTCACCTTACACTACCTAACTGGCTTGATAGGTATTTATTTATTGCTAATATTTTTATTCTTGCATTTGAATCGGAAAAAACACTTTTTTTTTGTTTTTTAGTTTAACCTGAGTTGTCCCACTGCTGGGCAAAGGTCTTCCCCAATTCCCTCCACATTAGCAAAATTAAAAATTATCTAGCTTTTCTTATGCATTAAAAGAACTAAGGCGTGCGTCTGATCTAAATACAGCAATAACTGCTTATAATACGTTTGCCTCATCGTGGCTCAGATACGGTTTCACTGTTTGGGGAAATAGTGTGGATGCAGACAACCTCTTTGAGGCCCAGAAAAAATGTATCCGTATCCTGGCTAATATAAAAACTCCCGACAAAGTAGACTGTTTTCACAAACCATACTTTATCAAATTTAAAAAAGTTATAATTAATTCAATATACATAATAACTGTCCCTCACTTCATTATATTTTTAGAAATAGACATTTAAAAGCTGGCAAATTGCCTGAAATAATTGAAAAAATAAATATATTAAGTGCCAAAAGAATTACATATACCTAATAGAGAATACATGCTATTACAAACTACAGGATTTTTTTCAAGATAAATTTGAGGACCTAGAAATAAGGCGATCCGTTGCCACTTTTGTCATGCCCTTATAGGGCCATATTTATGAAATGACTAAGAATACTATTAATATGTATTATAGTACATGACGCAATAAAGATTTGATTTTTTTAGGAAATACACAATACCTATAGTTGAAATCTAAATTTTTGAGTGAATTGAATGTGAATGAATTAGAGTGCAATGCAGTGCTAGGTACTAATTTGGACTCTTCAAAGTTCAACTAGCTACGTGGCACTATCGTATTGCGTACCGTCAGGGTTATGTGTTGCTTATCGCGTCTTTCTATTTTATAAAAAAAATATAACTTTGAATCGCGTTTTCGTGCATGTGTTAGACTAGTGGTTTCTTGACAAATTTGAAACGACTTCAAAGTCTTGAACATCGCCGCAAAATTGCTACCTTATCGGTTTTTTATCGGATACATTTCGGAGAGTGCGCGACTGATCTGCATAACTTAATACCACCTTGCCCTTTTTTATCGGACTGGTCGTAGCTCGAGAAAGCGTCATCGTTTCATGGTTGATGTTCCAAAGACACGAACAAAGAGGTTTGACTCTACTTTTGTGATAAGAACATCTAGGCTGTGGAATGAGCTACCTGAGTGGATTTTCCCCGATAGTTATAATCTTGGTGTCTTCAAGACGAGAGTGAATCGGTTTCTTCTAGGTAAGCACGCTTCATCGTAGGCCGCATCGTCGATTTACATCAGGCGAGATGGCGGTCAAGTGTAAACCTATTATAGTTAAAAAAAAAAAAAATTGACTATGTTTTTACTACAGAAATGCGATTCTGTAAAATATATGTATTATACAGTACCTTTGGCAAAGGGCATAACTGATTGTTTTAACACATTTAAAATAAAGTGGCCAAGTGCGAGTTGGACTCGCCCATGAAGGGTTCCGTTGCAGCAAGTAACGTTATAAACATAGTACACATAGTTCTTGTAGTTCGTTGTAACTTAGATCGAAGTTTCAATAATAGTGTATTTATGACGTACTTAAAAAAAACTACTCATCAGATCCAGTTCAAACTAATTTTCGTTGGTAGTTTACATGGTAATGTTACTTTAGAAGTTAGAGGGGGGGGGACACACATTTTACCACTTTGGAAGTGTCTCTCGCGCCAATTATTCAGTGTAGACGAAAATGATTTTAGAAACCTCAACATCATTTTTGAAGATCTATCGATAGACACCCCACAAGTGTAGGTTTGATGAAAAAAAAATTTTTGAGTTTCAGTTCTCAGTATGGGGAGCAACCCTTATTTTTTTTTTTTTTCTTTTTTTATTCAAATCTTAATGCGGTTCACAGAATACATCTACTTACCAAGTTTCAACAGTGTAGTTCTCATAGTTTCGGCAAAAAGTGGCTGTGACATACGGACGGACAGACAGACAGACAGACAGACATGACGAATCTATAAGGGTTCCGTTTTTACGTTTTACGGAACCCTAAAAAAAGAGGTTTTGTTTCAGCATATACATTTTATGTTTTTTACAATATAGCAAAGAGTAAGCAAGCTGAAGGGCAGGCCACATCGCTCGACGAACTGACAACCGATGGAGAAGAAAGGTTCTCGAGTGGCGGCCACGAACCGGAAGACGCAGTGTTGGAGGGCCCCCCACTAGATGGACAGATGACCTCACAAAGGTCGCTGGAAACCGCTGGTTGCAGGTTGCGCAGGACCGTTCGTTGTGGAAATCTAGGTGGGAGGCCTATGTTCAGCATTTGACGTCTTGCGGCTGATGATGGTGATGATAGGATAATATGGAACGTTGCTTACTAAATTGATATTAATTAATCCCACTAATATTATAAATGTCAAAGTGTGGATGTTTGGATTTTTGTTGCTCAATCACGCCGTAACGTATGAACGGATCAGGCTGAAATTTGGAATACAGTTAGATTATAGTCTGGAAGAACACATAGGCTACTTTTTATCCGGGAAAATAACGGGAGTGACGAGAACAGGAACTACGCTGGTGAACCGCGGGGCACTGCTAGTATTTTTATATGTGAAATGTGCCTACACATTTGTTAATTAAGATGCTCCGTAAATGTAAACTAAGTTGAAGAGTTTTTGACAAATAAAAAATATACCCTTGACTTTCCAAAGGTACCTACTATATATTATATTGTTAGTAGAGTTTTTATTTGACATTATTTTTGAAGTGAAAACTTCTTTAGGCGCGCTATAGACAGAATTTTCGTGGGCTGTGAAGTGGATTCATCAATCGTCACGCTTGGATATGATAAGAACGGACTTCTCGTAACTCACAAGAAGCGGCACCGTTTCACGGTTGATGTTCCAAAGACACGGACTAAGAGGTTTGACTCTACTTTTGTGATAATAACGTCTAGGCTGTGGAATGAGTTGCCAGAGTGGGTTTTCCCTGATAGTTATGACCTTGGTGTCTTCAAATCGAGAGTGAATCGGTTTCTTCTAGGTAAACACGCTCCATCGTAGACAGCATCGTCGCTAAACATCAGGTGAGATGGCGGTCAAGTGTAAACCTATAAAAGGTAGGTACCAGGGCAACAGAAACAGTAAAGAGTTTCGATATTTTGTACAACTTCGTTCCATCAGAATGTCCCTTAACATCTCCTAAGTATTTTGAAGTGAAAACTTTTTTTGGCGCGCAGCCGCGCTTTTAGACAGATTTTTCGTGGGGTGTGAATTGAATTCTAGCGTCACGCTCGGGTATGATAAGAAATATTCGGGTAAACTCGGGGCCACGGCCATTGGTCATCTAGAAATGCGTCAGCCAATGGGAAATGCTGAAAGGGATCACGGCATGACCATCTAGAAATGCGTGAGCCAATGGGAAATGCTAACGCATTTCTAGATGGCCATGCCATGATGGTCAGGCCACGCCTTCCGGTACACCCGTGTAGTTTCCAAAGTAAGCTATCAAATTCTGAGTTATAAGTTTTCACTTCTATCGGCAGTTCCTATGACTGCCAATGTTTTTTACCCGACTGCGCGACGCAAAGGAGTGGTAATGTGTTTAACAGTCTATGTATGTATGTATGTATGTATGTATGTATGTTTGTATGTTCCTTTGAAGCACTATACAGACCAAACGCCTGGGCCGATTTTTATGATTCACACGTCAATCGATTCCTCTTAATCTGGCGAGTGACACTAAAGACATGACATTAGTGTAAGTCCAATATGGCGGATTCAGGACGCCATATTGTCCAAATAAAAAAAATGAAAATCACCAAAATATGTCAAGAGGGGTATCGTTGAATAGGTATTTAAAAATAATGTTTAGCTTTCTCTCAATGTTTTTCGATTTGACTGACCGTTTAGGATGTATATTGATTAAAAGTTGAGTAACAACCATTCTCACATTTATAGGTTTTTAGGTAGCAGAAAACTTCGTATAACTAACTGTACGTGTGAATGTGGATGGACATTATATACTAATGTATCTAGTAGGCATCGATAAATCAATAGATGTGCCCTGAGCACCTTGAAATTGCGTCTCTGTATGTATCGTAAAAGTGGTTTACAAACAACCAATCTACTTGACCCCTATAATTGCTAGCGGCGAGATTTGCTGTGGTTCTACTTATTTTGGTTGTTGATAGGTTGATACCAAATAATGATAAGTAAAAACGTCCGGCGTCCACCGCGTCCTGCAACCGACTAGAACGGAAAGAGTGAGCTCACTCTTCCCAACGTTGACATGATTGCGTGCGCCGTGAAGTTTGGGATGGGGCCCATCTTGGGTTCTACGATCTATGCTAGTAGGTATATATCAAAATTTAAACGCTCTAATATAAAGACAGCATAATGTGGCGAAAATTTCACACATATATTCACACATATATAGTACCTAGGTATATTGGACTACCTTTTTTTCGTACGTGCAGGAAATGTATTTACGCATACCCTACTGCCCGGGAGACACAGCCGGGTTATGTTGCACTCTATATCATGTATGGATATGGTGCCCCAATCTACTAATAAACCTCCATGGGGTTTCAACTCTGCCGCTGATAGTGGGAACATGGAACCGCTCTCGGATTGCTCCGCCTCGGTCGCCGATCTCCAACTTCAAACGATTTAGTAGGTACTCAACGTCAATCAAAAACCTATACTAACACAAAACTATAAAAATTAGGTAATTACATGCAGTAGAAAATCCTACATATTATATCAGTAGAAACGAAGACATTTGGTCAACAACCAAAAGATGCATATTATTATGTTGAGCATATTAACATTCACAACATTGTTCATAACTAAAAAGTATAAAATAAAAAAATGTAATTTAAAAACTCAAAAACCCGACTGCGTAAAAAGTGAACCAAACTACGTACTCGCATACTAAAAAAAACCGAAAAGAATAAAACAAGCATTTAGATTTCTGGTGGTCTAGAATTCTATAATATGTTATTGTATTAATACTATTGAAATAAATACAGTATTTTCTAATAAAAGAACATTACAACTGTACAGTCGGGATCCATTGAACAATTACATTGTATGTCGAATAATAATGGATCCCGACTGTACAGTTGTAATGTTCTTTTATTAGAAAATACTGTATTTATTTCAATTACCCGACTGCGCGACGCATAGGAGTGGTAATGTGTTTAACAGTCTATGTATGTATGTATGTATGTATGTTTGTATGTTCCTTTGAAGCACTATACAGACCAAACGCCTGGGCCGATTTTTATGATTCACACGTCAATCGATTCCTCTTAATCTGGCGAGTGACACTAAAGACATGACATTAGTGTAAGTTCAATATGGCGGATTCAGGACGCCATATTGTCCAAATTAAAAAAATGAAAATCACCAAAATATGTCAAGAGGGGTATCGTTGAATAGGTATTTAAAAATAATGTTTAGCTTTCTTTCAATGTTTTTCGATTTGACTGACCGTTTAGGATGTATATCGATTTAAAGTTGAGTAACAACCATTCTCACATTTATAGGTTTTTAGGTAGCAGAAAACTTCGTATAACTAACTGTACGTGTGAATGTGGATGGACATTAGATACTAACGTATCTAGTAGGCATCGATATAAATCAATAGATGTGCCCTGAGCACCTTGAAATTGGTAATAAACTGCGTCTCTGTATGTATCGTAAGTGGTTTACAAACAACCAATCTACTTGACCCCTATAATCGCTAGCGGCGAGATTTGCTGTGGTTCTACTAATTTTGGTTGTAGACTCCGAATAATGATAGGTAAAAACGTCCGGCGTCCACTGCGTCCTGCAACCGACTAGAACGGAAAGAGTGAGCTCACTCTTCCCAACGTTGACATGATTGCGTGCGCCGCGCCGTGAAGTTTGGGATGGGCCCATCTTGGGTTCTACGATCTATGCTAGTAGGTATATTGGACTACCTTTTATATGCAGTAGAAAGTCCTGCATATTATATCAGTAGATACGAAGACATTTGGTCAACAACCAAAAGATGCATATTATTATGTTGAGCATATTAACATTCACAACATTGTTCATAACTAAAAAGTATAAAATAAAAATATAATTTAAAAACTCAAAAACCCGACTGCGTAAAAAGTGAACCAAACTACGTTCTCGCATACTAAAAAAAACTGAAAAGAATAAAACAAGCATTTAGATTTCTGGTGGTCTAGAATTCTATAATATGTTATTGTATTAATACTGTTGAAATATATACAATATTTTCTATTAAAAGAACATTACAACTGAAGAGTCGGGATCCATTATTATTCGATATACAATGTAAGTATTATTTGACTGCCCTCGTGGCTTAGTTGGTAGTAACTCTGCCTGCGAAGCCGAGGGTCGTGGGTTCGATCCCCACCCAGTGCAAATATTTGTGTGATGAATTCAAATGTTTGCACTGTGTCTGGGTGTTTATAAATATGTATAATAAGTATGTATTTAAAACTATATAAGTATTATATCAGCTATCTGGCCGCCATCATACAAGCTTTGCTTAGTTTGGGGTCAGATGGTGTTGTGTGTGAATTGTCCACCAATATTTATTTATTTATTATTATTTATTTAATTGTTCAATGGATCCCGACTGTTCAGTTGTAATGTTCTTTTAATAGAAAATATTGTATATATTTCAACAGTATTAATACAATAACATATTATAGAATTCTAGACCACCAGAAATCTAAATGCTTGTTTTATTCTTTTCAGTTTTTTTTAGTATGCGAGAACGTAGTTTGGTTCACTTTTTACGCAGTCGGGTTTTTGAGTTTTTAAATTATATTTTTATTTGATATTATTTTATTATGTACACAGAATAATTATCTATAATTTACAAATTGTAAGTGACGTTACCAAGTGTTCTTTTGAAATAATGGTTCGAATAAATAAATAATAAATTGAATTGAATTGAATATAGGTACTACGACACGTTGGTAGGTATAGGTATAATAAAAAGGATGTCTCGAAAATCGTCCGGTCGAATACATTTAATAATTCACAGAGTAACTGACCGGTAATTATTAATTTAAGTTCACACGACCGAACCGGACAGAATTCTCTCATTTACAAACACATGGTATACGAGTATACGATACACGAGTCTCACCAACGAAAATACAAATACGGATTTACAATTGTTATTACGGGAACGCGAAGCGGAATAGAAATACGAGGTATATTACCTATCCCTTTATTAAAGGGATTAATAAGCAAATACTTTTTATAGTGTTCGTTTTTGTAGTGTTTACCTACGTGGCTCATATATCGATACATAACTAACTTGACCAGACGTCCCATTTTTAGGACTGTCCTATTTTGTAATCACGAGTCCCGGTGCCCGCGAAATTAATTCTGGGTCGTAAAATTGACCCCTTTTTAAAATTTTGAGTAGTCCATCCAGCCAAGCCAGCCAAGATGATTTAAAAATACGTGCCAAGAGTGTCATTCGTACTTAATTTATAATCATCACCGGCCATTGGTAAATTTGTTCCCCTGATAAATACGAGGAGAAACTAACAGTAAGTAAAAAAACTTGGCAGTTATAGGAACTGCCGATAAAAGTGAAAACTTATAGCTTAGAATTTGATAGCTTACTTTGGAAACTACGCGGGTAAAACCGGAGCGCGTGGCTATGAGCATGGCCATCTAGAAATGTTACGAAAGGGAAATGCTGACGCTTTTCTAGGGCCAATGGGACATGCTGTCGCATTTCTAGATGGCCATGGCCCCGAGTTTACCCGAAGATCTCTATCATTCCCGAGCGTGAAAGCGTTAGCGTTCGCTAGAATTCAGTTCACAGCCCACGAAAAGTCTGAATGTGCCGAGCCAAAAGAAGTTTTCACTTCAATACTAACAAAAAATTACAATTGAGAGAAAATAAACTATTTTCTACAAAAAATTTAACCGACTTCAAAACCACAAATTATAGGCACTAAAAAGCGAAAAATAAACTGATATAATTATTATAAGCGCTACTCACTCATCTATTTGAATTCGGTGCCAGCAAAGTCTTAACAGGTAGTAGATAGATACTACTATAGTGGGTGTGCCCCCATACTTAAAACTGAAACTCTATTTTTTATCATTCCCTTACTGGGGTGTCTTTGGATAGGTCTTCAAAAATGACGTTGAGGTTTCTAAGATATTTTTTTTCTATGTCTATACATATGGTAAAGAAATCTTTGGAATGAACTCGGGACCATAGCCTCTGCCCACCAGTTTCACCCGCGTAGTTTCAAGTGAGCTCTATCAAATTCAGAGTTATACGTTTTCACTTCTATTGACAGTCCCTATGACTCCACTCCGCATAGTTTCCGTAATTTACTCACGATGCAAATTAGCATGTAGTCCCGACTGTAATCTAGCTGTTCCAAATTTCAACTCGTTCGGTTCAGCCGTGCAAACTTGATTGTGCGATATGCATCGAGCATGCATGCAGCATCCAAATTCTCGCGTTTAATATTAGTAGTATCTGCATGTCATAGCGTAACGGCGGAGCGTAGCCAGTATTCCATAAATCGGTTTTAGAACAGCCTTTTGCTGATCTCGCCTGACCTACTTCTGTAAAACTCGTGGTTTTTCGGATCAATTCGACGTCTGATTTTCTTCCGAATCAACTCATCAATGTAGGAAATAGATAATCGACCGGGACCTGACTAAAGAGGCTCGCGTCTCAAACCTATTGTGTTGTTACCTGAGTTCAAAGGGACTAGGTTATCAAATCGGCCAGTTTTTTTTGAAGTGAAAGCTTCTTCAGGGCCCTGTGTAGTTTTGGAGGTGGGCAAAAACGATTGAACTCGCGACATTGTTACCGATATCACAATATTTAGTATGTACTTTGTATACATGTGATGTTTTGATTGTAAGCCTATGATTGATTTGTATTTTAATGAAATATGTTTGAAGCTAAATAAACATTATTTTTTTAATGTATATTCTGTATGTACGTTCAAGTTTATTCTGTCGGTACCCCCTAGCATGCACGCATAGCGAATAGCATAGAAAGTTATATTCAGCACTGTATTTATGTATACTTATATGACGTCACACGTTCTTCCTTTATATGACGTCTCGCTCATATGAAGAGGATCTGAGGGTGACAGAAGATTCATTGAAATTTCACAGCAAAAAGGGTTGTTAAAGCGATTACGTTGCATCTGATATGACCTCCCCCGCGCGCCACAGCGGGCGGCGGAGGGGGTGCGGCAGGGCTGCCAAGGGCCAAGTATTATACTTTTTATTGAAGTAATTATATTGTCAAAAAGTACGGGCATGTTTGTTTTAACAATATTTTTGTACTCGTAGCACACGAATTTTTTAAGGTATTCTACATACCTACTTTCCTTTACATACTTTCGAGGAAAGAGCTTTCAGCAACAAGGAGCAATAATAGCTCCACACTATAATTTTATTACTGCCTTTCGAAGTTGTAATAAATTATTTCATTAATATTACCATGTTCAGAATATCTTTCTTTAAGCAAGCGTAATCAATGCTTAGGAGGTTAGTCTAAAACCTCATAAGGGAGAGGCAGGGTTTAAAAATGCTTAAAAACATAAAATAAGCAATGGACGATCCTTTATCTAAAAAAAATCAAGTTGTTTTGTATATAACACACATCAAGTCCGTTATAAAAATTTTATTTTCAAGTAGATGCGGTGATAGCGCAGATAGCCTTAAATAAATAAACGAAATATCGGCACATCTTTTCTATATTACTTTGTAGTACATTTGGCAACCCTAGCCGGAGGCGAAGGTCCTATAGCCACGGGACCAGAATAACTCATAGTACCCGAGCTATGAAATAATAACTACCCACTAGCCAGGTATTTCCTCCGCGGTATACGTCGGTGGAGTGGAAACTGAACAGTGATTTGGTCTCTTTGAAGTACTTACACATGTTATACAAGCATGTATGTATGTTAGAATAGAAAATATTGTTACAAAAATGAAATTTGACTTTTTTTCATAATCTTTATTTGCGTCTATGGGTACATAAAATAGATGTAAACAGAACATTCAGAGCGCCATAATCTGCCTTACGGCATGCAAAATTACATTTTAAAATAAAATACTATTCATTTAGTTTAAAAATTGTAAACCAAAAAAATATGTTTCTTCTTGTCTTTGTCTATTCCTTCAGTTATTTTGAGGACGAATTTTTGTCCTTTTCGACTTAGATGTATGGCCTTTGTACGGGAGATGTTTCCGTGGCAGTGAGCGCGGTGGCTCGGAACTAGTCTCCTATAGACTACAAGCCCGTGAACAAAATTTACGTAGTAAATGAACCACCAGGAGACCTATGTAGGTTGATAGAAGGGTATAAAGTAATAAGATTCAGCACTATGCCGTCACTTGTAAGCTGTCCAACCTGTAGTCTATAGTACTAGTTCATTACTATGGGAATGAAACAGAAATTAATTAATGATTCCATCTTTTATTGGCTTCCATAATCGCACCAATTACGTACAAGGCTTATGATAGTCAAAAGTCTATTTATTGCAGTCTCAATGACTGTAATTTTTTTCACAAAGTGAATCGGTAAAGACATTTGATTGGCCTCGCTACTCAATTGGTATAGTTCTGAGTATGCAATATGCATACGTACTTACATCGTGGGTTCTGTGTCTGGGTGTGTCATTGTGTTCAAAATTACGTATGTATTACACCAGCTATCTATTTGACTTCCATAGTACAAGCTTTGCTTAGTTTGGGCTGGGGCTACAGTACCATGCTGTATGTTAAATGTCGCCAATATTTATTTACGTATTTATTTTCGCCGTTTTTGACGTGTAATGAATTTAAAGAGACAACAAGATTGAGCAAACTCAGGTGTAATACTCCAGTAATCCTGAAATCACGAAAAATTTAGGAATACAGGGAAGGGATATACACATCAAGAGGAAACCGGAAAATTCCAAGAGTCATTTTTCGAGTAGGTACATCACCCGCCACACCCACAATTGGTCAGGGTGGCCAAATATGGCCTTGAGTCTCTTCTTGCGAGAGAACGCCCCCAACTCCCAGCTGTGGGGATATAAAGTGGGCCACTTTTGCGTGTGTCTGCTGCGAGTTAAGAACAGAGAAATAAACGCGTTCTGCGCAATCCTGCGTTATAACGTAACATACAATATTTGTAATAAATAATAATGAGTTATTGTGGAACAACAGGAGCTCGAGGAAAGGGCCGGGATTCCTTTCTGTGCCGCACGCAGGGTTACACATAGATGGTGCGCTTGGCGAGAGACGTAAGGACTCATTCCCTCAGTAGTGGTAGGTCTCTTTCCAGAGTTCGCCTTGGGGAGTACCACACTTTTAACGGTTATTCTACCGAGATACGGTAAAAGACGTTCAAAGGGCAATGTTTCCAGAGAAAATAGAGTGAACTGTTGTGTACCATGTTTACGCGTTCCATAAAAGACCGCATCGTCGCGTTACATCTGGCATGTTGTGTGTGAAATGTCCACGAATATTTATTTTTATTTATTATCCATTAAACAAAATAATTTAAATAACATAGTTTATGTTAACCAATTAGTTTTAATTGGCTTATATAACTTTATAAAATTAGCCTACGTTAATCACGTCATAGTGGTAAAATAAAATCTTGAAGGAAGAATAATCGGTACCCCCTACCACCCACCCCAATCCCCTCGGTTTAAACTACTACGATTGTTCACAACACTAGTATTATAATTAGGTAACCAAAGAACTAGGTTAAAGTAATGTTTTCAGTCTAAATATATTTAATTTCATAGATTTTACCATGGTTATTATTTTAAATATACTCGTACTAGAATATGTCAATTTTAAAGTTTCATAATTGTATTGTCTTTGTTTTGTAGTGACATAAATTTAACTCAAGTTTAATGAATAAATACTTAATTATGTGACATCCTGACATCCGTATAGTGCCAAGTCATTAGACTTGACTGTGAGTGTGTGTTAAGTAGCTTCGACATAATTTAATAATAATTTATTTTCTCCAAAAAAACAAAAACTGACTTCAGTTTAAAATTTAAATTCAGACACTCGTTCAAATTTCATAAGAAGTCATCACTTAGTTATCTAATATGAAAGAAAATTTAATTTTTTGCTCATTTTTCAAAAACCGCCTCACTAATTGCGATAAATTTTATATGGGACCTCTAAACTGATCTACCAAACGACCCACTATAGAATCCTTGTTTTCTCGCTTATTTGTCTTTTGTCCGTTTCGATGAGTCGATTCCGTTAACATGATCGGGAATAAAATCGTACAGTTAGAAAGCGAAATGTATGTATGTTGCATGATAATTAACACTAAAATTACAAATACCGTCGTCGTAGACCGTTTCGTCGCTTAACATCGGGCGAGATGGAGGTCAAGTGCAAACCTATAATAGGCACAAAAAATTGAATCTAACGAAGACGTTAAACTACACAAACCTAAATACTGTAGGTTTATAATTCCACGCGTTTAAGTATAAACTGACGTATTGTATTTACAATTGTACGACACATGAAGGTCTTTCGGATTAGCATACTTTTCCTGCGTATTCCGGCATAAAATTATAAAGCGGAGTTGTAGTCGTAAAACGTAATAAACCGTGCTGAGGCCGGAACTTTATGTGGCCTTTTAATATTCAGAACGAGATCAACCTGGAATCGGAGGGAAGGAACTGGAGGCCGGAGTCAGAGGCCGGGTGGCCGGAGCAGGCGGGACGGAGGGACGGACTGACGGGGGGCCGACAACACATTTCTTGATTTTATATTAAAGTATGTACGTGCATAACTTTGCCGACTTTGAATCAATTTCGTCGGAAATCAGAATGGTTTTCTTTTCGTCTTACTGTAAATAAATATGCGGTCGATACTTTTATACAACATCTAGCCCCGAAATAAACAAAGCTTGTAGAAGCCAGACATATTAACCTACTAAAATTATAAAATGTTAATGTAAGGATGCTTGTTGGTCAACACTGCGTCGGATCGTCTCAACAGATCGGGTTGTAATTTGGAACACAGTCGGATTAGTCTGGAATAGCACATATACTACTTGTTATCACATGCAAATAACGGGAACCGCGCGGGAAAACCAGCTGGGCACTGCTAGTATTTATATGACGGCTCTATAAGTAGACTCACTCACTGCCAACTTTAGTAAGTCACTAGACCAGTCATATACTCGTACATAAGTTTTAATTTCGAGGCGCTTTCGTCCACAGGGTTGTGAAGCACACATGTGTTTAAACATAAAAGGTACTCGAATACTCTTTGTTATGAACTACTACTATCAGCGCGAGCGACATCCCTAAAGTTGCGAGAAAAAATGCCGTTTCATACAAATCTGCCTGCGGATTCGAGAAATTGTCGGAGATTAGATTCTTCTTCGCTATTTCGAGGTTGTTCATAGTAAAACTATTTCCGGTCTTCTTGGGCTGAATTTTATATTGTAGGTACTGAAATCGTATTTAACAAACTTTAAAAATAAAAGGTTGGTAAAAATTACGATGGAAGCATAACACTTTTGATTACATACAGGTGTTCTACGTATTTTCGTAAATTAATCGGTATCGGTTCAGCAGTTATTTAACATATTAACATAGAGATATTATTGAACGACAACGTTGAGTTTGATTTTCCTGTGATAATAATTTAAGTTTGCAACTATGTAGGAGGGTACATTGAAAATAATTACACAAATTTATTTCTATAAAAAACGCGTGAACGCAATGGACTGAGAGAATATAAAAAAAATGGTTTAAGATATTTTGCATGCTTCATAAATATGTATGTGTTTACAATTTAAGTAAATTTTATTTCAGCTACTAATCTGGTACTAATAAGATATGTCTCCTCACTTTATACAATAGTTCTCGTAGTAGTAGTTAACAGTTAATAAATTAGCAGTATAGGGGCAAAACAATCAATAATAGTAAATTACTATGTTGTTACTACGAAGGTAAGTATCTTCGTTCTAGAGCTTTGAACGTCATGAAACCATCGCTTTTCCGAGGTACGAGCACGAACAGTACTTACAGTAGCTACAAAAAAATTCTCAACATCATACCAGTTGAAATACCATTGACAAATGAAGCAACAAATCAAGTTTACATAAACATCAAGGAGGTAATAAACCGCCTCCACGTCCCGACGCAGCCAGCTCCGACCCCCCGGCGGTCCCTGGTACAGCACCGAGCACGAAGGTCGCCGATAACTAACGTTACGTAAGCACGACATAAAAACCGACCCCAGAAAGTAAATTTCACTCATTACGTTACGTGACATCTGTGCCTTCGCGACCTCCAAACAAAACGGGTTACCACACATAAAACACACATACACAAATAAGCAATAAATACGTGTACACGGTCAGTATTCCACCACATACCTAAGACAGTCATCCCGGAAAATCGAAAGCACAACTCTTTCCACCTGAATGGGGAGATGTGAAGCGAATGCGAGCGGCGAGCGCACGTCCGTCCGCGGCGGCGGCTGAACAATGTGTGACCTCGAAGGGAACAGGAAGGAAACACACCCCCGGGGGGTCGCGCGGGGGGCGGCGGGCGGTGACGTCACACGGTCGACGACCCTCGAAGTGGGTCATCAGGCTCGAGGCATCGTGGGGGAGGACTCGTAACGATCGCATCGTTACACAATCTAACGTGGTTTGACTATTTTGCACTCATTAACAGCCTCCGCGGCTCGCGGCTCGAGCCATTGACGAGTTCAACGAACGTGCGGTTCGGTAATCTACATAGTTGCGTTCACGAGTATGTGCGTAATTACGGTTAAAAGTGTAGGGTAGTAAGGCTCTGTGCTTTCTACGCTGACCCAAATTCCAGTACCCAGTACGGCTATTGAATTTATACGATGCAAAATGCCACAGGTTCGTCTAAAAATAATTGTCATTCATAGGGGCTGCCGATTGAAGTGAAAACTTTATACTTAGTCTGCTATTCTATGACTTAGTTAGAGCGTCTAACGCGCACTTCTTGCTCAGCTGCTCCGCCACCGCTCTGACACAACATTAGCATGTCGACGCGAAAACATATTTTCCCCAATCAAAAAGTGCTTAATGCGCCCTAAGAAGTTTTTACGTCAAATGTTGTACAGTACAGCTGAACAAACGTACTGACTCGGTGATGTAGTCATCACTCGCACGGTTCACCGCTGGATTGAGGACATCACACGTTACACAGCTGTATTCACTGTAGTGAGTTCGAATGTCACGTTTGTATAGAACAGCTGATTCTGTTGACAATTTTATTATTGGAAGTAAATTTAATTTCCGTCCGTACCTATCTCAATTTAAACGGACGTTTGATAACTAACTGCATTTATGAGTATTTAAGTGAAGTTATTATTTTGGAGTTGTTAAGCAAAACGGCCAACGGAAAGTGTCTGGGAGTATTGGGACCTTGTTTTTAAGGATATTGCCTACAACATACGTGAAAATCACTTATTAGAAAATATGTAAGACGTCAGATTACTAACGAACCTTACTTAACCAACAGCGTGATTATTATCTGATGGTGTTGACAATTTTACGGTGACTGATACAAATACAAATCTATACTAATATTATAAAGCTGAAGAGTTTGTTTGTTTGTTTGTATGTATGATTGTTTGTTTGTTTGAACGCAAGGATCTCTGGAACTACTAGTTCGAATTGAAACATTCTTTCTTTGTAGGATAGTCCATTTATCGAGGAAGGCTATAGGCTATTTAGCATTACGCTACTATCAACAGGAGCCGAGCATGAATGAAAAATGTAACAAAAACGGGAAAAAATATTGGTTTTTGACAGGTCGCGGTCGCGGTCGCGGCGCGTACTGGCGCCCATACAATTCCATAATGTCAAGTGCCTGTCGCGGTCTCCGGTCTCGATCTCCGGTCGCGGTCTCGCGTCGCGGTCGCGGCGCGAACCGCTACCTTTAGAACCTAAACTAACCGAATTTGTTCAACATTTTAATTGGCACGCCCAATTTTCGATAGATGGCGTAGCAACGCGCGTGCGTTCATCTAGTATCTCAATAAATGTCAAAATGTCTCTCAATAAATAATCTGAGAAACTCGCTAACGTCGTATGTATGTAACTCTTTTCATTCCGCTCGCTCCGCTCCGCTCCGCTCCGCTCGTCTCCGCTTCGGTGGAAGCACATGTATGAAAATCATCGTTACGAGTATGTCCGTAATGGGTCCGTTCCGCTAGCACTGAAAAGCGGTCATTAAATTGTAAAGCTGAAGAGCTTGGCACACGCTAATCTCAGGAACTGCTGGCCAAGTTTTGAACACTATTTCCCCGTTGGTTATACGTGATAACGTGATCCGTGAGTACTATGGGCTGTATATTTACCACGAGCGAAGGCAGGGCTGACCGCTAGTATTAAGTATATTATGTAATAATATACCTTAGTAAAACAAAGCTTAATGGAGCGGGTAAAACCACGGGGCACTGCTATGAGAACAACATAAGCAGTTTTTGTGATCAGACTGTTGAATTTAGGCCTCGTAAAAAGACTAGAATCTACCGAACTGGTTGACCAGTTCGGTGACATACTACATACTAAACGGTGCTCAAGCACCGTTTAGTAGATGTCTCGTGTACTCGAATGATGTCGTTCTTGGTACGAACCGGTTTCCTCGTGATTTTATTTCATCAGAAACTCGAAATCGTTAAGAATCCAGTCTACTAGGGATTAATTGTGCCCGCTACTCACCAGCCAGGTCTGCAGCTCCGTGTTGGGGTATAATATGAGAGCTATGTTACAAATTTTCAGCTTCCCCCAAATACCTACCCAACATTTGCTGCCAGCTCTCGGAATAATAGAGATGCGTGACAGACAAAGGCGTAATAACACTAATAACAAACTGCGTTGCACCGGAGGCTACGTTTCATTGAATGTGTACTACGGGTGACCTCGCTAGCAAATATTTAAACAAAGGGTAAACCACTAACTACCTTGATGGTATGTTACCGAGTGCTCTAATTTAAACTGCTCTACTGTTCCGTAAATTAGCTGACGTTCCGCGACGAAAACAAATGAATTATACAATAACATTATAATGCTTAAATACATATATATATGACTATGTATAAATCTCCTGTCACGATGTTTGTCCGCGATGGATTCCTAAACTACTTAACCGATTTTAAATTAAATTGGCACACCGTGAGCAGTCTGGTGCAACTTGAGAGATAGGATAGTTTTTATTTCGATTAATAGTCTTTAAATGACAATATCCGAGCGCAGCCGGAATGGGCCGCTAGTATGACTATATTTTCTTTTCTACCGCCAAGCAGTGATGTGCAAACATCACTGTGTACCGTTTTGAAAGGTTTTTTTTCAGATAAATTACAAGGTATAGAGATAAAGAATTTTAAATGTCGAGCGCAGTGCAGAACTATCCAATCATTTGGATTCTTAGTTCCAATGGCTGCGTTACATTGTGCTGTTATAGGCAGGCGTTCTACTTTTCTTTTTTTTATCGCGTATAGGTCCGCGTTTGACCACCAACTCGCCTGATGGTAAGCGACGGTGTGGTCGAAGATGACACACGTTGACCTAGAAAGTACCTATTCACTCTGACCTTGAAAAGTTCTAGATTTTATCTCTCAGGGAACAAGGAGGCCGGCAACTTATTCCACTCTAAAGCTGTACGTACGAGAAAAGTGGATTCAAACCGTTTTGAACGGATTTTGGGAATATCCAGTGAATGGGTGGTAGTGGGCCGACTTACGACTTGTCCTGTAATAGAAAGAGGAAGGCAATATTAGGTCGTGTAAATCCGCTGCACACTCTCTAAAATAAATTCTATAAAACACTGTCAGACTAGCCACTTTTCGACGACGTTCTAGGCTTAGCCGCTTTTTAGCTACTAAGTCTCTATCACCTATTAGCCGAACAGCGCGCCGTTCTACCGAGTCAAGAGCTTCCAGCTGGTGCTTTGGCGATCCATCCCATAGGTGGCAGCAGTATTCCACACTCGAGCGAACTTGAGCTTGATATAGAGCAAGTAGTTGATTCGGTGTGAAATACCGGATCCTAATGAGACCACCAAGCTTTTTTCCAGCTAATTTGGCTTTTGACTCCAGGTAGCCAGTGTAATTTAAAGTCGGACTAAGGGTCAGTCCTAGAAGGTCCAAGTGGTCTGCCAATTGTACAGGCGCATTTCAGAAAGTTGGAGATAGATAGTGTGAAGCGACACTTTTTTGCGGGGAAAAGGTATGCCTGCGTTTTATTAGCGTTGAATTGGGCTAGATTCTCATTGCCCCATTTTACTACATCGGTGAGAATCTTATCCATCCGCTCGACCATGTCCTTCCTCAACGCTTCAATTTCCGCCTCGCCAGTTCTTGCATTGGATATGTATGATTCTACAACTGTGCTGTCGTCTGCATACCCAAAGATACCAGGCTTAAGCAGATCGTTTATGTGCAGCAGGAATAAATTTGCAGAAAGAACTGACCCCTGAGGTACACCGCCATTGATTGCCATTAAATCGGACGAACATCCATCAACGACTACTCGGAGTGATCGTTCCCTCAGGAAGGCCGCAATCCATGTACAAAAACTGGACGCTTAGCAATAAGTCCCTCGTGCCAAACTATATCGAAGGCTTTAGAAATATCAAGAGCCAAGAGCAAGATCTTTCTATAGCCTCTACTTACCATTAGGCAGATATCCTGCTCATCCCGTGGCTCTAAAAAACATATAAAAAATTGGCAGTCATAGGAACTGCCGCTAGAAGTGAAAAGTTATAACTCGGAATTTGATAGCTCACTTTGGAAACTACGCGGGCGAAACCGGAGGGCGTTGCTAGTCTGGAATAAATCGTTAAAGCATTGTCGTCTGAATAAGTCTTCCAAGGACGACCATGTAGACTAGATGGTCATACTTCTAATCATACACTGCTAACACATTTCTAGATGGCCACGGTCCATGGTTCCGAAGCCGAGGGCCGTGGTCCGGAGTTCACCTGAAGATTTCTTTCATTTACGAGCGTGATCTCAATTCACAGCCCACGAAAAATATGTGTGGGGAGCGCCAAAAGCAGTTTTCACTTCAGAAATCACTACGACTTCGTTTTTCCGAAGTCGCGCCTGGCCTCGGCGTCGCCGCCGCGTCGGCACTCGGCAGGGATACAATCAAACTACAGAAATAAACGCGAAGGTTCTTCGAAGCAAACTCGCTTCAACTGTTCAAATTGTAGTTATAGAAAGTCGCAAACAGCGCGGATACGCGACGCTCGAACCTGTGTTCTGCAAAACGGGAGGAAACTTTGCTTTTCCTATTTAACTTCATACCATTATCTAAGTAAAAATACATGTTCGCGTTACCATTGCCGCGAGCTCAGGGTAGTTGGGGATGTGCTTGCTAAGAGGTTATCAACTCACTATATCTGTGGTACAGTAATACAATAAAAAACGTAAGTATCTGCTGAAACGAATTATTGAAGAGGTATATAACGAGAGATAATTAGAGAAGATATTCACAAAAAAAAATTGAAATTTAGTCGAACGTCTGCGTTTAAATTTAAATAGAAGTTGGTTAAGTTTTTTCATTTCAGGATACTTGCACCTCGTTATAAACGTTGTTCTTGATGATGCTTAGAAAGCGACCCTTTCGACTTAGTACTTACGAATTAGTGTACGTAGTGTATTTCAAACTATTAATTTGGATCCATCGATGATTAATCGTAATATAATTATGATCGATGACCGTAATAGATGTTGGCGTGTTCAGCATCTATTACGACCAATGACAGCTGTTTCTTTATCTATACAATTGTATTTTTTATTGTAGAAAATTTAATTACTGGACCAATGTTAAGCGGCGATGCGCTGCGATAGAGATAGAGCGCGTTTACCTAGAAGAGTATTTTCAATATCAAGATATTATTTAAAAACTACATTAAAATATTATAAAAAATCTAAATCTAGACAGCCGCCGGCAGCGGGGCAGAGCCCAAGCTACCGGTGGTTAGGGCTGCAAAGTAAGGAGCCTCCTGACGATGCGAGCTGTGTCGAGGATGGCCGCCTCGTGCAGTCGTGCATGTGCCCTTTGCCGACATACATAACTATCGGATTTTTTTAATTCACGTATTTATTTCATTTCTTAAGCTTAAGTTTTTACAATATTATATATAAAAAACATTGTAAAAACTTAAACCTAGATAGCCGGCAGCAGCGGGGCAGGGCCCAAGCTACCGGTGGTTAGGGCTGCAGATCGAGGAACCTCCTGACGATGCGCGCTGTGTCGAGGATGACCGCCTTCTGCATCTGACCTTTGATCCAACCGTCTAACGAAAGTCTCTTGAGATGTTGGTCGAGACTTTTCGCTATAAGGCCGTTTGCCGACATAACTATTGGGACTATGATCGTCGAATCAATATCCCACATGACGGTAACCTCATGAGCAAAGTCAAGGTACTTGCTAAGCTTGTCCTTTTCAGCTTTCACGAGGTTCTTGTCATGTGATGTCTTGTCACGGTGATGTCGACGGTCGACGATCACAGCCGTTGAGACCGGTCTACCAGCACGATACCAGGCTTATTGGCGACAAAAGTCCTGTCCGTGATGATAGAGTAGTCCCAGTAGGGCAACACACGACCATTCTCGAGAACTGGCAGAGGTGCGTACTTATAGTACGGCACTCGACAAGGCCGTGTCGAAGAGCAAGTTGCTGGTGGATGATCCTGGCTACTAGGTTATGTCTGTGCAAGTACTCGCCGTTGGCAAGATGCGAACAACCGGAAATAACATGACGAAGAGATTCACCTGGACGGCGGCATGCCCGACAAATGTCGACCGTACCGTCCTTCATTATGTATTTCCGGTAATTGTTCGTCTTGATAACTTCGTCCGCAATTGCACAGGCAAAACCCTCGGTTTCTCCGAATAGGTACGAAGCGCAGCCAGTTCACCGACGCGAGCATATTCACATCGGGTCCCGTCAGCAGCTCCTTGCTCTTCCATACTTCCTTGCGATCATCAGTGCTGAGCACCGATGGTTTGCGCCAGTTCTCGTTTGCCAATGAAAAAGGCGCGAAGCTCCTGTCAACTGCCACAACATCGCGATGGCCACAACATTGCGATGCATCCCGGATTCGCTGTTGCGGAAATCATTCCTGAGACTGCATACCTCGCGGTTGTGAAGGTTTTTGGCATTTAAAAAGCCTCGACCTCCCCATTTCCGCGGAATATACAGTCTCATAACAGACGACGACAATTGACGGACCTTTCTGTCCAGGGCGTCGTGCTCAGTCTGAGTCCATCTCAGTATGCCAAAGGAGTACATCAGCAGAGGCATTACCCAACCGTTGAAGACTTGCGCCTTATTACCGCCTGACATAAGACTTTTAAGTACTTTTGTCAGCCGGCAAAAGAAGCGCTCCTTTACAGATTTCTAAATGTCATCTGTTGATATACCCAATGACTGTGACATACGGAGATTTTCGTAGGCTGTCTCATCTTCGGAGAGGGATCTGAGAGTTATGGTCTCGGAAAGTTGTAAATTCTCTGAATTTACTACTTTTCCTCGCTCAACATGCATGACCGCACACTTGTCTCGGATTTTTTTATTATTATTAGCATATTTAAATAGAGTTTTTAAATAATAGCATTTCACGATATTAACTAATCTGCCAATCAGCGAAATGAAACAGCGAGTTGGTACGAATCCGTCATCGAGCAAGGTAAAGCAATCGAGGTAAGCAAATTTTTGTGAATATTTCTGTAACCGCTACCTCCTTTTCGATATAGTTTATATGGAACCACCTCTAAAGTATGATCTACCAAACAAAAAAAGAATCATCAAAATCGGTTAACTATTGGCGGAGCTATCGCATAATTAAAAAAAAACTTAAAGCCTAATGAATTTAGATCCCCTTCTTTTTTTGAAGTCGCTTAAAATCAACCGCTTTTGATGTGCACGTTTTCATCAAATGTTTTTTGTAAAACTTACGTTTTTAATGGTAACCCAATTTGGAAAATATTTTATTTACAACTTTGTTTTTAGTCTTCGAGCTCTTAAAATATTTTTGTTTTGAAAACATTCGAAGTCTCGTGACCGCGTTTATTTTTATTTTTTTAAATCATAATGCAAACACTGAAAGCCGTATTTTAAAGCCTCCATGTCATCGGCCTTTCGCGTGCGGAACGAATGGGGTGATACGACGGTCACTGAAATGACATTTCGCGTTATCGCTATATTCAAGTGCAAAAGACAACAAACGATCATTGAACAATCCCGTCATGGGTAACACGTAACACTCGTTGGACGTAACTTCATAACAGTAAACACACACAGACACATGGACAACAAAGAGATCGTAAAGCGTCGCCGTGGAGCGAAACAATGGGTGGTTTAAAGGATGATCTAAAACACGGAGTTCTGTTCAAGGCTGAGGAATCAAGAGATTCAATGTTTATTGCAGCGAAAGTCGCATTATAAGACGTGGGGCACAATACCTGAGAGTTTAACCCATATTTTATGTACTAAATTATCGAACGGATTTTCTACACTGCAAAATAATAATTTTAATTCATATTATAATTTTATTGCCCTTTTCACACTAGACGGAGTCTGCACAGGGCATATCCCTTTTCACGTAAGTACCTAATGTATGCACAGATTTTTTTTCTGTTATATTTAACCTAACAGCTCATGAAGTTTTGTTAGAAGAAATACAAAAAAATAATTGTTCGACTCAGTTTTTCTTTTACTCGGTACAGAAATATTTTTACTCGCACTTTTCGGGTTTGGGGGTTATGTCAGACTCGATACCACAAGTGGTGCATCTACCGGCTCAAACCTCTATGAGATGTCATTTTGCTGCATACGGCGGGAACGCGGGACTGCATTCCCATTCCTCCGCGAACCCGCCGCGGCTTGCCTGTCTGCGGCTGTGAGGCCCTCCTGTGAGGCTCACCCCGTCACCGGCGCAAACGGACCCAAGCCACGCCGTGATCACTTCGGGGACCGAACAGTAAGTGGGCACCAGACGGCCCACTTACTGATTTCCCTCCCTTGGTTCCTTTGCCGCTGATCATGTGTAACAATGTTTTTTTGTTACAGCTTATCTACGAACATAAATATGCATTTGTCTATCTCGAAATAAAAAGCATGCTTTGAAAAAGACAAACCATTTACACGCTAGACATGACAGTCAAGGGTTAACTTTAAAATCTTAATCAATAAGTAGTATGATATGTAATGAAAGGTTAGTTTTATCTAAACGTAGCTGCTCGTGTTTAAACAATTTTTAATGAACATTTACAAACCACGTTTCAGAACTTGCACCGGTGTGTACACGGGCCAAGGTTTTATAAGTTCTCAGTAACGCAGATAACGCTGATAAGAGGGATAATTTATTCGCAATAAAGGTTTACAAGTGTGTGGAAACGTAGACGGGGAAATACGAGGCTTCACGAGCATGTACATTGTACAATCCGAAACAATGAACTCCATTTTACAATGTTCTTTGTGAAGATTATAATGTTTGGGAAAATGTTCAATTTTGCCATGTAAAGTGTTAGACAGACTGACACACCGACCACCGTAATCAATCAATAACATTTTATTTTATATGTTCGTGGTTCATTGCATGCACCGTATCGCATTTGATCTATTTTTACCCGACTGCGCGACGCAAAGGAGTGGTAATGTGTTTAACAGTCTATGTATGTATGTATGTTTGTATGTTCCTTTGAGGCACTATACAGACCAAACGCCTGGGCCGATTTTTATGATTCACACGTCAATCGATTCCTCTTAATCTGGCGAGTGACACTAAAGACATGACATTAGTGTAAATCCAATATGGCGGATTCAGGACGCCATATTGTCCAAATTAAAAAAATGAAAATCACCAAAATATGTCAAGAGGGGTATCGTTGAATAGGTATTTGAAAATAATAATTAGCTTTCTCTCAATGTTTTTCGATTTGACTGACCGTTTAGAATGTATATCGATTTAAAGCTGAGTAACAACCATTCTCACATTTATAGGTTTATAAGTAGCAGAAAACTTCGTATAACTAACTGTACGTGTGAATGTGGATGGACATTATATACTAATGTATCTAGTAGGCATCGATATAAATCAATAGATGTGCCCTGAGAATCTTGAAATTGGTAATAAACTGCGTCTCTGTATGTATCGTAAGTGGTTTACAAACAACCAATCTACTTGACCCCTATAATCGCTAGCGGCGAGATTTGCTGTGGTTCTACTTATTTTGATTGTTGACACCGAATAATGACAGGTAAAAACGTCCGGCGTCCACCGCGTCCTGCAACCGACTAGAACGGAAAGAGTGAGCTCACTCTTCCCAACGTTGACATGATTGCGTGCGCCGTGAAGTTTGGGATGGGGCCCATCTTGGGTTCTACGATCTATGCTAGTAGGTATATTGGACTACCTTTTTTTCGTACGTGCAGGTACGTGATAGTGGGAACAAGGAACCGCTCTCGGATTGCTCCGCCTCAGTCGCTCATCTCCAACTTCAAACGATTTAGTAGGTACTCAACGTCAATCGAAAACCTATACTAACACAAAACTATAAATATGAATTACATGCAGTAGAAAATCCTACATGTTATACCAGTAGAAACGAAGACATTTGGTCAACAACCAAAAGATGCATATTACAACTGAACAGTCGGGATCCATTATTATTCGATATACAATGTAATTGTTCAATGGATCCCGACTGTTCAGTTGTAATGTTCTTTTATTAGAAAATATTGTATTTATTTCAATAGTATTAATACAATAACATATTATAGAATTCTAGACCACCAGAAATCTAAATGCTTGTTTTATTCTTTTCAGTTTTTTTTAGTATGCGAGTACGTAGTTTGGTTCACTTTTTACGCAGTCGGGTTTTTGAGTTTTTAAATTATATTTTTTTATTATGGTGCATAGTTTCAAGTCTGACAAGAACAATTTATTAGTCAAAGAAGTTGTTTTGGGTTATTTTCATTATTAATCCAGCTGATGCTGCTGATGATTCAGTCAGCATCATTCTTTGTTAATTTGTATTTATTGCCCAGCTATTGCGGTTCCAGGGACACAGCATACAGCGCTTAATAGAACTAACAAATAGATGGGCTGATAAACACAGATCTACACCGGAGGTTTGGTACATTAAAAACGGATTTGAAGTTTTCGATACATACTCTAAAACGAACAGAAAGACGGATAAAGTCATATTAATAAAAAATAATTCGATAATAAACAATAAGAAGACTGAACATTAAAAACAGTTCGATTTGGCACCGGACGGACAACAGCCAGCCATAAAAGGTGACTAATGTACATAAAAACCGCGCAGAGGCCAGTAGTGGATAACTATTCGTTTTTATACTCTTGATAAACAGACAAAGGTCTCGGACGTTTCACTCGACACTCGTACCTAAGTGCCTGCTAGGAATTTGTAGAAACTCGTGACGGACTATAGGGTAAACTTCTTTTGTAAAAAGATTGAAAAACAAACAGACCATCCGTGTGATAGTGTACTCTACATACTACAGACCGCTATCTGCTACGGTCGGGAGTTGTACGAATGTTTCAAGGCATTCGTTAAAGGTTTCACAGCAAACACCTTAGAAGGAAGGACATTTGCACCTCTCATGTAATTTTAGTAAAAACACGATTTTGCTACTTTTTACTATCGAAAACCTGTCAAAAATGGAAAATATATGTACAATGTTTTTATAAATAGAGTATCTGAGTTAGGCCCTGGACGAACAGTCGGACGGACGCACATTGCAACTCTACAAAGGTTTCTAAATGACTACGGAACCCTAGAAACGATCGTTCCAAGCATTATGGTCTGCCGCCACGTGAAAACCACAAGGTTATACTTATTAGTCGTTAAATCGGTGAAGTAACGAGGTGTGGCGCTGCGACAGACAGCCCGCGCCGCCGGGCCCGGGCTGTGGCCGCCGCCGCCGACACCACAAACACACTGACACTGATTGAACATTTTTTTACATGTGGGTTTGTGCATCACGCTACAATGTGGCTTACAGGCTTACAGACGGCCACTGTAACTCCCCGGAGTCCCTTCTATCACAACGAAATTACCAAGGACCATCGGTCGTTGGCGCTAGTGCTTATAAGAAATAGGTTTATTCTTGATTTCAAAACACCCTTATTGTATCCAAAGAAAAGCTCTAATTGTTCAACTCGGCAAATTCTTCGAAGTATAATCCGAATATCCAAAATGTCTTCAATACTAACAGACGCACAGTTCTCCCATTGCTTAGGCAAATTCATACAGATAATAAATGCGTAGGTATCGGTGGAACACGGACCATTTCAATAAAAACTTTAACTACTTTTATACGAAAATCATTAATTTTGCCAGTAAAATTGATTTATACCCAAATACATCGACTGGCTGAAAGCGTCGCTACTATGGCATTCTGCAAAGCAATTCCAATTAACATCGTTAGTTTCTCTTTTGCATAAATCTTGCGTTATGTTGGTACCTGCTGGAGCCACTCGAATATTGGGATGCATGGGTGATGAAACTTGTTTTGTTTGTTACAAACCATTACAAAAACAACATTTAAAAAAGTGCATAAAAAGACAATTTGGTTTGGATTTCGGAAACGTTATTTTGTTTATATCCTGTATTTTGTTATCAGTTTAATGTGAAAAAGGAACAAAGACGCTGAATCCGGCGAGGAGTACCGCCACGGTGGAATCGACCGGGGCCTTGACCTTGAGGAACAAAACGAAGCGAGCAGAAACATGACCGTATTTATTTAACAGTCCGTGCCCCATTCAAAGACCGATTCATTCCACATTGACCCAGCAATTTAAAAGTTAATTCAAAGTTACGCCGGTTTTCTACTGGACGAAACTTAGTACTAAGTATTTTTTTGCCTGTTTTGTATCGAATAAACAATTAGCCAACAGTTCGTGATCAGGCTGTATCAGAAACAATTCAGAAGTAACAGGTTCGTTATAGACCCCTTGCCCACATAAAGGCAATAAAATATATCAAGTCTACAGAAAGACAGACAGAAAGCATGTGTTTTCTCTTAATTTTAAGAGAATCTTAATCTCATTCCACATTCCCACATGATGGGAATTTCGTGGGACATAAAGTACAATGAACAATGAGCGGTTCGATGGACGCGCGCCGACCGCCGACCGCCGCGGCGGTCGGCGGTCGTTAGATCTCGTTAGATGGTCGGCGCGCCGACCATCTAACGAGATCTATTGTTTTGAGCAATACAAACAGTGTGTATCTATCTATGAGTAAACTCCATTCATCAGCATGCGGGGTGCCGGGTGGGATATTGACATTACTGTTTCTATTCGAGCAGTATCTGATTCTGTCGTGTGACAGCCAGCATTGGAATGTAACTCGAGACGATATGAATGCTGTTGCAAGTATACATACAGGGTTGCACTATATGTATGCAGTAATTCGAATGGGTCATGTAATCATTATGAATACATTTACTAAGTACAAATCCTGAAATCTCGACAGGTGCATAAGTTCAGTTGTTTCTTGTTCATTTGCTTTTGGATTCGGCAAAATATTTGGGAACAGCTAATCAGCCATACAATAATTATATCTGTTTTATTTTATCGGATATCTAATTCGTGTGCGGTATACCTAATTAATACACCTAAGTCATGTGACGATGCATCACTCCATAATCAATCACCAATCAAACAAAAATCAGTCGCCGTGGCCAAATTCGACCTAGAATACATCGATTGGTTTTTTGTAAGTTCGGAAACAGGTATTATTATGTAGCACTTTCACATTATTCGGTACAAACACACTTAACTCCTAGAAATGCGGTAGGCTGCAGGGGCCCACTTCCACATGTCCCCTACCAAAACCAGTAAAAATATTACAAAGTACTTAGTTGTGTTAAATTCGCATTTCACAGCATTAACATTTTAATAATTAATTAAAGTCAATAATTTGTTCTAATATAATAAAGCTGAAGAGTTTTTTTTGTTTCAAACACAACGACACTATTCTATTACCTTCACACTTATAAGTTTTCTAAATAGGAAATCGAATCAAGCATACCGTGCGTGCAATATCTATGGCCACAGTATAATTACCAAGCGATGCATGGATATTCACAATGAGATAACCTACAGTCATCTTTGCAAGCAGTATTGATGTATTGTGCTTCTGTTGTGAACATGGATACAGCAAACATACAGCAGCGGAACCGTTATTTAGTCAAATGTATAACAAAGTAGATCAATACTTTCGTTCTTAAGGTTCCTAGAGAATTTAACTACAACATATTTCTGGTAGCCAACACACTTACTTCTCAAAAAAGTCCAAAACCTTATAATAGTACGGACAATTCACAAATACGTATGCCATATTCCAAGGTAAGCCGGCTAAGGGCCTCGTAAATCGTCCGGATTATACTCCCGGGGAGAGTGCAGCCGGCAGCCGAGGGAAAGCAGAAACCGATATTTCTCGTTAAATGGTTGCCGAGGCGCGGGTTGCGTGCTCGAAGCCCTTCGGGTATTACAAATCGTTTAGGTATTTCGGAGGAGCATTAGACCGGTGATTGATGCCGCGTCCATTACCCTGCTGCTTCGTGTGTATCGACCAGCCGTCGGCCGTCGGCATGCCATCCGGGGACCGTGAATACTAATAAACTTTCGAAGACAAAAACTGCTCATATTATTTTACTGTGCGCTCGGTTTTTTATTCGATGCTTTGCATGATTCAAGAGTAGTATACTTGTAAATAACTTGAAATATGACACAGGGTGTAAAATTATCAATTAATATTTTGAGAAGGCGTTTCGTTAAGTTTAGTGAAATCCGTGTTTAGTGAACAAGGACAGCGCCTCATAATTTGATAGGAAAACCCACAATTTCACTATTACACTTCCTTTAGGGAATAGAACTTTTCTAAATTCTACGCGAACGAAGTCACGACTACATATTACTATAACGATATTGAGAATTATAACTACAACGTAGGTAAACAGAGGAATGTGAAAATGTAGACAATAGACATGTCTCTGGAATAGAGCTTTTCGACAGATGGACAGTAATGGTGTTTTTTTTTGTTTGAAAGCTGACATTATGAAGATAGTTCTTAGCTTTAATTAGTAGCGGGGGTTAGTTTATGTATATTGTCGATGTCGTCCTCGTCTATGTGGACACAAGTAATAGCCGCCGCTCGCCGGTTTCACAGAACCGCGCGCGCTAACAGGTAGCGTAAATGGACAAGTAGGTGGCATAGGACCATAGAATAGATAATATAGATAGGACCGATCGTACAGATTTGGCGCTTTATAAACGCCGATTTAAATACTATGAGGCAACATATGTATGCGCCCTTTTTACCGATAACTAACTATACCATCCGCGCGTTGTTACGCCACTTGTCGAACATTGGTCGTACCATCGCAGAAACCTTATTTGGCTCATGCACAACAACTTTGATAAAGACTGTACGAGTCCTTGTTGACGCCGTACACTAAATATGATGTTTGCTTGATGAGGCAGGAAAATAAAACTAGAGAACTTGATATCACTACTTTTCGTGAACTGATGGATTCGGTGCGAATGTGCAGAATGGCGGAAAGTGTGTAATGTTAATGTGACAAAATGTATGATGATTGTTCGTACAAAGATCATCATATTATGATCAAATGGATAGTTAACGATTCTATAAAGGACATACAGACTAACATTGCATTTTATTCATATAGATAGGTTTGCACTAGACCGTCATCAAGACATCACGCTAGACATTCAGCCCCACAGCAGTTTACGATGGAGGTCATCAAGACATTCAGCCCCACAGCAGTTTACGATGGAGGTCGCGGAAGAAAATTATTCTCTTGAATGACTCTTGGTTTGAAGACACTACACTGTTCCCGTAAGGCAACGCATTCCTAAGTGCAGTTGATTACGAAATAGTGGAGTATTTATGAGTCCGTTGATTTTGGTTTTTGGATAAAACGCTAGTTTTGCGGGCGTTAGACGCGCGCCAAACGCTTAATGTGGACACGGCGTTACGGGTGACATCAGCTGTGAATTCGATACAACTGTGACTAACTTTGCGTCTTGGATTCGGTAACGCTCCGCTAAATCTAAACTTAGATTTATATGAACCATCACGCTATATCGAATAAGTACCTACACCATGTTATCTTACTAATCCTATTAATAGTTTAAATGTCAAGTTTGGATGTTTGTTGCTCAATCCCGTCGGAATGTCTGAACGGGTTGAAGTTTCGAACAGAGTTCGATTATAGTCTTGAACAGCATATAGGCTACAATTTATCGCTGGAAAATATCGGGAATCAGAACTACGCTGGTAAAATCGCGCGATGCCGCTAGTGTATTACAGAGATAAGTAGTACATCATTGACACACCAGTTAAAAATTATCAAAATCAGCCGTTTTACCTTTTTTGTGGTCTTGACCAGTTGTTCCATGTCACCCGCGACTATCTCGGATTTGAAATTGTACATTTTTCTACTAGTCAAGCTCTTTCATTTGATACCCATATTGTAAAAAAAATGGCAGTCATAGGAACTGCCGATAGAAGTGAAAACTTACAACTTAGAATTTGATAGCTTACCTTGGAAACTACACGGGTGTAACCGGAGGGCGTGGCCTCGCCATCTTGGCATGGCCATCTAGAAATGCGTCAGCATTTCCTATTGGCGGATGCATTTCAAGATGGCCATGCCATGATGGCCAGGCCACGCCCTTTCAGCATTTCCCACTGGCTGACGCATTTCTAAATGGCCTATGGGCATAGTCCCGAGCTTACCCAAAGATTTCTTGTCATACCCGAGCGTGACGGTAGAATTCAATTCTCAGCCCACAAAAATCTGTCTAGGCGCGCCTAAAGAAGTTTTCACTTCAAAAACGTATTGAAATCGGTTCATCTGTTAGTTCTACGGTGACACACATACAGACCCACGCACACACATACAGATAGAAAGACAGACCTACAGACAGACAGACATGGACGTCAAACTTATATCACCACTCTTTTTGTCGGCATAGATAATATCTAACACAGTAGAATAGAACACCTTAGAATAGATAATAATATCTACAACCTAAAAATCCCTGCAAGTCCCTCCAACATCCAACAACTGTACAAAACCTGTATTGTAGTTCAATGAAGTAAGATGTAGCATATTTGACATTATTTCCGCAAACAAGTATTCGATGAATTAGCAGCAGGTAAGGCTGCGCGGCAGTTATTACTGATTTTAATATTCATGAACGTCGAACAGGTTCTAACTCAGGTATCCGGTGATTTGAAAACCGCTACATACATATATTGTAAACAGTTCAGCAACTTCATTGTTCCTGTACAAATTATTATGAATAGTGAATTTAATTACGAAGGGAAATTATAGTTCGATTCGAAAGTTAACAAAAGTAGGTACATAATATTGGGGATAACTTTGCAAATGCGCTGTCTCTCTATTTTGATATAAGATATAATAAAAGATGAAAATAAATTGGCAGTCATAGAAACTGCCGATAGAAGTGACTATCTAGAAATGCTGACGTATTTCTAGATAGTTTTCACCGGGTAGCCAATGGGAAATCTGACGCTTTTAGATGTCCAATGGTCATGGTCCCGAGTTCACCCAAAAATGTCTTATCATTCTCGAGCGTGACGCTAGAATTCAATTCACAGCCCACGAAAAGTCTATCTGTGGCGCGCCAAAAGAAGTTTTCACTTCAACCACGTTCTTATAAGAGCGTGAGCGTTTTTTCATCTTAAAATCTAAAATATATTTCCTGACCATACAGCTTGAGAATACTGCCAGTCTGATAAATACACATACATATGTCCAAGACAGTCGTATAGGTATAGCAGGGTTTTGTTTTGAAGGAAACCAGTTTCTTATCTAACTTCCCCCAAGAGCCGGCGACACAGTGCTCGCGCAGCGCAGTCTTGGGACGCAAGTGGCTCTCACTAACGCTACTGCTTTGAATATTGTTATTAAAACGAGCCATATATTTTTCGTTTCGTGTATTCATTAAATTGGAGAGAGAACGATAGCAAATGCGAAATCAGTTTTATTCGACGTTAGACCTTCAGGGCTGTATTACCGATGATAACCGATCCGCGTGTTTATGAAAATACTAGCTGACCCGTGCAGACTTCGTTGGGCATAATGTTAAAATTCCTTTTTTAGTACAGAGTGTTATGTGCATGCTAATACAAAATTCGAAAGTAACTCTGTCCGAAAGAAAAAACATTTTCTGCGGGATTTGCGATAAACGAATTCCATGAGGACCACATTATCTGTACTAATATTAAAAAAACTACTTATTGTAACTTAAATATAAATGTTTAGACAAATGCTGTCGTTGACTTTTTTGTAGGCATTTTTAAGCTCCACATCTTTTCTCTAAAACTCAAAAATAAATCTTTCATAGTTAAGGCAGCATGCGTAAGAAACGCTTGCATTCGACCGTTTTTTCTCCGATTCACTTTGCAAAATGGACTACCACGTAAAAGCCTTTTTATTTTTCGGTTTTTTATATAACCTATGACACTCAGCAATAATGTGGCTTTCTATTGGTGAAAGAATTTTTAAAATTGGTTCATTAGATCCCGAGATTACCCCTTACAATTTAACAAACACATAAACTTTACTTCTTTATAATATTAGTATAGACTAGCAGCGATCTGCGGTTTCACTCGCGCAGTTCCTGTACCCATTATTTTCCTCCGACATAATGTCCCTATGTGTAAAATGTCATGTGTGATATTTTAGACTGATGTCGAACTGTGCTTCACATTTCAACTTCAAGTCGATTCCTTCAGACGTTGTGACGTGATTGAACAACAAACATCCACAATTTCGTATTTTTAATATTAATAGGATAGGGTTGAGACAACATTTGGGATAACACAAAAAACATTAATACATTTACTGCGTTTGATACTGAGGTGACCCCAATTTATTATTGAACTATACTTTATAAGTAGGTACCAATTCTAAACTAAAAATGCTTTCTGTTATTTAGATAAAATCCAACTCATTACCATAAATGTTATTTATGATGACTTCTAATATCCTCCCAACATTGATTCTCTAAATTGTCCTCGACAATAATATTAATCCGATGGCAGAGACAAAAAAATAAGACTAAAATTTTGTTACACAAATATGATGTTAATTTTTGACCTTAATTAAAAAAATGATAATGTCAGTGTTATACAAGATAAACATCAAATTTTAGTCACCGGCCTGTAAAGTGGTTTATTTTATAATAATTATTCGCTTTGGTAAGTTTATCGGTTATTGGTATATGTAAACCTCACGATGTTGAAAATGAATTGATAATTGAGCTTTATAAGAAACTAGAGGCCCGCTCCGGCTTCGCTCGAATAATACCCTAGTTATCAACTGCAGCGCCATCTGCCGGGCTGATTTGTGAATCTAAACCTTCCAGGGCCCTACCCAAACGTATACAAAAAAAATCATTCAAATCGGTCCAGCCGTTTAAGAGGAGTTCAATAACAACGAAAAGTGGCATTGATTTTTAGGGTTCCGTAAAACGTAAAAACGGAACCCTTATAGATTCGTCATGTCTGTCTGTCTGTCCGTCCGTATGTCACAGCCACTTTTTGCCGAAACTATGAGAACTACACTGTTGAAACTTGGTAAGTAGATGTATTCTGTGAACCACATTAAGATTTGAACAAAAAAAGAAAAAAAAAAAGAAAAATTAGGGTTGCTCCCCATACTGAGAACTGAAACTCAAAAATTTTTTTTTCATCAAACCTACACTTGTGTGGTGTCTATCGATAGATCTTCAAAAATGATGTTTAGGTTTCTAAAATCATTTTCGTCTACACTGAATAATTGGCGCGAGAGACACTTCCAAAGTGGTAAAATGTGTGTCCCCCCCCTCTAACTTCTAAAGTAAGAGAATTTAAAATCTAAAAAAAATATATGATGTACATAACTATGTAAACCACCAACGAAAATTAGTTTGAACTCGATCTGATGAGTAGTTTTTTTTAGTACGTCATAAATACACTATTATTGAAACTTCGATCAAAGTTACAACGAACTACAAGAACTATGTGTACTATGTATATTATGTTACTTGCTGCAACGGAACCCTTCATGGGCGAGTCCAACTCGCACTTGGCCACTTTATTATAAATATAGATAGATAGACAGCCGTAAATGGTTAAGATATGTAGATGAACAGATATGTTCTTCCTGCATGCGGATTTGCGGATGTTATTAATAAATACAAAGAAGTAAACGAAACTTAATATAAAAATGGCATGGACCCCGGAATCCCTGGAGATTATTATAACGAAAACTACAATATATTTGTATAGGTATGTATAAAGTAAACACTCTACCGCCGAACTAAAATGGTCTTTGATTTTGGCTCTCTTTATTTTCACTTGGAATTAATGTGAAAGGATAGCTGTTTCGTTGGGCAGTCGAAGAGAGGAAATCTATTCGCAACACTTTTGGGCATATAAGAAAAGTGGTATTAACCCAACACACGACTGATTATTGGTATACCTTATTTCAAGACTAGCTATGATTCTTTGCACAATTGTGGGTCACGGCGGTGGCTGGCTATTGGTTCCTGAGGGTCTACCGCCAACTAAAACTGTCTTAACTTTGATTTTGCTCTATTTTCTTTTCACTTGAAATTATACAGACAGCAATAGGAAAGCCAAATCCGATTTAGATAGGCTGGTCGTAACACTGCCCAGGAGTTGCCGTTGGTATTCCTGAAACTAGAAGTTGCCGATGGCCCCTGGACAATGGACGTCTCGACCCTCTGATTAATTATCCAGGAGATGTAATTAAGGCTAGATCGAGTAATGCCACAGCCGAGGTTGTCGTCGAGTCTATTTTTTAGCCTCTTCAGGTCGCGACTCGCGAACTGAGTGAGAAGGTTGGCTCGGCACTCGACGGGCACGCTCGCCGCGCGACATAAACGCCGCGGTGATGTCATTGTCCTAAGTACCGCAGCCAAGGTTGAGATACTACGAATACTCGTATTAGACGCATTCTTTTACACCATAGAGTATAGTCTAGAGAACAATGGAATCTAATACCGTCTAAACGATGTCAATTTTACGTCACATACCAGTATAGCGGAATGTGGACTGAATTACCTGTTGTGTCAACAACAAAATTAACAAGCTTCTAAGCTGCATAAAGAATGACTCAATCGTAGACCGATGGTCTAGAGATTATTTAAACGATCTAGATTGTAAAACTTCAACGCTTTTGATTTGCTTGTTTTTGTTGAGTATTAAATTGCATATGTTTATGCAGTTTAGACCTAGTTCTAGTTCTGAAAACGTTTTTTGAGACGGGGATTGTATCAACAATAGAATTCAGACGCCTGTGAAGTAATTAATAATAATATACATGTATTTCCTCTAAAATATATAGTTTGAATTTGAACCACAAACCCACCACATTATGGGTTGCAGTAGCCAGTAGGAGGCACGCTCGTGTTCCTACGTTGAGGCAAGAAGAAGCCAGCGCGTCGGTCACACGTCGGATCGGATCAAAGAAACGAACGTTTCGAACGAAGAACGTTCAGAAAATAACTTTATGTTTTTACCTTTTTACCGTATTGGTCAGCAAAAAAGACTAATTTCCGTAATGTGCCGATAAATAATTTGCAGAATCTGAGTTTCTGAGTTGTTCCTATAATATTTTGGTCTAGTCAGCATAGATAGACCCCACAACCACAAGGAGGAGACAAAGAGAGTGAGAGAGGTAATTTATTGGTTGACAATGAAATTTATACCATCGTTGGATAAATACCATTAATTTTATGAACAATGATAGTTGCTCCGTAAAACTAGTTAATTTACGCACATTTTTAATATCAAGTCACGCTTCGCTTCATCGCCTTTAACCTTTAAGGAAGCTGGTAAAAAATATTGCTAGTTGATGAGCTATATTTTGTTGCTCATTATTTGCCCTTACCCCAATCTTGTGGCCTCGGTGAAAAATTTAAGTTTTTTCGATTCCTCGTGGACATGTTTGTGTTTTCTCCCCATTCTGACCTACGGAGCGTAAACTTGGTTTGGTCGCAAACTCATCGGACATCAAAGTCAGTCGTTCGCGATCTTGCGATCTCGGAAGGGGCTATGGAATGCAGAATTCTAAACGACTAACCGCAAATTTATGAAACATTATATTGAGTTCGAAGAATCAAATATCCGATGTGATTCAAAAGGCTGCAAGTTTGTCACTTTGTCAGATGTTCTTTGGGCCAAGATCACCACACAGTGTAAGCCAGATTGCAAACGACGTTGTGGTATACCAACTAAGCGACGGCGAGATAACCTCGACAAACATCTCAATGCTTGGTACATATACTGGCTCAGGACAGAGGCAATTAGAAAGAGGGTAGAGAGGTCTTTTCTCAGAATTGAGACATTTCAGGCTCTTAATAATAATAATTGATTAATCCCTATTACTTGTATTTCCAACGAAATTAAAGAAAACACTATATTGTAACACTATATAGTACGTATTTTGCTCAAGGTCCATTCATCTATTTACATAAATTACGGTCATTATACAATAGGTTTTAAGATTAGAAGTGCAATACCCGTGTTGAATAATTAATGAAATATCTGAATAGTGACCGTTCCGAGTTCTTTATACTCAGGATTGTGTTATTGTTGCGTAACAAGAAATAATTGCCACGGAAAGTAAATCAAAACATTAATAGTATAATCTCACATCGTCAATCGTTAGGCGATGGTTCCACGGTCGCGGCAATGTACTGTGGTCTGTCCTATTTAACAAATATACTAAAAATCTTAGTATTTACTGGTAGTATATTTTAGGGTATTTAACAGATGTATTGGTCATAGAGATTACTAGATTTCCAAATTCTGAGATAAGCATCATCATAATTAAGACATTCGTCAGTGCAGAGGATTACACGGCAAGTGAATGATCCATTACTTATTACTTACCGTGTCAGTACGCACCGTGGTTACAATGGCCGCGCTAGATCTGATACAGAGCCATAACCGAATACGAAGAATAAGATTATTTTAAACTTGGAGACACGGGTTGAACTGCGCTGACAAGCTTTATTCCTTTCAAGTTGAATTATATCAAAACTGATACTGACCTGATAAATACTAAACATTTCCAGGAACGGAATTTAGTACGTCAGTATTTATTTATTAATCACAATTGTCATATATGCTCCGCAATATTTACAAACAAAAGGAACGATTCTGACGCAATTTTTATTTGAATTGATGATATTATTTAAACAATATCTCTGATCCAACCATCAAAACAGATTCTTAGGACTAAAGGTGCGCCCGCACTGGGCGACGCGACGCGACGCGACGCGCCGCGGCCAAATCGTCACAGATCACAATATAGACTCCGCGCCACCACTTGTGACCGTTGGCGAAAGGAGCCACTGTCGTATTCCACAATGACAGATGAAACCTATGATATTTTAAAGGCTTAGTTCAATAATTTCGCCAAAGTACTTCAGTGATGGCACGGAGTCTACTACTAGCACAGATAAGTAAATCTTGAAGCTGCCGTTATTTTCGAGATATTATTAAATGTCAGTGTCAGTGAATCAGTGACAAACATTACTGTTACGAACTGTGTTGCCAAACGATACGAGTTAATACGATTTAAATCGTATTTATAAGATCTTTTTGGCTCATGTACGATGTACGATTGCAAAGTCGAAATCGTACGCAAAATATACGATCTTTTGAATGGAATTTTACGAAATTAACAATCACCATAAATTATTTTTTGAAGTGAAAACTTCTTCAGGCGCGCCTCGACAAGTTTTTCGTGGGGGGGGGGGGGGGGGGGGGGGGTAAATTGATTTCTAACGTTACGCTCGGGTATGATAAGAAATCTTCGGGTAAACTCGGGACCTTGGCGATTGGGCATCTAGAAATGCGTCAGCCAATGGGAAATGCTGACGCATTTCTAGACGCAGTGCCAAGATGGCGAGGCAACGCCCTCCAGTTACATCCGTGTAGTTTTCAAGGTAAGCTATCAAATTCTGAGTTATAAGTTTTCACTTCTATCGGCAGTTCCTATGACTGCCATTTTGTTTTAGTGTGAAAAGTAAAACAAGATGGTCTAACAAAAAAAAAGAGTTAATCGAACTGAACTTCTTAAATGTAGATTGCTTTATGAATGCATACCGGAATATCTCTACGTAGTTCCTATAGAACTATATATTTATAATGTTAACACAGTCGATATATAGTTAAATTGTGGTATTATCTTGTCAATTTGGCTATGCAACCAGTTGAAGTTGTTTTTGATCAAGTTTCGGAATAAACCTAACAGTTTTCTAATCTGAAAAAGTTTGATATAACTATATCTTAATGCCATAATGTTTCATATATAAAGTAAGGCATTTGTATAATGCGACAGGATGAGCAGAACATGGATGGTAAGCCATAAAAACCTAGCGTCACGCAGCGTTTGAACATTGATTTGGCTAAATCATTACCTAACACTGAAAAGCGCTCAACACCCATACATAGTTTAGTAGTGGTAGGACTCTTTGCAGAGTCCCCCTGGGGAACTACCATCTTTGCTAGTTATTCTACGGCCAAGCAGTAATTTGCAACAATCACTGTGTTCCGTTTCGAAGGTCACAAAATGTCAAAGCCCACTTGGCCAGTTTTGTAATTTTTTTTATATGGCAGCATAGAATGAATGAGGAACGTAAAATTACTTATCTGTGCTAGTAGTATATTGTGATCTGTGACTATTTGGCCGCGGCGCGTCGCGTCGCGTCGCGTCGCCCAGTGCGGGCCCACCTTTAAGCTAGTTTGTTAGCGTTATTCCACAACTCACACTCACACCACCAACACACACAATACATACAATCATAGATTAAATAGCAACGAATTCGACAAACGTCAACGTCTCCAGATTACACTGCACTACATTTATTTATGTCATACTTCACTGCGTTATTTGACATCTTGCCTGGCCACACAGATTACAGAAATAAACACAGATGGAACCTTCGTGAACAACACTGTGAGGCCCGTAATTAGTCATGTTGACGTAAAATTGTCAAATCAACGTTCCAAATTACTTGTATAATGTTGTCAGTCTTAAGAAAAAAGTCCCACTATTGTTGTCTTAGCTTGGGAAATCTTCACGTATAATAAACACATCAATTGATATTTTAAAATATTAATATTATTACATCGATTATGCAAGGATTTTTTGTTACTACTATTTCCATTCTATGAAGAAAAGAATTTTGATTTTGCATGCAACTAGAAATTAACTTGAATCGCAAATAATAACATTAGTGTAATTTACTCGCTTAGATAGGTTAAACAAAAATTAAAACATCCATCTTTACCACCAAACTATTTTTGATAAAATGCATATAGGCATAAATACCAGTATAAAATATTATAGGTCCAAACAACAAACAAAAAAAAACTGACAAAATAATCATTTTAACAGTTCACTTATTATTCACATTTTTTTTTGACAAAACAAGTCTTTAAAGTCAAGTAACCGTATAATGACATTCTTGAAACATACGTAACGCGGACAAGCTGGATGTCATATCACACTCTCTCACAAGTTACAAGGTTACGGAAGCTAACTCACATAACCTGAAGTTTATACACTCTTCCCAAAATAGTTATATCTGCCCCAAGTTTCGGCAGCTTCAAAAACAAATTAAAGTGCTGGCTTATCAATCAATAATTATTATAATACAGTAAAGTAGTCATTTCAAACTTTGAAAATGTAGGTATACAATTTGTATACTCTTTCTTTTGTTTTTATTTTTTATTTATTGACGTGTAAATTGTACATTTATGAATAAAGTACTTTGACTTTAATATCAAAAAACTTTACAATTTAAAAATATTTCATTTTACAAACAACGTTATGCCTAATATTAACTTCAAAAATATCTTCCTTCAACAAATGTTTTATTTTATAAACCATCATTTTATAATCAATTATATAGCCGTTTCACTTAGATAATATATCGAATGACATTACAATATAATACAAAACACTTTATTGGCACCATAAACAAAGTTGACAAGAAGTAACACATATAATAACAAAACAAAATGGGCACAAAAGGCGATCTTGTCGGTAAAAGCGATCTCTTCCATATAACCTTTTGATTCATGAGGAAACAAAATTTGTAATATTTTGGGCAGTGGTGCAACTAACGAAATAAATAAATACAAATTTTAGGATGTATTAATGATTTTGTTTTTTGTACATTTTTATGTCATAAATTACTAATTTCACAGATTTAACATTTACTTAAATTAAATTAAATTGAATAATACAATGCCCATCAATAATTTGGTCTACGAGTATCTAAAAAAATATAATCTACATTTTACCCTAAATTCAGGGAAAATAATTTCCATTTAGTATCGCCACACTAACCTATTTTCGTTGAGGTGTTGTGTTCCATTCATCACCAAAATAAAATCGCCTAAATTATATAAATATCAGTAAAAATATTCAAATTTTCCTATGAAATTATATTCCTCTTTCCTTTTTTTGTTTTTGGGAACATTGTTTGAAGACACAAAACGGCATATTTTAAAACAAAACTTAAAATCACACGGGACTCCCGTACAACACGGAAGTCCGTTTCATACTGACTGGAGTTTGTATTTGCTTCGGCGTTTGTATTTCCTTTGTCTGCTTCAGTAGCTCTGTTCTGCGCGCTCCATCTGGTTTTATTTCTGTAATCTGTGCCTGGCCAGATCGTCGGCGATGGACCAATTTTCATGCAGTTGCGTTTGAAATCGTGATTGTTCTTAGCTTCTATTTGTTACGTGGTTGCATACATTTTCTAATTGTATCCTTGTAGATAAACTAAGTACATCATGCTTGTTGCATAAATAAGAAGTCCATGCTATGTTCCCGCTGTTGGGATTTTGGGCCTTTTCTCACAAAGAGAGAATCAAAACCACAATCCACCATGCACCATGTTGGCTAGTACGGGTTGGTGGATGAAGCATTTCTTCAAAATATGCCTTTTTGGAACATGCCAGTTTCATCGCGATGTTTTATTTCAATGACCAACTTGCACATCTTCACCTGGAAAATACTATGAGGTCCAGGCTGGATCCGAACCTCAAATTTCACGATTGTAAAATCTAACGTTCTCGCCACTACGGCTTCTACTTACGCTGACAAATAGCTGAATGACGACTATAACTCCAGTAGCAGAATAGATTACCTGAAGCAATTATCAACGATTTTTATATTGCCCTTCAGACGAAGCGTGAAGTTTATTTATAGCCCCCAGTCGAACTGGCGTTAAATTGTATCCAGTTCGTATGGAGTACATACAAATTGTACGGCAGATCGACTCAGGGGCTATAATCTCTTGTGGTATTGCGTGAGCGGGCTGTCGTCACGCAGTTGGACGGATTCCGACACGGTCAAACGAAGCCTTGCAGTTCACTTATGTATGGATATTTCATTTCTAAATCACCTGCGCCTTTAGCGTCCGTTAGAATTGCTATCGATATTGTTATTGCTTTTGTCTAGTTTTCGAGTCAAAATTAACGGTAAACCAGACGAACCAGTCGCGATAAACGTTAGAGGTACCTTTTATGGCATATGGACAATCTGGGACAGATCATGTAATAAGTGACAGTAAGCGGTTACCACTGCCTATGGTTATCTGCAATACCAAGAAGATGTGATGTGCGTTTCCAAGGCTGACGTTGACACCTTTCGTTTGAAGCAACTAAGTCGTACTTTAGAATGATAGTCTGAGGTGGTAAGCTGATCTAAATCGCGGTACGCGGTAGGCTCAGTCGATTGAATCGAACTATATTCGATTTCCACGTATAACTTGCAAAAGGTACTATTGCATTACAATTCAACCAAGTGCTAAGTAACCTTAATCTTTTAAAAACGTAAATGTGAAAGAGACCCTCCCAAGGATACAACGAAAATATGTACCTACACCAATTCTTAACCATCCCATCCAACTACTAAACCAACTTGGCCGTGTCAGCGTTCAAAGGAAAAAACAATAACATGTAACTTTGTTTAGAAGCTACTCTGCCATAGAAATATACGTTTATCTTTTGCGTTAGATGGCAGCATATGAAATGTAAAGGTTAATAATAAGATAAATTCGCAGTCGTACTTTAGGAAGGTTCGAAACGAAGTACTCGAGAACCAGCAAGTATTGAAAAGCGTGCCAAGAGGCTCGTCGGGAACGATTCTTGGTTCGGGAAAAATTAGTCTTAAACATCGTTGTAAAGTTACCTGTTCAGCAGATTTTCATTATTTCGGAGTGTTATGATTTTCACCTTTTTGTGACTACTCAAAGGTCGGAAAAGTGAAACTCTTGAATTGCTAATGTTTCGAAAATTCGAAGGAAGTCATTTGATTTTCGTGAACTACACATAATATGTGGTATCCTAAGGATACGAACAGAGTGTTGCCAAATCGCTAGTGAATGCGTTCCTTCTAGGTGAGCGGCTCCTTCGTAGATTTCAAAGTCGCTTTCTTTCAGTTCACACTGTGATCATCGCAATCGTATTTTTACCTAAAAAATATTATTTAAATTTCGAGTTCCAATAAAGCTCTTTGATCACACATCGCCGATGTGTTAATCAGAGCCCAGCGAGGCGGAGAGTCCCACGGACATCGAAACTGTGATATTTCCGAGTACTCGTGTAATGCAATAGAGGCACGGTGCGAGGCCGCGGTCATCGGCGAATTACAGGCGAGTGCGCGCGCGTAGGGCTGCCGCTGCCGAGCGGCTGAGCGAGCACGCTGAGGTAGACTAGCGCCAGAGATTTGCATGAAGTACCGGGTCCTAGATTTCCAGAATCCCAGACATTGTGTCGCAAATATCGCAATCTGCATTTCAGCCCTAGAAATTTCCTTCTGCATCTTCTATACAATATCCACACGTTTTTATCAATATCTGGGTAAGTTTTGACACGGACGTTATCCAAAACATTGAATGACACCACGTGCCTAGCGATTCTGAAGGCAGACGTATAAATCTCGAAACGGTCTTTGTCTTATCAGTTTAGGCTAAGAACTCATGGAACGTTTCATCCGCGCCCGTCGCGGTTGCGGAACCGCGGTTTTTATTTCTAAAGTCACGAGACCGCTGATTTTCGCGGGTTATCAGCCTCTGTGGATGAGATAATAATCGCCTGCAAACGTGGCGGGTGACGGGCGGATGGCGACCGCGCCGGAGTCGCGCCGCAGCCACACGCGCCGTGGGAGTGAAACGCGTCGTGGGTTGTGCTTTAAATTTTTAGACATATTATATATCTGCATTCTACAGAAGCAGCGGACCCACATCCGTGGCGGGCGCGGCTGAAAATTGCGCCATGAGTTCTTAGCCTTAAAATTAAAGAGACAAGGATTCATCCTGAATCAGGAATGATTAGAACCAAGAACACAAATTCGAAATGACACTTCGGAAGAAGAGTCATTCCGATTTGGTGTTCTTACTTATCTCTTCAGTGGTACTAAAACCAACCCGGAGAAATCGGGACGGATGCCAGCCCTGACCGCACGGTACGGCGACTGCACAACCAGATTGCACTAACCGGACGCCACAGGCGACGCGCACGCGGGATAGATCACCAGCCGTATATCGGCGTATAATTGGATGCACTAAATACATAGCAATTGATAGCGCAGATCGCTACGTCGTCATTCAGTTTACGATTAATTGCAATTAGCGTCACGCGTCAGACTGTGAAGCGGAATTATTAAAAAATATACCGTAAATAATAATTTGCCAATTACAATCTTCTAACATTTGCTTCTAAACATTTACATGCATTACCTACATGAGTTTTCTTTTAAATTACGTAATATTTTATTCGTGTAAACATGACTTTTGATCATAGTACACAGTACTTTATACTTTGAACTTTGGTCACGCGAATATGCGCATTAAAAGAATAAGAATTTATTTATCTACTTATAAACAAATCACAACCCATGTATGCAGCGACTTTTCCAACAAGGACAGTCCCAAAACCGCAATTCATGTCAAGTGCGGGTTAGATCTTATATGTCAAGAGTTTTTCTTTCTTCAAACATGTAAGTTTTTCAGAGAAAAATTCCCTTCCTATAGCATCTTAAAACCGCTTTTCCGATACGGGCTGGCGTTGGTCGCCGAGGGATTAACAAGTGAAAATGTACCAATATTTTTTTAGAATTGGACTTGATAAACACGATATGCAGGCCCCCAAATGCGAGGACCGAACTTCGAATCTAAAACCTCACGCTTAGTCAGAGTCGTACCAAACTCAAGCACAAGTAATTCATTGCATAAATGATACAAACATATTAATGTGGATCCACCGGACCGCCTTCTTATCTTGCACCAAACACCGTCATAATTACAGAAACACGTATTTTTTTGGCCTCATGTATCAATAACAATTATAGTTTTTTACCATAATTCGCATCTCGAGAAACAAACTGCGCCGAGTGTTGGGTTCACGACCGAAAAGATCAACATTACGCTTTCTGTTTCATCGACTGAGTTTCGAGAACAAACACGAACAATTTGAGAAAAAATACAAGAAAAGTATTAGTCACACGATAACGTAAATCCAGCAGACTTTACTTTTATGTTTGATAATCTCTCGGAGACGGAGCTGTTTATACAAATATTAGTTAAAAATATTTGATTAGCGATAAAAACAAATACCCTGGCACACGTAATTTTATGAGTTAGTTCACACGTTAACAAGCCACGTAGGTGGTGCGTTGACCCTGTGCAGCGGACGATCGCAAATCTTGGAAGCAACACATTACACCTGTGCTGAGGCGACATGTTCCCGGCATAATTATTTTCTTATCTGTGGTCTCAGTCTAGTTTACATCATGAACAAATTAGAGATCTTGAGATGAATTTACATGTTTTATACAAAAAGATCCACTGATACTAATAATGTAATCCTCCTTTTTACATTCTGCAGCAACACGCATTCTCTAAAGAATCTGGGTGTTATAAGTTCGACGTCGATGTCTGTCTGTGGATGTGTGCGTCTATCTGTGGTATCGTAGCTCTCAAAAGGATGGACCGATTTCAATGCGTTTTTTTTACATTTGAAAGCCAGTTTCCTTTCGGTGGTTCTCTTAGCTATGTTTGGATAATATCGATCAAATCGGTCATCATACCATTTTGATGACAGGTCCCTTTCATGGGAACGGGACCTGTGTAACATGTGAAATATAGAAAAATAAGTAGTGTTTTTACTACTTATTATTCTACTAGCAGCGCCCCGCAGCGCGGCGCGGTTTTAGCAGTGTACCTAGTTGTTTTCGTTAGCGTTGTTTTCTCGCGATAAAAAGTAGTCTATGTGTTGTTTGAGACTACAATCTGTGTTCCAAATTTCAACCCGATCCGTACAGACGTTCCGACGTGATTGAGCAACAAACATCTAATCATCCAAACATTTGTCATATTAGTAGGATTATGTTGCACTGAACCGTGTATTGTATCACGACTATCCATGTATATTGGTTCATAGAATATTATAATACTTGTATCAGTTCGCAGTTTCGGCGGTGTCGCAGCACTCGCAGCCGAAGATAAACTTACTGTGACCTCACTATCACAAATACAACTACGATCGAGACCGGACAAGCTTAACACTTACGATGGGTTTGAGATATATTCATAGTTGGTCATTTTTAACATACTTCCAAAAAGGAGTAGGTTATCGAATCGACCACCTTTTTTTTATCAATAATAAATAGGTTTAGTTGTGCCGCTATCCTGCCTGATGTGAAGTTACGACTTACGACGCTACGACTACCATGGAGCACGTTCATCAGAGGAAATCTAGTTGAAAGATATTTCGTTAACTAACGAGTTAACTTTTCCAGTATCGACCGACAGGACGCCATCAACATTCGACTAAGGAAGGCAATTAAAATTCTGCGCACGAGCGTGATTGGGTCTCGCAACTATCTGTTTGTAACCGGGAGTGGCCGGAGGGTATACCTACCGCTAACTTAATCTCTTATCGCATTGTTATTGCTGTCTTTGTCAATAAAATAGTAAATTAAAGATATATAAGCGATTTTGTTTTTTTAAAAGCGGGTCGTAGAAACCAATCGATAAGCTGAAATTTAAGCGTGGCTTTCCGTAATAGCAGACAGACTGGGGGTAATGTACTCGTATGTTGGACGCTAGCGACGAAATTTTAAAATATACGGCGGTGAGGTTTTCGTCTCTCTCTGCCATACTCATTGTGATAACCATAAAGCCCAAAGTTATAGCTCTGCCATGCTTTTCAGACGAGTATAGAGTTCCTTGCAATTTCTGTCTCGTTTACATTCTTTGTCCCTTTTGGTTTTGCTAACAATTTAAGGCCACAATCAACTATCATAGATGAATTATTTGAATATTTTTGAACTAGGCTTTTGTTATGCCTAATTCGAGTATTACAATGTCAACTTTCTAATACGAAACATCACCATATCTGAATGTGTAACATGATGCTTCGTATGATACAGCCGTCTACAGAATTCCCAAATCAATAAGTCCCATTTATAGCTGCACTCCGCAGCGTTGAAACCTGATTTACAACTCAAAGGGCCAAGACATGGCGCTGATGCACCTTTTGTGGATCTATTTGCAAAGTGGTAAAAATACAAAGTAAGGTAGACGCCTTGCACTAAGAATTGTCAAATCAAGAATGAAGCGTCAGATATGGTGGGTTCACTTCTACAACTTGGTTCAATTTATCGGTTTTTCGAGTAAACTCTCTCAATAGTCAGGGTGCTGATTGGCAAATTAATGGCGTATGTGCCGTTAAATCTCAGGTACGAAGCCTATAAATATACTAGTGGGAAGCGCCACATTAGAGGCTAGAGGTCCCATTATGTTTTCATAGTATTTAGCTTTAAATTTTCTTCTAAATCTTCTTAGCATCAATATCTTAGGACTTAGGTAAACGACAGGACTCAGGACGTGAAATCGTTCCATTGCCAGATATCGTGACAAGGATCCCAAGTACCTACCTACCGGTCAACACTCAAGTTCGTGTTGAGAAATCAAATTAATAACTTTTTAACAATAATAGGTTTAAACTATACCTTTATCTCGCCTGATTTTAAGCAACGAATGAATGGAACAAATCTAACGTATTTTATGCAATTATAATGAAATACAATGAAGAAAACCTATTAAAATGTTATTCTCCATTACGATTAGCGTCATGGAAAATATAAATATTACAATATTTAATTTAATACATTTAAAAGAAATATTATACCACAATGGACTTTTTTTAAACTGTGTATGTAAATACACAGTTTAAAAAACAGTGCTGTATTATAAGACGACCACCGGTGGTCGTGTATTAGCAGCCCACTAAACGTTCCCACTGTTGGGACTCGCGACCTTCTCTCGCAAAGAGAGAATTAAGGTAATTTCCAATTCCATAAGATCGTGCCGGTTTCCTCACGATGTTTTCTTTCACAGTTAAAGCCAGCGGTGATGACAATCTTATACAGTTAGGTAAACAGTAAACACTCAGAGATGCTGCTCGAACCTCACGATTGTGAAACGCAAGTTCTAGCCACCGGCACCGGGGAACCTCGGCTTCAAGACCTCTCATGACCTAGAAAAGATTCTAGGATCATGTCGGTTTCCTCTCGATGTTTTCCTTCGCCGTTTTCAAGTTAGCGGCATTACACACATAACTACGAAAAATCAGTGTTGTGCGTGGGATCTCCAACCAGGGGCTCCTGAATGGCAGTTGCCGTTTTCGCGACTAGACCAGCCGTAGCTTCAATTCCACATTATTGACGGTTCCGAGGACAGCAAGCCTACGTTTAGCAATGAGCAGAGTGGGCGGTAATGAGCAGAACAACCCAGATATAGAATATGAAGTAAGTAATGTGGTGTCGCGAGTGGGCGCGCCGGCGCGGCCCGTTATCTCTTTTATTTCAGATTTATTGCCAACTAGCTTTTTTCCGCGGGTCCGAGCGTTGTGTCATCATTTGTCGCGAGACTCATTCCAGCCCCGCTATTATGTCGATTGAATGACATTTAAACTATCGTAATCTTTGTACACTTCTTACGTTCTTGTGTGCGGAGCTGCGAAGAAATTTCGTTGAGTTTTATTGTTCCCGTATTCCATTCAAAATTTAGCAAAATATTTCCGAGTTGATACCATATGGACTATTGTAAATATACTGGTTGATTTTCTGATAAACTAATTGTGGTATTTAATAATTGAATAATTATAACTTTACAACATTTTTAACTTTGAAGATCTTTACGTTCGCTTTAGCTAATTGTACTGCAGTTAGTTACCTTACCGTTAGGAAGAACGTATGAGTTGGCGAACTGTGAACAGAGGGTCAAAAAAGAGTTAATTTAAGGTGTGTACTTACACCTTCTAATCCAAGGACACATCAGACACAATGAGCCAAAGAAATTTAATCTTTATCACAATAAGAACAAGGCGAAACTACTATGATCCATTCACGACAAATCATCTACAAAATCTATATGACCGTCTCGTGCAGGGGCTGAAAAACTATATGCAAAGAGTTTACTAACCATATTTAATTGAAACAAATGACATTTTTTATAAAAACAATCAATTAAGTAATTTCAAAGTCGTAACACGAGCGTTAAAACTATCATGAATGGGTTATTGTTAGTTCCATAATCGGTCAGTCCTCGTACGTCATTCATTTCGTCGTAATTTAATAAAGATTTGTGCGACATGCGATCGGTGTAAGAATTCATATTATCGTAAGGTTTCTTCACCTATACTGTTATGTTCCGACCCTTTTATCGCCTAACTAAATCGGCTTTGGGTTTGCTATTGCTGTCTTTCTAACTTCAAGGAAAAAGGGAAGAGAGAGCAATATTAAAGCAGTTTTAGTTAGGTAGACCCCCAGGGCCGGATTTAGGCCGTCCGGCGCTGATGACGCGTGAAGGCACGGGTCGGACGCCGGCGACAGACTCGCCAGAATACTAATTCAGGTGAATACAAACCGGAAATTTTACTAGGTAGAATATCGATCTAGATAAGAGACGAATGTTTTAGAAACTAAGTGTAATAATAACGAATATCTTGCATAAACGAGTTTTCAAAAAGTTGGAAAGTTTCAAGAATACCGGATTTCTTAAAAGGATCCCGCGGGTTTTCCTCGTTTCGTCTCGTTACGGAGTTTTTAACGTCATCCGACTTCATCATCAGATTAGCCATGTTACAAATATACACGTACGGTATATTAATCCAATTTACAATGTAAATGCTAAATTTCAGCTCATTGAACAAGGGCAAGTAGGTCAAACTGAATGTGTAGAATTGATTATGTAAATAGCCACATCAAAAACACATCGGACAGGTGACCGACATAAAAGCTTGTAGACACTGTTCCAAAAAAAAAGTAGGATTAAAATGATTAAATACGTACGTGCACGTTTATTTTGCAACAAACATGACGCAAAGAAACAGCAAAACAGAATTAACAATGAAAACACGATGTGGAGATAAATGTAAATTCTGTAAACTGGTGAGTCAAAGCGACGACCGGTAAAGGAAAACGTTAGATTCTTAATCGGCACAGTGAACTCACCGTCCAGTTGGAAATCCAGGGTGGAAAGTTGGTCCCCGCTGCGACGAACCACTCTCACTACTCACTAGCGGGAAAGCTCCAAAGTTTGTTGACACGATCAAGTTTACAGCGAACTAAACCCACGCACGACACGTCTGCGCGACTCTCGGGTCGGATGGCGACTGGTGATGGGTAACTAGTACTAGTAACAACAAGCAAGATGCAACGGTACCACAGCCTTCGCACGTGGAGCGACAGAAACTCGACTTTATGCCGATGACTGTAACAATTATTTATGCGTGTCTGACGACTTCGAACGTCGCAGGCTGGAGCGATTGCATCGCAGGTCTGATATCGAGTGAGCCCACGCTGTACATATTTATTTCCCTAGAAATAGCTTCAAAGCAATATTTATTTCCGTTCTGGATACAATATGCTTCCCCACAAAGCGCAGAAGTGGGCTGAGGATGCTTTAGAAATGCGTTTATGGAAAGTTCCCGTTCCAGATGTCGTAAGATGAAAACTTTCAACAATAAAAGATTTCCTTCCTGATTCTCTGACGTCTTCTTCAAAGAGTGAAGTAGCAAAAATCTATGTAGATTTCATTTCCTTGGAATAATGTTAGTTCAGTATTGGTATTAATCATTGGGTATTGCTGATACGGCAATTGACTGGCCTCGTGGCTTAGTTGGTAGCAGCTCTGCCTGCGAAGCCGAGGGTCGTGGATTTGATTCCCACCCAGTGCAAATATTTGTGTGATGAATTCAAATGTTTGCACTGTGTCTGGGTGTTTCTAATCATTGGATATTGCTGATACGGCAATTGACTGGCCTCGTGGCTTAGTTGGTAGCAACTCTGCCTGCGAAGCCGAGGGTCGTGGGTTTGATTCCCACCCAGTGCAAATATTTATGTGATGAATTCAAATGTTTGCACTGTGTCTGGGTGTTTCTATCTATACCAATATTATATGAAGAGTTTGTTTGATTTATTGTTTGTTTGTTTGTTTGAACGCAAGGATCTCGGGAACTACTGGTCCGAATTGAAAGGTTCTTTCTTTGTTGGAGAGTCCATTTATCGAGGAAGGCTATAGGCTATTTAACATTACGCTACTATCAACAGGAACGAAGCATGAATGAAAAATGTAACAAAAACGGGAAATAATTTTGCTTTTTGAGAGTTTTCGTTGCGTGACAGCTTGTGTCATTCGTCAAAGGTTCATGAAAGGTTGCGTCATTAGAACCTAAGGTAACCGAATTTGTTCAAAATTTGAATTGGTACGATGAATTTTAGATAGATGGCGTAGCAACGCGCGCGCGATACTGCTAGTGTATAATAAGTATGTATATATGTATTATATCAGCTATCTGGCCGCCATCATACAAGCTTTGCTTAGTTTGGGGTCAGATGTTGTAAAAAAAATAGGTTTTTATTATTTCTAAGGGTACCTTGGCAAAAAAAATCTTGTTAAAACCGCGGAGCACTCTGCTAGTATAATGATAGGTACGTATTATCTTACGCACTGTACAGGTTAACACATTACTGCAGCAGTATCACGTCAAGGATGCGTTTTAAGTGCTCGTAATTATAACCAACTTTGACTAGGTAGTTAGGTACTGAGAAAATACAGAAAAGTGAAAAAGGCATCTATTACTCACGAGAGTTTTGGACAGTACAAAATGTAGGTATGGAAAATTGTTTTTGGAGTGACTTAGCGTAACCAACGTGCTGATATCGAGTGGCGGAGGCACACAAGCGTAGCGTCGGAGCGGAGCAGGCCTGTCCATAACAGCACAGTGTCACGCAGCTAGCTAAATATGAAGTGTCCCGATCACTGCGTAGTACTGCACTCGTCACTTATAGATATAAGACAAATTAATCTCTTTGGCCTTATATGTATTTGGAAACACTGCCTTGCAAAGCGGAACACAGTAATGATCCAAGATGCACATTACCTGCTTGCAGTTTTTTTTTTAAATAAAGAGTGACGAGACGAGCAGTACATGTGCCTGATGGTAAGCAACATACCTCCCACATAACAGCACAGTTACACGTAGCTATTGGAACATGAAGAGTCCAAATCATTACCTAGCACTACACTGCGCTCGTCACCCAGAGATCTAAGATGTTATATCTCTAAGCCCTGTAATTTCTCTGGAAACATAGCCCTTCAAACCGGAACACAGTAATGTTTGCACATTACTGCTTGGCGGTAGAATAACTGGCAAAGGTGTGGTACTTCCCCAGGCGGAGTCTGCTAAGAGTCCTATCACTACAATAAATAAAAACATGCCACTACAATAAAATATGCAGTAGAGTAAATGGTAAAAACATGGTATAGTGTAAAGATTTTGTTTGTTCTGTAATTAAACATTGAGAGTGGTAACATTGATATTGGAAGGTCGCACAATACAGATGATAGGAAATATTTATTTTCAAACTGGAACAGAGTTTGCACATGACTTTTTTTTAACAATTATAGGTTTTCATTTGATCTCCATCTCGACTGAGCGACCATGCGGTCTACGATGGCGTGTGCTTACCTAGAAGGAGCCGATTCACTTTCGACTTGAAGACACCGAGATTGTATCCATCGAGAAAAATCCATTCAGAAACACGTCAAATTGATAAAGCGTGGTCATGATGACGAAGTTATTGAGGTAGTCGTGCACTATGCCTGTTTGCATACGAACTTGGTGAATTGGCGGAGTGGTCCGGAGGGTCTACCGCCTAACTAAAGCTGTCATAGCTTTGATATTGCTCTCTCTTTTCTTTTCGCTTGAAATGATAGCGACAGCGATAGCAAAGCCATAGCCGATTTAGTGAGGCGGTAGAAAGGCCGGTTATGAAGTAACGAAGCCATGCGCCGCGCAGAACCCCGTGCGCCGGCGACGGCGACCGGTTTTGGCAGCCGGAACGCAGAAGTGGTTTTGCAATGGGTTCCAACCTGTTTCTGTGCAACTGATTAGCATATAATTAAGGAGACGCCATGCTAGGACCGAGTGTTAGTCGAGGCGTGCCTTACTTGATGAAAATGCGTTAGAAATTACAAATTAAGCCACATGAAATAACTACACATCGTCATTCGTCTACCCTTATCCCACTCTATGTGGGGTCGGTACAACATGTACTTTTCTTCCATTCGTCTCTATCATTTGTCAAATCTGAGTTTACTCCTTTCCTATCCACCTTTCCTGTCCTCTTTCACACAATCCAGCCACACTTTTTTTGATCGCCCTCTACCACAACATCAATCAACATTCATATTTAAAACTCTTTGGGTTATGTGGTCTTCATCCCTACGCATAACATGGCCAAACCACGATAACCTGGAGCTTTTAATTCTTTCTGTCACGGGCACCCACCCGTGACAGAAATTTTACTTTCATACTTCCCCTCAGGGGCGTAGCTACCGCCGTATATGCCGTATCAATTATACGGGGCCCCCGAGTCACGGGGGCCCCCGAAGTGCGTAAGCAAAATCAAAAAAACTTACCAATTTTAATTTTTTTCTAATTTTAAACTTACAAAAAGTTACCTAAGAACTTCAAAGGGACATGATCGCCTGTCAGACCTGTCACTATTGCCCATAGAAGCAAAAATTTTAGACAAACTGAAGTCATCATCAGCTATTAAAAAGGCCAGTATGGTACCTAAAATATTTAATATGGATTGTTTCTAAAAAAAATTGAAAACAGAGACAGATAGATAATTTCGACATTATTTTTTTAATTTTATGTACGTAAACATTTTTTTCTTTTGTGAGTAATCATTACCCTTCATAATCTTTACCCCCAAAAATTTTTTTATACGGGGCCCCGCCAAGGCACGCTACGCCACTGCTTCCCCTAATATACTCATTCCTAATCCTATGTACCCTCGTCACACCACACATCCATCTCAGCATTCGCATTCCGCTACATGCAATCGTCTTTCATTCGAACCTTTGGTTGCCCAACATTCAGATCCATACATGACAACATGTCTTATAACCGCTTTGTAGATTTGCCCCTTAAGTTTAAGTGGCATGTGCGGATCACAAGTTGTTGCTGTGACCTGTCGCCATTTCATCCATGCCGCATTAATCCTGCTTTTGACATCCCGATCGATATTGCCGTCGTTCTGGATGCTCTCATCCAGGTATCTCATCATCATCCAGGTATATCATCATCACCCAAGGTACTTAAAATCAGTACCTAAATGCTGGTAAGGGTACGCCATTTAAGGCCATAGGCAAAAGGTTGGAAGAACCACTAAAATCACAGAAAAGGTACTCTGTTTTGGTTCTGCTGATCTTTAGTCCAACTTTTTTGAAATAACTACACAAATTATACAAAATACTGACGTCCTTGTGGGAGAAGACCCCGAGTCCCAGCTCTGGGAACATTAAGTGGACTACTTAAGCTTGCTTAAGAAACAGACGACGAAATTTATTATAAAATCATTTTAATTTTGTAGGTTTTGCGAGATATGCATTATACATACTTCAAGTAAACATTACTGTGTTCCGGTTTGAAGGGCAATGTTTCCAGAGAAATTACAGGGCTGAGAGATATAACAACTTAGATCTCTGGGTGACGAGCGCAGTGCAGTGCTAGGTAATGATTTGGACTCTTCATGTCCAATAGCTGCGTGTCACTGTGCTGTTATGTGGCAGGCATGTTGCTTACCATCAGGCACATGTCCTGCTCGTCTCGTCACTTTTTATTAAAAAAAAAAAAAAAAAAAAGTAAATTTATTTCTCTCCACTCTAGTTACAACAGTGGATGGAGTAGCAGCAGACTAGCAAATGACAGCACCGAGTGCGAGTGGCGTATCATGGCAAGTCTTTGCAGAGTACGCCTACGGGAGTACCTTTCCCAGTCAGTTCACTGCAAACATCATTGTGTTCCGGTAATGTTTCGTGTTTCCAGAGAAATTACTGGGTAGAGAGATAGACCATTTTGTATCTCTCTGTGGGTGACGAGCGCAGTGCAGGTAATAGATAATCTATTCCAATAGTTTCGTGCACATGGTACATATCCTGCTTGTTTCGTCACTCTATATTTAAAAAAAGCTAATTATGATGACGATATGTATAATTAGTATAACCTGTACCTTCCACAGTGCCCTTCTTGTATCTTTTGTGCCAGATCAAAACCCGTCTAATTTGCCAAGATCAAGAAAACCTCCCATATTGACCTATTTCCCCAATTTCACCTGTGCCACAGTTTAGGCGTGAGTGGCGAGATGCGTTCGTGACGTCAGTTGCGGTGACGTCACGGTTGACACCGTGGCCTATATAGCAGGGGGCGGGCGCGGGGCGCGGGGGCGCGTCCATTCAGGTTCGGTTCCTGCAGTGTCGCGGGATATTTTTAGCTCTCCTCACTACTCCATTCATTGTTTGCCGATAACCGGCTCGGGCGCGGGCAGCAGGCCGCAGGCTGCATGCTGCTCCCGTAACACTGAGCGCTATTCACTACTTTTATTCTTTGCTATTTTTAACCCCCTTGATGCTAAAACGACGGGGTGTTATAAGTTTGATGTGTTCGTATATATGTGTGTACCTACGTTTGAGGGTGTGTGAGTGTGTGTACGTGTGAGGAGAGGGTGTGTGTCTGTGGCGTCCTAGCTCTAGAACGGATGCACCGATTTTGATTTGTTTTTATTTTATTTGAAAGCAGAGTGTTTGATGAAAATCATGCTAAGATGGCCGCCGCCACAAAATGGCGGATTACATATTTTTACATCACTAGATACATTACCTACATTAAAAGATAATGATTTTTGAGCTAAGCATACGCATATCGAAAATAAAGGTCTAGATATCAAGGGTGAGGTCATGTCCAACAGTGGGCCATAGTGATCATTCGTTTCTAGAATCAATATACTAGTATTGCTAGTATCAATCTATCAATATCAATATATACTAGCAAGGCTTTGTGATTTTAGACATTTATACGTAATTTTCCCCCGTAAAAATAACCCTTTTGTACTTCTTCAGACTATGCTATATTCTGTGTTCAAAAATTCAACCCGATCCGTTCAGCATTTCCGAGGTGATTGAGCAACAAACGTCCAAACTTTCGCAGTTATATTACTAGTAAGATAATAATCCTACTAATACTAATCCTAATGGATTAGTAGGATACAGCGTTTATCTGGGTCATTGTGTCTCAGCCACTAATCGCAATTCAGAAACGAGATATCAAACGAATCATCGAGATACAAGGTAGGACAGTTTTTCCAAGGAAATTGCATGTCTCTTGATGTTTTCCGCAATCAGGAGACACTTGCATAGTGTAGAATGATAAAACGAATAAGACGTGCGCCTGATGGTAAGCAACACGCCTGCCCGTAACAGCACAGTGCAACGCATTTAAACTTGAAGAGTGTAACTCGCTACCTAGCACCTACCTAGTTGATGTTAATCGGCGATGCGGTTCTTAATGGAGCGAGCTAATCTAGAAGAAACCGATTCACTCTAGACTTGAAGAATTCTTAAATTAGATTCAATCCCACAGGAAATACCCAATCAAGCAACGCATTCCAAAAGTTCAGATGTTCATATTAAGAAAGTGGAGCAAGTTGAAACATCCAAATAAGGAAAGGCCACGGAACTCATCAACCATCAAAAGTGTAAAAGAAAAGGTTGACAAAGATCTGTGATGAAAAGCCACAAGAACTGGGTCACAATTTCGCACAAAGACACTAAGAAACTGCAAACGTGCGCACGAAAAGGCGCCAGATACCGGGACAGAGTTTTCTACGGAGTCGGCAAGACGGAAGAACTAAACACTTTTATAAGAAGTTTCAATGTGGTTCGCCGAATAAGACGTTAGCGGCTCTTGTCCATGTTTCTGCATAGTTGTGGGAATACCTACATGGCGTAGGTTGTTGGACGCGGTCGGGCGGAGCGAGGCAGCTGGCAGCCACACAAAGAGACGCGCGTGAAAAGGTTCCTTTTAAACCACGGGCGGGCGGAGCTGTTTGCGCAGCGCCGAACTACAGGCCCACATCAAACTAAACAAATAAACAATAATCATCGGTGGACATTACTCACACAACAATATCTAGCCCCAAAATAAGAAAAGCTTGTAATATGATAACTAGATAGCTGATGTAATAGGGTACAGTCCGCGAGGTATAAGCTGAGCTTTGCATTAGAGTGAGTGATCACATGCATACGCATCTATTACCAAAAGTACAGTCAGACAACAAACTCTTAAACAACAAGCTGACATTAACTATCCAGGATCAATATGGTCATTGCGAAAAGAAGTATCTCTTTTAGGATTCAAATGGTCAAGGACAGAGAATAACAGAAAAATATTAATGGAAAAGCATGAGATCCGTCACCCACGTATAACTTATTTACTTAAAATTTCCGAATACCGTATTCAGGGCAGGCCTATCGTTTATACCGATGAAACATATATTGACACCACTCACACTTCATCAAAATCATATTCAGATGGCAGCACTTCTGGTTTGAAGAAACACCTTATTAAGAGAACATGTTCACAGCGTCCTGCGGCGTCTGACTGTACTTTTGGTGATCACTCACACTAATGCAAAGCTCAGCTTATACCTCGCGGACTGTACCGGACTGGGTCAAAAATACGCCATCCTAATTAGTCCGTCAGCTAGATCATGGAAAAATATTGAACACGTATTTTTTGTTTTTTACATATAATACATACATATATAACACATAATATTAAAAATCGTCAAAGATATAGACCGTATTAACTTCGAGAGTGGGGGGTCGTGACGTCGCTCGTGAGTAAAAATCGTACTCACAAGTGACGTCACACGAAACTTCGAAGCGCTGTATCTTCGTCATTTTTTAGGGTTCCGTAAAACGTAAAAACGGAACCCTTATAGATTCGTCATGTCTGTCTGTCTGTCCGTCCGTATGTCACAGCCACTTTTTGCCGAAACTATGAGAACTACACTGTTGAAACTTGGTAAGTAGATGTATTCTGTGAACCGCATTGAGATTTTTACTAAAGTTTTTTAAAAACACAAAAATTAGGGGTGCCCCCCATACTGAGAACTAAAACTCAAAAACTCATCAAACCTACACGTGTGGGGTGTCTATCGATAGGTCTTCAAAAATGATGTTGAGGTTTCTAAAATCATTTTTGTCTACACTGAATAATTTGCGCGAGAGACGCTTCCAAAGTGGTAAAATGTGTCCCCCCCCCCCCCCTCTAACTTCTAAAGTAAGAGAATGAAAAAACTAAAAAAAATATAATATATGATGTACATTACCATGAAAACTACCAACGAAAATTAGTTTGAACTTGATCTGATGAGTAGTTTTTTTTTAGTACGTCATAAATACACTATTATTAAAACTTCGATCAAAGTTACAACGAACTACAAGAACTATGTGTACTATGTATATTATGTTACTTGCTGCAACGGAACCCTTCATGGGCGAGTCCAACTCGTACTTGGCTACTTTATTGTTTGTGAAACAAAAGAAAAAATACGTGTACAATATTTTTTGGCAATCTAACTAACGGGCTACTTAGTTTTTTTGAGGATTGTACCCTATTGTCAATACATATACATAACCACCAGCAAGATGGGTCGACGATATTGAAAATATCGCGGGTCGAACCTGGACTCGATTGGCACAGGACCGATAGAGAAGGCTGTGGATGATGACGATGATGATACATACTCATACATAGAATAAATATTCGTATTCATCACACAAATATTCGCGAGGTCGGGAATCGAACCCACGACCTACGGTTCCGCAGGCAGACTTACTACTACCAACTAGGCCACTAGACTCGTCACAGCAATATTCCCACGGCTGGGATTACGAGCCCTCCGTGTTGGCCTCGTGTGTTTCCTCGAAAGATGTATTTCATAGAATACGTCGATTTCCTCACGATGTTTCTCCTTCACCGTTAAAGCCAGTGGTAGTGACAGCTTTGAACATATTTTCTGTTTTAAATTTTTAATGTTTACACTTGACTGTCATCTGCCTGATGTTGGGTGAAGACGCAGTCTACAATGGAACGTGCTTACCTAAAAGAAAACAATTAATTTTCGACTAGACACCAAGATTGTAACCATTGGGAAAAATCCGATCAGGCAACGCACGGCCTAGACATTCTTATCACAAAAGTGAAGATGGGCAAAGACTGTAACAATTAATGAACAACGTTATCCCAGCCACTGGCCCTGGTGCCCGGGCATAGAATGTGGCATCGGTCCCCCCCTGCCTGTGGTAAAAGCCCACAAATGGGGAAACCGACTGATGGCGGTTAAACCATCACAACAAATGGCACAATTTAAATCTCGGGCGGTGACGGGCAGCAGCGTCACCGGTGCAAGAAATTGTGCCCCTGCGGTCGCCAACCCGCATGCCCAGCGTGGCGACTATGGGCAATACCTCCTATGAAAAGTCCAAGAAGTAAAAGGCCCCTAGTTCCCGGCCGCCCTGCTATTCCTGGCCAAGGCGGCGGTCATGGTAACGGCAGGGCAGGGGGTGCGAAGAATCCCCGGGCTACCGTAGGCCGCCAACCCCAACTGACCCTGTCTGTACACAATGGACGAACGATTCGCGACGACGATAGGCTTGCGCAGCTGGAAGAAGAGCTGACCCACATAAGATGGCACATTCTTGGGTTATGTGAAGTCCGAAGAGCGGGAGAGGACACCGTAACCTTGGAATCAGGCCATCTGATGTACTATCGTGAAGGTCACCAGTTATCGCAAGGTGGTGTCGGGTTTCTGGTTCACAAGACTCTCCGTAACAACGTTTTGGAAATTGCAAGTGTGTCTCCGAGGGTCGCGTACCTTGTGCTGAAGTTGACCGAGAGGTATACCCTCAAAGTAGTCATGGCGTACGCACCCTGGGAGGCATACCCAGATTCAGAAGTTGAGGCTTTGTATGAGAACATATCAAAGGCACTGCACCATACCTCCAAAGCCCACTTCAACGTTGTTATGGGGGATTTTAACGCCAAAGTGGGAGTACGGACTTGCGGTGAATCGGTAGTAGGACCATATGGTTTGGGACGTAGGAATGACAGGGGCCAAATGCTGGTCGACTTCCTCGAGAAGGAAAGGCTGTTTCTAATGAACTCGTTCTACAAGAAGCAGCCCCAGAGGAAGTGGACTTGGCGAAGCCCCGACGGACGGACGAAAAATGAAATTGACTTCATCATTGCGGATAAACGACGTATATTCAGGGATGTCTCAGTGATCTCTAGGTTTGCTACCGGGAGCGATCACAGGCTTGTACGAGGCACCCTGAATATAAATTATAAGCTTGAACGCGTCCGTTTGATGAGGTCAACGCTCCGTCCGAACCTTCTCCAAACCATACTTGAGTCTGAAACATTCCAGCTAAAACTGGAGAACCGATTTGCTGCCTTGGAAACCACAGACAGCGTTGACCAGAAGCTCGACGGAGTGGTGGATGTCCTACGAGATCATCATCATCATCATCATGTCAGCCGAAAGACGTCCACTGCAGGACAAAGGCCTCCCCCAAAGATTTCCACAAAGATCTGTCCTGCGCTGCCCGCATCCAACGATTTCCGGCGACCTTTACCAGATCATCGGTCCATCTCGTGGGGGGCCTGCCAACGCTGCGTCTTCCGGTACGCGGTCGCCACTCGAGAACCTTTCCGCCCCAACGGCCATCGGTTCTGCGAGCTATGTGCCCTGCCCACTGCCACTTAAGTTTAGCAACTCGTTGAGCTATGTCGGTTACCTTGGTTCTCCTGCGGATTTCCTCATTTCTGATTCTATCGCGCAGGGAAACTCCGAGCATAGCTCTTTCCATTGCCCTTTGGGTGACTTTGAACCTTCTTATGAGGCCCATAGTAAGCGACCACGTCTCTGTTCCGTATGTCATCGCTGGCAACACACACTGGTCAAAGACTTTCGTCTTGAGACACTGCGGTAGTTTAGACGAGAAGATATTACGTAGTTTCCCGAACGCTGCCCAGCCGAGTTGGATTCGACGAGTGACCTCTTTCTCGAAGTTGGATCTACCTAATTGGACTGTTTATCCTAGGTAAACGTATTCGTCCACAGCCTCGAGCGTAGAGAGTCCTACTTTAAGAGGAGTGGGTACAACATGGTTGTTTGACATGATTTTTGTCTTATCCATGTTCATTTTAAGACCCACTTTTTCAGAGGCTCTACTGAGGTCATTTAGCATTCTGCCGAGGTCGTCCAGGGTTTCAGCCATGACCACGATATCATCGGCAAAACAGAGGTTGGTCATGTACTCACCATTTATGTTGATGCCGAGTCCGTTCCAGTCCAGAAGTTTGAAGACTCCCTACTGGGGAGTAGGAGTGAGAGTGAGAGTGAGGGATGCTAAGAATCCCTACGAGATGAGGGCACAAAATTCTGCAAAATGCGGCGCAAAGGCAGAAAGTCAAAGCTTTCGACGGAAACTCTGCATCTCATGGAGGAACGACGAAATCCCACGTTAAATTCGTCAGAACAAGGGGCTCTAAACAAGAAGATTACCAAACTTGTACGACGTGACCTCCGATTAGCTAACACGCTCTTGATTGAAAAATCAATTGAGCAAAATCGGGGGTCAAAAGTGTTCGTCAAGTCACTAGGTAGAAGCCACCTGACGAAATTAACCACCTCGACGGGGAGAGTCGTTGTATCCAAAGCGGATATTCTCTCGGAAGTGGAAGACTTTTACGGGCAGCTGTACGCATCGCATGCTTCTCATCTCCCACAAAACCAGGACAAAAGAGCCACTCTAACACGCCACTACACAGAAGACCTGCCTGAGATCAGTCTGGACGAAATTGTGATGGCTCTTGGACAACTGAAAAATGGAAAAGCCGCGGGCGAGGACGGGATTACAACAGAGCTCTTAAAGTCTGGTGGAACTTCACTGATAAAAGAGCTCCAAGAACTGTTTAATGCCGTCCTCTTCACCGGGAGAACTCCACGGGCATGTAATAGAAGTGTGGTCGTCCTCTTCTTTAAAAAGGGAGATAAGACCCTTTTAAAGAACTACAGACCAATATCGCTTCTGAGCCATGTCTATAAGTTGTTCTCAAGAGTTATAACAAATCGTCTCGCCCGAAGACTCGACGAGTTTCAACCTCCTGAACAGGCCGGGTTTCGAAGTGGGTACAGCACCATAGACCACATTCACACGGTACGGCAGATTGTACAGAAGACAAAGGAGTACAATCGGCCACTTTGCTTAGCGTTTGTGGACTATGAGAAGGCATTTGACTCAGTCGAAACCTGGGCTGTTCTGGAGTCCTTACAGCGACGCCAAGTCGATTGGCGATACATCGAGGTGATGAGGTGTTTGTACGACTGCTACGATGGCGGTTCAAATTCAAGACCGGCAGACTAAACAAATTCCTCTGCATCGAGGCGTGAGGCAAGGGGATGTTATTTCCCCGAATTGTTCTCAAACGCACTAGAGGATATGTTTAAGACGCTGGATTGGGTTGGACGTGGCCTAAATATCAACGGCGAGTACATCTCTCACCTACGATTTGCAGACGACATCGTCATTATGGCAGAGTCGCTGGAGGACTTGCAGTGGATGTTGGATGGCCTGGCTAACGCTTCTCAACGCATCGGCCTCCGGATGAATTTGGATAAAACCAAGGTCATGTGTAACGAGTTCGTTGCACCAGGGCCGATTGTCGTAAATGAAATCACTCTTGAAATTGTTCAGAAATACATTTACCTAGGGCAGACGCTCGAACTAGGTAGGAGTAGCTTTGAGAGTGAGGCCATGAGAAGAATCCAGTTGGGCTGGGCAGCATTTGGAAAACTTCGTCGAGTCTTCTCGTCACCCATCCCACAAAGTCTTAAGACAAAAATGTTCAACCAGTGCGTTCTACCTGTTATGACCTACGGTGCTGAAACGTGAACACTGACAGTGAAAATGGTCCGAAAGCTCAAGGTCGCTCAGCGAGCTATGGAAAGGGCTATGCTTGGGGTTTCTCTGAGGGATTGCATCCGCAATGAAGTAATTCGTCAGAGAACTAAAGTCACCGACATAGCTCAGCGTATTAGCAGACTGAAGTGGCAATGGGCCGGTCACATCTGTCGCAGACCCGATAACCGTTGGGGTAGACGGGTTCTGGAGTGGAGACCGCGAATCGGTAAACGTAGTGTAGGACGCCCTGAGACTAGATGGAGTGACGATATACGAAAGGCGGCTGGTGGCGGTTGGAAATGCAAAACTGAGGATCGGGCTGAGTGGCGAAATATAGGAGAGGCCTATGTCCAGCAGTGGACGAACACGGGCTGATGATGATGATGATGATGATCGCAGCCACGAATTTCAAAGGGAAGTGAATTTGTTCACAGCAAAGACGTTTTAACTCCACGGATTCTTTGATTCCGAATGACATACCATTCGACTTTAAACGGTTACAATTTCCAGTGCAGTTTTCGGCATTAGCAATGACGATAAATGAATCGCAATCGCAATCAAGGGCAGTCGCTAAGTGTAAATTCAATCTTGAAAGTAGGTACACGTTTTTCACATGACCAATCTTATGTCACCTGTTCCCGTATTGGCATGACCATAAAATCTATTCATTTAGATGAAAGGTGACGATAGTGCAACAGAAAATAAAACGAAGAATGTAGTGTTTCATAGAATATCACAAAAATAAACACTTTTTAAACACAATTTTTTAAATTTTATTTTTAATTAGATAACAATTTGAATTCAATAATCGCAATTACGACAGTACAACGTCTGTCGGGTCAGCTAGTAACTCATGGAGTAAATATCCTAGTCCTTAAATATAACGGATATGGGGTGCGAGGCACGGGAAAATTCACCCCAGGCATCACACAACTTCCCTATTCTCGGTGGCATCTTGTTGTGTGATGGTTAATCCCGACCGGAGAAGGACGAACTTCTGCAAATGAATCTCGCCCTTCGAGGTGCGTGCGTATAAGTTTGTTAAAGCGCCTGGAAAGCCTTGGAAAGTTATATCTGGCGAGTAACATCATCAGTCATAACAACAGTCATTCCTGAAAGGCGCTCGTTGAACGCGTGGTCCCGAACCCTAGGACCCGCTCGCCAGGGATTTGGTATCCAAGTCGACGGCGATGTGGCTAAAGATAGCGCAGCACAAGCGCCGCCGGTGCCGGTGCCGGCGAGACCGATGTACAGGCGACATGGACATGGCGGCCGCTGAAGCGAAACCACGGCTATCCTCAGCAGCGGTCTTGGGAGTGGACCACTCACTGTCGACCATCATAGTGGCCGATATGCTCAACGGGGAGATGTCTTGTGAGAGGAGCGAGAGAGGAAGCCTCTCGCTCATACGTGGAGGCAGAAGCAGATACGAAGTGGGATACTTTAGCTCGCCTACCGCCTCCACTTGGGTCTATGTGGTCCATGGTCTTGTAGGAATTTTAGAGCCGTCCGGCTCCTTACGTAGGGATAGGCCAAAAGGGAGCCAAATGACCTCCCATGTGGCTCCGGGGTCCGATATCCTCAAGGCGAGCCCGAAAGACCGGTGGCAGTGACCGGCTTGCGAGTGAAGACGAGGCGGTTCCGCAACCCTTTCTCCAAGCTACACCAGATAAGCCTGAGGAGATTTAGCAGGTAGGTAGGTAGGTAGGTAGGGGCTTAACGGCTTTAGTGGTGTCGAATGGTGTTCCCGCTCGGTGGACGATGCTTAAATACATTACCACCACCCAAAAAAGACAAAAAGGTAGTAGGTAAATTAATAAATTAAAGTTACACAACTAAAGACGATTCAAATAAATTACAAAGTAATTATTTAAGCCAGCATGCTGGGTACGCTTCCAATTGGTAGTGGGCTTGAACATCTTGATTATCTGTATCATTGGTCTATGGATAATTCAGGTGTGCTTAGTGTAAGTAGTTGTTAGGTATGTAGCGTAGTGTAGTTCTCATTGTTTTTTAGTTTTGTTAATAAAGGCTCTGCCCACAGATATTATTTAAGCACTAAGATGGACTATGCAATTTAAAACCATTGGGAAAAATCCACTCAGGCAACTCATTCTACAGTCTAGACGTTCTTATCACAAAAGTAGAGTCAAACCTCTTCGTTCGTGTCTTTGGAACATCAACCATGAAATGATGCAGCTTCTTCGAGAAACGAGAAGTCCGATAGAAAAAAGGGCTAGGTGGTATTAGATCATGCAGATCAGATGCACACTCTCCGAAGTGTATCCGATAATAGACCAGTAAGCTAGCAATTTGATGTTCAAGACTTAGCAGTCTATTTCGCACAAGAGTGTTATTGCCTATGATTGATGATACGTATCTCTTATGGATTAATAAATAAATAAAAATACTACTTTTGGAATTGTTTATAGGCTTTTTGGCTATTTAAATAAGCCTAGAGACAAAACTTATATAGGTATATTTATAGTGTTTGAAAGAGAGATATTTTACTTTATAATTAAGAAATTCAAAACCTATTACACAGATTTTAAAAATTCTTTCACTAAGATAAGATAAGAAAACTCTTTATTAAAAGGCACAACACAAAAGAAAAATTACACAAGAAACTAAGAACATTTTAAATGGCGGCCTTAATGCTTAGAGCAATCTCTTTCACTAATTATTATTATGTAATTTGGACTGTAATATGTCAATTTAGTTAAGAATTTATATGAAATCTATTAAGTCACAACAAGTTTAAATTTTAAATTACTTTCTTCACATGTATAGCAAAAACTATTAACATTTTAATAAAATAATTTAGTACAGCATTGTAGAACACATCAATAATATCTACAATCACAACACTATGTGTGTAACAATTATAGTTACATCACAATATCTGTAATTCATTTTAAAACGTGAATAAAAATCGCACCACTAGAAAGTAACTTTATTTGTTCATATCTTATCACTAAAATGTTTGAATTAATAAAAAATTGTTCTTACAAAACAAAGGTAATAAATAAAGATGGAGTTATTTGATTAAATTTGTTTGTATTCTTATTCTCTGAAAAAATACTTATTGTTTTTGACAGCTCAATTTATGAGGTTGACTGCATGTTGCTATAGATGTACAGATACACTTTTTTGACATTCCAAAAGAAACATATAGGTACACAAAGAATTAATGATAAACTATAAAACTTGTGTGATGTGACGCCATCCTTATCACTAAAAGTAATCTCTTCTAGACCTTCCAGACCTTGGAATAGAAACTTACGTATGGACAAGTCAGAAAACAAGCTGTGCAATCCAGATGTAGAAAACCATAAAGAAAATTCAATAGCAGGTAAAGTTACATAATATTATTGATATTTTTACTATCTTAACATCAAAATAAAATGTGTACAATATGTAAAACTATATTTACGATAATTAATACCAATAAAAGTAATTACAAATTTAAATAATTTAAGTATTCTGACATCAAAATGACCATACACATTTTTTCCTTTTTACTAGGTAGGTACCATGGACTGAGGTTATAGGATATGAGGTTGCTAGGTACCTATCCTTATTTTTATAATTGGACGAAGCAACGTAAGGCGTACAAGGGACGTTTAGTCAACTGTAAATTCTAAGTATATTATGCTGGTACCAAGATCTTTCAGTTTATTCCAGAGTAGTAATTAGCATGTCAACCGACATTGACCTTCATACCTCCGGCAGCCGATCTACACTAGCAGGTACACAATCAATAATACAACCATGTGTAATAACTGGAGGCTTAGAATTAAATTAGCTCACCTGTAATATCTTGAAATAACACAAACACTGATACTATCACACTGCTGAGGAATTGCTAATATTCAGGTAAAGGCGTTACAAATTGTTTTACTGATCACTAAAAAGATATTCAAAGAATTTGGGCAATATTATTTGAAGTATGTACGATCGCGCCGCCCATTCAAATTTTTTCGATTTTTCGCCGTGCGCCGGCCGGGCAGACAGCCTGACATCTGACAACTGCGTGACACTGAACAGTGACATTGGTAACTTTTTAGAAAGTCCCTATTTTTTTTATTTGTTGCTCTCATGGACGTATTCAAAAAGTCGGACGTAGTCTCGCTAAATACAAATCTAAAAATCTGTATTGCTGTTTGCAGGTAAGATAAGATAATACAAAACATTTTAAAAGTTGTCCCATACAAACTGGCCTCTTCTAAAGACATGCAATAATATGTCTAGCAAAACAATTTATTTCAGTCTTAATTAATAAAATGAAAAAAGATAAAGTGAATTTACCAGCTCAGTTTAATTTAAAACATCTCCCGCTCCCTCGAGCTTGGTCTCTAATGGCGAAACGTAGCACCGCTTACCCCCTACCTTGCATCTTCAACAACGTCATCAGAAACGACGATTTTACGAGCCTCAGTTAGCTTGCACTCAAAAAGAAGTTGAAGTGGTGGCTTCTTGGTCTCAGTCTGGAGGAAACTAAATCCCTGATTCATCGAATCTACCATGATATAGTTTGTGTTTTTTTCAACTGTATGGATTGTTCCGCTATTTTTGTCTCTCTTGCTAGTGGATCACCCAGCTCAGTTTGACTGGTTCTCTGCACTCAACTTGTTTTACCGTTTTACTTTGTATCGTTCCTAGTTAAGTGTTGTAAGTCTATGTTTTGTTTTATGTTATTGTACTATGTTATGTATTATGTTTAGACGTAATGTTAAGTTTAGACCTAACTCGCGAGTCCCAAGACACAAGCTTAAGCTTAGTTTGGGGCTCACTGGCAAGCTTTTTGTATGTAGGCGTAATTTTGGTAAATAAAGCATTTGTATTTGTATTTGAATACAATAAAAATAAAGTAGCCAAGTGCGAGTTGGACTCGCACATGAAGGGTTCCGTCGCAGCAAGTAGCATAATATACATAGTACACACTACACATAGTTCTTGTAGTTCGTTGTAACTTTGATCGAAGTTTTAATAATAGTGTATTTATGACGTAGGTACTAAAAAAAAACTACTCATTAAATCGAGTTCAAACCAATTTTCGTTGGTAGTTTGCGTAATATACATCATATATTATTTTTAGTTTTTTCATTCTCTTACTTTAGAAGTTAGAGGGGCCCGGGGGGGACACACATTTTACCACTTTGGAAGTGTCTCTCGCGCTGATTATTCAGTGTAGACAAAAATTAAATTAGAAACTTCAACATAATTTTTAAAGACCTATCGATAGATACGATACGTGTAGGTTTGAAGAAAAAAAATATTGTGAGTTTCAGTTCTCAGCCCCATACTGACATAGGCAACCCAAATTTTTCTTTTTTTTTTTCTTTTTTTTGTAAAAATCTTAATGCGGTTCACAGAATACATCTACTTACCAAGTTTCAATAGTGTAGTTTTTGTAGTTTCGACAAAAAGTGGCTGTGACATACGGACGGACAGACAGACAGACAGACATGACGAATCTATAAGGGTTCCGTTTTTACGTTTTACGGAACCCTAAAAATCAGCTGATTAAAGTCTTCTTCTTCTTCGTCTTCCTTTCATTTCTAGCGTTATGTGTTTCAGCTAAAACAAAAACTGTTTCTATAGATCGGCCACATATTATGCACGTGAGCGCTGTCACATACAGGCTGACACGCAACATACACACAACAGTGGGTCATTACACGCGCAAACTTGTGTCAACCTATCAGTGACAATGACAACGCACACGTGCATATGTGGCAGACTCTAATGACAACGTTTTTGTTCTAGTGAGAGTACGTCCTATTTTATACGTCCATGGTTGCTCTAGACTAGTATGGGAAGGTAAGCCGGGGTTGTCTGGTGGTTCGGATCCCGCCTGTACCTCTGAGTATTTTTCTAAGTTTAGATGTAAGTATGTACAAGTTTATCATCATCACAGGCGTTTGGAACTTCAGAAAATCAGTCGTTTTATTTAACGTAGTGATTACAAAAACTCTGTGGTTTTGGCCCCTAAGAACTAAAAGCCGGGTCACACAGAGGCGATCCGATAGCGATCCGGACCGTATCCGAGTATGGGATCGCGCCCGCTTGCTGTGTGTCAGGTTTCATACAAATTCGAGCATTACAAAAAATCCCGTCTCGGATCGCTATCGCTATCGCTATCGGATCGCCTCTGTGTGACCCGGCTCTAAGAACCTTAGAATGAGGCGTCACAGACTAAGTAGAGAGTGACTTGTTTTCCAGATGCAAATTGACTTGTCAAAGAAAATTCTAAACATTGCCTTAGTATTTGTGAAACGTTTATTTCCCTTGACACTACTGCTTGGCACTACTGGTAGTGTCATGGGAAATTTTACTTGCCCGTGGCACTACCAGTAGTGCCACGGGTAAAAGTAAATTTCCCGTGACACTACACCGTCGCTAGTAGTGTCACGGGAAATAATATTTCCCTTGACACTACTAGCAAAATAATATTCCCGTGACACGTGTGACTATTTCTCTTTGATATATTTTATATTGACTTTTGATTGATTTTCCATTGGCATTTAATGGAAAGGCATCGGCCTTTCCATTGTATGTAAACGGGTGCATCCCAGTAATACTACTAACTTGGATACACCTGTTTTTATTGACTTTAGCCATACCTGTAGGTCCATAGATCTGCTGAGTCCTTATATTAGTGTTTAGTATCCCATCTGTACTATATAATACTACTGGGATGCACCTATAAGCACCCTATTTTTCAAATTTTACTACTACTAATTTAACACAGTGCTACGTAAAATTTTGCTAAATTACGTTATTGCTGTCTTTGACTTCATAAAAGGAAAGTTTTTTTGTTTTGTATGAATCTTACGCGATAGTACAGCCAAATGGTGTAATTTTGATGGCTTGGCTATTTTTTTGTTTGTTATATTAAAGTTCAGAGGTTGTCCCATAAATTGTTTATCGAAATTCACTAGTTTAAAGTTTTTTTTTCACTAGTTGAAAGAAATGGGTTCCATGTAACCTAACCGATTCGATTCCGTTAGTTAACTAGATGGATGGTGGAAACTAAATATTTCCCAAGGAACACCCAGGTGGACAAAGCTGAGCCGTTGTAAAAGAAGCTTTCCACGGATCACACACGTGGTCTCACTGGTGGTGGAAGTAAGTAGGGCAACTTACCACCGTCCACCTCCTGCTTAAAATATGTAGGTATACATATTTATTTTCTTCTATACAGTATTATTTAAACTGAACTTTTTCCTGTTCAATGAATACCATTTAAAACAGCATTTAGAAATAATTTTCTATTGACAGATTAATTTAAAATGCTAAAGAGTAGTAAGTGTAATATTTGGTTTTAAAACAGTATCATCTTCAACTAATCGTATAAAACAACTAATACAACTTGAACTGCCATCGGTGCACTCAAACTTGCTGAACACGAAGAAAAGGAATGTGTTTAAATTTGAGTTTTAGTAAACATGGTAAGCAGATATTTACATTTTCAAACATTGAAACGCGTTTACCTCAAAACGAGTTTTTTACCACTAAACCCATTGATATAAATATTAAAAGTTCAATTATTGAACCCATACTTCTTTTGTTATGAATAAAATTTTTAAAATAAATTAAAAAAAAAGTTTGTTTCTTTTAGTTTAGTTTTGTTTCCTAACATTCTTTCTATAATGTTTAAATGGGCCTTTTATTTTTTGTAAACTTTAGTAGTGCCATGGGTAATGAGGTAATCCACGGGAAATTTTACAGTAGGCGTTTAATCAGCCAATAAGAGCAGTAGTGCCACGGGCAAGTAAAATTTCCCATGACACTACCAGTAGTGCCAAGCAGTAGTGTCAAGGGAAATAAACGGAAATTTCTCTAACAAAAAAAAAACATGGGCGCCATCCATGGTGAAATTGGGAACTGTCTTTGACAGGTCTTTTTGCATTTTGAAAACGCCCCATTGAACATAAAATTTAAAGTGGTGTCATACGCCATCTATCTTAATATTTTTATACCTTTCCGGAGAACGTGTAACGCCCAGCTAAAGATTCATGATGTATGAAAACTGAAATAAGTTCACGTAAAAAGTTCTACATAAACAGCACAGGTGTCACTTTACTAAATTAATTTAAATGACAATTTTATTAGGAGTGTAGGTTTCAGTTTCCAAGTTTCTTGATAAATTGGATTGATACCAGTTTTTTTTAATTAAAACTGACGAGACGAGCAGGACATGTGCCTGATGGTAAGCAACATGCTTGCCACATAACAGCAGTGACACGCAGCTATTGGAACATGAAGATTCCAAATCATTGCCTAGCACTGGACTGCGCTCGTCACCCAGAGATCTAAGTTGTTATATCTCTAAGCCCTGTAATTTCTCTGGAAACATTGCCCTTCAAACTGATGATGATGATGATTGATGATTCAAAAAATAATCTAATACTAGTTTCATTTTTCTATCGAAGTGCTCGGAGACCGAAAAATTGTAGTTCGAGATCTTGTCATGGTTCACGTTCCATAAACTCGAACGAGATATGAATGTAGGCACTGCCTACTTGTGTGAATGCTTTGTCTAATTGAGGGTTTCCCGATGAAGCTGTCCTCATTATTATCAAAAACTATGAAACTGACGTACAACTACCGAAAAAAAAACGTTAATTTACTTTTCTGTAAACTCTACCTCTACATAAGGAATGGAATAGCCGAACAGCCAACTGTGGTCAACTCCACATTGACAGATATAGTCAGGGCTACTTTTGAAAATAACCTCCTGATATTCAGGGTTGGATTCACAATAAAACTTGTCTGTAGGACTATGTTGAGTAGTTGAGCAGAACACGGATATTTACATTTAGTTCAGGCCTGTAGCGTAAACTTGCCTTTGTGTACCATCAAACTATTGGCCTGCTCGTCTTGACACTCTGTCCATCCACCCAGAGTTATTACTCTGGGTGACATGGACGCTGTAGGATAGTCTTGTTAGAACAGAGGAGATAATAATGAAACTCGATTTATTAGGAGTAAAATGTTACCTACCTATATTGTGAGTTACAACTACAGTTATAGTCTAGTCAACAAGTTCAAAAACGTGCTAAATAGAAATAAAGCTCCTAGACACATGTGCGATTCGATGCGGAATCACGTCTAGTAAAAATGTTTTTGAGGGGTTTTAGCACATAAAAAATTGCGATAGTTATTAACAAAATAAGATAACAAAAGGAAGGTATTTAGTTATTCCTTAATAACTTCTTAACTAATGATACTTTAGACTTTTTTTAAAAAGATCCTGAAAGAGGAGGAATTTTTCAATATAAAGTTCTATCTCCTAGAACTCTATTATTTATGTACTTTTTTTAACGCTGAAAGTGGAGCTCCGTGGTTCGCTACGCGGCATAAACGCGGCGTCTAAAAAACCGGCATATGATCTTAAATATTGATTTGACAGTATTAAAAAAAACTTAAAAATTTGAAAAAAATGTAGTGTAATTTAGATACTTAAACGTACAAAACCTCGGTAAAAGAAGTAAAGTATGTCGATTTTTCGTAAAGTTATAAGTACCAATGTTAATTTGTAAAGGTGAAATAATTATTATTCTTTAAAAAACAAATTTTATATATTGTTTTTGATTGATAAATCGTTTTTTTATATTTCAGTCGTGTAAACTGTAAATGATTAATTAAGAAATTATTGTATTCTTAAAACCCCTTGATGACCCTATTCAATAGATTAACAGAGAAATGTATTGTTTTACAAATAATTACCTTGTTTAACAACTTTAACAATTTGGTATGGGTAAACAAATAGATAATAATAGCCGTTATATTTCTTCGAAAATTTTAATATATTTTAATAACAACCTAAAAAAATAAAGTCTCTATTTCTTAACAAATTATTTAAACAAAATGAATTGAAAACAAACTATACAAATCAATATAAAGCAATATTTAAATATATTTTTTGACAAAAACATCATTATTTCACCTATGCAATAAGATGGTAAAAAAAATTGGCAGTCATTGGAATTGCCGATAGAAGTGAAAACTTATAACTCAGAATTTGATAGCTTACCTTGGAAACTACACGGGTGTAATCGGAGGGCGTCGCCTCGCCATCATGGCATGGCCATCTTAGCATTTCCCATTGGCTCACGCATTTCTAGATGGCCATGCCATGATGGCGAGGCCACGCCCTTTCAGCATTTCCCAATGGCTGACGCATTTCTAGATGCCCAATCGCCAAGGTCCCGAGTTTACCCGAAAATTTCTTATCATACCCGAGCGTGACGGTAAAACTCAATTTACACCCCACAAAAAATTTGTCTAGGCGCGCCTAAAGAAGTTTTCACTTCAAAAATATTGTTAAATCCCAAGATATCCTGGTTTTTCCATAAACAATTTCTGAACAAATGACGTAGATATTTTTTTTTTGTTAATACCCGTGTAGTGCGCACCGCGCACCTATTAGATGCAAAAACAGCAATAGTAAGATACTCCAAAAAAAATAATTTATGATACCAATTTTTATAAATTTCATTTTTTGTTGATATAAAACGAATCATAACTACCAAAATAATAAACTTTAATATATTTTTTTGATTAAAGATCCACGAAGCAAAAAAATTATAGACCAACTATTTCAACTTTTATGCCGTAATTTATAAAAACAGATAGGTACCGGAAAAAGATTAGTTAACTAATATTGGAATAACTTTACGAAAAATCGACATATTTTACTTCTTATACCGAGGTTTTGTACGTTTAAGTATCTAGATTACATCATATTTTTTTTCAAGTTTTTAAATTGTTATTTACTACTGTAAAAGCAATATTTTAGATGATATGCCGGTTTTTTAGACGCCGCGTCTATGCCGTAGCGTTCTCGCGGAGCTCTACTTTCAGCGTAAAAAAAAAAGTGTACAAATAATAGAGTTCTAAGTGTTAGAATTTTATATTCAAAAATTTCCTATTCTTTCAGGATCTTCTTTTAAAATTTCTTAAGTATAATTAGTTAAGAAATTATTAAGGAATAACTAAATACCTTCCTTTCGTAATCTTATTTTGTTAATAACTATCGCAATTTTTTATGTGCTAAAAAACCCTTAAAACAGTTTTACTAGACGTCATTCCGAATCGAATGAGGTATCACACATGTATCTAGGAGCTTTATTTCTATTTAGCACGTTTTTGAACTTGTTGACTAGACTATTACGGCCGTTTACAGAAGAATTTCACGTAGTTCGACGCTGTTCGCGCGAGGTTGCGCAGTGGATGATTTCCGTAGCAAAGCTCTCACAATACACGCACCGTCGTTATTTAAAAAGAGGGCGGACTAGGAATACCTCAGCGAAATATCGGCCTGTGCAACATCCGGCTGGGTCGGCGGACATGCCTCTGTTCTGGGATGGCCGTCAGATCCTCGATTTTCATCTACCGGCAGTAGCATAAATCTAGGTCGTACTGTTCGAGAAGCGATTGCGCAAAGAAGTACCCGTTGAGTGAAAATCGTAAGTATATGGAACGCTTTCAGATACGCATTTACGAAAGTACAGTCAGTAAGCTAAGATTAGAAGCTGCTACGCCGCCCCAGCCTAAAGTGCGATCTGTGAGCCACACAGAACAGCCATCGCTTCCTTCGTCAGAAACGGGGGTTATTCGTCCGCGGCGGCGGCGATGGTGAGGTTGGGGAAGATGTAGAGCTTGGTGAAGTCGAACCGGCGGCTGGTGCACAGCGCGCCGTACCGCTCGTAGGCCAGCCGCGCGCCGAGGAAGGAGGCCGCCAGCACGCACACCAGCAGCACGGCGCACACGGCCGGGCACAGCACGGCGCCCGCGCGCGCCGCGCCCGCCGCGCCCAGCGGGCCCGGCGAGCCCAGCGCGGACGACGACGCGCTGCGCTCCGCACTCTGCTTCCTCATACCTGCGACACACACCCCTGCTGTACCACTCTAATCATATTATTAATATTAGAGGTATAAATGACAATGTTTAGATATTTTGTATTTGGCTCAATCACGCCGTAACGTATGAACGAACCGGGTTGGAATTTGGAACACAGATATATCTATGTTATAGTCTGAAGAACACAGACTACTTTTGATCGCGGGAAAACAAAGGGAACGGGAACTACGCGTGTAAAACCGTGGGGCGCTGCTAGTAATAGCACATTGGCTTACAAGGCGATGGAGAGGCCAACTGAACAGCGCATGTGTGTGTGCTTCTTTGTGCATTCTCGGTGCTCCAGGGAAAAATTGTCACCATCGCATAGGAAATACTAATAACTGAAGAATTGATTTATTTTAGATCAGTAATTCTATCGCCAAGTAGAAATGCACATAATCATTACAAAGTTCCGGTTTGAACAGTTCCGGGCAATCTTTCCAGAAAAAAAGACGAGGCGGATAAACATTTACAGTTTGCCACCTTTACCAGTTTTAATCTACTTTAGCGGAAGACCATTGCCAGTTATTCTACCGCCAAGAAGTGATGTGAAAACAACTGAAAACATCGCTGTATTCCGGTTTGATGGGCAATGTTTCCAGTGAAATTACAAGGCATAAAGATAACAGATCTTATAATTTTTTTATTGACGAGTGTAGGGCAGTGCTAGGTAATGATTTGGACTTGATATTCCAATAGCCCGAACTCCGCTGTTATGGACAGGCAACATTACTTGCCATCAGGTACATGTACTGCTCGTCTCGTCAGTCTTTACTGTAAAAAACATGTTTTTTTTTTTGTAGCATAGAGTGACGAGACGAGCAGATCATGTGCCTGATGGTAAGCAACATGCCTGCCACATAACAGCACAGTAACACGCAGCTATTGGAACATGATAGTCCAAATCATTACCTAGCACTGCACTGCGCTCGTCACCCAGAGATCTAAGATATTATGTCTCTAAGCCCTGTAATTTCTCTGGAATCATTGCCCTTCAAACCGGAACACAGTAATGTTTGCACATTACTGCTTGGCGGTAGAATATTTGGCAAAGGTGTGGTACTTCCCCAGGTGGACTCTGCTAAGAGTCCTACCACTACTATGTTCTGTTATGTACGTATCCGAAATACAGTTTTATTATTGTTTACTTTCATTTTCAATGCTTACCTACAATATTATCATCATCATTATCTTGTGGAAAACAGCAACGGTTAGAGGCCCTCCTTCAGCGTTTGCCCAAACAACCTACCTCCTTATCCGTAGACACGTAAACCTAAAGCTCTAACTATATAAACAATAAGTTCACCAAACTAGAAAACACGAAACCAATTTGAGCTAAATAATTGTACACAAAGTTCAAATGACATCAAATAATATTTTCTTTGATTGTATCAATCTGTCATTTGCATTTTTTCGCAGAAATATTTTGAGATTTAAAGAGGTTGATATACTTTACAAAACTATATCTGGCTTGAAGTGACGTGTGAAAAATGGTTGAGTTCGTTGGTTTGGCTCAACCTTTGAGTAGGTATAGTAAGAATAATACTAAAAAAAAATTTACTGTCATAGGCATAACTGTCGATAGAAGTGAAAACTTATAACTCAGAATTTGATAGCTTACTTTGGAAACTACGCGGGTGACACCGGAGGGCGTGGCCCTGAGCATGGCCATCTAGAAATGCGCTAGCATTAGCATGGCAATGGGAAATGCTCACGCATTTCTAGATGACCAATGGGAAATGCTCCCGCATTTCTAGATGACCAATGAGAATTGCTGACGCATTTCTAGATGGCCAATATACCGAGTTTACCCGAAGATTTCTTATCATTCCCGAGCGTGACGCTAGAATTCAATTCACAGCCCACGAAAAATCTATCTAGGCGCGCCAAAAGAAGTTTTCACTTCAGTAACTTTGGTCTGAGGGCTCAACGTATGAGCATCGCCATAATGTGTGACCATCCCGACAACATGCTGATCACAATTCCGAGTGGTAGTGGACTATTTGGCATCTTGAATATTTCTACACCGTCATCGGCTCAAGGACGTACGTTTTTCAAGAAATTATGTTTTTTAACTTAGTCCAGCAAACGGAGGACTTACCAGAACTACATGAAAATTTTACAATTTCTAATTTGATGAAATATGAAAGATGTTTATTACAAGCCATGGTCAGGTATATTTACATTTAAAAATATTAATTTTTGATTACTTCATCAAAGTATATTGTGAACACTTAAATGATAAAAAAAAAGTCAGTCATAGGGACTGCTGATAGAAGTGAAAACTTATAACTAAGAATTTGATAGCACACTTTGGAAACTACGCGGGTGAAACCGGAGGGCGCTGCTAGTTTGGAATAAATCTTCAAAGCGTTTTTGTTTAAATACGTTTTAGATGTGTAATGGTAACCATGGTAACACGCCATGGCCATTTTTATTAACTATAATAGGTTCGTACTTGACCACCATCTCGCCTGATGACGATGCGATCTACGATGGAGCATGCTTGCCGAGAAGAAACCGATTCACTTTCGATTTGAAGACACCAAGATTGTAACTATCGGGGAAAACCCACTCAAGCAACGCATTCCAAAACCTAGACGTTCTTATCACAAACGTGGAGTCAAATCTCTTCGTTCGTGTTTTTAGAAACAACAACCATGAAACGAGGTCCCTTTTTTGAGATACGAGAAGTCCGATGAAAGAAAGAGCAAGGTAGTATGCAGAGCAGTTGCACACTCTCCGAAGTGTATCCGATAATAAACCGATAAGCTGGCAATTTTGCGGCGATGATCAAGACTTGGAAGTCTTTTACGCACAACCGCACAAGAGTGTCATTGCCTCTTTTCACTCATTCTTCATTCATTCACTGATACTTGGCCGATCCATCCCAAAGCTGCGAACAGTATACTATATGGAGTCATACAGGAGCAAATCTGTGATTTGTACAACGTGAGCAACTGTTCAGAATTGAAGTATCTTCGCACCTTTGAGAAAACACCTAGTTTTTTAACTCAATAAACGTGCCAAAGTTGAGCGGCGATGACAAAGAAACGCCCAAAAGCTCGAGATGGTCAGTAACCGGCACGGATACGCCTCGAAAAGTAGGAACCAGTTGGAATGGACTCCTGTTAGCGGAGAACAAACACGCCTGTGTCTTCCCTTCGTTAAACTTGGCCAAATTGCCATCGCCCCATTTAGGGACTGCCTCAAGGGCCAAGTTCAAATGCTCGATCATATTCTCTCTCATGAGCTGAGTTTGTTGCCCACTGGTTCTTGCGCTAGATATTCTAACGCCATCTAGAAATGCTAACGCCACGGTCACGAGTTCACTCGAAGATTTCAGCTCACGAAAAATCTGGGTGTGGTGCGCCGAATGGAGTTTTCACTTCAATAATTCATTATTATCAAAATGTTTGTCACACAGTTTTGTTATCTGCACATAAAAATCATAAATCCTAATTTACTAATGTTGTGTAGGTAGCTGAAGAGGTTTTTGTTTGAACACGCTAATCTTAGGAACTAATGGACCGATTTCAAAAATTCTTTAACCGTTGGATATTTCAGTAATTCCTGAGTGCTGTAGGCATATATAGAATACATATTATGTACCACGGGCGAAACCGGGATGGACCGCTAGTTTATTGAAGTGAAAACTTCTTTAGGCGCGCCTAGACACATTTTTCGTGGGCTGTGAATTGAGTTCATTCGTCACGCTCGGGTGATTCATGATAAGAAAGCTTCGGGTAAACTGGGGACCATGGCTATTGGCCATCTAGAAATACGTCAGCCAATGGGGAATGCTGAAAGGGCGTGGACAGGCCATCATGGCATGGCTATCTAGAAACGCATCAGCCAATGGGAAATGCTGACGCATTTCTAGATGGCCGTGCCAAGATGGCGAGGCCACGCCCTCCGGTTACACCCGTGTAGTTTCCAAGGTAAGCTAAACAATTCTGAGTTATAAGTTTTCACTTCTATCGGCAGTTCCTACGACTGCCATTTTTTTTATAAGCTGGGATCATCATAGGGGTTCTAAAAGATTATAGGAAAAATGACTTTTTAGGGTTCCGTACCAAAAGGGTAAAATGGAACCCTATTACTACTAAGACTTCGCTGTCCGTCCGTCCGTCTGTCACCAGGCTGTATCGCAAGAACGGTGATAGACAGTTGAAATTTTCACCGAAGATTTCTATTGCCGCTATAACAACAAATACTAAAAATAAAATAAATACTTAAGGGAGGCTCCCAAACAACTACTTGAGTTTGTACCATTTCTTGCTCGATTAGTAGCGTCCCAAGCAAACTAGATGGCGCCACTAGTAGAATAAAACGCGCTATCGACTTCTTCGTTAGAATCATTTTAAGTAAAATCAAAATTATATCTATTTCGCTTCGTAAGTACTTCCGAGCTGCACGAAAGTAGCTTCCACTTCGTTAGAACCAAATCAAAATACTCGAATGCACGGAAACACTTTTCTGTCAACAGGTGGCACTCCGGTAGATTCCTTAGTGAAACTCTTTGAATGAAAGCCTGTCTATATAGAAACTGCGATAGTACGTGTATACGGAATTCGGAATAAAGTCAGTACGTAGTAAAGTTATCACGTTGTTCTCACAATCGCATCCCACGCCGAAGATTCCCGCTACAAAATAAATAATTATGGGGGGGGGGGGGGGGCTCCCATGTAATAAAATACGTTTTCGCCGTTTATTTGCTAATGGTACGGAACCCTTCGTGCGCGAGTCCCACTCGCACTTGGCTGGTTTTTTTCATTCGGTCAGAGTGACTGTCTGTTTACTTAGTCTGTGCTCGCGTCTCCTGACGAACTGTACTGTTTGACATTTGGTTTTACAGTATTGATAAAACTATACAGTGCTACAAAGATATAAAGGCACGTGGCTAAAATGGGAACGATACCGTCAATCCACCCAGGGCTGCCGATGCCCGATTTCCAAATTCCCCAAAATTAGAAAGAAATAAATCCTAAATATGAACAAAAATTAATCCCAGCTTCAGCGTGTTCCATCTGCTATAGATCTGGGATACCCAAACACAATAACCCACTTGACTGATCGTACGACTTCACCTCCTTCGTTGTTTAGTAGCACGATTGCTCAGTTTAGCACAATGGAAACCCGTTGATGTCTTTCTTTACATCCTGCTCTGTCTTTTGAAGTTTGTATAACACTGTCTCTGTTTGACCGATCAATCATGGAACTAGTGTACGTCACACGGATATACGGCTACTCACTAGCGCGGACAAGCACGGTATTGTACCTCGTCCTGCGCCCCCGCTGGTGAATTGTGATAGTAGGCGAGATTCGTATCATCGCTGATCAACAGGGTATCTAATCTGTGGTGATACCATACCCCGTAACTGTAGCTAATATTACCAAACTAATGTTTTTTTGTTTTTTAAATTCCGATTCCAGTGCCGAACATGATCTCCCGAGCCGAGGCCGTGCTGTCCGAGGCGCCCTCGCGCTTACGTCGTAACGCATCACTGCTCAATGCTCAATGTCACTTGACAGAGTGCTTGCACTTGGCATGGATGTATGAGTCAGCTAGTTCGATTTTAACTAGGGCTTAGCTCGAATTCTTTTTCAGGTTTCAGTTGAATGCTAATTAGAGTAAGTATCTATGTTGATTTGAAAGTTAGGTTTAGTTTTCGGGCCCTGTGCCTCCACGTTACCCCAAAAATCCGTTAGGTTAGGTTAGGAAAAAAACAAACTTTACATACCTATGAAACATATTTTCTCCGGCAATTTACATCAATTTAAATATTTTTGTCGTGAAAGAGTTTATTTAAACTCCCCCAAAACTGAGGAGATTTGTTGTCGGGTAACGCGTATTGCTCACCAACGCCCCCCTCCTGACAATGTCATTAAAGTGTCATAGATCCTTGTAGCACTATACGCTGCTATGTGTATATCACGTACATAATTTGAGACTCAATGTATTCACTGAGGATAATAACATAGTGATTACTTACTCTGTGGATAATAAGTTGAAATCACTACTCGGTCTTCTGTAATAGTATTACGAAAGTAAACCTATGGTCCTGATAATAATACATCCAAAGTATCAGATGCGCGTGCTGGTGTACTTCGCGTCGTGGGCGGCCCTGACGATGGTCCTGCTCTTCACGTCCGGGTACCTCCTGACCCTGGTGGACCCTGGGCTCCGGGGGCTGCCGGAGAAGGCGGCGCGCGTCATGCGGAACGAGCCCGCCAAACAGGACGTCACCATATTGGTGAGTATCTGCTGTCTGCTGCCTCAGTTTCTTGGAATTTTCTGCGTATCCCCAATATTTCCGTAGGCCGCATCATTGGTTAGTAGCAAGCGAGATAGTGGTCAAATGTACATAGGTACCTACTGTTAAGTTTTGATGGAAAAACTCTTAATACTTTAAGTTAAAAACCGTAATATATGTATGTTTAAGTCACTGGTTAAACATTATTTCTGAATAGCAGCGCTCCGCGGTTTTACCTGCGTAGTTCCCTATCCCGTTATTTTCCCGGGATAAAAAAAGCCTAATCTATCTATGTACAGATGGTTCAACTCATCTGTGCGCGCGGGCCTATGTGTGGGTAAGCTTGTACATATACAGTTACTTTGTATGCTCGTCACGTTTTGCTCGGACCACGACCACACCCCGGACACTCGGCCTAAACTCCAAACAAACGGTGAAGTCGACATACCTACACTCACACAACTACGCATATGTCGTTCGAACACATTTACGCATGTGTGCGTGTCATCTAGGGTTACTAAATTATTTTATGGAATAGCTGTGACCCGTGAGTTCACCTGCCTGTGGCTTACAATCTTACCTAGTTAGTGTTCGATCTTTAATGTAGGTAAATATAACTTTCATCTACAATCAGAAGGGAGAAGATTTAAAACAAAATAGGAGATAATAAAGGTACCATGTACGAATTGATTTTTAGTTAAGTACACTTACCCAAAGATTTCTCTTTGGGTAAGTGTATTCTGACAATTCAATTCTGACCACGAAAGCCGCAGTTTAAAAACAACGAGTTTAATAATTTCGTCACAGGACTTCAGTGTTGGCGCGTACTTCTAACCAGAATAGCTTAACACAGTTTATAAAAATGATTCAATCTTTGTAGAAATTCTTATGAAATTAAAAATCTCTTATTCTTGTTTCGTATAATAGACGAAAAATTTGGTACCATTTTGTTAAATAATACAGCATCATGGTCGTATTCTCATAGAAAATTATCGTCCGATATAATAACCCTTCGTTGAGTCCGCCTCGCGCCCGCGAGGGGGAGGAAGCTTGAAATTGGCAGGGGGTGGGGAGTGTCCGTTCTATATATATTATCTATTCTATGCCACGACTGCCGCGCCACTGCCACACAAATGAAAGTTGTATAATTACAAGCGCACGCACACATAGCGCCGCGCGCACAGATGAGTTGAACTATCTGTACCGAATTTCATCCAAATTCCTTTTTTTCCAAATTTTTCGTTAGAGAGTAACAGACATACACCCACACTCCACATCCATACACTCTTGGAAATTTTTGCGTTTCAAATAAAAATCGGTAGTCCCTATGACTACCGATAGAAGTAAAAACTAATTACTTAGAATTTAATAGCTGACTTTGGAAACTACGCGAATGAAACCGGAAGACGTGGCCATAACCATGGCCATCTAAATCATCCGAGTTTACCCGAAGATTTCTTTCATTTACGAACGGCGAAATTTTCATTTTCAATTCAGAGCCCACGGAAAATCTGTATGTGGTGTGCCAAGTGTTCAATCCAATATTAATTAAGTAGGATAGTAGGATGGCTTGTGGCAATTTGGTAATATTGGAAAGAACCAGAGGCAGCGGCACGACAACCTTAGTGTGTAGGTAAGGGGGCGTCCATAAATTACGCGAGGTGTTTAAGGGGGGGGGAGGGGGTCGAGTCAAATCTCATCTAATCTTACGTTGGAGAGAGGGGGGGTCTCGGCAAATATCACGCAATTTATTTTCCTTGAAACAAAAAAAAATATACTATTTTGATCCATTTAATCCAGATTGTACATGCTTTTTTTTTTTTTTTTTTTTTTTATTTAAATTTTACAGCTCCACAGACTCCGGGGTCCGTGACCTTTGTCAATCGTTTTCTTTTTTTGTTACATGAATCTTGGATTGGAGAAGAAAAGGAAATAGGGGAGAGTAGGGAACATTTTCTTGCTAATTCTAGGACAATTTTATTTTCTAAGTCGCCTCCTCCCGGCTCAGCGCCTCCACCACGACTGCATTTCTATCCTTGATGGCCATCTGCAAATTGAACTCTCGGATGGTCTTCGGTGTTGCAGACAACGCTCGCCGCACGAACCGACCGATGGCGTCGTCGGTGTCGTCAGCGTAATATGTGAAGGTCCCCGTGTGCCGTGAGATTGCGACGACCGCATGAGGCACGCTCTCGTGCAGCTTCGTGTTTGCCTTAGTTTTTATTGCGATTACCGACTCGTATGTTAGTCCCTGAGCTTCATGGATGGTAAGGATGCGTGACCCGGTGCCTGAACCATAACCCTGGTTTGTCAGGGTCTCCTTCTCCTCTTGAGTGTCAACTAAAAAGAGGGTGTTTGGTTGGGTGTTGGGTATTTGCGCTCCCTTATACCTTCTTTGCTCTAGGGACTTTATGCGAGGCGCCGAGGAATACATACCCGAGTATATTTCCCTCAGCGCATATGCGACGTCCATTGGGTTTCGATGTGTGCAGAGCAACTCCTGGCTGATCTTTGTTACCAGGTTCGGGCGGTGATACCTCATTTCGAAGAGATTTTCCCTATCGATATAAGGCAGTTGATTGACATCTCCGATGAGGACAATTTCGCCAGCACCAGACAGACGTGAGACCATTACAATGGCTCCGAAATGGTTCATGAGGGCTTCATCCACCATGAGGCGACTGAAACTCTCTTTACCGAATCCATTTACGAGAGTAGAAGCCATAGTTCGCACCCTGGTTTTGACCAGGTTTCCAATGCGGTGCGATAGCTTTTCTCTTAGATCTTTTGCTGCCTCAGTTGTTGTGGTGATGATAGCGTCCTTGTCCACGTCGAAGTGTCTAATAACCCATGTTGTCTTTCCACATCCCGGAACACCATTGACCCATTGTATTCTTGGTACCTCCCAATTTGCCCAAGCCGCTGTGACACTTGAGTTCCCTTCGATAATTTTGGCCATCTCTAGGATCTTGTCGTCCAACATAATTTTGGTGCATCGGGCGGTAACTACAATAGGGTCGTTTGGTGGTGTCGCATATACAGGCATTCCCGCGCGCTCTGTCTCTTTCTCGTTCAGTGTCACGAAGCCATTTTCTGCACTGTAGGCTGCCATATACTGTCCTGTCATGGTTCCCTTGATGACCCGGGAAGTAACATTGTTGTAAATGGCTGCTTCGGCCTCCTCGAGTTTCGCCTTTAATAGGCTTTCACTTCCCAGCCTATATAACTGCATGATGTTTTCGCAGGTCTTGAGGTTGACTTGTCTTGTCGCTCTCAGTGTGGCTGTGAATTCGATAAAGGCGTTACGTGCATGACTCCGCGGCTCCGAGGCCGTGACATAACGGGGCGTTTCCACCAGTCCCATGTCGGCTCTGGTTCGGCTAATTAGTTGCTGTGAAGCTGCTTTGAGGGTCTTTGACGTCAAGGGGTTTGATGATGATGAAGGGGATAAGATTCGGAGTACGCTCCTTGCTGCTGCGTTAAAGGCCGCCACGAAAGTCGTGTTGGTTCCTCGGCTGCTGCTTTGATTGGCTGCGGCTTTTTCCGCCGCCGCCCTCTGCTGTGCTCTTTCGGAGCCGGTTTGGGCGGTCGAACTTGGAACAGGATGTCCCCAGCTGTCAGTTGCATTAGTTAGGTCGTGCGAAGGGACTCTGAGGAAGCTCAGATTTTCTCCTCTATCTTCGTATACGACAACCTCGTGATGTTTAGAGGCCTCAATGCAACCCAGCCGGTCTGCGACCCTCGCTCTTGAGTATTCAATCGCCATCGCATCCACGCTTATCACCCGGGGTGTGTCACCCGCATTTCTGCTCAGATGTGCGAGCAGCGCACTTGCCTGTGTGAAAGGCGTCCGACCTTCCGAGTACTCTATTAGTGCAATCGTTTTGTTTTTCGATCGCACCAACCGAAATCGGTGGCCGTCTACCTCGCACACTGGCATAGCATCGTAGGTTTTCCGCTTCATTGTGACTTTAGCGGTACTCCCATTGAGCAGGCACGACAATCCAGGTGACAAACGGGCGCGTTTCCGTTCCCAGGCGAAGCAAAAGCTTACTCCGAATCTTTCTTTGTTGCTGTCCATGAAGAGAGCCACTCCGCGGATACGAATCCCTGCCTCTCCTCGGTCTGCATTCTCCAGTAGCTGTTGGACGGAGATGCTTTTTGAGGGGTTATCTTGGGCGGGGACTGCATTCCGCGCGGCTTCCACGGACAGCGCGGTAGAATGTGGTGGCGAAGGGGGGCGTGTAGAATGTGGTGGCGAAGGGGGGCGTGTAGAATGTGGTGGTGAAGGGGGGCGTGTATTTGAGAGTGTGGAATTCCTATTGGTCGCTATGCGGAATGAGCTTTCCATGAAGGACAGGAGCCGTGGTCTGTTATCTGGATCTGCTAAGATATTTTGGAGATCCGAAACAACCAGCCTCCCGTCGATTATAGATTCGAGCTCATGTCTTGCGGCCATGAATCTGGGACAATCGACCAGCACATGCCAGACCGTTTCGGGTTGGTCAGGGTCACACTCGCATGCAGGACTGCTCTTGAGCTTAAATCTGTACAGATATTCAGCTATTCCTCCATGTCCCGTCAACGCTTGTACCTGGAAAGGAGTCAGTTTCGTGGTTCTCGTCAACCGATATGCGTTTGCTACATCGGGCAAGAACATCTGAGTGACTTTTCCGGTTTCCGAGGTCTCATATCGGTCCTGCCATTTCTTGACCGATTCTTCGCGTATTTTTCGTTTGACGTAGGACAAGGGGATCCCCTCGTAGTCTCTGGGTGATTTCATGACCGCCGCCGACTTCGCTAGTTCATCTGCTCTTTCGTTGCCGACGGTACCCACATGCGCTCTTATCCAGAAAAAACGAAGAGATCTCCCTTCTGCACGTATCTGTCCAATGTTTTCCTTTATACACTTTGCCAAGGGGTGACTCGTTTTCGGGTTACTTAGCAGTTCGAGTGAAGATCGGGAGTCACTCAGGACATTGACTTCTGGGTCCTTGCTTGTTAACACCATTTGAGTTGCCCGACAAAGAGCATAAAGTTCCGATTGAAAGACTGTGCATTCGGAGTGAAGCTTGAAGGTCGAGTTCTTGATTTCTCTTCCTTTTTCCCACCATGTGAGAGCAGCTCCAACTTTACCCTCAATCTTACTGCCATCAGTATAAATCTGAGGCCCTTCTGGTAGATTGGAGGTGTCTTCCAGAAGCTCGTACTCTACAGATGCCTGTGTGGACGGATGGGGTTGGTCCAAGTAGTTGACGTTCCGTTCGAGTTCCACTTCTGGTGGGAGGTAATCTTGGGAGAAGTTCTTTTTCACTCTGTACAAATTTGCCGCTTCCTGTATCCTCAGATCCAGGGGAAGCAGTCCAGAAAGGACGAGTGCTGACTTTAAGGAAACAGTACGGTACGACTTACAGATTTTCTGGGCAAAACCTCTTTGGATTGCGTTCAAGTGAGACTTGTTTTCCTCGAGGTCTGCCGCTTGCGCCCATACACTTGAGGCATACATGATGATAGGTTCCGCCACAGCGACGTAGATAGTTCTCGTGATTTCGCCATTTAATCCCCAGGTCACCTTCGCTGCACATGCTAGCTGTCTATAAATGTTCGCCACTTTTTTACATTGGGATTGTACATGCTTAAGATTTAATCTCAAACTTAATAGTAAAACGAACGCCCCTCGGGCTGAATCGACGCCGTCGGCGTCGCGACGTCGGTCGCACAAAAAAAATCATTACCTACTCAACAACGAAACCATATTTTATGTGTCTGTAAACGACAATGTGCTAATTGATATATCTCCTATATCTCAGGCATCAAAATAAACTAATTATTGAGTATTTTTATTTGTTTCATATTATGTTCAGACATTGAAAACCATTTTGTGGGTCGAGAAACAAAAAAATAAATGAATACCTACTCAAATAGAACACAAATAATAACACAATCTAACGTGTTTACGTAAGAAACCTACATCTTGAAAATCTCACGTGAGTTTGGGGGATGGGGGAGGGGGTTGAATTAAATCTCACGACATCTCACCAGAGGGGGAGGGAGGGACAGAAAATTTAAAAAAAGCCCTCACGTAATTTATGGACGCCCCCTAAACGTATTCAGTGAGGTTAGTTTTTTTTATAAAAAAAACGTAAAATGGGAGATTGAAAAGGAACGACACATATGAAATAGGCGGAATATCAAAAGAAGTTATAATTAATTTCCTTGGTTCTGTATCCCATTATAAAAAAAATATACTTATTATGGGATACAGAACAAATAAACGGTTCTCCCACTGATCTGTTCTGTTCTGTGTAGATGGTTACCCGCACAGTATGACGTGGGTCGGCCGGAGAATAGGTGTGGAAGGGGAAGACGAAAGTGACTTGGAGATGAATTGTCTCCTTTAATTCTACTATCGTCAAGCAGAATGAGTCCAGGAAACTAGCGTTTTCAAATTGTTCTTCTGCCTAGTACAACGACGTTATATATGTACTTACAAATATCAACGCTTTCCTCTCCCGTCACTATGACTTTGCAGCCATCTTATTTCGATCTATTTTGTTATTTCAGCCGCCTGCGCAATACCTAGATTTCGACGAGCTCGTGAGAAATAAGAACAAACAATGAGCCTAGCTACAATTACCACTATTTTTAAGAGACATTAATTTAATTATTTGGCGATAGTTTGGCGATGTTAAGTAGTTCAACGAATGCCAACTACAGTATTAGCGCAACGAATAAAAAATTTGCCGATAAGACATGTCGAGCGAAAAGTTTCAGAACTGGTTCGATTATTAAGATATTATGTGCATAGGCACATAATATCTTCTCTAATCCAACTGCTGCGCAAACAAAACTTCTTTGGAAAACCTTGAAAGAAGACTTTGATGGAAGACAAACGTCAAACTAAGTTTTGTATCTATACCTACTTATTACAATATTCTATTTAAATTGTGTATTTTTACTTTATTCTTTTTAACCAATTTACTTTGTGTAATTATTCTATATGATCATTCCACGCTGGTTTTGTTCCGTCTGATATGATTTTACGACAAGAAATTTCTTGTGAGTTTTATCAGAAATCAAAATACCATGTCGAAAACGTTCGTGATAGTGTGCATTATCATAATACTTGGTTCATTTGCTTTATCCTGTTTTCTGATGAGCACGGTGAACCCACCGCCGCTGCAGAAGGCTAACCACAAATTGTCGAGATGGAAGGAATCACTGAAACCCTCGGTGTCATCGGTAACCATCGTAGCTTATGTGTTTTGGATTGGAGATCGTGGTTTCTTGATCATAAAGTAGGACACCCTGAGACTGGATGAAGTAGGTACCAATGATCGTCAAAGATTTTTTTACCAATAAATGTGTTATAATTTACTGCTTCTAATCATTCGTCATACTCCGTCACGTCTAAGGGTATCCTATATAGCTATGAAAAACTAAGTTATTTAGCTGTTTTGTGAGACTCAAATGGCGATTCGCAAACGTGAATAGTACCAGGCAGCACCGTTGCTGCCTAGAATAGAACCTTAACCAAATGCGAACCTATGTTCAGTTGTCGGATCACCTGCCGTGGATATAAGTTGATGACATCAGACCTATTGCGCGGATGAACCGAACCAGATAGTCTCAAAACTGAAAAGAATGGCACTGGGTAAAAGAGTCATATACTAAAAGCAAAGCATTTAGTTTAAAACATTGTTATTTTTTAATGTAAAAAAACTGTATTATTTATTATCCGTAGAAATCACAAAAAATACGTCCTTGGAATGAAAACAGACAGATATTCAGGAAATATGGGTCTGTATATTCACAACTCCTGGACAAACTTGGACTCGATTGCCCCAGAACCGTGACAGTTTGCAAAGCAAGAGAGAGGCCTATACTCAGCAATGAGAACAAAACAATTGAGAATAATAATGATGAGGATGATAATGTTGTAGAAAAATAGAAATATATGTTTCTAATTTAATTATTAATTACCTTGAGTAAAAACTGGATGAAAAAAAAATTTCAGGACCCCCCAGCAACCTCCTTCAGGAAAGCCAATGATAACGATATACCATCGAATCCGCTGGAGTCCTTGACGCCATTCTACCGCTTTAATCATTCCAGTTTATCAGCCAAATTAAATAATGTTACATATGTCGACGATGATGAAGAACCTTTGTTTAATTTTCCCCTTCATGTTATTAAGAATGTGGTAGCTCCAATTTTTATTCCTGTTACTATCACTCCAACGAGTGGCACTACATTTCAAGATAAAGGAACTACTATACAACTAAACGAACTTAAAGATAATGCCAGTAGATCTACAGATTCTACAGAAACCAACATACCTTCTATAAATTCTAATCTTGATGCACTTTCTCCCCCGACACCCGAAAAAGGATTCCGGAGATCAGTAGATCATTTTTTGAACAAAGTAATTGATGGGATATCACATAGTGTAATAATGAAAATTATAAACAAGTATGGACAGCCAAAAATTGAAATTAAAATAAATACTGATGATTTTACGGTTGACAAGGAAAACAGCTCAGAAAACGGTTCTAATCTAGAATTGATTGTACAAAAAAATAATACAAAAGATGAAAAAAGAGATCTTGGTCCGATTACTGAAATCAAAATATTACCCAATAATACAGTTTTGATCAAAACTGATGATAAAAGTATCTATGGTCAAAAATTTCCAACAAAATATGAAGATGAATTAAGTACTGCAAATTACTTTAGAGCTAACGATACAGAAAACAAACAAAATGACACGGTTATTTTAAATACCAGCGACAAATATATTGATATCGATAATAGATTTATGGAAAACTTAACGAAAAATGAGTCAAATGCTATTAAAAAATCTTCTGTTAACGTTAATCATACTAAAGATAACATTACTTCTGAGCATACTACTGAATGGAAATATACCAATAATTTCAAAATTAAGATACCGATTTTGGATTGGACAGACTCTGATTTTAGAAGCGACTTAGAGCAAATAAATAAAACCGAATCATATTCAGCTAGCCAAATGCACACAGCTGGAAACAATTCGATTTCAGAATTGGGTGCGATCACGACCGATCGATCGAGTTCTCTAAGTTACGGGATTAATCTTAAGAAAGAGAGCGCTTTGCAATTAGGTTCAGTGTACAAGAGCGATAATATGGAGAATACTGTGGATTTTGAAAGAATTACGCACAATAAATCAACTGAAGTTACGAATAGTTCTTACGCAGAAAGCAAGTTTAATGGTCATGTTGATTTTCTGACTGAGTTACATTTAGATTCGACACAGAGTATGTTTTAAATCTATTCTGAAACTAGACGTGATGTTTAAAACATGATAATAAAAAAATACAGTACCGTAGTCATGACTGTTTACTTTTAGACCTCTTCATATAAGGTGTGTATTGGCTTCAGGTTTGATTTGGTATTGGTTAAGGTTTATTTCGGTAAACAGGCTTTTGAGTTTTTTTTTAATTTCTCGAATTTTGGCCTAGCTTAGGAAACGTGGCTCCATATTAACCTAAATTTACTAACTATGCTTACGCACAAAACATACTTACAAGTATACATGAACCATACTCGAAGCATATTTGACAGCATTTCATGTACATACAGTATTACAGTACTCAACAAGTACAGTAAAGTATTAGATCTCGTATGATAACTGATAACTATGCGTAAGATCTCGGCTAGGCTGCCGCTGGTAGAGTCAGTCGTCTCTAAAAGCGCAGAGGCCTACAAGCCCAGAGGGCTTCTGCGGCCAGATGGAGCGACGATCTGCGTAAAGTGGCAGAGAAACAATAAATGACAGAAGCTATCGGGTGTAGCTGCATTCAGTAACAGTGGGCATAAGCCCAGTTAGCTATAAATGATAATGAATAAACTTAACATTGTAATAATAATGGAGTTCGTTCCATATCGATGCAAAAAGACACACAAGATACACTTTAATGCACACACCTAATAACAGTTCATTCAAAAGCTTAAACGAGATAAATACACCTTAGCGTAGTGCAACACATTACTGCCTTTTTTCAAGCAACTTTAAAGCGAAAAGCGGAAGATAAAAGATTGGGTGTGGGATGACGGACGACAGGGTCAAAAATATAACATTTTAATTAGTTCGTCCGGTAGATTATGGACAAATATGGGACACGTATTTTTTGTTTTATCAAATTATCAAAAATTGACAAAGATATAGATCATCAAACTTCCGGAGTAGGGGGTTGTTACGTCACACTATAGTAAAACGTTTTTTGATTGTGAAACACAAAAAAAATACGTATACAATATTTTTTAACAATCTAATTGACGGACTAATTACTTCTTTTAGTCGTCTCGCCTATTGCCCCAGGATATAATGAAAAAAATATCATTTGTTAAAATGGAGTGATGGGGTGAGCAAGACATTCACCTGAGGGCAACACGCCTGTCCATTACAGCACCGAAGAGTCCAAATCTCTGTTTAGCACTGAACTGCATTTATTTCGTGGCCTTGCAATTTTTCTGGAAAATTTGCTATTGTACGATAGTCAGAAAATATATAATTCATGCATATAAATGGGGAATTGTTAAAGCCACACATACCACACGGTCACACGGTTGTCCACTCATTTAGCAGTGGGCAGTACCGTCAGATGCAGATAAATGGAAGTTTTTGCAGAGTCTCATAGATTCCTTAATATTTCTGGGGCTATATCCATTCATTATTAAAAAATGCGTCTGTGACTAACTTAATTTGATCTTGATTTGATAATAATTCGTCATCACCAGAATCTATACTAATGTTATAAGCTGAAGAATTTATTTGTCTGAACGGACTAATCTCTGAAATTCTGATCAGAAAATTTGTACGTAGAAAATGTTGTACGTAATCCCTGAATGCTATCCTACTAAAATTATAAACTAGCAGCGCCCCGCAGTTTCACCCGCGTAGTTCCCGTTACCGTTGTTTTATCGGGATAAAAGTATCCTATGTGTTCTTACAGACTATAATCTGACTGATTTCCAAATTACAGCCCAATCCGTTCATACGTTAGAACATGATTGAGCAAGAAACATCCAAACATCTAAACATTGCCATTTATTGCATTGGTAGTATTAGTAGGATGTCAATGTATAGATGTTTGGATATTTCGATGTTTGTTGCATTGAGCAACAAACATCGAAATATCCATCTACACGTCGTAAAGTATGAACGGATTGGGCCGAAATTTGGAACACAATTACATTATGGTATGGAAGAACACATAGGCTAATTTTTGTCCCGAAAATAGTAACGGGAACGATGGGAACTGAACTGTAACAACGCGGGTAACACCGCGGGGCGCTGCTAGTAGGTTATATATGTAGTTCGGGCGAAGCCGGGGCGGACCGGTAGTCAAAGGACAATAATGATAAGAGAGATATAATCTTAAGAGACTTTCGCTAGACGGTTGGATCAAGAGTCAGATGCATGAGGTGGTGATCCTTGACTCAGCACGCATCGTCATGAGGTTCCTTCAGTGCCACTGTGGCCCTATCTGCCCGCTGCCGGCGGCGATCTAGGACCATGTTTTTATTTATATGCCTACGTATATAAATATAGTAAAAAATATAAATGAATAACTTTTAACGATTGTTTTATTCTCGTGTTACTGAGTAACTGAGTAGGTACAGAGTTTGTTCCGTATAATCGGGCAACATTATATCGGCCGGGCGAAATCATAGCGGATCTATGGTTGACAGCTGACATTCATACGTTGGCGCAGCCCGCCGCTTCAGCTCGTGGCCCTGCCGGAACAGGACCGCGACCTACCAAATTCCCGCACTCAGGGTGGGGTAAAGCGGACGGCGACGGTGACGAGTGCGTCGGAGCAGGAGTGCCCGAACTGTGGCCAGCTTCATGCGCTGGTGCAGTGTCCGGCCCTGCTTGCGAGGACGACTTCCGACCGACGAGGCATCGTTCGGAGGTTGCGTCGGTGCTACGGGTGCCTGGGGGGTCATTTGTTCAATGACTGCCCCACGGCACGGCCGTGTCCTGGGTGTGGGGGACCACACCACCAGCTCTTGTGCGTCAGGAGCGATGGTGCTGGTCGACAGCCCTCAGGGAGGGGGCCCTCCACGGGCGGGGGCGCTCCCACGCAGAGCCACGCATTGTATAACAATGAAGTGGCTACAGCGTGGAGCACACCCCCTCCACCCCAACTCACGGCAGCACCGGGCAGCCCAACAAGGGGCGTCCTACACGTGGCTCGGTCACCGACCTCACACCCGCGCGGACGCGGGCGAAATGGAGAGGTGGAAGGGTGATACCGGAGTTACCACGGGGGCCACCTCCCCAGCGTTCCCCTTCTCCGCCGCTGGATCCGCGACCAACGCAATGGAGGGCGTACACGCCTCCCCTCCATGAGCATCCGAGGCTGGACTACCACCCACCCTACTTTCGGTATGGCAGGGCGGCCGGATATGCCCCCCCTCCGATGGCCCTTTGCACTCGGCAGCCATACTGGGCTGGGCCCTGTAGTCTGACGGGATCGGACGGGCCTCGGAGGGATTGACTAGCATCCGTTCCCTTGGCACAGGATCAACCGGTGGTCCTGCTGCCCACCCTCTGGTTAAGGGTTTGGGGTCCAAGAGGCGACTACGTCCGGATACGAGCGCTCTTGGACACAGGGTCCCAGGGGTGCATTTTGACAACCCGGGTTGCTCATCGCCTGGGCCTGGCTAGGTTTCCGTCACCGACTCCGTTGCGAGTGAATGAATGGGAAGCCTAGACTGTTGGACCAGTCTTCGCTGATGGCGCTGCCCACCATCTACGGATACGCCATTTTGGGAATGGTGGATGAGTGGCAGCAGTCGAATCAGGCTTCCTTTACGGGAACGGCCCTCGCTCAGATTATGCAGAAGTTCTGGGAGATCGAAGAGCCGCCTACCGTGTCTCGGCTGGATCCTGAGCACGTGGAGTGTGAGAATTTTTATCAGGCTCACACTCGGAGAATGGTTTCTGGGCGATTGGAGACTAGGCTGCCCTTCCGGGATAACCCCCTGCGTCTGGGCCAGTCTCGATCATTGGCCGAGAAAAGGCTCAGGTCCATGGAGCGACGCATGGCTCGAGATCCGGTACTTCGGGAAAAGTACATCGAGTTCATGAGGGAGTATGAGGCACTGGGCCACATGTCTCCGGCTCGCGACGACTGGTCGACCATGGACCACTATTTTTTGCCTCATCACGCTGTTTTGAAAGCGTCGACAGGCAAACTCAGGACGGTGTTCGATGGATCCGCTCCGACTTCGACAGGAGTGTCACTGAATCAGTGCCTCCACGCTGGACCGAAGTTACATCGGGATATTGTAGACATCATCCTGAATTTCCGTAGGCATCAGGTGGTGTTGGGAGCGGACATCCGAATGATGTTCAAACGGTCATACACCCCGAGGACAGGAGGTTCCAGTTAATCCTCTGGCGGGAAAGTCCTCAGGACCCTATGATGGTGTATGAGTTGAACACCAACACCTATGGGTTGAGATCAAGCCCCTTCATTGCAATCCGCTCACTGCTGGAGTTGGCGGAGCAAGAACGGGCTCGGTACCCACGTGCAGCCGCAGTTCTGGAACGCGACCTATACGTGGACGACGTTTGCACTGGCGCGCAGACGGTGGAGGACGCTCTGCTGCTCCGGGATGAGCTCACAGAGCTTCTCGCATCTGGAGGCTATGAGCTTTGAAAATGGCTCTCTAACGACCCTAACGTCCTGGCTGGTATCCCGGACGATCACCAGCAGGATCCCGGGCTCTTTGAGGAAGGTGACGATCCGCACGGGATTGCGGTTCTGGGCATGCAGTATCAACCGGTTGCTGACATCTTCACCTTTCGGGTGGCGCTGGAGGCCACACGCGCGTGGACAAAACGGACGGTTTTGTCCACCATCGCCAGGATGTTTGATCCAAACGGTTGGATCAGTCCGGTTTTGTTCGCAGCCAAGTGTCTGTTACAGCGACTTTGGACTCTGAAGGTCTCATGGGACGACCCCCTGGTCGGAGACTCGCTTAACATTTGGCTTCGTTTGATATCTGACCTCGAAACGGTCAATCGAGTGGCGTTGCCCCGTCGCATTCTGCCACCAGGCTGTAGCCGGATCAGCCTGCACGGGTTCTGTGATGCGTCCGAGCTGGGCTATGCCGCATCTGTGTACTTGCGTACAGTTGACGCTGGAGGCCACTTCAATGTCACGCTCTTATTGGGGAAGAGCAAGGTAGCTCCTATCAGGACACGACTCACTATTCCGAAACTGGAATTGAGCGGAGCCACATTACTTGCTCGGCTGCTTAAGCACGTTTATCAGGAACTGTCCACCTCGATAGACATCCGGGATGTCTATGCGTGGTCAGACAGTCAGGTCGTACTTGCCTGGTTAAGAGCAGCCCCTCACACCTTGGAGACCTTTGTGGGAAATCGGGTTTGCCAAATCCAAAACATTGGATTGGACATGGTTTGGAGACATGTCCCGGGTGAGTTGAACCCCGCTGACTGTGCTTCGCGCGGCTGTTCCGCGCCGGAGCTAGTTGATCACCCCTTATGGTGGGGTCCGGACTGGCTGCGGGAGCCAGAAGCTTCCTGGCCGGCTCTCGGCGCGGACTCGGAGCGAGCGGAGCTGCCCGGAGTCCGCGTGCATGCGATTGTGGCGGAAGTGCCCCCAGACCCTGATTGGTTGACGGGTCGTTACAGCAGGCTGGATAAACTGTTGGGGGTAACTAGCTGGATTAAGCGCTTCATCCACAACTGTCGTCACCCTCGTCAGAAGATGTGTGACCAGATCGCCACTGTGGAGGAGCGTCGGAGTTCCTTGCTGCACCTCATTCGGCTGGTACAGGGTGAGAGGTTTCCGACGGAACTTGAGGCGCTGCGCTGCGGTCGCGCTCGCTTGAAGGGTGCGGTCGCTAAGTTGAACCCTTTCACAGATCAGGATGGTCTTCTGCGCGTAGGAGGTCGGCTGCGGAAAGCCAACCTGCCGTACGGCAGCAAACACCCCTTGTTGCTACCTAAAGGAGGTCCTCTGGTGGACCTGCTGATCTCCGATCGGCATATCAGTAACGCGCACGCGGGATGTGGCGCGCTTCTCGCTGTGTTGCAGCGTGAATTCTGGATCTTGTCGGCTCGCAGGGCGGTCCGAAAGGTGCTGTTTAGATGTGTCCCTTGTTATAGGCTCAAGGCGTCTACCATGCAGCCCATGATGGGAGATCTTCCTCCGGATAGGATTTCTCCCTCGAAGCCGTTCGACGGGGTCGGAACGGACTTCGCTGGGCCCTTCTCGGTCAAGTCATCGACGTTGCGTAACGCCAAGGTCGTTAAAGTCTACCTGTGCGTCTTTGTGTGTTTGGCCACCAAGGCAGTCCACCTGGAGCTGGTCTCTGCGCTGTCTACGGAGGCCTTTGTCGCGGCGCTGGATCGCTTTGTAGCGCGAAGAGGAGTACCCTCTTTAATACGTTCGGACAATGGCACAAACTATCGAGGAGCGGCGAATTATTTACGCGAAGTTAATAATTTTTTAAATTCTGGTAATAATAGTTTAAGTCTGGCTCTCGCCCAGCGGGGAATCAGCTGGCAATTTAGTGTGCCGGCCTGTCCTCACTGGGGAGGAATTTTTGAGGCTGCGGTGAAGTCTGCTAAAACCCATCTCCGCCGTGCCATCGGGGAGACCGTGTTAACTTGGGAAGAGTTAGTTACAGTACTTTGCCGCGTGGAGGCAGTGCTTAATTCCCGTCCTCTCTGTCCAATCTCGCCTGACCCTAACTATCTAGAAGTCTTGACGCCGGGTCACTTCTTGATCGGTCAGCCTTTAACCGCGTTGCCGGAGTATCCCTGGAAGGATGAGCGCCCCGGAGGCCTGTCCCGTTTTCAGTTATTGCAGCAAATAAGTCAAGACTTCTGGAGGCGCTGGTCGGCCGAGTACTTGCACCTTCTGCAACAACGGGTAAAATGGACAGATAGGACGGAGGCCCCCGCGGGAAGGGGACTTAGTATTATTAAAGGAGGCAAATTTGGCCCCCCTACTTTGGCGTAGGGGACGTATTTTAAAATTGATATCCGGTACTGATGGCACACCCCGCGTGGCGGAGATTCTGGTTTCTGGTTCCAGACTTCAGCGCGCGGTGTCCTCTCTGGCCCGCTTGCCTCTTTATTAGATATACTTATTTTTCAAGGTTAAAATTTAATTTTATTTTATTACTATTTTTGGTAAAGTTTTTTTTTGGTTTGATTCCCACTTTCGGGTCAAAGTTGGGAATTTCGTTTTATTTGGGGTCCGGATACTACTAAATACTGGTTACTAAAATTGACCTGGAGTTCAATTGGTCGGGGGTTTTGTTCCGTATAATCGGGCAACATTATATCGGCCGGGCGAAATCATAGCGGATCTATGGTTGACAGCTGACATTCATACGTTGTCTCTGGTCGCGGGAACGACATTCACTTGTCTTTTTTGTTCTGGATAACATTTCTTTCAACTACTGGATTAGTGCTGCTATTATTGTGTAAAAGTGGGCTACTGGACGGGCCCCTTCCTCCAACTTCGGATCGTTGAACGTCGGATCGTAGTGCCGGTGAACTACTGCTAAAATTCGGGAATTCGAGACGACGGACGCCGCGCCGCCTGGTTTGGTATTCCAAATTCCCTTTCTGACCCTGTTCCCTTTATCCTTGACGGCCAAACTGGGTTTTGGACAGCGCCAAGGACACTAGGTGAGTTAATTCATTTATTATACTTATGGGGGAAACTTTAAAATCGGTATAGCTGTGTAATAATAATGTTTTAATCCTGCTTATGGGCCCCAGGACGATATTTCGGGATAATTATTGAACAGAGTTTGATCAACAATTTCGCGCGTGCGCGTGCGCATCATCACTGCGCAGCACAGGTGTCGCTGTCCGCTGATAACAGTATCATTGAATTTACATTTCTATTTCTTTCGAATTTTCTTTTATCTTTTAAACTTTCAGAGTAAAATTAGTATTCTATTAACAATCAGCTACTTTACAGTTTTACAATTAAAATTAACGCAAATGCTTGATTAATATTACTTTTTCAAACTCGCTTAATTGTATAAAAACCGTCATTTTTCGAAATTTTCTTCAGTCATAGTTTTCTTGAACAGACTTGAGTACTTAATATACTTACTACGATGGGGGTTCGCGTTGCGCTAAACCTTTTATTGCTCTGTGTTGCTTTATCCTGTGATTGTATCGATGCAACCTACACGACGAGAAGCGTAAGTTTATATTTTCTACGTTATATTGTTATAAGCTGTTATCCGAAAAATTATTTAATTACGGTAAATTGATATATAACATACTAGCGGCCCGCTCCGGCTTCGCTCGAATAATAACCTAGATATCAACTGCAGCGCCATCTGCCGGGCTGATTTGTGAATCTAAACCTTCCAGGGCCAAACCCAAACGTATACAAAAAAAATCATTCAAATCGGTCCAGCCGTTTAGGAGGAGTTCACTAACAACGAAAAGTGGCATTGATTTTTATATATATAGATATATTTATGGTATAGTGTGACAGAACAAGCAGGACATGTGCCTGATGGTAAGCAACACGCCTGTCCATAACAGCACAGTGACAGACAGCTATTAGAACACAAAAGAGTCCAAATCACAACACTGCGCTCGTCACCCAGAGTTATAAGATGATCCTTGTATATCTCTGGATACATCCCTTCTCATCTCATCTGGATACATCCCTTCTCATCTCATCTGGATACATCCCTTCTCATCTCATCTGGATACGTGTATATATCCCTTCAAAATGGAACACAGTGATGCTTGCACATTACTGCTAGGCGGTAGAATAGCTGGTAAAGGTGTGGTATTTTCCACGGCGGAATCTGCATAGAGCCTACTACTACAACAAAAAAACTGAACATGGAAATATTACTGTGTTCCGGTTAGAACAGCAAGAAATGAAGCATATTTGCCTGTTATGTAATGTATTGCTACAGTAACAAGTTCAGCACCAACAGCCCACTAAATGTTCCCACTGCTGGGACTCGAGGCCTTCTCTCGTAAGGAGAGATTCAAGGGCATAATCCACCACGCTGGTCCAGTGTTTGATGGATGACACATCATGACTTCGAAAGAGTCTAGGTCCATGTCGGTTTCTCACGATTTTTTCCTTTACCGTTTTTAGTTAGCGGCATTGCGCAGGTTTTGAACCCAGGGTCTCCGGATCGCAGCCGCTGTTCTCCCGACTAGACCAGCCGTAACTTTATGAACAGTAACAAGTTCAATAGAACGTATTTATGAGTTATGTACAGTTTTACAACTACTTTTCCTCCTAATGATTTTCTAATAAATGGTTGTTATTGCAGTTTGCGGGTTTCAATGGGGTCTATGTCCCCATACCCACGCCTTACCGTGATGGTACTCGAGAACTTAATTTGGATCTAATTCCAGCCATGATGAAATTCTACGCCAACAGTGGAGTTAGTGGAGTCATCGGTACGTAAATTGTCACATTGCAAACATCACATCATCATCCATAGCCGTCTTTACCCCACTGCTGGGTTTAGACCCCCCTTTTTTCATTTTCTTCAGTCCTGTGGCAGTCGGGTCCAGATTTGACCCGCGATGTAAGACGATTTCGTCGACCCATCTAGCAGTTGGACGTATTATAAACATAATCTTTAAAATTATCTTTCAATTAATTAGATCCTTCGTTTCATGAGTTTTTATATTTGGGCGGGACCAAATATAATAAAAGTAGTCAAGTGCAAGTCGGACCCGCCCATGAAGGCTTCCGTAGCAGCAAGTAACATAATATAAAAGTTCTTGTAGTTCGTTGTTACTCAGTGTTTTAACAATAGTGAATTTATGACGTATTAAAATAAAACTACTAACTAGATCTCATTCAAACCAATTTTCGTTGAAAGTTTCCATGGTAATGTACATCACACATTTTTTTCAGTTTTGCCATTCATCTACTCCACATCCATTTTACCACTTTGGAAGAGTCTCTCGCGCAAACTATTCAGTTTAGAAAAAAAATCTGTTAGAAACTTTAATATCATTTTTGAAGACCTATTTACAGATAAGCCACATGTATGGTTTTGATGGAAACATTTTTTTGAGTTTCAGTTCTAAGTATGGGACAACCCCAAAATTTATTGTTTTTTTCTTTTTTTTCACAGAATACATCTACTTACCAAGTTTCAATAATATAGTTCTTATAGTTTCGGAGAAAAGTGGCTGTGACATACGGACGGACAGACAGGCAGACAGACAGACAGACAGACATGACGAATCTATTAGGGTCCCGTATTTTGCCATTTGGCTACGGAACCCTAAAAACTGCGGCCCACTACACAGGTAGTTTGGAACAGAGCCGCCCTACCTCACCGTCACCTTCCAGTTGACTCTGTGTTACGTGTTTCTGAACATGACAACATGACATGAATATGACCGTCACCTCCGTCTTTAACCGACTTCCAAAAAAGAAAAAACAAGTTTATCATTCGACGACTTTCTATGTATGTTACCCGATTTCTTGAAAATGCCAGAACCGATTTTAAAATTTATTTTCTTGTTCGAAAGTGTGTTTAAAATGTGAGTACGTCTCTCAAGTACTCACTAGGTGCCTTTGGAAGTAACACCTGGCACATTACCCACTTTTGCACGACGTTCTCTTTACTTAACAGGACTCATTATTCACCAGAACCGTAATAACAGGCTAAGTTTTGTCTTTTTTGTTTGGGAAAATCTTTGGGGTTCGCGCCACTACATCTCAGTTACAGTTCATGTAGCGGCGGAGGAGAGGAGAGGCAGAGCTGAACATCTGCGTTAGACACTTTTTGGCTGGGCGAAATCTTGTGAGTCCACGTAACGGCTATGCGTAAAATAGCAGTATATCTGTAGCTATACACGTGACGTTGTGCAACATTAATGCCGTTTAATACTATAATTCTGAGTTAAAGGTTTCCACTTATATCAGCAGTCCCTAGGACTGCCTCGGCCGCCTCATATCTGCCCATGTCTGCTATGTCCACCTCGCCGTCGGTGCAGATCTTGGTGATAGTAGCAAATACTCCAGCGAGGCCCTGGAGGACTGACGTGGAGAAGGGTTTCGCGTGAACAGTAGTTGCTCACGAGTCAGTCGATCCTAAGCTCAAGGAGAAATCTTACGTCGATGCGTTGTGTTTTATCGTTTTCAAAAACGACGATAAATAACAACCTTTGAGCGAAATGAATCTTTCGTATGATTTGTTAGTGTGTTGAGAGCGGGTGTGGTTTCAGTGGCCGGCCGGGCTGGCGAGGGGTTCCTGCTCAGCGCGGAGGAGTGCAAGGCGCTCTACAAGGCGGCGGTGGAGGCGGCGCGCCCCTGCGGGCTGCGGGTGGTGGCCGAGACCGGGCCCTTCACCGACGTCGGCAGGGAACTGGTGGGTTCTTTTGAAGTGAACATTTCTTTTAGCGTGATGAAGCTCAGCGACACGCTCGGAAATTAAAGAAATCGTCTGTTGAACTCGCGACAGCTGAGCGTGCTTGAGCGAGAAAGAAACAGCCAGATGCTGTCTGGCTACTGTCACTGTCTTTTTTAACATTTCTTCTTGGCCATGGATATTGGATACTAATACGGTGAAAGAAAAGTAAAAAGGAAATCGGTTTCCTCGCGATGGGAAACCGCATCTAGATAACTTCGAGACCATGCGTCATCCACCGACCTGCGCTGGACCAAGGTAGTAGAAGGTCTTGACTCTCTTCCTACGAGAGAAGACCGCGAGCCCCAGCATTTAATGTGAACATTTTTAATGCTTTCCTTTCCACATGTGTAATGCGTTGCTATATATAAATGTATCAGGGAAATAAGGATGTCGGGAAATACACAAACCCCCTTGGAATATCGCGAAATCATGGTACTATCGAATTATTTTGTTTACTGTATCCATTATATTAGTAATCTCACTGCCATAATACAAGTTTTGCATAGTTGGGGATCAGACGGTGTTATGTGTGAATTGTATAAAAAATGTCCACCAATGTCCACTAATATTGCGTTTTCTTAGTGAAATGTTTAGAAATCTAACAAAATGCTTACAATATTTTCGTGAATCTTACGCCAAAGGCAGTTTCAGTTAGTTTCAGGCTTACTTAATAAAGAAGATTTGATTTATCTACCGTGCTTTCGAATTATCACTAGGGATTTCGTGTAATCCCCGATATCGTCATTTCCCGGCGGCATATACATATCATCATCATCAGCCGCAAGATTTCCACCCTAGATTTCCACAACGAGCGGTCCTGTGCAACCCGCAACACACGGTTTCCAGCGACTTTACCTTACACGAGTACAGAATAAGGCTACGTAAAACACCCTGTGGAAAGGAAAACATTAAATGATGCCACTAGATGCTGGATCTCGTGCCATTCTCACGTAAGGATAGAGTCAAGGACATAATTAAAAATAAATAAATACAAAATATTGGTGGACAATTCACACACAACACCATCTGACCCCAAACAAAGCAAAGTAGCAGTACTACTATGGCGGTAGTAGTACTTGGCGGCCAGATAGCTGATTAACATTAGCTTATGTTTTTCCTTAATTTTTAAATTCCTATCTAGTGATCTATATGTTTGTTCACTCCTCTTATGTGGTACTTATTACAACTTCTGCTCTCTTTGTATTCAATTTTTTTTTCTTTTCGTTTGTTTTATCAGTGAAATCTATTGTAATAGAATGAAATAGAATAGAAATAGAATGGAATATAATAGAATGGAATAGCAGTAGAATGGAGTAGAAATGGAATGGAATGGAATAGAATGGAATAAAATAATCTAGTAGCCTGGCCCATTGTTCCGCAGGCAGAGTACGCGGCGAGCGTGGGAGTGGACGTGGTGGAGACGGAGTCCCCGGCGGTGTACCGACCCGCCAACGTGGCCCAGGTCGTGGCCGGCCTGAAGAAGATCGCCGCCGCGGTGCGTCGCACGCCCGTACTGTTCTTCGTGGATCCCGTCACCGCCCCTGATTGTGGTACCTTTTTTATTAAATAAACTAACTAACTTGGTAACTAATATATATGTATTACAACCTAGCCTAATTTGGAAAGTCTAGGCTAATGAGTAATTTTTTATGACTTAGTTTGCTAAATAATATTAAGTCCACGATTGTGTCCATAAATAAGCACTTTTCTTATTGTCTCTATTAAGGCGAAGTCACTTCGTTCATGTGTACTTTGTATATAATATTTATAAATCTAAATTGCACTAACACTGCAATTTGAATACAGGTATTAATTTGCACTAGGTCAACTCAAATTGATTTGCCCGTTTAAGCCTCCGCACTAACTCAGTGTTGTCAAGGAGCTGGATTGCCTCAACATTAACATGGTAATGAAGTCTTCGTTCGTGAGCTTCTGCATATTTGCGTATCACTTCACTAACAGAATCCATGTTTAGGTTTCGATGGATGTCAGCATTTCTTATAAACCAGGGAGCGTTGACAATGTCCCTTAGCACTTTGTTCTGAAATCTTTGTAAAATTTTATATATCTTTTGGTTTGGCACAGCCCCATAACTGTATAACATATGTCCACACTGGCATTAGGACTTGTTTATACAACCAAATCTTGTTATATACTGACAACACAGAATGCCTTCCAAGTAGCCAATACATATTTTTGTAGCGTATCGCTAATTTCTTTCTTTTCTTCTTGACGTGAACTTTCACTTAACTTCAGCGTAACTTCGCGTCAAGAGTCATATCTAAGTATTTAGCTTTGTTTTCATAAGGTATGGGTTGATGGTTTATGAAAACTTGATTAGATACTTTAATTATATTAAGATGTTCCGTATAATCGGGCAACATTATATCGGCCATCGAAAATATAGCGGATCTATGTTGACAGCCGGCTGTCAAGTGACGTTGTCTCGTTTCGCCGGTACGTTCGAGCCACTCCTTGTTTTTTGTTTCTAACCTGGTTTGCTTTTCTGGATAAAAGCGTTATAGTGCTACGGGAATAGACTATTGGCGTGAACTGTGTTAATTACTACTGGATTAGTGCTGGAATATTATTTGTGAAGTGGCTACTGGATTGGCCCTTTTCTACAACGCCGGACCGTTGCTCCTGCTGGAACGGGAATTCGGGAGGCCGCCTCGATATCGCCTGGTTTGGTTCTTCCCACATTCCCATTTGATCCCTACCTATATTCCTAATAACCAAACAGGGCTTTGGACGACGCCGGGAACCCTACGTAAGTGATTTCTTTTCGGTAACTTGTTTGCAATTAGGGGGTAAATATTAAAATCGGTATAAAAGCAAAATAATAATGTTTAATTCTCGCTGATGGGCCCCGAGACGGTAATTTCTGGATAAATTACTATACATTTTTTGGTAGCAGAGCGTAGTTAGCCGTAAATACCCCTTTTTTGTTTTTAGTTTTCTGGGAAAATATATCGGGTAGGCCAGATATTTGGGGGTTCCCAGTTTATAATTTCTCCCCAAACTGTCGGGAAATTAGTATTAAGTGGTATCCGGTTTAATAGGTTGCGGATATATTTGTTGTGACATTGTCCGAACTTTAGGTTGGTTTAAATTTAAATTTAAAAATGGCTTCGGATTTGGCCAACCAGCTCCGATGGTTCGAATCCTTACAAGGATTGGTCGGCCGGAGAGACCGGGAGGAGGCGCTGCTAAACAGGGCAGAACAGCTCGACAGGCGCCTGGAGGTCGCTGAGAGGAGCACAGGATTGCTGCGGGATGCAAGGCCGCCTCCACCTGAGGACCAGATGGAGAGGATTGACGCGGACATGCGGCGCATCCTGGATTTGTACGACGAGGTCTCCGAAGGGGTTCGCCAGCTGGAGAGGTCTCGTCAGGGAAGGGCGAACTCGGGACCCGTCATCAGGAATGCGGGTTCGGGTGTAGTGGGACGCCTTCCCACCCTGGACTTGCCCAGGTTCACAGGTAACCTGCGAGAGTGGAGCGGCTTCCGGAGTATGTTCGCCTCTCTCGTAGATTCACGCACCGACTTGACGAGGGCGGAGAAACTGGCGTGTCTCCGCACGTCACTGGAGGGTGAGGCACTCTCCCTGATCCAGCACCTGGAGCTGGACGACGACAACTTCGGCACGGCGATGGAGTTGCTGGAGACGAGGTTCCAAAACCCTCGGCTCCTCGCCGACGCTCACGTGTCCCAAATACTGGGGCTGCCGAAGGTGACTGCGAGGTCTCAGTTGAGGCCGCTAATCCTCACGCCCGTGAAGGTGGCGTACAACGCCTTGCGCAGCTTGGGACTGCCAGTAGAACACTGGTCGTTTCTGCTGGTCCACATTCTGCTGGGCAAGGTGCCGCTGGAGTTGCGCGCCCGGTTCGAGCGGGAAAGGGGCCTTCACGGCGACCCGAAGGTCTTCCCCACGTTTGAGGAGCTGCTTCGGGTCCTGGAGTGGGAGGCGAGGATGGTCGAGTCGGCGCCTCAGGAGGCGCAGCCCGCTGCTTCAGCTCGTGGCCCTGCCGGAACAGGACCGCGACCTACCAATTCCCGCACTCAGGGTGGGGTAAAGCGGACGGCGACGGTGACGACTGCGTCGGAGCAGGAGTGCCCGAACTGTGGCCAGCTTCACGCGCTGGTGCAGTGTCCGGCCCTGCTTGCGAGGACGACTTCCGACCGACGAGGCATCGTTCGGCGGTTGCGTCGGTGCTACGGGTGCCGGGGGGGTAATTTGTACAATGACTGCCCCACGGCAAGGCCGTGTCCTGGGTGTGGGGGACCACACCATCAGCTCTTGTGCGTCAGGAGCGATGGTGCTGGTCGACAGCCCTCAGGGAGGGGGCCCTCCACGGGCGGGGGCGCTCCCACGCAGAGCCACGCATTGTACAACAATGAAGTGGCTACAGCGTGGAGCACACCCCCTCCACCCCAACCCACGGCAGCACCGGGCAGCCCAACAAGGGGCGTCCTACACGCGGCTCGGTCACCGACCTCACAGCCCGCGCGGACGCGGGCGAACTGGAGAGGTGGAAGGGTGATACCGGAGTCACCACGGGGGCCACCTCCCCAGCGTTATCCTTCTCCGCCGCTGGATCCGCGATTAATGCAATGGAGGGCGTACACGCCTCCCCTCCATGAGCATCCGAGGCTGGACTACCACCCGCCCTACTTTCAGTATGGCAGGGCAGCTGGATATGCCCCCCCTCCGATGGCCCTTATGACTCGGCAGCCATATTGGGCTGGGCCCTGTAGTCCGACGGGTTCGGACGGGCCTCGGAGGGATTGACTAGCCTCCGTTCCCTTGGCACAGGATCAACCGGTGGTCCTGCTGCCCACCCTCTGGTTAAGGGTTTGGGGTCCAAGAGGCGACTACGTCCGGATACGAGCGCTCTTGGACACAGGGTCCCAGGGGTGTATTTTGACAACCCGGGTTGCTCATCGCCTGGGCCTGGCTAGGTTTCCGTCACCGACTCCGTTGCGAGGAGTCGGGAACTCAGAGGTGCGGTTGGCTGGACAGACCCGCCTCTCCTTCTCGTCCGTACATTCCTATTCGGAAAGGATTGCGGTCAGGGCCACCGTCATGGATTCGGTTGTCGGTTGGCTTCCTCAGGCGGACATAGATCCGGATCTTTTGTCCTGTACTAAGGGTCTCAAGTTGGCGGATCCCCGCTTCGGGATGGCGGGTCCGGTAGACCTTTTGTTGGGTTCTGATGTACTGGGTTACATCATGAACGGCAAGCCTAGACTGCTGGATCAGTCTTCGCTGATGGCGCTGCCCACCATCTACGGGAACGCCATTTTGGGAATGGTGGATGAGTGGCAGCAGTCGAATCAGGCTTCTTTTACGGGAACGGCCCTCGCTCAGATCATGCAGAGGTTCTGGGAGATCGAAGAGCCGCCTACCGTGTCTCGGCTGGATCCCGAGCACGTGGAGTGTGAGAACTTTTATCAGGCTCACACTCGGAGAATGGTTTCTGGGCGATTGGAGACTAGGCTGCCTTTCCGGGATAACCCCCCGCGTCTGGGCCAGTCTCGATCATTGGCCGAGAAAAGGCTCAGGTCCATGGAGCGACGCATGGCTCGAGATCCTGTACTTCGGGAAAAGTACATCGAGTTCATGAGGGAGTATGAGGCACTGGGCCACATGTCTCCGGCTCGCGACGACTGGTTGACCATGGACCACTACTTTTTGCCTCATCACGCTGTTTTGAAAGCGTCGACAGGCAAACTCAGGACGGTGTTCGATGGATCCGCTCCGACTTCGACAGGAGTGTCACTGAACCAGTGCCTCCACGCTGGACCGAAGTTACATCGGGATATTGTAGACATCATCCTGAATTTCCGTAGGCATCAGGTGGTGTTGGGAGCGAACATCCGTATGATGTTCCGACAAACGGTCATACACCCCGAGGACAGGAGGTTCCAGTTGATCCTCTGGCGGGAAAGTCCTCAGGACCCTATGATGGTGTATGAGTTGAACACCAACACCTATGGGTTGAGATCAAGCCCCTTCATTGCGATCCGCTCACTGCTGGAGTTGGCGGAGCAAGAACGGGCTCGGTACCCACGTGCAGCCGCAGTTCTGGAACGCGACCTGTACGTGGACGACGTTTGCACTGATGCGCAGACGGTGGAGGAAGCTCTGTTGCTACGGGATGAGCTTACAGAGCTTCTCGCATCTGGAGGCTATGAGCTTCGGAAATGGCTCTCTAACGACCCCAACGTCCTGGCTGGTATCCCGGACGATCACCAGCAGGATCCGGGGCTCTTCGAGGAAGGTGACGATCCGCACGGGATTGCGGTTCTGGGCATGCAGTATCAACCGGTTGCTGACATCTTCACCTTTCGGGTGGCACTGGAAGCCACACGCGCGTGGACAAAACGGACGGTTTTGTCCACCATCGCCAGGATGTTTGATCCAAACGGTTGGATCAGTCCGGTTCTGTTCGCAGCCAAGTGTCTGTTACAGCGACTTTGGACTCTGAAGGTCTCATGGGACGACCCCCTGGTTGGAGACTCGCTTAACATTTGGCTTCGTTTAATATCTGACCTCGAAACGGTCAATCGAGTGGCGTTGCCCCGTCGCATTCTGCCACCAGGCTGTAGCCGGATCAGCCTGCACGGGTTCTGTGATGCGTCCGAGCTGGGCTATGCCGCATCTGTGTACTTGCGTACAGTTGACGCTGGAGGCCACGTCAATATCACGCTCTTATTGGGGAAGAGCAAGGTAGCTCCTATCAGGACACGACTCACTATTCCGAAACTGGAATTGAGCGGAGCCACATTACTTGCTCGGCTGCTTAAGCACGTATATCAGGAACTGTCCACCTCGATAGACATTCGGAAGGTCTATGCGTGGTCAGACAGTCAGGTCGTACTTGCCTGGTTACGAGCAGCCCCTCACACCTTGGAGACTTTTGTGGGAAATCGGGTTTCCCAAATCCAAAACATTGGACTGGACATGGTTTGGAGACATGTCCCGGGTGAGTTGAACCCCGCTGACTGTGCTTCGCGCGGCTGTTCCGCGCCGGAGCTAGTTGATCACCCCTTATGGTGGGGTCCGGACTGGCTGCGGGAGCCAGAAGCTTCCTGGCCAGCTCTCGGCGCGGACTCGGAGCGAGCGGAGCTGCCCGGAGTCCGCGTGCATGCGATTGTGGCGGAAGTGCCCCCAGACCCTGACTGGTGGACGGGTCGTTACAGCAAGCTGGATAAGTTGTTGGGGGTAACTAGCTGGATTAAACGCTTCATCCACAACTGTCGTCACCCTCGTCAGAGGAGGAGTGACCAGATCGCCACTGTGGAGGAGCGTCGGAGTTCCTTGCTGCACCTCATTCGGCTGGTGCAGGGTGAGAGGTTTCCGACGGAACTTGAGGCGCTGCGCTGCGGACGCGCTCGCTTGAAGGGTGCGGTCGCCAAGTTGAACCCTTTCACAGATCAGGATGGTCTTCTGCGCGTAGGAGGTCGGCTCCGGAAAGCCAACCTGCCGTACGGCAGCAGGCACCCCCTGTTGCTACCGAAAGGAGGTCCTCTGGTGGACCTGCTGATCACCGATCGGCATATCGGTAACGCGCACGCTGGATGTGGCGCGCTTCTCGCTGTGTTGCAGCGTGAATTCTGGATCTTGTCGGCTCGCAGGGCGGTCCGAAAGGTGCTGTTTAGATGTGTCCCTTGTTATAGGCTCAAGGCGTCTACCATGCAGCCCATGATGGGAGATCTTCCTCCGGATAGGATTTCTCCCTCGAGGCCGTTCGACGGGGTCGGAACGGACTTCGCTGGGCCCTTCTCGGTCAAGTCATCGACGTTGCGTAACGCCAAGGTCGTTAAAGCCTACCTGTGCGTCTTTGTGTGTTTGGCCACCAAAGCAGTCCACCTGGAGCTGGTCTCTGCGCTGTCTACGGAGGCCTTTGTCGCGGCGCTGGATCGCTTTGTAGCGCGAAGAGGAGTACCCTCTTTAATACGTTCGGACAATGGCACAAATTATCGAGGGGCGGCGAATTATTTACGCGAAGTTAATAATTTTTTAAATTCTGGTAATAATAGTTTAAGTCTGGCTCTCGCCCAGCGGGGAATCAGCTGGCAATTTAGTGTGCCGGCCTGTCCTCACTGGGGAGGAATTTTTGAGGCTGCGGTGAAGTCTGCTAAAACCCATCTCCGCCGTGTCATCGGGGAGACCGTGTTAACTTGGGAAGAGTTAGTCACGGTACTATGCCGCGTGGAGGCAGTGCTTAATTCCCGTCCTCTCTGTCCAATCTCGCCTGACCCTAACGATCTAGAAGTCTTGACGCCGGGTCACTTCTTGATCGGTCAGCCTTTAACCGCGTTGCCGGAGTATCCCTGGGAAGGATGAGCGCCCCGGACGCCTGTCCCGTTTTCAGTTATTGCAGCAAATAAGTCAAGACTTCTGGAGGCGCTGGTCGGCCGAGTACTTGCATCTGTTGCAACAACGGGTAAAATGGACAGATAGGACGGAGGCCCCTCGGGAAGGGGACTTAGTATTATTAAAAGAGGCAAATTTGGCCCCCCTACTCGGGCGTAGGGGACGAATTTTTAAATTGATATCTGGTACTGATGGCACACCCCGCGTGGCGGAGATTCTGATTTCTGGTTCCAGACTTCAGCGCGCGGTGTCCTCTCTGGCACGCTTGCCTCTTTATTAGATATACGTGTTTTCAAGGTTAAAATTTAATTTTATTTTATTACTATTTTTGGTAAAGTGTTTTTTTTGGTTTGATTTCCACTTTCGGGTCAAAGTTGGGAATTTCGTTTTATTTGGGGTCCGGATACTACTAAATACTAGTTACTAAATACTGGTTTCTAAAATTGAGCTGGAGTTCAATTGGTCGGGGGTTTTGTTTCGTATAATCGGGCAACATTATATCGGCCATCGAAAATATAGCGGATCTATGTTGACAGCCGGCTGTCAAGTGACGTTGTCTCGTTTCGCCGGTACGTTCGAGCCACTCCTTGTTTTTTGTTTCTAACCTGGTTTGCTTTAATCATAATCATAATCAATCAATCTTTATTCAATAAACATATTACATGTACTTTGAATCGTCAATAAGTTAGGTACAAATTCATTTATATAGATAGGGCTTATTTCAATTTAACAATTATTCAAGTCACAAAAACACGTAAGTAATTTTAAACATTAATAAAAAACAATAATTATAATGTAACATTAAATTTCTAGCACCATAATAATAATATTAAAAAACAAAAATCTGCAATAGCATCGTCAAAATAAAATTATATTTACACATGTCGATTCTCATAGATATAAATATGTATGCATATGCACTCGTACGCTATTTTTAAATCCTTAGATTAGACATAGAGACAAAAAAGTTTGGCATGTCAACATAAATTTAGTTTAAGTACATTTACAAACATTCAAAAGTAAGAAAACAATATTACAACAATAGTTGAAACGTGGCTTTGTACATGACAAAAGAATCATAATTCAAACCATTAGCATAAATAAACAGATTTCAGCTATAGAGGGTCCAGTCCTACTAAGGTTCATATACCTAATAAATTATATTTCAGAATGTGGTCACCTATGTATGAGTCAACAGTTAAAAAGCATGAAATGAAACAGAATGTGCAGCATCAGTCCGCCCAAGCATTACGATCGGCCAAATAATCAGAATGCCTATAATATGCATTTTGAGTTAGTCTTTTCTTAATATATTTTTTGAATTGATTTTCGTTTAAGTCCAGCACATCCTTTGGAATCAAATTATAAAATCTTACACTGTTCCCGGGAATCGATTTGTTACTTTTTTGTAATCTATAGCATGGTACCACCAATTTGTCCTTATTACGGGTATTATAAGAATGAACATCACTCACTTTATTATAATTCGCAATATTTTTTCTTGTGTTCATTATTACCTCGTAGATATATAAAGATGGCGCAGTTATTATATTTATTTCTTTAAATAAGTGCCTCAGTGAGTCTCTGGGCTTTAAATTATAAATAGCACGGATTGCTCTTTTTTGTAAAATAAATACCTTTTCTATATCAGCTGCTGCACCCCAAAGTAGGATGCCATAGCTCATAATGCTGTGAAAATATGCATAATACACAAGCTTGGCCGTAGCGACATCAGATACCTTTCTAACTTCTCTAATGGCATACACTGCAGAATTTAATCTTTTACATAATGATTTTATGTGGGGTCCCCAATGTAGTTTAGAGTCTATTGTAATTCCCAAGAATATAGTAGTATTAATTAAATCCAATTCTTGACCCCTGATATGCAATTTTTGTTCGTCTATATTGCTATTATTGCACAAAGAAAAATGAACACATTTAGTTTTTGCAGCATTAAGTATTAAATTATTTGCAGAAAACCATTCATATACTATGCTTAAGATTTTATTATCTTTTATAAGTAGTACGGTGGTCTAGTCGGGAGAACGGCGGCTGCCGATCCGGAGACCCCGGGTTCAAACCCCACACGCACCACTGTCTTTTCGAAGTCATGTGCGTAATGCCGCTAACTTAAAACGGTGAAGGAAAACATCGTGAGGAAACCGACATGTACCTAGAATGTTTCGAAGTCATGTGTCATCCGCCAACCCGCACTGGGCCAGCGTGGTGGATTATGGCCTTAACTCTCTCCTTGTGAGAGAAGGCCCCGAGTCCCAGCAGTGGGAACGTTTAGTGGGCTGTTGATGTTGATGTTGAAGATTTTATTAATACATTGAATATCAGGATTTCTACGTTTGATTTTAAACAAAAGGGAAGTATCATCTGCATAGAGAACTATCTCGCTACCCGTCTGTTTTTGGACTGTTAAAGGTAAATCGTTGATATACACCAGAAACAAGAATGGTCCCAAAATGGATCCCTGGGGTACCCCCATTTTTATACGTGAACCTCGAGAGAGCTTTCCATTTACTTTCACTTTTTGCTCTCTGTTGGATAAGTATGAATGGACGAGTTCGATCGCTTTATCTCTGATTCCGTAATGTTTTAGTTTGTTAATCAATGTCAAATGGTTAACGCAGTCAAAAGCCTTCGAGAGGTCACAAAATATCCCAATTACATTGCATGATTTATCCCAGGCATCTAGAATGTATGAAGTTAATTTAGCACCAGCGTCTATTGTTGACTTCCCTTTAGTGAACCCATATTGGCTATCATGGAGTAAGTTCTTAAGATTAAAATACCCTAGCATTTGGTTGAGCATAATTTTCTCAAAGATCTTGCTCATTGAGGGTAGTACAGAAACCGGTCTGTAATTAGATGGGTCAGTTTTACATCCAGATTTATATAAAGGAACAACCTTACTTAATTTCATTAGATCTGGAAATATTCCTTTGTCAACACAACTGTTAAATAAAGTTGCTAAACATGGAGCTATTATGGGTATCACACTGTCAAGTACTTTTACGGATAAGCCCCACAAGTCCTCCGTTTTTTTTTATTTTCAGTGTCTTAAAAGTTTTAATAATTATGTTAGGTGTAACATGGTGAAAGGTAAAGCCTGGGGAAAGTGATTCCATACTATTTGATAAATAAGATTCTGCAGAATTTGGTGATGATTTAAGCGACTTAGTTATTTCAAAAGGAATTTTACTAAAAAAATCATTAAAAGTATTAGCAATATCTAAATTATCTGTAATGATTTTGTCATTTATCTTGAGGGTACTAAGCTGATCAATATTTTTTATCTTCCCGGTTTCTTTCTTTACAATCTTCCAAGTCGTTTTAATCTTGTCATTTGATTTGGTTATCTTGTCTCTTATAAATAGTGATTTTGCTTTTCTACATACTTTTTTGAAGATTTTTGAGTATAATCTAACGTGATCTAAATCCGATTGTGTCACAAACCCATTATTGTGCTTTTTTGCGTATAAATCGTACAACTTTTGGCGACTGTTATATATCCCAGGTGTTGCCCATTCAGCAAAAGTGGATCTTTTTTTAAATACTATTTCTTTTGGAACAAAAATGCGTTGAAATTCATTATTTATCACATTAAATATCCGCTCAAAGCATTTGTCGGGCTCTCGATAGTCCAAGCATAATTCTTCAAATTGTTGACAGATAACATTCCTAAAATCATTTATTCGTCGTTGATTTATAGATCTATGTAAAATTCTATTAATAATGTTTTCGTCTACTTTGGAATAAAAATTTATTACTAGACCTTTATGATCTGATGTTAAATTATGTGTCAGAGCTGCACTTTCATAATCACAATTAAGAAAAATGTTGTCCAAGCAAGTTGCCGATGTAGTAGCAACTCTAGTGGCCACATTGAACACTTGTTTCAATAGGAATGACTCACACAATAAAAGTAGATGTTCTTTTTTTGTTGAATCTACAAATAAGTCAGCGTTGAAATCGCCACATAATATTATTAATTTATTTTGTTTGGATACTCGGTTGAGAGCATCATCTAATATCTCAAGAAAAGACTTGTAGTGTGAGTCAGGCGGCGTGTACACACATAAAATTATGTGTTCATCCAACTCCGCACACGCTATTTCACAAATGCGCTCAACAGAAAGACCCGATATGTCTTTACGCTCCTTAGCTTTAACATTGTTTTTAATAACTATCATTGTACCACCACCTCTAGCAGTCTCTCTACCGAAGGCACTCACCACTCTAAATCCGTCAAATGTGGGCCTGATTGTACAAGAATTAAACCATGTCTCGCTAAAACAAATAATGTCAAGACTATAATTCGTCAAGAATAATTCTATTTCCAATATTTTATTACTAGTCAATCTATTAATATTTTGATGCATTAGCGTTAACAATGATTTAGATATATGTTTATTATCTAAATTTAACACTTGGCAGGGTAAGTTATTTTTATGTATTCCCATTGTCGATTCTAACAGTTTAAAGGACTTTCTACTATGTCATTGTTTACATTTCTGTTTTTGTTTACAATACTTTCATTATCTATACTACTACTAATACTACTACTTTTATTACTAGAACATCCTGGATAGTGGGGTTCACTTTTGGTCAGATAGATTAAATTTGTGAACATGTTGTATGATACCTCGGTAATTGAATTATTCACTATAGCGTTGCACATGAAACTAACAAACTTTCTTGACAAATATTTTGGGTTAGTAAAATATGCACCACTGAAACCATTAATCTCAATAATGGACATTTGAGGAACCCTTAAGGCTACTCTATACAATTTTTCATTAATGTTGTATTTTCTTAAATTATCTATGTCATCCGAAACATTTTTATACGAATAAGGCAAAGTGGTGATTTGAAGTTTTAATTTCCGAAGCACACATAAATTTACAAGGCTTTTAATACAACCTATTTTATAATTCAAGAGTTTTGAAGCTACAACAATGACTTCGTCATCTTCCTTCATATGCTTTGTAAGGCTATCCACATCTTTGATTATGTCTCCAAGGGTAGCGTCTGGTTTGCAAAAGGCCGTGACTGTATTTTTGACAGAAGTTTTACACGTCAAACCTTCTGCTACAGATTTCCCAAAATTGTCGCACAAAATGAGAAACTCCTTGGACTTGGCCATCCCCGAAGTTTTCTTTTGTTCAAGTAATGTAGATTGTGCCGATGAACTATTATTTTCTTTTGTACAAGAGATTCTGACATTTCCCAACATATCTTGAGAATTTTCCATACATTTTGCTTTCGTTATAGTTTCGCCTTTAGTTGAATAACCTTTTTTTTTCGTTATATTAATGGTGTTAACTTTTTTTGTATTAATGTCACTCACAGTAGTTTCACATGCGTTCTCAATATTTATAATTTCATTTGCAGTTGATTGTAATTTATGTGTAATAGAGCTTATATTCATTAAATTAGTATTTTTTAATTCTATATTTTCATTTTGTAATTCAATTACCTGAGTACTTAAAGTTTCGATTTGATAATTGAGGGAATCAACTTTTTCTTTATATTCAAGCTCTGACGTTTTTTGTAGCTTTTCAAACAGGGCTGCATTTTTTTCGTGTATTTGTATTATATTCAAAGCATTCTCGTACTCATCTATGTCATTTAAATTATTTTCTGTAATATATTTTAATTTACTTTTTTCAGCTGTTACGTCGACTATTTCTGCTTCTTGTTGAGCTAATTTAGATTTTAAGAGTACTATGTGATTCGTCAGGCGCTTAAATTCTTCCACACATTCTTCTTGCTCATTTAGCAGTTTTATGTTTAATTCTTGAGTTTTTTTAAGGTCGCATGTTAAAGATTGTATACGGAGTTGCGCTTCACTCAACGCACATTGTCTTCGTGTTTGAGGCATCTCCCAGATATAATATGTACATATAATTACTTCTCAATAGTTATATTGACAATAATGAGCAAACCCAATAGAAAACACCGATTACCGGCACTTGTGTAATCCACCTTTCAAACTTCAAACAACTTTCATCAATGTACACTTTGAACAGTTTTCGTCCACATAATGACTCCAGTCCGGTCGGGGTCTCAGCGCACACCTGCACCTTAACTTGCTTACACTGATCGAAAACAAATCCAATGCAAAACGAAATATACTTTATTGCGGGATTTGAAGACTATGTCTCTCAATTCACGACCAGCAGTTATATCCACTAGGCCAACAGAGCTTATAGTTGATATGTCAAAATTAACAATAACTAAGTACAGGTGAAAGTATATTTTAATCTAGTCGGTTAGCGTAGTGCCATCTCACTCACTCCGCTCGGTTTGTTGTGGTACAAAGGTCACCGAAGCAAAAATGATGCAAATTGTACAAAGCCGTTATCTTAATTCAAAAATGCACCACTATTTATCACACATTTCTCGGTAATAATTGCACTGGGGTTGTAAAGCACACGTAAATGTATTTACATCGACTTCATTTGGGTTATTAGTGGTTAAAATCACTCTGACACCATCCCGATTCTAATTGTGTTTTTAATTGAGTAAGATGATTGCATTACGTCCCGAATATAACGTTATTATAAAATTTCACTGTTTAATTTCGCAATTATCACCTCAAACACACAAAACAATTGATATATTAATTTTTAAATATTTAAAACCGCGGAGCAGTTGCTTTTCTGGATAAAAGTGTTATAGTGCTACGGGAATAGACTATTGGCGTGAACTGTGTTAATTACTACTGGATTAGTGCTGGAATATTATTTGTGAAGTGGCTACTGGATTGGCCCTTTTCTACAACGCCGGACCGTTGCTTCTGCTGGAACGGGAATTCGGGAGGTCGCCTCGATATCGCCTGGTTTGGTTCTTCCCACATTCCCATTTGATCCCTACCTATATTCCTAATAACCAAACAGGGCTTTGGACGACGCCGGGAACCCTACGTAAGTGATTTCTTTTCGGTAACTTGTTTGCAATTAGGGGGTAAATATTAAAATCGGTATAAAAGCAAAATAATAATGTTTAATTCTCGCTGATGGGCCCCGAGACGGTAATTTCTGGATAAATTACTATACAAAGAGATACTTTTTTATTTGTACAATCTATATGAACGCTTTTAGATTCATTCAACTTGATGCGCCATTTTTTCGTCCAGTCATATACTTTATCAATTGCGGATTGCACCATCTCTGTAGTTTCTGCATAATTTTCTCCTAGTGCCAAAATCGCAGTGTCATCTGCGAATGTCGTAATAGTAGTATTTTCTAGTCTTGGTATACCACACGTATATAACATGTATAAGATGGGACCTAATACACTCCCTTGTGGTACTCCAGCTTTGAATTCTTTGAGTTCGGAATAGGCTTCATCTTGCTTTATTCTAGATACTCTATTTGATTTATACGATTGTAATATACCTGAGAATTGCTTGGGTAACATTAATTTTAGTTTGTGCTCTTCATGCCACACATTATCAAAAGCCAGTGCCACATATGTACCACATAAAAATATTGTGGTACATACTTTCTTATGGCCTTAACTCTCTCCTTGCGAGAGAAGGCCTCGAGTCCCAGCAGTAGGAACATTTAGTGGGCTGTTGATGATGACATACTTTCTTTTCTTCTAGGTCTCGTTCTATTATGTTAGTGATTCTATGGACGTGATCTATCGTAGAATACTTCTCTCTAATTCTAAACTGGTATCTCGGTATGAGATTGGATGTCCGGATTTAAATTATTTTTTAGTTTGGAACGTACTAGTATAAACTAAATAAATACATACTTAGCTATATTATTTTAAAAAAATAATTATGCATGCGGAAAGTGAGATTACAGCGCTCTTATTATTATTTATACATCTATTTTATGCAACCCTGTAAATGCAAATAAAGATTATGACCATTTTTTTTGCCGATGAGTGTCATATTCCGGACAAAGACAAATCCCAAAATATTTTTTTTTAAAGATAGTAGTATTCTTTCTATGTGTTCTATGTTTTCTTTCGACTATCTAACTGTGTTCATAATAAATATCAACCCGGTCTGTTCATACGTTACGATATGATTGAGCGACACACATCCAAACATTGACATATTTATTATTGGTAGACTTTAGGGATTCACGTTATTTGTTGTTTCAGTGGACTTCGTGGAGGTGTTCCGCTGGGCGCGGGAGATCCCCAACTTCGCGGGCTTCGCTTGCGACCTGGACCTGGCCCTGAAGATCCGCGCGGCCGGCCTCATCAACTCGGACCAACACAGCATCATCATCTACAACCCGGTACACCCCGAACTCATTCACTTTTCTATTTTTGACTGACCTTGTAACTTATTTGGTGGTAAGTCTGGCTGCAAAGCCGAGGATCGTGGGGATACCCAACCAGTGCAAAAAAATATTTAAGTGATGAATATTTGAACTGTGTCTGGATATTTTTATGTATATTAAGTATGTGTTTACGACTACATATTTATGTAGTATATCAGCTATCTGGCTACCATAGGACAATATTTGCTTAGTTTGGGGGTAGATTTATTTATTGACGTGATAACGTCTAATAAATTGATTAACACCGGCTGCACGCAAGTGTCCCGTTACGCGCATTGTCCCGTTACGCTCATTGTACGCTCTATCGTCATATATATGCGTCGCATCTATCTCTCTTCCACTAGATTACATTGCATGTTATCATTTCAACAATGTTCATGACGTTGTCAGTTAAACTATCGCCCGTAAACCGACTTTACAGATAATCATTTTTTTTTGTAGTAGAGAGCAACGAGACGATCATGACATGTGCTTAATGGTAAACAACACGCCTGTCTATAACATCACACTGTCATGCAGCTATTGGTACAAGAAGAGTCCAAATAGTTACCTAGCATTGCGTCATCCCGGGATATCAGATGGTGCATGGTGATGGTGCCCTGTAATTTCTTTGCCCGAACGCAGTGATCTTAGCACATTACTGCTTGGCAGTAGAAAAACTGACAAAGTTGTGCTATTTCCCCAGGCGGGAAAATAATGAGAACGGGGACTATTATTTACAAACATAAATAACTAGCTTTTACCCGCGACTTCGTCCGCGCAAAATAAATATTAAGGTAACTGCTGAGGCAGTATTACGTTAAGTACACCCATGCAAATTTACGTTTAGTAAAAATAGCTCATATTTAAACATTTTAATACAATTTCATCAAAATGGGTTCAGCGGTTCAGGCGTTAAAGCGTAACATACAGAGTTACTTTCACATTCATATGTATTGGATTTCAATTTAAATTTTCATTCTTCATATCCACCCCTTCAACTCTTTTGCTGTGATAAAAAGTCGCCTTTGATTTTTTCTGAGTCTAGTCTATCTGTGCACCAAATTTATTAAAATCGGTTCATTGGATTTTATGGTTATAACTTTGAAAATGGCGGAATTTCCATTACAACCGTCCATCCCTTGTTAGGGCACCCTTTTAGGGGTTGAATTTCGCAAACCCCGTCTTAGTGAGCACATATTTACTAAAAGACACCTCCTTGCGAAATTTGAGATTCCCAGCATTTGTAGTTTCTGAGATTTCGTGATGAGTGACCTTTCGCTTTTATATATATAGATAGATGAATGTTAATATTTGTTGCAGGAGAGCCTGGCGGCCGCTAACTGCCTGGGCTTCAGCAGCGTGGGGCCCAACCTGTCCGGCGTGCTGCCGAGCTGGGTGGCGGACCTGCAGGCCGGCTCCTGCGACCGGGCGCTCCGCATCCAGCAGAAACTTGACCGAATCGTCAAAGTCATCGACGACCCTTGGTGTAAGTGTTACATCACGGCTGGTCTAGTCGGGAGCATGGAGCTACCGATCCCGGGCTACTGGTTCGAATACCACGCTCATCACTGTCTCTTCAAAGTGATGTGTATGATGCCGCTAACTTAAACATGGCGAAGGAAAACAACGTGAGGAAACCGACATATTCCCAGAATCTTTCAAGGTCATGCGTCATCCACTTACCCGCATGGTCTTGCCGATAGCAAGCCCCGAGACCCAGATATGGAAAAATTTTGTAGACTGCTTATGCCGTGCTTTCTGTAAGTAGTCTATGTCATAGATGCACCATTTCGCTCTGGGTGGTGAGTTCAAGCGCGAATCCAGGGGAGGGTCATGGGGGTCATGAGTCATGACCCACCTCTGGCCTGGGTCCAGTACCAGTACCAGTCCAGTAGGTGGACCAGCAATTAAATAGCATGCATGCACTTATTGCAAAGTTTTGTGGCTTGACCACGACATGTGCCCCCCCTTCCCCCCACCCCTGGAGCCAAAATTGGATCCGCCCTTGGGTAAGCCATCTTTTCATGTCCAAATTCCTACACACGGTGTTTGCTGGGATACTCGGCTGGCACATTCCTTGCCATCAATCAGGCTCCCGTTCAAACAACTGTCTTACTAAAGAAAACCGAGAAAAATTTAAAAAGAACTCTTGCATTAAACCGAATTAGTTTGCGGTCTCCGCTCCAGAACTCGTCTAACTTGACGGTTATCTGATTTACTACAGATATGACTGGACCTCTGTCGCTTCAATTTACTAACGCACCGAGCTATGTCAGTGACTTTAGTTCTCTGTAGAATTACTTTATCGCGAAAGTAATCCCCAGAGAAACCCAAGCATAGCCCTTTCGATCGCTAAGTCACTTTGAGCTTACGGAAAGTTTTCATTGTTTACTTGTTTCGGCACCGTAGCCCACGCTGTTGGAAGCACTGATTTAGGTTATACCCTTTTGAAAGGCTAAGGTTGTATTTCTAAGGTAAAGTTGAATTCCAGTGGACTGCACGACGCTCCTGAAGGCCGCGTTCAAGATCGTGACCGGCATCCCGGTGGGAGACACGCGCATCGACGAGGTGTCCTGCGAGGTGAAGCGGCGCCTCTCCAGCAACCTCCGGAGGAACGGCATCGCGCTGGAGTGCCCCGTCCGATCCTGCGACTCCTCCAGTTCCTCTGAAGAAGACGACTAGAACCCACACTCCTAACACACAAGAAAGTACAATGTCCGATTTTAAATCTCCTATAACTATACAACTTTTATAAGCCTGCATTTTGTATTTTGTAAATACATTTCTGTGTTATATAAATCATGTTATTCTTCATTATCTACCTCCTATCACTTGTGTTAGAGTTAGTTTTTTTCCTCTTGTATTTTGACTTCGTCCACCAGTCCAGTCCAGTACCAGTACCAGTTAGACCTCGGTGAGTAACGTTTACAGTTTTTGATTAACTTCCTAGTTTTAGACAATTTCGCTACACATCCAATGCAAAGTCACCAAATTAAGAAACAGTAGATGGAAAAGCTGAGCTAGTGACCTACTAAACTGTTCTCAACTGCCACTCTGATGTCTCAGTCCAGCGCTAAGTGACGATAACAACAATACAATGTGTATTGTTGTAATCATTAATAAATGAATGACACCAATCAAAATCTCAAGTTGGACCCAATTACACACAAATGCTAACTTTAGTAATATCGGTTGTCTTGGCGAAGAGTTCACTGGGGACAATATTATCATGACACTGAATTATGATAAGATTGAAACTCTTGACTAGTTATATATTTATAGAGTGGTAATGTATTACATCAACTGGCCAGCACCGAAGACCGCGGCCAGGTCATCTGAAAGGCCGTTGACTGAAGTTTGCCCCGCCATGCGCCAGGGGCCATCGATATACACCATCAGATGTTTCCTCCCAAACTACAGGCGCACGGAATTATGTTATCGTTGCGAAGAGTGAGCTCACTCTTTCCGTTCTAGTCGGATGTAGGAAACGGTTAACGCCGGACGTTTTACCTGTAACTATTCGTTGTAAACAACCAAAATAAGTAGAACCAACCACAGCATGTCTCGCCGATAGCGATTCTAGGGGTCAAGTAGATTGGTGGTGTGTAAACCACTTACGCTACACACATAGACGCAATTTATTACCAATTTCAAGGTGCTCAGGGCATATCCAATGGTTTATATCGTTGCCAGGGTCCCGATAACGCGACATTGACTCGGTTATCTGTCGGGGGTCCACGTGGGGATTACAACAACATCTCGTTTATCACTCGAATGCAGTCCACTAAATCACACTTACTCTATACAGAGGTTTGTGCGGCCAGAGCGAGAAATTACATTAATAAATTCATATTGCTTGACATTTCACACACAACATTACTTGACTCGAAACTAAGCAAAGCTTATATACTATGGAAGCCAGATAGTTCATATAATACTTATTATAGTTGTAAATACATACTTATTACTCGTACATAGAAACACACATATTTGTATTCATCACACAAATATTTGCACTGGGTGGAAATGGAACCCACCACTATCGGCTTCGTAGGCAGACTAGTAAGTGGACTGGCCTCGTGGTTCAGTTGGTAGTTGGTAGCCAGTCATATAATGAAGATATCATTTTATTTATAGCTCTATCTAATCTATCATCTTATTATAGTGTATGTGGTGGGAAGCCGTGGTTGCCTGCTGATCAAATGTCCGATTTCATGATGGTGGTTCGAATCCAGCCTTAACTCAGAGTATTTTTCTAAGTGTAGAAGCTCATGATCATCATGGGCGTTTAGAAAACCAGCATGTTCCAAGTAACACATGCTTCACGTCAACCCGCACTTTACTGGCATGGGCAGTTATGGCCTAGCTTCTCTCCTTTTGAGTGGCGTCTTACTTTTTTCATACAACCATATCCAAACGAGACGCAGGTGTGTAAAATTGGACCAAGCAATGAAATGCTAAACTTGAACTTGTTTTTTTCCTCAGTTTAATTCCATGTAGCACTAAAAACCTCATTAATATCCTTACTGCTAGGACTCAGGGTCTTTAGTCTATAGGAGAGAGTGAAGGATAAATAACAATTCACATTACTGGCCAAGTGCTTGTTGGTTGGAAAACCAAATAGGCTAGTTTTTATCCCAGGAAATAAACAGGATCAGGAACTACGCGGGTCAGACCGCGGGGCACTGCTAGTTGCTTTTATATTACGTGATTTCTTTAAATCAGGGAATGTGGTCAAGCTGTATTATACAGCCTGTATACACTATACAGGTCAACTACTGCAGGATGTAGATTCGTGATCCGAGAGCTTGTTATTCTGAAGTTCGTGCGTTGTTTGTTCTGCATCCTATTATGTAAACGCGGCCTAAATATACTCGTAGGGAATATTTTTTCAACACGGACATTGACCCTGAACTCGATTCAAAATCTCTTCAATGAATTCGTCATTCGAATAACCAAATTTATGTTCATTGAGAATGTAACTGCTCTATATCTATACTAATATTATAAAGAGGAAATATTTGTTTGTTTGTTTGTAATGAATAGGCTCCGAAACTAATGGACCGATTTCAAAAATTCTTTCACCTTTGGAAAGCTACATTATTACAAATACAAATACAAAAATCTTTATTGCTGTTTGTAGGTAAGATAAGATAATACAAAACATTTTAAAAGTTGCCCCATACAAACTGGCCTCTGCGAGAGGCATGCAATATGTCTGGCAAGACAATTTGTTAGTCTTAATTTTTAAATAAAAACAAAAAGATTTTTTTTTAAATAATAGTCAGCTAATTAAAGTCTTCTTCTTCCTCATCTTCTATTAATTTCTGGTTTTTATTTATGTCATCTGATTCTTCATCTTCGATTCATTTCTGGCTTCTATTTGGTGATATATATTTGTGTGAGATAAATGTTTGGTGAGCACAATTTCGCCAACGTCTTGTGTTTCATCAGGATATTGTCTTGTGTTTTTGAGTTTGATCAATATGTCCATCCAGGGTCTAAGGTCTTGCATTAGTAGATCTTGCAGTTCATCCATGTGAGGAATGTCAAAGAATGTATAAAGTGCAATAAATGTATATAATCAAAAAATCAAAAATGTCGTTAATTATAATATTCATGTAAATACTCAAAGAATGTCAAAATGTAATACAGTACAAACTAATTCATCATGATACAATTTATCATTATTTGGTCTTATGTCAGTTGAATGTCAAATTTCATAATGGAATAATAATATCTATTGAGATATTAATGGAATAAGGTTTAAAGATTGTAAAAGTTTCATGTTAAACAATGTCTAAAATATTAGTATTCCAATTAATTTCCTTATCATTTAAAAATTCAGTTACAGTATAATAGCATTTGTGTATAAGCATTTTTTTTAGTTTACTTTTGAACATTGTTATGTTAAGTTCTTTTATGGCATTTGGCAGCTTATTATATAAAAGAGGAGCCATACAAAAAATGCTGTCACTCATAATCTTTTTTTTGCGTTTGTCTATGAGCAGTCTACACTTATTCCCGAGTAACATAGGCTACGGCAGATGGCGCTGCAGTTGATATCTAGGTTATTATTCGAGCGAAGCCGGAGCGGGCCGCTAGTGATAAATACAATGGTTTGTGATGAGATGTGATGTAGGTAGGCGGTATCAGAATTCAGTTATACAGGGGGCACAGTAAAAGTTTTGCACTTCTAGCTAATCGGAACTATTTGAATTTCGAATGTTGAGTATATTTTTGAAACGTTGTAACTTTCTTAGTAATAAAAAAAAACAATTGGCGGGAAATCATTTGTCAATTGTTTTTATCTGTGGCTAAGTGGCCTTGTGGCTAAGTGGTTAGTAGGTAGCTCTGCCTGCGAAGCCGAGGGCCGTGGGTTCGATCCCCACCCAGTGCAAATATTTGTGTGATGAATTCAAATGTTTGAACTGTGTCTGGGTGTTTCTATGTATAATAAGTATGTATTTAAAACTATATAAGTATTATATCAGCTATCTGGCCGCCATCACACAAGCTTTGCTTAGTTTTGGGTCAGATGGTGTTGTGTGTGAATTGTCCACCAATATTTATTATTATTATTATCACACATCAAAGTTCTACGTACGCAATGAAAATGAAATTAAGTCGAAAAGATTTTAGAGCGATGATTTTTTATTATTTTAAAAGTTCTCTCTCTCCGCAAGATTGTGCCGCTCGTCTTCAAAATGCTTTTGGGAGAGAAGCACCTTGTTTGAGCACCGTGAGGCGATGGTTTGCTGAATTAGAGAGAGGTCGAGTTTCTTTACATGATGGATTTCGTGAAGGGCAGCCTTCAACTGCCGTCAACGAAAATAATGTGGCTACTGTTAAGCGCACAGAAATCTAAATAATAAGGTACTAGAAGTCGCATGACCGCGTGACATTGTCGCCGCACAGGTGACTTGTAGGCCACCAGTGCTCGAATTGTAGTTTAGTCTTGTTCGAACCGGCAGGCGTGAATCATCTTTAAAAACTTGTGTTATGCAGCATAAACAACTGTGGAAGTTCTTCCACAACTTGCAATTATACCAATAATGAGATTACATTTCACTGATAGGTATTTTATTTTATTTTAATTGCATTTTTTTATAAAATAAACGGAGCCCAATGATTCACTATGATAGTTATAAATTTTTGGTGTGATCGTCATTTTGCATACCATTGCTGCATACATTAATTAACATCTAAAGTGGTACATGCATAAACAGCAATGTAATGTAAAATTAAAGATATCGTCATAACCTCTAATCTTCCATGGTACAACCGCAGGTAGCGATTGTGAGTTAGTGCTGGACGGTCCAATTTTACTTGCCCAAAAATAAACGATGAAAATTTTAATTTAAATTTTACATAGTTTTATCGATAAAGTAACATAATAAATCGATAAAAAAAATTGTACGCAATTAACATTACACCCGTACGTACAATATTTTAATTCGCGGTAAACATTACTTCATAATTCATTAATTATTAACAAAAGTATATACATATTGGCTATAACGCGCGATTGTTCGTCCGTGCAAAATAAATATTAAGATAACTGAGGCAGTATTTATCTATTGTAAGCTTTTATTTTTAAGACTTTATTAGTTTTCGTACAAAATCAGCGAGCAACACGGAAGGGAGTAGGCATACACAGCGTTTCACCTCTGTCAAAGTACAAGTCCGCGTGGACCATGGAGTTTGATAATATACTGTGGCGTGGAATACACTGAGGGCGGGGCTAGATTTGTGAATGGTGCTTTATTTTTTATGTGTTAGTGATTTGGCTGTGTGAGTATGGTCGGCAATGGATCGGTACAGGTATGTTTTTTTATGTAATAGTGCGGCTTTACGCTAGTGTGCAACTCTCCCCTCCCGCAAGAAATGACAGAAAGATTTGAACAATAATTTTTAGCAAAGGCTAATTCCCTTCCGTGCTTGCGCGGAAGATCGAGTTGCTCGATGTACAAAATATACAACAACCTTTGTTCTTCAATTATACCTAAGCCCATGTGGTGTCAGAATTACATAGTTCAGTTTTCGAAACAATAGTATACCCCATGTGACTCACTTATTTTATAGGTAGGCATATTGACTTTGTTGTAGTGTAATACACCTAATTAATGAAATCAATAATAACTTTTATCGAATGTTAAAATTGGACCGTACTTTGAAATATCGATATGTTTTAATTTTTGTCAAGCACTAGCGTATATGTGAAAAATTGTTAATTTTTCAATGTATTAGTAGGTTCACTGATAAGCGTTTATGGATGTGTGTGGTGCAATCACAGACCCAGGTTGATAATGTGCAGCTATTGGTGTGTGAGTGGAGCTCTATTTGAATACTACGCGCATGTAGTAGTGATCGCGGGGGTAGGGGAAATGTGGCGACAAGCGTTTTGCAAGTAATTTGAGAGTTATGCCATTTCTATTACCTTATTATTTAGATTTCTGTGGTTAAGCGGCTAATTGAAGAAAACCCGCGGATTTACCTATGAGACAATTCGAGAACTATTGGGGATTGGTATATTTTACACGAAGAATAGAAAGTTCGGACATTTTGTTGTCGTTGGATCCCTCGTAAACTGGCAGCGGAGCAGAGGCGGGCTCGCGTGGATGGTGCTCACAGATGCTACTGAAGTACGACCACGGACATTCTAATGCTGTTTATGAGATTGTAACAGGAGACGAAACGTGGATTTATTATTTTGAACCCGAAAAAAACAGCAATCTTGTGGATCAATCAATGGGTGTTTGAAAATGAGAACAGGCCAACAAAAGCGAGGCAGGCGAGAAACGTTGGTAGAAAAATGATCGCGTTTTTTTCTCAGCTACGGGGCCCATCTATACAATTCCACTTGAAGATCAAAGTGTTAATGATTAAATGATTATGATTAATTCCGAGTGGTATTCTACTATTTGTCTACCCAGGATGTTATAAAAAGTTCGCGACAGACGACCAAAAGGCCGCGTTCTCCTACATCATAACAACGCCGTTGGCCGTGTTTGAAGAATCACACACGGCCAACAAAATAAAGTCATTTTTAGGTTCCGAAAACATACAACTCGTCACCCATCCTGCGCATAGCCCCGACCAAATAATCCCCAAAATCAAAGATTTGATGGGAGGTTTCACTTTTATTAACTCCGAAGAGGCAGTGATAGCGTTCAATCGGCATGTAGAAAACATGCCTTCAGATTTCTGTGGTCCTCCTGTTATAAAAAAAATTGGCAGTCATAGGAACTGCCGATAGAAGTGAAAACTTATAATAACTCAGAATTTGATAGGTTACCTTGGAAACTAAACGGGGGTAACCGGAGGGCGTGACCTCGCCATCTTGGCATGGCCATCTAGAAATGCGTCAGCATTTCCCATTGGCTGATGCGTTTCTAGAAGGCCATGCTATGATGGCCTGTCCACGCCCTTTCAGCATTTCCCATTGGCTGACGTATTAATAGATGGCCAATAGCCATGGTCCGGAGTTTACCCGAAGCTTTCTTATCATACCCGAGCGTGACGAATGAATTCAATTCACAGCCCACGAAAAATCTGTCTAGGCGCGCCTAAAGAAGTTTTCACTTCAAAAATGGTTCGATCGCATGAAAAAAAAAGTGGCAGTCATAGGAACTGCCGATAGAACTGAAAACTTGTAACTCCAAATTTTATAGCTTACTTTGGAAACTACACGGTTGTAAACGGAGGGTGTAGCCTGGTCATCATGGCATGACCATCTAGAAATGCGTCAGCATTTCCCATTGGCTGACGCATTTCTAGATGACCATGGCATGATGGGCATGGGCAGGCCACGCCCTTTTAGCATTTCCCATTGGCTGACGCATTTCTAGATGACCAATGGCTATGGTCCCGAGTTTACCCGAAGATTTCTTATCATGCGTGACGTGAGCGTGACGCTAGAATTCAATTTACAGCCCACGATAAATCTGTCAAGGCGCGGCAAAAAAGTTTTCTCTTCAAAATTTTAAAATGTAAAGGAGAGTTTGAAAAGATTTAAACATAATATTTTGGTTATACGAGTAACATGTTGTTTTTATAAGTTACGCAAAACTTATAGTGTGACCTACAATAAATATGAGTTCCACAAAGAACCTAGTTATTTTTTTGTATATTTCATCAATAATTTTGGCAAAACGTGTCGGTTACATTTTATAGGACTTCCACACTTTAATTCAAAATATTCTTGAAGTTGTCATGGAGATCCCTAACATAACTCATTTAAAAATCTTACCTACGTTACTCAGAGACATTGGAAACTTTATGCTCAGACAAGATGCAGCAATTGACTACTGAAAAATTAATTAAAAAAAAAGTTACTTACATTTGTCATGCAAGAGGATTTGAAGCTTTGCATTTGCGTGTACACCACGAGCAGAGCGGCGTCCCGTAAACAGCACCCGATCACGAGTTCGACGCGCGCAGCCTGCTGCGTACTTCCCTTCGTATTGAAGATCCCTGGATCTTCAATATAATACAGTACGCAGAATCTTGATATAACGACCTTCAAGGGACTGGCGATACTATGTACAGAATGATGTTTATCGCGAATATTATTTAAGATTTCCTGTACATAGTTAAACAGTGCTAATGTAGTCGAAGATTTTTTTCGAAAACCGAACTGGTTTTTGTCTAATAGTTTATATTTTTCTAGGAAACTATAGGCGATCTGACATTGCGCGTTCAAATATTTTTGATATAGCTGGGAGTAATGATATAGGTCTATAGTTATTTACGCTGGAGGATTTGTTGTATATGTGCAATAATCAGGGCGTATGCAGGTGCGCACGCGCCGGCAAGGGCGGCGTCGTATGAAGGAGCGGGCGGGGGCGGCGGCGCGGGGAGCCGGGTGACCGGGCGCGGCTGCAGCCCGCATCTCGTATGGAAGTGGAGCGCGGTCCCGCTGCGGACGGCGGCGGCGGCGCCGGCGCGCCCGGTGACGTCGGCTAACTGCGCAAACCGACAGGACTGGAAATATAAAGTTTAAGTACATTATACAGGGTTTAATCACGATCTAAATCATTGTTTAATTACCAGTGTAACAACCACCGAATATTACCGTGGCCGTGGTCACGACTGACTGACAGAGCGACTGAGGAAATTGCGGGCCCTCTCATTGCGAAATCAGGTGATCTCGATCTACCCTCATTTGGTCATAAAAAATCGCAGGGTTACGCTATCAAATCGTGAAAGTTTGTAGTAGTTGAAAAACAATGTTGGAATGGAAATGTTGTTCCTGTGACTGGAAATATTGTGATTGTAACCCATCTCTTCTCGGATAAGCAAGAATTCAAGACTACGCAAGTCCAAATACGGTTAGCGCTTAGTTCAGGGCCCTAATTGATAGTGGAATGCACGCATGCCATCGGCAATGTTTTTTTTAGTTGTTTCAGTGTATTGTTATTTTTTTTAAACAAAGGCTAGCGTTTCACGGCGCACATGATTTTAATCTTATATATAAAATTCTCGTGTCACAGTGTTTGTTTCCTTACTCCTCCGAAACGGCTTTACTGATTTTAACCAAAATTTATATGCATATTCAGTAGGTCTGAGAATCGGCTACTAGCTATTTTTCATACCTTTATTTATATGGCAAAACAACGTTTGCGGGGTCAGCTAGTGTTAATATAGTAAGCAACATAACAGCACAATGTCACGTAGATATTGAACATGTGAGAGTCCAAAACATTACCTAGCGCCCAGTGATATAAGATAATTTATCTCTATGCCCTGTGATTTATCTGGAAACATTACCCTTCAAACCACAACACAGTGATGTTTGCTTGGCGGTAGAATAACTTACAAAGGCACGTCTCCAAGCGAACTCTGAAAAGAGTCCTACCACTATAGGTTGCTTGGCAACCGGGACCTTATCAGAGCTTTCTCACTTATCAGTTCCTCGGCCTCTCAATGACTTTTGTATAGATAATAATGTTTTGTACTTTGCTTCTTAGCAAATAGTTATTCTGTCGTTAATCCTGACTGACTGCCCTTTGGACCTATCGGAGACAGCCAGCTGACTGAAAAACGAGGCATAAGGGCACAAACACGCATACACAGCACACGGGCTCACCTGTGGATTGTATAGTGGAAATCCGCGAAATGAACAGTCAGATACATAAATATTTTTGAATAATTCTGATTTTAGAGCCATAGAACTGAATAGCACTGAAGAAAAAATCAACAACTTTTAAATGTAATATACCTAAATAGATGAGATGCATGTCACATAGTGTAAAAACAGCTTTACAGTCACTGAATCTTGTTTTCTTGGAGTTTAAATCGGAAAGCCTACGATGAATTTCAACGATTCTTTGAATTATGGCCATTTTACGTTAGGCGCCATGAATCTATGACTTATGATTAGTTTGTGGAAGTATTTGGATTATATTATATTGTAGGAGTGGCTTGTAGTGGCAGGACTCTACGCAGAGTCCGCCTGGGGAAGTACTACAGCTTGTAGTGGCAGGACTCTACGCAGAGACCGCCTGGGGAAGTACCACAGCTTGTAGTGGCAGGACTCTACGCAGAGTCCGCCTGGGGAAGTACCACAGCTTGTAGTGGCAGGACTCTACGCAGAGTCCGCCTGGGGAAGTACCACAGCTTGTAGTGGCAGGACTCTACGCAGAGTCCGCCTGGGGAAGTACCACAGGTTGTAGTGGCAGGACTCTACGCAGAGTCCGCCTGGGGAAGTACCACAGCTTGTAGTGGCAGGACTCTACGCAGAGTCCGCCTGGGGAAGTACCACAGCTTGTAGTGGCAGGACTCTACGCAGAGTCCGCCTGGGGAAGTACCACAGCTTGTAGTGGCAGGACTCTACGCAGAGTCCGCCTGGGGAAGTACCACAGCTTGTAGTGGCAGGACTCTACGCAGAGTCCGCCTGGGGAAGTACCACAGCTTGTAGTGGCAGGACTCTACGCAGAGTCCGCCTGGGGAAGTACCACAGCTTGTAGTGGCAGGACTCTACGCAGAGTCCGCCTGGGGAAGTACCACAGCTTGTAGTGGCAGGACTCTACGCAGAGTCCGCCTGGGGAAGTACCACAGCTTGTAGTGGCAGGACTCTACGCAGAGTCCGCCTGGGGAAGTACCACAGCTTGTAGTGGCAGGACTCTACGCAGAGTCCGCCTGGGGAAGTACCACAGCTTGTAGTGGCAGGACTCTACGCAGAGTCCGCCTGGGGAAGTACCACAGCTTGTAGTGGCAGGACTCTACGCAGAGTCCGCCTGGGGAAGTACCACAGCTTGTAGTGGCAGGACTCTACGCAGAGTCCGCCTGGGGAAGTACCACAGCTTGTAGTGGCAGGACTCTACGCAGAGTCCGCCTGGGGAAGTACCACAGCTTGTAGTGGCAGGACTCTACGCAGAGTCCGCCTGGGGAAGTACCACAGCTTGTAGTGGCAGGACTCTACGCAGAGTCCGCCTGGGGAAGTACCACAGCTTGTAGTGGCAGGACTCTACGCAGAGTCCGCCTGGGGAAGTACCACAGCTTGTAGTGGCAGGACTCTACGCAGAGTCCGCCTGGGGAAGTACCACAGCTTGTAGTGGCAGGACTCTACGCAGAGTCCGCCTGGGGAAGTACCACAGCTTGTAGTGGCAGGACTCTACGCAGAGTCCGCCTGGGGAAGTACCACAGCTTGTAGTGGCAGGACTCTACGCAGAGTCCGCCTGGGGAAGTACCACAGCTTGTAGTGGCAGGACTCTACGCAGAGTCCGCCTGGGGCAGTACCACAGCTTTGCTAGTTAGGTATTCTAACGCAAAACAGTAACATGAAAACATCCCTGTGAGGCACGGAGATAAATCATCTCATATATCTGGGTGACGAGCGCAGTGCAGTGCTAGCTAATTATTATTTGGATTCTTCATGTTCTAATGGCCGCGTAACAATGTGCTGTTATGGCCAGGCGTGCAGCTTAATATCAGGTACGTACCCTACTCGTCTCGTCACTCTGTAAGTAGGTACTCTTAACAATAAAAAGCTTCTGTAATTTACAGTTACCCCGATCACTAACTCGTCATACTTAGTGATCCAAGAACATCCTTAATGACTATGAGACAAACCTAAAATCCTGAAACTAGCGTTTCTAAGTGTTCCTTTATATTCGGTAGAGTATACAGCTGATCTGCTCGGTTTAATACAACTTTGCTCTTTTTTCTATCAGACTGCTCGTATCTCCAAAAAGCGATATCGTTTCAAGATGTGTTCCGGTTTGAAAGGCAATGTTTCCAGAGAAATTACTGGGCTTAGAGAAAAATATATTTTCGAATGCAATCATTAACTCGTTAAGATTTCTTTTGTACTAGTAATAAATTAAATACTTATTATTATAAGTCTCTGGGTGATGAGCGCAGTGCAGTGCTAGGTAGTGATTTGGACTCTTCATGTTTCAATAGCTGTGTGTCACTATGCTGTTATGTGGGAGGCATGTTGCTTTCCATCAGGCACATGTCTTGCTCGGCTCGTCACTGTTTAATATATATTAAAAGAGAATTGATGTTCCAATGGCTCCAACGAACAAGTTTCTGGATCCACTCACATACTTAATAGGAATAAAATTCGTAAACTTTGGAACACGTTGCCTAAGTGAGTATGTCCTAATTGATATAATGTATCTTGATAGATCTAGGATGTATTCCAGCCTAGTATGAATCCCTTTCTTCAAGGTAGGCGCGCTTCATCGCGAAGGTCATCAGGTCAAGTGCAAATCTTTCATCGGTAAAACAATCTGACTTTAGGTGACCTCCAATATTTACAGAGTTTCTATGCTTTACTTACCCTTTACTTGTAAATGAAGAAACTGAGCCTGAATACTAAATATGTACTTTATGCACCTACAAAACGGGAGTAAAAATGAAAGACATTTTTCAGTTTATATCACTTTTTTAGAATTTATTTTTCACAACATTTTTTATTTTTTCTGTAAAATTTACGATATAGCTTAAATCTTCCTCACAAATATATACTTCGACAGTCATGTATCGCAAACACACGACTCATCTCCGTGTACAACGAAACAGGCGACTTGGAAGAGAAAAAAAAAACTATAATTAAAATAATCTATATAATAATATGTATGTTTTGATATACTTAAAATTATTAAGCTTATATAAGGAAAGGCGTTATGAACTAGCAACCCCTATACTAGAGAGTCGGAATGCCGAGAGATCGCCGGGAACATATGAGCGCGCTCGGCATGCGGGCTCGGGACTCGGCCGCAGCACGGACAGACGGACACGCAGCGCAACAGGAACTTCCCGTACATTCGCTAGTGTTATGAAGACGCTACGCATCCGTCCTCCGCCAACAATAGCGTCGTCACGTCAGCTGTCACTATGATAAGCAGTCGCACTTACTGAAACAGCCACATCACACCCTTCACGACGATAATTCTATCATTATCACAGCTGACAGCTAACGTCTGAATACGGCTAAAGGTTCGGCAAACAACTGCGATGCAACCATAACAAGCTTAATATTCCGTTTCATTTTCGACCATTGTAAGTACTCGCCCACCATTCGCTGGTGAGCTACCTAATTAAGTACATGTTTCTACAGAAATTCTCATACCATTTAACTTTAACATTGAAATTGAAAGCTGTCACCGCCGGAGGTTACGTCAAGCACCCGATGAGTGTGTTTGATCGGTAGGCACGTGACGAAGAACTTACAGAAACGTGAGGCGAATAAATGTCAGAGATCATTAAAATGAGCGTTACATTTATTTATTACTTCGTTCGTAATGGATTCCGTTTTGATATGTTACAAGTAATTAAGTTAGAATAATATGAACGGAGGCCATAAGTTTAGTAAAAAGGTTGATTGAGGGTTAATATTATTAGCATTCGCAGATATTTTGATCGTGGAAACGCGAGCATACAACATCTACAGCCATATTAGAATCGATAATATTAGACTTTAGCGATAATTTAAAATTTTATTGGCGTCAAATTTTCCTAACCTTTTTGAATAGGAATAGTGAATTATGCATACAACTTTCTTCTCTCGGGCTGCTAAAATCATTAGGAATTTGATATTTATACACCCAAGAGGATTTTAGAAAATAGTTCTGAATGGCATAACGCAATCGTCCTCCAAAGTTTTAAAGATCGAAAAATATTTTTTTATTACTAATTGCTACCATATATTTAGTAAGTAAGAGTGTGAACTAGAGATAACAACCATATTACTAATTTATTAGGAATTAGACTAATCTCAATTTTATTTACAACGTTTTACATTTAGCAGCTGTTGGATAGTTTAGTTAGCATACAGCGTAAAAGTTAAAATATTCTAGTCTAATTGCGTTTAATATTGCATTGATAATTGTTTGATATAAAAATTATATAAATGTGAGTTTTTGTGTCGTCATATCGCAGTTGTTTGCTTGTCGTCCCGAAACCACGTTTTGTGGTGCTGGCGTGCTTCTCTCAATTTTGCTAATAACTATGAAATCGTACTAAGTATAATATTAAAGTAAGTAGTTTAACACACAATTTTCCCAACTTTGGTTGCAACTTGCAGTTGCCTAAAGGTACGTGCCTACAGACATCATGCCCATTCCGTAACGTTGAAACAAGATATTAATACTTCTCGTAGAAATGCGAACTTGTAAAAACGATTGTTTTCAAAAATAGTTTAAAAGAATAACGCAAATATATTTAAAACGTTGAAATAACGCAAATATATTTTACTTGAAACATGTAAGATTGCTTCCGAAGTTCCACTGCAGCGACTAAAAAAAAAAATTTAAAAAATTGGCTCGTCCTTTGAAAATGAGATCGACGTGACGGTATTATGCTTCATTGATACAAAATTATACATGTATAAATACCACATTTGAATTGTTTCTTGATGATTTTAAAAAGTTACTGAAACGTGTTTTTTTTTTGCTAAAAATAATGTTTTAATAAGTTTTCGTCATTGCATTGTGATTCTAAGTTGAGCTCGTACATATTCAATGGACTTTCTCCGTTACGCAAGCCATCGTAGCGTCATCTCAAAGTACTACTGAATATATTAACAATATATTTACATAACATAAATCAATGGAAAACCGGTGACATAATACACATTGCATATATTAGAACTTGTAAAATAACGACGGTCCGATCTGTTCCGCTTTATAAGTCGTGAGAAATACTAGCACGTTACGTTTTTATACGAATTAAGTAATTACATAAATTCAGTAACTAACTATAGCCGAAATTGTTTTGTTTTGCAAGATACATATTTTTTTTTGTTTGTATTATTTGATTTATTCAGTGGCTTGTTGAGTTGTAAGTAGTTTTTCGAGTAGGAATACATTTATGATATTGTTTTTGTGTTTACGGAAGGACCATAATATGTTTGTAAACAAGATAAAACCAGACTGAGTTGTCGAGCAGCGAGAGAGCACGCCAACCGCACCGAACCAGCAAATAATGGCTAAAATAATAAAAATTAAACAATAATAGCTAGCAAAAAACTGATGGTAACTTTAGAAAAAAACCCTAAACTATATTGCAATGTCTCTCTTTTAATACATTTTTTTATACAAATTTTAGACCGTAACTGCTTATGATGTGCCCACCACGGGGTTCTTTCGAGCATAAACCTGCAAATAAATAATACCGTGTTTCACTATCTGCAAATACAACAAAACACAAATATACAGATACGTCGTCCGACTCTTCCAAATAGTGAAAACAGGTAATTTGACTTAGTACAAAAATGTGCTTTGACTACATTTTTATATGTATAAGTATATATTTAAAATTTTAATAACAGGTATCGTGAGCAAAACATTTTTATAAAATTGCACATGATAATAATTAACATCGATAGTTTATAGAATCGTAGTAAAATACAACATACTGTCTAGAAACATTGACCTTATGCCCGGACCGCGGACGCTAACCACACCGACGCGACCTTATCATATCGACGTTAAACTAAACAAAAGTTATTTCATAACAATGAAATAAATTATAAAAAAACTTTTAGTAGCTCCGCCGCATTACAACACATAACTTAAACTCAATTTTGTCTCTTTGAATAATGATTGACGTCACAACCGTCCAAATTTCTACACACTTGTATTGACTGTATTTAAAATAATAAATTTTTTGGCATTTTAAGTGAATGTCGTAAATACGGCGGAAAATATTCTCTCTATAAGTTTTACGCGTTAACTCAATTTATAGTGTCATTTTAAATAATACGTTTCGATATACACAAACTCTATTCTAGGAGGAGAGAAGCAGCTCCTACTGAGAAACATCTCTACTAGTAATAAAAAACACAGGATATTTATTTGTGGTCACCGATAGACCGATACGTACTGGTAATCATTTAACCATTGCAGCAAATACGAGTATACCGTAATTGAAGACACCGTTCTAGATCAAGAGTGAATTTATTTATATCAATGAATTGACTAAAGAAAAATGCCTTACACTTTTCTATCGATTTTCGATATTTTTTTTCTACTTTTAAATGTTAAAATCTAAATTTGCGCGTGGCTTTATTCTCTCCGTATTTAACATTGTTCCAAAGAAAAATGAACCTTCTTCGCTAAAAAAATGTCGAATATATTTTTTGCGAAACATATATTTAATCTCAACACGAATAAAAATTATGTTAATTTTTCTGTGTTAAATCCGTTAATTTCTAACTTAAAAATGTCGTAATACGAGAGAGAAAGCCGCGTGCAAGAGTGTGTATTACGTCGCAAACAAAGAATAACGAGGCCGACGAAAGTTATACAGACACGTATATAAATATTTTCCCGTCGATAGATTTTTAGAATCGATCTGCTGTGTGGTTCCGCCGCTGCTCGGACGCTACATTCAAGCGTAGAGGTAGTTTAACTGATTTCGCCAATAGCAGTACTATAGAATATAACAATTACAGTTGTATATAACAATACGATAATATAGATCACAAAATATCTGTCGAAAAGACTACAAATCACAACGTAGATGCCTGTCCATGCAGCGAGAACGCTAGTGATAACTATCTACTTACATTCACTCTTATTACATATGGAATTACAGTTTACTTTTCGTTAACTTACGATTATGTACTTCATTTATTCTATAAGTACAGCTGTTTTACAATTCAAGGTCTCGAGATAAGCGACGTATTACATTTCACAAAGTATTATTTCAAACATTCACTTTGACGACAGCCTTGAGATATGATTTGTTGAAAAAATTGCATTTAATTAAATAGTGAAATGTAACTCGAAGCGGTGCCATGGAAACTGATCTCTTCGGTGTTGTATTGTTAGAACTATAACTTCAAACACTATTTTATGGCAAACTACGTACAGGATGTACACAGACTGTGATGTTACTCACCTTTATGAACAACATGTGTTTGTGTTCATAATGAAATGCGGTTTATTTGAGTAAACAAACGTATTTAAATCAGGACGTCTACTCTAATTCAACGAAAACGTAATTTCGAAATAAACTCGCGATTTTCCAACTCCGATTCTACTTCGATCCGTCGTTTTGTCCGTTTAAATGTTCTAAGTCTACTCCAGTTAGAGTATGCTTAGAACATTTAAACGTCAGACAAAGTTGTATCGGACGAAACGAAGTAGAACGAGAGCAGGAAAGTCGCAGGTTTTTTTTCGAAATTTCGTTTTCGTAGGAACAGCATAAAACGTCCAGACGTCCTTTGCACAGTTATGTCCATTATGTTTTTCTCCTGATTTTTACCAAAACTTTTGAGGAATGCACAAGTTTTGGTACATAAAGGTGAATAATGAGAGTGCAAAGCGTTCGTTTCAGCGTAGTAACGGCGAGAGTAAAGGTGGATCGACCAGAACAGTCAGGAAGAACGTTAAATACCAAGAAAGTGATATACATTTGTAAGGAGAGTCCCAGGGATCCGAAAAAATAACAAAAAGAAGATCTCGAATTTTGGTTGAACAGTGAGCAAGTCGGAAATTCGTTCATGAACTCGATACATTGTTCCAAAGTTCCAACAACCACCAGCCCGCGGCCGGTTGTACTTCCCTCTGGTTACTACTACTCGTTAAGAACTATGAATAGCAACTGTTTAATCCGAAAGCTAAATTTCATACGATATTTTGTATACTAATACATTTCGAATGCATCGACGATATCTTTACACATTTACTTATAAGCCGGAAGATTGGCCGGAGACTGTTTACTTCGTAGTCCATAATAACTATTATCTCTTTAAAATACAACAATAGTATTATATCTCTATGGGGTTTACTCTATAGAATGTTATGTAAGTAGTATATGTATAATATGTTTGACATCTCATTACTCCTACAATAATAACATCATATTTCTCAAATGATCTACGCGCTATCGCAATCGATGAAACGTTCAATTACAAAATGTGATCATAAGTACTCAACTGACTCGCTACTTGTAAATGTTCTTAAAATATTTAATGTATTCATTATATTTATAAAGCGTAAACTTCAATATTGTACACGACTCGGGAGTTTTTTTTTAGGTTTTTTCATTTTGTGTAATAGCTTAATTTGTTAATTATTACCGAGCCGGGTACAACAGTGGAGCGAGACGAGACGAGACGAGTGTATAAATGTATACATAGTAACATCATTTAGCTTGGTAAATATCTAGTAAAATAGGTAAGTATTTGCAGTGTCTCTAATGGAGCGAGGGTCCTCGCGCACTCGCCAGCCGGCGGCGGCGCGCCGCACCGCGCGGCGCCCGGGCCGGCAGCACAGGGCTGCCAGTCCTTCACCTGGCCATCGATTGTTCTCGCGTACAGTTTCGCACCCATTCCATTTCCCCTTCCTACCGGCCGCCACTCGGCCGACGAGCCCCGACGCTCCCGGCCCACGGCTCCCCGCGACAGCGTGTACGGCGAAAGACATGCCACTATTTTACGGAGACGATTTATATAGGGCTTAAAAATAACTAACTAGTCTTTTTTATAGGCAGACCGTAGAGGGGACACGCCGCGTGGTGGCGCGCCCGTCCCGCGCGGGAAACGATTTTCGTACTGCTGACATATTGAGGGATCAACGCGCGAGGAGTACGACCGGAGATTACCTCGCGGCGGGCCGCGGCGCGCATTACATAACATATACATTTGGCACAAATCGACGTGTCGGGGCGCGGGCGGGCTCGCGCGCGCGTCACGCCGGGCACAGCGGGCGGCAGTAGTCGCAGCACGCCGCGGCGCACGCGGCGCACGCGGCGCAGGCCGGCGCGCACGCCGCGCACACGCACACGTAGTACGGCGGCGCCAGCAGCACCGGCGCGCGCGCGCACAGCTCGCGGCACGCCAGCGCCTCGATCAGCGCCAGCGTCTGCCGCCGCTCGTGCCCCATGAGGCACACCGTGGACTCGCGCACCACGCCGTACAGCAGCGTCAGGTACCTGCGGGAGCGAGACGTTACTACCGCTGTCTCCGGGTGTGGGTGCGCGTGTCATACTACATTTAGAAATATATCAAAAGCTGTGCTGTTTTCGAGTTAAACGTACGTTCGCTGCACCTAAGGTCGGATCCAGCTCATGACCCCCACGATCGGACCAGACCAACTATGATCGTATCGACTAGATATTTATTTATTTATGTATGTATTAAGTGACTGCTCGAGAATATGTTATTTGGGGAAAGTTTGTGAATTGCTGCTGAATACTTAATGTTCTCGAAAAAGAAAATATGACAGAACTATTTGAATTCCTACTCATCAGCCGGCGGACCCGGATGAGAGTCGGCCGGCCGAGAGCAGAGAGCTAGACAGAGGGAGAGAGAGAGGTGGAAACAGACGTACCTGTGTTTGAGCGCCTCCTCCTCGCGGCCGACGAAGTGGTTCCGCAGGTAGGCCTCGAGCTTGGCGCGCTGCTGGCCCAGCTCGGGGAAGTCGATGAAGAACCGCGAGCACATGTACCGCTCGAGGGTCTTGATCTTGTCGGGGCGCGCCGGCCGGTAGCCCTTGGCCAGCAGCGCGCAGTACTTCAGCAGGCCGCCGCCGCGGATCTCCTCCGGCTGGCGCGTGGCGATCAGCTTCTCGCCGAGGTGCATCAGCGCCTCGTGGAAGTCTCCGAACACGGACTCGCCCACCACGGTCGGGTAGAAGTTCTCTCCGATGGGCAGCGTCGCGCACTCGTGGAAGGCCAGCAGCGAGTCCAGCGCGATCTGGAACGAGTCCACCGAGAACTCGAACTGGCGCCGCATCGTGTCCACGAACTTGAGCTCGACGGACTTGTGTCCGCGCGAGTGGCCGAGCGAGATGAGCGACCAGCGGTCGCCGTCCGAGTTCACGCGGACCATCTTGGAGACGTAGGCCTCCTTGAGCGCCGCCGGGGACACGCGGCGCCGCGGGCAGGTGGCCGGCATGAGCGTGGCGATGTGGGACAGCACGGCGGCCTTGACGCGGTCGCAGTGGCGCGCCGTGGGCAGGTCGGCGGTGAAGATGAGGTCGATGTCGGAGTAGGGCTGCGCGCGCGAGGCCAGCACGGCGGACGCGGCGCCGCCGTTGAGCCGCACGTCGCGCACGGCCACGCCGGCGCCCCCCGCGCCCGGAGCCGCCTCCAGGCGCGCGCGCACGCCGGCCACCAGCTCGCGCAGGCGCACGTGCAGCGTGGGGAAGTTCCCGCGGCCGGGGATGGCCACCACCTCGTCCATGACGTCGTTGAGCCGCCGCACCTGCTCGTAGCACAGCACGGCGAGCCGCTCGCCGCACGCGCCGCCCTCCTCCGACGACGCGTAGCTCGCCTCGCTCTGAAACAACGCCACGGCTGCGTTTTACTCGCTGTACATACTTGGAACCCGTCAGATTTAAGCAATAGGTAAAGGAGGTAGTACTGATAACTGATTTTGCAGATATCAATACTTTATCGCATGCATTTTGTTCGTTTCCTACGAAGACGTTCTTTCGGGCTTAGCCACGGCAGGCTCATATCGATGTAAGCACCTGCCGTTCCGAGGGATGTTTGTACGCGAATTGATATAATCAGCATCAAAATAGGTGTAATAATTTTACCGGTTTATGTAACGTTAAAACATATTTGAAGGGATCGTATCGATCCTCACAAGGTCCACTAGTTCTATTCAGTTAGAGATTATGTTTAACGTGGTGGAAGGTGACATTTTAAAATGCATGCTGAGGTTGATAAAATGTCATTGGAGGAAATCGTTTATTGAGTTTGAAAATGTTAAAAAACGAAATATTGAAAAGCATGAGGTGTGAGACACGTCTCCTAGTTAAGATACTGGAATAAAAGACTGATGCAGATTGAATAAGGTACATACTTGAATAGAATTGGAAGTAGTGATGGAATCAGGCGCTAATACTGTGTGATGCTATGACGGACCTTTGACCGCAATCGATGACCTTTGAATGGCATGCAGCTTGCATCAAGGATTAAGTAACTTAACGTCAACCAAGTTATTATTAGGTTCTCCCTAATATCAAGTGTAGAAACATAAACGTATGTCATTTGCAAATGGGCAAATATGACTTATGACGATTAAATCCCACCTTTGGCGAGTATTCGTCGTATATATATTTTCTAATAATATCTTATCTATGACATTATGAAAAAGTTTTTAGACAGTCACGCTTCAGGAGACACGGAAAACGCAGCGCAGACTGCAGGTTGACCATTCTACGGATTCATAAATTATGTTTTTTGTGTTCCAAGATAGCATCGTGTGAAACGATATGATCAAGATATTTTTTTCTAAACTTGTCCGATGATAGCGTGACTGAACAATATAAACATATAGTAATGTTATTATCAACACTCATGTACAATTCTCACTTTTTTAAAAAGGAACTCCATTTGTTACCCATTATACCTACCTGCTCCTGAGCCAAAAAGAACGAGCTATATACACCAAGATGAACTACTACTATTACTGTAGAATTGGCTCTATCATGGTGAAAAGTAATCTTCTGTACAAAATAGAACTCTATTTAAACCATACTTCTCGAATCGGAGAAAAGAACGGAACAGTCTCAGTGTCAGTCAGGAACAGTCTCAGTCAGTTCCGACTTAGATGCAGGTGTATTAAAGGACCCTAGAAAATTTGGTAATAGATATTTTGGACACATGAGCTTCTCATGCAATCAGCTGAGTCCAGGTATTTTTATAGTATAGAGTGATTTGTGATAGAGCAAACATGCTCCTGCAAAGCAAACAACAGTGCCATGTTGCTATTTGAATATGAAGAGTCCAAATCACTGCCTAGCAAGCACTGTGCTCGTCACCCGGAGAGATATACGACAGTAACATAGCAAAATTGATAATAATATATGTATATAAAAAGCATAACAGAACTCGCAAATTAATGTACGCGTAGGCGTACTGAAATAAACATAGGAGTAAAATATACACTTAGCGAAATAAAAAATGTTTGCAGGAGATAAATATTTAAGTAGACAAACGTGTAGCATTCAACATTAAGACAACAACAGTAAAAAAGACAGAATCGCAATACGATAATTTATGTAGGAGCCCTCGAAATGTTAAACCAGAACGGTAAAACAGGTTTAAATGTAGAACGATAAATATACAAACAAACATAACCTTCGATATAAATCAAAACAGACGGATATGTTATACTTAGTCCTTCGAGCCCAGCCTCGCCCACATTGTCCAAACCAGTGAGATCCGGGATCCGCTAAAGATTATCGGAATTTAAACCGACTGGTTTGACCAACGAGTCAGTAGGTATCCTATTGGTCGACTTCCTAATCTACGATCCATGTCAACTATTTGATTTAGTATCCCTCTAGGATCCTGTTTGTAAGGACACCTTGGACGTACTTATTCCTATACAGAATATTACACTATTCGATATCGCTAACAATTTAAACAAGCAATTCTTTAAAATGTTAGCGATATAAAATACAAATATAATTATGTAACAAGCATTGGTAACGTCGCCAGTTTACTGGGCACGCTTTCGTTTAGTTGTACATTTTTTAAGCTTAAGCATTTCGAATATCTCTAGACTTACATCGGAATGTGGATAATTCGGATGTAATTAGTGTATTTATTAATTATCTATTTAATTGAACAAACAGGGCAAGCTTGCTCTGCACCTGCTGGTAAACAACACGACAACATATAACAGTACAGTTCGTTAGTTATGTATCAAAATTTTAGTTGTAGTAATAATTTATTTTCAGCAATAAAGCTCTACAGCCGTAGTGGCGCAGTGACAAGAACATTCGATTTCACAGTCATAAGATTCGATCCCCGCCTGCTCCTCTTGTTTTTACATGTGCTGATGTGATGACTTTGACTCCCCTTACAAGAAAAAGCTCAGAGTCCCAGCACTGGAAACGTAAATTGAGTTATTTACGCGAAGATCTCTCTTAAAACGCGTAGTACATGTACATGGAATAACTCTAGCGATTTGGGTGATTTCACCGTGGTCATCTGGACATCAGTGAGAGTTATGGTTTTGAAAAAACAAACCAGTTTAGTTTCAGCTAGTTATTTTTTTAACACCTGATTGTATCACCTGTAGCGTCCATGTTAAATAATGGCTACAATTGCGTGATGAAGGTTGTAATTATGTCTGTAAAGCGAGGTGGATGGTTATCAGGCCAGCGCAGCGGTCAACGCAGGGAGAGTATTTCACGTTAAGTGGTTCCGTTTTTCGATAAATGTGGAAATAAAGTGAGAGTATTTATTTTTATACGACAGTAGGTCGACGAGCTCGACATGTGCCTGATGGTAGGCCAAATCACAGTACCACATAGCTATTTGGACATAAAATGAAATTCATAATCCCTAATTCCCTACCAAGCACCGTACTCGTCTTTCGGAAGTTTTAGATGATGTAGGAATCTATTTTCTCTTTAATTTCTCAGGTAATGTCTTTTAACAATGTCTCCAAAATGCAAACAGTAATGTTTGCGTTAGTTTACTTAAAAGTCACCAAGTCACCATCTACAAATTATTGTCGTACCGTCGCATCGACTAAAGCAACAAGTTTGTATGATTTAAGCTCACTATAATGTAAACTCATTTGCCAATTATATCTGGCTTTCCCATGAGCTCCGTCACAACGGGCTCTTATCTCATGCAGTCGAATTGCAATTCGGATACTGAATTATCGCACACACTAACATTTATCGCAAACAATCCTTGCGTCTGACGTAAATCAACTTTGAACTGTTTACACGTATATTTAATCCGAACAAATCCTACATCACACTTTCATTCTCATACAAAAACTACTTTTAAACGCGTCTGTATTACCTACAGTTATTTCAAATCAAGTCAATAACTGTGTGTAGTGTAAGGTAAGTAAAAATTAAAATATTATAAATATAATAGATCCTGATTGTCCAAAGCTTTTGAAGTATAACAAAAGTTATACTTTTATTGCATAGATTTGTAAGAGCGCCTTTTAGTAGACCATATTTATCACGAATCAGTAACAATCCAATAATAGTTTACTTTCGATTTTTCATATCCATGAAGATTTTTGACAATCTTGCATTGACAATATTATTGTACGTGTACGGGTAGGCTAACACAAGTTTTACTATTTATTTAGCTAAAATAAAGCTCATCGAAGAACCGACAGTCGTTGGACGAGACGTGTTTTAGAACGAAGACAGCGAACCGGTAACCGCAGCGAAGGACGCCTTGACGATGGAGACTGTGTAACGACAACTATGAAAGAAAACGAAACTGTAATTTAAAAATAAAATGTAAACTGTAAGTTACGTACCTTATATTTGGTATCCGTTCTTTTGAAAAACTTTTTTTCACAAACCGACATGTGATAACCAACGTTAGACAAACTCACGGGTAGTGAAATGATCATTATATAAAAAAAATATTTAACAAATTGGTTATATCTCAAACTAATTATTTGACAAATATTCATTCCATAACGTATTATTTGACAAATGATTCTTTTAATATTTTTGTGAACTACCAAATGCTTAAATACAAAACCAACGTTTGACAAATTTTCATTTTATAATGTGTTGTTTGGGAAACATTTCAATTTATAAAACAAACATTTATTAAATTGCATAAAAACTATATTGTAATTTTTTAATATCTAAGTAACCACACCGGTACGATTAGGTTACTTAGGACTCAAATCCAACTCGGAGCACCCCGACTCCACCTAGTCTTGTCGCTACTACCCCTAGAGTGTATATAAAAATGCGGGAGCCAGAAGCTTAAGGGAGGTCCTGAGTGGAGCGAGCCATGCGAGGCCAAGCGCAGCGAAGGGGGGAGGTGGCGAGCGAAGCGAGTCGGCGACCTCCGTAGTGGAGCGCAGGCCGAGTATGGAGAAGCGACACTCAGGGCTGACCGCAGAGCTTCTGGCGGGAGCCCACCCGGAGTCAAATCTCAGTGATAGACCCTAATCGGAGCGGTAGTCTAAAGTAAATGACAGAACCAAATCAGAATTGATAATTTATATAGACAATGTTTCGGGTACTTTTAAAACATTTGTTATAAATTATATTTTGGTAAATGATACATTTGTAAAAAGAATAATTTATGAAATGAAAAATGGACAAAAAACAAAATGCCATTCGATACATTGTTTAAGTGAAACGTTTGCCATGCAATTGGTTATAAAATGATTGTTTGTAAAATAAAACATTTGTTGATGTAAGGTATTTTTGAAATAAATATCATGCGAAATGTTGTTTGTAAAATGAAACATTTTTGTGTTGTAAAGTTTTTGCAATGAATATTATGCGATTCGTTGGTTTTAAAGTGATGTTTTGTCAAAAAATGTTTGTGAAACATTAGTGAACCCTTATATTTACATAATTAAATTATTGTGGCAATTGAAATGGATAATCTATTTCGATACAAAAGACGTAGATTGGTGGAGATTAAGTAATTAATATTTCACTTCGTGCACAGAGCTCGCTAGAGGCGTCGGTGTAAAAAACCACGATTGTTATCATATCGTACGAGAGCGTGTAAACACATTACAACACACGGTTATGTAACTGGAATGAATATTCTGTAACTGATCTTGTCTTCTTTTCTTTTCATGAGTCAATACGACGATCTACTTCTTTGTAGCTCAAAAATACAAGTAAGTATTAACGCTCATTACAAATGAATATTTGTTCTGTGAAATTAATCGTCATTAACAGTAAAATATCGTTTATTTTTATTCTGGTTACGTTTGCGCTTGTTAATAGGCAAGGTGGCGTGACAAACAGACATCGTTGTTTGGTTAACATTTTTTTATATCATTTATTTTATTGACAACGTTATTCTAGTAGAGGCCATGAGATAATAACGCTTGCATATCACTGCTCAGCGAACCTGGACGTCTACTCTGTTTAAAAAAAAAACGAAATTTCGAAAAAAAACTCGCGACTTTCCTACTCTCGTTCTACTTCGTTTCGTCCGATACAACATTGTTTGACGTTTAAATGTTCTAAGCATACTCTAATTAAAGTAGGCTTATATCATTTAAACGGACAAAGCGATGGACCGAAGTAGAATCGGAGTTGGAAAATTGCGAGTTCATTTCGAAATTACGCTTTCGTTGAATTAGAGTAGACGTCCTGAAGTTAGGAACATTTGTAAGTCGCTCAGTAGCACATGCAGAATCAGGTCAAAGAGTTGAGGAATGGGTTCGGTCGGTGGTACTGTCAGTCGGAATGGGAAAGCTGTAAGAGTGTCAGTGTCAGTGTCACGGCGACTGGCCAGCCCCGGCGACCTCGTTACCGCCACCGATTAAAATACGAAATTCGTATTGTTTTCCTCGTCTATTTGAAATCAGTCACGGTTTGAGGTCGATTGCGCAATCGAAGCGAATCGTATCTGCCGCGATGCTCTCTCGGTTCTTACGAGAATAGGTAACTTGTAGTAGTTTTTAGTCGAGAAATCAGCTGTTCGCAAGGTCGAGTGTTGCGTGCATGCGCCGGCGGCGGCGCCGTCGCGCGACGGTGCCGGTGCTGCGGCGGTGCGGTGCGCGGCTCGGACAATGCGGGTTTTGTTCATTTAACTATTTCAAATAAGGCATTTAAATGTTTCACATAAATTAATAACTGTGTGTTTGCGTTACGAAATTTGTTGAAACGTATTTATACACGTATACTAGAAGCGCCCGCGTAGTTATAATTCCTGTAATTTTTCGAGATCAAAAATATGCTGCGTGAATACCCGGAGTAGACGGCAGAGTTTAGGTTATGATAGAAGATTTAGACTCCTTTACAACGGCAGTTGAAACCGTGGGACATATATAATATGTTTTGTAGGTATGTAGTTTTATTAACGTTACAAGTACATATATCACGGTTTTATAGCCGCGGCAAGATACCGTCGTACGTACCTACTAAACATTCGAAGTTATTTATGAAGAGTACTTAATCGATAACAATATTATTAAACGTTGTGAAAGATATTCAGATTAATCATGTTTATTAATACGTGAACAAAAGCCTGCGTCACACACAACAAATACAACATTCGAGTTTATATAACGTACTCGTATATAGCTAACATTTAGGATCTCATTAGAGCATGACAAAATAATGTTGAAAATAACGACATTGCTACAATCGCAAATACACACTATTATTATATGGGCGAAAGTCGGATTAGCTTGTAAGTTTGTATGTACGTATCACTGTAACACCTGAACCGATCTGAATGAGTTTGTACTTATACGTAGTTAACGCATTACTTTTGATACCGATAATATGTTAAGATCGAGTGATCAATTATATACACATTGTTTTAAAAAGTTAGGTAGTACCTATATCATTTCGGTGGATTATAAAGAGTAAAGACAGGTTTATTAAAAATATGTACATTATTAAATAGATATCAAAATAACGGTATCACAGTTATTTTAAAGGTTTAATTTGTTATTGACTGATGAGACTAGTGCCTCTTCAAGAGTTATTTGGAGTTGGTGTTTTGGAAACATGCTGGTAGATTCGAGCGAACAAATAAAGCATGGCAGTGCTCTGGCACTAAAATTACCAGAGCCCTCTGTATTTACCTCTTACGACCAGGAGCTCTCTATAAATCTTTTCCGGCTCCGTCCACTTCATACGAAACATGGCTAACATGAAATGTTATAAATGAAAAAAATATACAATTTTGCACCACTCTTAAGTAAAATAAAAATGTTAAAAGCTGTAAACAGGTTAAGATAATTTTGATTAGTATTACAGGAAGAGAAATACACAATTGTATTGTTTTGTCAATAAAAGCAGTGGCCGGTTAAAACATGTAGTTTTTCAATACGCGGTAACATTGTATCGGAGCGGTCGCCACGCGCCGCTACCGGTGACGCGCGCGGTGGCGTGCCGACAGCGAAATACGGAATTTGTTGCGGCCGACTTTCCGGGGTGCGACGACATGTCGCAGGAACTAGCTGTGCGCCGTGGCTGCACTCGGCTATGACGGGTACGGATGTGTTGTAAACATCCAACTATTATTATTAACATACAAATTTGTGTGTATGTGCGGATGTTTGTTGCTCTTTTACCCAAAAACTACTGAAAGGATCTGGACGAAATTTGGTACGAAAATAGTTTGGAATAACAGATGGGACTCATTTGTATCCCGGGAAAAGAACGGGATCGGGATATTAGCGGGTGAAACCGGGGGTCGCCGCTAGTGCAAGATACGATTACGTAAATGGCGATTTGACGTGTAGCTTAGGGTACTATAGTTACAAGACAGCGTAGACAAACTTGGGTGTGTTTGTCATAGCTCTTAACAGAAATTGCACTCGAAAATATGCATGTATTTAAAATTATATAAGTATTATATCAGCTATCTGGCCGCCATAATACAAGCTTTGCTTAGTTTGGGGTCAGATGGTGTTGTGTGTGAATTGTCCACCAAAACTAAACTAAACACTAAACGTTGCTTTCTACTCTCTTCCCCTCACTGCGAACACGATAACTCCACAATATTTAACTTTATTAACAGAGACAATCGTGGCTTCACTAGTATCTATATTCCGATTGCAATCAATTGCTTTACGAGTAGATCTAATACTTGTTTCCACGAGACGCTCTGTTCGGTTCTCACACTGAATAATCCGCGGTTCTTAGCAGTTCACTGGTTCCTACATAACTATTCAATAATCAATATTTAAATATAAGTATTATAAGCACTATAATTATAAAGCTCAAGAGGTTTTTTTGAACGCACTAATCTCAGGAACTACTTGGCCGATTTCAAAAATTATATCATCGTTGGATGTGTATGTGATCCCCGAGTGCTATAGAATATACATGTATGTAACACGGGCGAAGGCGGGAGAGACTACTAGTATCTAAATAATAGATCGTGTTTTAAGAAAACAACTACAGAACAAGACTACAATAATAACAAAAATGTATAATAACAAAACAGATATTGTTTTAAAGCTATTTCTAGAAGCTGAAACAATAATGTTTCGATCACCTTTTCCTTATTACCATTGAATTGTAGTTGTTGTGCTAAATCTACATTCTTCAGTTATAGTTATTTACATGTTACTAATTTACTTAAATTTACCTTTATATTTTTTAAATAGCAGATATAGAGTGACGAGACTAGCAATTCACGTGCCTGGTGATAAGCAACATGGCTGCCCATAACAGCTCAGTGACACGCAGCTATCGGAACATGAAGAGCCCAAATCATAAACTAGCACTCCACTGCACTGGCCACCCAGAGATATAAGATATTTTATTTCAATGTTCTGTAATTTCACTGGCCTAATAACATTATTACCATTTTATTCTAACTGAAAATTGCAATCTTTCAATGTTTGGACGTTCGTTGGTAAACCACATTGGAACAAGAGAACGGAACTGGAACGGCTCTGGCTAAAATGTAACATGTAGATTGAATAGATTAATAGGCTTCAATAGCTCTTAGGCTACTTTTTATACTAAAATTGCAGAGTTCTTTAACATGGCACAACTTTGCCCTTTTACAAACTCTACGTGGATCTCTGGGTGACGAGCGCAATGCAGTGCTACGCGATGATTTGAGCTCTTCATGTTCCAATAGCTGCGTGTCACTGTGCTGTTATGTGGCAGGCATGTTGCTTACCATCAGGCACTTGGCTTGCTCGTCTCGTCACTCTTTATAAAAACAAAAGATAAAACGTGTCCTCAAAAGTATGTAAAAGTGTGAGTTTTGGAACCCACCGATTTATTCACTTTATTTTCCTTCACCATAAAAGTCAGTAGTGACGACAAAGATGTCTATTTCCACTGGGAAAAAATACTCACAGTGCAGGCCGGATTTGCACCTACGATGGTGAAATCGTATGTCCTAGCCATAACGCCACCACGGTGGTCCTTCACAGCAGGTACGCTAAGCTGCGCTCGCGACTGACGTCACACGTTTGTACATTCTCATTTCATTAAATATTTTCCTCGCGCTGACGACTAAATACCTCCGCTTTTATTGTACATGAATACGTAATACGTCATCCGCTGAACAAACGGATCCCAAGTACCAACAAAGGACGGCATCATTGCACAGCTGCTGCGGAAGACTGCCGTAACTAGGCTGCAGGACATCACTATGTACCTACATCACGATCACGACTACATTCATATGAAAACTATTATTTAGAGATGCATCGAATACGACATAATAGGTCACTTGTGATCACACCGACACTAACGCGGTGTTACCCGCGTGGTTCACGTTTCCTGAAATTTTCTCACGATAAACAACTGTGGTGTCTTTCCAGACTTATTCTGTGTTAGAAATTTCCAATCCGTTCCAGTCAGGCGTTTCAATGTGGTTCAACAACAAACATTCGCATTTATAATATTAGTAAGATTCCACTGTAATTACACAGTTTGTTCCTCCGTCTGTGCTCATTTTTCCTTTATGGTCATCGGGAAAATATTTCGCCGAGAAATAAAGCCGCCACTTGTGGTTACGTTTTGTGGCCACGCTATAACTTTGTAAGTGTTTTAACATAATGTAATAGATCTATTTGTTTATGTCCCAGGAGAGAGTTTTGTTATCAATCTACAAGATTGTCTCTCACTCTTTGTATGGTATTATACTGAGGCGCTCCAGAATAGATGCAAATTGCTCAGCTCTCATTAGAGTCTCATTGTAACGCCAGGAGATATTGTGCAAACATACCGATCACGAAAATCAACGAAATCTGCACAACTGTTTAAATATTTATGCTAAAATGTTTGAATATGTATGTTGAATGGAGCGGCGCGCGCGGCGTCACGCGTCACGCTCGAGTCAGCGAGCGTGGCGGGACGCTAGAAACCATGGCATTCCTGGGCCCGCCGCGCCGGCGCAGTAACTAACCGCCGAATTTACTGGACTAAGGAGATAATTGTGTCTCTGGGTGAAGAGTGCAGAATAGTGCTAGGATTGGACTCTTCATATTCAAATAACTGCGTGACACCTGACTGTTATGAAAATGGGCAGGCTTGTTACTGCATCAGGCGCAAGTTTTGTATGCTGTCGAAAGTAGTGATACCACACCTAGAAGATGCCAATTCACTGGGACCTTGAAAGCTCCAGATGATATCCCAAGAAATAGAAGAAATAGCAAAGCAGTTTATTACTTTTAATTATGTTTTTATTTAAGAACGAGCACAGAAGCTACTCCAGCGCTTGTGCATAAACACTTTGAGAAGAAAATTAACTTTTTTTACAGTAAATTAACCGACATTCGTCAATTTGATTTCGTATTAACATTAAAACCTCCACAGATCACGTCAAGTAGAAATATAAAAAAGATGTCAGCGCTCATCTGTATTTTATAATAGCCTGTTCCAAATTGAAAGCTTTTTATTAGGACACCCCAATTACCCCAGAACTTGTCTACTATAAGTTTTAGTTTTAATTAGTCAAAAACTTGCAGAATAGACTTTCATTCCGTATTCAAACCTTTCTAAGAATAAATTTAACACGAGACCTTCTTTAGTTTGGAGGTCATCCGAGAAGTCAGTAGCGAAATTTTATTATTTTAGACCATCTAAGTAAACTTGTTTGTTTTAGTCCAAGTTTTTACAGAGCAGATAATTGGGACAACACGTATAAACTAGTACCTAGGTGTTAACGTTGTTGAATCGTCATAATTAGATCGATATCGACATCATCACATTATCATAGTAAGAATAATATCGGATTTCGTTGAAAAATACTGAACAAAAAAAGAAAAGTTTTCATGAAGTATCTACTGTAAAGTGTATATACGAGTACACTTTACATGGAAGTAAAGACAAGACGCGAGTAACGCACTCGTAGACGTAGCCCAGGAACACGATATCTCGAAATGTCTGCGAATACTGCGAGATCAGGTATTTGATGTTTTATTGTGCAAAGAAGCAACAAGAAAATTTAAAATATAATAGTTGTGCATTTCAGCAAAGTGATATCATCGTAAGATATTTTCTTTAAATATTTGTAATGGGCATAACATTGTCATTATAATATGTAATTGTTTTAGTCTCATTGGCTTTTATTTCTGTTTAAGAAAATTTTGTTTTATTTTCAACACTAGATACTAACCACCACGATATTGTTTTCGTATAAACCCGAATTGAAAGCGAGTGCCGTGCCGAGTGTAGGTATGAAAGGTGAGGAACATAATATATGTACATGGGCAGGACTTCCGTGTATTAGATCAAAACAAAAATTGTTTCAGTTGACGAACGCAGTGCAGTGCTAGGTGCTAGCTCTTCGTGATTAAACCGCTGTGGCACTTGCTGTTATCGGCAGGCATGTTGTTTACCGTCAGGCTCATGTCATAAAGATGAGTAGGACGCAACACTCGGTACAGATAATCATAGCCTTGTCCTGCAGAGTGTAGCTATCAAAGCTGTTCCACACGGGACGGTCGCACGTCGCACCGGTAGTTTGTTTGTTTTAGTCCTGACGTACGCAGTTGTAGGCAAAAAACCAACGTAAACTGCTCGATCGAGTGTGTTTCCTCATTGGACGAGCTTGTCGAGATGCGAGCCTTTGTTCGGCGAGTCGAGCCTCGCCGGCCTTGAACTGGATGGCGTGAGCGTGATCAAACGTTCAATTCTAAATCGAGCGTAAAAATTTGAATTATGTAACAAATTATCTCGGAAATCCGGCAATGAAGACGGCTGCACTGCGCACTGTACCGCCGCCGCTGCGCCGCCGGCCGTCATGGGTGCTTTCGGTTTCGACAGGCTACTGTTACCACGCGTGCATAGTTCGTGGTTCGCCCGGCTCTGCCCGCGTGCCCGCCACCACCCGGAGGAATGCCTCCGGTAACGTCAAGCAAACACTGGCTATTCGTTCTACCCTGAATCAGTTAGTAACGTGGCAACATTGAGTTTCAATATAAGTTACAGTGCAAAGAGATTACAATATAAATATTATCTAAGTGATGAGCGAAGCGCAGTGCCAGGCAGATTTCACTCTTCATGTTCAATTCACTGTGCTGATATGGGCACGTGTGCTCCTTACCAGTGATTACTCGGACGCTCATCACTAAAACTCACATTATATCTTATATATAAAATTCTCGTGTCACAGTGTTTGTTTCCTTACTCCTCCGAAACGGCTTTACTGATTTAAACCAAATTTTATATGCATACTCTGTAGGTATGAGAATCGGCTACTAGATATTTTTCATACCCCTAAGTGACAAGGGTTGTTCACTAAGGCAAAACAACGTTTGCGGGGTCAGCTAGTTTGTATATAAAAAGATGCATAATCCTAAAACATTAAAACAACATTCGCATTTATTGGAACCGTAACAGAATAAATTACATCAGACGATTATCCCCGGGTATAGGTGACTCGAGGCCCGCAGCGGTCATACCAAGCCCATTCACAATAAAATAAAAATCTGTGATTTTATAACATAAAATGCATTTATAATGTGACAAGTGACATTTCAATCGCCGCCATGCACAAAGAGAGCAAATGCTTGCCATATAACACGCTTCATTTATTATGGAGCTACGTTCCTGTGCACGCAGCCTACATCTAGGTTCTAGACAATCGGAGTACGTACTTTCGATTTCGTGAGGCCACTAATTAGCATGGCCTCGGCATACGTGCGGTGCGTAATACGGAACGGAACTAGCTCGGAGCGACTCACGGTACTCGCCGGTTTATCTTGGAGGGACCGTTTATTTTGCTGAACTTTAGACACTAATCTGTACTTGTTAAGGTTCAATATTATGTGGTAGGAATGTCGGACGCGCGGGCCTGAACGCGGTATGTCGCGCGGTGTCGCGCGGGAATGCTGCGACGCGAGCCCGCGAAGGTTTTCACTTTCTTTTAAATTATTTGAACATCGTTCTAAATTCAAGCGGCTGATTAATATTACAAGCGGCCGCTGGTTTGCGTCATCGACTATTGAACAACGAAAACGATATTAAAACGAATTTCGATTTAATTAACTTGCGGACGTTACGATATGGTAATGCTGTGACCCAAGTAGGGAATAGCTTGACTCTGACTTCAGTTAAATAAATCAATAAATAGTGGTTCATACAATAATACAACTAATCGTAAATTGAGTTCACATGGAAACACTTTCTACTGATCACAACACAAAATACACACTATTAACTACGATAGTAAAGGGCTTCCTTATCACAAAGAACAATTTCTTCAAGCAATTAAATGTAATATTACCGCAATGTTTTACACTAATGTATGTTTAACTATTTGTGAGTAAATATTTCACAATATGTTAAATATTTTACCGGTTTTAAATAAGGTGTCAAAATGACGTGAACTTCTTAAATCAGAGAACTATACGAATACATATTTTTATAAAACTGCTACGCAGAGCAAAATTATAATTTTACAAAAAAGTTACCCTAAATTATGATTATATCACTCTATGTTGAAAATGGTTTCCAAGGGAAATATATTGCACACATACCTACTGGTTCAATGCTGGGTTTTTCTAGAGTTGTAAGTAAATTAACTGTAGGCATACATTATGTTTGCCTGATTTAGTTAAACATACTCCTATATAACATACTACCAGCGCCCCGCGGTGTTACCCGCGAAGTTCACGTTCCCGTTGTTTTTTCGGGATAAAAAGTGTGTGTGTGTGGCCTATGTGTTCTTCCAGACTATAATATATCTGTGTTCCAAATTTCAGCCCAATCCGTTCATACGTTAGGACGTGTTTGAGCAACAAACATCCAAATATCCAAACATCTATACATTGACATTTATAATATTAGTAGGATTTAAAAACGGACTCAGCATTGTCTGACCACGGGCCGGCTTCATGGTATGACTTGATAATTTTCTTGGCCTTAGAATTAAAACTAGATTAATTTACAATTAGAGTGAGCTATCAGAGGCTAGCAACTCGTGATATAGTTCATTATATCGGAGCTGGCTCCGATTAAAATGGAGAAAACAAGTTCTTTTTATATCTTTGTTTGTCAAGTGACATTTATGATTTTATTTATCAATTAATAATTATTACGTATCGCTTTGTGTCGATATGGAATATTAAAGAGTTAAGTTAAATAAATCATTAACTTAAACGAGTCCGCACATTTTAGAACGCAAAAAGTTATTAATAATGACAGTTTTGCATTACCTGAAACTGTCATCCAACATGTTTTTCGATCTGATTCTAATTTAGGTGTTTCATTGGAGCTGAGTTGACGTTCCGCTTGGGATATAGGTATTATACATTTCCGCCGATCTGCCTATAATAGTATTGACCTTTGATCTTACAATATATATTTAGGCAAATCTATGGACAATAAATATAGTATTTTATATATAATATTTATTTTATATAAATATAGCATAATAATAGTATTTTTAATCAAGATACAATGTTTCGTTTGGTTAAAGCTATATAACTACTCAGTTACGTGTTAGTCACCAAATGACACAAATCGGTAATACGTTTTCGTCGCGTCGCCACAGCCAACTAGGTACAGTTCCCATAAAAAGATGCTTTATCAATATTATGATTGATCAGACACATGATCAATCATTAATTTTACTAACAGCTCACATTTTAGTTAAATTGTGGCCTTTTAGTTCGCTCGCTCGTTACATCTGTCAGAACCTCTTTTTAAGTTGCTTGATTTGCGTGTTTCAGAAACGTGCCTATTTAATGTTGTAACAACTATAATAATAATAGGTAATATCTATCAAATCAGAATCGACAATAAAACATGTCTCGTTCACACCGAGCCGTGAAATCCTAAAGTTTGAAATGTCAGCTACAATAGCGGATCGCGTCAGCAGCGGTCACGGCCGCGGCGCTGACCGCCGCGCCGCGAGATCTGACCGATTGCGTATTCCGAACAATAGAGGTTTTTGGGAAACTCTGTTTTTTCAGCGTCCGCGCCGATTTAATCACGATTGTAACAATTCATGTTTTATTTATTTAGGGCTGAAGTTATCTAAAGCGATTTCCATTCATTGTCCTTTAAATAAATTGAATTCGAGATAATAATGGCCCAGAATATTACCTACAGGCCGTCAGTCGTTCGTGGTAATTGTTTTTCATTGTTTCTAGATTGTTTAATTATTAGCTAGTTTTGTTTCGCTGGGATTTTCCGATGACATTAGCACGACGGTACAGAAGTGGCTTGTAATACAAGGTAAAGCACATCATCTGTCCAGGCGAAAGTACCTACAGAATGTACGTTTCGAGTGGAGCGTGTAGGTTTAATGTGAATATAATGCGGCTGTTTCATCTGTAGATGTGGAGTAAACAAATGAAACGTAGCCCTTATCTTGAGGTATGTAAGGGCGTTAAGACCTTGCGGGTTGTAGATCAAGGGCAGCCCTGCGAGGTCCGGGCGGCGCGCGGCGCGTCCGAGCCTGCGCCCGCGCATACTAACCGCGTCCTCCGTCCTCCGTGAGGCAACCGCTGGCACGCCGGCAGCCGCGGCCGACGCGACCGCGACCCGCCACCGACCCAGCTTACAACAGATTACCGTTGGCGCAAACAGTAGTTTGTGAAGGGTTTAGAAAGAAGTGGCATTGTAATCATTGGTGTTTGAATTTACGCCAAAATAACCTAAGGCGAGGTTGTTTTTCCAATTATTTACCCTCAGGCTTTTTAAAGTTTAATGAAGGCATTACATATTATGGATTTCTGTTAAATAATCTGTCGAGATGGTGTATGAAACTAATCAAAAAAAATTAGCTCAATTTTCAGTGTTATTCCAAAAGTAAGCTTGTAAAAACAGACCAGCTTAAGAGCTTGTAGAGACCAGTTAGTAGATACATGCTTTCAGTACGTATTTGTAAATATACCCGTGTGACACGAGTGAACACCTCACAGAGAAAATCTCTATGGTAACCGTACAGATGTTTGTATCGAGCGAGGAACGAACCTGCAACCTACAGCGTAGAAGACAGACATGGTATCAAAGAGCTGCACGACCAGTTAGACCACCTGCGTTTCAGGACTGTATTATAGCTGTTTTTCGTGATATGTGGATGGAGTTGTATTTTCAATCCAAAAGATTTCTGTACATAGTGACCGCATTAAAATGTAGTTGTTTTTTAATTGTGAAAACAGTAGCCTCTACAATGTTGCCACTAATGAGCAAACATGAAATTCTGTATCTACACTGTAACATTGACACAATTGTATACGATTATATCTGATTTATTCACGTTAGTAGCCGGGATAACTCTGATAAGAGCACATACACCGAATACATTTATATAACATACGTTGACATTGTTCATGCTTCTTAATAATCGCATTTTCTACACCCGAGATCTGGAAGGCCAATCGTATTATTTTATCTATATTTCCTTAGTAATTTAACTCTTTTTATTTTTATAAATGAACCTTTTATTTACGATTATCGATCAAGATGATTCACGTTCATTTTTATTTTTATAACATAGTGACGAAATGAGCATGCCACGCCTTTTGATGGTAAGCAACATGCCTGCCCCTGACAGTACTGTTGCCGTGCCCCTTTTTTTTTAAACAAAAAGTGTCCAAACCAAACACTGTTGTCTAACACTACACTACGTTCGTGACTTGAAGATACAAGGTGATTTAATGTGCAATTTCTCTGCACACTGCAATGGAAAACATTACCATTCAAACTGGAACGTTTGCGCATTAAGTACCGCTTGGCAGTAGAATAACTGGCAAAGGTGTGGCATTACTCCAGAATTTTACTCCGGATTTTACAAAAAGACCTACCACAACGACCAGGGTGAGATTGATGTAATAGAATAAAGCTTAAATCTTTAATAAACTGTTTTTTTTTCTAAATCACGCAACAAACAGAAACTTGGGCACGTCGCCAGATATTATAAACGTTAAAATTTTCTTTGAGGCTTCAAAGTGTGTCAAACGATCTGTAATTAGGGTATCTTTGCTAAATTATTGTGTATAATTTTTCATCTCATGTTTTTGTTGATCTGTATGAAAACTAAGACATTTTATTTACATATTTCTTACTAAATTGTAGTCAACACTTCCTCTTTGAACAAAAGTAATAAATATAATGATATAACAAAACAAATTCACTACATACCAACTAATTGCACCATTTACATCTGAATTATCCATAGATCATCGAGGTCTAGAGATAATCAAGATGCTCGATCGACTACCAGCTGGAAGCGTGCCAAGATATAGACATATGTACGTTTAGACATTAATCGCCGTATGCAGGACATTTAACGTTTGAAATAAATAAATATATTTTCTCAATGCTTTGGTGAGCTAAAACGTTGTCTACTAGTTCAGCGATGTCAATCAGTAGGTACAGGAATTTTGCATCTCGTGACCACGGCGCCGGCGCCGGCGCAGGCGGTTATAACTCTGCCGAAACGTTAACGTATTTAGTTTATAATTTAGAAGGTGATTAACTCTGTAATATGCAAACAATACAGAAATTTTAGCTGTTTGTAAAGTCAATAGAACATAACGATACAAAATTTGCGTTTATGTGTAGTTTCAGAACTCGGAAGTAAATCTTCATAATCATGTTGATTTTGGTTTACCTAGATGAAATCAATTGACTCTCGACTTGAAGACAACCCGATATATCCATCAGGAAATAAAAACTCAAGAAACGTATTTCACAATTTAGATGTTCTAACTACAGAAGTGGAGTCAAACGTCTTTGAAACATCAACCATGATACGATGACGCTTTCTCGAGATAAAAAAACGGGCAAGATAGTATTAAATCATGCAGATCAGCTTTACACTCTTCAAAATGTATCTGATAAAAACCGATCAACTTGTAACTGTGCTGACCGAGACTGAAGTTTTTTTTGACAAGAGAGTCGTCGCGTCGTGTATGAGCACGGTCTATACTTTCCTTTATTATTCTATGGCTAAACTTTCTCAACTGGGCACTATTACAGAATAGACAACTATAATTACATCACGTTATCGATTTTTGTTGATTAAATATAAATATTGATTTAGATCAAATAAGATTAAAATCCGATAACATTCAATGGTTCTCAGAATTTCGATTAACTAAATATTACGTCATGTTAAAAAATTCATATTTATTTTTGGTTTATGCATGACAATTCTAATGAAGTTCGTTTTCATCCCATCTATTTATATAAATTTGTATACTTACATAATTATAAACTTGCTTTAATATTCGATTAGCCAAAGATTTGCATATATTAGTTAATGTTTTAACCACGGCGTAAAAATAGGTGTTTTAAGTAATGTTGTGGATTATAACAAAAAGATTCGTTCCGTACAAGACAACAAAGAGTAAGAGCGGCTCAAAATTATAAAATGCACTAATTATTTTACATCGCCGAGTCGCGTTAATCGTCACTCTACCTCAGTAAACAACAGGCCGAGAGCGTGATAGAACGAGCGTCAGTATGTATTTTAGATAGGCAAAAAGCCTATTACCTACCCGAAAACTACACCTATTACAAATTATTACCACCCATTAAATATATCTTCGAATGTAATAATGACTCATACAATAATCATCGATTCATTTGGAAGTTTGTTTGATCATCTATTGTTAGGAACAATTTGTGCCAACCCTGAAATAGCAAATAATGAAATCAGCTGCTCGAGACATTTTGTAAGTCCAACGTTTTAACTTAATAAGGAATATCACAGTTGCATAGAATACCTAAAAAAGTACCGACAGTTTCAGTGTAGTTCTGGACATACACGCATATTATCTGTTGCTGTTTTGTCTGTGCAATACTAGCTGCACCTCGCGGTTTAATCAACACTCACTTTAACGGAATAAAAAAGAGCCTGTATTCATACGGTGTTTATTGTTTACTACGTATTTCGTTTCATTCAACCGTGTTCACCGTTACAGAGATGCGTGGAAACAACATACACACTTACTAACACACAATCTTACGCTTTTATAACATTAGTGTGAAGTGTGATTTAAGAAAGTAAAATTACAAACAATTCTTGAATGAATCCAGACAGGAAAACCGCGTTTATGATACCTCATTACTGTGCACGTACCTGCCTGATCTCATGAATCAATTTCTAAGATTAGATTATCGTTTAACGATTAAATTAATCCATAATAATAATATTTTCACATTTATCAGTGATATCAAGAGTGATATTAGTGAAAATTTGTAAGTTAATCAAAGTATTTACTTGCAAAAAATGTTCTCAACAAAACATTCCAAACCACAAGAACGTAATAATGTTTGTATTCTAAACTATTAGTTGACGAAATAAAGTATAACTCAAACTTTTTCGCTTTTTTACAAAACATCAGTTTATTATTTTTCGGTCTCAGCCTTTGTTTAGAAATAATATTAGATCAAAATGTACACATATACTACACTACATACCTACCTAACTAACTACGTTAACTAAGTAAAAAAGCAAGAAGACCGTGTTTAGTTCATTCTTGTACAGTAAGTAACTATTCAAATTTGGCCGCTACTTTTGCTCGCGTTTTCTTTGAAATGTTTGGAATACGTAAGTTTCATTATTTCGCAAAATAAGTAAACTTCAGACGCCTCACAGCGAAAGTTACAACACGTTGCAATTCAGTACATTAACATTCTGATTAAGTATGTTAATTAACGCTTGGTAATGAATTTTGCTTCTGATAGTAGCCCAATTTTGGAGGTTGGACGAGTAATTTTAAACATTAATCGCGCAGGTTTTTTATCTTTGAAAATAAAGAATTTTCTTCATGATAGCGTTTCATGTACCTACATGTATTTGATAACGACATGATAAAATATCTTAGAGAAAGTAAGTACAATTCAACTGTCGGTTTATAGCGCCTGCAAACATCCGGAGGAAATAGTAGATTGTAGAGATTTGTCATCAGATCCTTCGTCTTCGAACGAGATCGCCAACTTTTTACATGGTCTATGTAAGTACATGCTGTATTTTGTCGAATGGAACAAATTGTTGATCGTATATTTTAACCAATTCGCAGAGTTAAATACGTACAGCCTCTTCAACGCACTCATGGATTAATTACTATTTTATTTTTAACCCAAATGAAGTGACTCAAACGATTTAGAATTAGTTCAGTTTAAATGTAATTAATTAATTTAAACAAATGTCAGGACATCGCGAACCCCGACGCATGATGGTAAGCGTGACGTATTTTTAAAGTCCGTTCTAGAGTTCATTCACATTACAAAATTAGAAAAGCATTTAACATATCTATCATTTTATTACAGTATTAGCAAGAACTGCGATATCAAATATAGCTTTCTCATTTTAATTTAAGTCTTTTGTGTTGATTATTTTCAACTACGAGTAGAACAATGAAATAACTATTATGAAGTAAAATTATAAACTAGCAACATTTGCGGCACTAGTTCGAATGCTTTATGGATTAGTGTTAGTGTTAGTCACTGTAATATTATAGTTTATTTGAGACACAATAAAGTTTTCTATGTATCTATATTCTATAACAAGCTATTACTATTTGCAAATATGACCGAACAGAACGCGATAGTAAGAAAAACCTAAAAATATAAGACTATTAGATGATTTGGACGTGTTTAGTGTTAGAATATAGTTTGACTGTAGACATTTTGTGTTTATATGTCTTTTACAAAAATAAAAGTACTTCTAATCATGTATTAATTGTTACATTTTCGTCATCTATCAACCCGCACTGGACCACGGTGGCGAATGATGCAAGGCTGCATTCTAGGACCATGCTGGTTTCTACAAGATGTTTTCCTTTATCATTAAAGCCTGTGGTGATAACAAACTTGTACACATTTGGAAAAATATCAGAAGTGCGGGTGGGAACAGAACCTACGACATTACAATTTTGAATAGCACATTCTACCCCTTGAGGCACACGGTTAAAAAAAAATGTTTAGAAAGATTTGTTTATAGGGCCATTAAATTAATTATTAGCTACATACATAAATGAACGAATCATGCGAGTCTATTTTTTTTTTTCCAAAGGTTACTACGTTACGAGAGTGATCTGTGTCGCGGTGTTCACGGCGCCGGCGTGTCAGCTGAGCCGTGCGGGCGCGCATTCGCCGCGCCGCCGCAGCCTGTCACGCTGACAGCTACAGCTGATAGCGCCTGATAAGATACGCCTCAAACACCGTGTCAAGGCCCAAGGCTCTGCAATTATCCACTTTTACAGCTAACTGCTTCATACTACTGCAATACTTTACGAATATCAAAACATTTTTAATTTACTTGAAATTATCGCGTAATATAAATATTCTCATTCGTAAAAGTTCTAAAGTAAATATTTGGATTTGTTGCGAAGGTTTAGCTAAGCCATTTATAATAAAAAAAATATAATAAGATTAAAGCCAACATCACAATCTCTCGTCGATTTAAAATAAGACGTGGTTCAGACGAGTGGAAATGTAAACAAAACGTCCAGGACAAAATCCTCTGGCAGATTGACAGTTGACAGAAATAAATAAATACCAAAAATTATGTAAAATAACCTTTGTATCCCGAAACTTTTTTTGTTTCACAATTGTGCCTCTAAGTATTTTGAATATATGATAGAGCGACTGGACGAGCGAGACATTAGTAGGCAAACAACACGTCTGTCCATAACATTACATAGCAGCAATTTTTCAACAATTCGCTTAGACCTACACTACGATCGTCACCAAAGGTGATTTATCTCTTAACACTGTAAAGTCTGAAAAAAATCTATATCGATTTGACTCTACTGAAGAGCTTGACAAGTTTTCGATTTGGTTTTTGAATGCCTTGAGGAATACGGCAGTCGTACTGGAAATAAAAGGGTGAGCACACGAGGCCGCGCGCCGCGCCGCGAGTGCGCGAGCGACATTGAGAGATTTCAAAACGCATCGTGCGCCTGCGCCGCGCCGCGCCGCGCAGCCCGCTCCACTTGTTAACGCCAAGGATCGCAGGCTCACGAGTCACGCCGCGCGACGTCTCATTTGGGGCTATAAAAATAATTGGCTGCGATGATCGACGCTATTCAGCCGCGCCGTGCGCCCGCGGCCTTATTGTTGCGACGAAAGCGGCTGTTTGCTCCGCGGTGTCGTCTCCTCTCAGCTCGAGGTTCGTTGAAGGCCGCCGACGTTTCCGCTGCGCACTCCGCTCCGCGTCGGGTCTTCTGCTCGCTCACAGCGGCCGGATCCGGGTTGTATAGCAACCGGCACGCTATAGCGACAACTGCGCCATGAAGCCCTGAACCTAATCCTTACGCGCCGTTACGTTCAGGGTATTATGCATTTTTTATCAAAATTTCTTTAGCCCCGTTAAGAAATTTTTGGTAGAGGGTAATCTTATGGATTCGCGTTAGCGACATGCGAATGTAGCAGCGTAGCGTCGGAGCGGCGGTGGAGCAGTAGAGCGGACGTGCGCGTTAGACGTTTTTTAGAGAGGTGAAGTCGTGTGGCTTGCGTAGTAGCCAGTACATTTGTAGCTTTACCTACAGGTGACGTATTATGCAGCAATTGCGCTGTTTAATACTAAAATTCTAAGTTATTAGTGTTCACTACTATCGGCTGTCTCAATGACTGCCAATTTTATTGTTAAACAATAAACGCCAGCAATTCTCAATGGCATAAAAACCAATTTACGCAAGGCAGCCGATGGCGTTGGGAATCGTAGAACCGAGGACCGGGCAGAGTGGAGTGTTGCTGGACAGGGCTATGCCCAGCAGTGGGCGGGTGTGGGCTGATAACGACGATGAAAAAATACCGCGACCAAGAATGCATCACGCTTACCTACAATATATACCTAAGTATATCTCGTACGGAACATTTTCACTTCAAATCGTTATCTAAACATTGGCAGTGACTAATGTTTCGTATAAGGTTGTTTTGCCAACTTATTTTATTATACTTTACGACAGTGATTTGTGACAAGAACCTTCTTTGACTAATTTATCAAGTGAGTCCAATTAAATGTATTGTTTCTAATAAAACCTCCATTTTATCAATACTTACGAGAAATTGCACTCGACAGGGGAAATGCTTGAAGAACAATTTAATGGTAATTAATGAGTTTGCAGTTGATACTGCCATTTATATTATAAACATTCCCATTAATATCATAATTTTTATAAATTTTTAAGTTTGTTTATAATATGTGTGTGTTTTATTACGTTGAAAGAACGCATGTGGCTGAAATTTGGGACGTAAATAGATTTGAGTCTGAAATAACACAGTATTTCCTTCTACTGCTTATGCGAAAAAAACATTTGTAATGTAAAAAGGGGCTTTCATTTAAAATGAACTATTTTTTCAACACTCTATGCAGTATATTCGGCGGAGAGAGTGATAAGTCATTCCTACTAACTCAGTCTATCTGTTACCCTTTCACAACTAAAGTATTGTTCTAATTTCAATATTTGTTTTCGACTTTTTTTAACTATAGGTTAACACTTGGCCGTCATCTCGCCTGATTCCAAAGATGGAGTGTGCTTACTTGGAAAAAACCGATTCACAAGTACCATACATAGTTGTATATGATACTTGTAAACTTGTAAGAGCATGAGCAGTGGTGTGTGGCGACGGCGAGTGGCGCCAGGCGACCCGGCCGGCGCAGGCGCAGCCGCGCGCGCGATGCGCCTGCGCTCCACGGTTGCTTTGGCCCGGGCAATGCAGCGTTGACATGCAAACGCTCGATAGTTTCCATTTACTGTTTATTTTTACATAAAAACAATGTTTTAACAAGAATTTAGTCCAGTTGAGTCCAGTCTAGTTAAGCTTTGAATTCCAAAACATTACCTATAGTCATAGTCCAGTTTCGACTTAATTTCGTTTGACGCCATGATGACAGAAACGTTGAACATTTACAATTTATAACATTCTATACAGTTCTATACCGATTTGACTGCGGTTATATATTTGACAGGTCTTTATTTGACATTGACAACCTAGGTATATGATTGCGGTTAAGTACTGACTGAAATCGGTTTTGCGTTGGTGAAGATATCGACACAAACGGTATAGATAGTTAAATTGATAACCTTTTTTGAGGTTGGTTTAAATAACATAATAGGTATGTAATTGTTATTATGTTATGAAATTTCTGAATCGTAAATTTTAAAAGTAACTTAGGGATTTATGCAGTCTGCCTGGGGAAATATACTTTTCCTAATACTTTTGTTCTACTACATCGGAGTACATAAGCAATAACGTAGGTACGTAGATTACTGTGTTCCAGTGTGAAGGGAAATGTTTACAAAGAAATTACAGGGTAAAACGATTAATCATCTTTTACAATATCAAGTTGACAGGTAGGACAGGCAAGTCAGTGGTTTGAGCTGTTTAGTCTCAAATACTTTCGTTTAGTTTTCAAATACTTTCGTGTAAAGGCCGATTTAAACTGACTGAACATAGAGCTAGAGCTGGAACAAGACCATTCTTTCTCGATCTTTTAGTGTAAACGAAAGATCGTTCTTAGCGTTTTCCATATTAGATATTCCATAGAATCTTTGCGAACGCAAACAAAACAACGAAAGAATGCTCTACGTTTGTTTACACCAAATGAATTTGATACAGTGGGGATAGAATGAGCATTCGCTCGTCTGATGTAAATTGGCCTTAACTGTGCTGCTTCGAGCAAACCTGTTATTTACTATCAGGCCAACGCCAGAATTATTATATTTTATATTTATGTACTATACATTTATGTACTGATAATTACTATTACGAGCTTTATTAATGAATTAAATTCACGCAAAACATCACATGAAATAGCTCTCGAGAGTTTTTATACCTACATATAAATTGCAATGAAAATAAACTTCATCGTTTGTTTTAAGTTTCATAAATTAATTTATTGATTATTTTAGTTGTTGTTTCCCTTTTTAGAATCAGCAGTCATATTTAATGTGAAGATTTCGTTTACAAAATTAATAATTTAAAATAACAATATTGTTGTAGGAGTCTAATTGAAAAACAATTTCAACGGGTTGTACAAGTCCTCTGAATAAACTGTAATAAGCCCCTTAATAATAAATAAAGTGGTCAAGTGCGAGTTGGACTCGCCCATGAAGGGTTCCGTTGCAGCAAGTAACATAATATACATAGTACACATAGTTCTTGTAGTTCATTGTAACTTTGATCGAAGTTTTAATAATAGTGTATTTATGACGTACTAAAAAAAACTACTCATCAGATCGAGTTCAAACTAATTTTCGTTAGTAGTTTACATGGTAATGTACATCATATATTTTTTTTAGATTTTTCATTCTCTTACTTTAGAAGTTAGAGGGGGGGGGACACACATTTTACCACTTTGGAAGTGTCTCTCGCGCAAATTGTTCAGTGTAGACAAAAACTATTTTAGAAACCTTAACATCATTTTTAAAGAGCTATCGATAGACACCACACACGTGTAGGTTTGATGAAAAAAAAAATTTTAAGTTTCAGTTCTTAATATGAGGGGCAACCCTAATTTTTTTATTTTTTTATTTTTTTTGAAAAAATCTTAATGCGGTTCACAGAATACATCTACATACCAAGTTTCAACGGTGTAGTCCTCATAGTTTCGGCGAAAAGTGGCTGTGACATACGGACGGACAGACAGACAGACAGACAGACAGACATGACGAATCTATAAGGGTTCCGTTTTTACGTTTTACGGAACCCTAAAAAAACCGTAAAATTAAAAATATTTTAGAAACCTATCTAATATTCAAAATATACCCATATAGGTATAAAGGCTCCGTAACCGTAAACAGGGCGTATTAGTTTACAGCTCTGCTCTACGGTTTCACTCGTCGAGCCCTGTTCGTAAGCTGGCAATCAAATGTGAAAATAAATGATCAATATCGAATGGCAGCAGTTCCCTAGCGTGTTACAATAATCAATTTCGTAAATGTAATGATAATTTTTAAAAAATGCAGTGATAAGCTGCATTTTTTCATCACTATTAGTTACATCAATTACTAAAAAAAATTTTTCAAAAAAAAATCATTTCATTTCATTTCATCAATTACTAGCATTCCGCCCCAGCTTGGCCCGTGATAGGTATACAGCCTATAAAACTCAGGTGTCACATACATATCAAACGGTCATAGAATTTTTAAAATCGGTATAGTAAATAAATAGTTCCTGAGATTAGCTCGTTCAATCAAATAAACTCTTCAGTTTTATAATTCAGCGACTGGCCTTGTGGCTTAGTGGGTAGTAGCTCTGCCTGCGAAGCCGAGGGTCGTGGGTTCGATCCCCACCCAGTGCAAATATTTGTGTGATGAATTCAAATGTTTGCACTGTGTCTGGGTGTTTCTATGTATAATAAGTATGTATTTAAAAATATATAAGTATTATATCAGCTATCTGGCCGCCATCACACAAGCTTTGCTTAGTTTGGGGTCAGATGGTGTTGTGTGAATTGTCCACCAATATTTATTTATTTATTTATTTATAATACCTATTAGTAAAGCTAGAGAACCCTCCAAAGAAAGCAACACTAGTACTGTACGAAACGTGACGGATACTGGTCGAGTTTCATTATTAGTATTATTGTGATAAGCAAATGAAAGCGAAAGTAATTGTTAATTGATCTTCATCCGTGTGAAGGAGGGTAGTTGTTAAACTCAAAAGTGCGTCACAAACCGTGTGTTTGTTCGTCGTGGGGTTTAGTATAACAACGATATGGTCATCGTTTCATTAATCAATATACGACGGCGATAACGACACAATGTCGCACGTTCATATACCTACTTTATAACACTCATAAAAACATTATCAACAACAATTACGAAGAAAATAACTTTTGATCTGTTGTTTTCAAAATAAAATTAAACCGTATTTGATGTTCTGCGGCGCTTTTTATTAACCATCTTGTTAATTCTTAGAAATTTTTAATTTTGTTCGTAAACTCGAAAATGAGTTTAACATTTAGGTAAAAAGTAGGTATTCATGGAGCATGCGCCGCCCGCCGAGCTGGTGAACAAGTTTTCATCGCATACATTATAATTCATTAGCATGATTAAAGTTAACTAATCAAAGCTACGAGAAACCATTTAAATAACATCCAAGCAATGAACAGGACGAGTTCCAGACGAGACGGCAGGCTTCGTCGCAGAATGAACCCAGGTGAGCGTCACTCGAGATGTTCATTCACGGATTGCGTGCGGCTCGTCGATAACGGCAACTTACGGTAGTACAACGGGAGCTCAATGAAATAAACGGTAGGTCTGTAATAGCTGCAGATCGATCTCAAATTGATATCAATGGGGCTCAATAGCTCAGTAGGCGTCGCTCGCGAGTGCGCGCACATGTCGGGCGACATACCGAGCTAATGTCGGTTTAATGAGGTTGCGTCACAGTCCTCCACCGCTCTACAGCTCTACATATCGGCGTGCGGGACGCTGCGGTCCACCGTCTCATCCTCACCCGCGCAATTCATTTTCCAGAAAATTCGCGTTTAATCCGCGACTTTCGTTTTATCACCGCGATAACGATAGCCGACGAGGCGGCTAATTGTACGCTCGTGCGATTTCAAAACGGCCGGTTCGCTTTCGATCGTGGAGTTGCAGCCGTGTGAATGTTCTCACGTAGCGGACCTATTCTAGTTACGGCGACCGTGTCACAGACGCCCGATAAGGGCGACCGCTTCCGTCGGCGGCCGTGTCGCGCGGCGCCGCGCGTGTCGCGGGCGCGTGACGCGCGACACGCCCGCGTCGCGAATAGTCTCCGCGGCCCACGCAGCGTGAATTTTTTCGCTAATACGTCGAATACGGATCGTCACATGACGCTCTTACCTTCATGTCGTCGAGCAGATCGCAGGCGGAGATGAGGGACGCGGTGTCCGGGGCTTCCTTGATGACTCCCATGGCGGCGCGGGCGCGGGAACCGGGGCGGTCTATGCGCGCGAGCGAGAGTTCGCGAGTGGCGAGTGACGAGGAGTGACGGAGCGAGAGAGAGCGACGGCGAGACGTGTACTCGCTGTGAGCGAGCCGCGCGGACTGCCGCCGGCCGCGGCCGCCGCCGCCGCCAGTGAAAGGGTCCTGACGTCACGCAGATAACGCCGACTTGTTGCTACACCTCCCGTCCCGCTCCCACACACCGAGCAACCATCTCCCCGTCCCGCTCCCCCGCCGCATCGCTCCCAGTAGTTTCAACAAAAATATTCGTACCTCTAGAATGCGACCCGTTCGAGTCGTTTTGCTCTCGACGAGTTGTGCGATTTCAATAATTTGTACAAAAAGCATAATAAAGCGTGACCTTGATCAATTCGAAACTCGTACCTTTTATAAAGTGACTTTGTGATATTATTTTGAGCGATTTTATCTTCGTTAAATCGCGCCCGCCCCGTATCGCGATCCACTACGAGAGATAGTCGTTAACGAAAATAGTGGAAAAGTGAAATCGATTTCTTTTCACTAGCGGTCGACGTATCGTAGGGGCTCTACGAATGACGCGCGGCGCGTAGCGGGGTAGGGTCCCGCTACGTGCGTAGACCGCCCTCGCACCCGCCGCTACGATACCCCTTTGAATATAAATTGGTTCGTTAGAAACTTTACAAAAACACGGAACTTATTCCTGTTAAAAATTGTATTAATTTAATATTCAGTGTTCGAGATTCGGTTTATTTCTGAGTAAATACGGCGCTGATAAAATACATAGTGAGTTTTTATAAGCTTTTATTTAACTTGCTCTGTTATTATATATTCTAAATTCAGATTCGACGCATAAGCTTTTGTAAAAAAAATCAACAAATACTCGACTGATACAATGGAATGTCGCATAACCAAATAAGATATAAAATATCCAGTTAATATACGCAGTTGTCTGTTTTTATACGTATTTAAATCTTAAGAAACGAGCGCCTAAAGCTTCGTTAGGCATGGTTTCTGAGGCATAAAAAGTTTGTGAGAATTTGTTACAGCAAGTGAAAATAACGGTGTTTGTAGACGAGCGTCGCTACAGATAGTGTGGCCGTGACCGCACCGTGACGGCGCGGGCGCAGGCGGCGCGACCGCGCGATCGCACAAGGAATAAAACTGGAAAAACGTCTACACTCTAAATAGTCTAATAACGTTTAAAGTAATATTGAATAACGTAAAAAACATCATCATTGAGGTGTTTATTTTTCTCAAAAAAAAAACTTAACGGCTTTATTATTACTGCCCGTACACCGAAATGTATGAGCTAAAATGGTAAAAAGCTAAAGTGAGCTACTCGGGCAGATTCAGCAAAGAGTCCTGCCACTACCAAACTAAACTTGTTACGTAATAAAGATAACAGCAAACTCTTTCATAAAAGCCAGAAAAAAGAGAAAGAGGGCATATACTAAATAATAATCAAATTAGGGTTCCGTACTCAAAGGGTAAAAACGGGTTAATTTTCAAAAATGACATATCTATTGCCGCTATAAGAACAAATACTAAATATAAAATAAATATTTAAGGGAGCCCCCCCATACAACAAACTTGATTTTTATACCGTTTCTTGCTTATACTAATAACGGTGATATCTACCTATCACCGTTGGCTTTAACTATTCACAGAATATTTAGTTTCATGTTCTCTTGAAATATAATTATTTAAAATAATACAAAATGTATAATAAAGGGAGCTCCCATAAAATAAAAGTGGTTTTCGCGGTTTATTCGCTAATGGCACCCTTCGTGCGCGAGTGCAATTCGCACTTGGCCGGTTTTATTTTAAAATAATTTGCACATCACACAGACAAATCGTGTTTCTCAATTTGGAAAAAAGAAGCTAATGTTTGATACAGTTGTATCAAACATTAGCTTAGCTCAGGCAAGTAGTAGCTATGTAATTTCTGTCTCACCCTGAACGCCATTCGGCGAGAGTTCTATCATACTGCTTCAACCCGTCAGGCCTACTCTACATTTCCAGCCTACCTCACGTATACGCCGTACATTTGATAGTTTAACTCACGTTTAAACGAATACCTACTGCTTTATCTAGTCTAAAACACAGTCGTATGGTTTGAGTAACTTTTTAAATATGTGTTATGCCACAAATTGTATTCCGCGTGTTGTTTTCGAAGGATATTTGTACAGGTGATGTTGGCAACGCAACAAAACGACGATCATCGTACTTGTCACAATAATTTGATTTAGTTGTGAGTTATGTCTGTGTGTCGTGATATAGTTGTAGTGGTAGGACTCTTAGCGGAGTCCTCCTGGGGAAGTACCACTCCTTTGCCAGTTATTCTACCGCCAAACAGTAATGTGCAAACATTACTGTGTTCCGGTTTGATGGGCAATGTTTCCAGAGAAATTACAGGGCCTAGAGATATAACAACTTAGATCTCTGGGTGACGAGCGCAGTGCAGTGCTAGGTAATGATTTGGACTCGTCAATAGCTAAGTGTCTCTGTGTTGTTCCAATAGCTAAGTGTCTCTATGTTGTTATGTGGCAGGCATGTTGCTTACCATCAGGCACATATCCTGCTCGTCTCGTCACATATTATTTAAAATAAAAAAAGGTTGCAATGGAACAGTGGCTAGAAACTTCTTTCACTTATTGTATTTAAACTTTCCCGATTGGAACACCACGTGACCACGTCGCGTCGCGTCGGTTGGAGCGCTACCGAAACGTCGAGGTAATTAAACAATGATTTATATCAGGTCCCGTATAATATAAACATTGTCTTATTTCATTATTGTGAGTTTGTAGTTTCGTGTCTCATCTGCGCTTTTGAATATTTTTCCCAAGTGCAAATGTACAAGTTTGACATCACCATGGTCTTTAACGGTGAAGGAAAATATCGTGAGATAGACATATTCCAAGGATCTTTCAAAGTTGTGAATCTTCCGCCCAACGGCACTTGGGCAGCGTCGAGGATCCATGATCTTGACTCAAGCAAACCCACTAGTGGGAACACATAGTAATGTTATACTATTCAACAACAAGTAAATACAGATTATACATATATAACGCCTTCCTTGTTGCCCAAGTTAACGGCGAACTTGCTAGTGGTTAGTAATAGAATGGTCTTGCGCACAAACATGCCATACAAAATGTGGTTTTATATTATGTTACGTTCATACAATGCGATACGACATTGGAATTGTGGCTGTAGGAGTCAGGCTTCGATCGGGTATTGATGATGAGGCTGTCAAGCCTCAAAACCCGTCGAGATCTTTCAAATAGTTTGTCTCAATAAATACGGCAGCAAAACTAGAATAACAACAAAAATAATGTCTTTTTGTTGATACGCCATGTCTCACAACAGAAAATCTTAGCCGGGTGTGTTCTTTAGATAAACCGTACATACATTTTAAATGCGAAAGATTGGATATTTATGTTGCTCTACCACGTCGAAACCACTGAACGGATCAGGCTGAAATTTGGAACACTGGTATAATATAAGCTGGAATAGCACGATTGCTGCTTTTTATCCCAGGAAAACTACTAGAACGAGTAAAATCGCGGGACGCTACTAGTTACTTTAACATTTACATAATTACTGTAAAGCGCGCGACAGGGCGTTTAAATCGCGGCAATAAAAACGCTACCTCAAACAATAAAACAAAGAACGCAACTATTTTTCCGCGATCCTTAAAATTAAGTATTTTTAGCAATTCGACAATTTATGTAAATGATTTAAAAGTAAACACACGTGTAGTTACCTCACCTTCGCTACTTTGTAGCCGCGCTCCTGCTCGGAGCACTACAAGTGCCCTATTGTCTGCATCCGTATTGGAAACTCCACACATTAACGTTCTTTTGATTTCCTGGGTTTTACGCAAAAAAATAATACGTTTTTTTTAAATGCAGTCGATATAGTTTTGAAGCTGTGTATACAGCAATCAAAGCTTTAAGTTTAAATTATTTAATTTTGTTTAATAAAATTAGTGTAATTTCAAATTAGTTTTGATTAATAAATAATTAATTTTTATTTATTTATTGAGAAAGACTTTTATTTTACTCTTTAGACTTCTGATTTTATTTGTAATTGTATTATTTATAAGTACAGTAACATGAAATAAATAAATACATTGTAATTTAAACAGGTTGCTATGATGTATGATGATAATGAGTGATCGCCATTTAGCACTAGGATGGTGTTGTAGGTTAACAATGTCTATCTGAATATCTGTGTGTGAATCTGTAAGGCATTTACGGGTCTTGAACATAAATAAACATAAGCAATTAAAGTTATTCTGTTTATGTTCCCAGTGTTGGGACTCATTGCTTTCTCTCTGGACCTTAATTTACCATACTAGCCAAGCGCGAGTTGGTGGTAAACGTCCCTGAAAGATGTCTGTCTTGAAACACGTCGGTTATCCAGTGGTTCAGGACCAAACACGTACATTTGCATTTCGATAATAATGCGTTAATCAGAAGATCAGCGGGAATCGAAGCTACGCCCGCTTAATTGTGAAATCGGAGTTTTACCTACAAGGCCGCGGCTCTTTTAAACGAATAGACCGATTTGGATTCTGTTTTTTTGGTGTGCGATTTGGATGGTGAGTTATTTACTATGTACAATATTTTCGAAGGCTAAACTTTTTTAGTACTTTTTAGTAGGGGAAAATCTTCTGAGTTCGCATCAATCAATTGCAATCATTCTTAGCATTCATAGTAGCAGTATATCTGTAGCTATACAGGAGACGTATTGTGCCATTTTTGCGCTGGTTTATACTAAAATTCTAAGTTACGTTTTCATACCTATCATGGCGGTCCCTATGACCGCCATTCTTTTTGTCCATTGATCTTGCAACTGTTATGTTGGATTATTTTTAGCATGAAGGCATGCGATGTGCTTCATATAAAAACTAATTTGTTTGAAGGGTTAGTATTTGTTTTGTCCGTGTATCTTGCAACCGTGGTGTGGTACCGCGGCCCGCAGGACAGTAGCTGCAGCGGCGCCCAAGGCCGGGCGGGGGCGCGCGCGGGTCGCGGGTTCGCGGACCTTCACGCTCGGACCAATTAGATTTGGTCGGGCTTTGTCTCCGAAACTAGATTTCGTCGTCTGCCGCCTCCCAGTTACTTCATTGTTTGGTTGGCTTCAGTTTGTCGACAGAAAATGAGCCAGTTTATCTACCATAATTAAGTTCCCCTTGTCGGATGTCGATTTAGAAGGACTGGTTCGAAATTCTGGTAATTCGAATTGTTGACTTTGTTTTTGCGTATTATATAAGGTTCGGTTTAATCGGTTTGTTCGGGTAGTCTATTAAATCGTTATCGGTCTGTTCGATTTATTTTTAGGTCGTATCTTCTAAAGAATAGGTTAAAAGTCATAAATTATGATGTTAGCTTATGGCAATGTCCAAATAATTTATTTTCACAGAATATATAGGCAGCAAGAGTTTTCCTTAGATTTTTTATTAGATATTTTATTTGATAGATTAAATTATATGGGGCTGAATCACAACCGAAGTTTTTTGTTACTTTTCGACGTTAAAATGCCTGTATTCATTTCGATAAATGTACCTAATAGAAATTTATTGTGTCTATTATTATCTAAAAAGATTTTCCAAATGGTCATGCGTCGCGTCAACCAAGCGTCCGGAAAACGGATTCGAGAATTGAAAATGAGTAGAACTCTGGATTTATGAACATGTCAATAAATATACAGTTTATTTTTGAGCAAAAATAACCTGCTATTAATATTTATTCTCCACAGACGCACGCGCACGTTCTAAAAAGCGTAACACACAATTCTTAAGTGTTTGGCAACGCGCTAAAATATTGTGCAAATATTATTTGTAACATCCATACTTGAGCACATAAAGCAACTAACTGGTTTACCTAAGGTCTAATTTCCTTTACAGAAAATTAAAATACCTTGACGGTTTTCGATCGATATTGGTGATTTTTATTCACGGGATTTTTTTCGTTAATGCTGAAGAGAATAATATTAGCAAATAGTGACGCAGACAAAATGGTTTGGCATTTGTTATCTGTAAATGAGGTACCTGATTTGTTTTCAGTTCTTACAGGGGGCTTAGACAATAATATAAATATGCTAATATCATAAAGCTGAACATTTTTTTTTTATTTGAACGCGCTAAACTTAACTACCTACTGCACGCACGGATTTCATAAATTATTTCACCGTTGGATAAGACGTACGTGATCCTTCAGTGCTTTATATAATTGCTATATATTATGCACAACGGGTGAAGCCGGGACGGACCGCTAGTTATAAATATAGATCAAAATGTTGTTAGTTTAATAGAATACATACATTATTTTTAAAGTAAATCTTTGATAACATAATCTACATCCAGTCTAGGTAATTTTATATGAAAAAGGTACGTGATTGGTGGAATGGGGTTCGGTCAATTTGAAATGAATGATATTATTTTAATAAATAAACATAATAAATACTCCCACCTTAGCGCACATTATATATTCTTTGCGCTGGCAGTGGAGACTATGGGCCCGTGGTCGTCCGATACCAAAAATTTTATTAAAGATCTTTCGAAACGTTTGGTCCTCGCTTCAGGGGATCCCAGAGCTGGCGCCTACTTTGCCCAAAGGCTCAGTTTAGCTATACAAAGAGGGAACGCTGCCAGCATTCTAGGTACCCTGCCGCGCTGTAGTGATCTCGACGGCGTGTTCAATTTGTAAATTTGTTTATTTTTATTTTTATAGTATGGTATAATAATTTTATTTAGATTTTTATATATTTTTGAAGAGTGTATAAGAAATGAATACAAAATATTTTAAAGAATTTCTAGTTTCGATTCAATTAATTGATGGCACGGCGTGTCGACGGACGCCGCCCGGTTAAGAAGATATATTACACTGCATATTTACGCTGTCGGGTTTTTTGGGTTAATAACATAATTTATAGTTTGTCAATGTTAAAGCGAATTCCAAAACAGTACATTGAAGTCGAATGTGTAATTTTGTGTTGGTTAGTTTTTCTACACGAAAGGCAAAGAAGTGTGGAAATATGGTATTCTACTAACATCCTGCGGTTTCACTTGCTTAGTTCTAGACCCCGTAATTTCTCCGGATTAAAAAGTACCCTATGTCTTATTCCAGACTATCTACTATCTATCTAGACACCAAATTTCATCCAGATCCCTTCAGTAGGTTTTATTTGAACGAGTTACAAACATTTTAACTTTCGCATTTATGTTACTAAGATATTTGCGATAGTGGCGCTTTCAAAATTTCCTACGCTCTTTGCCGAGCCACACTTGTTTATTTATTATTGCAGGTTCTCAAAGTTCTCGTGTATCGCCAAATCCAATGTAACAGCTGCTTGTCACGAGCTCGCGAGCAACTGACGAACATATCGCCTTCACTTGACTTTGACCCACTTCCGAGCACTTTCGGTTTTGAACGCCTTGTTTACGTCTCAATTGAGGAAGTTCAAAGCAATAAGACACGATTTGATGCAATTTATCATGATTTATTTGATGAAATATATAATTAAAGGTTTTAATTTTAGAGGTATGCAAGGTTTGCACCTGTGCGACTGCTGGCTAGACATCGGAGTTTTTTGGAGTGTGAGTAGGCAGCGGAGTTGCCTGGATTTCCCTGGACTTGCCCTAGTTGAGGAAGTGGTTGGGTTACGTCCGGGTGGGTTTTCCAATAGTTCCTGGGTAAAAAATGTGGTCAAATTTAGACTTAAAATAATTATGTCTTGTATCAACAGCGGCATGCAGATTTTGAACGAACGCCCGGGAATCAAGAAATCTAAAGACCTGTGTCCGGTATCGGTTCGTTCATTAGAGTGACAGAAGTAATGAAGTCGTGCAAATCTAAGGAACGCTACAGTTTCAATGTTTTGTTAGCAGAGGAACGATGCAGACATTAGATTCGTTTTTTTAACTTATATTGTGTACCATGTGATATACCAACAACCAACCAGGCTCTCTGTGAAGGTCATTTTGGTAGATCTTGTCGATATCGCCATGTATAATGTATATATATGTACACAAGATTTGTCAACACAGCAGGCATCTCGAAGAATTACCAGAATCACTTTTCATTTTCTGTGTGTGAAATAAATTTCGTTTCATTTCATTAATACCACAGAGGCTGAAAGTTCAGTCATTTGTCAGTCCAATAATAAAATAATCGTGACAATATCCTTAGTAATTTGACCATACAGTGTTATTATTCACCACATTCAAATGTGTACTTAGCGCAAAGAGCAAAGTGCCGTGATACGAAATTCCAAGTTAGCCATACAAAAAACAATTAAAGTGAGCAAGTAAAGGCCGCGGCCCGCCCACCTCCTCGTATCGTAACTGCGTGTTTAGACCGACGGCGATCGGCCGGGAACCGCGCGTCGGACGGAACAGCCCACGTGGTCAGGCGCGTACTTACTGTTTATACTTCACATAGTTTTTGTTCTACTCCAATTAGATCCGATACAGGCGAACAGAAAAGAGCTACAGAACTTTATTTCGTGAGATTGATACAGTGACATAGACCGTACCTATGTAAGTATTACATTTATATTTGTAAACTTGCCGTGACTTGGTACGTGTTGGGCGTCATGTAAATCTCAGTCCTACTCATGTCCTGCAGGAGTTCCACTAAGGGTGTACTGATATTTACAATGATAAACTCAATACTAAAAGTTTGGAATCACAATGTTTGTAGTCGTACTGCTCTCATACTAGAGCGATTATAATGTCTGGTAGGTATGAAAATAGGTCGAAAAGCATTTTTCACTCTTCTATTTAGATCGCGTTTTTAGTATTTCCAATGACCAAATATCTAATTAACTTAACCGTGGCATTGAAGCGATGTCGTTTACATGAAGTGTCGCGCTACTTTGACAGTTCATTCGGCATTTGATTATACAGCGACGAAACGTTCGCGAAGTCAGCTTGTAAGCTATATATTATATAACTGATCTCCACACTGCTGAAATTGTCACTCATTACCACAGATTTTAAAATAATCGATTAATGCGATCAAGTGGGTGGCGTTGCTGGATTATCTAATTTCATTTACCCTGAAAAATCTTTTTGGGATGTTTTATTACGCATAAAGTGCGTAAACCAAGCACCCTTCAAATGCCAACCCACGTCTTTGGTTCGGGTGTTGTGTATCAGCGATTCAACCATTCGTAGTACTCAAAATATATTTATAGATGACACTAAAAGGGCAAAGCTGTCGCTTTAATTTCAAATACAATAAAAATATATGGTTTTAGTGAACATATTACACACGGATATAATTATAAATACGCAACACCGCCGCTGCTCAACGTTAGCTCTATGTGCTGTACTTTTTCTGAAAAAAATGCCATTCAAACCGGAACACAGTTTTATTTGCGCACTACTGCTTTGCAAGTTTCAAAGGTGTGGTAGTTCCCCAAGCGGACTCTACAAAGAGCCCTACCACTATTAAGAACCCAAAGGCTTATAACACTTTGCTAAATTTAGTCGCTTCTGAATTCAGTGAAGTGTCAAGTGAATAGCATTCAATAAGAAAGCATACTACATTTAGAAGCGAGGATTACATCTAACTTGCTTCTGAATTCAGTCGACGAATTTACCCCAGCATTAAGTAAGCAAGTAAGTATTGTAAGCTTTTAAACTAGTTACACTTTAAATAGGTACAAGTAAGTAGTGTAGCACTTGTGTGTCCGGGCGTCCGCGCCGCGCCGGCCCTGCAAGGCCGGTCCGCATCCGCGAGCGAATGCCCCGTCTATTCCGCTCCATAGCACTAGCTTTTAGTTAGTCGCTATGTAACACAAACTAGCACCGCCTCGCGGTTTCACCCGCTTATAATTCCCGTACCCGGTATTTCTTCGCGATGGAAGCTGACCTATGTATGCGTTATACTACAATCTATCTGTGTTCTAAATTTCAACCCAATCCGTTCAGCGGTTAAGACGTGATTGAGCAACAAAGAGCAATCGAAAAATCTAAACTTTGACATTTATAATATTAGTAGGTAGAAGGATATACAGTAGATTATTTTTCAAGTGTAACTGAGCATGTTGGGTTTTGGTACAATAGCTGCTTCACGGAGCTCTAAATCTTCTAAAAGGATTGTTGATATTCGACGTGTGAAATATCATACGCATCATCTTGAAAACGCTAATTAATGCGATAAATGATCATAATTTGATATTAAAATTTAACTTAATCTGAGAAATTATCATCTTATGTATGCACTATGCATGCTATCAGCGCCAGTTCTACATACCTATCTCAGTGCAATCTCTATTGTATTAGTATACCGGACGCCGCAAAATACAAGCGCAGGCTAATTCGTTTCACAAACAAACAAATACGAAGATAAAAATGCTTAGAAGTTTCGAATGACGTCTCGTCATTGTATAATTTTTACAAAAACGTGACGTCACAACCGGGAGTTATGTTATGTTATGTCTCCGGAAGTTATGATCTATATGATCTATATATCTTTGTCAATGTTTTCAGAAACAAAACATACATAATATATTTGTCCCATATTTTTGCATACTTTACCTGACAGACAAATTAGAACGATACATTTTTGACCCAGTAATTATCTCAATTGTATTAAAAATGTGAGTGTTAGTTTGTTGCCGAGCTATCAGCTGTTACTATGTCTGTTACTGGGCCGAGCGACCGCAACCGCGGCCAGCTACTATCGCCAGTAGAGCCGCCAGCCGCCAGCCGCCAGTGCGCTCGTCGCTCGGCCAATATGTTGTAACGAAAGCAATGACCTTTGATAACAGCACAAAGCGTTAAATGTCATTCGTTATTGTTATGTGTATTGTTTAAAAAACATGCCAACTTTGTAGTAAGAAGTATAGGTACTAATGTTTCACCTTTAGTCTTAATTTTACAGGTTATTAACACAATCCAAAATGTTTATATAAATATTGTGTAACGATGTGTTTGTGTTCGAGCTCCTCCAGAACGCTTCGATCAAAGTTTATGAAATTACTAGCAATGCCCCGCGGTTGTACTCTGCACGTTCGCGTTCTCGTCATTTTTCCGTGGCGAAAACTATGTGGGCTCTATGTTATATTTAAAACATATATCTAACTGTGTTATACATTTCTAACCGTGTCGTACCTGTTAATATCCCAGGATAAAAAGATCTTATTTGGAAATCATATTCTGTGTTTTAGTTCCAAATTTCAACCCGATCCGGTCAAACGTTCCGACGTGATTGAGTAACAAACATTTAATCTTTCACATTCATAATATTAGTAAGATATGGTTTATTTGTGTTTGGCAGGTATGTGAGTAGGTCTTAAAGTGATTTTTTATCTTCCATATGGCTTTGTTGAGTCTACTATACCTACCTAAGGAACTCTACATTTTTGGGATTAAAAGTCTGGATAATACTATCCTCTCCAGCTGCCCAAACTATAAACAAATATGTATCCAAATTTCAGACCGTGATCCGTTCTGTTCTTAAACGTAATCGAGCAACAAACATCCAATCATCTCTTTCACAGATATTTGAAAATTAATCGAGAAAGTTGATGAATTTATTGAAAACAGAATGCTTGGATATCAGATAAATTATAGTATAAATATAAACCGTTTTTACCCTGATAAATCCACTGATATTTATCAAGATAAAATCCGTTGTGGCAAATTGTAAAAAACCCACAAAATTACAGAATGGTGAAATAATGAATTAGTTGTTGTTCATATTACATACAGTTTCGTCTGTTATATAAACCCTTAAAACACTCCATAGATTAGCAGCAGCCATGGCTTTGATAACCCCATATGTACGTAGACTCTATAAAAAGATAACATCATGTGAATAATATTATGTTTATTTGATGACCTCTGTATATTGACGAAAATCATGAAAACTATAGTTAAACTATGTTCTAGTTTATCTTGCAGTGCCGCTGCCATCAATATGTAGGACACGCTTCCCACTAGTAGCGGACGTCCTAACTATTTGATATCGATGAAAGTTAAACAACTAGCTACCTAATTGTTGGCACTGAAATCAGAGATATTATACGCAAAAACTGAAACATATGTAATATGTATGTATGTATATTATTTAACGCAGAGAAGAAAAAGACTAGCAGAAAAAGAGAAGTGAGTTTCCAAAAAGAAAAGAAATTAAACTCGATAAAAAACTTTTTATTATGTGGAAGCCTTATCCTATTATTAATGGGGTTCCGATTTCCATATTACAAATGATTCCGTTGTCGAGAGAATGCGCCAAGAAGCCCACATTCCTCTCAGCTGGAGAGATGTAACAAAGTAGACCATGACTTTGGTTCGTGGTGATAAGGCGGTATTAGATAACAGATACGGCAGTAGTAGGTACGAGTACGTACCGCGATAACACCACTCGTGGATAGCGTTCTGTTTCGTAAACAAACAAACTGCTCAGCGCAGCTAACCGGTTCAAGGCTGCTTGCGAGCGCCGCTGCCGCCTATTGCCATTGTTTAATACACTGATTATGGCATTGCTATTTTTTTCATTTTGTTCAAAATTACAGCTAACAGAGTATCTTTAAGCATACATCTGCCTTGACAAATCATCATCAACGTCTTTGATGAATACGGCTGAAACCTAAGTCGGACAAGACCGTCTATCACATGCATTTAGCAGCCCAATCCTATGTTCCCACTGCTGGGATTCGGGATATTCTCACATAAAAACAGAGTCAAGACAATAATCCACAACGTCAGCAAACTGTGGGTTGGTGGATGACACAAGTTATCGATATACATATGTCTTTCTAGAATATACTCACCATGTTTTTATTCATCGTTAAGTAAACCAGTTGTTAAAAAGTAGTTAAAGCCCACTTGGAAACAGGTACATGTGGAGGAATTTGATGCTACGACCTCACAATTATAAAATTGTGAGTCCTAGTTACTAAGCCACCACGGCTCACCGATGTAAGTGAGTATCACCAATGTATGATGATCAATTAACATTTCTTTGATTTTAATAGTACCTATATCTACGAGTTAAGAAACGTAGAAAATCGTTTTTATTTCAGGATGTTTATTATTTGAGAGCTCTCAATAAACCCATGAGATAAATAGTTAGTTTTAAAATGCATTTTAGTGCTAAATCATAATGTCTCTTTGTAGATTTCATGCTGTCACACAATCTGTTGAAAGAGACTAGCGAGGATATTATTACTGATACAACGTGTTCTGCTGACAAAGGAAAGATTTGGAAGGTCAGACCAAGGCCACCTGCCTGCTCCACTTGCACTTGATTCGGCCACATTTTTCTTATAATAATACTAAATATGGATAATTCTTCATGGTAAACGATTTCTTGACTTTTACATAAATATCTCGGTACTTCAAACTTCGAAGCCAGTTCAGTGTTCGGGTTGTTTTATCGACTACACTTCGGAGATTGTGTATATTAATAGTATCTGACTGCTCCTAGCTTGAATAATACATCGTTTCATTCTTGATTTAGGAAAGTGGAGGAACATTTTCCTTCTTCCTACTTTTCTTTTTTTTCCTTAGAAACTTATAAACTGTGGAATACGCTGCATAACTCAGTCAAATGTATGAACAACCGGCGCTTCTGCCAATAAAAATATACAAATAAATAAACATTGGGTATTCATACAATCTGACCCCAAACTAAGCAAATGGTGGTTGGAAGAGTAAAGCGATGGATGGTGGTCCATGTGACGCAGTGTCACTAGGTAAAATAAAAATGTAATACAGATAGTTAATTGGCAACCTATAACTATTATTGTTATTTTTTATCTACGCTAATAGGTACCTACTACTCCTGCTAATAATACATAATATCAAAGTTTGGAAAACGGTAACTACACGGGTAAAACCACGGTGCGCTGCTAGTTATATATATGAACAAGATAGATTTGTATTTATGTATGTTTGTAAAGAATACATTCAAAAACTACTCGAACGACATCAAAAATTGTTTCGCCAAACAAAAATTATATTATTCCTTGTAGCTAGCTACATTAGCTACATAGATTAATGTACAACCCGAACGAAATTGCAGTGGGTTGCTAATAAATAATATTCGGGAGTGCTCGGCTGTGGTGGATCGGTATTACACCAGGGTGATCCATTGCATCACGACACATGCGCCCACGCAGGGCTCGGTTCGTCGCCCTCATTAGTGATCATCTGAGTCGAGACTCGAGACCCTGCATCCCCACGTGTCGCAATCGTCATATTGTATTCATCATATCTATAATTAATTAGTGATAAATAACATCGGTTGTGTTTAATTGCAAATGTAGGTTTACGTTGATAACTTCCTCATTAAATACATACTCGCGCCCTAGTGTAACTAGGAAATTTAAAAACCAGCTATTTGAAACCAAAACTAGCTATTCTCTGCGAAGAATTAAAAAAAAATGCCTTTTGCCTAAGCCCCTACATACTTTTCTGGACGACACATATTGAAGAACAGCTGATTTTTGCCCTAATTTTTAAATACAAGTCATTCGACATTCAACAATTCCTAGAATGTGACTATTTCAACTTAGTACAGGTCGACTTAGGTCCTAATAAGTCGAACAAGCCATGTTTATTTTTTCTTCATCTGTTTTCTTTCAATACAAATAAGTAACATAGTTTACAAATAAAAAGGTAGAATAGCACGAGTAAGGCATGTGACCACTTTTTTACTTGCTAAGTTTACTAAGCCGACCTGCACTAAGTTAAAAAGGTCACATCTTTTTATTTCACCAGTACTTCACAGACGAAATATATATTGCAAAAATACAGTTTAAATTTCGGCGTTCCATAAAACTTTAAAGTTCTTTTGAACAAGGGTATGCGAACAATATTCCACATAAGATCGAATCTGTGCTTATTATAGTGAACAACTGTTCAGATGTGAAGTACCTTCGCACCTTCGAGAGGAACGGCCAGTTTTTAAGCAACTTACCTATTTCGGACTCAAAGTTGAGCGTAGATGATAAAGCCTAAGTGACTGAGATCTCGAGATGTTCAGTACAAGGGTACAGGCGGTCCGTCGCAAGTAAGAGTCAGTTGGAGAAGACTCCTTTTTACTAAGAACAGACATGCCCTGTGTCTGTTCTTCTTTAACCTTTACCTAGAAGATACCGAAGCCTTGTTGGGATCGCCTCTAACAGGAACTGCTTTAAGGACCATGTCCAATGTCTTTTAAATCGATCGGCTGATGAGCTCCGACTTTTATGTGCGAGTTAGACGTTAGACACGTGTGAGGTTCCCACAGGGATCCTCGCTACATTTCCATCAAAACATGGCCGCGTACTCCTCGTGCTGATATGACAAAGATCTAGTTAACCCCGTCGTAATCAACATGCGTCTTTGACATACACGCGACGAGCTGACGATAAACAACTACAAAGTAGCTCGGGTTTACTGGGTAATGAGATCATTTCGTTGTTAGGGTTAGGACAACGTTTCCGCCTTTTCTAAATAAACATATTCCCTCACGAGAGAAATTCAAAATCGAAGTATAATTCTTCGTTTTTCTAAAACAAGTGATGGGATGAGTTAGCCCTTAACAGCACAGTTCTGGAGAACTATTTGAAGTAAAGAATTCCAAACTCAGTCTCACACCGCGATCATCAAACTCGATTTAAAATGCCTTGCCTAAAAGTTAACTTTAACGTTAACTTCTCTGAAAACATTGCTTTTCAAATCAGAACAAAATAATGTTTGTACATTACCTCGGCAGTCGAGTAACTGACAAAGATGGGGCACTTCCTCAGCCGGACACATCCGAATAACTAATAGCTACTCTTTAACCTGCCAACATTTAACATTTGCTTCATCCTACGGGTGAGAGAGCCCAGCTTCATATTTACAATATAATTTTTGACAATGGTAAACACAAAATATATAATGCAAAGCACTTAATTATTGGGTGAACGAATAAACCTACTACATTATTTTAAATCGAGGGCTTATCGATCTGTTGTTAATTGATCGACTTACTTTATTATTGACTTAATAAATTGTTTCATTAATGTCCACACATGGTCTAACCTTCACAAACGTTGTTTACAATTACTAATTAGTTACATAATAAAATTCCAATTCAGACATTTACTCAAATCAAGGGTAAATTACTTACTAAAAATTGTGTCAATAAATTCTAACCTTGGTTTAGCAGTAGACACTTGAAAGTTTATAAATTGCCGTTGGATTGTAGACTTTAAATTTGGAGTAATAAAGTCGTGTTTACTGGTAGTTACAGTTAATCCTTGAGTTTGGTGCCCAGTTACTGAATGAAAGTTGATACTAAAAGAACTGCTTTCGCATGACAAAAGGGACAAAGGGAACTTGATATGCGGAATATTTGGTATGATTTTGGGGAGCGGCGGCGGACAGGTCCTGTGCGAGCTGCGCAGGCGCAGGCGGCGAGGACTGACAGATCATCCTACAATTTATACTTTTGAGTTGCTATGGAGAATTCAGAATTCGGTGGATATTTTTCACACAACACCATCTAGACTGAAACTAAGCATAGCTATGGAAGTCAGATAGCTGATTTAGTACTTAATATACATTATATGTAATCCTACTAATATTATAACTGCAAAAGTTTGGTTGTTTTGATGTTCTTGAGCAACGAACATCAAAACATCCACGTCGGAACGCTTGAACGGAACGGGTTGAAATTTTGAACACAGACAGATAAAAACATATTATACAGTCTGAATACATAATTTAATACATAATCATCCCGGGAAAATAATAGGACCGGAGACTACGCGGTTGAAACCAAGGGGCGCTGCTAGTTATAAATACATACTTAATATTATACATTCGACTTCGCAGGAAGAGTTACTGCCAACTATATACAACTATAACTATATAAGCAATAAGCCAGTTAATTATGACGAGGAAATCATCCCGTGGTGAGTACGCGTCACAGATGTTGTATAAAAGCAGTTGTGGCTTAGTGGCTAGCACGACCGATTTCACATCGTTAGGTCGTAGGTTCAAATCCCGTTTGCACCTCTGTATATTTTTCGAGTACGGGTTTGTCACCACTACTGGTTTTAACCTTAAAGGGAAACACCGTAAGCAAATCGGTATGCTAAAAGAAGAAACCCTTTCCGAGGCTATTTGTCATTCACCAACCCTCATTTTGGCAGGGTGGTGGATTACAACCTTGCTTCTCTCTTTGTGAAAGAAGGCTCCGAATCCCAGCAGTAGGAGTACAAGTTGCTTATGCTTAATGTTACCAAACCTTACAATAATACATACTTGGACTTCAACTTTGTTTTAATGTCCAATCAGCATTTAGGAGAAAATAGTATAATTTGGAGTTGCAATTCTGATTGCCCTGTTTCTTGTAAAGCAACCGAAGATCACAGTCAGGAATAGAGATGGAAAGATAGTGTAAGAAGGTAGTGTGTTGGTAGGCGATAAGGTTGCCAATGGCTACTTATTTTATTTTTGAAGTGAAAACTTCTTTTGACGCGCCTAGACAGATTTTTAGTGGGCCGTGAATTGAATTTTAGCGTCACGCTCGGAGGGTCTACCACCTAACTAAAATTGTCTTAGCTTTGATATCGCTCTCTCTTTTCTTGTCACTGTAAATGATAGAGACAGTCATAGCAAAGTCGCAAGTATAATAACAAAATATAATTTAAAAACTCAAAAACCCGACTGCGTAAAAAGTGAACCAAACTACGTTCTCGCAAACTAAAAAAAACTGAAAAGAATAAAACAAGCATTTAGATTTCTGGTGGTCTAGAATTCTATAATATGTTATTGTATTAATACTATTGAAATATATACAATATTTTCTAAAAAAGAACATTACAACTGAAGAGTCGGGATCCATTATTATTCGACATACAATGTAATTATTGTTCAACGGATCCCGACTGTTCAGTTGTAATGTTCTTTTATTAGAAAATATTGTATATATTTCAATAGTATTAATACAATAACATATTATAGAATTCTAGACCACCAGAAATCTAAATGCTTGTTTTATTCTTTTCAGTTTTTTTTAGTATGCGAGAACGTAGTTTGGTTCACTTTTTACGCAGTCGGGTTTTTGAGTTTTTAAATTATATTTTGTTATTTTATACTTTTTAGTTATGAACGATGTTGTGAATGTTAATATGCTCAACATAATAATATGCATCTTTTGGTTGTTGACCAAATGTTTTCGTTTCTACTGATATATAATATGTAGGATTTTCTACTGCATGTAATTCACATTTATAGTTTTGTGTTAGTATATGGTTCTTTTTTTCTGAGTCACTTAGAGGGTACCTCGCCTGACAATTCACGCCACTCTCGGGTGACTCGTCCCGCGGAGCAGTATTTAACCGATTTCGCGCCGAGGGCGCACGTCACTTCTTTTCGCGCATTCTTAAAAGTAACTTATACTCCAGCTGTTTATAAAGTTCGCCTCGCACCAGTTAAAGTTACCGATTCGTACCGCACCGCACCACAAGATTATTTCGCAACACACAATTCAAAGGCAGCTGCTGAAGGAAATATAATTGAGGAAGAAGAACTGCCGCTCAATCGCCCGGAGGACGCTGGATTCTTAAGGTAGGACCTTTCTTTTGTGTTTCTGGAGAAAAGGCCAAACCCCAGGGTCTTCCACCCTCTTATTGTTTTTGTTCCTATAATTTAAATTCCACCCGCTCCGCCGTCACGAAATCTCATAGATATCCAAGAGTACCAGCGCACCGCTGGTGACGAGAATTGTTATAATAAATAATTAATTTTCTTCGCCATTTAATGGTCCTTCGTCACTCGGATGCCTTGTTTATCCTGAGATTTCGTGGCTATTTACCCCATTCCTATTAATTTATTTATCTACCGCCTATTTTGTGTGTCTCTCGTTTGAAGTCAAGTTCGTTTTGTAGTGGTAGGGCTCTTGCCAAGCCCGCCTGGGGAAGTACCACAGCTTTGCCTATTATTCTGCCGTCAAGCAGTTACCTACTGTGTTACGGTTTGAAGGGCAAAGTTTCCAGATATACGACTGGGCTAAGAGATATAACACCTAAAATCTCAAAGTGACGAGCAGTGCAGTGTCAAACAGTGATTTAGACTCTTCATGTTCAATCAACTTCGTGACGTTTGACTTTTATGAACAGATTTGTCGTTACCCGTCTCGTCACTCTAAATAAATAATATTTGCTTATTTAAATTATTTAACATTCAAAAGTCAAACATTGCCTTTGGTTACCGCATCGCCTAATAAACTCGAATTTCGCATTTACACCGCAATTTTTATAAACCGTTTTCAATTCTGTTAATGACTACCTACATAAATCACTTATAATTACCAACGCATTATATTATCTCGTTCGCCGTTGGAAATTATTTATTTACCTACCTCGCATTTTTGTTATTTTGTACGATCACTTTAACATTTGAGTTTGGATCATACCTATTGTCTGGATTTGATCACGATGACGTCGTCTAATGATCAAAAATTAAAATTATTGGAATGTCAAAGACAAGTATATTTCGAGCGTCTTCAACAAATATACGATAAATCGCGTGCTAATTTGAATGACCCAGAATTATTGGAAGAATTTCTGTGCTCGGTTGAGACTTTACAAGAAATCAGGTGTAACTTTCACATTTGCGTGAAAGATATCGAATCTTTATTATTGAAAATTGATAAGGATTCAGTTCCAGATTTCAATCAATGGCTCGCATTTGAAGATCTTTATTGTCGTGTTAAACGTAAACATTCTCAGTTTATTACAACCACAGCGCCCACACCAACGGTTAAACCAGATAAAACATTTCAAAATATTAAGCTAGCTCGTATAGAAATACCGGAATTTGACGGAAATGCAAACGACTGGCCTTTATTTTATGCTACTTTCCAAAGGGCTGTACATTTAAATTCATCGCTTTCCGTAACGGAAAAAATATTTTATCTCACTAGTAAATTGAAAGGTCGAGCGAAACAAGTATACATTGGATTCGTACCCTGTGAAGAAAACTATGAAACAATATATAACGCGCTCGTTTCTAAATACGAAGATAAGAGAAATCTCGCTAGTACTTATTTAAACCAAATTTTCTCATTGAAGCCCATTGTTTCCCCCACCGCTAATAACTTAGAATATTTAATCGACCAATTTTCAAATTCGCATCTCGCATTAATTAACTTAAACATACCCGACTTGTACGATTTTGTCATGTCATACCTTTTATTACAACGGCTGGACAGAGATTCGGCACGTTTATTCGAAATGGATAACCGCGATTCGGAAATACCTGCGTTTGATAAAATTACTAAATTTGTTCGCGACCGTATTAAGGTTTTGAATAGGACGAGTGAAAACTCAAGTACTTGTGTGAGAGCCAAGCTGTCAGAAAACTACATTCCGAAAAATAATTCACGCGCATTCTTAGTAAGCGATAACATTTGTACATTATGCAATGACAAACACGACCACTTGTATTCCTGTAAAAAGTACAGGACTTTAACCGCTCGAGAACGTTACGAACATGTAAAACAATTACGCGCTTGCATTAACTGTTTGAGTTCGCAACATAATTCAAACGCATGCCGGTCTAAGGGAACTTGTGCAAATTGTAAAAAAAAGCACCACACTTCACTCTGTTTTCAAGCTGATAACAGTAGAACCGGTCCGTCGAGTGATAACAGTCGTAGTCCAGTAGTGGCTGCTCAGAATAATAACGCTACTTCAAATTTATTTTTGAATGAACCGACGAATAATGACGCTTCATTTTGTAGTATGAACGCAAATTCAAAATCTTTGCGAAAAACTCAAAATGTTTTGTTGGGTACCGTTCTTGCTGATGTTCGCAAAAGAGACGGTTCCGTGATTCAAGTTCGTGTCCTCGTGGACAATGGATCGCAAAATCATTTTATTTCCCGCTTCGCTTGCAGGAAATTAGGTATTAACATCTTTCACGATGATACTGACCGTTTCGTAAACGGAATTGGTGGCAGCTACCAGTCTATATTAGGCTATACAGACGTAACGTTGGTATCTAAATATGACAGAAACTTTAACTTGCGGATTAAACCTCTCGTTCTTAAAACCATTTCAAGTTGTTTGCCCAGCTGTGAATTTGACATCTCACCGCTGTCTTATATAGGTAAACTCCAGCTGGCAGACCCGCATTTTAATAAACCCGCCGAGATCGATATTTTATTGGGGGCTGAAGCCTTTTTACAGATATTACGACCCGGAAAATTGCTGGGTCCACCAGGGCGTCCCGATCTTTTGGAAACTGCTTTTGGATACGTAATATTAGGATCAATAGCTACGTTACAGGCTCATAATGGATCAGACAATAATGAAAACAATCACTCATTTTTCTCGTCGAGTGAGGGTAATTCAATTGAAAGTTTAGTTTCCAAGTTCTGGGATCTCGAATCGGTACCCACTAAAACTTATTTGTCTGAAAGGGATCAAGAATGTGAAAACTTCTACGCGTCAAACACGCATCGCAATAAAGTTACTGGACAGTATGTTACGGCTTTACCATTTATAAAATCAACCGTGACGTTGGGTGATTCATTAACCGTAGCCTCTCGCTGTTTTTCATCCCTTGAACGAAAATTCCAAACAAATACCGCCTTAAAAATGGAATATGACACTGTTTTGAAAAATTATATTAGTGAGGGTATATTATCACCTGCACCACCGCTAAATAATAAAAATTATTACGTTATTCCGCACCATGGCGTCTGCCGGGAGGGCAAAGCGCTACGTATTGTATTGAACGCGAGCGCAAAATGTGTTGACACGAACGCTTCACTCAATGACTGTCTACATTCCGGCCCTAATTTACAAGCTAATCTAACCGCGATTATTTTAAAATTTAGATTGTTTCCAATCGCACTGACCGCTGACATCAGACAAATGTTTTTAGCAATAGGAATCCGCGAGGAAGACCGTCGTTTTTTGAATATTCTATATAAATTTGACGGCGATTCTACCACCAAACTATATCACTTTAATCGGGTTTGCTTTGGCTTGCGATGCTCGCCGTACCTCGCTATGAAAACAGTCAAACAACTCGCTCAAGATGAAACTGATCTTCCAAACGCATCGGAAACCGCTGTTAATAATTTATACATGGACGACTTGGGAGCTTCGGTAGCTACCGCTGAGGAAGGTGCTCAGCTGGCACAAGATTTGATCGAGTTATTTAAGCGTGGTGGGTTTGACTTGGTTAAATTTGTGAGCAACTCACCTAAAGTGTTAAAAGCGATTCCACTGGAAAATCGTTTATCTTCGAAAATCGAATTCGACAAAGAGGATAATATGAAGCTTTTAGGCCTAATTTGGTCTCCAGTCGAAGACGAGTTTTCTATTGCCGTAAAATTTAACCCGCAGTCAAAATGCACAAAACGCCTTATGCTTTCGACGGTCGCGAAATTATGGGACATTAACGGGTTTTGCGGTCCTGTTATATTACACGCAAAGTTATTAATAAAAGCTGTTTGGACGGCACGCGTCGACTGGGATTCTACCCCACCGCTGGACATTTGTTTAGCGTGGAAACGCTTCTTAACGGAGCTCCCTACGTTACATAATTTTAAAATACCCCGTTTTGTAGGTATTAGGCCTAACTCTCGCGTCATACTCTTAGGGTTCGCGGATGCTTCAGAAAAGGCGATGGGTGCCTCCGTGTACCTTGCCACTCAACATACCTCGGGTAATAACCAGGTCCATTTGATAGGCTCAAAGAGCAAGGTCGCCCCGCTCAAAATTGTCTCTTTAGCTCGTTTAGAGCTGTGCGCGTTATTATTATTATCCAAATTGCTTCGATTTATGATAGAAACTATTTCTTGCCGCTGTCAAATAGATGAAATTTTCGCGTTTACTGATTCGACAGTAGCCCTTCATTGGGTTCATTCGTCTCCGCATCGATTCGACACTTTTGTTGCCAACCGTATCTCTCAAATACAGGACAATCTTCACGCAAACCATTTTTTTCACTGTGAAAGCGCACTGAATCCTAGTGATTGTTTAAGTCGCGGCCTTACACCTGGTCAATTTTTAAACCATAAATTGTGGCTACATGGCCCCCCGTGGGCTTTAAATGAAGTACACACATGGCCGATTAATAGATTTATTTTTAATCCCGCACAAGATGAAAAACTGTTAGAGCTTAAAAGGCAGGCAAACATTTTTCTTGTCACCGATGATCCAGAACCTTTTCTATGTTCTCTAGCTAAGCGCGTTTCTTCTTGGTCTAAGCTTCTCCGCATCGTCGTTTATATATATATATTTATTAGGAAACTTCCCCGCACTGATAGAATGCAACTTACACATTTACACTTTGCTGAGACTGCGATTATAAAAGCCCTTCAACGACAATATTTTCAAAATGACATGAAAACTATTTCAAAAGGTCAACCAGCCTCTAAGAAACTTCTCCCGCTTTCTCCGTTTTTGAAAAATGACATCCTCCGCGTCGGTGGACGATTACATAATTCATCTCTCGAATTCGATAGTAAGCATCCAATTCTTCTCCCGAAAAAGGATCATATAGTCAATCTTATCATCGACTATTATCATCGCAAATACCTACACGCAGGGCCACAGTTATTATTGTCGTTACTGAGACAGAAATTCTGGATTATATCCGGACGCAGTACTGTCAAACAACGCTTTCATTTTTGTAACAGCTGCTTCAAAGCTAAACCACGCACAGAGACGCCGTTTATGGCTTCTCTTCCCGCTGTTCGCGTAAACGAAGCATCAAAGCCCTTTCTTTGGACGGGCGTAGATTATGCGGGTCCACAAGATATTCTCATTAGCCGCTATCGTGGTGCACGAAGGGAGCGTTGTTATTTTTCGCTATTTACCTGTTTGATAACCCGCGCAGTACACATAGAGATTTCCGTCGACTTATCAACAGCTTCCTTTCTTCGCGCCTTTCGTAGATTCATAGCACGTCGAGGAAAAGTCCTTTCGCTATACTCCGACAACGGAACAAATTTTATAGGCGCGAAAACAAAACTCAATGAACTTAATAAATTTCTTAAATCCAAAACATTCGGTGATTCCTTTACACAAGAAACCCTTTATCAAGGTATAAATTGGGTTCTAAACCCACCATCCGCTAGCCATATGGGCGGACCTTGGGAAAGTATGATCCGGGTTCTAAAGGTCCACCTGCGCCGTACTATAGGAAACGCTCTCCTCACGTACGAAGAAATGCTAACAGTAATAACGCAAGTCGAGGCTATCCTTAACTCAAGACCTATAACCACGTTAAGCTCTGACCCCTCGGAACCTGAAGCTTTAACCCCTTCGCACTTTCTAACACAAGGTCCATTAGATTCTTTTCATTCCGATCCGCGCATAGATTCCGTAGACTTGATCCGCAACAAACGTCTAGTTGACAGCATAGTTCAGAGATACTGGAACCGTTGGAGACGGGAATACCTCAACACGCTCCAAACTCGTGTCAAGTGGAATACTAAAACTAACCCGGTAACTAAAGGCACTGTAGTTTTACTTAAAACAGAAAATTCACCGCCACTACAGTGGCCATTAGGTATAATTGAAGATATTAAATCCTCTTCGGACGACATCGCTCGTATTGTGGAGATACGCACAAAAAATGGCACTTACATTCGACCAGTGGTAAAACTGTGTGTTTTACCCTCCCAATAATTCGCACCTTTTGTTTTTCTCTTACGCATGTCTACTTAGCATGTGTAAATCTAATTCACACTCTTATTTTTTTTCATTCTCTTTTACATGCGTATTTAATATTTATTTATTCCAGACATCCGTGATTAGTCACTGGATGCATTATTACCCGCACCCTTGCTCCAACCCGCACCCTTGTTTTTTATCCGCACCATTTTTATCCAACCCGCACCATTGATTTTACCCGCATCATTCACCCAACCCGCAAGTTAAACAATTTATCCGTTTAACCTATATCCTATCCACACTATATGTATTTGTATATTTTCCGCATCTAATACTTATTTGTATTGTCTCCTATTCCTATTTCCCTTTAGTTCAGGAGCCTACAACTCCTGAAGGCCGGGGGGATGGTTCTTTTTTTCTGAGTCACTTAGAGGGTACCTCGCCTGACAATTCACGCCACTCTCGGGTGACTCGTCCCGCGGAGCAGTATTTAACCGATTTCGCGCCGAGGGCGCACGTCACTTCTTTTCGCGCATTCTTAAAAGTAACTTATACTCCAGCTGTTTATAAAGTTCGCCTCGCACCAGTTAAAGTTACCGATTCGTACCGCACCGCACCACAAGATTATTTCGCAACACACAATTCAAAGGCAGCTGCTGAAGGAAATATAATTGAGGAAGAAGAACTGCCGCTCAATCGCCCGGAGGACGCTGGATTCTTAAGGTAGGACCTTTCTTTTGTGTTTCTGGAGAAAAGGCCAAACCCCAGGGTCTTCCACCCTCTTATTGTTTTTGTTCCTATAATTTAAATTCCACCCGCTCCGCCGTCACGAAATCTCATAGATATCCAAGAGTACCAGCGCACCGCTGGTGACGAGAATTGTTATAATAAATAATTAATTTTCTTCGCCAATAGGGTTTCGATTGACGTTGAGTACCTACTAAATCGTTTGAAGTTGGAGATGGGCGACCGAGGCGGAGCAATCCGAGAGCGGTTCCGTGTTCCCACTATCAGCGGCAGAGTTGAAACCCCATGGAGGTTTATTAGTAGATAGGGGCACCATATCCATACATGATATAGAGTGCAACATAACCCGGCTGTCTCCCGGGCGGGGCAGTAGGGTATGCGTAAATACATTTCCTGCACGTACGAAAAAAAGGTAGTCCAATATACCTACTAGCATAGATCCTAGAACCCAAGATGGGCCCCATCCCAAACTTCACGGCGCACGCAATCATGTCAACATTGGGAAGAGTGAGCTCACTCTTTCCATTCTAGTCGGTTGCAGGACGCGGTGGACGCCGGATGTTTTTACCTATCATTATTCGGTGTCAACAACCAAAATAAGTAGAACCACAGCAAATCTCACCGCTAGCGATTATAGGGGTCAAGTAGATTGGTTGTTTGTAAACTACTTACGATACATACAGAGACGCAGTTTATTACCAATTTCAAGGTGCTCAGGGCAAATCTATTGATTTATATCGATGCCTACTAGATACATTAGTATATAATGTCCATCCACATTCACACGTACAGTTAGTTATACGAAGTTTTCTGCTACCTAAAAACCTATAAATGTGAGAATGGTTGTTACTCAACTTTCAATCGCTATACATCCTAAACGGTCAGTCAAACCGAAAAACATTGAGAGAAAGCTAAACATTATTTTTAAATACCTATTCAACGATATCCCTCTTGACATATTTTGGTGATTTTCATTTTTTTAATTTGGACAATATGGCGTCCTGAATCCGCCATATTGGACTTACACTAATGTCATGTCTTTAGTGTCACTCGCCAGATTAAGAGGAATCGATTGACGTGTGAATCATAAAAATCGGCCCAGGCGTTTGGTCTGTATAGTGCTTCAAAGGAACATACAAACATACATACATACAAACATACATACATACATAGACTGTTAAACACATTACCACTCCTTTGCGTCGCGCAGTCGGGTAAAAATAGCCGATTTAGTTAGGCGGTAGAAGGGCGGGTATGGTAAGAAATCTTCGGATAAACTCGGGACCATAGCCATTGGCCATCTAGAAGTGCGTCAACCAATGGGAAATGCTAAAAGGGCGTGGCCTGTCCGTCATGGCATGGCCATCTAGAAATGCGTCAGCCAATGGAAAATGCTGACGCATTTCTAGATGGTCATGCCATGATGACTAGCGAACGCCCTCCGGTTACATCCGTGTAGTTTCCAAAGTAAGCTATCAAATTCTGAGTCATAAGTTTTCACTTCTATCGGCAGTTTCTGTGACTGAATTTTTTTTTGGTTTTTTGTGTGTTTTTATTAAAATCAATGAAGTGCCGATCTACGAGTATTTATAGGTATAGTAGTTGTAGTGTATATTAGTAGTAAACAATGGTGTAATTTCTGAGTGGATTGTCAGGTCAGCGACTTAACACATGAATATGTATTTAAATAGTACTTCACATTTAGTGCCACCTTAGTTACCATACATAATTAAATAGAGTAATGCGTCGTCTATATTCGTCGAATATTATATCACTTATCTGATCAAAATGGTATTTAATACTCGTAGCATCAAAACAAAATAAACATAAAAAACTGATTTATTAAGTAAGTATTTGGAGAATATTTAAAGACAGCCGGAAATGTAGAGTTGTTTAGAGACGATAGGTAGTCACTCCGTAATTTTCTAAATCTTTTCTTCGTTTTCTTCTTCAATATGATTTGTAAATTTGTTATGTTGAATGTGTTGTTTGTGCTTCAAATAATCCAAAATTTCTGCATCGATTGAATTCAAATGTTGACACGAGATACAATCAGCTTCCATGTTGACTGGTCTATCTATTTTTAACAAATGTGAAAAATGGAGAAGGTTCGTCAATTCGACCGTATGCAGTTTATATACGTTTCATTACAAAAATATAAAATTGAAAATGCATGCTATGATTAGTTCCTCAACCCTCATACATTAATTTCAATCATTTCTTATACCTGCAAAAATAATGTCATCATCATCATCAACAGCCCACTAAACGTTCCCACTGCTGGGACTCGGGGCCTTCTCTCGCAAGGAGAGAGTTTAGGCCATAATCCACCACGCTGGCCCAGTGCGGGTTGGCAGATGACACATGACTTCGAAAGATTCTAGGTACATGTCGGTTTCCTCACGATGTTTTCCTTCACCGTTTTAAGTTAGCGGCATTACGTACATGACTTCGAAAAGACAGTGGTGCGTGTGGGGTTTGAACCCGGGGTCTCCGGATCGGCAGCCGCCGTTCTCCCGACTAGACCAGCCGTAACTTAAAAATAATGTGCCAGAGTGAAATTCAGATGTGGTTAATGTTAAGCAGTGAGTGAAAGGCATGTAGTGTAATTCCATTGTAATTTAGTTTAGTTGCTAAATACTCTACAGAAAATAATAATATAGTAATTAAAAATGTCCTACATTTTTTATCGCTATTTTAGTATTTAAAAGCAAGAGAGTTTAAATCTCGTACCTTCCTTTACAAATAAAATTTCACCAAAATTAGTCGAGCGTTTTTTTAAATTTAATTTAGCCACTCCACAGACTCCGGGGTCCGTGACCGGAGATGAAGAGTCGAGCGGTTTCGAAAGAGTTCGACCAGAAACACCGTAACACGAGTGTATTATGTTAGACATACTCATGGACGTATAAAAAAAAGTCGGACGTAGTCTCGCAGTCTCTAGTAAAATAAAAACTGTGTCCATCGAGTCGGCCACATAACTTGCATGTGTGCGCTATCACATACAGGCTGACACGCACACATCATAAGTGCGTCATTGTGCGTCCTTGTGTGCGTGTCAGCCTATCAGTGACAACCTGACAACGCACACGTGCAAATGTGGCCGACTCTAGTGACACAGTATTTGTTGTAGCGAGACTACGTCCGACTTTTTTAAACGTCCATAGATGTACTTATATTATGTGTAAAAAGTACACAGTGAAGTTTTTGTGTGTTTTGTAGTTTAAAATAGAGTTCGCTGGGTGCCACATCGAATCCGATTACTCGCACCTACCTGTGTGATAACCGTAATCTTCGATGGCAGAGTGACTGATATCACGAATTCTTCAAACGCAAAAACCAGCCTTAATCACCGATATCAGATTTGAAATTACATTACCCGATAAGAGAAATTCAGATGCTCCGATACGGTGAAGGTGAAATTGGTCGACTGCCAGAAGTGTACTACGTAAGTGATTAATTAAACTTTAATTCAGAACGTTACGTCCCTAGATATTTACTCTATTATTTCAACCGGAATCTAATCTATGCTAATATTATAAAGCTGAAGAGTTTGTTTGTATGCTTGTTTGTTTGTTTGAACGCAAGGATCTCTGGAACTACTGGTCCGAATTGAAAGATTCTTTCTTTTTAGGATAGTCCATTTATCGCGGAAGGCTATAGGCTATTTAACATTACGCTACTATCAACATGAATAAAAAATGTAACAAAAACGGGGAAAAAAATTGCTTTTAGAGAGCTTTCGTTGCATGACAGCATTTGTCATAAATATGTTAAAGGTTGCGTCATTAGAACCTAAAGTAACCGAATTTGTTCAAAATTTGAATTGGTACGACCAATTTTCGATAGATGGCGTAGCAATGCGCGCGCTTTCAGCTAGTATCTACCATATTACTATTTTTTATTGGACTGCTCGTAACTCGAAAATACGACATCGTTTTATGGTTACCGTTCCGAGGATTAGAATGAAGAATAGAGTCAAACCACTTTCGTAGCAAGTCTGAACTGTGGACTGCGTTGCTGGAATAGGTGTTACTTGACATAATCTGAGTATTTCGAGTGAAACTGTTTCTTCTAGATAATGACATTCTATTCTACACCGCATTATTGATTAACATCAGATTATATCGATACCTATCAACGTATTATCGATAGAAAATGACTTCAAAGTCTTGAACATCGCCGCAATATTGCTAGCCTATCGGTTTATTATCGGATACATTTCGGAGAGTGCGCGACTGATCTGCATAACCTAATACCACCTTGCCCCTTTTTCTACCGGACTGCTCGTAGCTCGAGAAAGCGACATCATTTCTTGGTTGATGTTCCAAAGACACGAACAAAGAGGTTTGACTCTGCATTTGTGATAAGAACATTTAGGCTGTGGAATGAGCTACCAGAGTGGATTTTCCCCGATAGTTATAATCTTGGTGTGTTCAAGTCGAGAGTGAATCGGTTTCTTCTAGGTAAGCACGCTTCATCGTAGGCCGCATCGTCGTTTAACATCAGGCGAGATGGCGGTCAAGTTTAAACCTATTCAATACTGAAATTTCAAAAATATGTCTAAGTTTGTCGAATACAAACTTTATTTTTTATTGGGTTACCGATTTCTGGATAGGTTCTGTTGTAAAATCCGCAGAACCCTGTAATAAAACACAGTCAGTGATTGCTCAGCGGATGAGCTCCCAGTCTTCAAAGCGGAAGGCAAGAGTTCGATTTCCGCTTCGGGCCGATCGTTGAGTCTTTTTCCAACCGCTGATGAGAAATTTGCAGTCTCAATTGATTTGTTTATTTAGGAAGGAAGTATCATAGAATAAGAATACTCATTAAGTAGATTTATTCCTAGTAAATGACTAGAAGAAAATCTACTTAATAAGTAATGTAAGTCAAACGTGGTTGTGTAAATCAAATATCCTTTCAAAAGAAAAAAAAAACGTCATTTGTGGCATTCGACTCCGTTAATACATGCCACATCTGTAGCAGAATATTTCCATACTCACAACTTTGAACAAGCTTATACTTGGGTACAGAAGTACAACTTAGCCGTCACCATTGGCTTTAACGGTTAATCATGGTCAGGGAGAGGGTCGTCTTGACGCTGAGCGCTACGTAATGATTTGGGCTCTTCTTGGTCCAATAGCTGCGTGACACTGTGCTGTTATGGACAGCTGTGTTGCTTACCATCAGGCACATGTTCTACTCGTCTCGTCACTCTATGTTATAAAAAAAGGAACCGCCATGGTCTAAAAAAGATGGGGACTCGAGGAGTTGCCTCATCCGTCTACCTGCACTTGCCTGGCCTCTCTCACATAGAGAGAAGGCCCCAAGTCCTAGCTGTGGGAACATAGCGAGGGCTGCGTATGTCTTTACATAGATAGTGCCAAAATATGCGAGTGGTCACAAGGGAGCCCGAGGCAGCTCCTCGCAGCCAAGTGCCGGCGCCGGCGCAGGCTATTAATACGCGGCCTGCACGTGCTGCGTCACGCTCACACTAGATGATCAATATAATCATATACTGTAATACAATAGTAGTAATATCCGAAACAAATATATCCGCCAACTCACACCTGGCTAGCGTGGCGAATTATGACACGAATCTCTCCTTGTAAGAGAAAGCCCGGAGTCCCAGCAGTGGGAACATTTAGTGGGATGCTTATAAGAAATAAATGCCCGACTTTCAAGTGTAGGTCGTAAATTCGATCCTCGCTCTGAGCCCTACAAATACAAGAGTACTTTTCTCAAGGAAAATAGTTTAAATTTGCCATTCGTTTTGTTTTGACGTCTGCGTTTTCATAGAAAGAGAGTAGACGTCCCTGTTTCGTCAGGTGGTATCACTGGCCTCGAACTGCACTAGGCCAGTGTGTTGGATTATGACCTCGACTTTATCCTTAAGAGAAAAGTCCCAAGTCCATTCTAATATACGCTTTGTATTACAGTTTATTATGTTAACATTTTTGGGCATCTCTTATTGTTTGTTTGTAACATATCTTATTATCTTGTCAACTGATGTAATTGGTTTCTTGTCGATTGTTTTAGTTTTGAAATAAAATAAAGAAATATCGAATTCTCCAGGGTTTAGATTTAGTATGTCGTATTAGCAACAATCAATATGGTAATATTTATTTTCTAAGAGGTTGGGAGGAGCAAGACAGACGCCTGATGGTAAGGTGACACGCTACACAGAACAACTAGAGCCACGCAGCTATTCCAAAGAACTATAATAATCAATGTCTCGCACCATACTGCGTTAATCCTACTAATCCTACTAATATTATAAATGTCAATGTCTGGATGTTTGGATGTTTGTTGCTCAATCACGTCCTAACGTATGAACGGATCGGGCTGAAATTTGGAACACAGATAGATTATAGTCTGAAAGAACACATAGGCTAAACAACGGAAAAACAACGGGAACAACGGGAACTGCGCGGGTAACACCGCGGGGCGCTGCTAGTTATTAACATCAGACGACTAGCAGCGCACCGTGATTTTATTACCCGCGTAGTTCCCGTTATTTTCCCGGGATTAAAAATAGCCCACGTGTTGTTCCAAACTGTAATCTGTGTTCCGAATCCCAACCTGATCCATTCAGACGTTACGACGTGGTTTAGCAAAAAACATAAAAATATTGACATTTATAATAATAAATATTACTAGCAGCGCTCTGCAGTTTCGCCCGCGTAGTTCCTGTTAGTTTTTCGGGATAAAAGTAGCCTACCTATGTGTTCTTATAGACTATAATCTAACTGTGTTCCAAATATCAAGCAGAGCATCAAAATATTGACACTTATAATATTAGTAAGATTTATCTCTATCCCTGTCATCACTGTTCCCATTCATTGTTCATTATCCCTGTTCTATATTAGGAAACATTGCTCTTCAAATCGGAAAACAGTAATCTTCTCAGATTGTTGCTTGGCGGTAGAGTAAGTCCCTTAACTGTCTAATTAAAATATTTCCTCGTAACAGAGAGTCTTCCATTACCAAACATTAGGTTTAACGTGATTCACTCGAGTAAGACCGCGAGTCGAACAATAATGCTACGATAATTATACCAAGACGATACGATGAAATGAAGAAAGGTTTTCCATGTTTTCGAGTTCCGAGAGGTTTATCAATGCATAGCTGTAGCCCGCGGCTTCGCTTGCGCTTTAATTCAACTTTTACAAAGGTTGTAACATGATCGTAAAAACTGAATAATCCATTCCAATCTCGCTCGATTCCAGATATTTACTCGTACTTACAACATGGCTTCGACAAAACTGTACACTTATTTTTAAGTAAAGATTTCTTTTTTTTTCGATCAAGTGACAAGATAAGGAAGACAGGCGTCCGAAGTTCAGCAACACTCTTGCTCATAACAGCAGTGTGTCACGCAATCACCTGAACAGGAAGATTTAAAATCACTGCAAGCGCTACATTGCGCTCGTTCCCCACGTAATATATGTATATACGTGTAACATGGTTTATCTTTTTGAAGTGAAAACTTCTTTAGGCGCGCCTAGACAAATTTTTCGTGGGATGTAAATTAAATTCTAGCATCACGCTCGGGTATGATAAGATATCATCGGGTAAACTCGGGACCTTGGCGATTGGGCATCTAGAAATGCGTCAGCCAATGGAAAATGCTGAAAGGGCGTCGCCTCGCCATCATGGCATGGCCATCTAGAAATGCGTGAGCCAATGGGAAATGCTGACGCATTTCTAGATGGTCATGCCAAGATGGCGAGGCCACGCCCTCCGGTTACACCCATGCAGTTTCCAAGATAAGCTATCAAATTCTGAGTTATAAGTTTTCACTTCTATCGGCAGTTCCTATGACTGCCAATTTTTTCCCGTGTGATTAATTTTTTCCAGAAACATTGTCCTTAAATCTGGAACATTGTTATATTCGTGCATTACTGCTTGGCGATGGAATAACTAGTAAACGTACTTTAGTGGTTGTTCCCGAGTTCCCTTTTAGTGTTATTTTCCCCAGGCGGACCCTGCAAAGTATCGTACCACTATAAAAAAGTTAAGTCGGTTTAAAAATGTTATGTAGATGTTTATGACGTCAATACAAATAAAAGTGACAAAGACTGCGTTAAGAATAGTTTTTAAATAAGGAGGCAAGTCAGGCGATGGGATAAGATAAGAAGTTTCCAAATAGAAACGGACATTTTAAGAAATGCCTGAAACGCACACACACCCTTCAGTTTGTAGACTAGCTATGCTCGTGACTTCACTTGTAACGTCACTTTTATCGCTCTATAGCTTTCCGCGTAAACAGTGCCATAGGTAAGTTACAAACGGTATGCTTGTCTAACTGATAGTTTGACAAGATTAATTAAATTAAAAGAACATCAGTGTTTGATTACGGCTCAGTTGGTGGTGAGTTCGCCTGCAGAGCTGTAAGTGGGTTTGGTCCTCCCACTTAGGACAAATATTCCTGTTATGAATTGAGATATTTGTTCTAGGTCTGGTCGTTTCTATGTAACTTAAGTATGTATTTTTGATTTTGTGATTATTATATCAGGTATCTGGCTCCCATTATACAAGGTTTGCTTAGTTTAGGGCTAGATAGATTTGTGTGAGAAATTTTAACTATTTTTTTTAATTCAGCATTCAGCAACAGAAAAAATGGCGGTGAAGCCTAAGCCTATCAATAATATTAAACTCGGAAGAGTTTAATATCAAATCTTTCACTATTAGTATATTCCAGCTGAGTCTCAAGAATACGCCATCAATGTTATGGTTCTCCCTCTATGAAATAAGCTAACAAATCCAGAAACCATCACCACATTGAGTAAACTAAAAAACATTGTGTAAAATAAAAAATAATAAAAAAATCACTATCAACAAAAAACAAAAACTTTGTTGTATATACATTAATAGTACTTATAGATAAGTATAGATGGATAGCTATAATCCTCTTATCAAAAGAGAAAGGTGTGTTACGAGCCAAATGTTTCAACATTATATGCGATTATGATTCAGATAACATACACGTTTTTGTGTTCTGTAGGTACGGGTTTTAAGTTTGTAAACGTGACTTTTACACTAATCTTACATAGACGTAGTTATTTTAATATTCAACGTGACGGGAGACGCAAGACATGCGCCTGATGGTAAGCAACATGCCTACCCTAAACAGAACAGTGACTCGAGTTTATATTAATACATGATTCTATTTTTTTTATTATTAATACGTCCAAATTACTACCCAGCTCTGCACTGCGTGCCTCACCCAGAGATTCCTATTAGGTAAGAGTAAAATTGTCTTTGTTAAAAAAACATGATTTGCCTATTATTTGCCCTGTTATTTTTCAGGAAACATTGCTCTTCAAGCCGGAATCCAGTCATGTTTGCTCATTATTGCTAGACGGTAGAATAGCTGGCTACATCCCCAGATGATCTCTGCAAAGAGTCTTACCACTAGTTTAAATGTAGTGTTAATTCTCTGTACCGCCAAACCTTGCAGACGAGTACAATTTAGTACACAAGTAATTTACATTTTCGACTTTAAAAACTTATCTATTACAGTTATTTTCGACTTATCACAGTAGGTATCTACAGGCGATGAACTTTCCGAGCTATATGCAAGGAGCTGCGCAGTATACACGATATTACAAACAAAGTACGGAATATACGTCGCGATTTCGATAACAAGACAGCGCATTCTAAAAAGGCCGAACTAAGCATATTATGTGTAAATTAGAAAATTGTGTAGTGACAGTATTTTATAAAGTTCTTTGATGACCTTTTCTGCCTAAAGCACTTTAGGCTAGCGTAGAATCCGCAAGGACCGGCTAACCTTATCTTACGTCTCATATGAAGATTAGCGCAAGCGCACCTCAGACAGTACGGCCTCGGCTGCTGGCGAGCAAGCAACGCACTGGTATGTGGGGACATACTAGGTGTGATCTCTTTGGATATGTACGTGTTCCCTGAGTGATATGGGCTATAAATATGTACCAAGGGCGAAACCGGGGCGGACCGATAGTCTCAAAATATTATGTTTATCACATCTAAAGAAATTGAAACTAAAAAACAAAAAATACTGGAAATGTTGCCTCTTGGAATACACTTCATGTGTTCTAAATCTTGTCATGTAATGTTTGACTTTAAAAAATGTTTATAGTTTACTGCTACTGTTCCGTATAATCGGGCAACATTATATCGGCCATCAAAATCATAGCGGATCTATGGTTTACAGCCGGCTGTCACTTGTACGTTGTCTCTGGTCGCGGGAACGACAATGACGGGTTGTTTTTTCTAACCTGGTTTGCTTTTCTGGATAAAAGTGTTATAGTGCTACGGGAATAGACTATTGGCGTGAACTGAGTTAATTACTACTGGATTAGTGCTGGAATATTATTTGTGAAGTGGCTACTGGATTGGCCCTTTTCTACAACGCCGGACCGTTGCTTCTGCTGGAACGGGAATTCGGGAGGTCGCCTCGATATAGCCTGGTTTGGTTCTTCCCACATTCCCATTTGATCCCTACCTACATTCCTGTCGTATCAAACTGGGCTTTGGACGACGCCGGGAACCCTACGTAAGTGATTTCTTTTCGGTACCTTGTTTGCAATTAGGGGGTAAATATTAAAATCGGTATAAAAGCTTAATAATAATGTTCTAGACTTGCTATGGGCCCCAAGTCGGTAATTTCTGGATAAAATACTATACAGCTACAATACCGCAGCCGCCCAGTTATCTTAAAAATGCAATTACTTGTATATTACACATATGTGTTTTAACATGTTTTAAAGGCCATTGCTAATTAAATATGGATTAAAAATACTGGTACCACAGGCTAAGGTCACCAATATCAATTTTGAGCAGACTTGGAATTCAATCGCTTAGATCTTTATATAATACGTTGAATGATAAAAAAATACGACGAAATGAAAGCGATTTAGGACTTTCGTATTTTTATTTTCAAGGTAGGTTATATTGTACAACATTTGAATATGAAAATCTTTGTTGATCTAATATTTTCGGCTGTCACGACGCGACGCTCGTGAGAGAGGCAGGGTCGCACAGAGTGCCTATACTAAGCCTTACGCCCTTCATCGACAAGTTCACTGTGTTGCCAACTCTGAAATCCTACCAATATTATGAATGTGAAAGTTTCAATGTTTGTTGTTCAATCAAAATTATCTAATATCAGTTAAGTTTTACCGCTGTACATTTACGGAAACTAGAACTACACGAGTAAAACCTGATAGCGAAACATTTTGTTCCAAATATTTAATAAAAACCAATAGAAAAACTTGATTTCTTAATTCGCATTACCGGCATTTTAAGATGTTAAAAACAATTTAACTCGTGACAATGTTACTGTTATTGACACTGCATATAAATGTGTGCATTTATTGAGAAAGTACGTAATAATTGTCAAAATTTTCACTTCTATCAGCACTTCTGAAGTGAATTTTTAAAAGTTGTTAAAAAGAATTGTACCTACAACACGTTCCCTTCGACTGAGAACCTGCGACCTGTATAACTGTGGTAAAATCGTTTACATATTTAAAACTCCTTCTGGGTCTACTGTTTCGTCTTGGTCACTCTCGGAAATTAAAAACAAAATTGTATGTATCGATGCGGCGGCGGCGGCGGCGCTCTCGGCGGCGGCGTCGCGTGAGAGAGATAGTACAAGTATATCAACTATCGATTAAAAATGTAACCAGATAGTAAAGTCATAGATAACAAGCAACTATCAGATATTGTGCCTCAAACGATAGATATATCGTTTTAATTAGTTATTGTCTGATATGATAAATCAAATTATATTATCGTAATCTATTTACTCATACCAATCCTACTAATATTATAAATAAAGTTTGGATGTTTACATGTTTGTAGATAAATCACGTTTGAACGGAACGGATTGAAATTTGGAACACAGAGTACAGCCTGAAAAATTACGTAGGCTACTTTTTATCCTGGGAAGATAACGGGAACGGAAACTGCGCGGGTAAATCCCTGGGGCACTGCTAGTTCACATACAAAGCATAAGAGTTTGTTTTATTGTTTGAACGTATTCGTCCATACATAACAATTATTGATTCAATCAGAAAAATTATGTATTTTTATGTTAATAAGTGTGTATTTACAACTATAAAAGTATTATATCGGCTACATGGTACCCATAAATAAATAAATATTTGGTGGACAATTCACACACAACACCATCTGACCCCAAACTAAGCAAATCTTGTACTATGGCGGCCAGATAGCTGATATAACACTTATATAGTTTTAAATACATACTTATTATACATAGAAACACTCAGACACAGTGCAAAGATTTGAATTCATCACACAAATATTTGCACTGGGTGGGTATCGAACCCACAACCCTCGGCTTCGCAGGCAGAGCTACTACCCACTAAGCCACGAGGCCAGTCAAGATTTGCTTAGTTTGGGGTCAGATGGTATTGTGTGTGACATGTCCACCAATATTTTAAAAAAGAAAAGAAGTATCTGTGTGACGATGGCCCCCAGCGCAGGGGTCAGAGCTCCGGTAACAGCTGATACCTTATCTACTTTTATTTGTAACCAATTAACTCGTATGAACTCTCACCGGTCGAATTTACGTACGTAATAATATTATCATACGATACTAGTATAGGAGATACGAAGGTTTGTTCATGCTTTTCAAATTAAGGACGTTTTAATCTCAATAATAGCGGAGTAGTGCCCCGGAGAATATAAAAAAGGAAAGACTACGCAGTAGATGGGGAGGCGACGTTTGTAGCATAGCTGGAGCTACGTGGATGAGAGCAAGATATGGCAGGACATGCAGAGGACAATCTCAGCATAGGTGTCAAATAAATAGATGATATCAAAAAATAATTTTGGAAGATTGCTATTCAAAGTCAAAAGATTGTTAAATGAAAGCAAAAGTGGTAAATAACATTACGAGTACAATTAAATTAAAAGCGTCTACACAACAATTTACATAGAACCAAAGTCAAAACGAAAAACAGAAATCGATTTCTTCATACTCGTACAACTACAAAGCCTGTCAGTTGCTCATAAATTATACTAGCCGGAACCAGCTCCGGGTCTGGACTGATAATTTCGGTCAAATCTGTTAATCCATTACATTGATACATGGGAACAAATAGACTTGCAACCACACAAAATTTCGCCTTAATAATGTTAGTGTGATTAGAACGAGTACTTTATCCCACGGAAAAATAGATAATTTGAATGAATAGCAATCACTCCTTTTAAGCATTGTTGGCCCTTTTTGCGGTGTCTAGTATAAAAACTGAAACACAGTTTGAATTCGATGGATTTAATTATCCTTTCTGATTAAAAGGGTAGTGGAAAGATAAGTTGCTACGTTTTATCTAATTTACTCACGTTTTAGAATAATTTGGGGTATTACGAGAAGGACGGGTCGTCACTCACCTGAAACAAGAAAGTTTTTATTAAGCATTTGCGCAGTTCTACAAAATATACATATACATGTAGTGGTAGAACTCTTTGCAGAGTCCGCCTGGGGAAGCACCACACCTTTGCCAGCCATTCTACCGCCAAGCAGTAATGTGCAAACATTACTGTGTTCCGCTTTGAAGGGCAATGTTTCTAGTGAATTTACAGGCCATCGAGACAAAACATCTTATATCTCTAGGTGACGAGCGCAGTGCAGTGCTGCAAGTAATGATTTAGACTCTTAATGTTCCAATAGCTTCGTGTCACTGTGCTGCTATGTGGCAGGCATGTAGCTTACTAACTTTTAACGAAACTTTGAATGGTTCGGAATACAAAAATAAATAAACAAGTGGACACTTTATTAAGGCCAGAGTGAACAGTTTAACGTGTGGTAGAAGATCTATGTAATTTTTAACAAAAAAAATGTGGAAAATCACTAAACGTTACAGACGTTAAAAGTTAAAAGTCGCATGTCTTGATCGTCTTACTTTGATTTTCTTTCCACTTGAAGACACCAACATTAAAAATATTGGAGAAATCTCACTTAGGCAACGTATTCCACAGCGCAGATGTTTCTACAGCGAAAGCTGAGTTAACCCTCCTTGTTCGAGTATTTGAAACGTGAACCATAACACGACGTTTCGAGCTACTATCGGTCTGACAGAAAAAATAACAAGGTAGTATTAGATCAATCACACTCTTCGAAATATACCCTATAAGAAAGCGATAAGCTAGAAACTCGAAGAATAAAAGAAAGAGCTTCTATTCAACAATGAAGTTCTAATTCGGTAAATTTCATTCGCTATTTAGAGAACAATTAAGTTAAAAATAGCTGAGCATTCGTAAAGTTCCGCCGCAATCAGAGGCCCGCTGCTGCCGCGGAGTGGCTGAGATCAGGGACTCGAGTCAAAAACATTTCTCTGTTAAATACGATTATAACTGAGCTAACGATCACTCTTATTTGATGTTACACTCAGGCTTAGCCTCCAGCAATCGAACATACTGTTTCACTCTAATTTGTGTAATTTTTTTTGTATTTATTCTACCGCCAAGCAGTAATGTGCAAACATTACTGTGTTCCGGTTTGAAGGGCAATGTTTCCAGAGAAATTACAGGGCTGAGAGATATAACAACTTAGATCTCTGGGTGACGAGCGCAGTGCAGTGCTAGGTAATGATTTGGACTCTTCATGTTCCAATAGCTGCGTGTCACTGTGCTGTTATGTGGCAGGCATGTTGCTTACCATCAGGCACATGTCCTGCTCGTCTCGTCACTGGAAACATTGCCCTTCAAACCGGAACACAGTAATGTTTGCACATTACTGCTTGGCGGTAGAATAACTGGCAAAAGTGTGGTACTTCCCCAGGCGGACTCTGCTAAGAGTCCTACCACTACTAATGTAGTTAAACAATAATTGCATTGTGAATGTGGGGAAGGAGTGCAGTGGAGCAGTGGAGGCACCTGTTAGTGGGGGGGGGGTTGAAGGTCACTGCACGCGGGCCGTGACGTCACCGCGGGGGCGGATTCACCGACATCGTTTACAGGGTAATTCAACAAGGTTGATTTTCCCTCGCCGCGGTTCACAAATTTTCAATTAGGGTGGATGTCGGTCTGTGAGTTAATAGTCGTCCTACTCTTTATCGCTGTCAATTCTATATCAAAAATATATTTTTTATGATGAATACAAAATGTAATTTTTCAGAACGAAAGAAAGTTTTCAGAAAGTTTATCAGAACATTTAAAGAAACTAGCTGTGTCTTAGGGTTTTCCCCGCGTAGTTCCCGTTCGCGTATAGATAGCTCATGTCATTATTCTAGAATATAACCCGATTTGACCAACCGCTCCGATGTGATTGAGCCACAAACATTCAAACTTTTGCATTTATAATGTCAGTAGTTGTGGGAAAGAATGAAAGTAAAATTATTGTGCTTTTATTAGAAGAGGGCTTTCCCGAACTTCCTGCGGCAGCTGGGTATTCTGACGCAGTTACGTGTACTACTCTGGTGGTAGCGAGACGGCCGAGGACCGAGGTGCCATATGCGCATCGCTCGCAGCGCTATGGATGCGCGACTCAAAAAACGAAATTATTACAAAAGAAAAATGAATAGATGAAATTTTTTTATTGTTCACAACTTAAAATAACACATATATAATAGGAAAACAGTAAATAGTGAAATAGCTGGCGGTCTTATCGCTGAAAGCGATTTCTTCCAGACAACCTTGGGGAATAATAATGGATAATCCGGATGTGATTAGTAGTTTATTAAACTTGAATATAAAGAAATATGTAGTTCAAGCCTTAAGTCGAGAGTACTAAAGTTTAAAACAGTAGTTTTATGTATATTATTGTATAAATTATAATAACTTATATTGAAACACGATTGGCATTGACGTTAAAACTTATTTCAGAATTGCAACACTTAAAGTCTTGAGCGCTTGTTGCATTTAACGTACATTTATGAGTTAAGGGGGCGCCTAAAGCCAGAAAACGAAAAATGGACATTTTCGACGCCGCTCACTGAAGTTCAGAAACTAAAAACTATGACAAAAAAAATATTGACGTGTGGGTACAATCAAGAAGAAGCACAATAACCGAATAGAATTTTAACAATAGATCAGAGATTTTTACAATAAAAAAATAAAAATGACACCGAAAAACCCCGTTTTAATTCGAGTACTCGAAATTATCAGCGATGACCCCACATTATTTTTTGGTAATAAAATTCTTATTTGTACGTTCTAGTAAAGTAACCGAACACTTTTTTAAATGTATGTTTAGTTATTGAGTAATTAAATAAAACTTGGTCAAAAATGGACTCCTGATTAAATATTGATTTTTCCTCCAAACTGTGTCATGCTATTCTCGACTTTATGTACATCACATTAAGAAACGCGTCGCGCGGGTGAAATCAGTTTTTTTCCTGGCTTTAGGCGCACTCTTAAGTTGTTTACATACTTATCTTGTTAAAAATGTTGTTTGTTCTCTGTGGGAAAAAAGTAGATAATTTAAACAATCTAATCTCCTTTGTTTAAAATGTTCCTATGACAGTTTAGAGCGTTTAATCATTTGTCTGAGAATGACAGTCGTTAGCAGATCGAGATATTTTGTAATGTATTTCTTCAGTTTATGCTAAACCAAAATATTTATCTTTTGGCACATAATTTGATTAACGCATTGCCATTCAGCGTGGTAATGCCGCCAGCATGATGGGTACGCTTCCGGTTGGTAGTGGGCTTGAACATCTTGATTATCTGTAGACCTTCATTGGTCTATGGATAATTCAGGTGTGCTTAGTGTAAGTAGTTAGTTAGGTATATAGCGTAGTGTAGTTCTCATTGTATTTTAGTTTTGGTAATAAAGGCTCTGCCCACATTAACGCAATAGTTTTAAAGAAACGCTTTTAAATTCCATAATACTTTAACTACGTAACACTTATACGTACATTCAATAAACCATTACGTTGTATAATCGTTCGTATAATAATCTTTACGTTTTACTATTACTATTTATTAAGCACATCAAAAGGATACTTTAAAAACATTTAAATTGGTCAGTCCCTTTAATGAGTGGGCCATGAAGTCGACATCAAACAAACACCGCGCCAGTTACAAAGTGAACAGGGAACCAAATTAAATTACGTTAGTCGCCACGTTCCTCCGTCTCTTCTGAGAATAGAAAGGTTCTCAACCACCTACAATGTTATTTTAATTTTATTAATAAATCGACTGTTTATTCCTAAGGGCCCGAGTCTTGCGTCCGTCTTTTGTTGCTTCAGTATCATGCTGTTTTTTACCCGACTGCGCGACGCAAAGGAGTGGTTTTAATGATGTCAATTCAATAGGTTACATAGATACAAGTATTTCGAAATTAAAAGAAAAAGCTAATTGCATATATATTTTATAATGCATATTTCCTTTATACAACACATACATACATAGTCTCTCTGTGTCTCACAGAGAGCTGTGGCTGGGTTACTCAACTAGATTTTCGATTTTTTTAATAAAACGTATAAGTAGTTTTCTCGCTTAAAACAGTCAATAGTCCAATTATTACTAACAAAAAAAAAATGTGTGCGCTTAAAACCGCACGGCAGAAGTGAAAACTAAAATAAGAAATACTTAACTATATAAAGACTACTAAATAATTTTAATTTAAAACTTTTACGGCTGAATGATTAGTATCCATGGCCAAGAATAAATTTAAAAAAAAAATTACGCGGGTCGAAAATGCCGTTCGAAGCCGTTTCGCTCACAAGTTTTTAGCTTTTTAGTGTTTGCTATTTAGTTATGTCATATTTATGTATTTCGCTAAAAATGCATAAATATGTTGTGTTATAGTGTATTTGTGTAAGCACTTTCTTATGAAAATGGGTATCATTTTGTGTGTTTACGTAGTGTAAGTGCGGTGATAAAATATTACAACCATAACTTTTTTGCAATGGACGTGAAATGCAAATTTAACATTTCGTGACAGGTTCAATTGATGTGGTAAGTACCTAGAAGTTAATGTCGTGATAAAAAAGTTTAAAAATTCGCCAGTTTCAGCGAGAAAGTCGCTAAGGTGTCAGTCAACACTGGTAGTGAGCAGCGAGAGAGAGTAAGAGTATGTATTGTCCCATGTCCTCCTCTAACAATTATCTTTCTCGGTCTGGCACGTTTGTTGACCACATTATCTTTCTCGCTCTAGCATCCCGAGTTTACCCGAAATTTCTTATCATATCTGAGCGTGATGATCACGTGATCATTAATCCATTTCACAGCCCACGAAAATTCTGTCTATAACGCGCCTAAAGAAGTTTTCACTTCAAAAACTTCCATTGTTCATTCACAGTCATTTGTTTTTACGTCCCAAAGTTATCTTTTGGTCCCGAAACGAAAAGGGCCCGTTCCAATTAACAGCCTCAAGTAAGTTTTAATCCTGCGACGGATTTAATACGGCTTATGGCGGAAATAAGGCTATTCATATGCATACTACTCAAATTTATGGCAAAAATGTTTGAGAAAAAGTTTTTATACCATTGAATAGCGCCCGCGCCATTTTGTCTATATTGAACATGTAACATGATATGATATTATCTACCTAAAATCGTCTGAAGTATTTTAAATGATAGAGAAAATGAAATAATGAGTTAGAACAAAGAAAAGTAATTGACACTTTCTTTTTAACATAATTAGTACTCTGTATCAGGGTTATGCTTTACCGCAATTGCAATCAATTACGAAATAATTACAATTCAATATTTACTTTATACTTGATAGCAGACAACGCACACATACAAACAACACATTCATACATACCCAAGTTGAGTCTTAGTAATAACTTTAATACCACCTAACCAGAACCACCCAGAACCCTTAAAACAACCGTAGACCCGAGAAGCAGGCTCTGTTTTGTTATAATATTCATATTCTTGAAAACATAAAAAGGCAGCCGCGTTTCTGCAAGAAAATATTGAGAATTTAAAAAGCGGAATCCATTACGTGTTATTTTGAAGCAAAGTTATCAGGTAAACAACAGCTAGTGATGTCTCACAGAAATATATAACTTACCTGTTAAATATACTATCATAAAATTAGTATCTGTATTATAATTCAAAAAATGAATAAGAACCCCCATTTAAATGTAAATTTACTATTAAAATATTTTTTTCATCCCACCAGCTCGGAAAGAGTACTTTTGCTCTTCGATATCAGGGCGCAAAAGTCGTTTTTACCCTCTAGAGGTTAAAGTAAATTTGAATTTAGAACATCGTGTGTTTACGTCGTCGACTGAGGTTTTGAATTCAAAACATAATTTAACCTATTTATTTCTACCTCCTTGGTGCCGAATTCATCATACATTTATTTTTAATTTGTTAAAAACTCATACTCGGAACCTCTTTGGTGTACTTTTTTTAAATGCTTTGCGCGCAATTTTCTTTTCACGTATGGAGGATAGAGGTAAAGAATGTTATTTCAAATGGCAAAACATTTTGAAATGCTATGAATGAATCAATTGTAATCGAATTGAAGTATGCCGAGTTGCCGAGTTAAATAATTAAATATTATTGACTACTAAAATAGTAACTAATAGATAATTTCAACTACTTGTGCAGTACAAAATAATGTAGTAAATATAACATCAAATAAATAATTACTATTTTGAGAAAACATGTAGGTACAATATATTTTGAAGTCAAAACTTCTTTTGGCGCGCCAAAGACAGATTTTTCGTGGGCTGTAAATTTAATTCTAGCGTCACGCTCGGAAATGATAAGAAATCTTCGGGTAAACTCGGGACCATAGCCAATGGCCATCTAGAAATGCCTCAGCCTTTCCCATTGGCCATTTAAAAATGTGTCTGCATTTCTAGATGGCCATGCTCATAGCCACGCCCTCCGGTTTCACACGCGTAGTTTCCAAAGTAAAAATCAAATTCTGAGTTATAAGTTACCACTTCTATCGGCAGTGCCTATGACTGCCAATATTTTTCTTTCATGAATTCTGAATAGTACGTTTATTAATTTCCTTTAAAATGTACCCTGATGCAAATTTAGCGCTACTATAATTTAATGCATTTGGGCGGACACTTTTTCATGTACACATGAAACTCCTTACCTCAATCGGTCAACTCTCCATATTTTCACGTCATATTGTTATTGTTAAAACCATGGCTAAATAAACTTAAGTTTAAAACTTATAAAATTGAATACAAGTGAAAAACCGAAATACCATATAATAATAAGTGATTCTAGCGACCAAGAAGTTTATTTAACGCCAACAGAATCGACTGAAACTGAAAATGCACAAAACGTTTAGTAATTTCCTCGCTAGGGGGGGATGAAAAATTACGTGTTACACTCGAGTGCAAAGATTTTTCACCTTGTGCTCTTTTGATTCCCTTGCTACGCTCAGGATTCTAATTTTTGAATCCCTCGCTACGCTCGTGATTCAACTTTAGAATCCTTCGCTTGCTCGGTCATCAAAATTGAGCACGCGGTTAAAAAGCCACTTTGCACTCTTGTATAACAAATAACTATTGTTAGTTTGTACCGTCGCGCTACACATCAGGCGCGCCGCTACGGTAGGCAGGACGCTACAATGGCTACGCCGTTACAGCGGGTGCTACGTCTCCGACAACGATTTTCATGGGCCGTTTCCTCTATATAGGATATTTGAAATCCGTTCAAACAAAGGGCTATTAATCAAAAGTCTCGAAGCTTACACATCCCTAGTCGCGCTTGAATGAGGTTAGCGTAGGCGTTCAATGAACGCGTGGGCGGCAGACAGAGACGGGAATAGCACAGGTTTGGTTACAACAGACAGAGATGGAAGCAGGGGGTCGTGGGGAGGCTCGCCTACGCACGCATTCAGTAGAGGTTGAATGAGTGATACAGACGCAAAACATAGAAGATGGTCAGTGTAATTAGGATAATTTACAAAACAATGTAAGTTAAATAGGTGTGATTCGCAGTTTCACCTGCTATATGTATGATACTCGTAGATAGGATTATACAAAAGTATTGGGTTGAAAAAAGATCTATGAAAAAAATTTACAAAGTTTCACAAATTTTATAAAGTCATTTGATGTTTTTACGTGAAAAAATAACATCCGTCTTCGCAAATCATAGCACTCTACCTCTCCTTCTCTGTCCGCGACATTGTTTCTCAGACGGCCCGCGATTAAATACAGAATACTTATTTATTCTGTTTTATTTTACAATTTATATATTCAAAGTCTGTTTGAAAGAACGTTTATTTGACTAAGCTGAGGTGTATAAGTATATAATAGGTGTGTGTTCAACAATAGCTAACCACCGTCTTAAAAAACCTCAGGATTTTCTCCAGCTTAATTTTAATTTTTTATTGAATTTGTTTGACGTCACTAATGTAGAATATCTCTAAACTAAACTGAGTGGAACACTGCCAGGTGTGCAGACCACAGACTAGGTAGGTTCAGACCGCGCAAGCCTTGAGTCAATGTTTCCACGGCGCGGCGCGGCGCGGCGCTTGGTTATTTTATTTTCATTGCTAATGTATATTATTCAGTTTTCAATTATTATTTGTGTAATTGTTTTATTTAATTCTCTTCTATTTTCATTGTTGTTGATCTTCGATTACGCATTATTTTGGGATATATTGTATATTTGATAATAACATTGTTTCACACAATACTATTGTTGATACACAGGTTCAATTGTAACAGAACCGAGGATTATGGTATACTCAAAAAGAAGCCTTTGTCCAGCAGTGGGATAAGGATAGCTGTGGTTGACTACGATCATGACTGTAGATTACTTACATTGCCATGACCGTGAAAAAAGTTGATTGTCATAATGTTTCTTATTCACTGAAAAAAAATCTATTTTTTTCATACTATAGTACTTCTGCGTAGTAACATTATTTGTTACAAGATAGGTTGAAATTTAACTGTTGTTGCTATAACACGGTCTAGGATGTAACACGTTCACCTATGGATGTAGTCGGTTAAACCGTTCTCTAGTTATGGCCAAGGGAAATAGGGATATGTTTTTGTCTACATACACATTTTAATATCTTTATTCTTTACTCTATTTTAAGTGACGCTTTGGATTTTAAGTTTAGTTTTCTTTTTAGCAAATGTTAGCAAAACATTACCTAAATATAAGATCACTTTAGGGATAGCATGGCATTTGAAAACGCAAACCCTCACTAACTTATAGTTACTAACTATACTCGTACTTAGACGTGACCAGAACATATCTAAAAGCATACATGAAACATACTTGAAAGCATTCCATATAAAATATGTACTTACCCAACGCACAGAGAGTAAAAGCTCTCAATCTCAAATATTCCGTTAAAATAAAGTATTCACATCACCAGTCTAAGACATCAACAACTACAGAGGTAAGTAAAACTAAATAGTATGTATTTATTCTCAGAATGTATACAATTTTCCTACTATGAGGTGACGTCACACTATAGGGGTCACAAGGTCAAGGTCCGTTCAATATAACCACAAACTACGCAGCGTGTAATACTACCAGATACCCTGACAGCAATAGAAATAAACTTCAATGTAATAATAGATATGTTTATTCCTGAAAAATACATCATTTCAGTAAAGGCTATTTTCCTTTGGCTGTTTAGTACGACGTCACTAAGCTCTGACGTCACGGCGTTCCTTTACGTAGAATGTTCTTGTGACGTCGCCAAATTCTGTGACGTCAGGCCCAGCCAGCACGCACCCCTCAATGCAACGTACGCATTATCCCGTAACAATTCTAGTTTATATGTTACGTACCTGAGTTACAAACTTGTATATCTATACAAAGAAATAAAATTAAAGTGTCTGTTTGTAATATTAAATAACCGCTTTTTACTACACGCATATTATATGAATGTATAGACGGTACATTTACCAAAATAACATTTTTACAAACTTGTTTTCGGCCTGTCTGTTTTTTCCAGCTAATATCCGAAATAACTGGACCGATTTTGACGGGGTTTCAGTATTAAGGGGGCGCCTAAAGCCAGAAAACGAAAAAAGGACATTTTCGACGCCTCTCACTGAAGTTAAGAAACTAAAAACTATAACAAAAAAAAAATTGACGTGTGGGTACAATCAAGAAGAAGCACAATAACCGAATAGAATTTTAAAAATAGATCAGAGTTTTTTACAATAAAAAAATAAAAATGACACTGAAAAAACCCGTTTTAATTCGAGTGCTCGAAATTATCAGCGATGACCCCACATTATTTTTGGTAATAAAATTTCTAATTGTACGTTCTAGTAAAATAACCGAACACTTTTTTAAATTTATGTTTAGTTATTGAGTAATTAAATAAAACTTGGTCAAAAATGGACTCCTGATTAAATATTGATTTTTCCTCCAAACTGTGTCATACTATTCTCGACTTTATGTACATCACATTAAGAAACACGTCGCGCGGGTGAAATCTGATTTTTTCCTGGCTTTAGGCGCACTCTTAAATAGCTGATGTTCTAATGCATAATTTAGGCTATTCTACCTTGAGGAAATCATACAGGGTTCCGCGAAATTAACAAAAACACCCTTAAAACGCGTATACAAGTTACACCTAGTGTATAATATAGAGATGAGCATCCTCGGTGACTCATTATAAGCAACACGCCTACCCGTAATAACACAGCACCACACAGTATTTCAATTATTAGGTTTCACGCCGCTTAGAATTCCAATACGTTCGTAATTTGAAGGTATAAGATGGATAATCACTTTGTCCTGTAATTTCACTTTTAATTATCACTTGTCGAACTAAATAGAGTACAGTAGTGTTTGGTCATCAATAACATTTTCGAGGTCAGAGGGGAATATATAGTTAAAACATCTAGATCAGCGTGCGTCATCTTCGACCAAACTGGCACTTACCATCAGGGAGTTGGCGGTCAAACGCTGACCTATGCGCTATAAAACAAACATGTGTATTCGTTGACTAAACTTAAAATTTTACAAAATTTAAATAAAATCATTAAAAAAATGTTATTAGGGCTATTAGAGCCATATTGATTTGATTCTGAGAGTACTTACTACGGATTGTCCCAATTCTTTGCGGTAAATATGAAAATCGTAATAGGGATCTCTCTGTCAAAGAATAATGGGATCTAACCCTCTGATAATAAATGCTATCACAAACACTCACAACAGATTTTTGTGCAAATGCGTGGATTTCGAAGCGTGTCTGCGATCCGTGAGTTGGGGGATATAAAGGGCGGTGTTTGCGTTCCAGTCATATGCTTTTTTTAGCTATCCTTCTAATATTGTAAATACGAACGTTTGGATGTTTGTTGCTCAATCATGTCGGAACGTTTGAACGAATCCGGTTGAACTTCACACAGACACAGATCGGTCTAGTTATCTAGTATAACAAACACATGGGTTATCACATTATCTCGGGATATGCGCGGGCAAACCCGCGGGCGCTGCTAATACATAATATGTGAAAGCTTTTTTATTTTTACAAAATACATTGAATTAGCTGAGCTTCGCAGTGTCACCAGTTATACATTACGCAATCTTATGAGTATACTGGGTACTGGGTGAACATTTTTGGGATAAAAAGTTAAATTCTACAACTTCTTCTTCTTCTTCTAAATTCTGTTACATATCTATGTTACCGTACCTTTGAATAAGTTAATTGTGATCATCTATTATTATCAGAGGTTATGGATTTTATCATTTTAGAAGGAACATACATTATTTAATTTTGTAACTTTTATAGCTTTACATTTGATCGTTATCTCGCCTAAGGGACGACGCGGTCTACGATGGAACGTGCTTACATAGACGAAACTGTTTGACTCTCGATTTTGAAGACACCAAGATTATAGCTATGGAGAAAAACCTACCAAGACAACGCATTCCACAGCCTATACGTTTATCACAAAATTAGAATCAAACCTCTTCGTTCGAGTCTTTGGAACATCAACCATGAAACGATGTCGATTTTTAGTAGTGGTAGGACTCTTAGCAGAGTCCGCCTGGGGAAGTACCACACCTTTGCCAAATATTCTACCGCCAAGCAGTAGTGTGCAAACATTACTGTGTTCCGGTTTGAAGGGCAATGATTCCAGGGAAATTACAGGGCTTAGAGATATAATATCTTAGATCTCTGGGTGACGAGCGCAGTGCAGTGCTAGGTAAGGATTTGGACTATCATGTTTCAATAGCTGCGTGTTACTGTGCTGTTATGTGGCAGGCATGTTGCTTACCATCAGGCACATGACGTCTCGTCACTCTTTATTAAAAAAAAAAAAAAAAAAAAAAAAAAAAGTTACCGCACAGTTTAACTGGACCCAGACCAAGAGGAATGCCGTCAATCAGCAACCTCCTGGAGGTATATACCATAGGCACATGAACACTTTTGCTCTGACTTTTTTCGCCGGCGCTACTGAGCAAATGAGTGCATGATGCAATTTAAAGGCATTAGAACTGCGCGCTGGAGGTCGCTGCTGGTAATTATATCAAATCAACACCCAATTAATCCGCAACAATTCGCGTCCGTTCGGTGTTCCCGGCACGTCCACTGCTGATAATTGACTGCGTTAAGTGAATAACACGATAATAGTGGAACAGTGGACTTATTGTAACCGACCTCGCGGTGGATTACAGAGGCCTCTCACAAGATCTACTGCGGGTCTTGCAAACTTTAGTCTTGTGTGGTTATTTTGCTCTTATGCCTGAGCTAGTTTTTTAAGCTATGATAACAAGGCAGCAAGCTAGTACTTCTAGTCTCCCGTAAACAATGCTACGTAACGCTAGTTTTGTCTACACGAAGCTAAAAGTACAGCTTGCTAGCTTACTAGCACTAGCTTGCTATCCTACCTTGAAAAACTAGCCTAGTGTAGCTCGGGCATCAAGGACAATCAGTTTCAAAGTGTGTGGATGTTTGGTACTCTTCTGGTTCTGTAAGTACGTTTTAACTGTAGATGAATATTTGATGATTTCATTTGTTTTTTTTTTTTAATTTCTTGGAATACTTTTTGATTGGGGAAAATCTTATGGGCGGCGTAGCATCGGCGAAGCAACGTAGCGGAACATTAGCATTAGATGCTTGTTGGATGGATGAAATCTTGTAGTTCGCGACACCGACACGCGTAATACAAATATACTGAAATTCTAATTTATAAGTTTTCACTTCTATTGGCAATTTCTATGACTACCATTTTTTCCATCGTGGTCTAGTAGGGAGACATATCAATCTCATAACCAAGTCGGACCATTGCTTATGCTTATTTATGCTATGTTATATGTATTTAACGCAGGTGTTAGTGACGTGTTATATTTGGCTTTATTGTAGGTAAGTAAGTTACAGCTAGACTATTCATGATGTATCTGTCGGACGACTCGCTACCGACGCGACGGTTGATTGCACCGCGTGGGTCGCACGTCGCATGTCGCATGTCACGGGGGCGGAATCGCCTGGGGTTTTAATGACATGTGCGCAATAGCAGCAGCGGATCGTAGGACTAAATCGCCCGCGTTTGCAACCTCCATATATTAAAAGAGTCGTTGAAGCCAGTTTGGAAAGTTATAAATATTATTTTTTGAAACGAAGTTCGTTATCGCGCTTTCCACGCTTCGAGCTAGACCGAAAAAAGTCACTTTGTCAGACACTTTTCGCTGTAGTTACAGCCAAGTATGAACTATATAAACACACGGTAATGTGGCAAGCCAAGTTTAAGTTACAAAACTGGAGAGCCGCATTGTATATATACATCGCCGTAGTCAGTAACTTTATTCGGACTGGGGTTCACCGTCCACATGGCTTTTTTTTGTAAATACAGAAATATTAGTGTAAACCCTTCACGTGAAACTGACAAGCCCCAAATTCTACAACTCTTGCAGTATTAAACTGTAGTACTTAAATGTTTATCAAAAGAGTAATCAATAAGTCATCCAACAGACTCCGTCTCGAATTCCAACGAGCGTCAGACAATGATAAAAGTTTGGGGAAGATGGCCGCGGCCGCCTAACCATTGTTTATTGCTTAAAGCAGAGCATTTCAACCAATTTGAATAAATCCATCGCAAACTCGAGCAGAGAGAGGGAGAGAGTGTGGGCGGCCGAGCCCGGGCGCCGGCGCCTAATTGAACCAGGCTGAGCAGGAAGCTACCATCCACGAAAGGAGTTGTACAATACGATCTTGTTAAGAAAATTTAAAACGAGTTAATTACTTGTGTTTTATGACGAGGTGCGCCCATCATCAGTGTTATACTCCGAACGTATTGTACATGAAGTCACGCTAATTTACCAAACCGGCTTACAAAGCCAAAGTCAAAGTTATTTATTGATAAATGTACAAATTTCACGTCAATTTTAAAAACTGGACATTCCATTGTACGATAATAAATTACAAATAGAAAACACGTATCCCGATTGTCTAGAAAGTTGTTTAGATGTAAGTGGAGTGCATAGGAAAGTAGCTCCATAGTCCGTAATAAATTCAGAATGGTATAGTCGCGGTCGGAATATTTGCAGATAGGGACCCATTCCTTTGCTAGTTATCCTAAGCAAGCAACACGCAAACATTGACGCCGTATTCCTGTTGGAAGGATAATGTTTCCAGTGAAATTTATATGTCTGTGTGACGCGCGCAGTGCAGTCCTAATGCCAAGTCTATGTGAACATCGTGCAAGATAATGTGTTATATATCCTGTAATCTAAACTTACATTACAAAGAAGATAGTTTTTATTTTGTTTGTTTGCTATTATTTCGTGCAAAAACTATTGGACCGATTTCAAAAATTATTTCATCATCAGATAGCTACTTCTTTACTTACCTAGTAAAAAATAGGGTAAGTATCCAAAGTATCCCAATGTATCTTAATTTAACGAAATCGGAAAATATGAGAGTGAAACCGCTGGATGCTACTAGATACAAGTACAGGATACAAGTGTAAAAAATAAACACTCGATGTTCGTTTCCCAAAAATCTCCTTTCGTGTTTGGTTGTTTCCTGCTTAATGCAGCTCAATACAATTGTTCTCGAACCAACCCCGATTGAATACTAAGCGAGGAGCGCGGCTTTGCTCGCAGATGTCCCAGATTGTGTTAAACGCTCCGCTCGATCCGGCGGTAATACGGAGGGAACTAGTGCAAACCTCTCCATCTATACTTCTATACTAATATTATAAAGAAGTAAAGTTTGTATGTTTGTTAAATTGTAAGGGGTAATCTCGGGATCTACTGAACCGATTAAAAAAAATCTTTCACCAATAGAAAGCCACATTATTGCTGAGTGTCATAGGCTATATAAAACACCGAAAAATAAAAAGGCTTTTACGTGGTAGTTCGTTTTGCAAAGTGAATCAGAGAAAAACGGTCAAATGAAAGCGTTTCTTACGAACGCTGCCTGAACTATGAAAGATTTATTTTCGAGTTCTAGAGAAAAGATGTGGATCTTGAAAATGCCTACAAAAAAATCAACGACAGCATATGTCTAACATTTATAATTAAGTTACAAAAAGTAGTTTTTTTTTTAAATATTACTACAGATAATTTAAGTTTTAATATTAATACAATAATTTAAATCGTTAGGTCATATGCGATTTTCGGCAAACTATTTTATTAAAAAAGGCAAAGAAAATGTTTTTTCTTTCGGACAGAGTTACTCTCGAATTTTGTATTAGCATACACATAACACTCTGTACTAAAAAGGATTATTAACATTATGCCCAACGAAGTGGGCACGGGTCAGCTAGTACTCTATAAGATGGAAGAGTAATACAGTACATTTTTTCGAAACGTACCTAGCCTGGAAGAGATCGCTCTAAGCGATCAGGCCGCCGATTAAAATGTCTGGCTTATAATGTTCTTAAGTTTATTTTTTTAATTTTTTACCTTTTTGAGACTAAAGAGTATCAGAATAAAGAGTTTTCTTAAATTGCATTTTATTCACACACAGTTGTTCAGTTAATACATTTAACGTTTGTGTACCTACATACATTATATATATTATTTTTTTAATTTTATGCGCATAGGTTTCACTTTTTCGATGTAGTTAAAGTGTAAAGTGTGCCATGCTGGTCCAGAAGATAACTATTTAAATATCATAATAATCGAATAATTAGTGTGGCAAAACCAATATTTATTTATATGATTTAGAAACATTTTTTGCGCATTTAGAAATATATGTCAATGTCGTTATTTGTAAAGATAACATATAAATTGATTTTGTTCAATTAATTGCAAAGTTAAATCACAAATTTAGTTACAAACTTAAATTACATTGTAATAAAGTACCTCATTTAAACCGCTGTATTTCTAGCCACTGGTACGCGAACCAAAAATATATCAAATTTTTTAGTACAACTATCAAATTTAACTTCATGTCAGGTTTTGTACAAAGCAGTTGGTTTTGAATTAAACATGAAACGATATCAATTTGTCTAGAACTATGAACCTCCGAACACGAGTTCCACATTTGAAAATTCCTCCCCTAATTTATATCTGAAAATTGATCCTCCAAGGGACTGTATCGGGATTGAAAATTATATCGGGTCAAAGACGCAATAAATTTGGGAGAAATTTGATATTCCGCGAACATTTGGACGAGATGAACACATTACTAGTTTGTTTGTATTTTACAATTATATGTATAAGTAAACTCTATGTATAAGGTAAAAAATAATCCATTCTAATTAGTCCGTCAGATGGATCATGGAAAAATATTGGACAAGTATTTTTTGTTAAACTGTCGCGGGTCATGCATGGATGAGACTATTAAAGGATCGAGACAAGTGGCGTACACGAAGAGAGGCCTATGCTCAGCAGTGGGCGATAACGGGCTGAAAAAGAAGAAGAAGAAGAAGATTTTTTGCTAAATCAAATTATTAAAAATTACCGAACTTCTGGAGTGGGTGTCGTGACGGCACTTGTGGGTAAAAATCGTACACACAAATGACGTCACTCGAAGCTTCTAAGCAATGTAACTTCGTATTTTTTTGTGTTAGTGAAACAAAAGAAGAAATACGTGTACAATATTTTTAACAATCTATGTCACTGACTTATTAGTTTTTTTAGTTATCTTCTATTCCACATCCTAAAAATGTTCTTTACACAAAATTGGAGTTAAACCTCGTTCGAGTGTTTGGACGGTCAACCATGAAACGATGGTGTGATAGTATCAGAGTGTTGCGTAGTAGCCACAGTCGGTATTTACGCGAGCGCGAGTAGGTTTCCCCCCTCCCCCCGCAGACATCTGCGCCGTGTTTAGAGCCTCCGCGGGGGAGCAGGGTGTGAGGTTCTATTCCCGGCGCGCGTGGGCGGACCTCCCCGCGCAGCCCTCCCGTAAACATACGCACTTCGCCGGCGACCGCCACCAACCAATGATTCTCATTTTTTGTTGTACGCTGATTAATCCCGTTCAGAACAGTAACGTTTATCGAGATTATGCTTTGTTATTGTAAGCCTAATGAATGTTGATATTTAATTCATTTTAGATTATTCCTTTCGGATATTACTTATGGACATTCATACAGACAAATTGCGGGCGTTGGTGGGATTAAAACCAAACTTTATAAACGTGTAGACGATACGTACTACAGAACTTCACTTGACCTCAATCTTGTTCCGTAGAATACGTTTGAGTTCACAAATATAAAAAAAATAGTCTGTTTTTTTAAGTGAAACCTTCTTTAGCCACATTGAGCGCTTTTTGGTACGGGAAAATCTTATGTGTTCGGTCACCGACATGCTAAATGTAGTGGCGTAGCGTCGGAGCGGCGGCGGAGCAGCGTAGCGGGACAGATACGTTAATAAACGTTTTTTGGATGAGTGAAACCTTGTGAATTCGCGTAAAACACTCCGCTATACAGGTGAACTATGAGGACTGCAACATTAGAGTTGTTCAAAACTAAAATTCTAAGTTATAAGTGTTCACTTCTGTCGGCAGTCTCTATGACTGCCAATTTGCAAATATAGTCAATGGAACGACTTGCGACTAATGGTAACCAATTCGCCTGCCCAAAATTAGTATATTATGCACCAATACGAACGTGAGTCTAAATCACCGGGAGCTATACTGCGCTCGTACCATAGGTCAATATGAACCGATGCGGCGCGACGCAAATTTACGTTTAATTTTTGGTCATTGGAATTCTCAACCCTGTGAGGTAAATGCCACGTAGCAGCTGCATCCACCGAACAGGGGTGTTTGTTTGATTGATCTGCTCGTTCTTGTTTCCAAAAACTAGATACAACGAGTATCAAATGAGTACTAGAGTAGAAACTAAAGACATTTGCCACAAAAACAATAACATGGCAATCGAACCCAGCTCCGTGGGCTCCGCGGGCAAGTAAGCCACGAGGCCAGCCGAAATCGCAATGAAATATAGGCCGATTCGTAATTGTAGAACAAAGTAATAACAAATAACACATATACTACTAGCAGTCATTGTATACATGTACTCACTTTCTCCACACCGAGTAAGTGTGATCTAACAAACATCACAGTACGGCTGGAGAATAAAAGGATCCGTCAACAAAACATAAGCCCCTAATGTGAAGCTAAAGTAATTCCGTTATGCTCGCACCTTCATCCGCGAAAGGTCAGGCGAGAGCCTCAGGAAGGCAAACTTTCCGCATCGAACTTCAAAACTATATATTACAGGAAACTGGGATTTAAACACAGAGACGGTAAGTTACAATTTGCTGAAGCTTTGGAAACTGTGCCTGTGTTGATTTTGGTTTCAAATATTACGAGTATTTTAGGATACGATGCAAGTCAATTATGATAGTAAGTATTGCAGCCCACCCTGGGCCAGTGCGGCGCTGTAGAGCCCATCATCATCAGCCTATCCTGGTCCACTGCTGAACATAATTATTTTAGCTTTAGCACTCAATCATTTTTACATCATAAGCACTCGTTCCTTAACGCGCTGCTACTTGTAAACTTGTGGACGGTATTATCTGTCAAACTCTGAGTTAGGTCAAAGTTCAACTGTAGGTCGTGGTAGGACGCACTGATTGAAAACTTATTCAAAGTTTGTTCTAAATAAATTATACAGACTAAGAAAATAATTTACCTTATGGGGCAGAATAATCTCAGTCAAATTATAAATTTAAATAGTTGTTCACTACACTATTATCACTAATTTATCGGAATATTATCAGCGCCTCGAGGTTTTATTCACGTAGTTCTGTTCTTGTAATTTCTCCGCGATGAAAATCAGCTACACATGCTAAATCCCCTTACTTAGGAGTTACAATACCTAGAGACACAAATATAGAGACGGACACGTAAAACTAATAAACCTTCTCTTTAATAGACTTCAGCGGTCTTTTCATTTTCTGTTCATGAATTACTTGAAGACGACAGAACTGTTTTTTTTTTTTTCGATTGTTAACTTTTTAGACCATCCTGGTCGAATTTTTTTAGCAGCTTTTGATAAATGAACAAAAGAGTAAAAATTGTACACATCGATGATATTTGGTTGACCCGTTTAGGTGGACTACCCACTATTTAGTTTAGCAAATCGTATTAAAATGACTTGAGTATGAATTTTATTTAATGCCGTTTGTTTGGTTTTCAAGTTTTTTCAGTTATTTAAAATGTTTACATCTGTATGTAAATCCAATCAAACCAGACAGTTCGTCAAGTAGTGCTCTTAGAAAAGCGTACCAGAAGTTGAACCATTAAAAAGTATAATAGCGACAAAACTCAACTCTTAATTAAGAAAATAGCAGTATAATGTTCCGCAAATTCAGGGAAATACCTCCTTTTACCCTCCGCGAACAATTACTTAAAAGCTTTAGAAATGAATCCTCCTCATCTTTGTCGTGGCATTTCAACTTACCTTTAAACAGCGTTGAAAGAGTCGGGGCAAAGAATATAATGAATTAAAAACCATTTTAAATTATAATGTTTGAAGCAAAGAGAGACAGGTTTCCATCATATTTCAGGAGTTCAAAGACCAAGATCAGGGATTATAATTTAGATTCAGAAAGTTTAAGTAACACGAATTGTAGAACAAATAGTGCATTTGAATTAAACAACGTTTTATAAACATTCAACAAAAATGGCTAAGCCAAACATAATAAATATTCAGTAATTATTTTTTTAATCTATTTTTTTATTTTAAATAAGGAGTGACGAGACGAGCATGTCATGTGCCTGGTGGTAAGCAACATGCCTGCCACTTAACAGCACAGTGACACGCAGATATTGAAACATGAAGAGTCCAAATCATTACTTAGCACTGCACTGCGCTCGTCACCCAGAGATCTAAGATGCTATATCTCTAAGCCCAGTAATTTCTCTGGAAACATTGCCCTTCAAACCGGAACACAATAACGTTTTCACATTACTGCTTGGCGGTAGAATATTTGGCAAAGGTGTGGTACTTCCCCAGGCGGACTCTGCTAAGAGTCCTACCACTACTAATATTCATCGCTCTATGGATAATTCAGATGAGCTTATTGTAATTAGTTGAGTGTGTACGACTGGTGTAATGGAGTTATCATTGTAATACAATTTTGTTTATAAAGGCTCCGACCATTTAAAAAAATAGTAACACTAATATTATAAAGGCGGCACTTTGTGGGTTTGTGAGTGTGTATGTTTTACCTACATATCCGTTGTTTGTTCGCGATCAACTCCTAAACTACTGAACTATATTATTTTAAAATATTTTAATGAAATGTTGCTGTTTGATACGACTTGGGGTTCGAACTTGCATGCTCCTCTACGGAAATCTACATTGTCGCCATTAGGATACTGAGCGGCTTTTTATTTCCACTGTAAGAAGGCTGTCCTGAACGAGTACTTTTATCAATACGACCATTGTTTGCGTTTTATTCGTTTCCTTCAATTTGTGTAATGTACTACGTCGTTGGAACATGTGTTACGTCATTGATGTCATTCCCTTTGTGTCTCCTGCCACTACTATCTTAAGTACGTTTCACGTTAAATAAGGAAAAGATCAAGAGAATACTGCAATTTTACTAGCTACTTTCCAGTCCAGAGAACGAAAGAGAGTCGAGACAATTGTCAGAGGCCAGTCACAAATTGTATGCCCTGACAAGAAATAATAATAAACAATTACAGATTGTGATTGTGAGAAACCTCTATGTGAAAGTCCGACTCGCACTTGACAAATATTAAAACTCCTACACACCACCGTATCGACACACATGTACTCGGCCAATGTAAAACTGGTCAGTCGATAAAAAATCATATCCACATTTCGGCGTAGGAACCTACCCTTGACATTCAGTGAGGCTTGCATCTCGGTACCGGAGAGCCACAACACACACTCTCAACCACTCGAACAATCAACTCTAAAGTTATGTAATTAGAGACGGTATCGCCATGACAAGTTTGCATCCGGATTCTTGCCAAACAAAGTCGGTAAGACAAGTGACCAGAGACAGATGAGTTATATGTATCTTGAACTTGGTATATTTAGATATACCATGGTCTAGTTTATTGATAATTAAATTTACGATTTTATTACCTTAGTTATACGAACGCATTTCCAGTGGACATATTACTTTATTTATAATGTTAGTTGTAAACTTTTAATAGCAAATTTTAAAGTATGATAAAAACATTGGATTTTTTAACTCGTAAATACAATGTTGATAATACGATGTGGTATGTATAACCTATGTTAGATTAATCTGCAGCAAAAAAAGAAACAAAGTGCAATTCGAACGCGCATACAGTGGCTGTGACACGATATATCCCACAGAACAGATATCAAGGTATATCCATATCCAACTGTTTTGCAGCCCTAGTGAAGACTCAATTCATTAAATAAATAAAATGCTTTTTTTTATTTACGTAGGTAATAAAAAATCGTTTTTTATATTATGTTATTTTAGCTGTCTAAATAAAGAGAAAATACATTTGTTCCGATTAAAAATATTTCCAAAAAAACAATACCCTAAGTATCAATTTCTAGAAACCCCGGATCATAAATAGTTCATTTCATATTAACAAAACGTTGCCAAAAAGCATTCAGCTTTTTAGTAAACAATAATATTGTTTAATGATAAACGTCATTTGAGTTTCATTTACAGTCCCTGTAATAGCAACCCTCGGAGAGAACAAACGCAGAAACAGATAGAAGTAAATTAAGTTTGTTTAGTTTTATTTGTAAGAACCTGGCTAGCTCTGCTTGTAGTCAGGGGGCTCAATAGGGATTTCTCGGATTTACTCGAGTGGATCAGGTTGGCTTAAGACGGATACCTTGCACTCAGTTGAGCTCTTCTATCGGACATAAGCTTATTGTGAGCGTCAAGGATATAACCGATAAAACAAAAGTATTGCTAGAAATACTGAACCTTGTTGTTGGAAACCTATTTGCTCGATGCACACGCGCGACAAAAACTTGTCTTTTGACTTAAGCTAAATTGGAGTTTCATAAAATGCATTTTCATAATGAAGTACAATTTGGGCACTTGAATACAGCGGAGACGGCCCTCCCCATCAATCCATCATTTGTCTAAGCAGCCATTGTACCATTGTGGGACTCGGGGCCTTCTTTCAGGAGACAGTATAACTAAAATTGCCACTCTGGCCAAATGATGGTTGCCAGTTGGTGCATGTTCTCGAACAACGTTTCTCTTGGAAATGCCGGTTTCCTCACAATATTTTCATTTACCGTTAAAGCTAAATTTTTGCGTAAATTTTCACTAGACGAAAAATTTAGAGGTGTGGACGGGTTCGAATCTATAATTTCACTTTTGTGAAATAAGACGGTCTTAATGCAGTTATCAACTAGTGAACTGAATAATATTTCTCTTTTTCCAGCATTTAGTAATCAAATGTTTTATCGATTATTTAATTTAACCTTACTTTTAATCCTCCAATCGAATTGCTAGAGTAATTCCACATATAGCACCGTAGGCCCCCTACTGTTAATTTCATTTTGTAGAAGCAGACGACGCGAGACCTTGGCCGGGGCAAGTTGAGGCCGCTTCGCTATTACCGATCAAATCGATGTTGGAGACTCTAACAATAACGTTTTTACTATTACCTACACCAATTATTATTGATTTTGAACCAAAAAACTTGGCGTCAAAACAACCAAAATAGTGTTCAAGTTAAGTTGTACAGCGATTGATCTTGTTTTTAACACACTGTTATCACGATCTAAAACCTTGCCCTATTCGTTGGCGGTGTAAAAGGTTCATAATCGAGCAAAAATGCATTTAGCTACAATATTTAGGTCACCTTTCGAATCCGCCGTTATCAGGGCCGCCTGCGTGCCAGCCGCCGCGTTATCACCGCCGCGCGCCGCACCAAGCTCGCACACGACTACTTTGTGTAAGTTTACATTTATTCTACGCATTAGCACACTCGCGTTCTAAAGGTGAAGGCTTCAGTTTGGCAATAGATGCTATAGCTATTTATCTATCCACGAAATGCCATTTTATCAATGGAGTAGATTATGGAATCTATCGGTCCGTTACAATTTTGCACTTAACAACTTTAATTTTAGATTGCAACGTCGCTTGATACCAGGCGAGATAGCGGTCTAGCCTATATCTATTATTTCGATACAAGTAATACAATTTTATCTCAAAATCATTGTTCCCTCACTTAATCTAATTATTAATCTTAGAATATAAATTTAAAACTTCTGCTATGTGAACTTACGTTGAGAACATTATACAAGACTTTGTTTGTTTTGTTTCGTTATGTTCTTTTGAGGTCACAACCTTAAAAGTTTATAAAACAACTGGGCGATACTAAATACACGACACAAAAATCATGCAAATATTATAGAGACCATAAATACACCAAGATTGTATCCATGTGGAAAAACTCACAAGTCGAGCTGTGAAATGCTTTGCTGAGAGAGTTTTAGAACAAATACGAATTAAATTTGATCAATCCTGTAGGAGGCGATACTGCGGGACGCAGCGTGTAATAGGTACCTACGAAATAAACTACTAAACAAAAAAGCAGTAATGCTTAAATCGCAAATGAGCAAAAAATTCGCGTTTACTTATTTGGGTCGCAGTGAATAGATCCCGCCTCTGTTATGACAATGCGACGAAGTGAATGATGTAACTGGATTTACCCGTCCGTTGTCCATAGTTAGTTCCTTCTCCATTTCTGTGTATAAATGATCAAATGTTCATTGCAGGCATAACTAAAACAATTGTACGCCTGCAATGTATTTGTGATTGCAAACAAAGAATGCAAACCACTTTATGTGTACCTATTAATAAGTGCTTTAACTTTTAACACATTATTACTAGAACGTAATTTACAATATTACTAATATACTTTGACTGGACTCGTGTCTTAGTTGGTAGTAAGTCTGCGTGCGAAGTCGAGGGGTGTGGGTTCAATTCCCACCCAGTACAAACATTTGTGTGATTTTTTTTTTTTTATAGTATCAGTGATGAGACGAGCAGAACATGTGCCTGATGGTAAGCAACATGCTTGCCACATAACAGCAGAGTGACACGCGGCTAATGGAACATGAAGTCCAAATGATTACCTAGCACTGCACTGCGTTTGCTATCCAGATTTATAAGATGTTTTATCTCTATGTCCTGTTATTTCACTGGACATGTGTTCTGTGTCTGTGGTTTTCTATGTATAATAATAATGTCTTACTTATATTATATATGCGATGATTTGACTCAATCCAAAAGCACAAATCCAAAATGTAAGACAATATTGGTTCTATAATTTGATATTAAAATATGCTAAATATGCAGCAACAATATTAAGATTATAGAGTGTGTATTTCACTCAGCACTCCTATGTAATACAGCCTCCTGCACGGTACACGGTGCGACCGCAATGCAAAGGTCCCGTGAACTGCTTCAACCTTACACCGTACACATCAAACTACAATTTCAATCGTGTTTTGAAGCAGATCAATTTTTATTTTTTGTATTCGATACTGATTCTACTGTTAAAACAACTATTTGTTGTCAAGATTGTGTAACCGGAAGTAGATTTACAGAAATACTTAATAAAATGATTTTCGAAATATGATAGGTGCTATGTTTAGCGCGCTTTGTCCTCTAGGTTCGGCGGCATTTGCTTTGGGAGCCAAGGACTAAGTTAATCTTCTATGTTTGTACTTCATTCGCGGGATGGCTGTGGACGTAAATCACTTAGTGACATGAACAAGCTTTTAATTTGGGACCAGATAGTGTAATGTGAAGCGTTTTAATCAATATTTTTTTATTGTATCCTTTTTGAACCGTTTTCAACCGACCGAGTAAAAAGGAGTATGGTGAGCAAAAAAACGAATAAGTGCGTCAGTTCGATTATTAAAAATATTGTGCACGTTTTTTTCCTTTGTTTCAGAACCAAATAAATACGAAGATTTAGTGCTAGAATAAGAAATTTTGAGGGACGTCACGTCTATATACGATTTTTTTGAAGTGAACAGTTGGCCTAGACAGAATTTTCGTGGGGTGTGAATTGGATTCTACCGTCACGCTCGGGTATGAAAAGAAATCTTCGGGTAAACTCGGGACCATCCCCATTCGCCATCTAGAAATGCATCAGCCAATGGGAAATGCTGAAAGGGCATCATGGCATGACCATCTAGAAATGCGTAAGCCAATGGGAAATGCTGACGCATTTCTAGATGGTCATGCCATGATGAACAGGCCACGCCGACCGGTTACACCCGTGTAGTTTCCAAAGCTATGAAATTCTGAGTTATAAGTTGTCACTTCTATCGGCAGTTCCTATGACTGCCCATTTTTTATATAGATGTGACGTCACAGCCCCCCGCTCCGGAAGTTTAATGTTCTATATCTTTGTCGATTTTAAATAATTTGATAAAACAAAAAATACGTGTTTCATATTTTCCAAAATCTACCCGACTAATTAATTAATTAATTACCCAGTCCTCCTAATTCGACGACCATAGTTTTATTCTAAAATTGGGCAGTTTGTTGATTCGCCTTCCACTTGCGTCAGTAGCAGTTCATTATAATACTAGTCAAGCCTAATAGCAGCGTGTCACGTGGATAGGGCATGTCGGTGTCGGTGTCGGTGTCGGTGTCGGTCTGGTGGTATTTTAATTTGGTTTCCACCGGGAGCCGCGCGCGGGCCGCGGCGCCCTTGCCACGCCTCGCCTGTAATTGCACATATTATCACAACTTATATTTAATGTTAAGCTCACTCGTTGCTAGGTGCAGCCTGGGTTTAGGCATTGCGCAAATACAAGCCCTTACTGACCTACTGATACAATGTCAGCTGTCTTGACGTTTGCACTGCATATGTTGAATAGAGTATGAACGACTCATTTGCAATCTTGATGTTCTTAATTAATACGAGTAAATTTATACAGAAAAAACTAACACAGTCCTCGTCGTTGATTTCTATGATAACGATATGTTAGATATTATATAAATTCTAACAATTTCTGATATGGTTTGCCAGACCTAACTTGGTCTAGAAGACTCCAACGTAAACACAACAATAAAACTGACCCGATGATAAATAAAGCTGTAGGAAAGGCTCACTTCCTGAGCTTTTCTGTTAAATTGATATAAAAAGCAGCGCTGCAACTTTTTTCTTTAACAAAAGTGTAATTCCAAGAAAAATCCTATTTTAAAGTAATTTTCTTGCCACGCGTAATCGAATTAGATTAGGTTTATCCTTTGAGTTCAGTGCCTTTATAGCTTCTGGAAGTATTACAATATGTTTATTTTTATTCCAGACTCAAACTTGAAATTAAAAATTCATCGAATAGAAATTAATAGTGTTTTTAAACGATTTATTTGATGTGTAAAACTCCAAAAATTCTTATGTTCCCACTGCTCGGACTCGGAACTCAAAAGAAAAGTCGGGGTACAATCCTCCAAGCCGGCAAGTGCGCGTTGGCAGATGACACATGATCGAGAACATAGTTCTTGAAACATGTGGGTTTCCTCACCAAGTTTTCCTTTACCGTCGCAGCCGCTGCTAATGATTAACATTTAACATCTACACAAAGAATATAAAGAGAAGAAGGCGGGGTACGAACCTACGAACTCAGGATTGTGAATCACCACTACATCCAGTTTCTCAAAAGTAAATGGCTGTTGTATTTGTTCGCAGGAGCTGTTTATCTGTCCATCAATTCTACTGTCAACGGTTTCCGGATATCATGTATTGCTACTAAATGCATAGAAGCATAAAACATAAACAGGTTAGACAGTAAAAGTAGTTCCGTCTCTGATAGGGCTGTGATTTATAGACAATTGTTTGTACGGGGTACCAGCCCTGATCACGGAATACACCTTCTAATATAATAGACAACTAGCAACAACATTTGTATGGAACACCTCATTTATTTTCCAGATTTCCGCGTTAGACCATATTATATGTGCATCTTCTCTGACTTTTTTAACAATTGTACTGAATTTTAAACTTTATTTTAAGTAGACAAAATAAGGTACATCAGAATATTCTTCATGACATAACTTAATTACATCATGTAATAGTTTGTGAATGCTCGTAGGTAGAAAAAGCTATATCATTTCATGGTTGATGTTCCAAAGACTCAATCGAGGAGATTTTACTCGACTTTCGTGATGAGACGTCAATCTATGAAATGCGTTGCCTGAGTGGGTTTTCCCAGTAGTTAAAATCTTGGTGTCTTCAAGTCGACAGTGAATCGGTTTCTTCTAGATAAACATGCTTCATCGCAGACCACATCGTCGGTAAACATCAAGTTTAAACTTATAACAGTTAAAAGATAGTATTTTGGAAATGCTGCGAGCATTTCTGCTGTCGTTAGCAGCACTTGCTCACGAGTATGATGGATGTGTGAGTCATCGCTTCCCTCGGCCATATGAGGGAACAGAACGACCAGACCACCGATATCCGATGACCAGACACACATTTTCACCCCAAGAAAAAATCTTTCAGTTAGCACAAGAGCTCAAAAGATACGCGTTATTTTAACAGAATTAGCGCAGTTCAGCGTAGTGATTCTAAACCCAATCGGATGAATCTCGACCCGGAGTCAAACCTGTCGGTTTTTGTCTTATCCGTTTAGAATGGCAGAGACAAGGATTGTCATTCCGAATTTGGAGTCGTTCGGATTGCGTTCGAAACATCGATATAAATCAAAAGATGTGCCCTGCGCACTAGGAAATTGTTAACAAATTGCGTCTCTGTGTGTAGCGTGAGTGGTATACAACTATCAATCTACTTGATCTCTAGAATCACTAGCGGCGAGGTATATTGCGGTTCTACTTATTTTGGTTCTGACAACGAATAGCGATAGGTTTAAACGTCCGGCGTTCACCGCTTCCTACAATGGACTAAAACGGAAAAAGTGCGCTCACTCTTCCCAACGGTAATATAATTCCATGCGCTTGAAGATTGGGAGGGAAGATCCATTGATTTTTGTCGATGGTTCAAAATCAGTACCCAGATCACTCCGATCTCGTCAGTCGCTCTCTTTCGGGTTATTACAACTGTTTCGCGTTACCCTGTATATCAGAAGCGGTAGAATTCGCGTGACAAGTGGAAACTACGGGTATCATCATAATTGATTACATTCTCGGCCCGCACATGCGATATGAAAGTATCTGCGGTACATCGGATACTTTGTATGACGACACAGAGACACTTGTTGTACGCCTGCAGGTGATGGCTCCTATTCAATAGCCACTAATCATATTAAAATATCATTCTGTAAATTAATATGTCTATATGAATCTGTATTTTATTCAAGGAAGAAATGTAAGTGTTAATATTTTTTGTAAGAAATTCGTATTTTTTTTGCAATAACAAAACCAATTACTAATGGTACTGTTTTTTAAATTCTTTCACAAATATATACATCTATGACGTACAAAATCTATTTTTTCACATCTCTCTACTACTTTTACATCCTGTGTATCGAAAAGTCGCAAGATAAAACGTTCATATCACTGTGTAGCCTACGGGGTACTCTTTCTGATAACTCTGCGTTGTACGTTCTCTACGTACATTATGAATGGTGGAATAATTCGTGTATAGTATAGCGGGGGAATACCTGTCATGATGTATTGTGTTTTCGAACTAGTTGTTCTTACCAGTGGAAAATACAGAAAATTAAGAAACATTATGTCGCGATCCATGCAATCCTACTTATCCTACTGTCCTAATCTTACTAATATTATAAATGTCAATGTAAGGATGTTTGGATGTTTGTTGCTCAATCACGTCCTAACATATGAACGAATCAGGCTGAAATTTGGAACACAGATAGATTATAGTCTGGAAGAACACATAGGCTTTTTATCCCGGAAAAACAACGGGAACGGGAACACCGCGGAGCGCTGCTAGTAAAATTATAAAAGTCCATGTTTGGATGTTTGTTGCTCAATCACGTCGTAACGTAAGAACGGATCAGGCTAAAATTACGAACACCGTTAGATTATAGTGTGGAAGAAGACATATACTACTTTTTATACCGAATAAATAACGGTAACGGGAACTACGCGGGTAAAACCGCGAGGCTTTGCTAGGATATATTTATGTGTTAATTTTTGTTAAGTGACGATGGAGTAAGTTTTTTGGTAGGTAGTAGGTAGTAGACGCATTAGGACAATTTCCATAGGATATTTTACAAAAAATTGCGACTGCAAGGCTCTTAGGCAACAACACCCTTGTTTAAATAAGTTTTCAAAGTTTTTAACATCCACGAAAATTTGCAAACTTATCGGTTTTTTATTAGATACATTTCGTATAGTATGCAACTGATCTACAAGATCTACTCGTAATACTGCCTCCCCTTTTTTTCTACCGGACTGCTAAAAAGCGACATTGTATCATGGTTGACGTCCCAAAGACAAGAACGAAGAGGTTTTCACTCCACTGTAGTAATAAGAACGTCTAGACTGTAGAATGCGTCGCATGAGTGGGTTTTTCCAAATGGTTACAATCTCGGAGAGTTGCTACAATCGTTTTTTTTTCTAGCTTAGCGTGTTTCATCGCAGACCGCATCATTACTTAACATCAGCCTAGATGGCAGTCAAGTGTAACAAAATAAATATTGTGAGCGTCAACCTACACTTATCGCTCGCTGGGCGAATGGTTAGCGCTCGCTTGTGCGCTAACAGCAATACTGAATCACATGTGCTTGTAAAAATGTGAATTAAAAAAATAGATTCCCTGGTGTCCTGAGCTAAGTACCAATTACAAGACGGCGTGTCACTCGATACCAGCCACCCTAGAGGCGTCGCGCTCGCACATGGATAGATAGATGTTTGCCTAGTTTGTCGGATTTTCTTTCAGATATAACCAGCCAACAAACGAGTATGTATAATTACGAATTAATGTATATATCTAAAATTATATACGAATTAAATAATTCATCTGGCTTTTATAGACAACTTTGCTTTTGGAGATAAATGGTACTTAATGGGAATCGAACCTAAGACTTTCAACTCGTTATTCTATGTCTCTACTCTCTAACTCTAACGTCAGTTGGGTTAGGTTGTTTAGTTACCTAATTTGGTAACACATATTCCTTAATTTCATTCACAAAGGTAGACTCAAGGGTATAACCCACCACGCTGATCATCAGCGGGTTGGCGTTTGACACACATCCTCGAAATTCATCGTTAAAGTGATGAAAAACTCGTACATTTAAACTAGGAAAAATACTCAATCTGTTCAAGCTGTATCGGAACCTACCACCTCAAGTGAAATGATATGTACGTTCTCGCCAGTACACTACTACGGGTACTCTACATTCTACAAGTTTGGAGCTATAGTCTAATTTGAGGCGTTGTTAAAGAAAGACATCTTTCCAGGTGATATTGGAATCAGGGGAACTGGTGAAACTAAAGTTTTTAACTAACAAAGACGGTTCGCAGTGATTAACCCATTCCGCGTTGGCACATGATTGCCCACTCAGATTAGTGGTGCGTAAAGGTTCATGATTATGTAAATTTTGTGTGCGTTGAGGCAACCAGACGTTATTATTGTTTTAACGCTTAATTATCCTTTTAAATTATTATTTTTTTACATGTCGTTGTCGTTTTCATATAAGTACCAAGTACCTGGGTGACCGAGCTTTGCTCGGTTTAAATACTAAATATACTTAGAAACCTACAGATAAGGCCCGGTTCACACGACGCGGATGCCAACCGCGGCCGCGCGCGGGCGCGGCGCCGCGCCGCGCGACGGGTTTGTTTCAATACTCACGAGACCGCAGGTTTTCGCGGTTTCTGCTCCGAAAAGCTACTGCGCAAGAATCGTGCGCAGCCACGCGGGAGCCGCGCGGCTGCCGCAGCCGCCGCGGCCGTAAGCCGCGTCGTGTGAATTGAATTCAATTTTACATGGAAATCGGCCGCGCCCGCGCGCGGGCGCGGTTGGCAGCCGCGCCGTGTGAATCGTCTCTAAAAGACTCCAAGAAATAGATTTTCTTAAATAAAACGAATTGAAAAATAAAGAGAACCCGTCTGGATTCGAACCCGGAGCAACTAATTGGTGACCGCTATGAGCGCCCGACTTCCCGTCTGAGCTAATTATGCTGTCGCGTCATGCGGCGAAATTTACCTTCACATTCTAATATCTAATGTGACAGTTTTTCATTGTCTAAAAACGCGCATAATATGCGTTTTTTTTTAATAAGACCTAGTTAGATCGATTTATCGTCCCCGAAATCCCCTGCATACATAATTTCATGAAAATACGTCGAGCCGTTTCCGAGATTCAGATTCTATATATATATACATATTTATATAGGTACAAGAATTGCTCGTTTAAAGGTATAAGATAAGATAAGATAATACCATTTCTTACGTTACAGTGTATATATATATATTGTAAGTGCAGGTTTGTTTTTCAGATTACATTTCAGATGTGTTTGCGATACACTTTTTTCACATACATATTTTGTTTGGATTAACGATAACGCGAGTAATCACGTATGTTTTATTTTGATTTTGTTAATAAAGGCGCTTTCCAGTACAAACATCACATACATACGGCACATTTACACACCCCTCTATACATAAACCTCTAAGATCTGTTGATAGCATACCGATTTGCCTCTGTTTGCCGTATTAAAAAACTTCTATGAAGCTCAACATTTTATTTCTTAGTTTTTTTTGACATTACAAAAGTTGGAAATTTCTTTGTTGACTAAACGCATAAAATCTTAATATAAATAGAGTTTTAGAGTCAGAATGTGGTGTTTCATATGTAGACATTCTATCGGTTATAAAAGCTTCGCAGCGAAGTGTCTCGATCTTCAAGACGCCATTCATTCTCATAAAATGTTAATGTATTTTTGACATCTAATATCACAGAAATCTATATCACGACGGTGACAGCTAGATTTATTCTATGTAGCGAGCTCACCCAGCTCACCCAGCAGGGCTTGAGAGGTGGAATACGAAATATTTTACAACAAACTTAGCTACTTTGACTAGAAGCGAGCACGCGAGTTTACCCTTCAAACCGGAACTCAGTAAGGTTTGCACATTACTTGGCGGTAGAAAAACTGTTACTTCCCAATGCTGACTATGCAAAGTCCACCACTACAGTTTCGGGATATTTATCATGCTCGCGGATAAACTGTTCAGTTTGTGAACATAATGCATGACATTACATCGAAATATCGAAACCGCGCTTCACTATAAATATCTTGTAATTAAAATTAATCATAATCATAACTTATCTTGCGTTTAAGGGTGTACATTGCATACATTAAATAAATCGAACGAAACAACGAATCTTTAAATCTATACGAAGGAACGCCATAATCTGCCTATACCTCATTCCAAATCTCTGTGAATAAAAGGTAAACAAACCAATGTCACTCTCAATATGACAGACCAGCATTTCTCAACCTTTGTTTTACAAGATAGTTTGTAGTACCTTTCATTGCTTGCCCTTTTAAAATTTCATCGCAAAACAAGGCTAAATATATATGTGTGGATATCATAAACACCCAAATTTAAGTTCTCACTGCTGGGACTTGGAACAATCAACACATTGCCGTTGTAAAAAATCGTCAGACACAAGAATCTGCGTCTGACGATTTTTTCTGAACATCTGATTGATGCTAAAACTGGTCATTGGATCGAGATCCACAACCCGAAGGTTCTATCTACCGAATGCCATTACTACGCAAGAATGGTTCGGGAAGCATTGGAAAATAAAAAACATAGGTATATATTTCAACTACGACGCGATGACCACGATGCCAATAACCGAAAACTACCCGGTTTACGGTTATCGGCGTCGCGGAATCCTTTAATAAATAAATGTGTGCATAGCGCACTGAGTTTGGAGAAACCTGATATGGTTAGTGTTGTTTGTAGTGTTGGTCACCCTGCGATTTTTGAAGCCCAAATGAGGGTAGATGGAGATCTCCTCTCATTTCATAATGAGAGTATGGCGGGCATACGTACATTTATTTCTCCCACGTAAAAAAAGGAAAGGCAAAGCATTTGAGTTTAGAGAAGAATGTAACACTAGAACCGGTGACTTAGAAAAGTAATTTAGATGTTTCCTTATATGAAAACGTTCATTTTATTTTTAACAATAATTAAATCTCGTTCAAATTGTCCTCGTATTACCCAAAACTGATCATAACACTATGATGTAATATTCTGGAAACACATACAAAAGTTTCGATCAAAATAACACAAAATGTATGGCATTTTTGAGTGAAAATTATACAAGCTTTTGATAGTAAACAGCGTAATTTGGAACACGTATTTAGAGGTTTGCGATTTTCTCTCAACTCGTTACGAGACAAGAAACCTTTTTCTCGGAGTTCTTTAGTCATACTCTTACTCTTTTATTGATAACGAGTAGTTACATGTCATAATATTCAAGATATTCAAATATTACCAATACAAGTCAACAATTATAAAAAAAAACAGACGTCAATTTAAGATCCCATTACAATAAAAATCAAATAATACATTACATTAAAATCAAATTACATTACAATTAAAAATTCCAAATTAATGACAAAAATAAATAGAGTAAAATTAATCCATACTTGAATATAATGGAAATGAGCATTTTTACAATATGGGCAGGAGAGGGGTATGTTAGAAAAATTGGCGCGTCCTTAATAAGAGTAATTTGATGAAAAGAAGTATAAATGTATTGAATGCAACATTGAGAGTTTGAGAAACACAGATCAAATTGCTAGTACTTAAAATCATATTTCTATCATCCTATCATTACTTTCTATAACTTTTAAAATAAGAAAGTATAGAATTATTTGATCAATACAAATCTAAGTATATGGTATTTAAGATCGCAATAAAGTCGAATCCTATTTGTGAAAAATATTTTAAGGCAATTTCATAAAAATACTAAGCTTAAACGATGTTTATGTTATGGTATCACCTTTTTTTTGGTTTGTTTTGGTTTTCTACACAGCTTGTTGGAACGCACTATATATGCATAATCCCACACAAAAGTTTATTTCGACTTAACAGTCAAAATTAACTAGAAAAAAGCGTAGGAGTTACTTGTTTGAAGTTTGTGTTTTTATTCAGTTACACTGTTATTACATCACATTTTCCTGTACAAATACGTAGAACCAGTAGATTACTAGTAAACCCATACGTAATGAGTTTACTATGAATAGGCTTTTAGTGCACAGAGCGCGCCGCGCGCCGCGTGACGGTACCGTGGAATTGTTATTGATGTGATAATGTACGTGCACATACAAAATCTGTGTTTACTCTCCTACATTCATAATCATAATTTATTCATAAAATATCACTTTACACGTCAAAAAATAATAAATGTGCTGAACTTGATCTTGTCGAACTTATATTTTGAGATTATAATTTTTTTTAAGTGTTCCCTTTTTAACGGCAATATTTACAGTGCACAGAGATTAGTCATCTCATATCTCTGGGTAGCGAGCAAGCACTGTGCAGTGCTAGGTAATGTTTGTAGGTACCTACTCTTCATGTTCCAACAGCCAACGTGTTGTTATGTTACATTATGCTGTCTTATGTTCCAATACATTACACTTGACCGTCATCTCGCCTGATATTAAGCGACGATGCGGTTTACGATGCAACGTGCTTATCTAAAAGTGAACTGGTATCACTCTAAATTTGAGAACATCAAGATTGAAAATGAGTGATATCAGTGGCATGTATAAAGAAACTCTCATTTGCTTGAATCGTAGAGCGAAAATAAATTATCGTAAAATACTGTGGAGCCGCGCGTAGCACCGCGGGGCGCACCTAGTGCCAAATAAATGTGATAACAAGGTATATTATAACTAAGTTGTATTTGACGTGGGGATATGAGAGTCATTTCTTACGAGTTAATAACAAAGAGTCATTTGTACATTCTGACGTCATTATACAAGGCTGTGCGGAAAGCATTATGGTGAAAGGACAGTGTTATATCTATCATCATTAACATTTTTAACCTGTAGAGCCGTACTTGTCTAGTGGCGAGAATTTCCGGTTTCACAGTAATAAGGTCGTAAGTTCGAATCTCGCTGCGCCTCTTCTGGTTTTTGTACTAGAGATGTAGTAGTTTGTCTTTACTCTCTTTAACGACGAAGGAAAAAATCGTGAGGAAGCTCGCATATTCCAAGAAAGACGTATTTTGAGGACATGCGCCTAGCTGCACTTGACCAGCGTTGTCGGTCATGGTCTTGACTGTTTTCTTGTGAAAGCCCCGAGCCCCAGCAGTGGGAATATAAAATGAAATTATATAACATGAAATGCTGAACGACTTTTACTACAGATTCAACACAGAGACCACAAAAAAATGCTTTACGTAGTTACCATACATACATTCGAATTCAACGTACATTTTTGTACGGAACAATTTAAGTTATTGTATGTGATGTGTCAAAAGATATTGGTAATGTACACAGGTATTAAAAAATACATGTATCATCATCAACAGCCCACTAAATGTTCCCACTGCTGGGACTCGGGGCCTTCTCTCGCAAGGAGAGAGTTACATAGTTAAAAAAATACATGCATACAAGTAGATATTTTTGTGAACAATCTTTATATTTATCTTTATTAAACCAGCTGTAGCGTACCATGGGAACCATCCCATGGTACGCTAAGTTTTGCTTAGTTTGGGGCTCGTTTATGTGTTGTGTAGGAAACACCCACCAATGTTTGTTTATTTATATGGTTCGTGATTTTGACGGTCAAATTCACACTTCAGCAATAAATTATTTTGTATTAAATATTAATTAGTTATTATCATTAATCCATATTCCTCATACAATTTTATTTCTCGAAAAACCAAACAAAGTTTAAACAATGCCAGATTACTTTTAAAACTTACTTAAACACACATGCAAATATAAACACCCAGGCATGCACACACTGATGACAGACAGGCACAGATGAGACATTTGTGTTCACTACACAAATATTAGCCTTGAGTAGGAATCTCACGACCAACGGCTCAGTCGATATGCTTACTACCAACTGAGCTCTATAACTGAGCTATAGTTATAAATAGAAAGCGCTGGTTTCGGCTCTGTAGAGTAGTTCTGTGTCACCCTTAAGCACCTCAGCCAAATTGAACTCATTGCCGAAATTATGCCAAATTCAAAATTGTATTCGACCTGTACGCTCGCATGGTTAAGCCCCATTTTCAACTGCATTGCACAATCAACGAACTCTACAAATTAAACTAAATCGTACTAATATTACAAATGCGAAAGCTTGTATGTATGAATTAATGCTTGTTACTCTTTCAAGCAAAAACTAACCATGGGATCTAGATGAAATTTACATTGATAGATAATAATCTAACTAACAATTAAACTACTTTTAATCTCGAGAAAACAACGGCATCGGGAACTGCACGAGTGAAACCACGGTTTGCTACTAGTACTATATGTATTGATGAAATGCTTCCTCCCTGTAAATAAGGTTCAAAATGATTAACGATCAATTTACACATCAATTTATGTTAATTTAATGACATTGTCTTTGTGGATCTCTGCGTGTTCACTAAACACTAATGTTATTAATTACTATGGATACGACATTTCGTGTGTATTCGCGCCAATACTTTTACGAGTGTACGTAGGTGTGTATACTCTCTCACGCAAATACATACACGTACATGTGTGGGTATTTAAAAAAACATAACAAATATTATATTAGTAGGAAGGCAAACGTCGAAAAGAATCGAATAAAATTAATTATTTAAAATATCTCAAATTTTATTTATTCGTTTTTAGGGTTCCGTAAAACGTAAACACGGAACCCTTATAGATTCGTCATGTCTGTCTGTCTGTCTGTCTGTCTGTCTGTCCGTCCGTATGTCACAGCCACTTTTTGCCGAAACTATGAGAACTACACTGTTGAAACTTGGTAAGTAGATGTATTCTGTGAACCGCATTAAGATTTTTACAAAAGTTTTTTAAAAAAACAAAAATTATGGGTGCCCCCCATACTGAGAACTGAAGCTCAAAAATTTTTTTTTCATCAAACCTACACGTGTGGGGTGTCTATCGATAGGTCTTAAAAAATGATGTTGAGGTTTCTAATATAAGTTTTGTCTACACTGAATAACTTGCGCGAGAGACGCTTCCAAAGTGGTAAAATGTGTGTCCCCCCCCCTCTAACTTCTAAAGTAAGAGAATGAAAAAATTAAAAAAAATATATGATGTACATTACCATGAAAACTACCAACGAAAATTAGTTTGAACTCGATCTGATGAGTAGTTTTTTTTAGTACATCATAAATACACTATTATTAAAACTTCGATCAAAGTTACAACGAACTACAAGAACTATGTGTACTATGTATATTATGTTACTTGCTGGAACGGAACCCTTCATGGGCGAGTCCAACTCGCACTTGGCTACTTTATTTTTTATAGCAATACAGACGAATCTAGACTAATTCAGTATTTACAATAAGAAATAACATACATACGTAGACCATCAAAAAAAGAAAATACACAAATTTTGCTCAATTTAATGAAATCAGAATCATCAGATGCTATCAACAAAATAACTACAAATTATAAAATATGCATATGAAACGTATTACTGTCATTTTAATTTCATTTTCAAGGAATATGTTCATAGTCTAAAAAATTCACAGTGTTTTTACTCGTAATTTGGTTCGCATAAAAAATAGTACATTTAGGCAAGGACTTTTCTTCTCTGAGGAATTTGTTGTTTTTCTTGAGAGTAATAGTAGGCTATCTGCTATTTTAGATCATAACAAATCTGTATTCCAGATTGTAACCGCATCAGATTAGTTTTACGCGGCTGAACAACAAACATCTAAACTTCCACATTTATAATTACAGGATTTGACCATTTCACAAAAACTAAGTTTCGTATCCAGGCCGTTTGTTCTAGAAGCTTCATCAAAGTTAGAGAATATTAGAACTAACTAAATTATTAGCCCAACTTAGTTGTTCTACCCGAAAACCCGCGGAGATAGCACGGAGGGATTTCAGTAGACATCTACGACTTGGGATAATAAATTTAATTTCATCCCTCAGAGGCCTTAGAAACGTGACGTTAATTTGAAAAGAAAAATAATGACGCTGGGGAGAACACAAGTAAACAATGAAAAATGCGAAGAGTTCCCTCCGACTAACAATCTCGTTTTTATTTTTAAAAAGAAACCACAATGTTTGTTTTTAAACTGAAGTCATTACCACACACGTACGATCTACACGTATACACACACAAACACACAAGTGTGTATTAAATATATTTTGAAAATCGTAGACCGCATCTTCGCTTAACATCAGGCGAGATGGTGGTCAATTATAAACCTATTAACTCTTGTCTTCTATTTAACTCAGGATTTATTGAACGTTTTAAAATAAATACACGCGTCCGGCGATCTTCTTCAGGGCGAGTGCGCGATCGAAACTCGAGTCGGACTGTTCTGACTATGTAATACGTGAGTTACCCGTGAATTTATTTTAAAATTTATTGAACGGTATAATAATACTACAATTTTGTAAATTCTCTGGGTATGACTCTGGGTAGTCTAGTTTGGGGCCTGTCAGTAAATATGTTGCATCAACACCATAACTTTCCAGCAAGTTCTATTGGTTGTGTATTATTGTCTTTACAGACTGTCTTAAACACAATGATGCTTGGAAAAAACAAAAGCGGCCAAGTCGGACTCGCTTATGAAGGGTTCTGAAGCAGCATGTAACACATAATACATAAGTTCTTGTAGTTCGTTGTAACTTTGATCGATGTTTTAAAAATAATGTGTTTATTCTGTTTATGACGTACTAAAAAAACTACTCACTAGATTGAGTTCAAACCAATTTTCGGTGGAAGTTTATTTGGTAATGTACATCACATTTTTTTTCTTTCATTCCCTTATTTTAGAAGTTACAGGGACAGGGACACACATTTTACCTCTATGGGAGTGTCTCTCGCGCAAATAATTCAATATAACAATAAAAATATATTAGAAACCTCAATATTATTTTTAAAGACCTATCCATAGACACCACACGCATGGGTTTGATGAAAAATAATGAACAAAAAAATCAATATACAAGTTATTGACTATATAGACTTGTATATTGTTTTTTTTTAGTGTACCTAGTACAATCGATAATAATCCAATCATTGCGAATGTATAAATTATATAACAAGAAACTATAACTCCTACCTATAGGTAACTTGTGGACGATAGAAATGAAGTCATTACATGTGCAAATATGCAAGTGAACAGCACCGCGGCCCGTGGCCCGTGTGCCGGTAAGTAACGTGAATTAATGCAGGAATTAATGCCGTAATCCGTAGTTATTAGCCCTTTGTTTCGGTAAAATAATTGAGCAGTTTGTGTTAACAGCTGATTACGAATAAATTATTTTAATTGTTCTAGTGGATTTACGTCAGTGCCTATTACAAAAAGTACGATTGTACACATAGGTAAAATAATGAAATTATCAAAAAAATCCTCAGAACTCGCGTTCTCTACTTCTTCGCACGTCTCTCAACATCGTGATGTTCTTCTAATGTTCTTTTATAATGGTGTAAGTCCTGGATTTTACTCACCTTGCATTTATGAGCTATTGTGACACTCGCTCTCTCTCAAAACTCTTCAATTTCGAACTTCAAATCTGAACAATTACTTCTGTTATACAAAGCACAGATTCGGTCTTGTATGGAGTACTGTTCGCACCTTTGGGATGGATCGGCTAAGTATCAGCTTAAGGCTCTGGAATCGATCGAGAGGCGTGCCAAAAGGCTCATAGGCAAAGACACTCTAGTGCGAAATAGACTTCAAAGTCTTGAACATCGCTAGGTCATCGGTTTTTTTATCGGATACACTTCGGAGAGTGTGCAACTGATCTGCATGATCTAATATCATATTGCCCTTTTTTATATCGGACTTCTCGTAACTCGAAGAGGTGGCACCGTTTCATGGTTGATGTTCCAAAGACACGGACGAAGACGTTTGACTCTACTTTTGCGATAAGAACGTCTAGGCTGTGGAATGAGTTGCCTGAGTGGGTTTTCCCTGATGGCTATAATCTTGGTGTTTTCAAATCGAGAGTGTATCGGTTTCTTCTAGGTAAATACGCTCCATCGTAGACCGCATCGTCGCTTAACATCAGGGGAGATGGCGGTTAAGTGTAAACCTATTTGAACGCTCTTATGTCAAAATAACCACTGGCCACGGTCTTGTTACATTAAGACGAATTGGTCAAGGGTCTATCTAGTCTCCGGATTACATTAATAAAAATATACACACACATGCTAATAAACATGAGGTACGTTTAAAGTTTGTCAAACGGCCTGTATCAGTTCAAAATTATACCTTCATTAAAGTTGCAGACATTTTAAATGATGTTTGCAATAACAAAATGCTAGGCGCTAAAACTCAAAAGTAGCGGTCACAAAATACATAACATATTGGCATTCCAAACAAGTTACCTCGTGTTTTATACTCTCTTAAACGATTTTGATGGTTTTGGTAATACACGAAACATGTCAAGACGTCAAGCGTTATGTACTTGATGCAGTTAGGGTTCCAGGCTAGGTGGCTAGGGTACCTAACTTTAAACACCTTATTCTATACGATTATTATGGGCACACTCGAACCGGAGATCAATTTATTTGACAAAGTTGAATCGGTGTGACATTATCGAAGAGTGACGTCATAGAAACGATGATGATAATGGTAAAATAAGGCTTTACTATTTTTTTCTCTTTAGAGTGTCCTGTCTGCTCTGAAAGTTCACATGATCTTCTACCATCCTACTAGTACTATTAAAAGTTTGTAAATATGTAGTAAGTAAGTATGTGATATTTTTAACTCTTTCAATCAAAAACTACTATAGCCACTATCTGGCCTTTTGTTAAGCTACGTTGTGGTCTACGATAGAGCGAACCTACACGTTCTTATCACAAAAGTAGAGTCAAATCTCTTCGTTCGTGTCTTTCGAAGGTCAACCATGAAACGATGTCACTTTTTCGAGCAGCCCGATAGAAATCACACAGACTGCAGAAACTGAAACACAATATAGTGTGTTCACTATGCGCTTTTTACAGTAAAAATCTGCCGCGGCCCGGTTCGTCGTTCGTCGGTTCTGCAAAGTAACACAAACATTTTAAAGCCGTGTTTCCCAAAAGCTTCTATCCAATAAGGTGGCTTTTTCCGCCATAATGGTCGATAATTCGATCACGCCAGCGCCTATTATCACCGGCTTACACTCTGAATGTCTTATGTAGGGAACTAAACAACAAGCATTTTTTTAAGCGAAGTCTTCTTCAGTCGCGTTGAGCAATTTTTAGTGGCGGGGAAATCTGGTGGGTACACGTCACTGGCATGATAATGTTAATTGTATGTCTATTTCCATAAGAATATCAATTTATAGCCAGCACTGTTCTGATACCAGAATGACATGATGATGATACCAGTCATTTACATTTTCCACGCAACATTATTTCTGCCGAAACTACCATCGGATCCACACACTTAATGAAATACAAAAATAAATAAATAATAAATATTGGTGGACAACACCATCTGACCCCAAACTAAGCAAAGCTTGTACTATGGCGGCCAGATAGCTGATATAATACTTATATATCTAGTTTTAAATACATAATTATTATACATAGAAACACCCAGACACAGTGCAAACATTTGAGTTCATCACACAAATATTTGCACTGGGTGGGAATCGAACCCACGACCCTCAGCTTTGCAGGCAGAGCTACTACCCACTAAGCCACGAGGCCAGTCCACATCTTCTTTATATAAATAACTCTTCTGTACGTGTGTTGACAATAAACTCCTCCTAAACGGCTGGACTGATTTGAATTTTTGAAGTGAAAACTTCTTTAGGCGCGCCTAGACAAACTTTTCGTGGGGTGTAAATTGAATTCTACCGTCACGCTCGGTTATGATAAGAAATCTTCGGGTAAACTCGGGAACTTGGCGATTGGGCATCTAGAAATGCGTCAGCCAATGGGAAATGCTGAAAGGGCGTGGCCTCGCCATCATGGCATGGCCATCTAGAAATGCGTGAGCCAATGGGAAATGCTGACGCATTTCTAGATGGCCATGCCAAGATGGCGAGGCCACGCCCTCCGGTTATACCCGTGTAGTTTCCAAGGTAAGTTATCAAATTCTGAGTTATAAGTTTTCACTTCTATCGGGAGCCCGGCAGATAGAGCTGCAGTCGGTATTTAGGTTTATATCCGAGCGAAGCCGGAACGGGCCGCTAGTACTAATATAAATGGTCAATATATAATACGTGAAGCAAAAACTTTATGCAATTCCCTACGAAAATTGCGCGGACGGAAGAGTATGCAACTTCGCACACTGATAGTTTATTTAGAGGAGTACAGAATGCTGATAGTTTTTTTTTATTATGCATGAAATACATTTAAAAACAACATAACACACACTACCGTGTATTTTGTATTTACACGCATGAATACTCTTTTGTTTATTGGTAAAGTCTGTGGTAAAATTGAGACCATTATTTCTTTATGGCCTAATTTCGACCACTTTGCGACCACCAGTTATTGTAAGTTAAACATATTAATTAGTTTTTTGAATAGTGCAAATTCCTGGTAAATTAAATAAATTATAGACATTCAGTGGACTAACGAGCTTTAGAATTAAGTTGAAAATGTTGCCTACTACGAATATATTCCCTGTTTTACTTTTCTTCTCCTAATCCAAGATGTATGCAAAAAAATTACGAAGGTCATATACCCCGAAGCCTGTGGAGTGTCTATAATAAAAAAAATTGGCAGTCATAGGAACTGCCGACAGAAGTGAAAACTTATAAATCAGAACTTGATAGCTTACTTTGGAAACCACACGTGTGTAATCGGAGGGCGTGACCTGGGCATCATGGCATGGCCATCTCGAAATGCGTCAGCATTTCCTATTGGCTGATGCATTTCTAGATGGCCATGGCATGATGCCGAGGCCACGCCCTTTCAGAATTTCCCATTGGCTGACGCATTTCTCAATGGCCAACAGCCATGGTCCCGAGTTTACCTGAAGATTTCTTATCATATCCGAGCGTGACGGTAGAATCCAATTCACAGCCCACGAAATATCTGTCTAGGCGCGCCTAAAGCAGTTTTCACTTCAAAAAAAACATGGCACAGAACAGTACGTAAAATGAAGAAGTCTCTGGGTTTTCTCTCCTCTCCCGCTAGTGGCCTACCAAAAACTCCTGATGCGACTGGCTGAATATTCGAGTTCGGCCTAGTTGATAAAACAGTTGAAGTAGGTAAGTATAAACAGCGAAACAAGATTGCACGTTGCGTTGTTTCACCTTAAGACTGGCATCTTCCAATATCCCTTTCACTTGCATCAGGAGCATCGCTCAGATATTAGTCGGCGTCTTGCGGAAACTGCCGCTCGTTGCAACACGGCAACGGTCGGCGGGGCTCAGGTATTCGAAGGTAGCCGTCTGGCCGTAAGGCCAGCGCGCGGCCTTGCACTGCCCGCGCCCGCGCCAACATACACATAGCTTTCTTCTCGTTGCAGAGGATTTGAATATAACACAGTAACGGTAACTTTACTTTTCGATATACATTTTTTATGGGTACTCAAAATAGAAAGGATAGGCGCGACAAGGTGCCAGACCCCTGGGACATGGTAGTTCCGGGCTCGACGGAAACTGACTGCTGCCAAATCTAAAATATATGGATGTTTGTCCCTTAAAACTACTGATTGTATGGTAATATTGTAACTCTCTTCGTTTAAATATATTAATAATATCAAATTATTAATAACAAATAAAAATTATTAATAATATCAAAATAATTATTGGTATCGTGACATTTGTGGCTCTGTTGTTAGTGAGCCTGCTCACGAAGACGTTTTGACTTTGACTCAGAACACACATTTAGTGTCGAGTGAAAAAATATATTCACGAAATACATAAAAAACAAACGAAAACTAATTTGTAAATATTTGAATTTACAACAAATCCTGCATATTTATACCAGCCAAATTTTTTAACGGCAGTCCCATCTTTGTTGGCTGTAGCCTATTGTAATTGGCCTCCTATGGCTTCTGTTGTCTACCATCATGGTCATATAATAGGTAACATTAATGAAGAAGACAACGACAATCTAAAAATTAAACCACATAATACATTTACTCTATGAACATTTTGTACCAGATACATTTATTTCTATGAACATTTTGTAAAGACGTTTCCAACGAAGGTGACATTAGACGAATTACAAAAGATGAAGAGAGAAGAAGAGAAGCTTGAGCTAAGTTTTAAAACATGACAGAGAGAGTCAGAAGTGCGCTTAGAGTCTGTTTTGTGACAGGGCGGTAAGAAATTGCGGATTTGTATTCCGAGAACCAAACAAAAACAGGTCCTGTTGACATGGTGCGTAATTACGCGTCGCGGCTGATGGCGTGTCGACATTAGATTTAGGATCCTCCCCTACGGGAAATCAGGACGACGTGTCGCGAGAGACGTGTCCGGCGCGCCAGGGCTCGCGCGCCCGCTCGAATACAACTATCACTCGAGTAACAATAATCGAATATATGATGTCTTAAAAATCTTAGAAAAATTACAGGGTATAGAGATAAATCCTATTATTATATATTTTGGGAGACAAATAATGATTCGGAATTTTCACGTTCTGATGACTGCGTGACACTGTGCTGTTCTCATAACACCACAGTGTCTGTGCCTGATGGTAAGTAACACAGGCGTGTCGCTTACCATCAGGCACATGACTTACTCGTCCCGTCACTCTATTCAAAAAACTTATGTTTGTGCACAGTGATTCCAGGTACTATCTGTCAAATTTAAATTTTATTTGTGGATATACTCGTAGATCTCACGAGAAGCTTACAAAATTTACAAGTGAAACTATGATGAAATGTCAGTATAATATTATAACCTGCCGGGTTTCTTATTGTTTTAAGAGTATGTCAAAATTTTAATCAATCTTGTAAATAAAAGTTTGGAATTTGAAATAGCTAAGAAATAGCATGATAAACAAAATTAATAGGTTTGCGAGGTAAAATTCCAGTGCCTAATAGAAAGCGATACGCTTCCTCACAACACGGTAATGCCCCTCAATGTTTTGACTAAATTTAACTAGAATACCCCTGATTTTTTTTCTGAGCCGATCTCTCATAATCTTGGGCGTGTGATCAACACACATGTTTGCTTTTGTTTTTTACAAAAGAAGTGTAGTGTAAAATCATGTCTACTCTAATTAAAATGATTACTAGACGAATCACCGATTAGAACTTTATTGATCGTATTACTACTTTAGATCGTATTACATTCTTATTCGAATGAAATGTTCGATAGTCATTTCAGAACGCCTTCGCATCCCTGCCCGTCACACGGGACTGGCCCGTCTGGTACCACGTCTGACACGTTTATTGCTTCCAAAGTGGAGTTAATGGGAAATTATACTTCTACTGGCGTTGATATCTGACGGAAACCTAATTAAAATACAGCCCGCGTCAAACCGAAGCCGGCATAGCTCCAGGGCCCACAACAGAAGCTTCAAGGTGCAACATCTATGACCTCTAATTCCAAAAAGCATTATCATAAAATAAAATAAAAATTGGCAGTCATAGGAACTGCCGATAGAAGTGAAAACTTATAACTCAGAATTTGATAGCTTACTTTGGCAACTACACGGGTGTAACCGGAGGGTGTGGCCTGATCATCATGGCATGACCATTTAGAAATGCACCAGCATTTCCCATTGGCTGACGCATTTCTAGATGGCCATGCCCTTTTAGCATTTCCCATTGGATGACGCATTTAAATAGCCAATGGCTTTGGTCCCGAGTTTATCCGAAGATTTCTTATCATATCCGAGCGTGACGGTAGAATTAATTTTACAGCCCACGAAAAATCTGTCTAGGCGCGCCAAAACAAGTTTTCACTTCAAAAACTAATCAGTCCATATTATTAAAAAATAGTGTTCGATTTTTACTAAGACCTGACGTTACATCGATGATCTACATTATATCTTTACGAAAAACATGTCTCATATTTTTCCATGATCTACCAGACGGAGGAATTAGAATGGCCGATTTTGACCGAGTCGCCATTCCAATTGCAAAGGAATCTTCTTTGATGCGCTTTGATTTGACAGTTTTTATTTATCTCTAATAGTTTTGCGCTTATGCACCATCTTGCTTATGTTAAGCGATGTTAGTGTGAGTTGTTGGTTACCATACCATTCGAAGATGCGTTGATGCGCTCCTGTTAAGCATTTGTGGTAAATGCAAATATCGATAGGAAAACTATAGGGAGCTAAAAACTATTTTTTGGAGCTCATATTAAGCCGGTGCCGGCGTTGCGGAGTTACGGTATTCCAAATTAAAACTGAAAGCTTACGCGATTAAAAAACTTATCAAAATTTTGAGATCAGTTAAGAAGAGTTAAGCGAAGTCACAGAGGCACAATTGCCTTTAAGTAAAATTTTGTAACATAGTATCCTTATAACATAAAGCCAAGCCTTGTAATGGGAACTTAACATATAACCAGACTGCTAACGCCGTACCGCTATCATAAACGTCTGCAACAAATACTTATCTTACTTTATTCTCCTTTAGGCATTTAGAGACTGCGAGACCATCGTCTTATTGATAATGTTTATTACCTGAAACAAACAGAAATTTCATTATTAACAACAGGCCAAACTATAATCAATCCTATTACTTTAAAATACAACATAATTTGCATTTATCGAAATACTTCAAATTACGTTAGAAACTACTGACTGATAATAATGTGCCTATGAAGATGAATCCGCCGGCGTCACGTCCGTTCGCTGTTGGCTTTCTTGGGAGACATTATGGGGCCAACTGTAAGGACAGTGCGGGCACATATAAACACACGACGCGCTAATGCAGCCAGGCACTAACACACGGTCTGTACAGCGCCCAAGTGTCCAAAAATGAAACGCACGTTACATCGATAAACTGATTGTATTCGTTTGTTTGCAAATTTTAGCCAAAGGATAACAACGTGTTAATACACATATAAAAGAGTGATTCGTCTCGGAAACAAACCATCATCGCGTTTTAAGGCCGAACAGCGCCATCTAGTTTCGTTCGAGACAAACCAATAATTGTGTACAAAATTACAGATTAAACACGGTCTAACAGACGTATTCCAAACACTTGCTCAACGCTAAATGTCTTCTTCCAGACTACATATTATAGTCTATGTTCCGAATTTCAGCCCAATCCGATCAGACGTTACGTCGTGATTGAGCAACAAACATCTCAGTAAACATCCAGACTTTGACATTTATAACATTTATTTTAATATTCTCAGGTTTGGTTTCTTAAAATATTTACTTATTCATATTAAAACTTTTTTTTTTATAAAATAGGTCAAAGTGTTTTGACTCTGATTTACTAGCGCATTCAGGTTTCACAACAAGCAGACTCTATGTATGATAGTAAACGATAACCGCCGCCCATAGTAACCTACGAAGGTAAGAGTATCAAATTAAATTTATAAGTTTTTATTCTACAGGGAAGCAGTAATTTGGAAACATCACTGTGGTCAAGTTTAAAGAACAATGTTTCCAGTGAAATTACAGTAGATAGAGATAAACCATCTTATATCTCTGGGTGATGAGCGCTGTGTAGTGCTAGGTAATGATTTGGACTCTTTATGTTCTAATAAATAAATATTGGTGAAAGCTGTTTGACACTGTGCTGTTATAGGCAGGCATGTTTTTTACCTACAGGCCATGGCATGGCTTTAATGTCCTGCTCGTCTCGTCAATATCCTATTATTGTTATAAATGTAAATGTTTGGATGCTTCGATGTTTGTTGCTCAATCATGTCGAAACGTCTGAACAGATCGGGCTGAAATTGGGAACATAGATAGATTATAGTCTTGAAGAACACAAATTATCCCAGGAAAACAACGGGAACGGGGCCTACGCGGGTAAAACCGGAGGTCGCTGCTAGTGCACTATATTATAACAATATTAACATCAGTTCTAATCCCAGCTCCAAGTAATAACAGAAGTTCCCAGAGAGTGCCACAATAACGCACAACTTCGGATCTAGCTGCAGTTTATGCGGCTCGGACTCGACGGAGACGGGGAGTTGGAAACAAGATTATTCACTCAGGTGATATTAGAATATTCTGAGGTGATCTTATAACTTAGGAGTGTACACCTAAGACGGTAATTAAAAATATGGCTGCCGTAGAGATTGCCGATAGAAGTGAAAACTTATAACTCAGAATTTTATTATAGGTGACTAAAAGTAATTAGTCCTTCAGTTAGATTATTACTAATATTGTACACGTATTTTTGCTTTTGTTTCAAAAACAAAAAGTTACGAAGATACAGTGCTTAGAAGTTTCGACTGACGTCACGTCTATATACGATTTTTATGTAGATTTGACGTCCCAACAACCACGTATAGTACACAATACATCCCTATCGGGACGTCAGTGCAGGTATATCACCCCCACCCTGAATTAGAATTAAAATTAGACGTCACAATCCCCCACTCCGGAAATTAGATGGTCTATATCTTTGTCGATTTTTAATAGTTTGATAAGAAAAAAAATACGTGTACCATATTTTTTTTACAATCTACCTGACGAACAAAATACAAATTCATAAAACCATTAAAAAAATACAAATTATTGAAACTAATCTCGGCATAACCCACCCCAAACTGTTCCCGGCACAAAGATGCCCATGACGCTCGCCGCATTCCCACGCTGAATGGCAAGGGCCAACCTTTGCTCCAGGAACGCGCGGGAGCGGAAGTCACCCGTATTCTCCCTGAGCCTGCTCCCTAACTATGCGAGGAACCCTTTAGCCTTTTTTCGATAATGCTCATTCTAAAATGCTGGACCGATGTATGTGATATTTTGTATGTATGAATATTGTTATGGGTTCTTGGATGGTTTGAAAATCGATAGGATCCGGTGGGGTAGCGCTACTACCGAGATGTCATCAAGTTTACCATAACACACACACGCGCACACAAATTCGCTTACGAACGCTCTCACACGCAACCACACAGATGCACAACTAAGCCTCTTGGGTTCGCTAGTTACGTATCAAAAAACATTTTTAAGAGATAAAACATAATAAAGAATTATTATTTAATTCGTTAATTTCATTAATTTTGACCGTAAATTACAACAATATATCTGTAACAAAACACAAAAATATTAATTTACTTTATTACTTAAATGTAATACTGGCCGGTTCTGAGCCTTTGCTTTAAAAAAAAGCGCAGATGCGCGCGCATTGTTAATCTGTGAACAAGTAAAAATTATTCTGCGCGCTTTTTTTCGTTGTATTGTTTTTATTTGAAAATGTCGTCAGAGTTTTATTTATTTCCTCGCAAATCCTACTATATCTTACTAATATTATAAATCCTACTATAATATTATAAATGTGAATGTATGGATGTTTGGATGTTTGTTGCTCAATCACGTCCTAACGTATGAACGGATCGGGCTGAAATTTGGAACACATATAGATTATAGTCTGGAAGAACACATAGGCTACTTTTTATCCCGGAAAAACAACGGGAACAACGGGAACGGGAACTTCGCGGGTGACACCGCGGGGCGCTGCTAGTATGTTATAATTATTTTTATATGATCATAAGTTTATTATTGTTGATACTGAATGGGCTTACCCAACTAAGTAATTTGGATAAGGTCTAAACTGAAACACTCTTGCCCAAAACAAATCCTTTACTTCGTTTAGGTAAAAGCTTCATATTTTTATAACATAAATTAAAAATGTTATACAATTAAATGTCAACAAGAACAAAATGACAAAAACCGCTATGTATTGATTAACAGACAATAAACAAATTAAACAAAATAATTCGCCAAAATACAGCAGGTACGCATGCAACTTAACTTATCTATTGATTTAGGTATATATTGTCCATGCAGTTGGCGAAGAGTCCTTGTTGCTGATAAAATGTTCAATGTCATAAGCTTTTTAGTCGATGAAAAAGATAGGATGATAGGCTTTTTAAACTATTTGTGAAATTAGTATTTTTGAAGTGAAAACTTATTTTGGCGCGCCACAGAAATTTTTTTCGTGGGCTGTGAATTGAATTCTAGCGTCACGCTCGGGAATGAAAAGAAATCTTCGGGTTAACTCGGGACCATGACCATTGCGTCCGCATTTCTAGATGGTCATTCTCACGGCTACGCCCTCCGGTTTCACCCGCGTAGTTTCCAAAGTAAGCTATCAAATTCTGAGTTATAAGTTTTCACTTCTATCGGCAGTTCCTCTGACTGCCAGTTTTTTAAACGTTGCGTTGTATCGTTTTCATTAGCTAAGGTAGTGGGAGATAATCTTTAAAAGGATAATGTTATGTGTTGATTTTAATAAACAATTTGATGACAGGGCTCTTGGCTCATTTGATAGTGAGCTTGCGAGTGGTCGAGATCATGGGTTCGATTCTCAGCTAGGACAAATATTTTCGTAATGAATACCATATTTCTGAGTTATCAATCATATAAGTTTTAACAGCGCCTCGCGGTTTTACCCGCGCATTTCTCGTTTCCGTTATTTCCATGAGATAAAAAGTCTATGTGTTATTCCGGACTATAATCTAACTGTACTCCAAACTTCAACCCGATCCGCTCTGTCATTCTGACGTGATTGAGCAACAAACATCTAAACACGCAAACATCTTATCAAACTTTCCCATTTATGATATTAGTTATGGGGCTAGTTAGTGTTGTGTGCGGAATGTGTATTTTAATTTAGCCGTCTTTGCGAGTCTAGTATTCGGCACAACTACCATAGCTGGTAGAAACCGATAAAATAGCCCTATTTGAGTGAGGACCGTGCTAAATTCGTGGTATTATCGGCGCCCGATGATCGCCGGCACGTCGCAGCGCTATCGCCCGCCATTACCGCCCGCATACGGGCCGCCGCCGCCGCTCGCCGCCACAGATCACTAACCCAACACCAGCACGTGGAAAATTTCACGACACTCCGAGTGAACAGGTAACAGCGACTGCCGAGTGTTCTCTTATTAGTCGAGTGATATTTGAAACCCGTTTGCAAACAAGACTGCAACTTTGTATCGAACCTTACTCCTAACGGGGCTCACATTTATCGAAATTAAATTCGTGGAATAAATGTGTTTTGTAGGACTGCCCACACAATATTAATTATTAAGATACATAAATTTGCATTATGTTTCTTAATGTCTGCATAATTTTACCACCATTTGGGCCGATTTTGACAAATTATATATTATAAATAATCCCTGTACGTCTGCACGTATAATGAAATGAAAACAGACATTTCTTTCACAGGCATTGTTTTATCGCGTTTGGTCTCTACACTAGTGTTACTACAGGATAGTATACAGTAGTTATACGGTTACTGATATGGTTGTGAAGTGGAGTTGGGCAGGATGTATTGTTAGGTGAGGGGAATGTGCGTCCCGTTCGGGACCCCACCTAGGGATAAGGAGGAGGTGACGCGCCGCTGATTTCTGGCGCGACACTGGAGCCAAAATGCGGGGGTACCTACTGACGCCCCCGCGAGGTGGGCCCGCAAGGACGGTGGCAAGGGTCGTTGACGGGAGTGCGAAAAGTGACCCCGTGACCCTGACCCTGGCCATGCAGGAGAAATCTGTGGGGGTTTTAGTCGGTAGGGACACTGTCACTGGCACTGTCTGTCGTCGTCATGGTGTAGAGCCCGACATACCTCACCATGTCCTTGCATGGTGGGATACGTAAATGTATTTCCCTCACAAACAAAAAAAGGGCAATGTACGTCAGACATCGAGCCAACAAGATGGGCTGACGAGAGAAGCCCATACCCAGCAATTATTTAAGAAATTACGCTAGAAACATTTCCCTACAAATCAGAAACATTACTGCTTGGTGGTAGAATAAATGGCTAAGTTGTGGTACTCCCCCAGGTGGAATCTGCAAATACTCCTACCACCACAAAATATTTGTGATTCGGCATTAAGACGTGATCCTCTTCCTAAACGACTGAAATATTAAAACACATCTCTTAGAGATCTGTTACTAGCTTACTAGAGTTCGAGTTTCATTATATGTCTAGTTTCCGAATATTGCACAATCGGATAAGTTGCGTGGTTCGCTTAACTTGTAAAGTGGATAAATAGAAGTCGCTATAAAGTAGGTAATTAAGTTAACCAACTAACCTGCGAGTTATCCGCGCTACAATGACTTTAACGATAATCCGTGGAGATTGTACCACAGTTGGTCTGTCAGTTGCGCCCTAAGATAGACTGAGAAATTGTTGTTTCCAAGCCATGTAAAGTGATGAAATGAACAGGTTCCAATTAGAAAGTTGTAAATTCTAATGGTTGGTTCAACACACTATCGGAATTACAAAACAGGAGACCTACTTTAATAACAATTTACACTAAAATCGGGTTTAAATGTATCCTAAGAGTCTTGAGAATAAATCCTATTACATTCCCAAATAAATTGGTGGACATTTTTCGCGCAACGCCATCTAGTTCCAAACTAAGTAAAGCTTGTAAAATGGGGCCCAGATAGCTGATATAATACTTATATAGTTATAAGTACATAAATAAATAAATATTAGTGGACATTTCACAGAAACATTAGTGAACATTTCACACCATCTAGACCCAAACCATCCCAAACTAAGCAAAGCTTGTGCTAAGGGAGCCAGAGACATCCGAATCATATGTACACCCCGACATAGAACAAATATTTGTATTCATCACACAAATATTTGCACTGGGTGGGCATCGAACTCACGATCTACGGCTTCGCAGCCAGACTTACTACCAACTAATCCACTAACTAGGCCAGCCATTAAATTAAAATTACTAAGTAACTACAATTAGTACTCAAGAATGAATATATTTTATGCAACATCTATCGGATAGTGATGTACTTAATCAAATTAATTGATAAATACGGATTACCCGTAATCCTATTTGTGTCAGTTGAAATGACGGTCAAACGTAAACTTATCTATGAAAAATATTCCATAACATTCCGGGTTTGCCTAGCGAGTGGGGCAAGCTATGTGGTCCGCTGCATTGGTCCACTGAGGAGTAGGGGAGAGGACTTTTTTGACAGATGTCTTTTTGTGTCATTTATTTAGTCACGTTGATCAATCTATGGTAGGGGGAAATTGTATAGGCTCGCATCACCAGCATTGTGATTTCAGGCAGTGGGGACGGTGATGGCGTAACGGCGTAGGGGCGTAGCGTTTGAGCGGCGACGGAGCATCGGAGCGGGACGTGCGCAACGCTTTTTGGGTGGGTGAGTCTTGTGAGTTCCCATCACCAACATCTATTGTGTAATAGCAGTAGGTATATATGCCAACCCGCACTGGGCCAGCGTGGTAGATTATGGCCTCAACTCTCTCCTTGCGAGAGAAGGCCCCGAGTCCCAGCAGTGGGAACGTTTAGTGGGCTGTTGATGATGATGATGATATATGTTTATACATACATATATGTATATATTCCCTGTGATTGTTCAGTAAACATTGCACTTTAAAACGGTACACAGAGATGTTTGCACATCACGGCATGACGGTAAAATCACTGGTGGTGCAAGTACTTCTCCAGACGGACTCTACAAAGAGTTTAACCACTGCTAAAAATTGTAATATGTAATGTTCATTCCATAATTATTTTGCGTTGAAACTTATTTATGATGTAGTCGGCTATGTCTGAAATTTCGCAACTCTTTACGAATATTAGGTAATTCAAACATCCATTGTTTTTACAACGCGAACTTACAAGTTTCTACGCGCCGAATAAATAACAAAAGGAAACGAAAATTCCTATTTTCAAATTTGGGCCAGCGAAGTTCGGTAAAGTATTCATGGTCGTGCCACTTCTCCCGAAGTTGTCGTTGTAGGCACCTTACCTCAGCTTCCCCGGTGATTGATGGCACTTCTACTGAAAAGGCTCTATTTATAACACCCCAAATTACTTTCAAAGAAAAACAGAAAACATTAAATTCTCACTATTTATATTTTTATGTAATGTTTATATGCATTTAATATAGAGTAGAGACTTGAGAGGGATAACATGTTTGTCGTATAATATTCACAATGAATTTAATTATCAATATTACAGTAGTGGATCCATTAGTGGTATCGAGTTGGAATGTGATCATATGTCGATGATATATTAAGCCTCTAATTTTTTCAGTAAGATTGAGAAATACTGAGAAATGTAGGATTTTTGCAAAACACGAGATGCTTTAGTAACATTGAAAACAGTTAACGCTGCTTACATTAACATTTTACGAATCAAATATAAGTAAGTTTACATCAACACACTGAAAACATTCCACAGAACAGAAAGTTTAATGAGCTCTTTGGAAACGATAACAAATACAAACCTTTGACGCAAATACTAATATGTGACGCAAATACTAACCTGTGACGTAAACCAATCAACTATAACTATGTAACCAATAACACAACAAGTTTTTATGCAACTGTCTTTATCAAGAATCTGACAGACGTTAATCAGGACGCGAGCTGAAAAACTTAATTAAATACTATTGTTTACGTATAAGATGGACATCAATTAATCAACTTGTAATTGCGTAATGATTACTAGATGATAGTAATTGTGTCTGGGAAATAATATAAATATAACATGTACTATTAAGGTCCGTTTGTCTAAAGAACTGCTGTAAGTAATATAGGAACAGCTATCTACGTAGAAAAAATATTTAAAGAAATGTGAGTAAAAAATGTACTTTGGGTCTAGAGTTCTAAGAAAATACTGAACATTAAACGAGATAAGGGGTTTGCTTGCTTTCATAAGTTATATTGTCGATGTTGCAGAAAGATATCTTTAATAAGAGATTACAATAATAATATTTCCACTCGTTAATGTATTTGACATAGTGATTGATTTGATTTGTTTGCGAGTCTGGGATTGGTTTTCACTTCCGGGAAACTCAATACCTGCCTCTTTATCTTACTCTCTCCGCGGCAGGAAAGCCCTCGCCAAAATACGAAACTTCCGTTTAAACAATTGAAAAATAAATAACTAATACATCACAGAATAAACCGCAGCAATAAGATAAACAAGGGTCATTGATGTATTGACAAGATAACAGGATGTAAGTTGTTACAGGTTTTTCCTGCTTCTATGAAACAGTCACGCTTTTTTACTAAGTGACTTTTTTAAATCAAGCTGAGAACCTTTTCTTGGAAACTCTGTTCGGTACCTGTAAAGGTCGCCTGGAAAATATCGCTATAAACGATAAGGACACCGGTGAGAAAGTCACTACTCAAAATTCTTTAAAAATCGCATATATGCATGAGTGAGGACATATACTGTAGAATGTTAGTACAGTAACTTAATCGCTATATAGCCTTACGGGACGCAAAGTGTTGTCACTGTGCTGTTATGTGGCAGGCATGTTGCTTACCATCAGGCACATGTCCTGCTCGTCTTGTCACTCTTTATTTAAAAAAAAAAGTTAGTTATGTATGGGATTCATATAGTTTCTCCAAGCCATGAAACTATAAAATAGATATGTGGTTTTGAAAAAGGGCTATCAATAAGGGTTCGTAGGGTACATACTAGAACAGTACTAGGCAAGATGGCCGTCAAGTGCAAACCAATTATAATTATCGAAAAAAAAACAGATCGTTTTAAAATCAGGTAGTTCAAGTAAGTCCTCGAGAGTAAATGTACGAAACGGGAGATTGTCGGTTGGCTCCACTGTACAAGTTGTTCGTAATGAATAGACCTAACCTATTGATTAATTAAAGGTGTTCTTCGTAACAAACTTGAACTGAGACATAACCGAACATTTTCTGTTCTATACAGCTAAGCTGTTTCACAGTGATGACCAACTTTTAACGTTCAGCTATTTATTTTAAACAAATACACGGGTAACTCACGTATAAAATAGTCAGAACAGTCCGCCAGTCATAGTGTGCCAGTCGTAGTGTGCCGCCCGCTTGGAAACCTTGCCTCCAAAAGGCTCAGCAGTGTGTACAGAAAAGTAGTGAGGACACAGTGAGCTCGGTGTGCTGCAATATTCCCGACGCGCAGCTGTCCAGTGACGAAGAGTTCCAGTGTACACCGGCGCAGCCCTCCCGCACCCCCTCACCTACACCCCCGCGACAACAACCGTTGAGCTTACGTGCGCGCCGTGCAGCTGCCCGCAGTGCTAATCGAGCTGCGAACATGCGCGCGCACTCGCCTTGAAGAAGATCGCCGGACGCGATCGAAACTCGAGTCAGACTGTTCTGACTATTTTATACGTGAGTTACCCGTGTATTTGTTTAAAATGTGTAATAACCACGTTAGTTTTCATACTAAAATTCAGCTATTTACTTACAAATTGTAAAACCTGCCTTAGTTTCTATAAAGTTGTTTCTAAGTTTCAAACTTTGAATGTTTCTACACTGATAAATAAACTCTTAATTACGCTCAACTATGAAAACTAAAATTCAGAAAAACCCTATAATGTTCAGTAATTAGCACTGACCATTTGTTTAAAAAAAAAATTTTTAAATTCATGTTTTTGGGTCCCTGGTCTAGAATTAATGTTTGGCTCGCTCGCACGCTCACAGTCTCTAGGCTTCTGGGTCTAGAGTCTAGACGATTGTCTAGAAGCTAGTGTACACATCGATATACAATTACTTCCTTTCTAAACATTGAGGATAGACTGGCCGGCAGACGCAGCAGATCCAATAAGCAAGGTTGTGCAAGCGCGCGGCTTTGTCCGCCGCCGGTTGTGTAACGGAGAATGTATCCCGACCGCGGCAGACATGTTTACGATACACGGCTCTTTATTGTTCAAGCTACTGTCTGTATATTACAATTGAATGAGTGATCGCCATTTTCTTGCGTATTTCCAATTTATTGTCTAGAATGTACACGCCAAGTGGTTTCATACATTTTTTTTTTTTTTTTTTTTTTAACTTCTATAGGTTTACACTTGACCGCCATCTCGCCTGATGTTAAGCGACGATGCGGTCTACGATGGAGCGTGTTTACCTAGAAAAAACCGATTCACTCTGGATTTGAAGACACAAAGATTGTAACCATCGGGGAAAACCCACTCAGGCAACGCGTTCCACAGCTTAGACGTTCTTATCACAAAAGTAGAGTCGAATCTCTTCGTTCGTGTCTTTGGAACATCAACCATGAAACGATGTCGCTTTTTCGAGCTACGAGCATTCCGATAGAAAAAAGGGCAAGGTGGTATCAGATCATGCAAATCAGTCGCACACTCTCCGAAGTGTATCCGATAAAAAACCGATAGGCTAGCAATTTTTCGGCGATGTTCAAGACTTTGAAGTCTTTTTCGCACAAGAGTGTCGTTGCCTATGAGCCTTTTGGCACGTCCCTCGATCGATTCCAGAGCCTCCAGCTGATACTTAGCCGATCCATCCCAAAGGTGCGAACAGTACTCCATACAGGAGCGAATCTGTGCTTGATATAGTGTAAGCAACTGTTCAGACTTGAAGTACCTTCGCACCTTTGAGAGGACACCAAGTTTTTTGGCAGCAAGTTTAGCCTTGGACTCGATATACGAGCCAAAGTTGAGCGTAGAGGTCAAAGTAACGCCCAAAAGTTCAAGACGGTCAGAGACCGGTACGGATACACCTCTAAAAGTTGGAGTCAGTTGGAAAGGACTCCTTTTGGCGGAGAATAGACACGCCTGCGTCTTACTCTCGTTGAACTTGACCAGATTGGCATCGCCCCATTTGGAAACCGCCTCAAGGGTCAAGGTCAAACGTTCGATCAGACTCTCTCTCAGTACCTGAGTTTGCTGCCCAGTGGCTCTCGCGCTAGATATGTAACTCTCTACAACGGTGCTATCATCTGCGTACCCAAAGATACCGGGCTTCATCAGATCATTGATATGTAGCAGGAAGAGCGTCGCAGAGAGTACCGACCCTTGAGGGACTCCGGCATTGATAGCCATTTGATCCGACGAGCAGCCATCAATGACGACTCGTATGGATCGATCCCTCAAAAAGTCCGATATCCACGCAATGAACCCAGAAGACAAACCAAAACTAGAAAGCTTGCTTATAAGGCCATCATGCCAAACCCTGTCGAAAGCCTTCGAGATATCCAGGGAGACTGCAAGTGCTTCCCCGTGCTTCTCAATAGCTTCACTCCAGATGTGAGTGACGTACGCTAGAATATCCCCGGTGGACCGGTTTCGGCGAAACCCGTATTGCTGGTCACTGAGGAGGTCGTTCGATTCTACATTTCATTACATTTCTACATTTTGGTGAAGAAGTGAACATGAGTCCTCGAGTGTTTGAGGCAAGCTGAGAACTTGTCACATAGTTCTCCTGGGCATACTAGGAGAACTATGTGACAACATCGAGGTACAGACCTGGTTGGTGAGTAGCGGGGCAAAACTAATTACTACTTTTTTCATTTCTTTTATTAAATTTTTTTGTTCAATAAATATCTACGTTTGTGGTTATATGTATTCTTTATAATATTGTAGTTTAATGTTTAATGAATATAAAAAAGGCAAATTATTTAGTCGAGGTTTGAACACTGCCAGACATGTGCAAAAATCTTTGCCAAAAAAATATAAAAATGTATTCGAGACAATTTTTCATTTTAATTGGGTTATATTTTATATCCCTATTAGTCATAAATTATTATTCCTAAAAAAGACAGATAACTCTGGTGGGACTTTCTATCTATCAGGCGATCTAAAATGAGGGTTCTTTTTATCCCGTCGGCCAGGTCTGCAGCTCCGTGATGGGGTATAATAGGAGAGGTAGGTATGTAGGTGACAAGTTTTCAGCATCAACATCAACAGCCCACTACATGTTCGCCTTCTCTCGCAAGGAGAGAGTTAAGGCCATAATCCACCACGCTGGCCATAATCCACTAACCCGCACTGGGACAAGTTTTCAGCTTGGCTCAAACACCTAACCAAGATTTGATGCCAGCTCTCGAAATATATGTGCAATTGTTACTTAGGTATTTTATAAAATAAAGTTAAGGAACAAGCAAGACGTGTGCGTGATGGTAAGCAACACGTCCCCCATAGCAGCATGTGCCTTACCGCAATTCGAACACGAAGAGCACTTACTATAAATCACTGCACTGCACTCTTCACCCGGACTTATAAACTAACTTATTTCTTTGCCCTGTATTTTTACGCTTTACTGCTTGGCGGTAGAGTTACTGGAAAATGTAAGGTCCCTAGCAGATTCTACCATTTCACAACAAGGTTAGAACAAGAGGCGAGTTAGTATGGGTATGACTTTTGAAATAATCTGTGTTGTCTTTAAATCTATGTACTCGTACCTACCCACAAACAACAATAAAGATTTTGGATTTATAAAAAAAGAAGATAACAAAATTAACAAAAAATATTTCTATTTTTTACAACAGAAGGTGTAAAATAAGTAATTTGTAGTAATGCAGCCGTGTGATCAAATAAAGCAGCAAGTAGTGAGCAAGTGAGGTGAGTGTAGTGGCAGCACGCAGCACCCGGCGCGGCGCGGTGTCTCGTTCCCGAGCGGCCGGTTCGCCTTGGCACTACTTTCATAGTTCGGCACCGCATGCTACACTTACGAGTTTGCTACAAAGCTTTCAATTACAATTATATTAGGGTACCCAGAATGGTTACACAGATATTAGGATATTTGTCACACAACACCATCTAGCCCCAAAAAAACTTTCTACTATTTAGACCAATAGATGTGTAATGCTTAATTACGTCGGAGTGGCTGGACGAATCGGGTTGAAATATGGAACACAGTTAGGTCATAGTCTGGAATAGCACATTTGGTATTTATTATCGCGAGAAAACAATGAAAATGGAAACTAAGCGGGTAAAACCGCGGGGCGCTGCTAATTTTACTAATATTATAAATGCGAAAGTTGGATGTTTGTTGCCCAATCACGTAGGAACGTCTGAACGGATAGGACTGAAGCTTGGAACACGTTTAGATGATAGTCTGGTTTGCACATTGGCTATTTACCGCGGGAATATAAAAGAAACGGGAACTGCGCGGATAAAACCGCGAGGCGCTGTTAGTAATCATACATTTACAATTCTCGTATCATTATGTTTGTAACCAAGCTCCTTCGAAGCTCCGATAGAAAAAAGTCATATAATTTAGGTAGATAAATAACTTTTATGATTACAATTACATTTTTTTTTTTTGGAAAAATCCACTCGAGTATTTCGAATTCGCTTTTATGACATATTGTTTATTTGTGTATACACACATAAAGCAAACACGTTATATTTCATAATTAAATAACCTCAGTGTCTACTGAAAGTGTTTACGGAAAGTAAGTCTATAACAAAACTACTATTGACAGAGGTTTAAAACTTTTCTTACTTCATTGTCAATAAGACACAAAATCCCTTGCGCTTCAACACCCGTGCTAAATAAATATAGTAGTGTAATCAGGGCTATGCAACTACCAACTGATTTGCTTACGATTTTTTTGCTGCATTAGCAATTAGTTCTGTAATTATCGTTTAGTTCATCGTTTAATATTAATTGTTAGTTAGCAACGCAGCTGCAACTATGCAAATCTAGTTAAGACTAGTTGCGCCCCGCTGTATAACCTGCGGCTTGCCTAACTGTTGAATGTTATATGTTTTTTTAAATTAAAGTAGTGTATGTAACTCTTTATATCATAAGATATCTACCAGTGAAAATCCCGTTACAATCGGTCCAGCCGTTTCAGAGATAAACAAACAGATTTTTTCATATGTATCGTACATACTTTCATATGCATTACTGAAAACCAGTGAATTTTAAATTACAAACAGACACTTAAATTTTACTTAGTTGTGTAGATATAGATATTTACTAATAATAAGCTAACTATGTTTCAGTTCCAGGCCACGGTAATAATTCAATTATTATGATTAATACTAATTCTGATTCTCGCAATTTCGTGCGCGCAGAATTTAGAAATATACAAAGTTATGTGATTATTGAAAGTGGGTTTTGAAGTCAAGTCGAGAGTGATTCTGTTTTTTTTTTGTAATTACAATACCTTCGAGCAATACCTGCATATATGTAGGTACATATATTATAATATGAATCACGAAAATAGCGTCGATGATTTTCATGAAATTTATTACACAGGGGTTTCGGGTCGATAAATTTATCTAGCTTTCAGATCAGCTTTCATTTTAGAAAAACTCTTCACTTCTTTTTCACTTTTTGCTTGTTTTTTATGCAATTAAATCGAGCAGTGTTCGGTCATCCGGGTACTGTAGAGTACTGGGAAAATCAAGACAAGCGCCTTATTGTAAACAAAATGTTAAACGTTAACGTTTAAAATAACAACCTAGCACTGCACTGCGCTCGTCATTCGTCACGCTTTAGGCTGTAATTTCTTTAGAAACAATATTTTTTTTATGTAATTTGTTTCAGGTAAACACTCAATTGTGGACCGCATTATCGCTTATGGCCTTAACTCTCTCCTTGCGAGAGAAGGCCCCGAGTCCCAGCAGTGGGAACGCTTAGTGGGCTGTTGATGTTGATGATTATCGCTTCACATCAGCTGTTAAGCATTAGACGGACGAATAACGAAGTTAACTTAAAAACATAAATGAGTGAAACCACAGAGCAAAGTTTGGTATCGACAAAATGATATCGAACATCCATATTAGCTTAAAACTGTGTTTAATCAATATAAGTACGTAATGTATTACTAAACTTAGTCTTCAGCGTCCGAGGGACTAAGCGACCAGTTTGGTGTAACTTAGATAAGCCGGTTACCCTCTTAAGTGGACGATTAGGGAACCAGTAACACCACAAATTCGTGCTGTGAATATATGAACGTTCTGATAGTAATTTCTATCAACATTTTAATACTCATTTAACTATTTGGATTTAACAAAGCTAAAGGAATACCGAAGGAGTTGACCTTTTCAACAAAATCAAAATCGGTTCATCCGTTTGGAAACTACGATGCGGCAGACAGACAGAGAGAAGAGGGGGGAAGAGAAGAGAAAGAGGAAGAGACGTCATACTTACAACACTCTCTGTGTTCTTTCATTGAGTTTGGACTAAATTAGCCGCCAAAAAACTAAGTGTTCTCTCACAGGTGCGAAGGTATTTCGAGTCTGAACAGTCGCTAACGTAATACCAAGCACAGATTCGCTCTTGCATAGAACACTGTTCGCACCTTTGGGATGGATCTGCTAAGTACCAGCTGTAGGTAACTGTAGGTTTAAGCTCTGGAATCGATTGAGAAACGTGTTAAAAGGTTCATAACCAACGACACCCGTGTTCGAAACTGAGGTCAGAATCTTGAACATCACCGCAATATCGCTAGCTTTGGAATTATCGGAATCACTTCATAGAGTATGCAACTGCATGTGATCTGCATGATCCAATACTACTTTGCCCAAACCATTATCTAAGTAGGTACTTACCAAATTTCTCCCAAATTCTGTCAGTAGTTTTTGTGTGTAAGAGTAACAAACATACATCGATACATTGTTACTAACTGTCTCGTTTATAACATCAGTAGGATTAGTGTTTTCGGAATATGCGACGAGTGTTGGTACTCCGCTACCGAGTGTTCTCAGCGGCAGGTCGTCGTAATTACATCGGCCGCTCTCTCAGCAATTATAACTTCATCTACCCGTCTCACTATAGTACGAGTACTTATGTTATTGCTATTGTCGTCTCTGTCGTATCCGCTCACAACCAAAGAGAGGGCAATAGCTATAACGAGCGATTTAGTTCTGCGGTTGAACCCCCGGTGGCACAGACGTTAATTGATGTTTGGTTGGTTAACTGCTGCCATAGAATAGACAGTATTAACTGTGGAGGAACATTTTAGACTAGATTTTGTGTTAAAATGATGAAAATATCATTATTTTCTATACAAAGCGTAACAAAAAAAAGTTAGACAACACGCATGTCCATAACAGTAGAGTGATCATGAACTGTCCAAAGTATTAACTGGCAGTTCACTGTGCTCATCACCCAGATACGTATAAAGACAGGTCTCCTTGACCTTTAAATCTTCTGGAAACATTGCCCTTAAACCGGAACACAGAAAAAATTGCACGAAAAAATTGCTTGTCGGTAGAATTACAGGCAAAGGTGTGGAGTGGAACCTAACCATGTAGATTCTACAATGAATTATACTATTACAATAATGTATTTCATTAAAAATACATAATATTTGTGTCACATACTACCTTCAAAGACATAATTATTTGAAAATTGCTTTCATATACCTCCTACATCACCAAAGATTTCTGAGAAAGGGTTTTTCAAAACTCAATTTCCAAGCAGATCCAATAAGGAACGGGAATTCTATCGGGCTCAGACTCAAACATTAATAAAGATAGACGTGAAACTTCATAATAAACAGACTTATCGCAGACATCTCTCAGAAAATATTCCATTTCCATTTGAAAATAGTCGAATTCGGCGACTACAGCGATACGAAGCACATCTGTGCTACAACGAAAGAGTTCTGTTAAGCCTTTATGAATAACCTTGAACAACATCTATGAGATCGACCCTGAAATTACGTCAAATATTAGCTATTCGTACAAACTAAACGTTCGTTACGTACGTACGTAATAATACGTATGCGATTTAAGATTTTTTTTGATTTCAAAAGTTTGTCGTAGTCTTTACAGAGTACCTGTGCTAGTAATTCTACCGCGATGCAGTATATGCAAAAGTTATTATGTTCCGCTTTGTTGGAAAAATTGCTGGTTAAAGATATAAATTACCTAAAATATCTTTGGGTGGCGATTTGCTAGGGCGCTATTTGGACTCTTCATGTTCAAATAGCTGCATAGCACTGTGCTGTTATGGGCAAACGTGTTGCTTACCATTAGGGGCACGTCATGCTTGTGCCGTTACTCTGTATTAATGCAACGATAAATAAAACGCTACTATTTCAGCTCAATACAGTTTGTCTGTGTAACATCCTACTAATATTATAAATGTTAATGTATGGATGTTTGTTGCTCAATCACGTCCTAATGTATGAACGGATCGGGCTGAAATTCGGAACACAGATAGATTATAGTCTGGAAGAACATATAGGCTACTTTCTGTCCCGAAAAAACAACGGGAACGGGAACTACGCGGGTAACACAGCGGGGCGCTGCTAGTAATTCATAACAGCTGAATCACGAAACCTTTTATTTTACTGAAACAATGCATAGGCCCAATATCCTCACTGAATCGTACGTCCTCAAAACTCTTTATTCTTCACACCATTGAATAACACACAAAATGTGGGGTAAAAACGATTCTTTACCAGGCAACCATAGGATGGACGAAAATCTTGGAAAATTTAAAAAATTTGGTGTGCTGTACGCCATTGTCACAGTAGTACAATACAATAATAGATATATGTATCTCTTACAACAATAATAAAAATCAGGTATTTTTACGAACTTTATAATAAAAAAATACTATTATGTTGCAGCTTGAAACCACGGAACAGAACAAGTAAAACTATGATTAGATCCAATAACTTATACTTATGTTATTACCCCACAATACAACTCCATATCTTAATTTACCGACGTCATTAGGTAACAACGCGGAACTATTTAAAGTCAAATTGACATTTAGAGAAATGTTCGATTTCCTAGTGCGGGTTATTGTTGTCTAATCAACCGATTTAATTGAATTGAAATCGATGAAGGCCGCCCGATATACTAATATGTTGTAAAAATGTAGCTATAAAGTAATTAGTTGTTTTGGTTTAATAAATTTAACACTTTTTTGTGAGCAGTAGTGTGGGGGAACACACTGGAAAGCCCGCCTAGGGAAGTACAACACTTTTGCCAGTTCTACGTTCTAACTGGCAAAAATATTTAAAGGACGATTTCAAAATTGTGAGATGGTAGGTTCAAATCTGAATCCTCTAAGTATTTTTCCAAGTGTCGATCTGTAAATTTGATATTACGACTGTATTTTATCAATGAAATAAAGTATTTTGAGGAAACTGGGACGTTCCTGGAAATACATCTTTCGACGACAAGCGTCACCCACCAACACGTGTTAAGTAGCATGGTGGGTTCTGGCCTTCACTCTCATTGCGAGAAAAGGCCCCGAATCCCACCAGTGGAAACATAAAGTGTGCTGCTTATGCTGGAACATAATTGTATGGTGTTGTAACTTATTCAGTTTTACTTCTGCACAGATTTTGACTTACTCACTTTTATTTTTGAATAATTAATGTCTTGAATCATTATTGCACTTAATTTTAAAAACAAAATACACAAAGGCTAAAATATATTAGCAATTGTCAAGCTTATCGCGTAAAGCGGTATTGTATCACGAAGGCAGTCTCGCCCCGAGGATGATATAAAGTAGGAAGCCTGGCAACACAGGGCTTTGCCCCCGCCCTGTTTAGTGTTAAGGTTCCTCGCGTAGTGAGCCACTTTATTTTTATTCCCCCCCCCCTCCGCCGCGGGGGACAAGGTTAATGGTTTTATTAATGCATCTTTTTATTGAACCACATCGTTTATCACGCAGTGGGTTACAAGCTCACGATATCACGATGTCAATGTCTTTATTTCAGGCCTTCAAAGGATTTTCAGATTCCAATATATTTTATCTTATAGTATTTTTTGGGAAAATATATATATTTAGTCACAGTCAGAAATCGTTATGTGAAATTTGTATCCGGCTAGCTATTCGCCACCGTTTCACGACTTACCTACATTCCTTTCCCGTACATTGGGCTATTAGACCCAATTATACATTTTTTTAAACCTGATTGAAATTCCCATGGCTCCTAACAACACACACAGCCGATGAATCTGAAAATGTATAATCCAAATTTACTCTGCTTAAAACAATTGACAGGTTTAGTCATGCAGATCACATTCTCCGAATTGTATCCGATAAAAAACCGACAAGCTTTTGCGGCGACGTTCAAGACGTTAAAGTCTTTTTCGAACAAAGGCGAATAGGGTGTGTGTCTATGAGCCCTTTGACAAGTCTCTCGATCGGTTCTAAGCCCTCCAGCTGGTACATATCCGACCCATGCCAAAGGTGTGAACAGTACTCCATACAACAGCGAATCTGTGCTTGATATAACGCGAACAACTATCAGACTTCAAGTACCTTCGCACCTTTGAGCGGTCACCTAGATTTTGACAACACATTTTTAAGTAAAAGTTTGATAGTACAATGTACGGTCTAGTTATCACTGTATATTTATTCGATATTTTACTTATCATCTCATAGCCCAATTCCCGGGGTAGGGCTAGTAGCATTGAGGTAAAACAAGTTTAACATAAATCTCTGTTCATTCACGAATCGGACAGGTGGAGGCCGCTTCTCAGAGACTCGCGGTGTAACCAAGGAAGCCTCCGCGGATGATCTGTCGTCACCCGGGTACCCGAGTACCAACCGAGTGTGAGCGGAGACAGGGGGAAGGTCACCCGGGCGCCGGGCTGGCAGGCCGGCGCCTGTTGATCGCACCCCCGCTACCCGACCCCCGCCACGCTCAGTAATTGGACGGAATTACCCCTTGTTCAGTATTCAACACTGGAAATTTAGCGCCTGATGGATGTTATTTGCTGTGATTATTTACTGTGCTCGTTTGAAGATATATGAGTATGAGTGTCGGTTACGAAGGATTCGGTACGGACGTGGGCTTTTGATTCTGTGGCGATGTTTTATATCCTACTGTAGGGCGAGGAGGCCTACGGTACGGTTTTACAAACAAACATTTAATTTTCTGAGAAAAAAAAACCCGATTTCAATTTAAAATTAAGTTCAGATATTCTACCCACTCTCTGTACCTTAATGTAGGTATCCAATTTAAGAATAAGTTTGTATTTAAAATTAATAAATAGAGAGCTGAATTAAATCAAATTGATAAAAGTGCCTTCTCTACATGTTTCCACATTTGCAAAGCATCAAAAAGGTCTGAACTTTTTCCTCACAAAGTCACGACAAAGAAATATAACGGAAAAAACTCACGCAAGCAAACACGCATGTATGTATGTACCCACACATACGCACACATATATACACATATTATATACATTTTACACTATAAACGTTCAAAGATTTCAAACGTAAAAATATTACCAGTTCTAGATAAAGGTTGTTACAATCAACAAAAAAAAATTCGGCCTCGTTGTTATGAATATTTTGTCAAAGACCTAGTTCGATAAACTTTATCTTTTTTTAGTCGATGTATTCATACGGGCTACAAAGAGACATGTTTTTATTCGACGACGCATTCTGCACGCTATAAATATATGAAGATATATCTTTAATTAAATACTTTGATACGAAAAATTAAAAATATTTAAAGGGAGATAAATATAATGTTCAACTGTGTTGTATCTTCGAAAGTTGTTTTATCACGACTTAGATCTGTAGCGCAGTCGGGGCAGACATTGAAATAGAAAAAATTCCGGGGAGCTATTTTTTTTTAAGAAACGTCGGGGAGGGTTTTTGGAAGTATAAATCCCGATTTTCTAACTAATCCCGGTAGAGGGTTCGCCGCCATCTTGTTTTAAAGTTTTTGTGAAATAACTCGTTAACTTTCAACTTTAGAGCAAAAATGATGGTAACCAAAGTTGTTGGAAATTTATTTTCTCACAAGTTTGCTACATGTAGGTTTTACGCTAGGATCAATATTTGCAGAGTTATACTATCAAGTTTATCAAAAAAATCGTAATGGGTGGAATTTGATTTTCTTCAACTTCGGTTCTCGCACTTTTTAGGGTTCCGTACCCAAAGGGTAAAAACGGAACCCTATTACTGAGACTTGGCTGTCCATCCGTCCGTCCGTCCGTCCGTCTGTCACCAGACTGTATCTCAAGAACGGTGATAGCTAGACAGTTGAAATTTTCACAGATGATGTATTTCTATTGCCGCTGTAACAACAAATACTAAAAATAAAATAAGTAAAAAATGTGCGAGAACCAAAGTTGAAGATAATAAAATTGCACCCGTTACGATTTTTTTGATAAACTTGATAGTATAACTCTGCAAATATTGATCCTAGCGTAAAAACTATATGAGGCAAACTTGTGAGAAATTAAATTTCCAACAACTTTGGTGACTATCATTTCTGCTCTAAAGTTGAAAAGAAAATTAACGAGTTATTTCACAAAAACTTTAAAACAAGATGGCGGTGAACCCTCTAGCGGGATTAGTTAGAAAATCGAGATTTATACTTCCAACAATCCTCCCCGACGTTTCATAAAAAAAAATCGCTCCCCGGAATTTTTTCTATTTCAGGCTAGTTTTATGTCTACCTCGACTGTAGTACTGAGCTTGAACACAAATCACACTCGCAGTAATATTTATTTTTTTATCGCTTAAGATTCATGTTACGCGACGTTAAGCAAAAATGCGGCCTTTGTTGTAGAGCGTTTTTATAGCCTAATTCTTAAAGTGTACAGGGTAACACAGGTGTCGTGTCCTGGGTTAAAAAAGGCGTTGTATAATATTTTCTTTTTTTTTTAATAAAGAGTGATGAGACGAGCATGACATCTGCCTGATGGTAAGCAACATGCCTGCCACATAACAGCACAGTGACACGCAGCTATTGGAACATGAAGAGTCTAAATCATTACCTAGCACTGGACCGCGCTCGTCACCCAGAGATCTAAGTTGTTAAATCTCTAAGCCCTGTAATTTCTCTGGAAACATTGCCCTTCAAACCGAAACACAGTAGTGTTTGCACATTACTGCTTGGCGGTAGAATAACTGGCAAAGGTGTGGTACTTCCCCAGGCGGACTCTGCTAAGAGTCCTACCACTACAAAATCTACATTTTTAATAAAAATCATATGTTATGTTTAATTAAATTCACAACACGTCAATGTATGCAACGACGTTGTCGCCCAGGACTGAAATACGAGCCACGTGTCCGAGTACAAGCAAATCATAGCGAGGAGAACTAGTTCGCGGAGAAATTGGGACTTCAAAGGCGGGAGAAAATCAGCCAACCCGCAATTAACCAACGTGTTCGAGCGATCTAACCATTATAATGATAGCTCCATACTAGTTGCGTGGGACTTTAATATAGAGTATCCTTCAATTCATTGGTAAAATTATACGCGTAATAGTACAATTTATTTACTTACAAAATTGTATTTTGGAAACAAATACAAAATGGTATTGAAGTGAAAACTTCTTTAGGCGCACCTAGACAGATTGTTCGTGGGATGTGAATTGAATTCTAGCGTCAGGCTTGGGTATGATAAGAAATCTTCGGGTAAACTCGGGACCTTGGCCATTGGCCATCTAGAAATGCGTCAGCCAATGGGAAATGCTGAAAGGGCGTGGCCTGGCCATCTAGAAATGGGTGAGCCCATGGGAAATGCTGACGCATTTCTAGATGGCCATGCCATGTTGGCTAGCACGCCCTCCGGTTACACCCGCGTAGTTTCCAAAGTAAGCTATCAAATTCTGAGTTATACATAAGTTTTCACTTCTATCGGCAGTTCTTATGAATGCTTACAAAATAGTAAATAAAAACTGTTTTATTTACAAAATAGGTTATTTCACGCCTTTTACCGTAGCACACAGACCCAGTGGTACCATGAATGTGTTGAAAATAAGGTCTAAAAAACGCGCTCCATCGTAAACCACATCGTGGCTTACCATCATGCGAGATGGCGGCATACTGCAAACACATTTTCGATTAAAATAAAAAAGATAATGTATGTAAATAAAAAGTAATACATAAAAGTAATACAGCGCTTGGTCGACGCGAGGCGTGACCAAAATGCTGGCGTTTATTTGACCCAACGCATAAGCATTGCCATTCAGCGTGGTAATGCCGCCAGCATGCTGGGTACGCTTCCGATTGGTAGTGGGCTTAAACATCTTGATTATCTATAGATTTCATTGGTCTATGGATAATTCAGGTGTGCTTAGTGTAAGTAGTTGTTAGGTATGTAGTGTAGTTCTCATTGTATTTTAGTTTTGTTAATAAAGGCTCTGCCAATAGAGACGAACTTCTTAGCATTCCATGGATTCACCGTGCGGGTGCCGGGTCCATCGTGTGGCAGAGAGAGAAATCTCGAATAGACCCCAAGACTTGTGACTCGGGCTGTAGGTTTAAAAGGGCCCCTTATATTGACGTACGTCAACACTCACCTTCACTACTCGTATTTCTCTCCCTGCCCAGCCAAATCCGATATGATCCTACTAGTGCAGCTTTAGATACTCGTTCTAGTATAGAACTTACTGCACTTCTGGACAACCCAAGGTCTTTAAGCAGGTTATAGAGAGATTTTGCTGGTATACCTCTCGCTCCTACTTCTACAGCGTATAAATTAACTACATAGCCATTTTTTGTTAATTCATTTTGTAGGTCGTAATACTTATTTTGTTTCATCGCGTGGTCTTTAGGTATATTAGTTTCCCACGGTACGGTAAGTTCTACCAGGACTATGCGTTTCGTAGCCCTAGAAAAAAGGAAAATGTCTGGTCTGGATGACGAAACACCCACATCCTCTGGGATTTTGTAGTGCTTTTCATACGTGTCCATTAAAATAGTCCAATCAGGTGCTGAACCCAGGATGGAGTAAGGCTTGTTCTTGGAGTTTGAAGTTGAGCCAAAAAGTAATACATATATTAAGTAAAAAAATATTGGTGAACATTATTTACACAACTATTTAAATTATTTAATTGTCCCAAACAAAGAACTCCCTAAGTATAAAGTAAGTACCCACCGTTGATGGCCAGATAGCTCCTATAAAAAGTTTTTATAAAGTATATATTACTAGCAGCGCCCTGCGATTTTACGCGCGTAGTTTCCGTTCCCGTTATTTTCCCAGGATAATAAGTAACCTATGTGTTCTTCCAGACTATAATCTAACTGTACTCCAAATTTCAGCCTGATCCGTTCATACGTTACGGTGTGATTGAGCAACAAACATCCAAATATCTGAACATCCATACTTTGACATTTATAATATTAGTTGGATAGTTTTTACTAAAAACTTAAATAGTTGTAAATACACATTTACTTTTGAAATCGGCTTGAGCACCTTCGTTATCTCTTAATTTTTTAATTAATTAGATATGCTGTTTGTTACAGTAGTTAATAGATTTGTTAATAATAGGAAAAACGTCTATTTCACTATAGGAAAAAAGTCTATTTCATCTTTTTTCATCACTCGCACTTTGCTTTCTTTATTTTTAAAAAGGCATTCATTTTCATTCACTTGTATACAACTCTTGGGCCTTTGCATATGATTAGCGTAGATGTAGTTTAGATTAGTTTATTTTACTTCGTTGAGCACTTGTCCAAAGTACATCAAGCCCCTAACTGTCCGAATCGCAGCCATTTGATTGCAAGCCGCTGAGTGGCTGAGTGGCCGCTCTATTTCTAATCGCTCTTTGTTTGTGTAAGCATTGTTATTGCTGACCCATTAGGTCAGACGGCCACTTCCGATGCTCACTAATGAAAATCCACCCTCGAGAACCTTCGGGATATAATACGCAGACCTAAATATAGAACCACAATACAATGTACGAAATATCCCTCAACACAAACGAAAATTTATTTCGTTTTATTAACACAGACAATACACACGTGCGGACAAATACACGTACTAAATCAAGAAAGAGAAAATACACAGTGTCGTTAACTTGTAGAGAAAAAAGATACAATAGCTAGGCATACTTTAAAACAGTATGTGTGTACTTAAGAATATCTAATACAATAATTTAGTTTTCTCTGAAAGCAAACACCGACTTCAATTTAAAATTAAATTCCGACACTCGACTATACTTCATAATTTTTATGAAATCGACTAAACGAGCGTTCCAATGAGACAGCGAAATGTCGAAGAAGGCGAATATATCATCGCAGTATGCAAACTTTAGATTATGGTTGATATTTCAGAAACAGCTATACTGATTTCAATAGTATTTACATGGCGCCACTTCTGAAGTATGGCCCATCAAACAAAAAAGAATCATCAAAGTCTAGTCGCAATTGATGGGAGCTTTTGCGTTATAAACTTACAAAGAAAACACAAAACCTAATTCAGAACCTTCAGTCTTTCACCTTTATTGAAGTTGTTTAAAAACATGAAAAACTTAATAAAATTAAAATATAAATAATGTAGAAGCTAAACAATTCCTGTGAGACAGAAAAGGTGGAAGTCTAATGAAAACCGTTTTACAGCACAACTTCCAACCATTACGACTCCGGGCCTTCTCTGGCCGTCCTTGTCGAGGCATTTTATCCACCAGTCTGGCTAAGTTTGGTTTTTCAGATGTCGCATTTCTTCGAAAGACCTTCTTCATATATATCGGTATCCTTCACGTATCCTTACAATGTGTTCAATCACAGAGTTCATTGAGTGACCATCCGCATCGTCGCTTCAGCGGAGGTTCATGCGATATTTCATAGAACGTACAACTGCGCCAACATCACAAACAGTTTTCCCATTACATCGGAATCAAAACACTCCATATTTCACAAACTCTCGTAGCCAGTGTTTATTTTTCTATTACCGATTTAAAATTGTCTTTGTGAATGCTACGCCAAAATTCTATGTAACTTTGCGAAGATATATTTACTGAGCTGTCGATTATACTCTATGTAAATAGACTCAAATGCACGCATGATGAATTAAAATACTATCCATTTATTTTTGATTTTTGATTGCATAATGATTTGGACTCTTCGTGTTATAATAGTTAGCGATAATAGTCAGTTATTAATAGTTTAGTTGTGTTACTGTGCTGTTATTGGCAGGCATGTCATCAGGAGACATGTTCGTCACTCTATAGACTCTATACTATATAAAAAAACTAGTCTAGTGAATAACCGTCATAGCCTAAAACAACACTTAACACTTCAGCAATGTTCTACGTAACCTAAAGCCCTGGTACGCTACATGTCGCAGCCTCCTCGCCTCGCAGCGACCGGCACGGTACATGTCGCAGCCTCCTCGCCTCGCAGCGACCGGTACTCTACATGTCGCAGCCTCCTCGCCTTGCAGCGACCGGTACTCTACATGTGGCAGCCTCCTCGCCTCGCAGCGACCGGCACGATACATGTGGCAGCCTCCTCGCCTCGCAGCGAGCGGGTGTATGAAGGGAGAGGTTTTAGGTCTTTATTCAAATAAGATCCTGACACATGGAGGCTGTAATCAGAGCAGCGCCGCGGCGCCGCCACCGCCGCCGGTTGCCGGGCGTGACCGAGACCTTCCGAGAACGGTACTATTCCGAGAGCTGCTAGATCATTTTGGGTAGGTATTTGAGGCAAGCTGAAAACTTGTCACATAACTCTCCTATTATACCCCAACACGGAGGTGCAGACCTGGCTGGTGAGAGGCGGGGCTAAATTAATCTACACATTTTTTTTTTCTGTGAATATTTTTGAGGCAATATACAATTTTTATATGTGTCAGTTTAACGTTTAAAATATAAATATAATAATAAGTCAAACGATTAAATCTGGGTTTTAACATTGCCAGGTGCGTCCAATTATGTTTTGCAAAAAATACATAAAATGGGTTTAAGGCAGTATGAAATTTAAATTGGGTGTTCTTTATAACTAAAAAAATAGGGATTCTCAAAAAGAAAGATCATTTTGGAGGGTCAGGTATTCTAAATTGAAGGATTCATTTTGCCCCGCTACCCGCTCCATCCCTCCGTGCCACGGGGAGCCAGCCTCCCGAGTAGGGATACAACAGGAGAACTATGTGACAAGTTTTCCACTTGCCTCATATGCCTACCCAAATTTTAATACTAGCTGTCGGGATACTAGTAGCATCACACGGATTCAGCCGCTATACCGTACAACGTAAGTAATGGGCGCCTGGGGAAGTCACACCTTTTTGTAGTGGTGGGAAACTTTTCAGGGTCCGCCCTTTGCCAGTTATTACAAACACTTTTTCTGTGTCTAGGTGTTTCTATGTTTAGTCAGTATAATTACAGAAGTATGTTATTAGATATCTGGTCCCCATAGTAGGTTCCATGTTCTGCTAAGTTTCTGGCTGGATGGTGTCGTTTGAGAAACATTCAGGAATAAATTCTACCGTTAAGCAGTTATGTGTAAATTTTACTGTATTCCGGTTCAAACCAAGCATTTGTCTTGTTCGTTTTTTCACTCTTTAACATAAAAAAATGGCAGTCATAGGAACTGCCGATAGAAGTGAAAACTTATAACTCAGAATTTGATAGCTTACTTTGGAAACTACACGGGTGTAACCGGAAGGCGTGGCGTCGCCATCTTGGCATGGCCATCTAGAAATGCGTCAGCATTTCCCATTGGCTCACGCATTTCTAGATGGCCATGCCATGATGGCGAGACCACGCCCTTTTAGCATTTCCCATTAGCTGACGCATTTCTAGATGCCCAATTGCCAAGGTCCCGAGTTTACCCGAAGATTTCTTATCATACCCGAGCGTGACGCTAGAAAACAATTTACACCCCACAAAAAAATTGTCTAGGCGCGCCTAAAGAAGTTTTCACTTCAAAAATATTTTAGAAAAAGATAAACTGAAAGTTAACCAGATATTTGAAAAAGCTGGTCACTGTCATGACTCCCTCTGTTTGTGTAACAAAACACGTAACCATAGACAAAGCTCACTTACTGTAAATTGGATGTCACGCAGACCTATCGTGAGCTAAGCACCCGTTATCGCATCGCGTCAATTCATCGCTTACGTAGGACAAAGCCTTAAGCTCCAACTGGGCACTCGAGCAGATCAAATTCATATCAATTGGATGGCACCCCGGCGTTATCACCGATATCTAGGCTGGTAGGTGGCGACCGGTGACGTCATGCGGCGTCGCCCGCGTCACCAACCTCGAGTGCTTTGCTGGCGTCATCGCCTCTTGAATTCTCGATTTGCTGACGATAAAACATAGTTACGGCGGCTTTCAGAGTAGATGCAGATCTCTGAAAGGAACTGACTCTCTTAATATTTTTATGAGATCACTTTAAAACCCGTGAATGACGACGGACTGCGGGAATCAACAGGAGATATGAAAGTGTTATACATCTTTAATTTGTAATTTCTTTGAAAACAGTGCAGCTCAAACCAAAAAATATATAACTTGATGATTATGGTATTGCGGTTTGAACTTGAGCGTAACTGACAAAGGTGTAGTAGTTTAGGAAGACTTAGTAGAGTTAAGACACTATAGTTCTCAGCGACGTAGCGGCGATTCTCAAATTACGTAATTAAAAAGATGCGGTGGATGGGTGAAGGAGGAAAGATAAATAAAACAAAAATATGGTGGGTTTTCACCCTTGACTGGCCCTAATGTAAAAGAAAGATCTTACATGGGAGGAAAACATTGTAAATAATAGTCATATAAGTATACATAACCACATTTTTACTATGCATCATAAGTATATTCTGACCAACATGACTGCGTACACTTTCATGTATTTATTTCCAAAGTTTCTAAAACACCTTAAGTTTTGTACGTGTACATAAAAAACACATACTACTACACTAACATCAATTGTAATCACACAAACATTTGTTGTGTCGAATCGAACCTAACGAATGGGAAAAGAAATGTCTTAAAATACTATATTGTTTTAAATAACCTATCTCACACTTAGTAACTTTCAGAGCTGGAGATTAAACTTGCCGATTATTTTCGCAGTTTTTTGTGAGTTAAATGCAAACATTGATGCGCAGATAAATAATTAACGACAATGCTCCGGCGCAGTTGGCCAAATATTTAGCAAGTATTGCGCGCGGTGGCTGCCGAGCTGCCTTTGTGTAAATCTGTTTTCGCCAGTCGCACCTATGTAAATTTTTATATCTTTTATTCGAAAATCTAGGCGCTGAATTTTTTAATACCATAAAAAGCTGAATCTATAAAACATGTACCACTTCGTTAAAGTAAAAAAAAACTAACAGCAGTTTTCTATTTGGCGAAAAATCTATTTAAAATTTAAATTTCTAATCACGGGGTCGTAGGTTCAAGCTTCACCGAGGGACTGCACTTAGAAAGAGTTTCCCAAGTCATCTGATTATATCATAACTTGTTTTATCGTTAAAAGAAAATCATGCCAATCTTATGTGTCCAAGAAACAACTCTTTGAGGACACGTGAGTAGTGAGTACGTGTACTCCCGCATGGCTCTACTCAATAGAAAAGTGGAAATTTAGAAACGGATTACAAGAATGAAAGCTGAGAACTAAACGGTTCCTATTTCGCAGATTACCTTGTTCAGATAATAGGGACTCCCAACGCGTAGATAAATATGCAAATCGGGCAACTCAAGGCGCGCGTTTCATTCAGCCGTGAGGATTCGAGGAACGCTTCCAAATATAACGCGATGAACTCTAACTCGAATACAATTTATATTCATTTGCGTTCAAACTGCTCAAAGAATAGATAAACATTTTAATAATTACTTATTTCTACGAAGAAATCAGACTTGGCTTTAATAATGCCCACGCTATTGTTGGGGGATAATTCGCGTTAATATTTGCTTATCCAGTTTATTGGGCGTTGCCAAGAAGGTCTTAATTCTAAACATTTTATTTCACGTGTCTTGGTATCGGCAAACTTGGAAACTTTTTGTAGTGAAAGGCTCTTTGCAGAGTCCGCCTGGGGAAGCACCATACTTTTGCCAGTTATTCTACCGCCAAGCAGTAATGCGTTCTAACAGCTGCGTGTCACTACTGTTATGAGCTGGCATGTTTCTTACCATCATGCACATGTTCTGCTTGTCCCATCAATCTACATATATTACAAAAAACCTGCAATCGGGCATCAGTAATGAAACTTAAATGATAGTTGTATTCGCTGGTGAAACTAGGTAATTACAAAAATGTTTTATTTATATCGTTTACCAAAGTTCGATTGTTCACTAGTTCGTATCATAGCTATTATACGGTCATTTGAACTACTCATAGTTGCAGCCGAAGTCCAAATCTTTGTCGTTCGTATCACTAGAGCACGGCTTCAACGTGCGCACTTCAGCGTAAAATAACTACCGATTAGGAACGACACAAAATTTTAAACTCAATTATAACAGTCTGAGCAGTGAAAGTGTTTCTCGATGGGAGCTCGAAGTTGCCCATTGTTGAGGGATGATTTGTTAAAGACTTTCCGAGCTCGGGGCGGGTTCATTCAAGTTTGACGCTTATTTGGGTTCATTCAGGGAGACTTAACTTATGCGATCATTGGATCGTTTCGCAAGCTGCTTGAGGTTGATAAGGGAGTGAAGAGCGAAGTAAAGATGCGTTCGCGGCTGAAGCGGTACAACGAACAAACATACGTTTTACTTAAGCGTTATTAAGATTGGTTCCGGATTGTTAGAAGGAAGTTTACGTAAACACGTATGCATGTAAATATTCGATGTGATAATACATTAATAGGGAAACCCACTAAAGTTAATATAGCAGCTGTTCAGTAGATTCAAACGTACAAAATCATTTTGTTTTACATTTCAGATGTCGAAGCAGAAGTTGATCTGTGGTTAATACGCCTGGCTTTAACCGTACTGTTATTACTTACTTAGTTATTGCCACACTAATGTTGAATTACAATTTTTGAAGACGTAGTAAAGCGTTAAGTGACGGTAAAGCGTGAGTGGCGAGCCATGGGAGAAGCCTATGTCCAGCCGTGGACTAAGATAGGCTGATGATGATGAAAGCATAAAAAGCAGTAGACTTTTCAACGACTCGAACAAGGAGGCTGTGGAATGCACGGGGTTTTCCCGATAGTTACAATCTTAGTCTTCAAATCGAAAGTGAATCGAATTCTTCTAGGGAGGCAGGCTTCATCATCGTCATCAACGCACCGCATCGCCGCTTAACATTAGACGAGATGTCAGTCAAGTGCAACCCTATTATGTGTATTTAAAGTAAAAGAGAACGAGCAAGAGAAAGCGCTCCAAAATGAGTGACAAAATAAAATTAGTCTATTTAAGCTACCAAATATTCCCTAAACAAGGGTAACAAACCGACTCCCGATAATACCAAGAACAAAATACCTGCAAACCGCCACAATAACATTAAATTGATTTACGATCGTCATCACCACACTCAGTATCTTAAGCCCGCTGATAATCCCGGCCACAGTAATGAATATATACCGAGCACAAACCCCATGAATGACGTAATAAATACAGCGCCAAGCACGGGATACGATATTTCCCCGAACTCGGGGTAATACACTCACATTTCTCGACACAAAGTTGACATAATCAGGTCCCTTTGTGACATTACCCACTGGCTTATTGCGAGACTTGTTTTATGTACCGCTGGTGCCCTTCGCTAAGTTAGACGTATGGGGCGTGATCATAAAAACAAAGGAGATATGCCCTTTGAGACGGTATGCCCACTACCGCGGGAACTTTCCTCTGCGCGCCATACGAGCAGGAACTACACGGTCAACTTGTATTAAATTGAATATTACGTATGTGTTTTTTGAAGTGATAACTTCAAACCTGTGTTAATGTGATAACTTTTGGTAGCTGGATATCTTATGGATTGACGTCACCGACATATGTACTAATGTAGCTGCGTAGCGTCGGAGTGGCGGTGAAGCGGGATGTGTCAACTGAATATTAGTACCAGGTTTTTAGCGGTAAATAATAGGCTTGCACTTGACCACTGCACTGCATGGATGGAGGGCGTTAATGTAGAAGGAACCGATTCAATCTAGACTTGAAGACTAGGTCTAGATTAGGTCTTTAACGTTTCCAAAAACAGGATTCCTAACGTGTCCAATGTTTAGAAGTTCTTATAACGAGAGTGGAGTGAAACCTCTTATACAATATTGTAATATGTTTTCTTTACGTTGCACAATCTCATAAAAAACAATATTAGTGAACTTCCTTATGCTCACATCGCACTTCCCTTAATATCATCCCCCAGCCACCTCTCCGGCTTCCAGGCGGGGTATCTCTGAAGCCCATTAGCTAACATCGCTCGTACAGGTTAATGTACTTTTTATTTATCCAGAAACAACGTAACCCAATAATAAAACCCGAGGTCTGAATGGAAATACAGAACGCGAGGAATAACAGAACCTTCACACTTGTTCAAGCTGGAATTATTTTATTTTAGTCTTTTTTTAACATTGTATATAGCAATCCCACAAGACAATTGATAAATTAAACTTTAAATTAAATTAGAGCATAAATTGATTCTAATAGAATTTTGTTTTGTTGATTTGACTTTTTTTTTCGATCAATATGTAATTAAGACATTATACAGGTCATAGATATCCGTTAAAAATCATAGCTAAGGCTGAGAACATAAGATTACGTAAAATCTCTGCTGAAAACTAAAGTTTCATAGAGCTAAAAAATTTAATAAAAACATTCTAACCCCATAACACATATAGATAAACTAAGTTAAATTTTCGGAAAATATTAAATTTTCGAGACAAATGTAAAAGGGGCAGTAAGTTAACATTTCCGACACACGTTCGAATGAAGGACATAATACAAAAATCTCATTTTTATCAAACAACCTCCGAACGCGTCCTCTCCGGGTACTATGTGTGACGGGCGCTATTTATCATTTCTTTGACGCTTCCCGCACAATGCCTCACGTCCGAGGCTAGTGGCTACGACGCGGGCGCTACGCGTGCGAGCAGCGCTACGGCGAGTCTACGTTACGAATTCCTACTGTTTTGAAATTAAACGTATTTAATTTTAATTAAATCCATTTACGCCAGTTATCATTGTTTAGTTTGAGCCTTACTTAATTCGTTAGTTGTATGTAGTCCATCATTTAATTTTCTTCTAGCTGTGCCCCGCCCACCCATATTCTTTAAATATCCTGTAGCCTCCCTGTATTCGGCTTTTTCACGAAATAAGAGTTTTTATAGTTATGCAGGTTGATAGATTTAGAGCGTTCAAATATTTAAGGTTTTATTTCGTTAGATGTATAGTAGTCATACATGTGTCTACAATAATTAATTAACAGTGCGGTGCGATTGTTTTTGTAAATACGTTTGAATTCAAAATATAATGTTCAATAGATGACATTTTAAAATTAGAACTTGGTCGACGTTTTACAATAGGTATTCTATTTTTGGATTTATTTGTTGTACCCAAATATAGTTTTATCATTATCTTACTCATCAGTGTAAGTGAACGACCTCATGTTACATCAATTGTGTGTTTTAATTATATGTCAAAATTGGAGAGCTAATTTATTTAAAACATATATAGTCCAGTCGGGGCAGACATAAAATTAGCCTGACATAGAAAAAAATCCGGGGAGCAATTTCTTTTTTTTATACGTCGAAGAGGGTGGGTGGTTGGAAGTATAAATCTAGATTTTCTAACTAATCCCGGTAGAGGGTTCGCCGCCATCTTGTTTTAAAGTGTTTGTGAAATACCTCGTTAATTTTCAACTTTAGAGCAAAAATGACCGTATACAGAGTTGTTGGAATATCAAAAAAATCGTAATGGGTGGAATTTTATTTTCTTCAATTTTGGTTCTCGCACTTTTTTTTCACGATCAATATTTTCGAATTTATACTCAAATCGGAGGTGAAATTGTTTTTATTTTTCAAATATATTGTTTATTAGTAAAAAAAATGTCATGGAGAATAATCTATCTAGTTTATAGTAAACAAAATATATGAAAAATAAAAACAATTTCACCTCCGATTTGAGTAGGTATAAATTCGAAAATATTTTTTATCGTGAAAAAAAGTGCGGGAACCAAAGTTGAAGAAAATAAAATTCCACGCATTACGATTTTTTTGATAAACTTGATAGTATAACTATGCAAATATTGATCCTAGTGTAAAAACTACAACAATAACCAAACTTGTGAGAAATTAAATTTCCAACAACTTTGGATACGGTTATTTTTGCTCTAAAGTTGAAAATTAACGAGGTATTTCACAAAAACTTTAAAACAAGATGGCGGCGAACCCTCTACCGGGATTAGTTAGAAAATCGAGATTTAAACTTCCAACCACCCTCCCCGACGTTTAAAAAAAAGAAATCGCTCCCGGAATTTTTTCTATTTAAATGTCTGCCCCGGCTGGCCTAATAGCTCATTTTATGCCAATATCAAGTTAATTGAACAAATATAATGCGAAGAAATTTATTTTTTATGCGTATTTAAATATTTGAAAGGCAATAATTGATAGTGTAATATGTCGGCGATTACTCGAACTATTTTTAGACGTCTTCGGTAGTTCTTGTTTCGTTAGTCTAAATCAAAACAGTTTAAATTATTATCAGACAAGTCGAATCCAAATGAACGTCGCGTTGAGTTAGGAGTAATTCTCGTATAAATATAATGTTTTACAAACGGTCATTGAAATTTCCCAGGGGACACGAGAAACGAAGTTATAACAGCCTCGTTAAACGGCTGGGATTGAGCGCCCACGCGTGGGCAATACTCAGGTGAGCGGCGACCCGCTGCTGATCAGTATACATTTCACGTATTACAAATTTGACTAAAGCTTCTTTTTTTGTGGTGCAATTGACGTCACAAACATCAAGTATACCTACACTCGTAAAACCAATTTGGCCTCATTACCTTATAGATTCCGTCTGTATACATATAACGAGGTGGAAGCATAATAATGTATTATTAAATAAAACGAGGCTAAATATTTCCTGTGCATTTTGTCAGATTATGCAAAGGACCATGTGACATATCACCTGAACGTGTCATCATTTTAGTAACATTACTCACCAAATTACATTAAAAGTTCATACCTGAAACAAAAAAAAACTTAATTAATTTACACATTTTTTACAATTAATTTCATTAATTCTCAACGTATGTTGAACCATCCAAGTAAAAAAAAACGCGAAAACAATCATCTGTTCCATACAATTTGTCGAGACTAAGGCGGTTTCCACACTGACGCACCACGCTGCATGCTGCATGTCGAAACATCTACCCGCGTACTTGCGGGAGTGCAGATCTGCATCATCGTGCGGGGTTTCCACGCACACACGCGCGTTGTTGCGTTTTGTGGATTCACGGCGGCTCTGACTCATTTCATTCAAACACATCATTCATGCATCTCGCTCGCACCCACGCGTGGAGGTGCGTGTTTCTCCGCATGTGTGATCTGCATGAAGGCGCGTGGATGCATTTTCGGTGTGTTGGACTGTGCGTGTTTTCTATACAAACGGAGTTACGCACATACAATGTTGTAACACGCATTCACGCGCTACCCTGCGTAGTGCGCATTATTGTTTGAAAGAGATATCTTAGAGTTGATTGCATTAAGGTTGATCTTACTGATTGGAAGAACACAACCACTTGAACCAAGCCGTCTGCGTATTCGCAATCAAAAGAAAAAGCACAAAAAATATAAATGTTTATTGATGTAACACACAGATAGAAAGCCCGTGACTGCTAGATCTTCATAATTGCTTAAAAGTTGTATATTTATTGCCGCACGCTTAAATTAAGAGGTTCAATGAGACGAGTAGGTGAGTAGCCACTATAATAACATTTCTTATACATTTTACAATAACAACGTCAGTTCCAAATTTGGTCACCGGAATACAAAAATTTGCGACTGTTAAAAACTCGTCAAACTTCATAGTAGCTCATCGTAGCTACCTTTTGGAAGCGTGACTGTTAAATCATGTTATGTTAATATCTTCCGATTCTGATCTCGATAACAATACTAACAGAACCCCGCGGTTTTACCCTCGAATTTCTAGTTCCCGCGAAGAGAGCCTATGTGCTATTTCAGACTATTTATTATCAATCTGTATTCTAAATTTCGACTCGATCCGTGAAGCCGTTCCGCTGTGATTGAGCAACAAACATCTAAACAACATTCTAAATTATAATAGTAGTAGGAAGTAAGTCTGGTAGCCGCGAGCTCTTGCTCTATAACCCGTGGGAGTGGACAGTTCGCGTCAGCAACACCCACGAGGTTTTCAGTTCGTCGGTGCGGCGGCGGCGCCTCGCCTGGTTACAAGACGCTCGCTGTCAGTCCGCGGTCCGCGTCCCACAACGATCTGATCAAATCACAATTATTATCTACTTTTAGTATTCATAATAATTTATTTTCTCCGAAAAACCAAAACCCGACTTCAATTTCAAATTAAATTCAGATACTTGACTAAATTTTAAAAGAATCTATCAAATTCTAGCAAATTATCAGTGTTTTGTTCTTATACCCGGTTTACATTATTCCAGTCCAGCTATCGAATCCAGCGCTGCATTGCTTACTGGAAAAATGGAAACCGGCGCTGAAAAGCATCGATGCTAACCACCTAACCTAACCACCTAAACGATTTCGAACAAATTTCTATGGAATCACCTTTGAACTATGATCTACCAAACGAAAAAGAACTATCAAAATCGGTTCACAATTGGTGCCGCTATCGCATAACATACATACTACAAAAACATATAACCGTATGGAGAACCTCCTTCTTTCTATAAGTCGGTTAACAAATACACAATATACATAACTACCTATACGATAAATAGTGTAAGGCTCTAACCACAAAAGGCTCACTTGGCCGGAAAATTCTCCATAAATATGCAGGAGAAACGCAACGTGTGAGCGGGCCGGATATCATTGGGTCCTCTGAACCGAACCAGAACTTCACTCACGTCACATAATGTATGACGATGTATACAAACAGCTCGAACGTCGAAGGACAACACATTCTATGAATAATAATAATAATAATACACGTATCAACTGACTGGCCTCGTGGCTTAGTTGGTAGTAGCTCTGCCTGCGAAGCCGAGGGTCGTGGTTTGGACTCCCACCCAGCACAAATATTTGTGTGATGAATACAAATGTTTACACTGTGTCTTGGTGTTTCTATGTGTAATAAGTATGTATTTAAAACTATGTAAATATTATATCAGCTATCTGGCCGCCATATTTCAAGCTTTGCTTAGTTTGGGGTCAGATGGTGTTGTGTGTGAATTGTCCACCAATATTGATTTATTATTTATTTATAACTGAATGAATACTAAAAGAACAGTTAAACAAACTATCAAGTCAATCTAGGCGTAATCCTTGCAGAGTCTGCGTGGTAAGTATCACAGAATTGTCCGTTATTCTACCCTCAAGAAATAATGTGCAAATATTAATGTGTTGCGGTTTTAAAGGCAATGTTTCCGAAGAAATTGCAGGGTAAAGAGATGATTGAACGTAATCTTCTGGGTGATAATCAGTTATTTGTATTAATTATTATCTATCCACATAAAGACAAAAGTGATTGACTGATAGTGATAGATCAACATATATTGTGTTTACACGTAATAACTCCTCAAATTTTCAATTAATTCGATTTTGGCCTAAAATGGAAGTACATTATAAGTCTATAAGTAAAGTTGACAATAACGCCGCGAGCTAACCGCGCCGTACGCGTACGGACGCTGCGTGAGCTGAGATGAAGTAACAAGATTTCCCGACGGAACGGAAAATGGGAAAAACAGTAACAAAAGAAAACAAGAACCGCTGGAATACTAACTTAATTGTATTCCGTTTCTTGAAATGAGAAATAATCAAGTGACGCGAGCTCCCTTGTTATCGAAAAGCAACTTTGTCGGTACTGGCCTTACTGTTTAGATTTTGTATTCTTAAGAAACCTTTAAAACCGTTGTATCCTAGTGATTAGAATGTCTGATTTCACGATCAGGCGGTTGTGGTTTGAATGCCGTCAACACCTTTTAGTATTTTTGTAAGTTCAGATGTACGAGTACATATTTTTCCACTGGTTTTAACGGTGCATGCAAACTTCGTAAAGAAAACGGGAAATTCAAAAACAGAGTTATGTTATCTACAAGTCGCACTTGGCCAGATTGGTGGATTATGGAATTGATTCTCTTCTTGTGAGTAAATGCCCCAAATCCCAGCTGTGGGAACAGAAACTGGGCTAATTATGTTCTGTGCTAAGAATCCTTTTTGCCTAAGATATAATATACTCGTATAATTATATCTTTGCCTTGTAATTTGTCTGAAAGCATGGCCCTTCACACTGGAACACAGTGTAATGCCATGAGCTTTGCCTTACTACTTGACTGAAGAATGACTAGTAGGTATGGGTGTACTATTTTGCAAAGCGTCTTAGCACTTTTTAATGAAGCCTTCACTGAAAGTTTTTAGCGGTTTTATGTTCAATGTTCATACCTCAGCTCTTAAGCACGTATAACGCCTAAGTGACTGTAAATCGTTTAAAATCAATTAGTTTCCTTTTACCGGAGAGAGGATTAATAAACGAGGGTCGTTTATTAATCGGCCGGCCATTTCGTTTACACGCCATTGATCTAAGACAAAGAACACTTTGTAATCGTTTACATATTGATTTATTCGTAACTTGGTCAGTTCGTACTATTGTAGCGGACTAAAAGACTACTGATTTTATATCTATATTTCGTTAAATGCACACTGAAAATGGCAGAACATAAATAGAAATTACTATTTGTGTGACAAATACAAATGTACACTTGTTCTGTTTGGTAGTTTCTATGTTTCTTTTCATATATAGGTATATATCGCAGTTAAGTAAGTAGGTATTACATCAGCTGTTTGGCTTCCATAATACAAGCAAAAAAATTGGTCTATGGATAATTCAGGTGTGCTTAGTGTAAGTAGTTGTTAGGTATGTAGCGTAGTGTAGTTCTCATTGTATTTTAGTTTTGATAATAAAGGCTCTGCCAATTCTAAAAAAAAAGCAAAAAAATGTAAATACTAAAAAGTGACCATACATTCAATTGTGCCCTTGTCTCACTGAACATACGGTTACAGTAAAAGCTACTAATACTGTTGAATACAGCAGCTTATTATGTTCGTAACTCTGTAGTCTCATACGAGTACAGTGTTACACTACGACACTGCAATCATAATTATTATCAAAACTGGCACAGAGCTGGCAAACTATTACAATCTCATTACATTTTGGAATGTCATTTTATGAGTTGGAACAATGAATTAACCAGATGTGAGTGATGTCACGAGCAGACGGTCGATTCTGAAAAAAAACGAACTCTGAGATCTACAGCGATCGCAAGTTTGATATTATTTGAATATGTCTAGAATTCCTTGCTAAACGTACTGTACGTTTACAGATAAATAGATAGATAGATACACTTTATTGACACACCAAAACAATAGGATACACAAAAATAATTAAATATAAATTTAAAACTAGTGCGACAAGTCGGCGGCCTTATCGCTAAAAGCGATCTCTTCCAGGCAACCTTGGGATGGAAAATAACATGAGGATAAGTGATAAAACGGGGTGCGCAAATAAGACGTAGAAAATCGTAAAGAAAAAAAAATTAATAATATATATATATATATATATAACGGTTATTCAAATACTTATCATGAAGTATTATTACTTATATATATTAAAATATATTAAAATTAAATATATTAAAATCTATTAAAAAATATATAAATATATACATAAAATTAATATGTATAATACTGTATATCCATGCAATAGATGACATCAAACGACAAACAGCAAACCTACAATTTAGGCAAATAAAATTGTTTCACATATTTTTTGAAAGTGCAAAGTGATGGAGAAAGCCTGATATGCACAGGTAATTCATTCCACAACTGAGTAGCCCTAAAAGTGAACGACTTGCCGTAGAAAACTTCAGTTCGAGCAGAAGGCATCTTAAGAGAAAGATTGTTTTTAGACCTTAACGATAGCTCATGGTAATTATGCAAAAAGGTAAAGCGCTCTTTAAGGTACTGTGGGGTGGCAGGATTGAACAAAATATTATACAGAAAAGAAAGTATGTGAGCATTCCGACGAAGGCGAATGGGTAACCACTTGAGCTGCATGCGAAATTGGGACACATGATCATATTTGCGTAAGCCAAAAATGAATCTTATACAATAGTTCTGGAGGCGCTCAAGTTTGTCTAGCTGGTCCTCTCTAAGATCGAGATAGCAGGCGTCAGCGTAATCCAGAATAGGGAGAAGAAGAGACTGGGCAAGAGCAATCTTAGTGGCAGTGGGTAAAAAGTTGCGGAGGCGCCTTAAAGAACTGCCGGACGCAAATAATTTAGCACTAATTGACTTAATATGGCAATCCCATGATAAGGTACGATCAAACTCTACTCCTAGATTTCTCACAGAATTGCTAAAAGGTATAGGAACTCCATCAAATACAACATTAGGTAAATTGTTCCAGTTTGTCCTTGAAATCCAGTACGGACTGCCAATTACTATGATGACCTGTGATTTAGTGGGATTCACTTTTAAACCAAAAGAGATATTCCATTGAATGATTCGATTCAACTCTGCATTTATTTTAACAATAGCGGTATCAAGATCATTCAAAGGTGCTTGAACATAAATTTGAAGATCATCTGCATAAAGGTGGTAGGAAGAAGTAACGTACTGGGAAATGGAATTAATAAAAATTGCGAAAAGAAGAGGAGATAGCACGCCGCCTTGAGGAACACCAGCTGTTGTATTGCACCAAGAAGAAAAACGGTATTCTAGGCGAATCCGCTGCCGGCGTCCTTGTAGGTAACTACGGAACCAATCAATTACCGGTGGAGATATGTTATTGGAGCGGAGTAAAGCAAGCAAAATGTCGAAGTTGACGGCGTTAAAAGCATTACTGAAATCTAACAGTGCTAGAACAGTAAGCTTGCCGTCATCCATCCCCAAGCGTATATCGTCAGTGATCTTGACAAGCGCAGACACAGTGCTATGCCCAGGACGGAAACCGGACTGAAGAGGATTAAGGAGGTCTTGCCTTCTTTCCTGGTTAACCAGGAAATCATTGAGTTGTTTATGAACAAGACGCTCAAGGATTTTGGAAAGAAAAGGAAGTATAGAAATTGGACGGTATTCAGAAAAGGATTGTGGGTTGGATTTCTTAGGTAAAGGTAAAATATAGGCATCTTTCCATAAAGCAGGAAAAATACCACTTTCAACTGAGTTATTGAAAATGGTACAAAGGACGGGAAGGATAATATCTAGGATGGGCAAAAGCATGTTCCGGCTTATGCTGTCACCGCCCACTGCATTGGAGGAGATCGACATAAAACTCTTCTTAACATCACACTCGGTAAATTGATTAAAAGCAAAGGGAGAAGGATTTGTAGTAGGAATAGCAGCAAGATGACTGATAGTTGAATTTATATCCGCATCTGTCATAGCAGATGCAGAAGAGAAATGATGGTTTAGAGCGTCAATGTTTATGTTAGGAGAGGTTGAATTCGACCGTGATTTGCCAATTCCCAAAGTTCTAAGAAACTTCCAGACCTTACCTGGATTTTCGTCATCAACAGAATTATGGACATAAATGTTGCACCTTATCGTTTACTTATAATGTATGATTGTTAATATATATGATACCTTATGGCACATCGTCTTTTTTTACTCAAAATGTTCTCGCCTTCCTCCAGTTGCCTGGAAGAGGTCACTCTTAGCCATAAGGTCGCCATCTGTTTCACTAATTTAAAGAAAGCCTCTTTGTGTTTATTTGTTTTTGTGTTGGGGACATTAAACTGTATTAGGGCCTATGACACTAAACTCTACTGCCTAAAGAACTTGGAGACTAGCGGAAGGCGCAGGGCCCCGGTAACCTTTTTTTTTTTACTGTAATAGTTTCGCACCTGACCACCATCTGCGACGATGCGAGATACGAGAATTCCGATAGAAGAAAGTTACCGTACGCAACGAGTACTACATACCGAGATAAATATTGTATAGGTATAGTGAACTGTTGATAGGAAAGGCGTGCGATGATCGTATTAGCCAAACGGCATATTCATGAGTTCTTGGACCGTTTCCCGCCGGTTATTTGCGAGCAACGCGAGGGGAAACCATTCGGCTAAAAGGAATCGAGTACTTATTTCTTATATTTTCGGCAGTTCAGCACTATGGCCTCATGGACCGCCCGCCCTCTCATTCGCAGTTCAACGTTTTTGGACTCGATGCTGAAATCAATTAATTGAATTAGAACAAACATTTTAAACCATAGTTTTTATTATTGAATGAAATGAAGATACGAGCGAACGTAAGTGTTCTAACAATTGTATGTAGTGGTAAGATATGTGCACACATTACTGTTTTCCGGTTGGAAAGGAAATGCCATAAGAGAATTTACATATCGAAGAGAATCATCTCATATCTTTGGGTGATGAGTGAAGACAAACTCTCGCCCTTAGAATATTAGTGTAATTTGTTGTTTTTTTTATTGTTAGGTTTTTTCTTTTCTCTGATTTTGTGACATAATAACGAATTTTATCTATAAATGATCATGACCATGACACCACACGAGTGAGATAAGAGTAAGCAAATAAATCTCGAACTTTACTTTGGCGGAATACAAAAAGTAAGTACTTAACACCATTATTGTTAATTTTGGGTTATTTACAGTGTAAACTGGAACGAGTCCCCGATATTTCGATGCAGTTGCATAACACTACTACTAATATCAATAAATCATACTGTAAGCAAACGAAAACAACCTTTTGTTTGCAAACAAGTGAAAGGAAATAAAATATTTCATAGAAATAGTAGTTAATTTTGTAAATTATGACATTAAATTTAATTTATTGCCAGTATTTGTACATTTCGAATGGTGCTAATCGGGGTGGGCCAGAGGTCAAATGCAAGTTTAGTTATGATGTATTGCTTTATCTGCCGCGACTGGCTAACGTTTCTTGAATTCAATGATCTATGGAGAGTGGATTGGCGAGAATTTTCGGATTGAGGTTCCATTTGCCTATTATAAGGGACCGTGATTATAAGGGTACCTATATTAATTACAAATATTTTGAAAAATATTTTAAAATGTTGGGAATACTTACTTACTATATTTTCTAGTTGCTTTAGGAAAATCAAAACAAAATACATAAAAATTGAATTGTAAATGTAATTGATACCATTTTCGTTTATTCCGCAAACTCGCTGTTTCATCGGAACAAAATCGTATAGTTATAGTATTGTCGCCTTATATACGTATTATACGTATACATATAAGGAGACAACCACATTGCTGTGTTCCGGTTTGAAGGGCAATGTTTCCCTCTGGATTTATTTTCCAGTAATTTCTCTAAATTACTAAGCTTAGAGATATAACATCTTAAATCTCTGAGTGACGAGCGCAGTGCAGTGCTAGTAATGATTTGGACTCGTCATGTTCCAATAGCTGCGTGTCACTGTGCTGTTAGGTATGTGGCAGGCATGTTGCTTACCATCAGGCACATGCCCTGTTCGTCTCGTCAATATTTATTTTTTAAAAAAACGTCTTTTAGTTTCACAGATTGTATCAAAATAGTTGAGTTACTCAAATTATTAGAAATTAAATTCAAATTGTTTAGTTAATTTCCAGAGAAAAAAATACATAAAGTCCTGAAAAATAAAAGTCCTACAAAAAATAACGCCCGACTTTTCATCAGCTGGACAGTTGTGTTGTACCTACTGAACGTATTTGAGAGTAAAATCAGTAGCTGGCAGTAATCTGATAAGGCTCGTGGTGCAGAACGCGCGCCGTGCGCCGGCGCCGGCGCGCGCGCGCATTGTCCGTGCGCAGGCGCGCGGACGACGCACAAGAAAGGATGATTTATAATGCGCTTGCACTCATTTCTGTCCTAGTTTAGGATATCAGGTGTCCTTTCATTTTATAGTTAAACTTTCACTATTTCAAGTCCTGTTTTAAACATTTTGTGACGTGACGAGCAGAACACGTGCCTTATAGTAAGCAACACGGCAACCAATAACGGCATTACCACGGAGCCATTGGAACATGAAAAATCCAAAACATTACCTGGCACTGCACTGCACTCATAACCCAGAGAAATCTACATATACCTACCTGCTAATGTTATAAAGCTGAACAGGGTTTTTGTTTGAACGCGTTAATCTCAGGAACTACTGGATAGATTTCTAAAAATCTTTTACCGTTGGATATGTACGTGATCACTTAGTGCTATATTATGTCCCAGAGGCGAACCCGGGGTGGACCGCTAGTAAAACATAACACACAATAATTATTACTATTTAATTACCTCGACGTTTCGACAGCGTTACGACCGCCGTGATCTCATGAATACTGAAGAAATGTGCTATGTTAAGATATAATTCCATTTTATAACTAACACAATTAAATTACAATGAAATCGACATCAGTAATACATACCTAATTATCTACACTCGCTGAAAGCGATAATACCGCCGTTTATGGGACTAGGTACATATAAGTAATTTTCTCTATTTTATTATTTCATTTCTGTCGTGCATTGTAAAGTGTGTCTGTCTGTATCTTTGACTTCACTTAGCACCTCAGAATTATTGGAAGCGTACCCAGCATGCTGGCGGCATTACCGCGCTGAATGCCAATTCACCTTACTTCGATCCAAATAATCGTCAGCATGTCCACGCGTTGCGTTGGACAAACGCACGGAAAGGTTTCCGAAAATCCCTTGGAGAACGCCAAAAATACGTATGCTGGAAATATCCTACTAATATTAAATAAATGTCAATGCTTCGATGTTTGTTGCTCAATCACGTTATCACGTCAAGGATCGCGCTGATATTCGGAACCCAGTTAGATTATACTTAGCATAGGTTCCTTTTTATCCCTAAAAATAACGGGAACGGGTACTGAGCGCTGCTAGTACATATTATATTAAATATAATGTGTACCTACTAGATTTACATGTACAATAAGTATATATTGACAACTACATATATCATTATTATATCAGCTATCTGGTAGCTTTGCTTAGTTTGGGGTCAGATAGTGCTGTGTGTGAATTGTCCTCCAATATTTATTTATTTACATGCCAATTCTAAATATAATATAGAGCCTTAGTTACTAGCCTTAGTTACTTTCGATACCTATTTGTAGTTTATGTTGTTACCAAATACTTTGGCTGTTATGTTCTAAGCCGTAATTAAGTTTATCATCACTACTGGCTTTCACAGCTAAGGAAAACATCGTGAGAACACTGGCATGTTCCAACAATCATTTGAAGTCATAAAATGTCACTGGGTAAGCGAGGTGGATTAGCCTTGACTCTCCTTGCAGAGTAAACCCCGAGACCCAGCAGTGGGAACATGACGTAGGCTGCTAATACCGTTATCTCTTACTTTATTCACATACCTACTGAAATCGTTTATCTACGTACCTACCTACATTCTACCTTACCTATATTACGTTTTAAAGCAAAATACCAGACGCATAAATGGCAACTGGATATGATACATGGAATCAATTTGTGTGCTGTAGGCATTCATAAATTCTGTGCAGTTCGAGAAAATGTTGCACTGTGATTTATTTCTGAATATTGCGTTTTAATTTGCATGTATGACGAACGTACGTACCTAATGTATATTATAACGCAACTAGGTGCCAGGTAAACCAACCGACGCGACGCATCAATTTGCATGGATTAACAAAACCTATTTTTTTAATAAGTTAACCTACCTATGAAAAATAATCGGCAGTCATAGAGACTGTCGATATAGTCCAATGAAATTTTACATGAGCTTTAAATTTTTTAGCAATTTATTTTTGGAACATGTGAGGGAGGGGGGAGGGTCCATAGAAGCCTAACCCCAAGTTTGCTTAAACTTCTTATTTTGAAGTTTCAGGAAAAAGTAATATAAGCAAACTCGTAGATAATCTCGAGCTCCTCGCGTCACGTGCGCAGTAACATGCCCGAGCTGAACAATGATGTCGTCTCTCACGACATCTACACAAAAACTAGATAATTAAATGCAAATCCGGCGACCTTGCGGCGGTCGGACGCGGGCCGCGGGCCCAGAGCGGTCCCGGTCGGGACTAATCATCTTTTCTATGTTTTTCATACACAAATAAATCATACTAGTTTTAATGTAAATAAATTACGCGTCACGTTGTTTGTCCGCGATGGACTCCTAAGCTACTAAGCTGATTTTTATCAAATTTGCACACCGTGTGCCTCCGTTTAGGGTTCCGTACCCAAAGGGTAAAAACGGTACCCTAATACTGAGTAGACTTGGCTGTCCGTCCGTCCGTCTGTCAGCAGGCTGTATCTCAAGAACGGTGATAGCTAGATAGTTGAAATTTTCACAGATGATGTATTTCTATTGCCGCTATAACAACAAATACTAAAATTAAAATAAAAACATTATTTAAGGGGGCTCCTATACAACAAACTTGATTTTTGCTCGATTAGTCCGTCCCAAATAAACTAGATAGCGCCACTAGTAAAAGTAAAACGCGATATCGAATTCATCGTCAGAATCATGAGCTAAAAATCTATATTTTTAATAAAACATTTTGCCTGTCTGCGGAAATTGCGATGTATAAGAAATTTCGAATAAATCCAAAGAGGATTTCGCCGTTTATTTGCTAATGGTACGGAACCCTTCGTCCGGGAGTCCCACTGGCACTTGGCCGGTTTTATTCTTGGTGATTTCCCTATGTTCTGTAATCCCCCCTCGATCCACCGTTGCTGAAAAGGTGAGTCTATGGGTTAATCTAATCCGCGACTGTGGCGATATGTAGGTAGCAGGAATATCACATGTCCTCGAAATATATCCCAACTAAATAAAGCCTATTCACTATGTAGAGATTTACCAGAACCATGCATTCAATAACTAGGTTTCCTAGCGATATCATAAACAAGCAGCACCCCGAGGTTTTTTACCCGTTCCCTTAGTTTCCTGAGATAAACGACAATAATTTAACTGAATTCCAAATTTCGATCCGTTCAGAAGTTCCTTGATGGTTGAGCAACGAACATACAAACTTTTACATTTATAACATGAGGAGGATTATCATCTTTTTTAAATTGTATTTATTATACTTCAGTAGGATTATACATAACATCATCATCAATATCATCAGCCGCAAAACGTCCACTGCTGAACATAGGCCTCCCCCCTAGATTTCCACAACGAACGGTCCCGCGCAACCTGCAACCAGCGGTTTCCAGCGACCTTTGTTAGGTCATCTGTCTATCTAGTGGGAGGCCGTCCAACACTGCGTCTTCCGGTTCGTGGTCGCCACTCGAGAACCTTACACTCCGTACACTCCGTAACCATACATAGTATACATAGTTATAAATACGTTAATGTTTGATTTGTATATAATTCAGTCCCAATACACTTAGACATGTACGTCAACTTGTGTACGTGTAATTTGTATGTATAGAGCGACCAACTTATCGGCGATCGTGCCCCAAAACATGGAACTAATCAACCAACGTGAAATGATTTCCATTTCCCGAATCATATAGTGTTAATGCGTAAGTACCGCCGCGTTTCAGCCACGTTTGTCCGTAGTACGGGGGTTCTACCGCCGAACGAAAAATGGCATAGCTTTGATGTTTCTCTCTCTTTTCTTTTCACTTGAAATGATAGAGACGGCAATAGCAAAGCCATAGCCGATTTAGTTAGGCGGCAGAGGGCCGGGGCGCCGGTAATCTCGTTTGGCAGACATGTGTAACGTATTAATGAACACACGTCTATTGCTCGCTCAACAACACTAAATCCAATGAAAATCTTCCTTCGAACTGAAAATTGCGGTTTCATACAGCCTAATAATCATTTGCGGGTTGACATCTGATATAAGTCCTCGAAAGATGACTCTGTTGGAACAACCCGAGTTCCTCACAATGTTTTCCTTCGCCGTGAAAGCCAGCGGTGACGGCAAAATCATACATATGCACTCGAAAAAGTGTTCATTTTCAATTTCATAACAAGAACATCTAAGCTGTGAATGCATTGCGTGGATATTTCTTGATAGACATAGTCTGGATGTCTTCATATCGAGAGTGAGCCGAATGATGGCTGGGTAAGCGATCGTCGTTTAACATTTGGTTGTCAAGCTCAGACCTATAAATAGTCGATAAAAATTACACTAATATTATAAATGATGTTTGTTTGTTGCTCGATCACGTCGTAACGTCTGAATGGTTCGGGTTGAAATTTGGCAAACGGATAGATTATAGTCTAGATAACGGTTCACTAATGTTTCACAAACATTTTTTGACAAAACACCATTTTAAAACCAACTAATCGTATAATTTTCATTGCAAAAACTTTACAATTTAAAAGTGTTTTACTTTACAAACAACGTTTTGCATGATATTTATTACAAAAATATCTTACATCAACAAATGTTTTATTTTACAAACCATCATTTTATAACCAATTACATGGCAAACGTTTCACATATCGAATGACATTTTGTTTAATACAAAATTACGACTGGTCTAGTCGGGAGAACGGCGACTGCCGATCCGGAGACCCCGGGTTCAAACCCCACACGCACCACTGTCTTTTCGTAATGCCGCTAACTATGAGGAAAACATCGTGAGGAAACCGACATGTACCTAGAATCTTTCGAAGTCGTGTCATCCACCAACCCGCACTGGGCCAGCGTGGTGGATTATAGCCTTAACTCTCTCCTTGCGAGAGAAGGCCCCGAGTCCCAGCAGTGGGAACGTTTAGTGGGCTGTTGATGTTGATGTTGATATATGGTCTATGTAAACTATCAATTGTGATTTTTTTGATTGTGACTTTTAACCACCGCTCCGATTAGGGTCTATCACTGAGATTTGACTCCGGGTGGGCTCCCGCCAGAAGCTCCCGCATTTTTTATATACACTCTAGGCTCTAGGGGTAGTAGCGACAAGACTAGGTGGAGTCGGGGTGCTCCGAGTCGGATTTGGGTCCTAAGTAACTTAATCGTCCCGATGTGGTCACTTGGATATTCAAAAATTATAATCAAGTTTTTAATAAATTTTTGTTGTATAAATTGAGTTGCTTGCCAAACAAGGCATTATAAAATTAAAATTTGTCCAAGGTTGCTTTTGTTTTTGAGCATTTGGTAGTTAAGAAAAATATTAAATTAATCATTTGTCAAATGAAACGTTATAGAATGAATGTTTGTCATATAATTACTTTGAGATACAATCAATTTACTATAATTTTTTTTGTATAAGTAATAATCATTTCACTACCTGTGAGTTTGTCTAACGTTGGTTATCACGTGTCGATTTGTGAAAAAAAGTTTTTTAAAAGAACGGATACCCTAGATAACACAGGCTACCCGGGAATTTTATCCCGGGTAAATAACGGGAACTACGCGAATAAACCGCGGGCCGCTGCTAGTGCCTCATACAGCTTAAGATTGAATGACGTAATTGACTGGATTCATCTCTACTTTCAAGAAATGCTGGAGTCGCTAAGTTTTCTGCGACATTCTCTAAGAAGTTTCAAAGAAAAATATAAGTTGTTTCTTAAAGGAAAGTATTTCTTCGCAAGAGTTCGCCGATGTCAGCAGAGGAGACATCAACAGGTTATACCTTACTTATATTTTAAGATTAAGAGGACGGTTTCTTTCTCTCTATGATATTGTTGTAGTTCTCAAAAAGTAGAAGGGCTGGGGTCTACAGCCTAACCAAAAGGTTTATTACACTTGGCTTAATTTAGTAACTGAATTCAGAAGGATGGTTCTGAATTCAGAAGCAAGAAAGTTTATCAATTTAGTAAGCTACCTTACTGAATGCTTTAACTGCATTGAGTCCACTAAATATAGCCAAATGTAAAACATGTAAGGTCGGTCATGTAGGTACATGACCGACATGTACCATGCAATCTTTCGAGGTCATGTGTCATCTGCCAACCCGCATTTGGCCAACGTGGTGGAGTATAGTCTTGACTTGAAGGGGAGGGTCCTTTGAGAGAATATAAAAGTTGTCGCTGATATTTACAAATTAAATAAATATTGGTGGACAATTCACACACAAATGAACACCAAAGATCCCCAGTCTCAGTCCATCTCCTAGCTAAAATGGTATCGGTTTTGATATTACTGTTAGTCACAGCAAAGCAAAACGTTTTGGTTACAAATCGGGCACAATATATTGAAATCCATTGTTATTTTCTCACTAAAACGTATTAAGTTATTATCACTTGTTAAATCTCACAAATAAATACACAAATTGTGAAATCAAACAAACGCGAGTCAGTTTGTTTGCACAAGCGCGAGTTACCGAAGGGGTTCAATTATTCGTCGAAGTTCGGAGTGAGCTGAAATCATTAACACGTCACGAATATAATGCGGTGTTGTTTGAACAGACAGTTTGCGGAGCGAATCAAGAGATCTCAGCTCAGACGAGCGCAGTGTCTGCTCGCCTCAAGGACAGACATTTTTTTTTAAATAAAGAGTGACGAGACGAGCAGCACATGTGGCTGATGGTAAGCAACATGCCTGCCACATAACAACACAGTGACACGCAGGTATGAACATGAAGAGTCCAAATCATAACCTAGCACTGTATTGCGCTCGTCACCCGGAGATCTAAGATGTTATATCTCTAAGCCCTGTAATTTCTCTGGAAACATTTCCCTTCAAACCGGAAAACAGTAATGTTTGCCCATTACTGCTTGGCGGTAGAATAACTGGCAAAGGTGTGCTACTTCCCGAGGGGGATTCTGCGAAGAGTTTTACCACTACACTTATAGGAACTAGTGGCGCCCCCGCAGTTCCCGTTATTCTTCCTGTATGAACGTAGCCTATGTGTACCTAATTCTAGACTAATTTCTATCTACTATGTACCAAATTTCATTTAGGTCTGTTCAGTTGGTTTTGGTTGTGATAGCAACAAACATCCATGCATACGTTAACAACATTACTAGAACTAACTGCGTCTCGCGGCTTACCAGTTTTTCACGATAACCTATTTTCACCAAATATGTTTCACGAAAGTTAGATTGGGACGTGACAATCAGAACATGTGCCTAATGGTAAGCATAAACAACAGTGTCATATTGGACCATGAACAGTCCAAATCATGTGTCATCTACCGATCTTAGCTTTAATATTGTCTTCCTTTTCTTTTCTCTTGTAATCATAGAGACAGCAGAGCCAAAGCCGATTCATTTAGGCGGTGGAAGAGCAGACCTTACGCCGCGTTCATCATCTCGTCACATCACTTTATTACCTAAACAAAAAACTGTCAGGTTGTGTGCGGCGGCCGGTGCGGGTGCGCGGGCGCATTAGTTCGCGCATCCGCGGAACAATGCCAAGGCCGCGGGGCGGGGCGCGGGAGGGGGGGCTGACAGCTGGCTTGTTTACAAACTTATCGGTAGAACGGACAGAAGCGGAATCAAAAACTTACGAGCATTGAAAGACCAGCCAAGTGCGAGTCGGACTTACGCACCGAGGGTTCCGTACAAACCTATAGGTTTATAAGTAAAAGTTATAGTATTTTTAAGTATAAAATTATAAACAATATATTTATTATGTGGTAATACTAGCACCACCCCGCGGTTTCATCCGCGTAGCTCCGGATCCCGTTGTTCCCGTTATTTGTCCGGGATAAACAGTAGTAGTAAAATAATCAAAATCGAATCGTAGAAAGATTTGCGGCATAAACGGCTGTATCTTTTGATTGTGTTGACTTAGAAGTTTGATATCTTCACAGCTCTAAGGGACAGTAGACCTCAATATTTGATATAAATGTCAGCCTCCACGCGTTCCTGAGCAAAGGAGTCTTGAAGACAAACAGACGGACAGGCAGACAAGAAATTGACCCTATAAGTATTCCGTTTTTTTTTCTTTCGAGGTATGGAACCCTAACAGAGACGTAGTCCAAATTGGAACTGGTGACACTGTTCGATTGTGGCGCCATCGCTCCATTCTACAGATAAGTCGGTCGCACGGTAGCTTTGCGTAACACGCGGCCGCGGTCGCGTCGCCGAAACTTTAGTGCGCAATTTGAGTAATAGTGGCTTCTTCAAATTATTACTATGTTTTTTTGGATACAATTCGATAGTGTGCAGCTGATCTGCACGATATAATTCCGCCAGAAATGCCTAAGAGGCGGTTGGGGCAAAGGGAATACAGTTCCGACTCCCACTTGACTGGTATTTTAATTTGTACTTAAATAATTTTGTCATACAATGTGATGAATTTACAACATAGTGGCAATAAGAAGGAACTGATTACCAAGATACGAGTTTCTAACACCCAGTTTAGTGGTTGACACCCTGATTGTATAGTATACTAGCAGCGCCCGCGGTGTTACCCGCGTAGTACCCGTTCCCGCTGTTCCCATTGTTTTCCGGGATAAAAAGTAGCCTATGTGTTCTTCCAAACTATAATCTATTTGTGTTCCAAATTTCAGTTAGATCCGTTCATACGTTAAGACGTGATTGAGCAACAAACATCCATACATTGACATTTATAATATTAGTAGGATAATATAGTATAAGTAATATAGTTTTTGTGAATTAATAAATGATTTGATACAATGTTTTTAGGTCATTATGCTCTTTATATTCGCTGCCCAGCTATTGAAATACAAATATTTGACGGGTTCTTAACAAATTGCTACAGTCCGTAAAAACTGTCCGTTTTAAACATCAACTGAGGAGTAAAACCTAATAGCGTAGAAATTAACGTAATCATAAAAATGTGGACCAAAAATTTTGACTGAATAGTATTTAGACCATAGCTAATAACCATTGTACCGAACAAAGAGAACGCTCGTGTACCTGTGCAAACTTTTGCGTGACGTGTGACATGTTAGATGACGTGGTGGCTTCGATCAGGAGACATTTAATCGTTTAATCCTAAATCCGCGCAAAAACAGCAAACAATAATCGCTCGATGTGTGAGTGTTACACAAATTGCAGGTGTGTTGTTATCCCAAATCAGAAAGTGGAGAGCAGAGTGCAGATGGTGTAGAGCGGAGTGCAGAAAGTGGAGAGCAGAGTGCAGAAACTGGAGGGTAGAGTGCAGAAATTGTAGAGAAAAGACAGTGGAGTGTAGAGAGAGCGGAGTGCGGAGAACGGAGAGCTGAGTGTGGTTTCCAAATGCACGCGGTATCTGTCGGCGCCTGCGCAGCGCGGCCTTGCGCCCGGTTCCGTGAAAGGCGATCGGTTACAGCCGCGGCTAGGGTTGCCAATACAACAACTCTGTTGCACTGTGTTACGATCCACTCTGTACAGGTACATAGACGCCAAGACAGACGCATTTTAAGGATTCTTCATGAAAATTAACCATAATAGTCTAACATCAACAAGATTTTAGGCACATGCTTGGTTCCTTACAATGTTTTCCTTCACACTCAAAGCAGAGCTAATGCAGATGACAAGCTTGTACATCTGCCCTCAGAATTTTGTTTAGAGGTCCAGGTGGGATTCAGACCTACGCTACGACTGTACTATTGCGGTACGCGCGTTCAAGCCATCAGGCTACCACGGTGCAGTCAGTCACGGCGTTACCTTACACACGGACATTATACACAACTTCATGGTGAGATATGTATGAAATGCGGAGGCTCTGAGCCGGGACAAGGCGGCTTAATAAATAGAAAATGACGATATCGAGTAGACTGCTAGCGGAGTCCCAACCGGTAGTGATCAGCTCAACAGACGAAATCACTACCAGAAAATGATTGTTGTGAAAATAATGTTCCCAACTCCTATTTTCCTTTTCTTCTCCTAATTTAAGATATGTATTAAAAAAGAGCACCTAAATGACAAAGGTCACGGACCCCGGGGTCTGTGAAGTGGCTAAATTAAATTAAAAAAATACATGACCAGTTTTTCCACAAGATGGCATCCCTAGCCATAATGCACGATATTTTATAATTCGTGCGTCTCTGGTAACATTGCGCATGCTTTCGTTACCGGTCGCCGCGTCGGCGCACACGGGAGCTGCGACACTCCTGCGCAGGTACACTATGTATGTTGCTGCACCACGTGATCACGATATTACCATACTATACTAGCCTGCTGTATACTTCTATTATATATACCATACCACACACTACCACACCATACCATATTATACTATGGTACAGTTTTACCTGCGTATTTTCAACCATATGTATGCCATGCGTATGCCAATTTCAACCCGATACGTTCACCCACTCCACCATGGTTGAGCAACAAACATACAACTATCTCATTTACAATATTAGTAGGATTATGAGATAGTGTTTTAATTAAAATCGGCGTTTATTGGCAGCCAGCTAAACTAAACTGTGCTATTAATGCGTGTGACATCGCGATTTTTTTTTGTATATTTAAAAAACTAAGAGTAAGTACAGCCGAATAACAAAACCGGTTGAAGTCGCTGTTTATTCTTATGGTACGGAATGAAGTAACGAATTTCAGTGACCTTGCGGGCACAGTAGTGGTAGTGGCACTACGTCACATCCGGTAATTTATCAATGCAAGCCTCGTCATTATGACTGTCATTACGCTGATTGTTGAAGAGCATGTTTACTTTTTGCCTGACGTATTTAACCGGCCCGCTGATGAAACATTCGTAGTTTTCCTCATTGGAAAAGTTAGTGTTGTCGCCTCTTACATACATTTTAATATTTATTTTTGAAGTGAAAACTTCTTTTTGGCGCACCAGACACAGGTTTTACGTTGAACTCATTATCACGCTCGTATTCGTGTAGTATTCGGATGAACTCGGTTAGTCGAATGCACAGAGTAAGTAATCACTACGTGTCGAATGGCCCTCTAGTTCTAACTATCAATGTAAACCATAGACTAGGTAGAGAGATACTCTATGTAAATTGTATTTTTTTTTCTTTGAGACTTCTCATAACTTCAGAAATCGACATTGTTTTATGATTAGTGTTCCAAAGACACGAACGAAGAGGTTAGACTCTAATCTCTGGTGGATATAATCTTCAAGTCGAGAGTGAATCAGTTTCTTCTAGATTAGCGCGCTTTATCATGGACCGCATCAGGTGAGATGGGGAGAAGTTTTTAACGCTTATAACGATAAAATGTTTACTGGGAGGGATAGTTCTACAAAATCATAATCATGTCATGACACACAAGTTTAATCGCACAGTGGTATATGTAACAAGCAGTGACCGGAGTTTCTCTGAGGGATCGAATCCGAAAAGATGTCATCCGCCAAAGGACCTAAGTTACCAATATAGCTCAACGAATACTAGCAAGCTGAAGAGGCAGCGGGGTTGGTAATATATATCGTTGGACCGAAAGGGCCCATAACCGGGGTAGACGTCTCCTTCAGTGAAGGCCTTGAATCGGCAAACGTAGCTTAGAAACCCCTGAAACTCAATAACGTAACCGTATATATGTTCGTAAAGCAGCATGCAGAGACTGGAGAAGAAAAACCAATAAAAAAAATATATTGGGCGAGTTCCGTAACATGGGAGAGGCTTGCGTCTCGCATTTGACTAGAATATACTGATGATGATGAAATCACAGACAGACAGGCATGAGAATAATTACAATAACCATTAGACAATGGCTTAGATCTAGTATATTATCCTTATGGTTATCAAATAATCAATTCTTCCAGGTACGCATTAACAGCAGGAAAAGTAAGTAAGACAAAAAACAAGAGTGCGGATAGGGTACGAAGTACTAATAAGAGAACAAATAATGTTGTCAATTCTACAACCTAAGTACACTATACCTACACCACTGAGACAGGATACGCAAACTAGTTGTTAAGATAAAAGAAGATACTGTACATTGTACAACCTTGATATTTTAAACACTGTCAAAGCATAAATGTTTCAATAGTAAGTAAAGCCAGGAGCCGACTCGAAGTTAATTCGAGTGGTCGTCCTTCGATCCCGGGTAAGTTGTCCGCGGGTCATCGACCCGGAAAACCTTATAAGGAACACACGTAACCTGCGCGCGCGCCGATTCTGTGCCGTAATAAACACTTGTTCTTAACCGGAATCGAGGGCTCTGACCATCTTTTATAAATAAATAAACTTATAAATGAGCTTTTATTTTGTAAATAACTTTATCGTGAAACTTGACAACAACTGCACTTTGTAATTGATTACGGGACATTTATTTATTTACTGCTTACATGGTGGAGTGAGTTCTCGACGAATAATATCAGTTTTACCTATCATTTTTTTATTGCAAACTGAGTGCCGGGACTGGTACGATAAGCGCCATTACAGCACAGTTTCACGTAGCTATTGGAACATGAAGAGTCCAAATCATTACGTAACACTGCACTGCGCATCAACCAGAAATATCGGATTATTGTTCTCTATGCCCTTTAATTTCTCTGGCGACATTGGCCTTCAATCCGAAACACAGTGATGTTTGGCAATGACTGCTTGGGGGTAGACCAACCGGCACAGGTGTGGTACTTCTTGCTACCACTACTTCTTACCTACCAACTAAGCAACGATATCCGATGATAATTCTAGTTGCCCTATAGATATTGCCCTTTAAAATCAGAACACAATATGTCTGCACGTTACTGCTTAGAGGCAGAATCACTGGCTGTGATATGACACTTTCCCCGGGTGGACTCTGAAAAGAGGCTCACCGTTCCATATCTATACTATAACTCTATACTCACGTAATACGAATATAGTAAACACGTCCATACTCGTAAAAACTTAAATGTATTGTAGACACTTTACAAACTGACTCACAATGAACGTGATACTGAATTGGGAAATCGAAGTATTTGACTCAATTTGAAAGTACATATTCACTTTTGCAATTGGTTAACGCCAGTCGACCTTGTTGCAACAACATCGTTTGGTTTCGAGTGCATTTTTAGCGATAAATATTCAGGAACAATGTATTTTATATGCTCATGATCCATAATTTTATAAATGCGAACGTCGGATCTTTGTTGCTCAATCACATTATAAAAACTGAACGTATCTGAATAGTCTGAAATTTTGAAACTTGGAGATTGTAAATTTAGCAAGTTTCAGAAATACAGCAATAAGCGACATTTATTCTCTAAATGCTCTTCTTGTAAACTCATGTCTGACTTTAAGAGTTGGCGGAGTATTCTTTAGAGGTATCGATGTCATCTTTGTAATAGGGACCATTAATTAAAGTAACAAGTAAAAACAACCAGCGCAGCGTATTGAAAAACATGCGTGAAGAATGAACATAAACAGCGTTCTTTATGTTCCATGGAAAGTCATTATAATAATGATGAACTTGTACAGGTATCTCTTGGAAGTATCCTGAGGGATGCAATCAGGATTAGAACATGAGACTGCACGCTTGGGAAACCAGACATCCTCGCTGTTAGGTCTAGCTCAAGTCTAAATTCGATTTGACGTCACAATCTTCGTATTTTTTTTTTACTTTTAGGTGTAGGTTTAGGATGCTAAGCGACGATGCGGTCTACGACGGAGCTTGTTTACCTAAAAGAAACCGATTCACTGTCGATTTGATGACACAAAGATTGTAACTATAGGGAAAACCCCACTCAGGCAACGTACTCCGCACCCTTGACGTTCTTATCACAAAAGTAGAGTCAAATCTCTTCGTCTTTGGAATATCAACCATGAAACGATGTCGCTTTTTGAACCTACTAGCGTTCGGATAGAAAAAAGGGCAAGGTGGTATTAGGTCACGCAAATTAGTTGCACACTCTCCGAAGTGTATCCGATAAAAACCGATAAGCTAGCAATTTATCGGCGATGTTCAAGACTATGCAGCCTTTTTACCCGACTGCGCGACGCAAAGGAGTGGTAATGTGTTTAACAGTCTATGTATGTATGTATGTATATATGTATGTATGTATGTTTGTATGTTCCTTTGAGGCACTATACACACCAAACGCCTGGGCCGATTTTTATGATTCACACGTCAATCGATTCCTCTTAATCTGGCGAGTGACACTAAAGACATGACATTAGTGTAAGTCCAATATGGCGGGTTCAGGACGCCATATTGTCCAAATAAAAAAAATGAAAATCACCAAAATATGTCAAGAGGGGTATCGTTGAATAGGTATTTCAAAATAGTGTTTAGCTTTCTCTCAATGTTTTTCGATTCGACTGACCGTTTAGGATTTATATCGATTTAAAGTTGAGTAACAACCATTCTCACATTTATAGGTTTTTAGGTAGCAGAAAACTTCGTATAACTAACTGTACGTGTGAATGTGGATGGACATTATATACTAATGTATCTAGTAGGTAGCGATATAAATCAATAGATGTGCCCTTAACACCTTGAAATTGGTAATAAACTGCGTCTCTGTATGTATCGTAAGTGGTTTACAAACAACCAATCTACTTGACCCCTATAATCGCTAGCGGCGAGATTTGCTGTAGTTCTACTTATTTTGGTTGTTGACACCGAATAATGATAGGTAAAAACGTCTGGCGTCCACCGCGTCCTGCAACCGACTAGAACGGAAAGAGTGAGCTCACTCTTCCCAACGTTGACATGATTGCATGCGCCGTGAAGTTTGGGATGGGGCCCATCTTGCGTTCTACGATCTATGCTAGTAGGTATATTGGACAACCTTTTTTTCGTACGTGCAGGAAATGTATTTACGCAAACCCTACTGCCCCGCCTGGGAGACACAGCCAGGTTATGTTAGACTCTATATCATGTATGGATATGGTGTATCTACTAATAAACCTCTATGGGGTTTCAACTCTGCCGCTGATAGTGGGACCACGGAACCGCTCTCGGATTGCTCCGCCTCGGTCGCCCATCTCCAACTTCAAACGATTTAGTAGGTACTCAACGTCAATCGAAAACCTATACTAACACAAAACTATAAATATGAATTACATGAAGTAGAAAATCCTACATATTATATCAGTAGAAACGAAGACATTTGGTCAACAACCAAAAGATGCATATTATTATGTTGAGCATATAAACATTCACAACATTGTTCATAACTAAAAAGTAAAAAAAAAAATATATAATTTAAAAACTCAAAAACCCGACTGCGTAAAAAGTGAACCAAACTACGTTCTCGCAAACTAAAAAAAACTGAAAAGAATAAAACAAGCATTTAGATTTCTGGTGGTATAGAATTCTATAATATGTTATTGTATTAATACTACTGAAATATATACAATATTTTCTAATAAAAGAACATTACAACTGAACAGTCGGGATCCATTGAACAATTACATTGTATGTCGAATAATAATGGATCCCGACTCTTCAGTTGTAATGTTCTTTTATTAGAAAATATGGTATATATTTCAATAGTATTAATACAATAACATATTATAGAATTCTAGACCACCAGAAATCTAAATGCTTGTTTTATTCTTTTCAGTTTTTTTTAGTATGCGAGAACGTAGTTTGGTTCACTTTTTACGCAGTCGGGTTTTTGAGTTTTTAAATTATATATTTTTTTTCGCACAAGAGTGTCATTGCCTATGAGCCTTTTGGCACGATTTGACTGAACTCAAAAATTTGTCAGGTGTGTATGGCTTGCGTAGAGGCCTTGAGTAAATGTTGAACAATGTTTTTAATTATACATAAACCTTACGCACTCCGTGATTTATACTTTTTTAACTTGTATCTTCTTATGTTGTACAAAAGTTGTTACATATGATAGACAAACTTGCCAACTAAGTTAGTTAACGGCAGTTAGCTTCATTAGAGTTATCTCGATACTCAGAAAACTTACAACTTCAAGTACCTAATTAAATAAGTATAGGTAATAACCTTGACATGGTAAAGATGGTTAGCTGTTCTGAATGCAATTTATTTAGAAAATAACAATATGGTTTAATTTTAACTCAAGCAAAAACATTAATAAACAACATAACACGCTTACAACGAATACATCATACCTACACACAATCATTCTCTTACGACTCACGATATCTCTTTCACACCCGCTCTGTATGAGCATTTATATCTAGATTACCCTCATTATTTAATAAAATTGTTACCTAATTTAGTTTTCATATTATTTTATTTATTAAGTACCTAGTTTAAGCTAAGTTTAATAAGTAACTAGGTCTAAACAATGTAGAAGGAGCCTGGATTCCCACAACACAGGTATACCCTAGTGTAGGGTCCAGTGCACACTAACACTTTTTGAATCTGCACTGCCTACTTTATTTTGTTGTTTATCTTATTTCATGTGTTTTTATTTTGTGTGTATGTTTTATTGGCACAATAAACGTTTTTTCATTTTCAATTAATTTGTGTTTAATTGATCAATAAGTTTTAGTTCAAAGAAAAACATAACAGTTTTACAGAACGTTAAGTTTCTATCCGATCTATGTTTTTCTGATGATAAGTTGGTCCAAGTGGCGATATAAATAGTCCTACCGCAACTAGCCGCAGGTTGGCTAACGACTGCCGAGAATAGGGTTGTCAGGTTTCTTCACGAGATATTTGAACATGAGCCATGAACCACCAATAATAGTGGTGGACATGAGAATACTTTTTCTTTTTTCTTGTTAAGCCCGACTTTTAAAATTAGAAATTAAAATAAGTAAACGTATTTTTATAAAATTAATATTTTTGTTACCCATTTTATTACCTACATATACAGCTAATTGGGGGAATATATTTTCAATCGATACTAAATAGGCGTCTTAAAGTCTGAATGTTCAGAGCAAATAAGTTTATTCTAGGATCCGTGATTTCCGGTAACCCATCGTAGACCGCATCGTCGCTTAGGAGATATTAAGTGACAAAAATAACAAAGTAAGCTACGGAAGATAACTGAAAACCGCCATATCTTTAACTTTAAATGGGACTACTTAAAACTCTAACGAAAAAGAATCAACAAAACTGCACTGCGCTCGTCACCCAGAGATCTAAGTTGTTATATCTCTAAGCCCTGTAATTTCTCTGAAAACGTTGCCCTTCAAACCGGAACACTGTAATGTTTGTACATTACTGCTTGGCGGTAGAATAACTGGCTAAGGTGTGTTACTTCCCCAGGCGGACTCTGCTAAGAGTCCTACCACTACAACAGTTATCTGTAGTTGTTCATCTGGATGAGGTGGTCATAGCATCTTATGGAATTTAGGCGAGTGTCTGAAGTTAATTCGAGTGTCTAAAAAAGAAATTCAAATTTTTTTTTTGAGTAAGTTAAATTATATATGTAGGTACATGTGTCCTTGTTCAATGTCAAGGCACTGCTTATCAACGAACATACGCTCAACGTATCTATTTGTAATATTTTAAACATATAGATGTGGCAGCCCTAGGCGCGAGTATCGGCAGTGTGGCTGGCAGCGCGCCAACAGCTGCAACTATCGCGAGCGCACAGCAATGGGCCGGTGACAACTATTACCGTAAAACGGAACGAACGTGGACCTTTTCATTCAAACAGGTTTCGCAGAAAAAAATGGTTTACACTAACTGCACCCCGCGGTGTAACTAATATCAACGGGATTAAAAGTATCCTGTGTGCTAATTCTTACTACGTATACCTGATACGTGGGAACAAATATACACACTAACAAATCCATACACTTTCGCCCTTACAATATTAGTGTGATGTTGTTTGCTTTGATATGTAATTGCACTTTTGACGACTCTAATTGCACTGTACTCGTATGTATACAAACACACGGATCACGTTTGATATAGTCAGTCCATCCGACTTAAGTTTCGGTCCCGTCCGGCGACCTTTTTCAAGGAGAGTGCGCGCGCGTGATCGCAGCTCGGTTAGCACGCTCAGTGTTAAACGAGCTGAACTAGCTATATGAAGCTGAACTGAACGTCTCAAACATGAGTTACCCGTGTATTTATTTAAAATTAAAAATGGAAAATTCTAATTTCATAGATCAAGACTATTTTCAAAAAGTCATGAAATAAAAGTTCACGACTGCCAGAGACGCGTCATTTTATAAAAGCGGAAAGTAGCACAAGCACAATGCCAGATAGTGCGTTTGGTTCCAACATCTTGCCAGACATCTTTAAACTTAACTTGTAGGTTGTATAAAAGTTACTTTTGTAAATGTTACTGGGGGGACCATGTTTTTGGTCCTCCACTACGATTTTTTAGTTATGTGATCTTCATACCCTACGCATAGCTGTGTGACAGCGAATTGCCAATGATAATCACACGTATCTAGTAGATTAGACGATTGTCTAGAAAACGACAGTCAGGTGGGTCGCCGTTGATACCATCACGGCTATCGCGATGGAACCTAGGCTCAATTTAAACTGGACCGTCGACGATGGCATAGTACAAGAGAGCCCTATTCCCAACAGTAGAAAATGATGATGATACGCTATTGACAATAAGCCAATGCTACTTTGTTTTCAAGGTATTGTAGAGGTACATTTCGTAGATTTATTGCAATAAAGATCTACATTATCCTACCTATATACCTCCCTATGGTAAAATATCAAATTTTCGATAGAGGCGATGTTATTATATTCTGTTCTGTTTTACCGAGTTTCTAGACGATTGTTTCTAGATGAACTTCTCTTTAATTAAAGTTCGAAGAGAACATTTTTTAAGACACTATTTGGGTGAACAGAAATCAAGGAGCTCGCGTCATAGTCACATAACGCCTTCCAATTTTTGATTTTTTACACATATTTTAATATGAAATTTTAATTTACTCGTAATTCCATTTGACTCGTATTTACGAGTATGTGGTTGAGCATTGGCAAGTAAACAAGGTACTACCTGTAGGTGTTACTCGCTGGACACGAGTGATGGACGAGACGTGGTCCATGATTGATCGAGTAATCCCGCGGGCAATCTCAGGCATTAGCGTGAGCACCATGAAGCAGGGAATGGGACCATTACTACAATATGAGGTGTATGAAAAAAGGCATCACCAGGTGTAATAACAGCTTCAGTTATTCCTTGTATTGGGCCATTTGTATACAGACTCAGAAATATTAGCGAAATAGTGAGCTGATGGTAAGCAAGACAACTGCTTATGATAGAAGATTAAAATAAAAATATTACAGTATTTTGACCTTATAACAAAATCGTGATATTAGGAAGCTCGTCGTTTCGCTTGCCTCACCTTGTTAGACGGACCTTTCTAACGATTTATAAATTGGACAAGTATTTTCTGAGATTGTGAAGAATCAATCAAATAATCCTACCAATATGTAAAGTAAAAGTTTGTATCTTTGTTGCTCAATCACGTTGAAACTACTGAAAGGGACGGGCTGAAATATGGAACACAGGTCGGGTTGAGATAATAGTCTGGGACAGTACATTGGATACTTTTTAACACGGGAAAATTACGGGAACGGAAACTACGCGGGTAAAACCACGAGGCAATGCTAGTAAATAAATAAAAATGTACTGGTGAAGACATCTCACACAACATTATCTAACTTAAAACGAAACAAAAATTGAGCTATGGGATCAGACAGATCATATAATATCTGTAAAGTGTTCTTCCAGACTATAATCCATCGGTATTCCAAATTGCCCGATCCGTTTGTACGTTACGACGTGATTGAGCAACAAAAATCCAAAAATACATTTATAATATTAGTAGGACTTATTGTATAATTGAAGAAGTAGTAGAACGCAGCGGACACACCGTTCTGCATAGGTTTACACGAATGGGATGACAAGATCGCGGTAAGAGGAGTATCTAACGTAATCATCCCACCGGCTCCGGGCATAAGGTCACCCACCGGTCATAAGGTCACCTGTCCAATCACAAAGCCTCTCGACCTTTCCTATCCACGAGGCTGTCGATACAACGATCAAATACAACCACAAGATACAAAAATAACAAAACTCAATAGCATCTACCTGGTGGTGTTACGAGAGCTTATTATGTGACGAAATATAAGTTTAGTAGCTTTTAAAGTTCAACTAAATAAGGAGATCATCACATGACCAACATTTATAGCTGCTAGTACGTGCTACTTTTGTGTTTGTAACTAACATGGTAGTTAGTATTTTAAATCATTTAGATGATATTTTATGATGCCTCTAATTCACAATTTAATAATATGAAGATCAAGTAGAATAAGACCCAAACTATACACTCAAATGATGGAATCAAGTCCCAATCATAGATTCAAGAATCAAATAATTTCCATCATTAGAACTACAAACGATGGGATCAAAACCAAATGACCAAATGATGAATGAATGATGATTGATGATGATGAATTAAGATCCAAAGATCTCTCAATGAATTTCTCTGAATGAGATTGTTTGGTAAGACCAAACCATCTCATTCAGAGAAAAGAATTTGAGTAAGAATGAGAACCAAAATAAAATTAAGAAACACACTTTGGATACATTATGGATGACATCGTCCCAGGCTAAGCCCCTAAAACACGACAGTCCTTTTTTGACAGTCATATAATAGTAAGACAACTTTACAATCAGTTATCCTACAGTTCATTCAGTGCTTATTAAGGGCCACAATAGAATTATCATTTCAATTAAATCCGTTATAGTACAAATTGAACGGGCCGGTTGTTCAGCCCCGGCCTACCCTCTGTATGTAATCGGAGCTCCATCTTTCCATCCGACGACCCAGGAGACCCGAATGAAGACGTCTAATTTAATATGCCTTTGTTTGCCTCCTTCACAACGGAATCCTCGGTCCTTTGACATTGGAATAAACCTGAATAAATGTCAAAGTATTCCATATTGCCCTAATTGAACGTAATTGTGATATATGTCACCTTCACTCGTGTCTAAGCCGTTTTCAATTACGGTACAGTTTATTTCAGCAATCTTTACACAAAACATTGTGCATGTAACTGGTCTGTGTACAGGTATTGGTATTTTAGAGTACCCTTACGTACATACGCAGACGTACATCAAAGTCTCATATTCGTTGCCCTGCCGAGATTGGATTTCTGCTTTACTTTATCTGAAATACAGAGCATAAAATTTTGGCCAAACGTGTTTCGGGTCTTACTATAGGAACTAGTAGTGTGTGTATATTGTTCAAATAATTCAATGGATTTATAATAATGAGCGAACTAGATGTAGAGCAGTGCTAGCGATGCCATGGAACAGACACCAGAGAAACGACCAAACCAGGACTAGTGGTTTGTATTACATCGCACCGAGCGTGGAAATAAAACTAGTATTGCACCGATATAGCATTCTGCCAAATTAAATTAACACACAAACTATAATCTACCAACTGCTAACTCTTTCAGCAAGGTAATTGCTTTTTTGGTACAATATCAAACAAAAAACATGGATTTAATTAATTTCTCTTTGGAAACCTGTTTGCGTTGGTTTCCAATTCTTTTTATTTTGCAGATAACCATAGACTCCTTCTAAAGCGGTTGGAAAACCAGATTGGTGAATTTTAACCATGCGGGCTCACAACGATACCCTAATTATCTGCACTGAAATTGGCACGTTTTTCATGGTATCTATGGCAGTTGACTTCAACCTCAACTACGAGTACATACGTGCGTTAATATGCAGTTTAGATTTTGAAGAAATTGTAATCGTAACACGTCAATAATAATCTAACAACACAATGTCCTGACCTGACTCAAACTGCGCCGCCAGTAGGAGTCCGAGCCTGCGCCGCCAAGTACCACAACAATAATTAAATTAAACTGATTCTCACAACATCCTGTTATGTTCAACGAAAAAGTCAGCATACAGCATCGATTAAATCTAATTATTTGCTCTACTTACCGAGAAAATATTAGTTTTTTGCTCCTCAAACGCCATTCGTAGAAATCGAATCTTGCTCAAGGTCGCATACGATTTAGAATTACTATCTGTCGTTATCTTATTACATCCTAATTAAAAGTTGAAAGTGTAAAATTGCGTCGAGAGATTCTGTGTCTTAACGTGGCTCGTTAAGGTTGTATTTTGCGTGCATTTTTCCGCGCATTACGTGACTTATTACGAGGCATTATCATGGACAGCGAAGCCTTATTGTCGACGAATCTATGTACGTGGAAAATCGATAGCGTTGGCGGATGCCGGCGCGTCAAGGGCGAGCTGTTTGCTGACTCTCCAGATTACTGGGAGCCACTCGACCGGCAGCGCAGCGCAAGCAAACAAATGGGCATTACCAACATTCAGAAGGGTAAGGTGGTAAGACTCTTTGCAGAATCAGCCTGAGGAAGAACCACTCCGCTGCCAGTTATTCCACTGTCAAGCAGTAATTCGCAAACATAGTCTTCCATTATGTAGTGATATGTTTCCAGTGAGACAATAGGGCAACGGGATAAATCAACTTACATCCCTGGGTGACGAGTGCAGTGCTAGACAGTCATTTGTTTAAATAGCTGGATGGGACTGCGACTGGCTATTGTGTTACGGACATCGGGTTCATCGACAGAAATCTACATAATACTTATCTATTTATATAAAAGCGAAAGGTCACTCATCACAAAATCTCATAAACTACAAATACTAGCCTCAAATTTTGCATGGAGGTGTCTTTTAGCATTTTACGAAATTCAACCCCTAAGAGGTTGAAACAAGAGATGGACGGTTAGATGAAGGTTCCGTAATTTTTATAGTTATAATACCATGAATTCCACGGACCCGATTTGAATTAAATTTGGTACACAGATAGACTACATACCAAAAAATGGACATAGGTTACTTTTTATTACGGAGAAGGGGTTGAAATGGGGGATGAAAGTTTAAATGGAAGTTCGCAATTGTTGGAGATAAAACCATGAAACTTCGAATCTAGATACTTGACGTGAAGCAAATAGACGTTTCTTTTCGCAATTTTGTTTTTTCTAACTGTGCGGGGTTGAAATAGGGGTTGAAATGGAGTATGATAGTTTTTATAAAAGTTTGTAGTTGTTGAAGATAAAACCATGAAACTTCGTATTGAAGACACTTGACGTGAAGCAAATAAATGTTTGTTCTTGCAATTTTTTAATTTCGAACTGTACGGGGATGAAATAGGGGTTGAAATGGTGGATGAAAGTTTACATGGAAGTTCATAATTGTTGAAAATAAAACCATGGAATTGTGCAACTAGACACTTGATATCCATTCTAATATTATAAATATGGAAGTAATAAGTCTGTCTGTCGGTTACGCTTTAACGCCTAAACCACTGAACTGATTTTGATGATATTGTATAAAAATGTTTTAATATAAGCTGTTTTTAGTAAACGTAAATTCGAATGGGTGTACTGCCTCAGTTACCTTAATAATTATTTTGCGCGGACGAAGTCGCAGGTAAAAGCTAGTTATTATATATATTTGAGGGTTTATCAGATGAATGTCACTGTCACTGCTGCAATGTTTTCCAGTGCCGGTTTACATTTTTCCAGTAAGCAATCCAGCGCTGGATTCGATCGCTGGACTGGAATAATGTAAACCGGGCATTGAGAGGTTACGTTAGTGAAACGAGGTGTTCTGTACAAAGAAACAAAAGAACACGAATGAAAAACGTGCCGGAAGCCCTGTAGTGGACTATAAAAAGTCTGTTACGCAAATTCATACATATATCTTGATAAAATATTATTCTACTCAGTTACATAATACATTACTGCAATTACATTAGACACATTGACAAATTACTTTACGTATAAACAAGAATAGTAGAACGTTTATGTTGATTGTACAGTTATCACGAGATAATTGCAAACTATGCTCTGAGTTCACGAACTGCGCTGAATTGTAAATCTCAATATAATGTAAATTTTGGAATTAGTAAATACAAAAACACTCCATTAGATAGGCGTAGGTCAGCCATGGAGTAAATTTTGGAATTTGTAAACACTCCATTAGATAGCCGTGGGTGAGCCATGAACCTATATTTTGGAATTCTTCTTAACGCATTGTCGCAACGTTTACATATTATCTATTTTACAGCCTCGCTAAATATTTGCGTACCGCTATATTTCTTCGGACATCTTTTAGAGAGGGTTCAGTACAGTTTCACAGTGCCGCTATATATCTTTACTCCGCACAGCCTACATTCTAGGTACATTCTGGGTGCCTTTAAATCCTGAGTTAGCAGGTGAAGGTTTTTTTTTATAGTATAGAATGACGAGACGAGCAGGACATTTACCTGGTGGTAAGCATACCTCATAACAGCATCTACACGCAGCTATTGGATTATGTAGAGTCAAAATCATCACCTAGCACTGCACTGCGCTCGTCACCCAGAGATCTAAGATATTATATCTCTAAGCCCTGTCATTTCACTGGAAACTGCCCTTCAAACCGGAACACAGTAATGTTTGCACTTTACTGTTTGGCGGTAGAATGACTGGCAAAGGTGTGGTACTTCCCCAGGCGGGCTCTCCTAAGAGTCCTACCACTACAACACGTTCACGTAAACATGCCACATGATTACTTGCATCCACAAATAATGTAAGCTTAAATAGTGTAGAGCACGTTCAGCCTTCACAGCTTATTTTTGTCAGATTTTGTTTAGTCTCACCGATCTGGCAGGCTGTGGGCGTATAATCAAATCTCGCAAATGAATCGCACGAACTCTGTGAGGAACCGACGCAGCCTCGGCAACGTGGGGTTGGTTATTCTTTAATAAGGCTTAGCTATCAGCTAGGATTACATTCACTTTTTTTTTATCATGACTTTTTTTCCACAAAAAAAGGTTTTTTTTTCTAGTGTAGGCGTAATCTTCAAATAATTTACTGAATGAGGATTTTCTTTGTGAAGATTTCTTTACCAACAATAATACTAGTAACTTCATTAGAGGCATGCTTGAATAATAATTGATGCTTAATCATGTCAGAAAATCGTTGAACTGTATCGATAAGTCAATTTCTAATGTCACCCCATTCAAATATAACAGTTGAAATAAGCGATTCAGATTTTATCCTAATAGGCTCTACAGACGAATCCTTTTATCAGAGGAAGTTGCGAAGAAATGACGTAAAAGTGGGCGGGACCTGATAAAAAAGTGGGTGGAACCTGATAAATTTATCAGGTCCCACCCACTTTTACTCAATTCCCTGTCTCCAAAAAATGAGACCGAATAATTGCCAACAGTATGATTTAAATCGTATTTCTACGACTTTTTGGCTATGGTACGATATACGATCGAGTAATCGAAATTGTACACAAAATATTATTTTAATTACCCGACTGAATGAAGGGTTATGGTTTCTTATATGTTTGTAAATTTCTTTACCCCCACCTATCTTCCAAACGGCTGGATGACAATTAAGGTATCGTTAGATTTGTCTCAATCACTCAAGTGTCTCCTTAGATAGTACATTGTATTAAATAATGTTTTTAAAGCTGTTTTTGTTCAGTCGGGTTTTTAAAATTATAGTTATTTATTTATCTTGAAATGAATAAACATTTTTTTGTCATTAAACAATAATTAACAACATGGAGAAGACCTGAATGAGTATAATTTTATTGTAAATACGTGTTGGTGTGTTTTGTTCCATGTGGGTTTCATTAGGGAAGTACCTTCGTCGGTTATTCTACCGCTAAGCAGTAATGTGCAAACATTACTATGTTGCGGTTTGTAGGGCAATGTTTCCAGTAAAATTACCGGGTATAGAGATAAAACATCTCATATCTCTGGGTGACGAGCGCAGTGCAGTAGGTACTAGGTTTTTTTGGATTTTGACTCTTCATGTAGGTACCAATAGCTGTGTATCACTGTGTTATTATGTGGCAGTCATGTGCTTACATGTCTTTCTCTTATTGTAACCCAATTCTGTAATAAAGGCGTAGGTATGTTTTATTTTTAATCGTTGAAATTTATTTAAGTTAGGTCTATTTTATTGTAGAAATTAAATCAAACCAGAGCGTACCGATTCTAAGCTCTCCGACACGGAATCTCACATCTCGTTCTTTGTTTTATCTGTTTAGAATGACAAAGGCAAGGATTATGCGCCCTTCGGATTGCGTTTTTTAAATCACTACCCAGTACTACTTTTATCTGCAATATAAATTCGAGATCCATCACCATCGATGAATATCGATCATCCCTGATCCAGACGGTACTTAGTTCATCTTTATATTTCCTTCATTTCATTTACATTCACAGCCCATGAAAATGCTGTGCACGTGCGCTATAAGAAGTTTTCACTTCAAAAAACATCTCAAATGATTTCGTATGTAAGTTAATTAATTATGTCTTCAACCTTTTCACAGAAGTAAGTCCCATGGCAACACCTATGTTTTTTGTTCTGAGTAGGGCGTAACTAGGGTATGTAATATCGGAAGATTATCAATTCCGGAACTGAGTCACGATTCTAAATATCCAATATCGGAATTCCGGAACAGCTCCGAAACTGGAAAAATATTTGGATAGTACAGAAAAGTAAAATTGGTTATCTTATACCATTAAACGAGCAATTCTTGTATATATATATACAAGAATATATATATATATAGAATCTGAATCTCGGAAACGGCTCGAACGATTTTCATGAAATTATGTATGCAGGGGGTTTCAGGGACGATAAATCGATCTAACTAGGTTTCATTTAAAAAAACGCATATTATTATTATTCAATCATTTATTTCGGTAAACACCATATACAATAAAATTACAATAGAATAAAATGTCACACATATTAATTATTTTATATAAATTGATTATTAAACACATTCAGGACAACAACAACAGATATCAACATCACAACTTATGTCCTAAAACAACATTCATCCATTTGTTTTGAATGGGGCAATCCAGTCTATAGTATATCATTTTCAGGATACTGTTGCGACTGACTCGCACTCGCTGTCGTAGAGAGGCGACTTTCTTGCGGATAACCGCGTGAAAGTCGTCCGTGCGTGCCTCAGCGAACATCAAAGATGCGCTGCACCAGCGAGGTAGCCGCATCAGCATCCTGAAAATGTCATTGAATTGGACGCGCAGAACGCTGGCAGCCCGACGAGTATGACTCACCCACAAGCTGCTCAAGTAAAAGGACTGGCAATAAGCCTTAAAAAGAGTCACTTTCACTTCCCTCGAGCAGCGAGCAAACCGCCGAGCAACCATGTTCCCTCGGACCGCCAGCGCCCTGCGCTCCCTCTCTATATCATCATCATCGGTGAGGTCTTCATTAATCATGTGTCCTAAGTATTTAAACCTAGTCGCCACATGCAGGGCCACACCACTGAGCATAATTGGTGGAACCTGAGCGGGTTTAATGTTTCCACTTTTAAATACAACTACTTCGCTCTTTTTAGAGTTATATTTCAGCCCATGTTCCGCCACGTATGCTTCACAAATATCAATTAATTGTCGAATTGATCCCACCGATGGACCCAGCAGCACCATGTCATCGCGTATATTATGCGCGTTTTTAGACAATGAAAAACCGTCACATTAGACATTAGAATGCGAAGGTAAATTTCGCCGCGTGACGCGACAGCATAATTGGCTCAGACGGGAAGTCGGGCGTTCGTGGCGGTCTCGAATTAATAGCTGCGGGTACGAATCCAGACGGCTTCTCTTTTTTTTCAAGTATTCTTTTTTTAAGAAAATCTTAGAGTATCTAAGTATTTTTAGTATTTATACCGAGCAAAGCTCGGTGACCCAGGTACTTATCTATTTATATACATATATACTTTTTATTTTTAAAATTAATAAAACATTCTAAAGTTCTACAACAGTGGGTGGCAAATCATTACCTAGCACTGCACTGCGCTCGTCACTTTCAAGCCAAATGAATTACTCCACTGATTGATTTATTTATTGAATCTTTAATAACTTATTGTGTGTATGTATATCTGTACATCATGGCTGTGTTTAAAAAAAGTTAGTGGTCAAAATGGGAGCCTATTAGAACGCATAATTTTTTGTTCCTAATTTACTTTGTCATAACGAATGTAGCATAATGTATAGTGTCATAATGCAACTTTCGCATAATAATTTTTTGGCGTTATGTGTTTTAAGCATAACAATCTATTGTACTACATTTAATTCGACTATTGATGAGACGCATAATAGCTTTTAGGCATTTTTTTATTTGTTCTAATTTTTTTTAAGGTGCCTTTTAAATCGCATATTATTTTTCACCTAATTTACTTTGTCATAATGAATGTAGCATAATATACAGTGTCATAATGTAACTTTTGCATAATCGTTTTGTGGCGTAATGTGTTTTAATCATAAAAATCTATTGTACTACATTCTATTTGACTGTTGCTCAGACGCATTTAGGCATTTTTTAATTATTTGTTGTGCTACGTAATATATAACCAGGTTACATAGGGCCCAGATCCGATTCGGAGCACCTCGACTCCACCTAGTCTTGTCGCTACTACCCCTAGAGTGTATTTAAAAAATGCGGGAGCCAGAAGCTCAAGGGAGGTCCTGAGTGGAGCGATCCATGCGAGGCCAAGCGTAGCGAAGGGGGGAGGTGGCGAGCGAAGCGAGTCGGCGACCTCCGTAGTGGAGCGCGAGCCGAGTATGGAGAAGCGACACTCAGGGCTGACCGCAGAGCTTCTGGCGGAAGCCCACCCGGAGTCAAAAAGTGCACCATATGTCTTAGGTGTATGTAGGTTTTTAAGTCCTAAAAACGTTGTCTACATAAATTAGTACAACAATTGTTATACTACTGCTTAGAGACCTTTTATAGTACGTACCATAATAACGGTGTTTATCATTAAAAAAATATGGTGTTATTCTCAGACCAACGATTCTTAATCCTCAAAATATACTAAATAATTTCACAGCAACAGTATGATAATACGAATGCGACAATGACAGATACTATAGGCAATGATATTCCATTTAATTAGTAGATACCTACATTACGAATAATAAATATTGTTGTCAAAGTACCCACCCACATTTCATACACCCACGTATTTTAATTAAATAATGTTGCTACAGTCCGCTCTTTGCACTTGTTTTTTAGTTAGGCGTTTAAAGTTTATGCCGTTGATCATTATGTTTAAGTATTGTTATGCTTTTCTCAATGTGTGCCTTTAAACATTATGCTGTTTATAGTTATGCGTCGAAACATTATACTAAGTTATCTATATGCTATATATGGCTATGCGTTTAAACATTATGCTTAGTTATCGTTATGTCATATATGGTTATGCTAGTTAACATTATGCGAAGACAGTTATGCGTTTAGTTGTTATGATAAATTATCATTAGTCCTAAAAACGTTATGCCTACCTAAAATAGGACAAAAAATGCTATGCCACCCCATATAGACCCGGTCAAAATACCGACATTGGAGTAACGATATTAAAGTGTTTCAATTTCGAAATTGAGATTTCGAAAAAGTTTCTCCAAGATTTCGGAATTCCGGAATACATGCCCTAGTTTTGAAAGTTTTTAGTCTATTGAAACTGAAACTTACCAGTACTTAAATAAATGTATGAAATTTACCAGGTCCATGTCTTCTATCTCTTTCAATAATCTGTTAGGTTGGTACTCGTCTTGTTTTCACGAAGATAACCGTTTCCACAAAGTCGTTGCCATATGGTTGGTATTGAACAGACATGTTAACTGCTCTTGTTAGTTTGTACTGAGTGCCGACTTCTACGTAGTAATTATATTCTCTTTGCTCTGATCAACGACCGCTCCGTTGCACGGTCGGAATCGTACTGACCGATTTGTACGTGTGTAGAGTAATGCTGATTTCTATTCCCTACCGCTTCTACGTCACTTCCTTCTGATATAGGGTACGTGTGTGGTCGTTTTAAGCTGCTTTTATCCCGAAATAAATAGAAATTATATATAAAATAAACTCTACCTGTATGAAGAGGTAAGCAGATATCTGCTCGGAAAAGAGAAATACGAGGAAGAATAAGCTAAATATAAACATATCCATTCTCGTCTCTACCTCATGAAAGGAAAACCTAAATAACACAATCACTCCTGTTTTGGGTCTCTCTGATAAGTTATTTGAGATCCAAACTTAGACGACATTTCAAGGACTTCGAACAAAAAGGTTATTAGGACACGCCTGAAAGGAAAATATTAAACCGAAACTAAGCTGAAAACTACGCCGCTGGTTAATGGAGGGATTTGCTAAAATATTGGGTGTTATAGAAACTCTGAGGGTGTCACGGCGGCGGCGGCGGCGCCCCACAGTGTAACCGAGGATTATAACTGGACGGGTAGAAGAGAACGGATTTTCATACCTATTTTATCCGTTACTTTATATATATACTAAAGGAAAATTCCTGGATTTGTAGAGAAAATGTTTAATGTTTAAGGTCAGCACGCCTTCATTTATGGGAAATTTGGCTCGGTTTATGCTTCAATGTTTCTTTTTTCTGTAATATAGTGATGGGACGACTTATGGTAACCAACACCCCCGTAAGGCTGCGTTTCCACCAGAGATGTGCGAGGGAAATGTGTCGAGCGAGGATGTGTAGCAGAGCTGTGAGTACTGTGTGGTGCGAGGATGCGTTGCGACTCCGTCTATGGACTGGCTAGTACAGCATGTCGCAAACCTCGCAACACATCCCTCGCACACATCGATCGCTTTTTTTGTTGCGCAAAAATATAGCTCCGCTGATTCTTTACAACCTTGATTCTTTACATGTCTCGCTAAGCATCCTCGCACATCTCTGGTGGAAAAGAAGCCTCATGGCCCATTCACACTCAGTTATTTGAACATGAAAAACCCGAATCACCAATTTTCCCTGCACTGCGTTCATATATCATCATCCAGGTATCTAAAATGGTTTACCTCTTTGCCTTATGATGTCTTACAAACGGTGGTTACTGCTCGGCGGTGAAATTGCTCGCAAAGACGTGGTACTTGTTTAAGCGGCCTCTGCAAAATGTCCAATCTACTTCTACAAACCAATATTTTCCATTTCTTTATTAGATTTTATTATTTGTTTCCAGCCGTGGAATTGTGTTGATTGTGTGTTTAATTAACAATAAATCAATTTATTGATAACAGCTGTTACAAGCCGCATTGCTTATGATGTTTTGTTTGATTTAACTTATTTATAGAACAGTAAAAACACAGCATTATACATAATATATAACAAAAAATAACGTACGGATATGTTAGTAGATACATATAATATTATTACAAAAAGTACTTAATTTGATGAAGACAAATGTTTGTGTTTAAATTTTAATTTAATTTAATGTACGTACGTAGTAAGTACATAATTGGATTAGCACGCAGGTTATTTTTTATTCCGTTAAGAGTTAGTGGTTCACGTAGCATACTTAAATAAATTATTATTATTCATGTGCGTGAAAAGTATTTCGCGAAAATAAATTGTCGTGAAAAACTGTGAAGCCGTAAATAATAAAATGTATAAATTAAACATCACAGAATTCAAAGTAAATTACCAAAGAGTAAAAAAATAATTCGGAAAAATCGAGAGTGTGACTAACACCTTTTTAGTACGATACCTCTCAGGTACTTGGTATCTTTATTGTTATTTATTATGTGAAAAAAGTAAAGGTTGAAAACTAAGCTTTACATACCTCTAAAGCCATTTTCTAGGGAAATATACTATTTTATTAAAATATTTTTTTTATAATATGAGTGACTGGACGAACCGAACTTGCACCTGATGGTAAGCAGTACGCGTGACCATAACAACACAGCCACACCGCTATTTGAACACGAGGAGTTCACATCACAACTGATATATGGGGCTTCATATTCGATCCACGGTGCAAACCGGAACCCTTATAGAATGGCTCGTGTGTTTATATGTTTGTCTGTCTCAGTTCGCGCTGCGCAACCTGCTTAAGTTGAAATTTCCTAGACTGCAGACCTAGTCCTACACAAGTTTGAATTTACAAGATAAACTTACAAAATCAGATGAGTAAATAAATTTCGAATTTGAACCATAAGTTCGAATTTGAACCACTTTATGTTTTCAGTGCTGGGATGGAATTCTTGACTGATTCTTCTCTCACAAGGGGTCTAATATCCACCAGGTAGCCAAGTGCCGGTTGATGAAGGACACAAATGTCCTCGAAAAATGATTTTCTTAGAACACGCCTTCTTTTAGTTTTCTCAAACTGTATTCCTCGACTGCTGAAGCCAGTTTATATGAAAACAAACTAAAGTAACAAAAATACGCTGAATTCGACATTATGACCTGTGACCTGGCATTCTATCTAATTAACCACCACGCCTCGTGAAGGGGATACAATATTTCTACACTAATAATAAATGTACTGATTTTTCCTCATTCTGACTGACAATGAGACGTAACAAAATAAGTACCTATTACTAAAGCACATGTGCAGTTAGGGTTGCCAACAACAGATAGAACACGACGAGACAATAAAATAGGTTGATGCGACTTTATATCAAAAGATAAATTGTGGAATGCGTTGCCTGAGTGGGTTTATTCCCGAAGGATACAATAAGGTCTTGGTGACTATAGACTTCTATAGAGTAAATTGGTTCGAGAATAAAAAATAAGTTTTTTAAGTTAAGTTTAAGTTAACTTTAACTTAAGTTTAAAATAAACCTGTTAATGATTAGAAAACATATAAAAAAGCAAAGCCAGCATCTAAAACATCCAGCATCCAGCATTTAAGACGAAGTCAAAAAAAATTGTACGAAATAGAAATACCACACGAACAAAATATTTACATTTTCATGTTTTCCCCTATTTTGATAACTGCAATTGTTTGTGTGAGATGAGGTGAGATAGTATTTAAGTGTAAACCCATAACATTAAAAAAAAAATGTCTTCATGCGTTCAATGATCGGCAGCCCTATTTCAAATCCAAATATTTCCTATCTCAATTTGGCCTTCAATCTCCCAACTGAAGTAACTAACCGCCGAGCAATGTTCTTCAATCGATGGACACACGAGTGTTTCTACACGCATTGTGTAATACAGACGAGCAACTAAAAAGTTCAATAAAATGTCGGAGCAAGTGCAGCCGGGTGACGCAACATGTAATGCTGCGGATTGAACCGGGTACTGAGTGGCTGTTACCGCGGCTTGTTCATCAGACTTGCGGATTTGTAATACTATGTCAATTCGAGGTATTCTAAAAGGTTTTTCTAAGTGACATCGTTTCATGGTTGACGTTCCAAAGAGGAGGAGGTTTGAATCCGCTTTTGTGACAGAACGTCTATGGAATGCTTTGCTATGTGGATTTCTTTGATGGTTACAATCTTGGTGTGTTGCTAGTTATGAATAAAAGTTGTGAAATTGTTGGTAATATTTTAGTTTGTTTATATAGTTATCCGTTTTTCGGAATCCTGTATTTAGGTCGTAACCTAATTTGATCAAAATCTGTTCAGATCGTTAGAGTAATTCGCCTTCTAGTTCAACGGAGCTTTATGTTAAACTAAGCCGCGCTGACATCTTAATCGGCCGTCAAAGTACACTTCGAACAACTCCCAGTTTCCCTAGTTATGTCTGAAATATTTGCTACTTTGTGCCGGAGCGTCAATTTGCAAACGCAATACTGTTGAGAAACAGCCCGGTGAAGTTACCGGCGCTGACGACTGGCGAAGTACCGAGCCACGAGCCTCGACAAACTAATGCAATGTTACGCTTAGAACGGAACGCGGCGAAACTGCGCAGAGGAGTCCGCCAGGGCAATCCACACCTCTTTTAATTATTTTCCAGCACCAAATATTTTTCATAAAAACAATGCGTTCAGATTTTGGGGGGTCTTATACGTTGCACTTGACCATCTGACCTACAGTTAAACGACGATACGGACTACGATGAAGCGCGTTTAACTTGGAGAAACTTATTGACTTTCGACTATTAAGACTGTTTTTGATGTTAGTGTATTAGGTCACTCCACAAACTTTGTTATTGTTTTATAGGATATCAAACAAATGAAATGCCAGTATGTAAATGACTTCAAGTCGATGAGCATCGTTCTTATTTTGTGTCGATGACCCAAACTCTTTCTCGCAGCATTTGTGTGGAAACAAAAGAGAAATGGGTCATCGACACCACTAAACATGTATTTATTTAGCTAATGTAATGGAGTACGTGTGTATAAATCTGTCAAGGTTTTATAACGGTCAAAGGTCTCAGAACTGTTTTAAAATTCTTGTATCAAGACTAAAAGCGGTTTTGTTGTTAAAAAGATTTGATTGTGCCATTGCGTATGTTAGAAGGCATTTTGTATCGGGCATGTAGAGGTAAACACAAGTCAGCTGCGCCGGCCGCCGAAGAGAAAGGCGTGCACGGTCCAGATAGCCGTTTTGTAAGTTCCCTTACATAACGAGCTACCATAAGATCTCACCGCCCGAGATCTCGGTACATTGTGCACTTCAATCTAGTCTTATTTTTATGTGAAGCTAACGATGTACCTCGTCTTCGGACAATGACCAAATTTCAACACCCACTCAATCCAAATTTGGATTACTTGGAAATTTCCTCAAATGTTTCGGTTTGATCATTGAAGTATCATTGAAGTATTGATATTTTTTGGAGTATATCAGTCACTGAAAGCCTTCCTGATGAAATAAATATAATTTACATGTTTCATTCAATTTGACATTTAAATCTACCATAGCTATTAAATGCATTGCTACCATTTGTATTTGCTAAAAAAACTTTCTTAACAAATTCGACAATATATAAAATGAACAACAATTTACAACACTGAAAACAAAAAAAAAAAAAATATCAATTATTACGAGCCCTTCTTAGCTTCAAAGATAACCGGGTCCATAGCTGATTCGAAACATTTTTGGTGATAAATGAAGTTTCACATTGATTTTTGCTAAAAAATAATGTATATGATATCACATTTCGAAGTGGAGAAGGTAAGCCGTCGACGTCATTATATTTTCTTAGTAGGTATTCGGGCTACACGACATCGTCGCCTTGTCCCAATTGCATAAATGTACAATAAAATATTAATCTGTTGTTTAAAATATTAATTTATTGTTAATTGTGTGGCGAAATGTATTGTAAAATTATGTAATTATTTTTATTGTATTTGGACACGAATTTAAATATTTTTGAAATATTAACACAAGTAAAACGAAGAAACGCTACAGCTAAGTTTGTTAGTATGTAGTTGTGCGGAAGTTAAGTTTTATCACAAATAATTGGGCAACAAACATTCAAATATCCTAGCATCTGAAATTTCGCATTACCTATAAAAAATAAAGAAACCTTTTTGTATTATATCACAAGCTTCGCAAATTATCAACAACAATAAAAAACAGTCATATTAGAAAAGATAGTTCATTCTTCTTACTTTTTATTCAACTTCTTATTTTTTTGAATGCAGTTATAATCACATTCCGTTTTTACTATATTGCACAGACAATGACGAGGCAGAGCTCCGATTCTATTGAATTTGCTCCAGATAACGAAACCTACGTAACAGCAATTATTGTGAACAAGGAAATTATTATAAAGATAATGATCTAAACTTTTGGACGGCGGCGAGAACAATCACTAACGTTTGCGTATACACGCTCAGTTGGATATTTTTATTTTATTTTTTCTCCCACTCCACTTCCCTCTTCCCTCCCTCTCGGGAGGAAGGGGTGGTACGTTTTCAACAAATGATACTGCGTTATGTCACTAACAGTTCCAAAACCGACTTCAATTTAAAATTTAACTTAGACATTGGACTAAATTTAATAATTTCTATGATAACGCTACTCGTTGTGAACAAGAAGTGTTCTAGTAATAATTCAAGATACACAAATAAATCCGAATATAATTACAAAGATTGCAACTTTGTAACGTCAAGTGCTTTCAAACAAAAAAAAATAGCAATTATTTATTATTATTCGTCAATTTATTTTTGAGTCTTTATCATAAATCAAGAATTTTCAAATACACCACTTACCACATACAATTGTAATTGTTATTTGTGATTTGTGATACAACAACAGCGTGCTCAATTTTGACAACCGAGCAAACAAAGGGTTCAAAATTCTGATTCAAAAATAGAATCCTAAGCGTTAGCGAGGGAATCAAAAGAGCACAAGATGAAAAATCTTTGCACTCGAGTGCAACACGTACCTTTTCAACCCACCTCAGCGAGGAAATTACTTAATGCAAAAAAAAAATCACTTATTTCTTGTTTTTAACCTAAGGTTTTAACAATTTAACTTTTTAACAAAACACCAAGGAGATTCCGCGTCTGAGTTTAAAAAAAAAGTTGTACCTAGTTAAATTCGGTACAGAGAAGTAGATAGGTTTAATGATGTTTTGAAGTGCACCAAGCACACAATGTTCTAAATTCAATTTTACCTACTTTATTGTCTAGCTGATATAAACGACTTTTGCAGCAAAAACTACAGACTAAGTAAAGAGGTACCGAGATGGGGGGATGAAATAAAGATTACTGCGCAATTATGATTTACAAATGCGATATAAAATCGGTAAAATCATCTACTGCGCAGGCCCTTGCGCACGGCGCGGACAGTCCTCCCATAAATGGGCGCACTGCATAGTGCATAGGTATCATTGCCGCGCAAAATGACATGTTATAAAATTATTGGGTACAGAATCTCACGATCTGTGTTTATAAACGTAATGTCTTCTTAACCGGCAGTAATAGCCTTACGTTTGTAACGTGGGCGTAGCATTAACTATTTACACGTGATTACAAACATTATTAAACTAAATTGCAATGATGATATTACTTACTACAATATCCTAACTACGTACAATAAGTCCATGACAATAATTTGTTTTTTTTCACCCATCCGTCAATTTCTAGTAGTATAAAACACTTCATAAATTTAAAAATATCGACATTTTGTGATGCCATTATAAAATAGTCAACCTCTTTCATTTGGTACCCATATTGAGGTGTGTAAAAGTATGAAATCCGCCATTTTGTTGTGGCAGTCATTTTGGACCAATTTTCATCGTAGGTAAGAACACTCCCCGTATTTTCATTTCCTTCTCCTAATCCAAGATCTATGCAAAAAAGAACGCGAATGACGAAGGTCACAGACCCTTGCAGTATGTGGAGTTGTTAAATTTCACCAATGATAAAACAGTTTGTTTTTTTGCGGGACTAGCTGACTGACCTGCAGGGCGTTGAGAGCCAGCCGCTCGACGTCGAGGTGGTAGCAGCTGAGCGTGGGCGCGGCGCGGCGGCGCGGGCGCACGTGGTCGTAGTACGCCACCACGTCGTTGATGGACACCACGGGGCAGTCGTCCGCCGAGCTGCCCCCGCTGCTCACCCCGTCCACGCCGCTGTCGGAGTCCCCCTCGCCTCCGAAGCCCTCCTTGCTGTCCCGCCGCTCCCCGAAGCTCTGCTCCGAGGCCTCCGACCCCTCCTGGTACCCCGACTCATTCATCTCATCCGGAGTCGCGCTCTCCGGGACCTTCGTGAACTCGAAGTCTTCGTCCGCGGTCGTGTCGTGCTCGAGTATGTCCGACATGGTGTGTTGAGGTTGTGGCTCGGCGGGGTGACCACTACATGCTGTCACTGATGTGCTCTCTGGTAGCGCCCTGCAAATAGACGAGGCGATTAATGACTTGGCGGGGTGAACTGCTAGAACAGATACTAGATGGTGGTCTAGTGTCGAGAATATCAGATTTTACTATCGTTAGGTCATAGGTCTTGGTCATCCACTAGATCCCAACCGAAGATTTTCCTTATAATATTGATAAATTTAACAAAAATGTGCACATTTTATATTAAAGTTAAATACATGCATTAGAACAAGTTATTGGATGCACTTCGTTAATCAATTGAACAAACTAACTTGTAACTTGGACTCTGCAGAAAGTTCTTCTGGGTACGTGCTTTTGTAAGTAGATAAGTCTACCGCAAAACAGTAATGTGCAACTGTGTTTTGGTTAGAAGAAAAGCAATTATTCCAGATAAATCATAGTATTTCTTCTGAGTAACGATCGCAGTGCTGTGCTTCAGACACTTCATGTTCATAGTTACGTAGCACTGTGATATTATGGACATCGTGATGCTTACTTCGTCCTGCCACTCCACATTATAGAAAAAATAATAAGTTTATAACGAAGCAGTGTGCAAAATCCAGTTAGGAAGCTTATGCCAGAGCCGAGGCGCACAGCCGATCCGAATCAACCGTGAAAACGAAACCACTCTTGATTTCCACAGCACGACGTCAGCGACCAAAACAAACTTTCCCTTTCGGTGGAATATTAATAGACTAGACAGAACCGAGAATACAAACAAAAGCCTTATTGTGGAGAAAGAAGCGCATAATTTTGAAATATTCATTATTGAAATCAGTTCGTATCTCTTTTGAAATAGAGCATCTTTTAATATCTGGCCATCTTCTGGTCCGGGCATCGTGTGCCGCTTTCGTCCCTCCAATATGATCGAACATACCGAAAGGTAACAGGCGTAATACCCCTGAACGGGTGCTGCTAGCAGAAGTTGAACTGCTTATTTGTTACATAGAAATTAAAATGTAAGATCTAAGGTTTCCTCCAAAACATTACTTCTTGTCGCTCATAACAATGCTAATTCTGACAAAGCGTACGTATCCTCGTGTCTGTGGTGGGTAAAGTGTGAAATAAAAAATAAATAGACAGACCACACGATCCGTATAACTTGATATCTATAATTCCATATTGTGGTTTATAAATGATGAAAATTCAACCACAAAACGGTACATTGTCATGAGAATAACTATATACTAAATAAACAAAATACATCGACTTAGTTTCCTAATCCGTCCTATCAAAAGCAAATGTCAACTGGTTTTCCTTTTTCTGGACGTAGATAACTATTCTAGAAACTATAAGCGACTTGTGAAATGGACTTGTAATGATAAGGTCAGACTGGATATTGTTTTTTTTATTCATTATTGAATGAGCACTGTAGCCTGCTTATTGAACCCCATTTTTATGACCAACACTTTTCAACACTGGTGTGCCAGGAACATTTGGATACAAACATGTCAAGAAAGGTGAATAACCCAGTTGTGCACCGTGCCTTCGAGTTTAGAGAGCTCGGTTCCTGATATCGAGGGAGAGGGGTAAGAAAAGCGTCCATCCTATATGGTACGTTTTTAATATTTTATTTTGGAAAGCTTCTTAAATTTTGACACTAACCATCAAGACAGAGTTATCTATCGTCCATTTTAGGGCTACTTTTTCAAGTCTCTCGAATGACCCAAAATCTAACATCGGAACTGCCAAAGCTTCTTCCGATAATAAAGTGGGTGACGACTTTCCTTCTCCGCAGAGCAGTCGTCCCCGCGACCCGCGACCCGCGACACAGTGACCCGGGGTCGGGTCGTAACTCGTTATAGCACTGTTACAGCTCATAGCCCAATACTGGCGGCTTGCACGCGCCGACAGGACGATGGTAAACAACATTCCATTCTAAGATGGGACAGAAAATACATACTTTAGTGTGGCGTCAAAATATAACGGAATTATTCGAGTTCTTGATAGTAGATCACAGAGTTTGAAATGGAAACTTTTTTTGGTGCACCACACACAGATTTTTTTGTGGGCTATGAATGAAGCTCAGCGTTACGCTCGGAAATTAAAGATTTGTTCGGGTAACTCGGGACCGCCGAGTATGAAAGAGCAAGAAAGATAGTCAGCTGCTACTGTCTCTTTGATGTCACTGTCTTTTTTTCAATTAATTATTGGCTATGGATTCTAGTTCTTCAGCTGCATCTGTCACTGTCGCGTCGCTGTGTTTAATACATCTAAATTCAACAATTCAACGTAAATGCAATTGTTTTTATTGGAACGAAGTTCCTTATTTTTAATTAATAAAATTATTCAATAGTTTTTAAGTTGTTTCTTATTTTAGTTTTTACTTCTGCCGTGCGGTCTTAGTAACACACTTTTTTTTATTATCAAAATTTCAAATTTGTGCAATAGTTAGACCATTTCGCTACACGATCGTTCAATAGCCATACCATTTTGGGATCCGTTATGTTCAAAGATGACGTTATTACTATGTATATATTATTACATATTATAACTATGACATAATGAAGCAATAAATAATGGGATACATGCTTATGTAATCGCTCGTATCTTTCTAGTTTACGGACATTTATGAGCGCAGTAAAGTAGTTACTCATTTGACCAGCTTTTCTAATGTATTTTCTGTCTAAAACCAGACTGAACGTTTGATGGCCCCTCACCACAGGCGCATTTAGTACATGAGACAATTGTATTATGTATAAATATCTATTGTGTACATTTAAACACATAGGCATGTCGAAGAGTACTCTCATAGTATTCTTAGTATTGTCAGAAACGTTAGTTTCACTAAATTGTTTAGTGTGTGCGAGAGAAAAAGCAACCCCGAACGAAAGTAAAACCGTTAAAATAGATTATATTTTCCGAGGTGATGAGGTGACACAGAGATGAAATTGTAAAATCTAAGATAAATACGTAATTGAAGAATATCGTCAATACGAAAACTTTGTTCACAGGTGTATTTCCAATCAATCGGGGATTTGAGCAAACTTTTTCAATAAACACAACATTTTATCGCTCGTGGCTCGGCCGGAAGTTTGAACAAGTTATTGATATTGTTCGTTTGTCCAATTTGTAGGGTGACCGTCGGCCGTCCATCGCTACACGTGGATTCAGCTTTGTTTCAGGTACTCGTATGTTTTGTTAATGTTTTTGTGAAGTTTAACAAAAATTTCAACTCGATGTTTTTTTTTTTTTATAATATATGAACAAATATCGTGTGGATACAATTGATCATTTCTAATTTTTTTAAATCGTCAACTAAGTGTAAACAAACTCGCTGTCTTTTACAATAGGTTTCCTAGTTACATTTCCAATAGTGCTTACACAATATGTGTTATTTATTGATCGTCAGTTGCGAGTGCTCTCAGCCAACCTCTCTCTCCAAACATGGAATAAATCACATCAGTGATACGTCTTCCACCTGGACGAGATGTATCTGTCTAAGCTCATTCGTATAGCTTAAATAAACGTACCACAAAAATCGGATAATATACGTTTTCCTTTTGTATATATTTTTTTCTTCACCATGTTTTCCTCTTCCATTAAAATCAGTGGTGATGACAAACTTATCCATCTGCACTTAGAAAAACATTCAGAGGTGCGAGATCCGAACCTACGATCTCGTGGTTGTGAACCACTAGGTCACCACCAATTCGAATATTAATACTTCTAACTATCAATTATCATCATATTTTTGCAACTTTCTTTTATTTTCCAGAAAAAACAAACCAAAAAATATAGTAACTTATTGTTCAAGACGACACAAACTAATGGAACATTATTTTCCCGTCTTATCTCGTCCAGACATTCCCCCATTCATAAAACTACAGGCAGTATACCCGGGAACTCCAACAAGTACAACCCCAGTGACCCAGTTAGGGGTGTCAAGGGCGCCTGCCACGGCGCGTCCCGGTGCGCAACAAGTGGCAGCCCTGGATCCACGCGATTATTGCCGTAAATAACCTTGAATCTTTTAAAACCACCGGTCAACTGCGTAACAAACCACGCGGCGTGAAGGGTTCAGTCTACGGACAAATCACAGTCGAAATAAAAAAATAATTTCATTGGGTACGATTTTTTTTTTTAAACGCTTAAACATATTACGTTTTTTTGTGTTTTACTGACGCTGTAGATACTGTATTTACAAAATCAAAGGATTCAGACGGGTTTACCTTTTTATTATGGCGAAAACAGACTGAGAGTGATACTTTTACGAAGTAAAACGAAAGAATAAAACAAAGTTATTTGATATAATTATTATAATGTATAGTATTTTTATCCAAACTTGTTTGCGAAATTTGAGTTTTCCCAAGTATATCTTAACCGGGTCGCTTATTACTCTATTACTAGTATTTAAGCCATTAAAACGTTACATTTAATGCACATTCTTAGAAAAACGTGATTTATTTTAAATTTTAATTGACGTAGTGTCTGACTTTTATTATTATTTGTATATTTTTAAAGTATAATGCGAATGTATTTAATTAAAATAAATAAATAAATATTGGTGGACAATTCACACACAACACCATCTGACCCCAAACTAAGCAAAGCTTGTATGATGGTATAATTGATTAAGAACTATTTGTAATACTATTTATATTATATAGTTATACTATTTATAATTTTAAGGTATCTTCACGACGAAGTTGACGTTAGAAAATTGTGACAAGAAATTAATATGAATACGATTATGTAGTAAACGCTAGTTTTAAATACTTTCTTTACCACTAGAATTGACTGATGCTCGATGAACTTGAAGCTGAGTGAGTAACTAAAATTAGCAAAGCTCGTAGCAAATTGGCTGATTTGTTCATTCAAACATGTTGATTTAGTTCATCGATAGGCCCTGGAGTGAAATACTCAATAATTATAAAATGAATCTGCAGTATTTATGTACAGCTTCAATTACCAGTATAATAAATACAAATACATTTCAAAAAATGATTCCGTTTCTCTTTTTCGGGATGAAACCCTGAAACACGACAGGAAGGCAAACAAATGCCTCGGAGGGTGTCCAATTTTTTGGTGAGATTAAAACCATTTATAAAAACAGTAATTCAGCTTCAGCTATTTTTTTTACTAAATAGTTTTCCGTTTCTTTCTCCAATCAGTGTAATCCGAAAATTAGCTCAAAGATCCTACGACTATAGAAACCGACAAAATTACTGAATAAAGGGAAATCTGTTTAGAAACGTCGTCAAAATTACTCAAAGAGACTAGATGGTAGCTTGGACTGAGGAGTAGTAGTGTAGTAGTTTATAAATACATGTAGGAAATATATATATATATAATCTTTCCTTCGGGAATGCTATATAAACTAATACTTTTTTGGCTAAGATATTTTTTGTCATATGAACTAAAAGATGTAATTTTTAAAATAGAACTAGATAGTCAAAAAACTCTTTTAACAATACTCGTTTAGTGGCCATAATGGCTCAGTGAGTAGTAAGTAAATGGATACGACTATTGAACTGGGATTAATTCTCAAATAAGACAAAGATTTATGTGGCGGCATGTCTGTATGTTCCATAAAAGTATTAGGTATACCCAGAAGATGAAAAGAAAGTCAAATTTGCAGCCTAAAAAGCTACTTTTAAATTGCTCACTACCTACACTAAATTACTTATAGAAACTAAAGGACTTATTCTTAGTGTAATTGTTTCCTTGCCATGTTGAGGTTGGTCAGGAATTTTGTATACTAATTATAACAATGTTAGCTGTTTGACATAGGATCACAACTCTGGATTAATAATATTTTTAGAGACATTCAGTGAAACAGGACAATCGTGTCGGCTGCCGCGACACAGGCTTAGCCGAGTGCGGAAGATACAATATTTTTTTATATTTACTGTATAGAGGGACGAGACGAGCAGGACATGTTCGTGATGGTATGCGACACGCCACCAGCATTCATAAAAAACATGCAGAGTCCAAATCATTACATACTGAACTGCTCTCGGTTCCCCGAGATATAAGATATCTTATATCTCATCTCATCAATTATCAGAGATATAAGATGATATTTATTTGTATTGGTTTTTATTTTGTCGATTTTTTCTTGATCTAAGTTTTACTTAGTTTTGGTCTAGACACAGCAATTTGTGAAAAATGTTCAAAAATACTTATCTCGAAGATACGATTCACCTATACCTATTCGAAGATCCAAATTGTTTAATATTTTTCCAAGACCACGCACGCAGTTAATATACCACATGTCAATGTAAGTTTTTTCAGAAATGGAGGAAAAATCTACTGTAATATATTTTTTTGCACACAAATACCATATTTCAACCCCAGGTATCCTTTATAGCATAATCCATATAGCATAAATCTATTATATGATTTAAATATTAGCGATTTCTATTATTTTTAAACTTTCGCGATAACGCGATGAACATACATGATGTAAACATTTAACAGGCCATAATCACAATCAAAACTAACATTTAATTACCGCGACGTTACGGCAACGTTAGACCCGCCCGCCGCGCCGAGTAGTGGTCATGAGAAGACTGAATAAATTGCGGGTAAATCATTAGGAAATGAGACGACCCGCATCTCCATCGACCCTGATTTTGTTTACAAACTTTGCAGGATTCCCACCACGACACACAAGACTAACCGTATCAAACTCTTCTTCTTCTCCAAACTCACTCACTTTTATTCATGACAGGATTCCACGAAGCCAATAACTGAACATCGTGGTTGAAATTAGGATGTTTTAATCAAGGATCGTCGAGGTAAGTAAATGATAGTTTTGATCGTAGTTAAGGTCTGTAAAGTGTTTCCATTATTAGTGATTCTCTTCAAATGCCAAACAAAGCATGTTTTTTTTAGTCTGGAAAAAAAATTTGTATTTTTCGCACTCGGCTAGGCCTATGTCGCAGTAGCCGATACGATTGTCCTCATTAGTTTAATGTCTCTAAAAATGATTTACCAATTTACAGCGCTTTACATAAAGGTGCGATGGCGGTCGCAAGCTTTTCAATACTAAAAATTCGTCTAAGAACCTCACGACTGGAATTAAATTAGCATAAATTCAATCAAGCAGTAAATTATAGTTGATAAAAAGGGCCTAAATGTCTCATTCCAAGCCGGGGTAACAGGCGCCCCGCCTTGTTGAGAAATCGTTATCAGGTGCCGATAGCGCGGGAGCTTAAAGCCTAGATAGCCTCACTTGGAAAGCCTCGATAGCCCAGATATTGGGCAGATTGTGACCGGTCCTGCTATAAATAAAACTTGCTACATGCCTAGACTAGAGAAGTTACGGCTGGTCTAGTCGGGAGAACGGCGCCTGCCGATCCGGAGACCCCGGGTTCAAACCCTACACGCACCACTGTCTTTTCGAAGTCATGTGCGTAATGCCGCTAACTTAAAACGGTGAAGGAAAACATCGTGAGGAAACCGACACGTACCTAGAATCTTTCGAAGTCATGTGACATCCACCAACACGCACTGGGCCAGCGTGGTGGATTATGGCCTTGACTCTCTCCTTGCGAGAGAAGGCCCCGAGTCCCAGCAGTGGGAACATTTAGTGGGATGTTGATGATGATGATGACATCCCTAGACAGAAAAACCAAAGACGTTGCGTAGCAAAAAAAATTGAAATCTGTGAGAAAAACCGAAATGACAGTCACTCAGCTAAAGACTATAAATAACTTTACCCTGATTCTGTTTTTAGCTATGAAACTTATTTTTTTATTCGTTTATGTTTAGTGGGATAAAGTAGCGAGACGAGCAAAGTGAGTGCTTAATGGTAAGCAACACGCTAGCTAAATCCCCGTCTAGTATCTGTGCCTGGTACCCGTTCTTTATCATGTAACTTTTATTTTGTGTTTCAATTCATAAAATATAGTGTACTAGATAGTAGTATTACGCGGTTTCACTTGCAAGGTTCTCGATCCTATTATTTTCTGAGGATACAAAGTAGTCTATATGTTATCTATCTTTGTATCAAATTTCAGGTCGAAACCGTTTCAAACATTCACGCTTACATACAAACTTTCTCATTCAACATCTAACATAACGTTTCTTTATTTTTTTTATCATTGACATGTATGCTTGACCGTCATCTCGTATGTTGTTCGTCTCATAACAGCGGTTGTTCACGATGGAGAGCGCTTACCTGGCAGAAACTAATTCACTCTCGATTTGATGACATCGAGTTAAAATCATCAGGCAATGTATCTCACAGTTTAGATGTACTCAGTACGAAAGTGGAGCTTCTTCCCTCCTGTGATTCCTTCAAACACAAAGGTACCTGAACATACAACAAAGACGCTCTCCCTTTATTAACATCTCTAGATTACTTCTGTTGGCTACGGAATTCTTTACCTCCGAAGGATTTTCCAAATTTAGGAAAATAATATATTTAGACACCTCTCCGGGTATGCAAAACGTTGTTAGCATTTCTAATATTGTAGATGTTCATACATCTACAATATCCAGACGGCTACCGCTAAACGTCACACTAGTATGCTTATTCACTCATCGTATAAAAAAATAATATACAATAGTTCTGACTAGTTTAATACCACAATTTGTCGACCCGGAATACACTAATGTCTCTGTACAGTTAGTACTATTTAGCGATATAATAAGTGGAGTAGCAATTTGAAACAACTATTACGTGATTTTCAGAGACAGATCTTACAATAGGAGGCTACTTGGAAATTTTAGTGATGCGGCATTCTGCAGGAGAAGTATCCAGAGAGGCTGTCAGCTGCCACGCTCACAGCCCGCCGCTGCTCGCCTCCGTAACATTCAATTAATATTAATTTAATATTGTTTAGTTCATTTCCAACTAAACTATCTGCGTCCCGTGATGTAGCTCGATTCTGATCACATTTCACGATTGATTTTGGCAAAATCTGATTCAAGGGTACATTTTCAAAGAACTTTAATCAATCAATAATTTATTTTCCTTGTGGGCCTAGATTATACAAATATTTATTGGATTTAAATGTAACAATTAGTTAGGTATATCTAGTCAAAAGCTTAAAAGCTTCAAAAAGCCCATACCCATTTCACATCAAATTTTCATCATCAAACATTCGATGTCATCCGCAAACACACACTGGGCCAGCGTGATGGATTTTGGCCATGGCTCTCTCCTCGAGATAAGACCCCGAGTCCCAGCAGTGGGAACATGTAGTGGGCTGATGTTACCACTGCGAACCATGCCACGTGATAATTCATCACGCGTCACGCTTCAGCAGCCGACGCCATATTTAATCAGCGGTCATTTTATAAACACAGTAATGGCTGACATGGCCGGCCATTACACGATAACTTAATTAAATAAAGAAAATTATGTCTCGGGCAACATGGCGGGTGCGGCACGAGAGACTGCCCAGGGGTCCACGAATATAGGAATCTTAACTAGCTGCGCCCCATGATGTTCCCCGTGACTTACCTACAGAATCTACAGATCATTATGTAGGTAAGTCACCGCGAACATCACTACAACTATTGAATGTCATGTCTTTGAAGAGACACTTCTTTAAACGCATATATGTAGGTGACGAAAACCCATATAATTTTCTTCAAAAATCGTTGTACAATTTTCTATAGGAGAAAGTTTTATGGGTTGGCGTCAGGGCGTCACCGAGATGCATTTGTACACGGGCGGATCCAGCTTTGGCCCCAGGGGGAGTCACATGGGGGGAGTGGGAGAAATAGTCTTGGTCAAGCACAAAACTGTGCATGTGTGTCTTTAATTAGTGGTTACCTAGGAACTGGACCCAACCCAGGGGGGGTGGACTAGGCCCTCATGACCCCACCCTGGATCCGTGCTTGCTTATGTAGCGCCGTAGAAACGGAGGGGCGGCGGAGCAGCGGAGCGGACGGTAGGCGCTTTTTAGATGGATGAAATATTGTGAGTTAGCGTAACCGACATACGTAACAGCAGTATATCTGTAGCTATACAGCTGATACTAATACCGCGCACTACGCGCGGTATTAGTGCTGTTTAATGCTAAAACTCTAGGTTAATTGTTTTCAGCTCTATTGGGAAAAAAATAAAAATGTGTGATGAATACAAGTATAGGTACTGCGCTTGGTTGTTTTCTATGTATAATAAGGATATAATAAGTTTGTATTAAAAAATATATGAGTATTATAAATCAGCTATCTGGCTCCCATAGTGCAAGCTTTGCTTAGTTTGGGGCAGATGGTGTGGTGTCTGATGCATACCAATAATCTGTCAATTATTCTACCGCCAAGCAGTAATGTGCAAACATTACTGTGTTCCGGTTTGAAGGGCAATGTTTCCAGAGAAATTACAGGGCTTAGAGATATAACAACTTAGATCTCTGGGTGACAAGCGCAGTGCGGTGCTAGGTAATGATTTTGGCTCTTCATATTCCAATAGCTGCGTGTCACTGTGCTATTATGTGGCAGGCATATTGCTTACCATCAGGCACATGTCCTGCTCGTCTCGTCACTCTTTATTTAAAAAAAAAAATTACTATATCAAAAACTTGAAACCAAATGTTTTAAGACCTGTAATTTATAAATAGAAAGAGGATCTAGGTCATCGACCCAGGAGAGTCGGTCTGCGAGCTAGACAAACTAGTTCGCATGAAGACCAGGTAAACTCAATCGCCAGTACTTGAAAGTCTTCCCAGTCCGACCTGCTATTGAAAAAACTTAACTCTTTGCAACATTTTCTTACAAACAGAACTCTATTTAATCACAATCTAGTTGTTTTTTAATTACCTTTAAACGAAGAAATTATTCATAGCGATTAAGTTCTCAGTATTTATTTCAATATTAGAACAAAGGCGAAACTTTAAGAGTTATATTTTCTTGTATTATTATGATGACGACTAAGTTAAATTGAAATCCAGGTCAATATCCTGAAACTGGGCTATGACTTTTTGTGTATTTATTTATGATGCGGAATAGGTAAATATTTTGTTTTGAATTGTTTCTTACATACACGTGTTCCATCGCTTAGAATGTATGTTGCTTGCTTACGTTGCTGTTTTGGTATGTGGCCCAATTATTTATTGGTGTTGATTGTTTTATTTGATGATTGATGGTTTTACGTTTGACCGTCATACCACCTGATGTTAAACTATTTTTCAAAACCTAACCTCCGACTCCGCTGCAGACTTACTGCCAACGGACGTTTTCACATTGGACGATATTTCGTCGAACGATATCGTGGGACGACACAGTGCGAATGGAGCAGGCGCCGCTAGATAAAGCCCTTATTACACTTGGCAAAATTTTGTTTCAGAAGCAAGTTTAGTCGACTGAATTCAGAAGGAAGTTTAAAAGCAAGTTAGAAGCCAGCAATCCTCGCCTCTGAATTTAGTATGGTTAGCATACTTAATGCTATTACACTTCACTGAATTCATCATCATCATCATCATCATCAGCCGCAAGACATCCACTGCTGAACATAGGCCTCCCCCCTAGATTTCCACAACGAACGGTCCCGCGCAACCTGCAACCAGCGGTTTCCAGCGACCTTTGTTAGGTCATCTGTCCATCTAGTGGGAGGCCGTCCAACACTGCGTCTTCCGGTTCGTGGTCGCCACTCGAGAACCTTTCTTCCCCATCGGTTGTCAGTTCTGCGAGCGATGTGGCCTGCCCATTGCTACTTCAGCTTGCTTACTCTTTGAGCTATGTCGGCCACTTTCGTTCTTTTGCGAATATCCTCATTACGGATTCTGTCGCGCAAAGAGACTCCGAGCATAGCTCTCTCCATAGCTCGCTGTGTGACTTTGAGCTTTGTTATGAGGCCCACAGTTAAGGACCACGTCTCAGTTCCATAAGCCATCACTGGCAACACGCATTGGTTAAAGACTTTTGTCTTTAGGCATTGGGGTATTTTGGACTCAAAGATGTGCCGAAGTTTCCCGAACGCTGCCCATCCGAGTTGGATTCTTCGCTGGACCTCTTTGTCGAAGTTGGATCTACCTAATCGAATCTTTTGACCCAGGTAGACGTATTCGTCAACAACTTCGAGTGTGGTATTCCCAACATTAACCGGTACAGGTGAGACATGAACATTTGATATGACCTTCGTCTTGTCCATATTCATCCTCAAACCTACCTGCTGGGATACTCTACTGAGGTCCCTGAGCATAGCACCGAGGTCCTCCAGCGACTCCGCCACAATGACTATGTCGTCGGCAAATCGAAGGTGAGTGATGCATTCGCCGTTGATATTGATGCCGTATCCGTTCCAGTCCAGTAGCTTGAAAACATCTTCCAGCGCGGCAGTGAACAGTTTCGGAGATATAACATCTCCCTGTCTCACGCCTTTCTGTAGCTGGATGTGTTTTGTGCACTGGTCCTGTAATCGGACAGACATTGTGGCTTTGCTGTAGATACACTTCAACACTTCGATATAGCGATAGTCGATGCGGCATCGCTGAAGAGACTGAAGCACTGCCCAGGTCTCGATGGAATCGAAGGCTTTCTCATAGTCCACATACGCTATACAAAGTGGCCGATTATACTCCTCGGTTTTCTGTATAATCTGCCGAAGCGTATGGATGTGGTCTATGGTACTATAGCCTTTTCGGAAACCGGCTTGTTCGGGTGGCTGGAAGTCGTCAAACCTGCGTGCGAGACGATTCGTGATTACCCTCGAAAACAACTTATAAACGTGGCTCAGAAGTGAGATGGGTCTGTAGTTATTCAACAAGGTGTTGTCACCTTTTTTGAAGAAGAGCACCACCACACTTCTGCTCCACGCTTCTGGCGTATTACCGTCAAGTATGATGGAGTCGAATAGCCTCTGGAGGACTTTAAGTACCGGTTTTCCACCCGCTCTCAGAAGCTCAGTCGTAATTCCGTCATCGCCAGGTGCCTTGTTGTTCTTAAGTTGTTTGAGGGCCATCCTAATCTCATACAGGCTGACTTCCGGGATGTCTTCGGTAAAGTGTCGAGTCAGCTTGGCTCTGGGGTCTTTTGCCATGCTATCGACAGGTTGTGCTTGTGTAGAGGTGTATAACTGTTCATAGAACCTCTCAATCTCCTCCAAAATCTCGGGCTTCGACGAGACGACGTTACCACTATCGGTCTTCAGTTTGGTCAATTGACTTTGCCCAAGAGACAGATTTCTTGCGAACACTTTCGAGCCTTTGTTCCGCTTAATCGCTTCTTCAATACACGAAGTATTGAAGCAGCGTATGTCGCGTCACACACAAGTAGATATCTGTCTATTGAGCTGTCTGTATGCCGTCATGTCGACCGAAGACTGCAATCGCATATCTCGCCTAACCGCCATGAGATTCAGAGTATGATCGGAGAGCTTTTGGGTTCTATTCTGGCGTCGGCTCTTATAAAATTTCCTGCCAACTGCTTGAACAGTTTCCACCAGCCTGTCGTTTATTTCGTCCGCCGTTACGCATTCATCTAAGGCACTACTATTTTGAAGTTCAAGTTGAAAGTTATCGGGATCTTCGATTTGAGCATAATTTGGTCGGAGCGCGGACTTCATCAGACGTGATCTTTCGAACTTAATGTTTAGATTCAGCGTGCCTCTTACAATACGGTGATCGCTGCCGGTCTTAACCCTACTGATCACAGAGACATCGCTGAGTATTTGCCGTTTAGTCGTCATAATGAAGTCGATCTCATTTTTTGTGGAACCATCTGGGCTAATCCATGTCCATTTTCGTTGTGGCTGTTTCTTGAAAAAGGAGTTCATCATAAAGAGGCTCTCCCTTTCCAAGAAATCAGCTAGACGTTGCCCTCTTGGGTTCCGCTGCCCATATCCGAATTGTCCCACTCTCAACTCATCACCGCTACGTTCACTGAACTCAGTAGCGTCTAAATTTAGCCAAGCGTAAGGGCTTAACCACAACGATGTCATCCCACGATATCGTCGCAATATGAAAATACATAACTACCACGAGATATCGACGAATTTGAAAACTTATAAAGTATTATTGCAGGCAAGTGACCTTTGTATCTATATATTTGTTTAGCCGCGTTATGCACATTTCGGTAGGAGAAATCTAATGGGTTGACGTCACAGAGACGCTAATTTAGTAATCTTGGAACAAAAAGTTAGTCGTATGGAGAAGTTCGGTTGGTCAGCATGACGCGGTGTCTCCGCAATGCCGGCCCGCGCTGGGCCGCGCGGTGATTACGCCGCTAATTTGCGTACACATGACACCTACCTACCAATAACCTAGCCTTAAATACTAGCAATACAGATTTTTGTATCTGTACTCGCGAACGCTGTATCAACCTAGTAAATCATAGTAGTTTCCTTGTTTTTCTTTATACTGTGGTATCACTGTAGGTAGGTAGGGCGCGTTACTCCGAGCTAGTTCTCTAGAATACACTCTACCAGAGGATATCGAGTTACCGCGAGCCTCCGTGGTATTATGTAACTGAAACCCCAATCGTAAAATGTTATCAGTATTTCGCCACTACAATTAAAGAATTTTAGGTATCAAGGACATTAAGGGTTTGAATTTAGAATTAAAAATATGTATTACTTACTTTAATTGTTAAAAGCTACTAAATAAGTATTGTTAAAGTGAAAACTTTGTTTATAATTTTAAACTTTATTATGCCCGTTTGGTATTGTTTGGGTTTTTTTTTACAATGATAGATTTGCACAGGACCATCTCGTCTGAGACAAAGCAATGGAACTCGCCATACTGTTACCTACCGATACCGCTGTATATACGAGTAAGTAGCTACTAAGTTTCTATTTTATTATGTACGTTTTTCTTCTTCTTTTTTGTTATGTTACCGCAATTTCGCCAGCGTTTGAACAAATAATGTCTTTCTTCTATATAACATGTTCTTAGTTTAGGTGATCACGTGATCAGAATTACGTTATAATTGTTCAAGTTTTAACATCTGTCAAGACTGCCGGAATTACTGCCTCTGTCTTTTTATATTATCTTTAGAAAGAGGTAGGTAAGTAGTGTATTATGTGAGTCGAGCAGTCAGGTATTGTGTTTAACCTTCAAAGACGAGAATTGGGATTCATCCTAACTACGAATACTTATTATAAATTATGCGAAATTTGGAAAGTTTGGATGTTTGTATCACGTCGGAACATCTGCACGAAACGGATTGAAACACAGTGTAGTAGTTAGTTATGGTTTAGAATTACTCCTATGCAACAACACCTTTTTATCGCAGGATATAGATGTATAGATTAGTAGGGATTTTATCGAAATCGGTTTGGCTATTTTTGAAATATGAACAGAAAAGTAAAATCTACGTTTATTTACAGTACCTGGGTGACCGAGCACAAGTTCGCGCGGAGACCGCGACAGGAGACCGCGACCGGAGACCGCGACAGGCACTTGACATTATGGAATTGTATGGGCGCCAGTTCGCGCCGAGACCGCGACAGGAGACAGAGACAGGTCGCGGTCGCGGTCTCGGCGCGGACTGACACCCATACAATTCCACTTTGAGATTTTGAAGGTCTCGCGTCGCGGTCTCAGCGCCAACTTGTACCTTAACGGGAATGACGCGTAAAAACTGCCGCTTCTATTAATCCAATAAGCAAAACACATGCGTTAAGTAATGTAACTTGATCCAAAGACGTGCTGTGATTCTGCATAGCCGTAGTAAGATACCTACCGGCGAGAGCTTCTATTTCGCATCTAAGCTATTGTAGGATACTGAGGTACTTATTGATTAAATTGATTAAATCAGCAGGTTTTGATAAAGCAGAGTATATGTTTACTGCGATAGTACTATTAATAAGTCAAAATCGTAAGATGCAGTACTGCTCTTAGCACAGGTTTTGACATTAACGATGTGGAATTTCATCAAGTATTAACATTGGATGAACGTTATCAATGGAATTTGCGACAGTGCAGCTGTACGTAGTACTGCTGGTTTTAACAACGTCATAAATTCCAAAAAATGTAACGATATGCAGCGTGCAGGTATTGTGACATTTAATACCTAATCCCGGATTAAATAATTATTGAATTACGTTAGCCGTTGAGGAAGGATAGGTTATGTAGTAAATCAGCTTTTGCATTGTCGAGATTTAAACCTCATATTTAAAGTATTACACGGAATTTAAATACTATTTTTAATCGTGATTTAATCCTGTGAACTATTTATAAAATTAACCATAAGAGGAAATGACCATTTCGGACTCACATAAACACTGCCAAAATGTCATTGTCTTAAATGACATGGATATTATAATTTAAGGTAATGCACAGTTTCAAAGTTTAGATTGCACCACAGGATACTTCTGAAGGCCGATTTAAACTGAACGAGCATAGAGCTAGAGCTGGAACAAGAGCATTCTTTCTCGATCTTTTAGTGTAAACGAAAGATCGTTCTTAACGTTTCCCATATTAGATATTCCATAAAATCTTTGCGAACGCAAACAAAACAACGAAAGAATGCTCTACGTTTGTTTACACCATGAATGAATGCAAATGAATTTGATACAGTGGGGATAGAATGAGCATTCGCTCGTCTGATGTAAATCGGCCTTGATAGAACATTGCACTACGATCCTCAATGACAGCGACCATCCAGTGGCGTTTTTGTTACCTGAGAGAACACGGGTTTAAGTATCTATTTATATCGCTATATACCAAATATTGCTTAAGTCTAACGCGACCGACAAAAATGTTATTAAATTTTTGATAAGTACAACAGAAACAGTCAAATCAGAACAGAAATTCTCATAACGAACGTCGAACAACTCAAAGAGACTAAAGTTTTAGAACGCGGACGTTTCGTTCCCTCTAGTAATTTGCTGCGATTGCAAGCAGCATAATTAGCCGTAAACATTTACACTAAATCACATCATGTTTTATTACTGCACTTACACAATTACAAATTAGATGACAACAGTAAAATTGTAAAACGTGGGGCAGCTGATTTTACTGTTAAAATAATATGTAATAAAACGAATGTAATAGCAAGTTACACGTTAGTTATTTATTAACTAATATGTAACCTTCTTAATAAGATTAGGTTTACATTACTGACATGCCAACAAACAGTCAGTCGACTAAGATTCGTCTTTAGCTACGCAACCAACAAAATAATTTCCAAAATTAACCCAATGGAAAATCAAGGAAATAATTAATTTACAAAAAAATACAAAATAACTACATCATGAAACTTCTAAAATTGTACATACTAGTACGTCAATATTGAGGTAGAATACATTAATGTATCTATACTAATATTATAAAGCTGAAGAGTTTGTTTGTTTGCTTGAACGCAAGTACCTATCTCGGGAAATACTGGTACGACTTGAAAGATTATTTTTCTGTTGGATAGTCCATTTATCAAGGAAGCCTATTCATCAAGGAAGGCTATTTAACATTACACTTCTATTAACAGGAGCGGAGTATAAATGAAAAATGTAACAAAAACGGGAAAAAATATTTTTTTTTGAGAGCTTTCGACAGCATGTGTCTATCTTTTAAAAGGTTGCGTCATTAGAATCTAAGGTAACCAAATAGGTTCTAGATTTGAATTGGTTCGACCAATTTTCGATAGATGGCGTAACAACGCACGCACGTTTCAGCTAGTGTAATTATATATGAGGTATATAAGAATCGAACGAGAAACATAGTTAAGGGGGCGCCTAAAGCCAGAAAACGAAAAAAGGACATTTTCGACGCCGCTCACTGAAGTTAAGAAACTAAAAACTATGACAAAAAAAATATTGACGTGTGGGTACAATCAAGAAGAAGCACAATAACCGAATAGAATTTTAAAAATAGATCAGAGTTTTTTACAATAAAAAAATAAAAATGACACCGAAAAAACTTGTTTTAATTCGAGTACTCGAAATTATCAGCGATGACCCCACATTATTTTTTGATAATAAAATTCCTATTTGTACGTTCTAGTAAAGTAACCGAACACTTTTCTAAATTTATGTTTAGTTATTGAGTAATTAAATAAAACTTGGTCAAAAATGGACTCCTGATTAAATATTGATTTTTCCTCCAAACTGTGTCATGCTATTCTCGACTTTATGTATATCACATTAAGAAACGCGTCGCGCGGGTGAAATCTGATTTTTTCCTGGCTTTAGGCGCACTCTTAATGATAAGATAATGAAATATGTCAGGTTTTAGAGCAACATTGTGGGCCGCAACACGCAGCAGTACATCAAGCGCGCACGGCAAGGAAAGCTGGCTCCACAAATGGCAACGGACTAACATATCTAAACAAAAATCTACACCAAATACAAATGCACCCTATAACTATGATATCATAAAGAATATTTTAGACCGGCACACATAACCCGAGCAGACTGTGTCGGCGGCGGCGTGAGCACCGGTCAGCCTTGGTACACTCACTTTTGTATATAACCATTTATTTATTGTGAATGCCGATTTACAGAACAGCTTTATTAATTCACCTCACGTAGACCTTATTTTGAACTACAAAAAGCTTCAAATTGTATCTGGAGCCGCCAGTGTGGCGAGTATCTAGGACATTATAGATTGACATTTGAAAATTGAGTTAGGTAATAATTTTGTTACATTCTTTTGTTTTTAGATAAAGTGTCTGTCGGTTTATGGAGTAGGTAAAACGTGTAATTACGAGGCTGGGGCCGTTTATCGCTAGCGTCGGAATAATGCGGGCGCGCGGACCAGAACCGATGCTGTTAAATACTATTGTTTCTATCCGATATTTATTGGTCACACTTTGTTTATACTGTTATTGTGATTTAAATAAAATAGCATCTATAAATTGAAGTATTTTATGTAGTGGGAATCTTTGCAGGGTCCGCTTGGGGAAGTGCCACATTTTAAACAGTTATTGATACATAGTACCTATGTTTATGAATTGATTTCAATACATTTTTTTTAGTAAAGATAATTTTAGAAGTAGTTCTCAGATGGGCTTTCGAACTTTGGACTAGCGCAGTAGGCAGAAGGTTTTAGGTACTAACCTAATCTATAAGAAACAAACACTGACTAACACACACACACAAACTTTCGTCGTCATAAATTGTAACAATGGAATACAACAGTTACCAGACAGACAAGAAATGTATTTGGAAAAATCGACGACTATTATCCTAAACATCCATCACCATCATGTTGTGTTTGACGGAACAAATGCTAATTCCGTTCCAAACCCTTGCCAATCAAACCCGAGCCTACCGATCTTTCAAATAACCTAATGCTGTAGGTAAACATAATAATATAGGACTTAACCACTATCTAAATTATTATTTAATTTCCCCGCTGTTTCGGCAGCGTTACAAGTTACAACCGTGGTCACGAGAAGTGTATAAATGTGTGTAATAAGTTCTTGCATGTGTGTGAAATTCCTGTGTTATGTTTCCAGAATAAGTTCAAATCAAGTTATAAGCATATTCTTCAAAAAACAAATTTTTGTTATATTAAAAGTTAAACATTGGAGTAATATTGCATTAATTTAGTGTGAGTAATACCGGCCCGCGGTTCTGCTCGCGTAGTTCCCGTTGTTTTCCCGTGACAAAAAGTAGCCTATCTATTGTTCCAGACTATTACATAACTGTGTTAACATTTCAACCCGATCCGTTCCGACGTGATTAAGCAACAAGGTCCAAGTTCCGCATTTATAATATTAGTAGGATTTTATTGATTAGGATTCAAACAACTAATTTCGGATCCTGGTATCCAGGACGTAACGTTCGCCCCACCGAGACTCGGCCTTCCTCTACACGTGCGAGGAAACACCACACATTTAGTTCTCTAACCTCCGTTAAGGTTATTTGCACACATATAGCACAATCTGTAAAAAACGCATTAGGTACTTAACACTATGCTAAATTTAATAAAAAATGATGACACAAGTAACAATATCAGCTAAAACGTGTTTTGTGAATAAAATAACAAAACGTTAACGACACTATTATTTTTTGCCAATAATGTTTTAGATTTGGCTGACAAAGAAGTATTTTAATTGTTAGTTTTAAATAAAACTAGCTTTGGTTAACTGTTTCACTAACATACCTACATTGGTATATTCATACGTCACTAGCGTGGTGAGTCATAGTCTTAACTCTGTCCTTGTGACTGACATGATAAAAGTATCCAATCACAACCGATCACCAGAATCAAGAATACTGCCTCTTCGCCGAATATATACCAGACGTTTGTCATCAATCTCAAGACTAACTGAAGTACACCGATCATCTGAAGCAAGACTCATATTTCTTTACTGAATAAAAATCAGAGGACTATCCCGGTGATGAAACATTAGACAGGCGAAATTACGGTAGCCTTACCGAATGGAAGCCAAAAGAAAAAGTTGAATTTGACTAACACGATTCTGCAAAGAGCTACCATACCAGAATAAAACTCCGTCTTTTCAAGAGTGAACCAGCGTAGCTATTCTGAACCTGGCAACATCACCGAAGACCATCCAAGAGCTGAACCTACAGATGACCATCAGGTATAGACATGGGGACGTAGTGGAGGCTCTGGGCCGGGAGGAGGCGGCTTAGGCAAATGACGATGTCGAGGCGACTACTAGCTGAATGTTACCAACCGTTAGTGATCAGCTCAACAGACGAGCACTAGAATTAGGTTTAAAATGTTCCCAACTCGTATTTTCCTCTTCTTCTCTTAATCCAAGATTAATTGTGTGTGAATTCTCCACCAATAAAAAACAAATAAAAAAAAAGAGAATTGAATGACAAAGGTCACGGACCCCGGAATCTGTGGAGTGGCACATTTAAATAAAAAAAACTAATCTGAACTCAGTCGGATTTGTCATGGAATCAAATCTCTCGGTATACGTCTTATCCGTTTAGAGTTTAGAATGTCAGAATTAACAGTACAAGGGTTGCCATTCCGAATCTGAGTCGTTCGGAATCAGTACCCTGAACCATCTCGCTCACGAAGCGAGTTGGTCGACAAACGCATCCTTATTAGCGTCAAAAGAAAATACCGCAATACTAAACACAGAAGTTAGAAATGTTTAAAGTTGAAATATTCTATACATATTTATGCAATCATCTACATTTCTGTACGAACTGTTTGAAAGAACCCGCGGCTGAACACTCTTGTGGAAAGAAAATTTTGCTTTTAACTTTCCGAGAAATCATTTAAGCACAAATTAACTTATTGAGTATGAATAGGAGAATATTTTTAGATTTTTATTTTCAAGATGTGACCGACCATTTAATTAATTAAAAGGAAATGGTTTACTGTTTAATTAATTAAGGACGGGATAATTATAAACTTGTTATCCTTATAATCATTTAGTAGTATCCCGCGGTTTCACTCGCGTCAGAGTAAGTGAACTGTGTTATTCGAGTTCATCTTTTGCATGATGTTAGAAGGATCAGAGGATCCCGCAGGCGAGCATCAAACCCCTGGTTTCACTCTGAGGAAACAAATGTGCCACCGCTAAGCTAAGTTTTATTTTGTTTAATGATCGCTAAAAACTAAAGGTAATATTTTCATATCATAAACTATCTATTCCAAATATCAATGTGTTTCGACTATTTATTTCAAGTTTCAACAACGACGTGATTGAGCATAAAACATCAATATTTTAGTATTTATAATACATAAGTACTAACAACGCCTCGAGGTTTTATCCGCGTAATTCCCGGTACCGTTATATTCCCGCGACACAAATATTATTCATATACTGGACTACAGTCTGTATTTCAATCCGATCCGTTCAGCCGTTGCGACGCGACTGAGCAGCAAACATCCAAACTTTCTCATTTACTCTCGTAACATTAGCATTCCTGCTTTTGTTCGTGGTTCAATATAGTGACTTCCAATTATGTCCCAGTGCTTAGATCAGACGGTTCCTCTAGTAGTGCGCTATGCGCTGTGGGTAGTAGCTCCCAGCTCCCAGGCCCGCCAATCAGCTGGTGCGCACTTTCACTGCGCGCGCGCACCGCCCGCCGACCGCCGACCGCCGACCGCGGACCGACGAGTGGTCGGGTTTTTGTGGCGCTTTGTTTACTAATTACTAATATTTATGTTTGAGCCGCGAGAGGCGAGGGGAGAGAGACGACACTTCACTACACTCCGTCAAGCGATATAGCACCGCATACCATCATATTTCCTTACCTACAGACCAGTACACGTAACACTTTGTCCTACTAATATTTTAAACTAGCGGTCGGTATCCAACGGTGAAAGAATTTTTGAAATCGGTCCAGTAGTTCCTGAGAAAATCGCGTTCAAACAAAAAACCTCTTCAGCTTTATAATCCTACTAATATTATAAATGTTAATGTTCGATGTTTATTGCTCAATTACATCGGAACGCATGAATAAATAAAGTTTAAATTTGGAACACAGCTGGATTATAGTCTGGAATATCACATAGGCGTATTTTTCATTTTTCATTTTTTACGGTGGTCTAGTCGGGAGAACGGCGGCTGCCGATCCGGAGACCCCGGGTTCAAACCCCACACGCACCACTGTCTTTTCGAAGTCATGTGCGTAATGCCGCTAACTTAAAACGGTGAAGGAAAACATCGTGAGGAAACCGACATGTACCTAGAATCTTTCGAAGTCATGTGTCATCCGCCAACCCGCACTGGGCCAGCGTGGTGGATTATGGCCTTAACTCTCTCCTTGCGAGAGAAGGCCCCGAGTCCCAGCAGTGGGAACGTTTAGTGGGCTGTTGATGTTGTTGTTGATGTATTTTTCATCCTGGGAAAACAACGGGAACGGCATATACACGAGTGAAACCGTGGGTTGCTGCTAGTGTTCCTGTAGCTGGAATACGAGGCTTTCTCTCACAAGGAGAGAACAAGGTCACTCTCAGCGACAAGGTCATTTGTTACACCAGTCTTATTGTCTTCTTGTCTGTTGTGTATGAGATACAATCAGGTGCATGATAATATCAAGCAAGCTGTCGCGCTCGTCGATATATGTCGGTGGTATTTACGTTATCGACGCGTAACGCTAGCAAATGTATAGAAAATACGTCCCCTACGGGTATGTTGCTTTGCTGATATAATATTGCGATTATTACGCGATGCCACGTATATAGGTAATACATATACGTTCGGACGTGGCCCACCGATTTCAATGTTGCGATCATTGTGTGGGATCATGGTGAAGTCGTGGTGGTCTAACGATGAGAACAGAGATCGTAGATTCGAACTCCGTCTACAACTCAGATTTTTTACCAAGAGCAGATGTATAAGTTTATCATTATATTATATATGTATTTGTGGTCATTTCTCGCACAACACCATCCAACCTCAAACTAAGCAAAGCTGGTAAGCACTGTGGAAGTCAGATAGCTGATACAATACATATAAAATAGTAAATACTTACATATTAAACACAGTAACACCCAGACACAGAACAAATATTTGTATTCCTCACACAAACATTTGCCCTGGGTGGGAATGGAACCCACGACCGACGATTTCACAGACAAACTTACAACCAAACTAACGCACTATGTCATTAGCTCTAGCTTGAATACTGAATGAAAACCGGTATGTCCCAAAATTCCTTGTGAGAGGCCCTGAGTCCCAGCAGTGGGAACATATATATATATATGACTTATACTCGTGTTAGTACACGTGCAACGTTTACAATACTATACACGTGGTGTGAACAAGTCTCTCGATTAAATATTATTTAAAGAACTCGTAATTCAATGTCATGCGAATCGAATCGCTCATTCGGCGTACTGAGTGCGGCGCGACGCCGCGACGCTGCCAGTAATCGATTTAACTGAGTTTCCGCGATAATCGTTTACTAGAACCGACTCGATACTCAGATTCAAATCTCGATATGTCTAATTCAGACGTGGCCTTAGATGTCTATGATTCGATTGGAGCTGTACCTCTTTACATACACTATAAGGTTTTGAATTATTTTTTTTTTAGATGAAAAGTTTTTTCTGTAACGAAAACTATTTGAATAATTTGCGGATCAGTTATACATTAACGATACGTTTTTGCTTGTGAATTTTTAGATGTATTGAAAAACTAGAACCCATTCCGGGTTCGCACTGGTGTTACGTTGGTACTGATATAGGACAGAGTGGAGGAAATGTAGTTCCCGGTTTCATTATTTTCCGGTTATAAAAAGTAGTTTGTGTTATTCTAAACTATTACGCGTCTATGGACCGAATTTTATCCAGATTCCTTCAGTAGATTTTGCTTGAATGAGGAACAAATATCGAAAGAAACATACAAATTGTCAGTCATAATATTGGTAGGATACGGGATACGGGAGCAACAAGTTGCTTGTAGTGCTTTGATACTGGAGACAGACTTTTAGGTTGGGCGTCCCCGTAGTGTCTCGCTCGCTTATTACAAAGGTCTAGATTCTAGATTTTACTGAAATGAAATGATATGTATTCGAAACAAAATACTTTTAGTTCTATTTGAATGCGCTAAACGACTGGACCGATTTCAAAAAATATTTTATTTGTTGGATATGTACGGTGTGATCCCTCAGTACTAAGGTCAGGTGGGGTAAGAGGAACATACTTTATTTTCAGTAAAAAATGTTGGCTGCTAGGAAGAACAGCTAAAGTCTTTCAAGATCTTTGAAACACACAAAACTTGCCTTTATGTATTAGCTTCCCGTGGGCTAAATGTCATTATGCTATTATCAGTTCTTACGACGATATTGACGTAAATATCAAGATTATGTAAACGTTCCTCTTCCCCCTCACATGGGGTAAGAGGGACAGTCGTTGTATTTCTTAAGATTGGAGTTTGAATTAAAATATTCGTAGCTAGATGTTCGTTAATTTGTAGGTAGAACTGCTTCGGTCAATATTAGATCTTACTATCGATGAAATAAGGTATAATTTGGAATGAAAAAGAATAATAAATCAATTCGGGGTAAGAGGGACATACATGTTCAATCAGGGGTGGCAAACTAAAATGAAGTCGACCAGTTATATTTCTATATTTATTTAATCATACAAATAATAATTAAGTAATAATAAACAGTATCTCCCTAACTTGTTTTCCCTAGTTAGTTACTCTTTAAAAATAACAATGGCACTATGTAACGAGATTACGAATCAGTCTTTTAATTCTTCTAAAAAACAAAATTATTATAAAAAAACCAAAACTATTAAAACTAACACCAAAACTATTATTAAAATTAACATTATTGTTGAAGAGAGGCACTTGAATCAATTAAATTGCCGTACACCGTAAATATTTAAGAAAAATATAAATGATCTTCTTCATCCAAAAGAAATTCTTTGGAATTTCTAGGATTTTGAGACAGGCGAACTTTCTTGACTATAGAGTATTCTAAAACAGTATCATGATCTACTTGTTTAGCGAGTTTGAATTTCAGTGGCTTTTTGTAAGTTTTGTAAAATTTTATATCATAACTAGTATCGCTTCCAGAAAGTATATTTTCTATGTAACCTACATAATACACCCACCTTTTCCTGATAAAGTAACGAATCAAAACATTGTCATTTATTTTATAATTCTCTTCCTCTTCTATATTTTTCTTTACATCCCATTTGTCATTACCTTCTTTAGCCATTGTATTGTTGTTCCTTTGATGCGATCTCTCACCAACTTCCTTTGCCACCTGATATCTCTCATCTGAACTTTTACAAACTTTTTCCACCACATCGTTTCTCTCATCCGATATTCCACTGACTTCATGTATCACCTTGTTCCCCTCAGTAACTGCTTGGTCATTAAATGCACAATACTCTTCCTTTTCCACTTTTGAAAGTCCATCCCATTCACCGTTAAATTCCTCTGCTACCATATTAGTTTCATCTGATTCCTCAGTAAAATTCACTGTCTCCTTGCATTGCTTGTCCAAATTCTCACCAACTTTCTTCACCACATTGCTTTTCTTATCTATGCTATAGATTTTATTCTCTTGTTCATTACAGGGTTCATAATTTTGTATAAATTCGTTGGTGTATAAATCTCTTGTTATATCATATTCTTCATCAGTCACGTCTATAATATCAGAATCCTCATACACGCTCATGCAATCAGATATACTGGTAGATGAGGATGATGATATTTTTCTGAGTTTTTTATTTTGTCGAACTATTTTTTTTGTAGAATTTATGGTTTTACTCCTTTTTGACTCACTTTTAATTTTCCTCTTTTTGTTAAGACCTGATGGACCGGGTAATGACATATCCACTCCAGAAATCTGTATATCAGTCTGCTTATAATTACCCTCGTTCTCACACCTTTCCTCCCCGTTCTTTTTTTTTGCTCCTGTCTTATTATTTGTGCTCGCTCTTTTTTCCGTTGGTTTCTTTTTTTCTTTACTTGCTTTTTTTTCTTCTTGCTTTTTCAACTTTTCTTTTTTTTCTTCTTCCATTTTTTGATATCTTTCGTACACATGATCATGAGTGATGACCTCTGCGCCTGTCGCTATTTTTGTTCTTTTGGTTGTCAAAGATGGTTTTCCAGGTTTAATCATTTTCAGAAGCAACTCTTCAAATGTGATATTGGTATATACACGCTGATTGTCAAGAATTTGGACTTTAGGACGCTGTTGAACATTCTCAATATTTAGCAATGGAACAGCTTTTTCTTCGCTGTGCAAAACGTACTTTGGTGACGCTTCTATTAAATTACACTGAGGAACTGCCTGCTGTATTATATATATTTCATTTACAACAGTCAGTGCGATTTCACTCAACTTTTTGGGGGATATTTGTTTAACAAGCTGATTTTGTGATTTTTCTAGCTGTTTCGCATTCCTCCATTCTGCTAACTGAACTGGATCAAACTTCTCTTCAGCTATGACATTTTTATTTATTGGGTATATCCCTGCTTTACGGAAGCCTGCTTGACATACTTGGGCATCTATCTGAGTCCACACTTGGCCAAGAATCGTTGAAAACTCTTTTTTGGGTAAAACCTTACCGACATTCAATCTTTGCCATTTGACTAACGCTATGTCCCATTTATCTTTGAACGATTTATTTACCGCTAGATCCAGAGGCTGCAGTAGGTGACTTGTATGTGGTGGGATTTTTAAAATCGTTATGTTGTTTTCTCGTGCCTTTTGTATAATATTCATTCCCACATGAGTAGAATGTCCATCATAAAGCAAGAGAATAGGACGTTTATTTTCAACGGTTGGCAAAAAAACTTTTTCGAAAAAGTTTTCGAATACTGTCGCCTCCATCCAACCTTTTTCAGTCGCAGCATAAACGGTTCCAGGAAATCCATCTTTAGAAACCCATTCGTTCCAGATATTTTTTCCTGTGTATATGATTAGCGGCGGAGCTTTTTCACCAGCGGCATTGCATGCTAAAAGCACAGTTGTATTCGATTTCCCTGGAGAGGCGATGGTTCTTGTAGACGTATAGCCTCGACGACCAACAACATTTGATTTACTCGGGTCCTTACTGAAGCTGGTTTCGTCGAGATTCCAAATATGTGATGGTTTATCACATAAGCCCAGTTCATTAATGGTTTTCTCTAATAAATCAAAGTAACCGTAGATCACGGCAGGTCTGCATGCAGTTTTACGCGCGTGTTCAACGGCCTGGGGTTTTTTAACAGAAAGGCCGTGTCTGTTTTTAAAAGCAATGAACCAGTCCTCTCCAGGGATCCCATCTTTAAACGGAGTTTTAATATTATTCTCAGCCACGTATTGGCCTACCAATTGAATCACTTCCTTGCGCGTTAACCCAAACCCCGACTTTTCCATTACGTGGAGATTTTCCGCAAGCGTTTCTTCCACATTCGTGGGCAATGCAGTACACCTGCCTAAAGTTTTGGATTTTGAACCTTTGCGGTCGTATACACGGTTAACAATTGTTGTTCTTGGTATATTATAAAGTTTTGATGCGGCGTATGCAGATATTGTTCCATTTTTTACTGCATTGATAGCCTCACTTAATTTATCACTATCATATCTGCTTCTATCAGATTTTCTTGTATATTTTCGCGGCATGTTTTATCATATTATGTAAATCATTCCTGTAACAGTCAGAAGTGCTATAATGTAACAAAATATTACAATGAAAAAGAAAGGGACGTATACAAAACGCATGAAACTTTATTTAACAAAACTAATGTAATAAAAAGAAAAGATTTGTTTTTTTAATTGTTTGTTATGATTTAACTCAAAAACTACAAGACCGATTTAAAAAATCTTTAACACAGTATGCTGCATTATCCCTGGGTAACACAGGCTATATATTATAAATTATACGATAAAATGGCAATTTACGGGAAAGTTAAGTTACACGCGGACGAAGTCGCGGGGAATTTCTAGTTTAAGTAGTTATAATTTAAAATTGTAGTAGGTACAGAACAGTCAGTCAATTCTTTTCATTTTATCTACCTATATTTATAAATTATTCAAAATGTTTGTTACCCCTGACATGGGGGAAGAGAAACATATGTTCCTCTTTCACCGTGAATAGTGAGCCTCTTACCCCAGCTATTGTTTTTGGAGGTTAGGATTTTCAAACGAAATAAACTCATATTATTAGTTGTTTTTAAACTAAAATGATTAATAAAAAGGAATACTTACAGTTTTCTCCATGTATCATTAAATTTTAAATATTTCCAGCACTCTTTTTCACCAAATTATTAGTTCGCAAAAAAACGCGCTAACTTTGTGCTAGTCGAATTCACAACTGTCAAACGTGTCTTCATTTTTTGTGGCTTCCGAGTCAGGTAGCGACATCTATTGAAAACCGTTCAAACTATTTCGTCTTAACTGTTTTATCGACGGACATTTCATAGTCATAAACCCTTCGGTTTACTAGTTATGATCTCTAGTCCCTCTTCCCCCGGTGTCCCTCTTACCCCACCTGACCTTATAGACTATTATGTATAATATTATATTACGTTCCACGGGCACAGCCGGACGGACCGCTAGTCCACAATGATACTACTCCACACAATAGTCCACAAAAATGACATGTCGATAAATAAGTAAGATCTAGGATTCAAGTAGAACGAATAGCGCCAGTGAAATGCCTAGACCTTGGCATTCTTAATACTGGCATTTATCTGTGCAACGCAACATTTGACCAACGCGAACGCGAGCCATTACTAACAAGCGCTTGTTTTATTGATAACGACTATGTAGGTATTCTGCTTTGAATAAGTTAATTTAATGAAGTCCCTAAACCCCAACAAACAGGTTCCCACTCCTGGGTTTTGAAGCTTTATGTGACAAGAAGATAGTCATGGTCATAACCCGCTACGCTGAAGAAGTACATACTTACTCGATGCTAAGTGACGCATGTCCTTAGAAGATGTATTTCTTGGAACATTCCCGTTTCTTCACGATGTTTTCCTACACCGTTAAAGCCAGTTACGATGATCTATATATATAAAAGCGAAAGGTCACTCATCAAGGAATCTCAGAAACTTTAAATCCTAGGAATCTGGATTTTTGCATGGAGGTCCCTTTTAGCACGTAAGCGCTTGTTAAGACGGGGTTTTGCGAAATTCGACCCCTAACAGGGTGAAACAAGGGATGAACGGTTGTATGAAAATTCGTAATTTTTAACGTTATCAAATTTTGTATTTAGACACTTGACACGCAGCAATTAAATGTTTGTTCCATCAATTTTGTAATTTCGAGCTGTAAGGGGGTGAAATCGGGGTCGAAATGGGGGATGAATGTCAATATGGAAGATCCCAACCATTGAAGATAAAACCATGAAACTCTGTTTATAGACACTTGACACGAAGCAAACGAATGTTTGTTCTAGCAACTTTGTAATATCCAACTGTACGGGAATGAAATTGAGATTGAAATGGGGTATGAAAGTATATATGAAAGCTCCCAATCGTTGAAGATAAAACCATGAAACTCATATAGGCACTTGACACGAAGCAAATAAATGTTTGTTCTAGCAATTTTGTAATTTCGAACTGTACGGGGATGAAATTGTGGTTGAAATGGCGGACGAATGTCTCTTACGCTTTCAAACCTAAACAACTGAACCGATTTCGCTGAAATTGTATAAAATTGTTTTATTATAAGCTGTTTTTAGTAACCGTAAATGTGTCTGGGTATACAAACAGGTACTGCCTGAGTTACCTTAGTATCTATTTCGCGCGGACGAAGTCGCGGGTAACAGCTAGTAAACTTATATATTTGCTCTTGGAAAAATATGAGAGATGATTCGAACGAAGAGGTACCTTCGTCGTACGAATCGCTGTACTGGAGTACGATGCCGGAAAGAGTCATATGATGGATACAATCTTGGTGTCTTCAATTCGAGTGTGAATCGGTTTCATACATACAAACACGTACACCACGTGTCATAGACCACGTCACATGCCATAAAGCGAGGTGGCGGTCAAGCGTAAGCTAATCAATGATAAAAAATATACAATAGCGTAAAAACATTGTCGGTATTCTGGCCAATTTTCCCTTTGGCGCGTGTTTTCTATTTTTATAATTGACTAGCAGCGCCCCGCTGGTTTACCCGCGTAGTTCCAGTCCCCGGCATTTTCCCACAATAAAAAGTAGCTTGAGTGTTTTTCCAGACCAAAATACCTATCTATGTTCCAAATATCAACCCGATTTGTTCAGCCGTTGCGACGTGGTTTAGCAACGAACCAAACTTTCGCATGTATAATATTAATAGGAAGTAAAATGTCTTAAACACATAATAAACACATTTTTTTTATTTTTTCTAATTAAGAGTGACAAGACGAGCAGGACATTTGCCTGATGGTAAGCAACATGCCTGCCACATAACAGCACAGTGACACGCAGCTATTGGAACACGAAGAGTCCAAATCATTACCTAGCACTGCACTACGCTCGCCACCCAGATATCTAAGATGTTATATAAGTGTTCGTTTTCAGAATAACAGATACAAGTGTCAGATGAGTAAAAAAATGTGTCAAATTATGGACATTGACGTATGTACTTTACTTTATTACTCTAACAATGCTTCCAATCTGAAATTTGATTTATTTTCGGACAAATTTAAGTATGTATTAGGTGTTTGTATCAAGTTTTCTACTTACATTAACGAATGTAGTAATGTATTGTTGTGTTGCATATCAGTTATTTTGTTTTTTTTTCTTGTTATGTGTTTAATTTTTTGTAATTGTGTATGTATAATAGGTAGTCATTTGTGCGTGTTGACTACGCTATTCTTTATACATAAATATTTTCCCGCAATAAGACGTATTCAAGATATCAATAGACCTGTTAAAGATAATTCACAATATTGCCACAAGTGGCGCGTTTGTTTCATTTCGTACGAGAAATTTTACGACATGAGGTGAAACTACCTTTGACAAGTGTATTTTTCGGAATACGCTTTATTGGCGGATATTTTTGACCGGTTTTTTATTCTGTCATTCTGAAAGCACGTCATTACTTTCTTTATTTCAGCAGACACGCGTGTTTACGTACTGTTTATATTGTATAAAAACCACGTTCGAAGACAAAAAACTGTTAATAACCGTTGATATTTGTCGGTTGTTGCAATTGCATTCTCATTGTCAGAACTCCGCTGCCAGCGAATGTGGCGTGTCTGCTTCCGGGTGCATACTTGGGATTATTCTATTATATTATTTGTCGAACCAAGGAGGTTAATGTGTTTTGAACACGTGTTTGTTTGCAAGTACTAAAGCCCCGCTATGTCTATCTACAATCGCAGTCGTAGGTTTGAATCTTGTTTGCACCTCGTGAGTATTTGTCCAAGTGCAGATGAATTAGTTTGTGATCATCACTGGTTTTAACAGTGAAGGAAACATTTAAGAGATCTTTCGTGCTAAAATGTCAGCCGCCATCAGACACTTGGCCCGTGTGGTGCATTATGACCTCGACAATTTAGATACCTTGTGAGATCTCAATTCCTAGCAGTGGGAACATGAAGTGCACTGTTTATAAACTTAGAGACCGCCCTGTACATTAATTGACAAGATATTTTAGCAGCCGTATCAAATTGTGACCCTATGAATACCTCTGTAAAGTTAACAATTAGATGCAAAAAATTATGTTGTGAACAAATTAGTTTTTTTTTTCTTGTTGAAAGCCTACTTTTTCAATTTCGGCAGCGTCGCATGTTCTTACTCGCATAGTTTGAGTTCCTGTTATTTTCCCTGTAATAACTAGGTATGACTATTCCAGACTATCAAACTGACCAAATGTCAACCCAAGCTATACAGGCGAGCTGACGTGATTGAACAACAAACATCCAAACTTTGACATTTATAATATTAGTTGGATACAATAGGGTACAATCCCCAAAAAAACTAAGTAGCCCGTTAGTTAGATTGCCAAAAAATATTGTACACGTATTTTTTCTTTTGTTTCACAAACAAAAAATGACGAAGGTACAGCGCTTCGAAGTTTCGTGTGACGTCACTTGTAAGTACGACTTTTACTCACGAGTAACGTCGCAACCCCACTCTCGAAGTTGATGGTCTATATTTTTGACGATTTTTAGGGTTCCGTAAAACGTAAAAACGGAACCCTTATAGATTCGTCATGTCTGTCTGTCTGTCTGTCTGTCTGTCCGTCCGTATGTCACAGCCACTTTTTGCCGAAACTATGAAAACTACACTGTTGAAACTTGGTACGTAGATGTATTCTGTAAACCGCATTAGGATTTTTACAAAAGTTTTTTAAAATAAAGTAGCCAAGTGCGAGTTGGACTCGCCCATGAAGGGTTCCGTTCCAGCAAGTAACATAATATACATAGTACAAATAGTTCTTGTAGTTCGTTGTAACTTTGATCGAAGTTTTAATAATAGTGTATTTATGACGTACTAAAAAAAAACTACTCATCAGATCGAGTTCAAACTAATTTTCGTTGGTAGTTTTCATGGTAATGTACATCATATATTTTTTTTAGATTTTTCATTCTCTTACTTTAGAAGTTAGAGGGGGGGGGACACACATTTTACCACTTTGGAAGCGTCTCTCGCGCAAGTTATTCAGCGTAGACAAAAATTATTTTAGAAACCTCAAGATCATTTTTAAAGACCTATCGATAGACACCCCACACGTGTAGGTTTGATGAAAAAAAATTTTTTGAGCTTCAGTTCTCAGTATGGGGGGCACCCCTAATTTTTGTTTTTTTAAAAAACTTTTGTAAAAATCTTAATGCGGTTCACAGAATACATCTACTTACCAAGTTTCAACAGTGTAGTTCTCATAGTTTCGGCAAAAAGTGGCTGTGACATACGGACGGACAGACAGACAGACAGACAGACAGACAGACAGACAGACAGACATGACGAATCTATAAGGGTTCCGTTTTTACGTTTTACGGAACCCTAAAAACAAAAATTAGGGGTGCCACCCATACTGAGAACTGAAACTCAAAAATTTTTTTTTCATCAAACCTACACGTGTGGGGTGTCTATCGATAGGTCTTCAAAAATGATGTTGAGGTTTCTAATATAATTTTTGTCTACACTGAATAATTTGCGCGAGAGACGCTTCCAAAGTGGTAAAATGTGTGTGTCCCCCCCTCTAACTTCTAAAGTAAGAGAATGAAAAAACTAAAAAAAATATATGATGTACATTACCATGAAAACTACCAACGAAAATTAGTTTGAACTCGATCTGATGAGTAGTTTTTTTTTAGTACGTCATAAATACACTATTATTAAAACTTCGATCAAAGTTACAACGAACTACAAGAACTATGTGTACTATGTATATAATGTTACTTGCTGCAACGGAACCCTTCATGGGCGAGTCCAACTCGCACTTGGCTACTTTATTAATATAATGAAAAAACAAAAAATACGTGTCCAATATTTTTCCATGATTTAGCTGACGGACTAATTAGGATGGTGTATTTTTGACCCAGTCCGGTACCCTATTATATTTCCAAGGGATGTAGTAATACAAAAATGTAGTAATAGATGAAATATTTAAGAATTTAAGAGTACATATTATACTGATTTAATACTGTGCGACCCGAGGACGACAGATCGCACATCACCCTCTCCCGCCATTCAAGGTTCCTTTAGAACACAATAGATCGCCACGCGCATAGCAAATCCTCTTCGGTAAAACATATTCACAAGTTTATTCCTATTTTTTACCTCTTTTGTATGAATGGCGATAGAAATACGTTCCCTAAGCCATTTGAGTGAGACGTAGCCTTTAAGGGAAGATTATAGCCTCTGTACCTCGATAGCATAGAGGTTCAGTCCTTGCTTGATCTCTTTGTTATTTTAAAACCATCGAAAGGTTAACGTTTATAAAATCGAATATATATTGAAATTAAACACAAATCTGCAATTTGTCTGGTCGCTGGCTAGGTTAGTAGGCATGACTGTGAAATAGGACGATCTAACCACTAAGCCACCGCGGGTTTACCCACTGGGAAACGTAATGTCTGTTAACCACATGAATTCTGAACTACAGTCATTATGATATTCTGTAGGAAGTGGGATGACGACAAAGTCAAAAATATGCCATCCTAATTAGTCCTTCAGGTAGATTTTGAAATAATATGGGACATGATTTTTATGTTTTATCCAATTATTAAAAATCGACCAAAATATAGATCATCAAACTTCTGAAGTTATGACTTCACGTCCACATAATAAAACCGGCCAAGTGCGAGTCGGACTATCGCACGAAGGGTTCAGTACCATTAGCAAATACACGGCGAAAACCTCTTTTATTGTATGGGAGCCCCCTTAATTAATTATTTATTTTGCAGTGGAAATCTTCGGCGTGGGATGCGAAAGATATAAAACAACGTGAAAACTGGTAGTAGCGACATTATTACGAATTCCGTATACATAGACTATTGCAGTTTCTACAGCTAGACTTTTATCCATGATTATAGTTAAACTCTTTTACTAAGGAATCTCCCGCCGTGCCATCCTGCCATCTGATGGCAGAATAGTGTATCGTGAATCCTTATCGTATATTTTTTTACATGTGACGAGCCTTCAAGTTCGAGTGCATTGTCCAAACGCGGTGGTGAACTACCGTGCAACTTCGACAGTGCGTTTTATATTTACTAGTGGCGCCATCTAGTTTGCTTGCCAAGAAACGGTAAAAAAATCAGGTTTGTTGTGTGGGAGCCTCCTTAAGTATTTACTGTATTTTAGTATTTGTATATATAGCAGCAATAGAAATACATCATCTGTGTAAATTTCAACTGTCTAGCTATCACCGTTCGTGAGATACAGCCTGGTGACAGACGGACGGACGGACAGCCAAGTCTAGTAATAGGGTTCCGTTTTTACCCTTTGGGTACGGAACCCTAAAAATCGTACATACGTGATGTCAGTCCAAATTTCTAAGTACTATATCTTTGTCATTTTTAGGGTTCCGTAAAACGTAAAAACGGAACCCTTATAGATTCGTCATGTCTGTCTGTCTGTCTGTCCGTCCGTATGTCACAGCCACTTTTTTTTGTTTTTGAAACAAACAATACTTGTGCTTGCTCAAAGGTTCATTCCTTCTTGCGGCGGCGGCGGCGCGGCGTCACGGGGCTGCCAACCTCTTCTATGAGATGTAGTAGATATAGTAGTTAGTAGTGGTAGGACTCTTGGCAGAGTTCACCTGGGGCAGTATTGCCAGTTATTCTACCGCCAAGCAGTAATGTGCATACATTATTGTGTTCCGGTTTGAAGGGCAATATTTCCAGAGAAATTACAGGAATTAGAGATATAACATCTTAGATCTCTGGGTGACGAGCGCAGTGCAGTGCTAGGTCATGATTTGGACTCTTCATGTTCCAATAGCTGCGTGTCACTATGCTGTTATGTAGCAGGCATGTTGCTTACCATCAGGAACATGTTCTGCTCGCCTCGTCAGTCTTTATTTAAAAATAAATAGCAGAGGGTAGCCACGGCAGACACAGGTGTCAAATAGTTTTAAAATTTCGCGATTTCTAACTTATATTGTAAACATAACACAGGGCTTAATCCCAATCTAAATGATAATTATTAATTATGTTATGTCACAGAATAAATATGTTATGTTTACAATGTGTTATGTGTCATACTCGTGAAGGGATGCTGCTTTCGGAAGCTAGACTACTGGCGGTATTTACGTAACATTGAATTGAGTGAAAAGCTTATTACATTGGGTTTAGCCGACTGAATTTAAACACTACTAAATTCAGTGAAGTGTAATAACATTCAGTAAGCTAGCAGCATACCTACTAAATTCAGAAGCGAAGTATGCTTAATATTAATATATAATATATAATATTGGTGATGGACAATTCACACACAACACCATCTGACCCCAAACTAAGCAAAGCTTGTGTGATGGCGGCCAGATAGCTGATATAATACTTATATAATTTTAAATACATACTTATTATACATAGAAACACCCAGACACAGTGCAAACATTTGAATTCATCACACAAATACTGGGTGGGAATCGAACCCACGACCCTCGGCTTCGCAGGCAGAGCTACTACCAACTAAGCCACGAGGCCAGTCTTGCTTCTAACTTGCCTCTAAGCTTGCTTCTGAATTTAGTCGATAAAATTTAGCCAAGTGACTCGATAGATAGATATAAACACTTTATTGTTCACAACATAAAAACAAAAATAAATAAACAAAAACTAGGTCTGTAAGATAAATAAAGAAAATTGGAATCGGTCCCGTATATAATCGTACTCTTTTTTAAAAATCATTTGATTGGTTTAATAAAAAGCACAAACCCTGATGTTCTCGGAGTAATGTCCCTCAACAAACAAAAATAAAAAACCACGTGAACTCCCGACAGATTTAGCAAGTTTTCCTCATTTAGATGATGTCATTGATTACATAAGTCTTATTTTTTTATCTGGTAATGCAGTTTCTTTTATTGCAGTACTTTTCTTTTACGCATTAACACCGTATCAAATTAACTTCGACGATAAAAAGCAAAGTCCATTAGAGGCGGCAAACAACTAAGTACTGACATATTATGATACATAATATAGCCGCAAATACGTATGTTTTACGTGGACATGATAACGTTAAATTAGGAGTAAAATGGGACCGAAGTTGCGTCCCTCGAGAATGTCGAGTTTCCTTGATTCGTTTGTTGGGTCCAAATGACTCACGGGAAAGACAAATGTAAAGATTGTAATTTGAGGGCGGTTATAAAGATACAAAGATATTGATATAGGCACATACATTCTAATAAAATATCCATTCAAATTAATAAAATTGAAGTGTTTCTTTGTAATGCCATCATTATATCATCCGGAATTATCTCAGTTTACGATTACATCATATCATTACAAGCTTAATGTGCAAATAAACTTTTTGTGATAAGAATATTGGATATTTTCTCAAGCCTCGAGCCACCGTAGCTTTCCTACTCCTGTTTATTGTACTGTTAATAGTTAAGATCAGAATCTAGTTAAGTATACATATTAATAAAATTGAAGTTTTAATTCCAAATTAACAACTATTATATAAACGCATATGAAAGTATACACGGTGCTATAAAATAACAGTTTTTTTAATTTTCTTTATGTGTCTGTCTTGATATTTGTTGCGGCTAATCTCATTCACTACCGTAAAAGGCGCATCATCATCATCATCAACATCATCAACAGCCCACTAAACGTTGCCACTGCTGGGACTCGGGGCCTTCTCTCGCAAGGAGATAGTTAAGGCCATAATCCACCACGCTGGCCAAGTGCGGCTTGGTGGATGACACACGACTTCGAAAGATTCTAGGTACATGTCGGTTTCCTCACGATGTTTCCCTTCACCGTTTTATGTTAGCGGAATTACGCACATGACTTCGAAAAGACAGTGGTGCGTGTGGGGTTTGAACCCGGGGTCTCCGGATCGGCAGTCGCCATTCTCCCGACTAGACCAGCCGTTACTTAATAACCGATAAAAGGTGTACAAATACTAAAACTTAGGTGAAATAGTTAGGTACCAACGCATACCTAACAATATCATTACACAACTGACACCCGAGAACAGCAGCCTCAAATGACAGCCAGGTGTTAAGTAGGTATATTATTACTAGGCAATTATGCAAGCAAAAGTTATGAGCAGAACTAACAAGAACCGAAATCACAGTTGAGTTACGGCTGGTCGAGTCGGGAGAACGGCGACTGCAGATACGGAGCCTCCGGGTTCAAAACCACGCGCACCACTGTCTTTTCGAAATCATAACTATGCGTTTTTTTTTTAAATAAAGAGTGACGTGACGAGCATGACATGTGCCTGATGGTAAGCAACATGCCTGCCACATAACAGCACAGTGACACGCAGCTATTGGAACATGAAGAGTCCAAATAATTACCTAGCACTGCACTGCGCTCGTCACCCACAGATCTAAGTTGTTAAAATATCTCTAAGCCCTGTAATTTCTCTGGAAACATTGCCCTTCAAACCGGAACACAGTAATGTTTGCACATAACCGCTTGGCGGTAGAAGGCTTGGCAAAGGTGTGGTCCTTCCCCGGGCGGACTCAGCCAAGAGTCTTACCACTACAATAATAAATAATAAGTTAGCGTAATGCCGCTAACTTAAAACGGTGAAGGAAAACATCGTGAGGAAACCGACATGTACCTACCTAGAATCTTTCGAAGTCATGTGTCATCCACCAACCCGCTCTTCCAGCGTGGTGGATTATGGCCTTGACTCTCTTCTTGCGAGAGAAGGACCCGAGACCCAGCAGTGGCAACATTGAGCGGGTTGTTTATGCTGGAATCACAGTTGGACGGCAGTCATCTGAGTGTCGAGCCACCTAGACAGAAGACCCTTACAGATGGAATGCCCTACAAACTCTTCACCTACAAAGAGGATTAGTCCGCGCAGTCACGTTTTAGTAACAGGATTAGTTATAGGTAATTAGTATAAATGACATGTAAAGATAAACACACTGTAAGATTACATAATACTACCTACATAATATACACAATATTTCCTTAACATTAATCGACTAGCATTTCAAGGTGCTGGCGACACGGCGTCAAATGAAAATTGTGTTTATTATTTTCTTACCACACGCATGTGAGCTCAATATTACGTTTTTTTAAACATCTTCTCAGCACTCACTCTTTTACTCTCATTCCTACGCTTTCCAAGCAGTTCATCTATACTTATTCTCTTCGGCTATCCTCAGGCGAAACTTGAAAGTAGCACCCGCCGACAAAAGAACAAGGCCATCATGGCACGTCATGAGACGAGAGAAGATGCAGTGGTAGAAGAAGACCGAAGTAAACCCGAACTGTGTGAGGATAGAAGTGTAAAATGGTGACGAGTTGTCATCTCACTAAATGACAACGATAGAAAACTATGGAAACAAAATATTTAAACTACCCTACCTATTTATGTAAATGATGATAAAAAATAGACGTCTAGATAAAAAGACAATTTTAAACAACCGACTTCCATGTAACCAAGCTATGATAATTATAGGGAGGTAGCAAATTCCGAATTATCCACCGTCACAATTACTAACATCAGACATTTTTGGACAGTCAGATACAAATCATTTTTAAAGCGTTGTCGTTTTAGTCCGAACAAACTTCGTCACAAAATCAAATATAAACAGAGACGTCCCTTTTCGAAAGTTTACATACAGCAGAGCTATGTTAAGTATTACGGCAGAATTAATTGGCATCCATGAATCGCGGCGAACACGTAACAGCATCGGTGCCAAAGATCCAATTAGAAAACATGCAACGATCGACGAAACAGAAATCGGCGCCGGCCGCCGGCTCAACAAGTGCAGCGACAACTCCGCCGGTAAACAAAGAAAATCTGCTCGAATGGAATCCACAGACGGAGCCGAGTGTCGTGAAAACTGGGCCGGACATGTGTGCCTCGGCCGTGACCGCGTTACAATCACTTTTCAATTAATGAAGAACGAGCGAGCACCTGCAGAATGCAACAGATTCTATCACCTGCAACGGTCATGCAATACGCACGCGAGGGTGGCCGCTCCGGGGTCTCTCGCCACTGGCACAGGTTCCTCGGCGAGCTTTGTTTACGTACTTATTGGGGGGATTAAAACACTGGGCACGGACACACGCAGTGGCACGGATCGCGAGAGCTGCGGCACGGACGGGCAGCTGGCACGGCGGGCGGCGCGAGACTGCCGCTGCCGCGCGGCCGCGGGCCGGGCCGAGCCGCCGAGACCGACCCGCGGGCCGCGGCGGAGGGAGCGCGACTCGGCCGCGACACAGCACACACACAGCACACACACAGCAACACACCAGCACATGCTGCTTCATTCGCAATCAAATCGGTGACAGGCATAGAATAGATAAACAAAGCTAGGCTACGCAGGTGTCGCTGTCACGGAGGTTCACTTCACATTTCGCTGTTTTTCACGGGTAAAATTGGTGCATGAGGCTGCACCGAAATGTAGGAGACTCGGTCCACTAATTAACCACGATATTTATCCCGTAATGAAACGGGAAGAAAAACATCGTAAGGAATCCGACATGTAGGTACCTAGAATCTTGCGAAGTCATATGTCATCCAACAACCCGCAGTGGGCCAGCGTGGTGGATTATAGCCTTGACGCTCTCCTTGCGAGAGAAGGGCCCAAGCCCCAGTAGTGGGAACATTTAGTGGGCGGCTTATGCTAATGCCCACAAACCTCGGCTTCTTCAACTCTGTCTCAGTTCATTTGACTGGTTCGATCATGACCGTTTCGTCTGTACTTGAAACAACCCTTGAGTGAACGGAAAAGCTGTCAAGTGATACGTAAGCCAAAAGAACATTTTTGGAATGCGGTGACTGTCACATCGATGTAAACGAATAGAACTTATGAGACTACTACTTACCAATCTATCTATTCGTTAAATACAGTTCCAAAGGGTGTAGACGACAATACCGGCCTCCACCGAAAGGCACCTCCACATCTACCGTTCCCAGCTCGACATCGAACACTAGCTTCATCAGCCGTTCATCAACAGCCTAGCCTCTTCACTAAATAGCGCTGCTTAACCTGCTTCCAGAAGTTTATTCAGCCGTTTGATCAAACAGCTTGGCAAACAACTTGGACCGTTGATATGAAATTACTAAGTAGTCTGTTCATTTCAATTTTATACCTCATTCTGCCGAAACTCTCCAAAACTGTGAAAATGGCTTCTGCAAACAACAGATTTCATGGGGTTGTTTTTCAAAACTAACCAAACCTAATCTAACTATGTACCAACATTTTAAAGTAAGTTTCTAATGTCAGAAGTAGTCAGAGGCTTCATCTATTTTATTAACCCACTTCAAAAAGGAGCCTCCTCCTTTTCTCCATTCGATTGTATTTTTTAAATATGTACACACTGTACGTTACGCGATAGCTTAGCCAATAGGGTACCGGACTGGGTCAAAAATACACCATCCTAATTAGTCCGTCAGCTAGATCATGGAAAAATATTGGGCATGTATTTTTTGTTTTTTCATAATATTAAAAATCGTCAAAGATATAGACCATCAAACTTCGAGAGTGGGGTCGCGACGTCACTCGTGAGTAAAAATCGTACTCACAAGTGACGTCACACGAAACTTCGAAGCGCTGTATCTTCGTCATTTTTTGTTTGTGAAACAAAAGAAAAAATACGTGTACAATATTTTTTGGCAATCTAACTAACGGGCTACTTAGTTTTTTTGAGGATTGTACCCTATTGTGCTGGCTGGTGATGAAAAGGCTTAGCAAAGCCATTAATACACTTGGCTTAATTTAGTGACTGAATTTAGTAGCAAATTTAGAAGCAAGGTCAGTCGACTGAATTCAGAAGCAAGTTTAGAAGCGAGCAATCCTCGCTTCTGAATTTAGTAAGCTAGCACGTTTCAAATTCAGTCGTCTAAATGCTGAGACATATTTACTCTTATTTTCCAAAACAGTTCCCGCTTCGTTTGTAAACTGTCCTTGGGTTAGGGTTGGATAGGGTTACTGTTACATGCATAAAGTAGTATTTATTGATTTTCATTTTAGACGATTTCAAGCAATGTTTGGATTTATTTGATCATTGCAGTGTCGTATCGCGGCTCGGCCCCGCGCTCGCGTCTGGTCGATGTCCCGAGTCCGGGAGCGGTCTGGGAGCTCGTAGGCCTCCGCGGCTCGCCGGCTCACACGCATTCCTGGGGGAACGGTCGCCGCAGGCACAGGGCTGCCGACACTTTCAACAGGTATACAGGGCTATGCAGAACACATTTACTACCCTGAAAGGGTCGCGTTTCAGGCTGTATCTTTCCCCATAACATTTTACTCATTCCTATTTAAGCTGCACCTGTCAATATTAGAATATACGATAATAGCTCGGGGCAATCCCGAGAATCGTACTAATATTATAAATGAGAGAGTTTGTACGTTGTTATATAAGTTGTGTATAAGTTGTTTGCCTTTCTTCCAAGCAAAAATTACTGAAGGAATGAAATTTGGTACATAGATAATAGACTGAAATTACGCGTAGATTTATTATTAATATAAAAATTTGGATATCTGTCGCTCAATCACGTCGCAACGGCTGTTATTTTATACCTGAACGTGTTCCATCATTCCAGACCATAAGGTAGGTAAGTATAAGGTCTGGAATAGAAATGTCAAGAATAAAATATTTTTTATCGCGGGAAATTTACGAAATGAGAATTGAACGCGTGGGACGCAACTAACAATGGAATGTTGATAGCAACAATTATTTATTAATCTAGACAGATTAAAGTAGAAAAAATAAGTACTTTCATCAGCATACAGTGGATAAATTCAAAACATTGAAATAAATAAAATAACATAACCAAAGAAATTTGCAGTAAGTAAACCAACCATAAGACATTTTGCAGACTTCAAAAGAGGAGGAGGTCCGCAATTCGGTTATATGTTTTTGTATTTATATTACGCGATAGCTTCGCGTTCTTTTTTTGTGTGGTAGGTCATACCACTAGCCACTAGTTCAGAAGTGGTCCTATACATTTTATCGTAGTCGGTGTGTCAGTTTTTGAAATTTAAACAAAAAAAAAATACTTTAATTTATCTATACGACTTAATGATCGCTTCTCTTGACTTCACTTGATGGATTCTCATGAAATTCTTTTTCTTTCGTTGTTTATTTTGCGTTCGCAAAGATTTTATGAAATATGTAATATGGAAAACGCTAAAAACGATCTTTCGTTTACACTAAAAGATCGAGAAAGAATGCTCTTGTTCCAGCTCTAGCTCTATATTCGTTCAGTTTAAATCGGCCTTTAAAGTAGGCTTAGAACATTTAAACGTCAAACCATGTTCTATCGGACGCAACGAAGTAGAATGAGAGAAGGAAAGTCACGAGTTTTTTTTTCGAAATTACGATTTCGTAGAAAGAGAGTAGACGTCCTGCTTCCAACATGTTGTAGTTCATCCTGGTAATAAATACTTTATGATTCAATATTTAATTCCCTTCTCGAGCCACTCACGTAATAAAAGTGGTAGTGGAAACGCGTGACTTGACAATCACGAGGTCGTTGGTTCCAGGCCCGCCTTCACCACTGACTATTTTTCCATGTTCAGATATTCAACATTATCATCACCTTGTTCCACTCCTGGAAAAAGGCTTCTCCTAAAACACGCCACTCAGCTCGGTAGGCAGATTTCTTCATGTAATTTTTGCCTGCTGTTTCGGCTGTTTGGCGCAGATTGTCACTCCATCTGGATGCAGAAAATCCTACACTGTGCTTGTCGAACCACGGCCTACACTCTAGAACTCACTTGCCTTAGCGGGTTTTGGTTCTTCTGGCGTCATCACACAGGTATATGTTCACCATCACCTCGCCTCGACTATACTCGCGACTATACAGTCTATAAGATGATTTACAACAGCTACGTACAGAAGAAACTTGACACTGTATTGCGAAACTTGCTTATGCCCGGTTTACATTATTCCAGTCCAGCGATCGTATCCAGCGCTGGATTGCTTACTGGTAAAATGTAATCCGGCGCTGGAAAGCATCAATCCAGTGCCAATGCTTTCCAGTTGGACTGTATATGAATAACTAGCAGCGCCCCGCGGTGTTACCCGCGAAGTTCCCGTTCCCGTTGTTCCCGTTGTTTTTCCGGGATAAAATCAGCCTATGTGTTCTTCCAGACTATAATATATCCGTGTCCCAAATTTCAGCCCGATCCGTTCATACGTTAGGACGTGATTAAGCAACAAACATCCATACATTGACATTTAAAATATTAGTGGGATAGTAGGATGTAAACCTCTATTTTCGTTATTAAATAGCTCAATTTTGTCTCCAAGTTCGTTTGACATCACAAACTGCGAAATTTCCATTACGATTTCGCATAGTTCAACATTTTTTACAGGTTTTTTGTTTGAGTGAGCACCGAATAACTGCGCTGAAACAAAAATTATACATTTCAATTAGCGGTCTTATCGTTTCATTAAGACTATAATGAAGTATTTGAGAGCGGGGTACCCGACGCGGGTGGCGGGGGCGGAGGGACGCCATGAATATTCAACTCCTGATAATGAAAAGTCAGCCATGTCCCGGCCGTCTCAATGAATCCATCCGTCTCTTGTAAATGAACCGAGATGGATTGCGTTCCATTTTACTGGACGGTTTTGACGCAAAACGTCTTTTAATCGGACAGAAATTTGATAATTTAAATAGTTTCTTGGTAACATGATAGGAAGAAACAATTAAATTATTATTTTAGATAACCCTCCACCCTCCAGATACCAGTATAAAGTTTTTGGGGTGTGTTCTTTTTGGTAGGAGTAAATCCTATGGAATCGCGTTACCGTTGTATAAATGTAGCTACGCGCGTAGCGTTAGAGCGACGGCGCTGCAGCGGAGCGGGAAGTGCGAGTTAGTCGCTTTTTGGATAGGTGGAATCCCGTGACTTCGCGTCACCAACTAGCGAAACAGCAGTATTTCTGTAGGTATAATACAATACATGTAACCGTACTGTGCTACATTAGTTGTGTTTGCTACAAACATTTGAGCTATAAGTTTTCACCTAAATCGGCAGTCCCTACAACTACATATTCGTATTTTTTTTAAAGTTACACGATGCCATTGACAAATACACTTTATTTAAAAAGCAAGCGGTTGTTCGGCTCTTTGGGCCTACTAAACTAAGCCTACGTTTTGTAATTAAAGACGTAGGGCTACCTAAATAGACTAACTATACCACAGACTAGGTAGACATACTCTAACTGTACTTACGTAGACAAATCGACGGACATAAAGATACACAGACAGATACTTTACTAATTACATTCCTCTTTCTATGCGCACAAAATTGAAAAGAGTGTCCCTTCATTAAAGAAAAATGTTCTAAATATCGATAATTACACAGTACTCTTACAAAAACATAAAAGTTACAAATAAGCCGCGAACTTTCCTTGGAGTCATTAATAAAATAGATGTAAATTTATGTTTTGCAGAAAAAAAAAGGTGGAAATTCATTACAAAGTTGTCAGGTTCTCTTATTAATAGTGGAGAGCTTGTTTCCAGAAGTACCTACCACAAATTAGCTTATTTATCTTGCATCAAACAGTAATGTGAAAAAATTGTGTTCCGGTTTGAAGGGCAAATATTTTCAGTGACTGACTGAAAGTAAATCGTTTCACATATCTGGGTGGGATTAGTCACTGCTTAAAAGACTTGCTCTTGTTCTTGTTCAAAAAGACGTCATCAATCATCAATCGCTTTACCTAACGTCGTTATTATTTTGTTTTATCAAACTAGTGCAGTAACTTTATACATTACCGTATGCGTTAAATCCGGTAGATCTGATTTTTTGCAGACTTGTTTATAATGTTGGCCTAATGATTGTCCCAAGTTTGTGACTTCGAGCGACGAACACAACTTTGTCAAAAATCGAACTAACCGCGAAAAAATCGTAAATTTTTCAAATCTTGGCGATTATAACCCTAAACGACTAGTTTTTGGAAAAAAAATTCTTATGACGTTTATAAAGTAGACTAAATTTGCTACAATATGATACTAGAATTGTCTCTGTACGCCCAATAGTTTCTGAGAATAAGTCTTTCAAAGTTCATAATTTTTTTTGTACTTCGAAATTTTTTGCAATATTTTAACTCCTACTTGACCACTTTGTGGCACAGTTACGGCGGTTTTTAACCCCCGTCTGTCTATCAGACAGACACACATATAGGTCTGTCTCTATGTGTATCTGTCTATGGCACCGTAGAGCTGAAACGGATGGGCCGATTTCGATGCGGTTTTTTTTTATTTGAAGATACATTTTTGTGTTCATGTTTTGAGCTATTTTTGGTTAATATCGATGCAAGATGGCCGCCTCCACCAAATGGCAGACCAAATATTTCATCACAATCTACCTCAATATGGGTATCAAATGAAAGGGCTTGACTAGTAGAGTACTATACAGTATAACAAATTTCAAATCACAAAATGGCGAACTACATAATTTTTGATTAGGTAAACGGGTAGCTCACGTGTAATGAGGTCGGTCAATCCGACTCGAGTTTCGGCCGCGTCCGGCGGCCTTTTTCAAGGAGAGTGTACGCGCTCGATGGCTTCCCGTTTGGCAATCTACCAAACGGTTGGTGTGAACAAAAAATTATCTTTAAATTAAAAAAACCGTATCGAAATCGGCCCATTCGTTTCAGCTCTACGGTGCCATAGACAGATACACATAGAGACAGACATGTATGTGTGTCTGTCTAAAATAGACAGACAGACTTCGACGTCAAATTTATAAAACCTTTTTTTTTGGTCGGGGGTTAAAAACCACCGTAACTGTGCCACAAAGTGGTCAAGTAGGAGTTAAAATATTGCAAAAAATTGCGAAGTACGAAAAAATTTATTGTTGATGTGTTAAGGTTCACTATTGCTTGCAATGGGTGGGAGAAAATAATAAACGTCTGATTCACTGCAGGTTTGTATTGCGACTGACGGTAGAAATGAATTTGTACCAAACGTAAACATAACTACATTATAACTTCACCATACCGCCCACCAAAAGGACACTAGGTCCTTTTTAGACAAAATTAAAATATATAAACAATAATTGATAGGTGTTACGCAAACTACGTACTTAAATCAAACTTAACAAAAATAATACATATTTTATGAATTGAGCGGCGCGGTCCGATTAGAAGCAGGTAGCCAATGACTGCCATAAATTGAAATGAAGTAAGTTGCCTTTCGATGAAACATTATCCTTAGTGATGAAAATATGACTACAACAACAAAACGTTGCGATTGACATTAGACAAAAACTAAAATCAAAACTAAATACATGCAGTAAGGATAAATACAGTTTTTAGGCCAACAGATCATTCGATGTTTCCTTAATTATAAATAATAATAATAATAATAAATATTGGTGGACAATTCACACACAACACCATCTGACCCCAAACTAAGCAAAGCTTGTATGATGGCGGTCAGATAGCTGATATAATTACTTATATAGTTTTAAATACATACTTATTATACATGGAAACACCCAGACACAGTGCAAACATTTGAATTCATCACACAAATATTTGCACTGGGTGGGGATCGAACCCACGACCCTCGGCTTCGCAGGCAGAGCTACTACCCACTAGGCCACGAGGCCAGTCAAATTTTAAAATTCAGATACATTTGTGTGTCTGATGTCAATGTCTAAAACGACCGCTCACCTTGAGAACTTGTTTTTGTCTAAATATATACTGAAGCATCGGAAAGACTTCTTCTTTTCATCTCGGTTTTCTCCTTCAATCTTTCTATTTCTGGCTTATGTTCACCCTTTTTATCTTTTTTACACAAATGCTCAATGCATCCTCTGTTCCAATTGTAGTGATAGGTTTTTCAGTTATGTTAGTTTTCTAATTTATCAAACCTTTCTATAATTGATTAGGCATCGTTTTTCCAAGTTGTAGAAATCGGTACACCAATAAATCTCTGTGTTAATTGTGGACTGTATGTTTTGAAAGTAGGTTACGGTAGACGGTATGTTTTACTATGCATCTTCTACTAAATTTCTTTTAGTGTTTCTTTCGTAATTTCTTCGTATAGCTTCTCTTTTGTATTAGTTGTCTTCTATTGGATTTAAATTGATTTCGCCAAATAGAATCCAACCCAGGCTAGTGTTCTGAGCACAAGGTGTACCTGGTGGTCCTTTTATCACATTATTTTGTATAATTTGGGCATATTCACGTACTCCTAAGAGGATGTCTATTTCACCTGCCTGAAGATACGTTGGATCAGCCAGATGCAATCCTTTGAGATGAGACCAATGTTTGACAGGGACTGTTTTAGCTGGGATCTTGGTGGTCAGCTTTTTTTGCATCACATAAGCTTTGGTTTGTAACTTGAAGTCTTTATTATGTTTTGAACTTATTTTCAGTTCCACTACATGCTTAATTTCAGTCTTTGTTGATCCGACCCCTATGATACTGCCTTTAACTGGTTCCCGATTCAATTTGAGAAGTTGAGCCGCCTTCTCGCTTATAAATGTACGTTGGGAACCTTGATCTATCAAGGCGCGTAATGGAATGGTGAATCCATTATTTGTTGCTTCCACCACTGCTGTTGCCAATAACGCTGCACCATGGTCCTTTGTCTTCAAATTATGTGCCATTGTTATATTCACTTGTTCTTCGTCTTCTTCTACTACATGTTGTGAAGGCCACGGTTGTGATTTAGAAATTGATCTTGTTGAAACCGCGGGTACTGTGCTCTTAGCTTTATGCAGTAGTGAGTGGTGACGTCTGTGGCAGACCCGGCAGGACGTTGGTAGCTTGCATTTTGAAACTAAATGTCCTGGAGCTAAGCAGTTGAAACATAAGTTTTTGTTCTTCACATAGTCTGTTCTTTCCATCGGTTCCAAGCTGTTAAATTCCCTACAGTGACAAAGTGTGTGGTTTTCTGTGCACATGATGCATACCCTTTCGTTAGTTGCGATGGCAATGTGGCATAATTTATCTTTGATCGGGTTATCTTGACTAGGGGTGGGAGACATGATGAGCTCAAGAGTGCGAAACTTGGTTTCCATAAACCTTTTGAGTAACCTCCAAGTGGGTAGTTCATCAACAGCTCCTGTTTCTTTTCGGTCGCTTACATGTTGTTCCCAGTCTTTATGAGTTTCCGCATCAAATTTCTGAACTAGTAGATGTATAATCAGGAGATCCCATGACTCTGTGGATACCTTCATATTATTCAAACTATTTAGGCATTCGGTTGTGGTATCTACTAGTCCCTTCAGTTGAACTGCAGACGGAGTTGCAATTTTTCTTTGATTAAATAACCTTTTCATGATGTTGTTTACTATCAAACGCTTGTTGCCGTATCTTGAATTTAAAATATCCCACGCCGTGGCGTAGTTATTTCCAACGATTTGGACATGCTGAAGCAACAATTCAGATTCTCCCCTTAGGCTAGTCTTTAAGTAATATAATTTTTGTAGGTCACTCAGTGTAGAATTTTCGTGTATGAGAGACATAAAAAGATCCTTGAAGGCCGGCCACTGTTCGTAACTACCAGTGAATACAGGAATATGTATTTTTGGCAGATGTACTAATTCACTTTGGTGGTTTGGTGGTGCCCGTTCTGAAAAAGATGCGTATGCGTCTTTCAATTCACATTTCAGTATCACGTACAGATCCTCGAACGAAGAGTACTCGTCGTCGCGAAAATAAGGCAAATTTTCTCTCTGCGCTTTAGACGTCGTGAGCTTGACTAACTCATCGTGGCTTTTTTTAATCCCTTCCAATATTCGTTGACTAAGTCAATTCGCGCTTCTACGTAACTCTTAGTAATTGACCTAGAAGTCTTCTTCCAATTAGTCAATGCCTTCCGCAACATATTTGCATTGTCTTCTAACGTCGCGATCAACTGTTCTTGCTCGGTTGTGTAAGTTGTCATTTTTAATAAAATGTATCTGGAAATAAATTGGCACTTACTACGTTCCACTTAACGGACGTCCTTTATTTACCGAGCGTCTTTTGTTCTCGCTTGAGTCGATCACTGTTCAGGTAACTGATAAAATCCGGCGAGATTGCGACCATATGTTGATGTGTTAAGGTTCACTATTGCTTGCAATGGGTGGGAGAAAATAATAAACGTCTGATTCACTGCAGGTTTGTATTGCGACTGACGGTAGAAATGAATTTGTACCAAACGTAAACATAACTACATTATAACTTCACCAATTATAAACTTTGAAAGACTTATTCTCAGAAACTATTGAGTGTACAGAGACAATTCTAGTATCATATTGTAGCAAATTTAGTCTACTTTATAAACTCTATAGGAAAGTTTTTACAAAAACTAGTCGTTTAGGGTTATAATCCCCAAAGTTTGAAAAATAAACGATTTTTTCGCGGTTTTTTCGATTTTTGACAAAGTTGCGTTCGTCGCTCGAGGTCACAAACTTGGGACAATCATTAGGCCAACATCATAAACAAGTCTGCAAAAAATCAGATCTACCGGATTTAACGCATCCTACTCCATACATTCAGATGACAAAGTTACTGGACTAAACCAACTATAGCTCAAAGAGGTGCTGAAAACTGAAATAGAATTTTCATCGTGTACAGTAGTGTGGATTGGCTGTTGAGTTTTTTATTTGGGTATTTGTTGACAAAGGCACACATTGCTGGCTTTCAGCTCTCAGCCTTTGACGGGGACACGCACAGACGTGGAATGTATTGTCAAAGAAGAGTGATACCCATTTCTTTTTTATTAATACACGTAGGTCCGTGTTTAACCATCACCTTGCCTGATGGTAAGCGACTGTGCACGCTGACCAACCTATTCATTTTGACCTTTTCAAGTTCCTAATTGTTTCTCTGTGGCAAATAACGTCGTATGTAAATCAATAATTACATTTCGCAGTGACCAGAGAGGTCTTTTCAGTTTAGGGTGCGTGTATGCATGTGCATAGAACTAAAGGTTGTCATATTATTTTTAATCGCGACATAAACGATACGAATATAATTTATATTTTATTTATCTATAATAGGTTTGCACTTGACCGCCATCGGGCCGGAACATTACACTATGCTTCATCAAAATCGGTTCAGCTGTTTCAAATTCATCAGCTCTTTTGTTCGCTGCGGAAGGAACTAATAGTTATTTGTTGTACAAGAGTGCAAAGTTGCTTTTTAACCGCTTGCTCAATTTTGATGACCGAGCAAGCGAATGATTCTAAAATTAGAGTCCTGAGCGTAGCAAGAGAATCAAAAGAGCATAAGGTGAAAAATCTTTTCACTCGAGTGCAACACGTTACTTTTCATCCCACCTTAGCGACGAAATTACAAAATGCTTTGCGCATTATTAACAGTTTCACTTAATTCTGTTGGCGTCAAATAAACTCTTCGTTGCTAGAATCACTTATTTTCGGTTTTTCACTTGTTTTCAATTTCCCTGTTTTTAGTGTAAGGTTTTAACTTTGAGTTTATTTAGCCATCGTTCTAACAATTACAAAATGATGTGATGGAGAGTTGACCGGTTGAGGTAAGGAGTGTCGTGTGTGTACGTGAAAAAGTGTCCGCCCAAATGCATTAAATTATGGTAGCGCTAAATTAGCATCAGGGTAACTTTTAAAGGAAATAAATAAATCCACTATTCAGAATTCATGAAAAATAATATTCTAGCTACATGTTTTCTCAAAATAGTGAAATAATGAATGAATAATGAAGTATATCCGATTAAAATCCGATAAGCTAGCAATTTTACTGTGATGTTCAAGATTTTGGTGTCATTACCTATGAGCCTTTTGGGTACGTCTCTGACGTCTCTCGATCCGTTTCAAGGCCTTAAGCTGGTAACTAGCCGAGCCATCGCAAAGGTGCAAACAGTATTCCATGCAAGAACGAATATCTGTTTAGTACAACCTGATCAACTGTTTAGACTTGAAGTACCTTCGCACTTTTGAGAAGACACCTAGTTTTTTTTCAGCTAATTTAGCCTGGACTCGATGAAAGAGTCGGAGTTGAGCAAATATGTCAAAGTGACGCTCAAAAGCTGATAGTCAGTAACCGAAACAGATACTCCTCGAAAAGTAGGAGTCAGACGAAGTGGATTCCTTTTTGCGGAGAACACACACATGCCTACTTCTTTCCCTTGTTAAACTTAGCCAGATTGGCGTCACCCCATTCAGAAACTGCCGCAAGGGTCAAGTTCAGATGCTCGGTCATACACTACACTCAGTATACATACATTATCTCCTTGCCTGAGTTTGTTGCCCACCTGTTTACGCGCCAAATATGTGTCTTTTTCCGACGGTGCTATTATTTGCGTACCCAAAGACACCGGGCTTCTACAGATTATCGGTACCTATGTAGCAGAAAGAACGTCGCAGAGAGCAGCGACCCTTGAGGGACTCTGGCGTTGATTGCAATTTGATCCGATAAGCAGCCATCAATGAGCACTCGTATGAATCGACCCCTCAAAAAGTCCGTTGGCGAGTATTCATAAATCCATGAGATAAACCATAAGCGGAAAGCTTGCTAATACGGCTATTGTGCCAAGCTTTCGCGATATCTAACTAAGGCTTCTTCGTGCTTCTCTACAAATCCACTGACAGACAGATAGACATCGACGTCAAAGTTACATATTTCACCCCTCTTTTTGGTCGGGGGTTAAAAATAGTTTAACCTAACGGTTATGTTAGGTTAGGTTCTAACCTAAGCTAATACTTAAAAAAATAGGCTTTATTCACATCTAGTTAGCTGTTGCGGTCATTTGCCATGAGCGTGGCCATCTGAAAACTCTCAAAACTCAAAATCACGGACTCCGAAGCTCTTTCCGTTCACAACGCATTTAGTTACAGTACTTTGTCTTGGTAGTTGTGACACATTCGGCACCAAGGGGGTAGAAGTAAATAGGTTACATTATTATGAATACACCTAGATGAGCGAGCTTTGCTTAGTTTCATTGCCTGAAAATACAGATAAAACTACGTTTTCTAAAAATAGCTAGATTTGTTATCTGTGTATGTGTACAAGCAGTACCCCGCGGTGTTGCCCGTTAATTTTCAGTACTATTATTTTCCCGTGATAAAAAGTAGCCTGTGTTATTTTAGGCAATAATCTAACTGTATTTCGAATGTCCATCCGATCCGTTCAGAAGTTCCGACGTGATTGAGCAACAAACTTCCAAACTTTCTCAAATTAATCAGAAGGAAGTATAAGATATACAATACATTTATAGAATTGGTCGTTTAAAAGTGTTAGATTAGATTGAAGAGCATGTCACCATTAACCCCGAGACCCGAGTTCTCTGTGGACCCGGACCGGTCTCCCATCCTTGTCCCTCGTAAGCTTTTCTGCATGTGACGCAACATGGGCCGGTCGCCGGTGGCCGGTCGCCGGTCGCCGGTCGCCGGTCGCCGGCGACGCTGGTCGATAATCTTTAGGAGGGACATTAACCTTGTGTGAGCGACAATAAAACGTTACGGCGGCGTTAAGTGGGACGTAATCCTGCCGGGACTGTGCCGGGGTCGGCTATACCTGCGGGTGGTGTGACCCTCTCGTGGAAACATTATGCATGGAAAGATATTTGAAGTGAAAACTTACTTGGCGCACCACGCACAGATTTGCCGTGAGCTGTGAATTGAGCTCAAGCGTCGCGCTCGTGAATGAAAGAAAGCTTCGGGTGAACTCGGGACCATGGCAATGCTAACGCATTTCTAGATGACCATTGGTAGGAAATTTATCTAGATCTAGATCGTCACGCTTTAGAAGACTTATTGAAGTGAAAACTTCTTTAGGCGCGCTATAGACAGAATTTTCGTGGGCTGTGAAATGGATTCATCAATCGTCACGCTTGGATATGATAATGGATCGGATCGGATATGAAATCTTTGCGTAAACTCGGTAAAAACGGCCAGGTAGGTACCAGGGCAACAGAAACAGCAAAGAGTTTCGATTACCCACCTCCAACAGCCCAGCGTTTATCTCCAGACACCAGGACAACAGAAATATAAAAGAGTTGCGTTTGCCCCTAGGTACCAGTACCAGGGCAACAGAAAGTTTTCACTTTTATCGGCAGTTCCTATGACCGCCAATTTTTTTTAGACGATGACAATGCTTTAAAGATTTATTCCAGACTAGCAGCGTCCTCCGGTTTCACCCGCGTAGTTTCCAAAGTGAACTATCAAATTCTGAGTTATTAGTTTTCACTTCTATCGGCAGTGTCTATGACTGACAATTATTATGTTTGATATCGTACTAGCAGCGCCCCGCGAATTACCCGCTTAGTTCCGTTTCCCGTTGTTCCTGTTATTCTTTGCAGGATAAAAAGTACCCTATGTGTTCTTCCAGACAACAACCTATTGACCGCTATGTTCCATATATCAGCCCGATCCGTTGAGGTGTCACGACGTGACTGACTGACGCATCTAAACATTGACATTTATAACATTAGTAGGAAGCAGGATAGTGTTTCAATCCTACTATAATATTATAAATGTTAATGTATGTATGTTTGGATGTTTGTTGCTCAATCACGTCCTAACATATGAACGGTTGGGGCTGAAATTTGGAACACAGATAGATTATAGTCTGGAATAACACTTAGGCTACTTTTTATCCCGAAAAAACAACGGGAACAACAGGAACGGGAACTTCGCGGGTAACACCGCGGGGCGCTGCTAGTGTAGCATAAAAATTCGAAACCTATGGTTTCAATTTATTTACAACTAATTATATCTTATACCTTTAAACGAGCAATTCTTGTACCTATATAAATATGTATATATATATATAGAATCTGAAACTCTGAAACGGCTCGACGGATTTTCATGAAATTATGTATGCAGGGTATTTCGGGGGCGATAAATCGATCTAACTAGGTCTTATTAAAAAAAACGCATATTATGCGCGTTTTTAGACAATGAAAAACTGTCACATTAGACATTAGAATGTAAAGGTAAATTTCGCGGCATGACGCGACAGCATAATTAGCTCAGACGGGGAGTCGGGCGCTCATAGCGGTCACGAATTAGTAGCTCCGGGTTCGAATCCAGACGGGTTCTCTTTTTTTTTCAATTCGTTTTTTTTAAGAAAATCTATTTCTTAGAGTCTTTTATCTGTAGGTATCTAAGTATATTTAGTATTTAAACCGAGCAAAGCTCGGTCACCCAGGTACTACATATTTATATTTATATGTGTAATGTATATATATCTTATACCTTTTAACGAGAAATTCTTGTACCTATATAAATATGTATATATATATAGAATCTGAATCTCGGAAACGGCTCGACGGATTTTCATGAAATTATGTATGCAGGGGATTTCGGGGACAATAAATCGATCTAACTAGGTCTTATTTAAAAAAAACGCATATTATGCGCGTTTTTAGACAATGAAAAACTGTCACATTAGACATTAGAATGTGAAGGTAAATTTCGCCGCGTGACGCGACAGCATAATTAGCTCAGTCGGGAAGTCGGGCGCTCATAGCGTCACGAATTAGTAGCTCCGGGTTCGAAACCAGACGGGTTCTCTTTTTTTTCAATTCGTTTTTTTTTAAGTAAATCTATTTCTTAGAGTCTTTTATCTGTAGGTATCTAAGTATATTTAGTATTTAAACCGAGCAAAGCTCGGTCACCAAAACAAAGTATTATATCGGCTATATAGCTTCCATACTACAAGCTTAGTATGAGGATAGATGGTGTAGTGTATGAAAAGTTCACCGATATCTATTTACTTAGAAAAGCTACAAGCCCAAATAAAACAGGACAAAGGGATCAGTAGGCGATGAAGTACGAATAACCACCATCACTGTATACGCAGCGTAAACATTATATTGGTGGACATAAATATATTGGTGGACAATTCAACACAACACCATTTGACCCCAAACTAAGCAAAGCTTGTACTATGGTGGCCAGATAGCTGATATAATACTTATATAGTTTTAAATACATACTTATTATACATAAAAACACCCAGACACAGTGCAAACATTTGAATTCATCACACAAATATTTCCACTGGGTGGGAATCGAACCCACTACCCTCGGCTTCGCAGGCAGAGCTACTACCCACTAGGTCACAAGGCCAGTCGAACTGTACATTACCGAATGTACAGTTAAAGCCATTTAAAACCTCAGTTTAACCTCAATGACATTGATTTTATAATTTAGACGGGATAATCAAAACATGCACGTGATGATAAATGGCACGCCTTCCCATAACAGTATAGTGCACTAGAGTTGTTCCAGTGAATGCGTGACGTGGGGAATCCAAGCCACCGGCACTACACTGCGCTCGTCACCTCCACGAATAAGCTGATTTACCTCTTTGCACTGTAATGAATCCACCTCGTGTGGCAGTCCTCCGTCTTTCAAAGTAAAGTTAAATTGCCAACTGTACCCGCTCCATTCAAACATCCTCACCAGTTTCTAACTAAGTCCGAGAAAAGGTTCACTTTAGACCAATTAACTTGTAAATTCAGCATGAATATTCAAAAGCTACCTGACACCCTCGGTAACTATGAGTTGTTCAACGAATTAATTTTTTCCATCTTTTTGGTCGACATTTTTCTATCAGCCACTACTGAGATAGGTACTCGAGAGGTAGAAATTTGATATTCTATTCATTATAAAATAATCATGTTGTCATCGTTACATAGCCAGTAAGTAACGATTCCCTGGCGTCGTGGCTTAGTCGGTAGTTAGCCTGCCTGCGGTGCCAGAGATTGCGGGTTTGATGCTCACGCAGTGCAAATGTTTTCGATTAATATAACTGCATATTTGTTATATTGTGTCTAGGTGTGTGTTCTTATCTGCCTTATTGTTCATCATAAGAACTCTCTTATCAAGTAAAGTAAAGTCTTCCAGAGGAGTGTAGACTAATTTTTATGCTGTTTTGTTTATACGGCGACGTATATTCTAGGTAGGCGCACTCCACCGTGGATCACATCGTTGTTTAACATCAGGTGAGATGTAGCGAGTATTCAATTAAAAACGGCAGGCGCGAATGTTTGAGTATTTTCAATTTTTTCTTCAATTAAGGTTGTTTTTTTGTAAGTATGTATGCTACGTGATAGATAGCACCGCCATTTGTAAATCAATTTTGATGGTTCAGTTTTTGTTTGATCATAGGTCAGAAGTAGTCCCACATACATTTTATGGATATCGGTGTGTCGGTTTTCGAAATGTGAACACAAAACTAAAATTTTCTTTCGTGTATTAAGACGACAGATTGTTATTAAATTCGGTCGAGTGTCCGAATTTAATTGTAAATTGAAGTCGGTTTTTATTCGAAGAAAATATTTTGTTATGTAATATTATTCTTGTATTAGATGGTACGGATTGACAAAATGATCAGATTTTTTAAGTTCCCTCAGTCGTCCTACACGACTACATCAAACGCTTATTGCGAAAGCGTGTCTCCGGGTAAAACACGACAAACCCATATGCAAAACAAAATATTATGGCGAGGGGAAGACAAACATTTTTAAATGTCACTTGCTCGGTAGTTTGGCGCCTGTTTCTAATAACGTAAGTTGTTTTAACTTTATCAATTCAAAACTAATCTCGAGCACCGATGAGAGAATAGCCATTTCATTTCATTTCATTGACTGCCCTCGTGGCTTAGTTGGTAGTAGCTCTGCCTGCGAAGCCGAGGGTCGTGGGTTCGATTCCCATCCAGTGCATATATTTGTGTGATGAATTCAAATGTTTGCACTGTGTCTGGGTGTTTCTATGTATAATAAGTATGTATTTAAAAATATACTCGTATAAGAATTATATCAGCTATCATACAAACTTTGCTTAGTTTGGGGTCAGATGGTGTTGTGTGGGAATTGTCCACCAATATTTATTTATTTATTTCAGCGTAAATACAAATACAAATACAAATACAAAAATCTTTATTGCTGTTTGTAGGTAAGATAAGATAATATAAAACATTTTAAAAATTGTTCCATACAAACTGGCCTCTGCGAGAGGCATGCAATATGTCTGGCAAGACAATTTGTTACTAAATTTTTAAATAAAAACAAAAAAAAAAAAAATTTTTAAATAATAGTCAGCTGATTAAAGTCTTCTTCTTCCTCATCTTCTATTAATTTCTGGTTTTTATTTATGTCATCTGATTCTTCATCTTCGATTAATTTCTGGCTTCTATTTGGTTGTGATATATATTTGTGTGAGATAAATGTTTGGTGAGCACAATTTCGCCATCGTCTTGTGTTTCATCAGGATATTGTCTTGTGTTTTTTGAGTTTGATCAATATGTCCATCCAGGGTCTAAGGTCTAAAAACATTTTTTTTTTTTAACAAATCAAATCAAATTTATTTGGAACTAAAAAATAATGAATCTATGTAAAACAGGAGTCTACGGATGTGTTTTCTGTCATTACTGCTGTTATTAAACTGGATGGCAGCAGTATTCACTTTGAATGTTAACTCCAGCCCGACTTAAGGTTACACTGCATCTGGCGCCATTATTCATTTTTGAAGTAAATAAACAGTTTTCTACGTTGAGTACTGTTTGGAATGGAAAACTGTAGGTTTTAACGTCACCAACACGTTAATGATGTGGCGTAGCGGCGGCAGCAGCGAAGTAGGACGTGACCGTTAAGCTCTTTTTAAATTTGTGAAATCTTGTGAACTCGCATCACCAACATACGTAATAACAGTATATCTGTGGCTATACATGTGACGTATTACTAATAGTAATACATTAGTGTTGTTTAATACTAAAATTCTAAGTCATAAATTTCATTTTCTAACGGCAGTCCCTATGACTCCCATTTTTTTTCTTTTTAAAGAGTTCAACGCGTCGTTCTTGATTCTATCGGGACTCGAGTTTTCACATCTCATTTATATTTAATGTTCATAACTTTTGCATCAGCTTTATGTATTTTGATACCTTTGAATAAGCAGCCTACTAAATGTTCCCACTGTTGGGGCTCGGGCCCTTCTCTCGCAAGGCGAGAGTCAAGGCCATAATTCACCACGCTGGCCAAGTGCGGGTTGGTGGATGACACATGACCTCGAAGGATTCTAGGTATACATAGGTTTCCTTGCGATGTTTTCCTTTGCAGTTTTTAAGTTAGTGGCAGTTCGCATGACTGCGAAAAAACAGTGGTGCGCGTGGGGTTCGAACAGGGCTCCGGATCGGCAGTCGCCGTTCTCTCGACTTGACCTGCCGTAACTTGGTACCTTTACCCTTTACCTTTGTTTCTAGGTAAGCATTACCAGTGACTAGATTATGGAGCATTGAGCTTTATTGATCAATGCATCTCTTGTTTACATATAATTAATTAACTAATGTATGAAGACAAGAAATGATAATTAACTAATAAATATTTATCAGTAATAGCTATCTGAGCTTCCGTGATCCATTTTTATTGAAAAGAGCTTGAGCTCTTGTTTCCATCGCGTTGGAAGACATATTTGGGCTGGACTTTTGGAGTGGTAGGACTTTTTGCTGAGTTCATCTGGGGAAGTACTACAATTTTGCAAGGTTTTCTTTCTACCGCCAAGCAGTTATGCGGAAATATTACTGTATTCCGATTTGTGAGGCAATGTTTCCTGAGAAATGAAAGGGTACAGAAATATAGCATTTTGTACCTATGTATTTTGTACCCTGTGGGGTATGTAAGTAGTTTTTGGACTCTTCATGTTCCAATAGCAGCGTGACATTGTGCCGTTACGACAAGCGCGCTGTTCACTACCAGGCACATGTCCTGCTCGTCCTGGCAGTAAATTATTACAAAAAAAAACTGGCTGATGATGTTGGAGGTTGAGGAAACCCCGACTCATCAACCTGGGTACATTCTGGTAAAAACTAAGCGCAGTTCAGTGCTAGGTAATAATGTGGACTCTTTGTGTTCCAATAGCTGCGTGTCACTGTGCTGTTTTGGGCAGACATGTTGCTTACCGTCAGACATACGTTTCACTCGTCTTGTCACTCTTACTATAAAAAAAAAAAAATTGGTAGTCATAGAAACTGCCGATAGAAGTGAAAACTTGCTGTTGCCCTGGTACTGGTACCTAGGGGCAAACGCAACTCTTTTATATTTCTGTTGTCCTGGTATCTGGAGATAAACGCTGGGCTGTTGGAGGTAGGTAATCGAAACTCTTTACTGTTTCTGTTGCCCTGGTACCTACCTGGCCGTTTTTACCGAGTTTACCCGAAGATTTCATATCCGATCCGATCCATTATCATATCCGAGCGTGACGATTGATGAATTCATTTCACAGCCCACGAAAATTCTGTCTATAGCGCGCCAAAAGAAGTTTTCACTTCAAAAATCCACCAACTGAGGCTTATTCTGGTAAAAATTACCCATCACCCATCTACTTTTAATTCAAACTTGGCAGGCCCGAATCCTACGCAATACATATGTTACAGGTGTAATGGAATGCAGTTTAGTGTTGCGAACACGGAATCTTAAAGCTTAAAATAAATTGTGTAATAGAAATTATTGCAAACCACAAATCCTATCGAAAGGCTAACAACGCATATTGCAAATGTTACCAAATAAATCAATACTGATGATGATTCAAGGCTGTTCAGTAGTAATCGTTACATTTGCGGTTTATAATGTCAGACCATAATTGAGTATTTACCATACCTTCATAACAATAATCGTAATCTTAATTTGCGTTTATGGGTGTATTAAAATATATACGCAGAACAATAAGTGCGCCAGAATCTGCCTTTTGGCTTGGAAAATGAATTCTGTAAACTGTGGAATGATGCCTGTTTGGATGTTCCCTGAGGGACACAATATGAGTGATAAATCGTAGTTATAAATCAATGGATGTGCCCTCCCAAACTTCAGTCGCACGGAATTATGTTATCGTTGGGAAGAGTGAGCCCACTCTTTCCGTTCTACTGGGTTGTAGGGAGCGGTGAACACCGGACGTTTTTACCTATCAGTATTCGTTATCAATAGTCAAAATAAGTAGAACCACAACATAACAACTCGTCGCTAGCTATTCTAGGGGTCAAGTAGATTGAGCGTGAGTAGTTGTAAACCACTCACGCTACATACGTTACCAATTTTAAGGTGCTCAGGGCACAACTTTTGAGTTTTATCGATCTGATATTCGGTAAAAATCATAACCCTCCTTTTTGCTTCGCCATAATTGGCTAATAATGTTTCGCTTACTGTTGACTCACTTCGGGGTGACGAAACATGGAGTCAATCGTAAAGCTTTACGGACATCAATTACGTTTAATTTAATTAAAATATTTTAACAATCGCCTGCCTGCGCCCGCGGGCCTGGCGTCGCCACTCGCTGCACCGCCGCGCACTTATCTCTCGAAAACTCCGCCAATAAAATATTATGAGTCAAATTACTACACAATGTTAATAATGCCTTCTATAAAGGCTTCTTGGAATGCATTTTGTTTTGTATATATGATTAAGTTGCCAATTGTACACAACTACGGCTATGAAGAACGAAAGGTTATGATTTTTTGCTGTTGATTTGAGGGACATAAAGGAACTCCCTTATGTTCCTCTTAAATTGCCTCTACTGTCAACAGAAATAATGACTACCGCAGACGGCGCAGGGTTCTAACAATTCTAAACATACTAACTATACGAACGCAAATATCTAGAGCATACAAAATAGCATAGACATGGCATAGATGAAGCACACCTACTCGATGTATATGTTCCTGAAAGCTTCTTGTAACGGATCTACGGCAATGGAGATTGTTTACTAATTTTGAATGTTACCTTTCTTCTGTTCTAAATAATAAGTAGGCACTCGTGAAAGAATTACTTCAATACGCCAATTAGATTCCAAGATATAGATTTTTAAAGTGAGCGGTCCGCCAATGCGCGTGACGTCTTACCACAACACTCGCTCAGTTCGTTCACGACTGGAAGCGATGAAACAAAACAAAACACTGCAAGTAAACTACTGCTAGCTACTACAGCTAATTTTATAAGTAATGCTTGATCATAATTTTGTTTTTACTTTTAATGCTAATATTGATTTTGCTGCTTGTGACTTTTAATCCTAATTTCAAGTCCTTTATTAATTTATCTCTTAATTGATTAACATGAATCTTTAAATATCTTATGTATGTTTTTAGGGTTCCGTAAAACGTAAAAACGGAACCCTTATAGATTCGTCATGTCTGTCTGTCTGTCTGTCGGTCTGTCTGTCTGTCTGTCTGTCTGTCTGTCTGTCCGTCCGTATGTCACAGCCACTTTTTGCCGAAACTATTAGAACTACAGTGTGGAAACTTGGTGAGTAGATGTATTCTGTGAACCGCATTAAGATTTTTACAAAAGAAATTTAAAAAAATAAAAATTAGGGTTGCCCCTCATACTGAGAACTGAAACTCAAAAATTTTTTTTTCATCTATCCTACACGTGTGGGGTTTCTATCGATAGGTATTCAAAAATGATGTTGAGGTTTTCAATATAGTTTTTGTCTACACTGAATAGTTTGCGCGAGAGACACTTCCAAAGTGGTAAAATTTGTGTCCCCCCCCCCCCCTCTAACTTCTAAAGTAAGAAAATGAAAAATCTAAAAAAAATATATGATGTACAACACCATGAAAACTACCAACGAAAATTAGTTTGAACTCGATCGGATGAGTAGTTTTTTTTTAGTACGTCATAAATACACTATTATTAAAAGTTCGATCAAAGTTACAACGAACTACAAGAACTATGTGTACTATGTATATTATGTTACTTGCTGCAACGGAACCCTTCATGGGCGAGTCCAACTCGCACTTGGCTACTTTATTTTCTGTAATGTATGTACATGAATTGATGTAAAAACGAATAGGACTAATACCCAAAATACAGGTGTGCTATACACCTAGTTTGGGATATTAGGAATATAATTGTAGAATGTTCCTATTTTAATGAAATAAACAATTTGTATTTACAGCTGGCAACTTGCGACTAAGCGGACTGGAGCGTTGTGTAATGACGTCACATGCGGTAGATATTTTTGCAACATTTTAATGTTTTGAAGTGAAAACTTCTTTAGGCGCGCCTAGACATATATTTCGTGGGCTGTGAATTGGATTCTAGCGTCACGCTCGGATATGATGAGAAAACTTCGGGTAAACTCGGGACCATGGCTATTGGCCATTTAGAAATGCGTCAGCCAACGGGAAATGCTGAAAGGGCGTGGCCTCGGCATCATGCCATGGCCATCTAGAAATGCATCAGCCAATAGGAAATGCTGACGCATTTCGAGATGGCCATGCCATGATGCCCAGGCCACGCCCTTCGTTTATACACGTGTTGTTTCCAAAGTAAGCTTTCAAATTCTGTGTTATAAGTTTTCACTTCTATCGGCAGTTCCTATGACTGCCATTTTTTTATTATAATTACAACTACCTACTTGGTATGTTTTTTAAAACAAAAGTATCTGAATTATAGAGAAGCTTTACTGTAACAAAGTTTCAAGTGATTTTACATATCTATTAACATTCCCCATTATATTCAGATGACCTCTGTTCCCTACCGAACTTCCAGCTGTCGCAGAGAACGCAAAAGGTGCCTTGCCTTGATTCAACTACACTAACTACAACAATTACGTTTATACCTAGAGCATACTTAAAAGCATACAATCTCTATACTCTAAATCTACCTGAAATCCTGAAATCCATTTATTATGATTTTTAGCCGGTAAAAATGTAGGTACATCTGTTCTCTCAAAATCTGTAAGCAATCTGACAAAAGAAGGAGGAAAAGATTTTAACGGAAGCATTATTGTCCGCTTGTTCCAGGCGCGGTTTTATTTATTTTCATCAAATAACGCACGCTTTTTACCGACTTCAGAAAAGGAGGTTTCTCAATTCGACGATTCGGAGGTTTATCTTTTTTTTTTTATTTGTAGTAAAATAGAGTTCCCGGATGAGAAAGAAGAGCGCCAAATGGTAAGTAACAGGACATCATATATTATGAATACGAAGAGTTGTTCCAATCAGTATAGGTACTGTTCTGCGATCTCCATCTGGAGATAGATATCACTTATCTTTTTCCCCTAGATATACTTAATTTGTCTGAAATTACTGCACATTACTTTTTGTGGTAGAACCTTACAAAAGTGTGATCATGAAGCCTCCTCCGCAAACAGTGCAGCTATTACACAGTAGCTTTAAAAATTCCTGTAAATTCGCATCCCGGTCAAACGGGTGAAATTTTATGAAACTGTTTTTTTATTTTATATTCCCAGTCGATGAAAGACTATTCATAAAAAAACACCAACCTAGGGTTTACATGTGCAGTACCCGTTCCCGTCACTTTTTCGTGTTAAAAAGTAGTATAATATGTGCTATTCCAGATATAATTACATAAATTATTATCAATATAAATCATAGATTTATATGCGTTTAAAATTTTCACCCGATCCGTTTCGACGTGATCGAGCAACAAACATCCAAACTTTCGCATTTATAATGTCAGTAGAATAGTGAGAACAATACACTTTCTTCTAAATTCCGCATTACCTTATATTCTGTAGATAAATATACATAAATAATGCGCCCACAGCTATCTGGCGCCGTATTATCGTCGCTACGAGTGAACTCGCGTTTTCCTGCTGACATACATTTCCCCAAATCTAGATTTCCATAATAGAACGCCCACCTGCCCTGAATGTCAGTCGGGCGTAGGCGAATCGGCCTTTTACACATTTCTGCGTCATTACAGGCGCTGTACCTTTCCGCTGATTACACAATAACATACGAAATTGCAAATTGATTGACGTGGCCAAATTACGTGTGTTCGTAAGCATTGATGGCCCAGTTGTTAGACAACTCAATCTCCAATTGTGAGGCCGTTGGTTCTATCATAGCCTAGGGCATTTTAAGGGTTCCGTAAAACGTTATAGCGAAACCCTTATGGATTCGTCATGTCTGTCTATCTGTCCGTATGTCACACCCACTGTTTACCAAACCAATAAAAACTTTACTTTTGAAACTTAGCAAGTTAGAAACTTTGAAGTAAGCAGATGTATTTGTAAGCCGCATTAACATTTTTACACAAAAATAGAAACAAAACAAAAAAATTTGGGGGTGCCCCATACCTAGCACTGAAACTCATGTTTTTTTCATCAAACCCTTTTGTGTAGTGTATTTATGGATAGGTCTTCAAAAATGATGTTGAGGTTTCTAACATAATTTTTTTCTATACTGAATAATTTGCGCGACAGACACTTCCAAAGTGGTAAAATGTGTCACCCCCTCCCTGTAACTTCTAAAATAAGAGAATAATAAAACTAAAAAAAATAAGATGTACATTACCATACAAACTTCTACCGAAAATTGGTTTGAACTCGATCTGGTTAGAAGTTTTTTTTAGTACGTCATATATACACTAATATTAAAAGATCGATCAAAGTTACAACGAACTACAAAACCTTATGTATTATGTTACTTGCTGCTACGGAACCCTTCATGGGTGAGACTTGAACTTGGATGCTCTTATTTCAACTGCCGTACCCTAAGTTCAACGATTAGGTACGCGAGCCATACATAATATTATGTCAAAAAATTTCAGGAAAATCAAATCGGTATATAACTTTTCAGTTTTTGTTTTTCTGATTTTAACTATTACACTTGAACGCCATCTTGTTGAATGTTAAGCTGCGTCTACGCTGCGACTTTCCATTCAATACAACGCCAGAACGCAGCCATAGGAAACTGCTCGCGTATATTTTATATTGTAATGCTGTTTTAAAATCTGTTATTACAAACCATACAAGAGTTTTGCGTACTGATCGTGTATAGTTTGTAACGCGGATGCTCGCGTCGCGTCTTTCCATTCTATACAACGCCAGAACGCAGCCATAGGAAACTGTACGAGTATATTATATTGTAATGTTGTTATAAATCTGTTATTACAATGGATACAAGAATTTTCCGTACTGATTATGTATGTTGTTGATCCGATGAGGGGATATAGGAAGCCGAGAACGGGTCAGCTTGTGCTCCGCTCGTGCTCGGCTCTCCTAGTGTATACGCAGCTTTAAGCAATGATGCGGTCTTCGATGGAGTGTGCTTACATAAAAGAAACCGATTGACTCCCGACACAACACCAAGATTATAACCATTTGGGAAAACCCGCTCGGTCAACGCATTCCACAGCCTAGATGTTCTGAAGTTCTTATCACAAAAGTGGAATGAAATCTAGTTATTCGAGTTTTGGAACGTAAACCAATAGCCAATAGAATTAGGTAGTCGGAGTACAGGAAGTCCTTTTAGCATCCAAGTAAATATTTATTTTAGTTAAATATCTATAAAGAAAAATATAAACTGTAGGTATTGACAAAGAGGCGATTTAAAATTTAAAAGCCAGGCAGTATTACAGTTGTTATTTTATGAACATAATGGTTCCACACTCAATTTCAATAAAACGATTTTACCTTCAATTATTTTCTAACGTTTCCGCTGCTAAAACGCTCCATATAATAGTTATTTGTTATACAAGAGTGCAAAGTGGCTTTTTAACCGCGTGCTCAATTTTGATGACCGAGCAAGCGAAGGATTCTAAAGTTGAATCACGAGCGTAGCGAGGGATTCAAAAATTAGAATCCTGAGCGTAGCAAGGGAATCAAAAGAGCACAAGGTGAAAAATCTTTGCACTCGAGTGTAACACGTAATTTTTCATCCCCCCCTAGCGAGGAAATTACTAAACGTTTTGTGCATTTTCAGTTTCAGTCGATTCTGTTGGCGTTAAATAAACTTCTTGGTCGCTAGAATCACTTATTATTATATGGTATTTCGGTTTTTCACTTGTATTCAATTTTATAAGTTTTAAACTTAAGTTTATTTAGCCATGGTTTTAACAATAACAATATGACGTGAAAATATGGAGAGTTGACCGATTGAGGTAAGGAGTTTCATGTGTACATGAAAAAGTGTCCGCCCAAATGCATTAAATTATAGTAGCGCTAAATTTGCATCAGGGTACATTTTAAAGGAAATTAATAAACGTACTATTCAGAATTCATGAAAGAAAAATATTGGCAGTCATAGGCACTGCCGATAGAAGTGGTAACTTATAACTCAGAATTTGATTTTTACTTTGGAAACTACGCGTGTGAAACCGGAGGGCGTGGCTATGAGCATGGCCATCTAGAAATGCAGACACATTTTTAAATGGCCAATGGGAAAGGCTGAGGCATTTCTAGATGGCCATTGGCTATGGTCCCGAGTTTACCCGAAGATTTCTTATCATTTCCGAGCGTGACGCTAGAATTAAATTTACAGCCCACGAAAAATCTGTCTTTGGCGCGCCAAAAGAAGTTTTGACTTCAAAATATATTGTACCTACATGTTTTCTCAAAATAGTAATTATTTATTTGATGTTATATTTACTACATTATTTTGTACTGCACAAGTAGTTGAAATTATCTATTAGTTACTATTTTAGTAGTCAATAATATTTAATTATTTAACTCGGCAACTCGGCATACTTCAATTCGATTACAATTGATTCATTCATAGCATTTCAAAATGTTTTGCCATTTGAAATAACATTCTTTACCTCTATCCTCCATACGTGAAAAGAAAATTGCGCGCAAAGCATTTAAAAAAAGTACACCAAAGAGGTTCCGAGTATGAGTTTTTAACAAATTAAAAATAAATGTATGATGAATTCGGCACCAAGGAGGTAGAAATAAATAGGTTAAATTATGTTTTGAATTCAAAACCTCAGTCGACGACGTAAACACACGATGTTCTAAATTCAAATTTACTTTAACCTCTAGAGGGTAAAAACGACTTTTGCGCCCTGATATCGAAGAGCAAAAGTACTCTTTCCGAGCTGGTGGGATGAAAACGTAATTTTTGTAATCTCTTTGCTCGAAATAAAATATTAAGCGAAGCATAGTATTCTAAACATTCTTCTAAATAGGTATAACGAAGGCAAGAAAAATATTTTTATTGGTGTACCTATAGTATTATTTTTGCTTCTATGGCCTGAATCAAGGAAGATAAATATAGCAAAAAAAAAAGTACAACCACAGACTAGTTTGTTTGATAGTATAAAGTGTAGATATAGTCTTTGATTAACAGATATCTTCAGTATCTTCTTTGGTTCCTTTCGTGTAGACCGTGCGGGGCGAACTATCTACTCGACTAAAGGCGCAGCCGCAAACCGAAAAAATAACAGTCCTGCCTGGTCCGGCCATTCTTGCGCTCCCGAGATTCTACATGTCGGGTTCCTCGCGATGTTTTCCTTTGCCGATTTAAGTTAGCGGAATTACACAAATGACTTCGAATGATGCGCGTGGGATTTGAACCCGGGGGCTCCTGATCGGCAGTTGCCGTTCTCCCGGGTAGACCAGTCGTAAATTTTTACCGCATCGGTGGCACCGCCCTATTTACAGCACTGCGTGTACGCACTGTTCCTTTTTGAAGTAAAAACTACTTGTGGTGCACCACAGGCAGATTTTTCGTGGGCTGTGAAATGAATTATAGCATCACGTTCAGGAATGGTAAAAAAAATCGGCTGAACTCGGCACCATGGCCATGGTCATAGCCACGCCCTACTATTTCACCCGCGTAGTTTCCAAAGAGAGCTATCAAATTCTGAGTTATAAGTTTTCACTTCTATCGGCAGTTCCTAGACTGCCAATTTTGAAGTGAAAACTTCTTTTGGCGCGTCGATACAGATTTTTCTTGGGATGTGAATTGAATTCTAGCGTCACGTAGACGCTAGAAATGCGTCAGCCAATGGGAAATGCTGAAAGGGCGTGACCTGGCCATCATGACATGGCGATCTAGAAATACGTGAGCCAATGGGAAATGCTGACGCATTTCTAGATGGCCATGCCATGGTGGCCAGGCCACGCCCTCCGACCCGTGTAGTTTCCAAAGTAAGCTATCAAATTCTCTAATAAGTTTTCACTTCTATCGGCAGCTGCTATGTCTGCCAATTTTTTTGAAGTCAAAACTTCTTTAGGCGCGTCTAGACAAATTTTTCGTGTTGTGTAAATTGAATTCTACCGTCACGCTCGGGTATGATAAGAAATCTTCGGGTAAACTCGGGACCTTGGCGATTGGGCATCTAGAAATGCGTCAGCCAATGGGAAATGCCGAAAGGGCGTGGCCTCGCCATCATGGCATGGCCATCTAGAAATGCGTGAGCCAATGGGAAATGCTGACGCATTTCTAGATGGCCATGCCATGACGGCGAGACCACGCCCTCCGGTTACACCCGTGTAGTTTCCAAGGTAAGCTATCAAATTCTGAGTTATAAGTTTTCACTTCTATCGGCAGTTTCTATGACTGCCAATTTTATTCTTTTTTATGTTCTTGGTATGATAAATATTAATGATAAGGAATAATAATTTGGCTAGATATTATAATTGACATGTCATTTTACTAAACAATAAAGTATTCTATTAAAAGAAAATACGCAGTAATATATAAGTCAATAATAATAATTATATTCAATATTAAACACAGTCCACGTAACTCTTCATTTAATTATCTGCTGTTCGACAGTTACAATCTGTCGGAATAACGTGTAAATAAAAATACATATCAATTAGCAACAAAATCGAGCTTAACTCCGATAACAACAATGACACTCAAAAATAAATTTTAGAAATATTAATAATTTAATTAATCATTCTGCATATCCGACCCACATTACAAAATTCTATGCTGAAATTATTCATTTCTGATAGTTATCGAATTAAATCGTGAGGCTGTGGCTGACTGTGTGAAATTGCGAATCTGAATCTACTTCACACACAGAAATCTAAATAATAAGGTAATAGAAATGGCATAACTCTCAAATTACTTGCAAAACGCTTGTCGCCACATTTCCCCTACCCCCGCGATCACTACTACATGCGCGTAGTATTCAAATAGAGCTCCACTCACACACCAATAGCTGCACATTATCAACCTGGGTCTGTGATTGCACCACACACATCCATAAACGCTTATCAGTGTACCTACTAATACATTGAAAAATTAACAATTTTTCACATATACGCTACTGCTTGGCAAAAATTAAAACATATCGATATTTCAAAGTACGGTCCAATTATAACATTCGATAAAGGTAATTATTGATTTCATTAATTAGGTGTATTACACTACAACAAAGTCAATATGCCTACCTATAAAATAAGTGAGTCACGTGGGGTATACTATTGTTTCGAAAACTGAACTATGTAATTCTGACACCACATGGGCTTAGGTATAGTTGAAGAACAAAGGTTGTTGTATATTTTGTACATCGAGCAACTCGATCTTCCGCGCAAGCACGGAAGGGAAGTAGCCTTTGCTAAAAATTATTGTTCAAATCTTTCTGTCATTTCTTGCGGGAGGGGAAAGTTGCACACTAGCGTAAAGCCGCATTATTACATACAAAACATACCTGTACCGATCCATTGCCGACTATACTCACACAGCCAAATCACTAACACATAAAAAATAAAGCACCATTCACAAATCTAGCCCCGCCCTCAGTGTATTCCACGCCACAGTATATTATCAAACTCCATGGTCCACGCGGACTTGTACTTTAACAGAGGGGAAACGCTGTGTATGCCTACTCCCTTCCGTGTTGCTCGCTGATTTTGTATGAAAACTAATAAAGTCTTAAAAATAAAAGCTTACAATAGATAAATACTGCCTCAGTTATCTTAATATTTATTTTGCACGGACGAACAATCGCGCGTTACAGCCAGTATGTATATACTTTTGTTAATAATTAATGAATTATGAAGTAATGTTTACCGCGAATTAAAAGATTTTACGTATGGGTGTAATGTTAATTGCGTACAATTTTTTTTATCGATTTATTATGTTACTTTATCGATAAAACTATGTAAAATTTAAAATAAAATTTTCATCGTTTATTTTTGGGAAAGTAAAATTGGACCGTCACAGCACTAACTCACAATCGCTACCTGCGGTTGTACCATGGAAGATTAGAGGTTATGACGATATCTTTAATTTTACATTACATTGCTGTTTATGCTTGTACCACTTTTGATGTTAATTAATGTATGCAGCAATGGTATGCAAAATGACGATCACACCAAAAATTTATAACTATCATAGTGAATCATTGGGCTCCGTTTATTTTATTAAAAAATACAATTAAAATAAAATAAAATACCTATCAGTGAAATGTAATATCATTATTGGTATAATTGCAAGTTGTGGAAGAACTTCCACAGTTGTTTATGCTGCATAACACAAGTTTTTAAAGATGATTCACGCCTGCCGGTTCGAACAAGACTAAACTACAATTCGAGCACTGGTGGCCTACAAGTCACCTGTGCGGCGACAATGTCACGCGGTCATGCGACTTCTAGTACCTTATTATTTAGATTTCTGTGACTTCACACCATCGATATGCTTCACACTTGACTTGGCACTCGTATCTAACCTTATTTAACTTTCCCGCTAACGAAGTTTGATGTAGCAAGTTAGTCGTACAAGTCCCATAAACGAAAGGAAAAAAAATGTGGTTAGTTGTACGTCACTGTCAAAGTGCAGACAATGACACAAGAACTACGCGGCTGAAAAACCATAGTATCCAACATCGTGGCCAAGAATATACTAAAAAAACTTGACTTATGACATGTAAAAGTAAACAAACAAAATTCAAACTTCTGAACCTGAACTTCTGATTTCGTCAGCATACATTTCTGTTATCACTGAATTTTAATCAGTAACCCGAAGCAAATTATAATTGTAGATAAGATGCTTACCTAATGAACTGATCGTCATTACTGTTAGTACGAACGTAGCGACAAGTGGCTCGTCACGCAGTAACCATGGCGTGTTTAGTGCCTCCGAAAAGTGCCTTACTTATAAATTTACTTAAAAATGTTAATAATCTCACTAAAAGGCTGTCGTCTCATTTCACATACTACCCGGATAACGAAAAATCTACAAATGGTATGTATAATCATAATATTTACATAATACCTATGCTTATTGGTTCCTTTTCATCAGATTTACTATACTTTTTTGAGGATTAAATTTTGATTTATGTACTTATACCATGTAAATAAACCTATCGTAGACTTCAAATGTGTAGAATTTCATTCAATATGAATTAATTGTCTAAAACATACATTTTCAAGTTTACAAACCATTGGTTCACATTCAAAAATATTTTTTAACCAAGAAACTAGAATAATTAAGCAAGTACAAGTGTTTTGGGTGGCAACAATTACTTCAACTTAACACAAATTTTACAAATTATGTTTTGTTATCAGTAATCTTATCTCAAGCACTCTGGCAGCGCTTTGATTTCATTTTTATTCACAGATTACATTGTCATTACAACTTTATCACTATAACAACAAATCAAACCAGCATGCTGATATGTATGTTTTCCACACCACATAGTGGGAATAAAGCATTACTCTTTAGTATGGACTCATTAGAGATAGAACTCTTTCGCAGCCATCACCAAGCAGTAATGTATAAACAATTAAATCATTATGTGTGTAGCCAGAGTCCCAACTTCAAGTACCTACAAAGTCTTTGGAGAACTCCAGAGCAAAGAAATAAACTGTCTTAATAGCTCAGGATGATGGTTATAGAACATTGTTTGATATTATTTGTTCCCCCATCCTCATACTTCCAGGAGAGACAGCGAAGATGAACATGATGCAGGCTATAAACAACGCTATGGACATCACGCTACAGAACGACCCAACAGCTGTACTCTTCGGAGAGGATGTAGGCTTTGGGGGTGTGTTCCGCTGTGCTCTCGGATTACAGGTAACCAATTAATCAACTCATTTGATAACGTAGAAAATACAATTGAGAGTAAGGTTGTACATCAAATGAAGTTTCTGAACTCTACTTACTATTACCAAACAACATAAAATTAAACATGAATTAATATTTAGCATACATCAATCACACAAACAAACATACATACACATCATACTTTTTATCAGATTTTTTTTGTTTTCTTTCTTATTTGTCGTTAGATACACAAGTCTACTCATACATTATTGTTACTGGAGAGAAGCATACTGTCCTATTTTTATGCAGGGGAAATATATTTACACAAACATAATTGGCATGCATAAACATGGCGGATAAATATATGTCGCGGTCGACACCATGCCAATGTTTCTCAAGCCGTGGGTTTGCGACAAGGTAACGGGACTGCTCTCGCATTCGACCGCGACCCTGCCATACCAACTGCCCTAGTGAGTCCGCCGCGCCGGGGACGTTAGAACCTCCGCATTTGGCTCCAGTGACGCGCCAGAAACCAGCGGCGTGTCACAATCAATGTCTTAATCAACTGTGATAACTTAAAACACTATACAATTCAATTCAAAATTCAAAAGCCTTTATTTACTAAACAGTTTATTAAAATACATTTCATTTTATGACACATACAATGGCCCAATAAAGAGGCTAGGTGCGGAAAAGGCCCCGCTAAACTAACTATGACATCATTCCCCTGTTCAGTGCATCCTTTGACGCAAAGGCCTCCTCCAGCACTTTCCATCTCTCTCTGTCTCTTGCTACTCTTATCCAAAGTGGGCCAGCTACTTTTTTAATATCATCTGACCATCTTTTTAATTGTCTGCCCCTTTTTCGTTTTGCACAGTACCGGGGGGTCCAGTCAGTCAGTGTTTTGGTCCACTTTTCTTTTTGGTCTCTAGTCATGTCATAGAATAGATAGTATAGGTCATGTGTCCAGTCCATCTCCATTTGAGTGTCTTTAGTTTGGTTTCCACATCTTCCCATTTTGTGATACTTCTTAGATATACTGCACTCTTCCTATCCTACATACACCCTCCAGCAATAAAACACTATACATAGAACTGTTATTGTCTATTGCTGTTGTTCTTTTACTTGCTTTATCTTACCTTACTTTTGTTTAAATTTTTTTTAAATATGTAATTTTTTTTTCCATACAAAATAAAAAAGTGTATTTGCAACATAACATTTACACAACATAACATTTACAACTAAAAACATCAAACTCTTCTTAACATGACCGCACCCACTTTTTAACGCTCTATGAATAATGTCCGGGCGCGTATAGAGCTAAACAGTGCTACAGAGGACAACAAAAATTAAAATATATTATTTAGGGATATGTATTGAATTTAAAGTTACGGTGGTCTAGTCGGGAGAACGGCGGCTGCCGATCCAGAGACCCCGGGTTCAAACCCCACACGCACCACTGTCTTTTCGAAGTCATGTGCGTAATGCCGCTAACTTAAAACGGTGAAGGAAAACATCGTGAGGAAACCGACATGTACCTAGAATGTTTCGAAGTCATGTGTCATCCGCCAACCCGCACTGGGCCAGCGTGGTGGATTATGGCCTTAACTCTCTCCTTGCGAGAGAAGGCCCCGAGTCCCAGCAGTGGGAACGTTTAGTGGGCTGTTGATGATGATTGAGTTTTAACAAAAGTTGTAGAACGAGAGTTGTGTCTTTAAGTACACAAAACATGCCTTTAAATGCATGCTGATTATCTTTAGCCCTGTAAACACTATACATCTGTCATGTTGCAGGAGAAGTACGGCCGCGACCGAGTGTTCAACACGCCGCTGTGTGAGCAAGGCATCGCGGGGTTCGGCATCGGGCTCGCCACCGCCGGAGCCACCGCCATCGCCGAGATACAGTTCGCGGACTACATCTTCCCGGCCTTCGACCAGGTCAGAGCGATCCACCCGCCCGCGCCGGCTAGATAGCAGAATGATCCTATAACTAGTAAACAAGCTGCCAGTCTAGCTTGCAAAATGACCCACTAACTAGAAAACATGCAACCAGGAATATTAGCCAAATGATCCATTAATACAGTAAAAATAGGCAGTCACAGGAACTGCCGATAGAAGTGAAAACTTAAAACTCAGAATTTAATAGCTTACTTTGAAAACTACGTGGCCATTAGAATGAAATGAATGAATCTAGAAATTTCTAGATGGCCAATGGGAAATGCTCACGCATTTCTAGATGGCCAATGACCATAGTCCCGACTTTACCCGAAGATTTCTTATCATTCCCGAGCGTGACGCTACAATTCAATTCACAGCCCACGAAAAATCTCTCTGTGGTCCGCCAAAAGAAGTTTTCACTTCAACAAGTTGCTAGGCGGGTTAGCAGAATTATCTACGGACTAGTCAATAAATTATCGGACCATCTAGTAGAATGATCAACTGATTAGTAAACAAACTATCAGGCCATCTAGCAGAATGATTAACTGACTAGTAAACAAGCTGCCTGTTGAAGGTGCAAATGAATTCACTGAATTGTAAATTAGCTGCTAGGCCAGATATTGGAATCCACTGACTAGTAGACAAGACTTGAAGACAAGCTGCCAGGTCAGATAACTAAATATCAATTGACTAGTAAAGAAGCTGCCAGGTCAGCTAGCAAAATATCAACTGACTAGTAAAAAAGCTGCCAGGCCAGCTAGCAGAATAAGCCACTAACTACTAACCAAGTTGCCAGGTCAGATAATAGAATAATCAATTTCCTAATACCACTAAGACTCGTAAACAAGCTGCCAGAACAGCTAGCAAAATGATCCATTTTTTTTTTTTTTTTTTTTTTTTTTTTTAAATAAAGAGTGACAAGACGAGCAGGACATGTGCCTGATGGTAAGCAACATACCTGCCACATAACAGCACAGTGACACGCAGCTATTGGAACATGGAGAGCCCAAATCATTACCTAGCACTGCACTGCGCTCGTCACCCAGAGATCTAAGTTGTTATATCTCTAAGCCCTGTAATTTCTCTGGAAACATTGCCCTTCAAACCGGAACACATCCATTGACTAATAAACAAGCTGCCAGCTCAGCTAACACAATGATCCATTGATTAGCAAACAAGCCATCTACTGATTATTTGTGGGCTCAATTTCACTGTTATTTTTGTGATGTCTACGTATGTTTGTTCTGTGTCTATAGTATAAAAGGTAGATGATGTGTTGTAGCTGGTGAACGAAGCCGCGAAGGTGCGCTACCGCTCGGGCGGGCAGTTCGACTGCGGCGGCCTCACCGTGCGGGCGCCCAGCGGAGCCGTCGGACACGGCGGCCTCTACCACTCGCAGAGCCCCGAGGCGATGTTCGCGCACGCGCCGGGACTCAAGGTACGCATGTACGCTGTCCACCGTGGCCCACGGCGGGCTCTACCACTCGCAGAGCCCCGAGGGGATGTTCGCGCACGCGCCGGGACTCAAGGTACGCATGTACGCTGTCCACCGTGGCCCACGGCGGCCTCTACCACTCGCAGAGCCCCGAGGCGATGTTCGCGCACGCGCCGGGACTCAAGGTACGCATGTACGCTGTCCACCGTGGCCCACGGCGGGCTCTACCACTCGCAGAGCCCCGAGGCGATGTTCGCGCACGGGGTACGCTCACACTGCGACTCGCATATTGCTTGTATTTACTTATTGAAATTGTACTGCTTTTGGCGCGATTAGAAAAAAATATGGGTTGAATTTGTAACGATGCGCGCGACCGACAGCCAGAACACGACATGATGAAGTTGGCTGGAAATATTATATCCTACTTATTTTATAAATGTCAATGTTTAGATGCTTGTTGCTCGATCACGTCGTAACGTCTGCACGGATCAGACTGCAATTTGGAACACAGATTATAATCTGGAAGAACGCATAGGCTACTTTTTATCCCGGAAAAATAACGGGACCGGGAACTACGCGGTTAAAACCGCAGGGCGCTGCTAGTTTATTAATAAATTAACACTTTTGAATAGATTTTTTTGTCATATAGCTTTCAATATAAATTATCTAATTGCACTTAGATATATAAAACGTAACTCTCTGACGGTAGTGTTCTACTAGTACCTTATTAACTTATATCGCTAACTCTCTCTCTCAACTTCCGTTCGCTTAGCTCGAGCACATGTTTTCGTCACGCGTTAACCAGCTTACTCCCCAACTCCCCTCTGTCCCTGATGGCCATCTGTAGGTTAAACTCTCGGATGATCTTCTTCTACCAGCCACGGATCAGGGTATAATAGGCGAACTATGTGACAAGTTTCTCGGAATATGTTCCCTTCATGTAAGTTGTCTCGGTTGTAGGTGGTGGTGCCCCGGGGCGCCATCACAGCGAAGGGCCTGCTGCTGTCGTGCATCCGCGAGCGGGACCCCTGCATCTTCCTGGAGCCCAAGATCCTGTACCGCTCGGCCACGGAGGAGGTGCCGGTCGGGGACTACACGCTGCCTCTGGGCAAGGCGCAGGTGCTCAGAGAAGGTATGACTACACCTTGTCGCAGTGAACACTTCTGTTAACCCACAACACACATTTTCCGTGGTCGTGAATTGGACTCAAGCGTCACGTTCGTAAATGAAATAAATCTTCGGGTAAACTCGGGACCGTGGCCATCTAAAGTGAATATTTCTTTTGGCGCTCTAGACACAGATTTTTCGTGGGCTGTGAATGAAGCTTATCGTCACGCTCGGAAATGAAAAAATGTTCAGGCGAACTCGGGACCGCCGAGTGTACCATAGCGAGATAGAAACAGTCAGTTGCTACTTTTTAGTGCTGTGTCACTGTGTTTACTTTACTTAATTTAAGACATTCCATTTTAAATTATTTTATTTATTTTCTCACACTTACAATTTCTTATCTTATCTCTTCCATTATTTAATTCAGCTTACTCTTTCATATTTACACTTGTCGCGCATTTATGTTTCTCTTTCACACTAACATGTTACATTTCCATCGGATACATTCGGTAGTTCCAAGTTCACCCCAACAAATCTTTTAATTCTGAATGTGACGAGATTTATTCACAGCCTATGAAAAATTATGTGTGTAAATAAGTTTTTTCTTCAAAAACATTCAAAAACCAAGAAGAAAAAATATGTTACACATCAAAAAATGTTTTTTGAAGAGTAGTGTTCATATTGACTTGCCACATGGTTTAGATTCCCACCCAGTGTAAATATTTTTTACAATTAATGCAAATATTGTTCTGTGTTTGGGTGTTTTATGTATGTATTTACAACTATGTAAATGTTATATCAGCTATCTGGCTTCAAGAGTACAAGCTTTGCTTAGTTCGGGGTCAGAAGGTGTGGTGTGTGAATCGTCTACCAATATTTGTTTATTGATTGATTGTTGTGTGTCAGGTGACGCGGTGACGCTGGTGGGCTGGGCCACGCAGGTGCACGTGCTGCTGGAGGTGGCGGAGATGGCGCGGGAGCGGCTCGGCGCCGCGTGCGAGGTGATCGACCTGCAGACCATCCTGCCGTGGGACGAGGAGACCGTCTGCAACGTGAGTACACAGCAACACCCCCACCATGCTCGACCTGCAGACCATCCTGCCGTGGGACGAGGAGACCGTCTGCAACGTGAGTACACAGCAACACCCCCACCATGCTCGACCTGCAGACCATCCTGCCGTGGGACGAGGAGACCGTCTGCAACGTGAGTACACACCAACACCCCCACCATGCTCGACCTGCAGACCATCCTGCCGTGGGACGAGGAGACCGTCTGCAACGTGAGTACACAGCAACACCCCCACCATGCTCGACCTGCAGACCATCCTGCCGTGGGACGAGGAGACCGTCTGCAACGTGAGTACACAGCAACACCCCCACCATGCTCGACCTGCAGACCATCCTGCCGTGGGACGAGGAGACCGTCTGCAACGTGAGTACACAGCAACACCCCCACCATGCTCGACCTGCAGACCATCCTGCCGTGGGACGAGGAGACCGTCTGCAACATGAGTACACAGCAACACCCCCACCATGCTCGACCTGCAGACCATCCTGCCGTGGGACGAGAAGACCGTCTGCAACGTGAGTACACAGCAACACCCCCACCATGCTCGACCTGCAGACCATCCTGCCGTGGGACGAGGAGACCGTCTGCAACGTGAGTACACAGCAACACCCCCACCATGCTCGACCTGCAGACCATCCTGCCGTGGGACGAGGAGACCGTCTGCAACGTGAGTACACAGCAACACCCCCACCATGCTCGACCTGCAGACCATCCTGCCGTGGGACGAGGAGACCGTCTGCAACGTGAGTACACAGCAACACCCCCACCATGCTCGACCTGCAGACCATCCTGCCGTGGGACGAGGAGACCGTCTGCAACGTGAGTACACAGCAACACCCCCACCATGCTCGACCTGCAGACCATCCTGCCGTGGGACGAGGAGACCGTCTGCAACGTGAGTACACAGCAACACCCCCACCATGCTCGACCTGCAGACCATCCTGCCGTGGGACGAGGAGACCGTCTGCAACGTGAGTACACAGCAACACCCCCACCATGCTCGACCTGCAGACCATCCTGCCCTGGGACGAGGAGACCGTCTGCAACGTGAGTACACAGCAACACCCCCACCATGCTCGACCTGCAGACCATCCTGCCGTGGGACGAGGAGACCGTCTGCAACGTGAGTACACAGCAACACCCCCACCATGCTCGACCTGCAGACCATCCTGCCGTGGGACGAGGAGACCGTCTGCAACGTGAGTACACAGCAACACCCCCACCATGCTCGACCTGCAGACCATCCTGCCGTGGGACGAGGAGACCGTCTGCAACGTGAGTACACAGCAACACACCCACCACTCTTACTAATTTGATCCATCTTCTTACTCTTTACTGCTAAAGGCTGACTACTGGGCAAAGGCCTCTCTTTCTTCCTTCAGATAGCCCGATTTACGGCTTTGGTGGTCCAGTTTATATCGTGTTCGTCATCCCACCTTCGTGGGTCGACCCGAAGCTGGTTTAGCCATAGTACACGTAATATTGTGTATGAGGGCATATTCACAAAAATGTGATAGTTGGCACTTGTCACTTTTCGAAATATTCTGTTTCATTTTGGATTTTATACCAAATTTGTTTTACATTAGTAACATTTGTGTCAATATAAACATAACAATAAACAATAATAACATTTGTTAGAATGTTTGTTAAACAAATTTGGTTGTGGAACAAAATCTGTTCACAAGATGGAATGTTCCCGAAAGTGACATCAAGTACCAAGAGGGGTTGGGTATACATTTTTGTGAAAACGGCCATGAAACCGTGTTGTGTGTGTTTCCAGTCGGTGAAGAAGACGGGCCGCTGCCTGGTCGCGCACGAGGCGCCGCTCACCGCGGGGTTCGGTGCAGAGCTCGCCGCCACCGTACAGGTGCGGCTTCCTTACATTACACTACCATCATACTAAATGTTCAGCAGCTAACTAAACGAGTCAGCAGCGGAAACATTTAGCACAGTATAAAAAATACGCCGAGAAACGCTGATAATGTCTAGACACGGGTAGGGTTGTCGCAATTTTTAAAACGTGGCATTAAAATAAAATTAAAACATACGAAAGACGTCAGCCCTGAGCTCCTGCAATACTAACATTGTAATGTAGCCAATGCAGGATAATGCACCCCGCACGCTCCGCACTATTGCCCTGTCTAGACAACTTCGTCGAACGACTGTATGATTCAAATAGACTGTGCTTTTAGGCTAAGAACTCATGGAGCGATTTTCACCCGCGATCGTCGTGGTTGCAGAACTACGGTTTTATTTCAAAACTCACGAGACCGCTTATTTTTGCGGTTCCGCAGCCGCCACGCCGCCGAGTCTGTGAGCGATCGCGTTAAACGCGGCGTGAGTTGTGTTTTGATTTTTTACATATTTATATATCTGTATTTTACAGTAGCTGCGGGCCCGCAACCGCAGCGGTCGCGGGTGAAAATCGCTGCACGAGTTCTTAGCCTTAGTGGGCTTCTTAATTATGCCATATGATTATGGAACTGAGCATGTCAAAACTAAGAAATTTGACTTTACATTTGTGATAAGAACGTCTAGGCTGTGGAACACATTGTCTGAGTTTGTGTTTTTAGATGGTTACAATCTATGCGTCTTCAAATCGAGAGTCAAACTGTTTCTTCTAGGTAAGCACGCTCCATCGTAGACCGCATCTTCGCTTAACATCAGGCGAGATGTCGGTGTAAACCTGTATAAGTTAAAAACATTGGCAGTCATAGGAACTGCTGATTGAAGTGGAAAACTCAGAATTTGATATCTCACTTTGGAAACTACGTGAGTATAACCGGAGATCGTGGCTATGATCATGGCAATCTAGATTGTCCGAATTTACCCGAAGATTTCTTTCATTTAATAAATACACTGACAAACACTGCACATCACATCCTCAGCAACAGAGTGGTTTACAACTGGAACAGGTTGCCTGAGGATGTTCTTTCAGCAAAGTCATTTAACTCTTTCAAGAACAAACTAGACAAACGGATAGTAAAAGACAAAATCATTTTAACAGACAACTACCTATAATTTGTTATTGCAACACTCAGCTATAGGCATATCAGCTAAGGCTGCTCGCTTATTATTCAATAAATAAATAAATTTACGAACGTGACGTTTGAGCCAATCTACAGCCTACGGAAAATCAGTAAGTGGTGGGCCAAAAGAAGTTTTCACTTTTTAAGAGCACGTTTACGATGTAAGATTGAGTATATAAGCGGATGACAGCGGAGAGGGAGCAGTCACTCGCCCCGCGTCACTTGTACAGTAAGAACAATACAATCGGCAGTTTATACAGTGACGTGGTTTCATTTCCTCTCCAGTACCAGTAACACCTACACCTACAGATCACGTCAGGGTCACCACTGTAGATGTTACTGGTACTGGAGAGGAATAAATATTGGTGGACAATTCACTCACAACGCCATCTGACCCCAAACTAAGGAAAGCTTCTATGATGGCGGCCAGATAGCTGATATAATACTTATATAGTCCGAGCTTACTACCTGGTTTTGCGATAACGGTCTGGCCTTAAACTTATTAAAGACTCATTTCTTACATTTCGTCTTATCTGGTCATCAAACACCGCCGCTTAATGTTAAAGTGGGAGGTAAACGTATTGACCAGGTCGGGTCGACGAATTTCCTCGGTTTCGAGATCGATCGAAGTTTGAAATGGGAAATACATATTGACAAGCTTTGTGGGAGACTTGGAAGCGCATGCTTCGCCCTTAGTAGAGTCGCTAGGGTTGTGCCCACAGATGTAGTGAGAGCGTGCTATTTTGCTACTGTTCATTCCCTATTGCAGTATGGAATAGAGTTTTATGGCAGAGCAGCGGAATGGGAGCGCGTATTTAAACTCCAAAAGCGCGCAGTCCGAGCTATCGCTAGAGTGCCCCAGGATGAGTCAGCACGCCCACATTTTAAAAAGTTTGGGATATTAACAGTACCAGCGTTGCTAATATTCCAAATAGCGGTTAACGCGAGACTGAATCACGCGTCCTACAAGACGTTGGTCAGCTCCCGCCACAGAGGCAGGCTCGCGGAGGTGCACCGCACCCTGGAGAGGTCGGCCAGGTCGACGCATGTTATGGGTCCGATGGTTTATAATAAACTCCCAGAGAGCATCACCTCGTCTCCCACTATGGGAATTTTTAAGTCGAGACTCAAACGCTATCTTGTCGAGCAAACGTTCTACAGCTATATTGAATTTATTGATAGAAAGTAAAGTACAAATTAATGTACATAGCAATTATTTTTTTTACCATTATTATAGTTGTTTCGAATAATTATATCTTTAATATTATTTTATTTGTAAATTGACATTGCATTCAAATTTATGGAATTATTATTGCTAATTGAATTAAGATGAAATATTTTAATTTATTAATGATGAATATGTTATAATGACTTGTAACAATATGTTATGAATAAATGATGATTATGATTATTATAGTTTTAACTACATACTTATTATACATAGAAACACCCAGACACAGTGCAAACATTTGAATTCATCACACAAATATTTACACTGGGTGGGAATCGAACCCACGACTCTCGGCTTCGCAGGCAGAGCTACTACCAACTAAGCCACAAGGCCAGAGAGGCCAGAGGAAATGAAGCCACGTCACTATAAACGGCTGGTTGTATTGTTCTTACTGTACAAGTGACGCGCGGCGAGAGACTGCTCGCTCTCCGCTTATATACTCAATCTTACATCGTAAGTACGTGCTCCTACTACTTTAATAATATGTAAGTTTGTCCTCAGGAGGAGTGTTTCCTGCACCTGGAGGCGCCGGTGTGCCGCGTGGCGGGCTGGGACGCGCCCTTCCCGCACGTGTACGAGCCGTTCTACCTGCCCGACAGGTGGCGCTGCTACCACGCGCTGGAGAAACTACTGCGGTACTAGCCGGGCTGGAGGGGGCGCCGCTAGGGGGGGGAGCCTCCGAACCTCCGCGCGACTACACCACGGAGGAGACGGGTGATAACGACCGTGCATTTGTCACCGGACGGCTCAGAACTCATGGAACGATGCTCACCTGCGCCCGCCGGCGGGTGACGGTTGGGCGGCGACCGCGCGCGCGCGTGTAAAACGCGTCGTGAGTTGTACTTTCAATTTTTAAATTATGCTCGGTTTACATTATTCCAGTCCAACGATCGAATTCAGCGCTGGATTGCTTTCTGGGAAAATGTAAACCGGCACAGGAAAGCAATGTATCCAGTTAGCATTCTAGGCCAGTATCTAGATTGGCAGTCTACTTTTGAATCCAGTGTAACTGGAATAATGTAGACGGCCAATCCAGTTCCATTCCAGTGCTGACACAAACTGATCTCTTCTTGAAATCATCGTCACAGTAGTTTCCACATTTCAATGGTTTCTAAATAACTGGAATAATGTAGACGTTAATAGCACTGGACTCGATTCTCGCTAGATCACTTGACTGGAATAATGTAAACCAGGCACTATATATCTGCATTCTATAGACGCTGCGGGCCAGCAACCGCAGCGGGCGCGGCTGAAAATCGCTCCATGAGTTCTTAGCTTTAACGCCGTTATATTATAATCTCACTAGCGAGATTATAATCTGTCGAAATATTGTGATCCGTCATGTACTGTTTCCAATTTAACGGATTGTTTTTCGATAGATTATAATCTGTCGAAGTGAAAGCGTCAGATTGTGATACGGTTGTGATTGGTTGGTCTCACAGTAAGGCGTTCAGTGTCAGCGTGAGCTTATAATCTTACATTATATAGATAATCGTATAGGTAATCGTATATTTATACATAACCACAACACTAAATAGTCTGTCAATTAGATTATTAACAATTAGGTATCGTAGGTACATTTTTTTCTTTTTTTTTCACAAGCAAAAAATGACGATGATAGTAGTGCTTAGGAGTTTCGAGTGACGTCACGTCTAAATAAGATGTTTACGTCAAACCCCCACTCCGGAAGTTTGATGATCTATATCTTCGTCGATTTTTAATCTATATATATAAAAGCGAAAGGTCACTCATCAAGGAATCTCAGAAACTACAAATGCTAGGAATCTGAAATTTTGCATGGAGGTCCCTTTTAGCACGTAGGCGCTCGCTAAGACGGGGTTTTGCGAAATTCAATCCCTAAGATGGTGAAACAAGGGATGAACGGTTGTATGAAAATTCGTCATTTTCAAAGTTATCAAATTTTGTATCTATAGACTTGACACGAAGCAATTAAATGTTTGTTCAATCAATTTCTAATTTCGAACTGTACGGGGGTGAAAGTGGGGTTGAAATGGGGGATGAATGTCAATCTGGAAGTTCCCAACCGTTGAAGATAAAACCATGAAACTCTGTATATATAGACACTTGACACGAAGCAAACGAATGTTTGTTCTAGCAATTTTGTAATTTCAAACTGTACGGGGATGAAATTGGGGTTGAAATGGGGAATGAATGTCAATATGGAAGTTCCCAACTGTTGAAGATAAAACCATGAAACTCTGTATTTAGACACTTGACACGAAGCAAATAAATGTTTGTTCTAGCAATTTTGTAATTTCGAACAGTACGGGGATGAATGTCAATATCTTCCATATTTTCCATATAATTTCGAACTGTATGGGGATGAAATTGGAGCTGAAATGTGGGACGATGGTATCTACGCTTTCACACCTAAACAACTGAACCGATTTTGATGAATTTGTATAAAATTGTTTTATTATAAGCTTTTACTAACCGTAAATGTGTCTGGATATTCAAATAGGGACTGCCTGAGTTTCCTTAGTATTTATTTCGCGCGGACGAAGTCGCGGGTAACAGCTACTGATGTGATAAAATAAAAAGATACCTACGTGTCCCATATTATTCCATATTCTACCTGACGGACTAATTAGAATGGTATATTTTTGACCCTGTCACCGTCCTAATTTAACATAACCTAACGTAGGATTATAATCTCACGCGTTTTATAACAAAATGGCGGCATCTGCAATCTCACGGTGACATAGACAACGCTGGCTGCTCAAATCAGCATAGTAGTACACACTAACACGTTTAATATGTAAAGGTACAATATTTGATTGATGTACGGCTAAGACAGGTGTGATCATTTATACTTAAATAAAAGATTTCCTATAATACCGATTTTTATTATAACAGTTTCGCATAGTTCCAGTTCCCTTTGTTTTCCCGACGTCCCGGGATGAGAAGTCCCGAGCCTATGTGTTATTTCAGAGTATTATCTGTCTACGCAGCATATTTATGTCTATGAGATGTATGAGATACATACAAACATTCGCATTTATAATATTAGTAGAATTAAACTTCGTCTTATATGACTGACAGAACCACAAGACAAAATTTGGTTCTAAAATAAAAAATAAAACAACTCTCAAGAGTTACATATCTACTATTGATATGAAGATGAAGGTGATGGTAAGCATCTAATGTAGCAAGCACAGAAATCTAAATAATACCTTATTATTTAGATTTCTGTGGTAGCAAGTAATGGAGAACACATTATCAGGGTACTGTCAATCGATTCGTGAACATATGAATGTTCAATAATAGATTGGCTGGTCTCGTGGCTTAGTTGGTAGTAAATCTACCTGCTAAGCCGACGGTCGTGGGTTCTATTCCCACAAGGTTCAAATGGTAGGGGAGCCGAAGAGGGGGTTTACTCCAGCGCGGCAGATTAATATACAGTTGGAACTTGTACCCCCGGCTAAGTATCTTAACCAAATATGAGCCCCATAAATAAGGCCGATTAAGAAAAAAATGTCTTTACAGGGTGTCTACATCAGAACCCCTTTGTCCATCTAACGATGACTTCAGAGCTCCACCTGCCGAAATAAGAACCGATGAACCACTACCAGCAATACTAACTCAAGAGGTAGAATGGGCCTTAGCACGGATGAAAAATGATAAATCACCCGGAGAAGACGGAATCTCAGTAGAGCATTTGAGAGCAGGTGGAGATACTGTAGTGGGATTTCTAGTGAAACTCTTCAATAAAGTTCTACAGAGCGGTACTACACCCGAAGCATGGCGAAACGCCGTAGTTACTATTCTCCATAAATAAAAAAAATAATTTAAAAACTCAAAAACCCGACTGCGTCAAAAGTGAACCAAACTACGTACTCGCATAATAAAAAAACTGAAAAGAATAAAACAAGCACTTAGATTTCTGGTGGTCTAGAATTCTATAATATGTTATTGTATTAATACTATTGAAATATATAGAATATTTTCTAATAAAAGAACATTACAATTGAAGAGTCGGGATCCATTATTATTCGACATACAATGTAATGACTGACCTCGTGGCTTAGTTGGTAGTAGCACTGCCTGCGAAGCCGAGGGTCGTGGGTTCGATCCCCACCCAGTGCAAATATTTGTGTGATGAATTCAAATGTTTGCACTGTGTCTGGGTGTTTCTATGTATAATAAGTATGTATTTAAAACTATATAAGTATTATATCAACTATCTGGCCGCCATCACACAAGCTTTGCTTAGTTTGGGGTCAGATGGTGTTGTGTGTGAATTGTCCACCAATATTTATTTATTTATTTAATTGTTCAATGGATCCCGACTGTTCAGTTGTAATGTTCTTTTATTAGAAAATATTCTATATATTTCAATAGTATTAATACAATAACATATTATAGAATTCTAGACCACCAGAAATCTAAGTGCTTGTTTTATTCTTTTCAGTTTTTTTAGTATTCGAGTACGTAGTTTGGTTCACTTTTGACGCAGTCGGGTTTTTGAGTTTTTAAATTAATTTTTTTATTTTATACTTTTTAGTAATGATCAATGTTGTGAATGTTAATATGCTTAACATAATATTATGCATCTTTTGGTTGTTGACCAAATGTCTTCGTTTCTACTGATATAATATGAAGGTTTTTCTACTGCATGTAATTCATATAGTTTTGTGTTAGTATAGGTTTTCGATTGACGTTGAGTACTAAATCGTTTGAAGTTGGAGATGGGCGACCGAGGCGGAGCAATCCGAGAGCGGTTCCGTGTTCCCACTATCAGCGGCAGAGTTGAAACCCCATGGAGGTTTATTAGTAGATAGGGGCACCATATCCATACATGATATACCTAGAGTGCAACATAACCCGGCTGTGTCTCCCGGGCGGTAGGGTATGCGTAAATACATTTCCTGCACGTACGAAAAAAAGGTAGTCCAATATAACTTCTAGCATAGATCATAGAACCCAAGATGGGCCCTCCCAAACTTCACGGCGCACGCAATCATGTCAACGTTGCGAGTTGGGAAGATTGAGCTCACTCTTTCCGTTCTAGTCGGTTGCAGGACGCCGGGGACGCCGATTGTTTTTACCTATCATTATTCGTTGTCGACAACCAAAATAAGTAAAACCACAGCAAGTCTCGCCGCTAGCGATTATAGGGGTCAAGTAAATTGGTTGTTTGTAAACCACTTACGATGCATACAGAGACGCAGTTTATTACCAATTTCAAGGTACTCAGGGCATATCTTTTGATTTATATCGATGCCTACTAGATATATTAACATATAATGTCCATCCACATTCACACGTACAGTTAGTTATACGAAGTTTTCTGCTACCTAAAAACCTATAAATGTGAGAATGGTTGTTACTCAACTTTGAATCGATATATATCCTAAACGGTCAGTCAAATCGAAAAACATTGAAAGAAAGCTAAACACTATTTTTAAATATCTATTCAACGATACCCCTCTTGACATAGTTTGGTGATTTTCATTTTTTTTATTTGGACAATATGGCGTCCGGTAACCGCCATATTGAATTTACACTAATGTCATGTCTTTAGTGTCACTCGCCAGATTAAGAGGAATCGATTGACGTATGAATCATAAAAATCGGCCCAGGCGTTTGGTCTGTATAGTGCCTCAAAGGAACATACAAACATACATACATACATAGACTGTTAAACACATTACCACTCCTTTGCGTCGCGCAGTCGGGTAAAAAGGAGATAGTTCGAAACTTGAGAACTACCGTCCCATTAGCTTGCTCTCCCACACATACAAACTATTTGCAAAAGTACTGTGCCGAAGAATTACTTCCCAGCTTGATGGATATCAACCGATCGAACAAGCAGGTTTCCGAAGAGGATTTTCTACAATCGATCACATTCATACAGTTAAACAGCTTATGGAGAAATGTAATGAGTACAACAAGCCACTGTGTTTCGCTTTTGTTGATTACGAAAAAGCTTTTGACAGCGTAGAACACTGGGCCGTATTTCATTCACTCCATCGCTGTCAGGTAGACTCACGTTATGTGGATGTTCTTAGAAACTTGTACGATTCAGCAACTATGCAAGTACTTGTGCACGCACTTACTGATTACATATCCATAGGGCGAGGGGTGCGGCAGGGAGACAACATTTCACCTTAACTCTTCACTTCCGTTTTGGAAGATATAATGAAGACACTCAATTGGGATAACAAAGGTATTAAAATCAATGGTGTATACCTGTCGCATCTTCGTTTTGCTGATGACCTTATTTTGTTCAGCGAGCGCATTCAAGATCTTCAAGAAATGATACAAGATCTCTATAATGCGTCGCTTAAAGTTGGTCTGAAGATGAACAAGTCTAAGACAAAGGTAACGACCAACCTATCGGATGTCCGGTCAGCACGTGTAACTGTTGGCGGAGAGCTATTAGAGTTGGTGGATCGATACATCTACCTAGGGCATTGTTTATCTTTTGACCCAGAGCATAGCAAAGCCGAGATCTCGCGCCGCATTCAACTAGGTTGGGCTGCTTTTGGAAAGCTCGATGACGTGTTCAGAGATCGAAAAATGCCGCAATGCCTGAAGACCAAGTTGTATAATCAATGTGTCTTGCCTATAATGACTTATGGTGCCGAAACATGGACGTTGACCAAGGAAACTATGCACAGAATGAGAGTCGTACAGAGGGCTATGGAGCGTTCCATGCTAGGCATCAGTTTGAGAGACCGAGTGCGTAATACGGAAATCCGGCGAAGAACGAAAGCCACTGACGTTGGTAACCGTATTACGAGACTCAAGTGGCACTGGGCAGGACACGTGGCCAGACGTGGTGACGGCAGGTGGAGTAGATCTCTGACAGAGTGGTTACCGATCGCCGATAAACGTTCCGTTGGCAGACCACTAGCCAGATGGGTCGACGACATCAGAACCATCGCAGGGATTACGTGGATGAGATCAGCTCAGGATAAAGATCAATGGCACAGGGGTGAAGAGGCCTATACCCAGCAGTGAGTTGACACAGGCTGAAAATGATGATGATGATGATAAAGAAAAAAATTTTTTTGATCATCAGAAATTCTCGAGCAACACAATAGGTCTCTATGACGCTCGAGTAACTCCCCATTTAGCATCGTGGGCTCCCCTACCAAAATATTTACTGTGTTGAATACAAATAGTTGTTCTGTGACTATCTAAAATAAGTAAGTAGGTATGTATTAACAACTATGTACGTTAAGTACATAGTAATAAAAACACAGGTAGTCAGGATCATAATTTGGTATGACTGGTTGTTTCTCGATGTTTTACTTCACCGGTAGCTAGGAGTAATGACAAACATGTACATCTGCACTTAAAAAATACTGAAAAGTGCACACATGATTTGAACCTACTACCTCACATTTAGGCGTTGCTACTGGGCCACCGCAGCTTTTTACACATGCTTATCTATTCTATGCACATACTCAAATTTATTGAATCAATGAGGTGTTTTCCAGTTGCAAATCGATCTCAAATATAGTTCTAAATATTGCCAAGTGTAGCATAACTGTTGGTTTTTGTGCAATTTCTCTTAAAAAATTAAAGATTGGTGTTGAGGACGACAAGCCCGTCGGCGGCAGACGACGGCGGGGCGAGGAGGAGCGTGCGTCGGCGGCGACCGAGCGCGGCGCATCGCGCTACTAGCGGCAATAGTAACTGAGTCCCGTAGTTGTACCTAAATAGTATAAGAATAAGACTCGCACATATTTTCAATAAAAGTCAGTCATCACTCGACAACCGAACAAGTATTTTCTTCACCTGCCTACTTCAACAACCAAGCACCCTGAACGCGAACCATCATCATCACTACAGTCCACCACAATTGGCGCCACCCATGGTGAAATTTGGAACTGTCTTTGACGAGTCTTTTTGCATCTTGAAAACGTCCCATTAAAAAGTAGTATGTATAGTTGTATAGTAGGTACCTAGAGACAAGTTCGTGTCAGTCGTAACTTAACAAATAAAATTATCAGTCATAGGGACAGCCGATAGAAGTGAACACTTTTCTTAGAATTTGTTAGCTCACTTAACGTAGTTTTTTGCAAAAGTAGGTAGCAGTTTGGGCTGTAACCGACTCGCCTCGTGGCTTAGTGGGTAGTAACTCTGCCTGCGAATCCGAGGATCGTGGGTTCGATTCCCACCCAGTGCAAATATTTGTGCGATATATTCAAATGTTTGCACTGTGTCTGGGTGTTTCTATGTATAATAAGTTAATAAGTATGTATTTACAACTATATAAGTATTATATCAGCTATTTGGCCGCCATATTACAAGCTTTGCTTAGTTTGGGGTCAAATGGAATGTGGAATGAATTGTCCACCAACAGAATAAAAAAGTTTCCTGAAAGCGTTAGGTGACGATGATGCGAGTTCCATGATTTTTGTTTACTCAAAAAGTGCTAAGCGCTCCTAAAGAAGTTTTCACTAAAATAAATTCTTATCAAAATCCTAATATAATAAATGCGAAAGTTTGGATGTTTGTAACTCAATCACGTCGGCACGTTTAAACAGGTATGGATCGGGTCGTAATTTGGAACACAGATTATACATATAGTCTGGAATAGCATAAACATACTTTTTATCACAGGAAAATAACGGGCGCGTGTAAATTAATATTAACTAGCAGTGTTCCGCGGTTTCACCCGCGTGGTTCCCGTTCCTGTTCATTTCACGTTACAAAAAGTAGCCTATGTGTTATTCCAGACTATTATCTCTATCCATGTACCAAATTTCATCCAAACCTTCAATAGTTTTTGTGTGAAAGAGCAACAAACATCCATCCATACTTACAAACTTTCGCGTTTATAATATTAGTAGGATGAAACAATCTGAGATTCTTGAGCAAAGACAATTCATACAATTCTATATGGTGTAGGAAAATAATCTTCGGAGAGTGCGCCATGATCTCCATGATCTGATACCACCTTGTCCTTTTTTGTACCGGAATGCTCGTAGCTCGAAAAAGCGACATCGTTTCATGGTTGATGTTCCAAAGACACGAACGAAGAGATTCGACTCAACTTTTGTGATAAGAACGTCTAGGCTATGGAATACGTTGCCTGAGTGGGTTTTCCCCGACAGTTACAATCTTTGTGTCTTCAAATCGAGAGTGAATCGGTTTTTTTCTAGGTAAACACGCTCCATCGTAGACCGCATCGTCGCTTAACATCAGGCGAGATGGCGGTCAAGTGGGAACCTATAAGTGGGAATCAATAAAAGTAGAAAAAAAAAACTTTTGATTTAACATCAGCATTGGGTGCACTCTTCTCAACCCTCTGTGGCTTTTCTTAAACCAAAACAAAAACATCCGAACCATGACATAATATTTAGCCTTTGGTATATAGGTAATTACAGTTTTTAAATGAAAATTAAATGAATTTTAAATAAAAACACATTTTCTTACATACAATTTATTAAAAAATTAAAATTAATCCATAAAATTAAATATTACAATATGTTAGTACCTATAGAATTACTTTAAACGTCAATCTTATAAGAAATCAAAATCAAATTATATTAACACATTAAGAAATTGTGCCACCACATTCTATGAACTAAAGCAAATAGAAAAAAAAATGTGTCTAAAAATTATAACCTGCCTACTTTATGTATTTAGACTTTGAAAACGTCAGAGAATACAACCCAAATAATTTTAATAACTTACAAACTACGTTATAACATCAAGAGCAGTACGTACTACACCTATCTATTTACAGAGTGTCAAGAGTCGAAATATCATTGTTTAATTAGATAAGGCAAATTATGACCAGCACCTTTCCGTTCCTCGGCTGAGAAATAGGATCACTGATAAACACTAAAGAAAGACTTGGTACAATTTTTAATTGACAATGATGCTTAGGTACACCATCTATGACATGTTAGATATGCATATTTTAATGTTATTATTTTTAAATGTAAAAACACAAACCTATAAGCGGGAAGAAACAAGAGACCACCAAAGTATCAAACTAGAAACTGTTATCAATTAGTTCTGTGATCATCGGCTAGTCTCGTTACATACAAATTATGCTCCGCACACATGTATAGCAAAATACAATGAGTTAAATTAAGCTTAACAAAAATAATCTAAAACAAATCGGCCGTCAGTCCTCGGACCAAGGAAATTCCGAGACGCAGAGCGTACAGCTAAGCGTCCACTTCGATTTTATTTGCAATTTCTTTCTACTTCAAATTAAAATTTTTGTAATTTGCAGACTGTAGTATATTTGTATCGTTCACTTATTTACGTATTAATCATAGTGCACGCTTAGCTCAATTATGCCGCCAAAACGGAATCATTTCACTGTGTGAGCAATGGAACCGAGACGCAGACGTACAGGACCCACTTAGTCGGCGGCGCGGGCGCAGGTAGGGCGGGCCGGCTAGTCGGCGGCGCGGGCGCAGGTAGGGCGGGCCGGCTAGTCGGCGGCGCGGGCGCAGGTAGGGCGGGCCGGCTAGTCGGCGGCACGGGCGCAGGTAGGGCGGGCCGGCTAGTCGGCGGCGCGGGCGCAGGTAGGGCAGGCCGGCTAGTCGGCGGCGCGGCGGCGCGGGCGCAGGTAGGGCGGGCCGGCTAGTCGGCGGCACGGGCGCAGGTAGGGCGGGCCGGCTAGTCGGCGGCACGGGCGCAGGTAGGGCGGGCCGGCTAGTCGGCGGCGCGGGCGCAGGTAGGGCAGGCCGGCTAGTCGGCGGCGCGGCGGCGCGGGCGCAGGTAGGGCGGGCCGGCTAGTCGGCGGCGCGGCGGCGCGGGCGCAGGTAGGGCGGGCCGGCGGGCGAGTCCGGGAAGCGCTGCATGTACCGCTCGAGCCGCAGGAACTTGACGGTGATGAGGCGGCCCTCGAACCACCAGCCGTGCAGCGCGCGGTACGCCAGGCCGGCGTGCGCGGCGCTGGCGCACTTCACGTACACGCAGCACGAGGCCGCGTCCAGCGCCACGTGCAGCACGTCGCAGCCCGCGCACTTCTCCAGGATGGCGTCCTGCAGGGCTCCGAGCGCGCCCGCCTCCGCCGCGCCCTTCTCGAACATGTGCCGGATCTTGAGGCACGGCGTCGGCGAAGCGGGCGGGTTGTTCACGGAGCCCTCCTGCGTCTCGAAGGCCTGCCCCTGCCAGGCGGCGCCCCCGGCGCGCCGCGGGCTGCCCCCGCCCAGCCAGCGCCACACGCGGCAGTCCTCCCCGCCCACGCTCTGCACCTCCATGCGCACGCGGCTCTCGTTCTGCTGCAGGAAGCGCACGGCCGCGTCCCAGGCCGCCGCGCGCCGCTCGCGCCGGCCCGGCGGCAGCAGCGAGTCCCGCACGTGGTCCACCGACACGTAGGGCGCGCCGCCCTCCTCCGTCTCCTGCTGGATCACGTCGATGATCTGCTCCACGAGCGCGTACACCTCGTCGCTGCGGCGCTGCCGGCGCGCCGCGTACAGGCGGACCAGCCGGCGCGCGCCGAGCGCCAGCAGGCCGAGGCTGGCCACCACGGCCGCCGTGGCGCCCGCCGAGTACACGGTGTCGAGGAACAGGCAGGAGAGCGGCGTGGCCGGGTCCGCCAGCGCCAGCGCCAGCGCGCTCCGCTGCGCCGCGAGCTGCCCCAGCTCCGCGAGCGGCGTGAACCCGTCCTCGCCGGAGTAGGGTCCGTCGAGGCGCACCACGCGCAGCCCCCAGCGCGGGTTGCGCAGCAGCAGCACCTGCAGGTTGTACAGGTCGGCGCGGCACCCGCCCGCGTCCGCCGCGCCGGCGCGCGCGCCCGCCAGGTCCAGCACCTCCCGCTCGGTGAGGTAGGGCCTCGCTCCCGCCGCGCCGCAGCGGTGCGCCGCCGTGCGCGCCGTCAGCTCCGGGTGGATCACCTTCAGAAGATCCTTCGCGAACCCGACGTGGTCCTTCGGCACGCAGTTGATTCCGGCCCTGTTCCCCGGGATGTTCAGCTGGCAGACGGGGATGTCGCCGGTCTGGTCGTCGGCCACCGAGGTGATGTCGTTTTTCTTAACTATGTACATGAGAAATAAGCAAAAAAAAAAAAGAGCCACGACGGCGACGAGAGCGAGCGAGACGAGGTTGTTCTTCAAAAATTTGTTTTCGTTCGCGGTCTTGTAGTCCACGTCCGACCTGCTCACCCCGGACATGTACGACCTGCGCGGGGCCACCGTGACCCCGTTGTTCGCATCTCGGTCTAGAAACGATGTCGGTTTCTGCGTGTCCGTCTTGAGAGTGGTCAGACGACGGGTGAAATTACTGAGATACGGAGATTCTACTTCGTCTATCGTGGACGTCGAAGGCTGGTAAGTATTCGAAGTGTAACTCGACGTGTAACCGACCGAAGGACGATTTCCCAGCGAGGAACGCTCTCCGAGGCCGGGTGGATCTCCTAGGGAGGGCCGGTCGAGAGAGGGTCGGTCTCCTATGGTCGATGTCAATCCCAACCTGGACCGTATCGAGTTTAGGTGATCGGAAGATGACATACCCGACGTGTAAGTGGAGGAGTATCCGCTGGGAGACGATATGGAAGGCCGGGAGAATGAAAAAAGGGTGGATTTGGGAGGGCTCGTACTGGCGTCTGCAGTGGGGAAAGTGCTAGATATGTGATCGCTCGATCTTGAGTGGCTGCGCAGAGGAGATGATGTCTTTTTGTCCGCATCCACATCGCTATCCGAGCCGGTCTCATAGTCGTCCTGGTCGTTGGCGTACGTTCGTGTCACACGACGCGTCGTAACAGTTTCAGTTTCCTCGTGCGTCCTCATCGGCGACTTTTCTTCTTCTGATTCAGAGCCTTTGTCGTCGAGTTTGACGGGCGACCCTTTCTTGGAGGGAGTTCGCCTCGTTTTGCCGACGGCAGGCGGCAGCATCGCACCGCCGGTCGTCTGGCGCCGGCCACGCTTATCCTTGACATTCGAGTTGTCCAAGTCGGACTCTTCGCCGCTAGAGTAGCGTGCGAGGGTACGTCGGTTTTCAGCCTTGTAATCGGCGCTATTTCTCGGTTTACTCTTATTATCTAGAACCAATTTTAACTTTTTCACGAGTAACTTTCTTGTGGACGCCGTTATCGGCATGATAGGGAACCCGTGCTCGGCCAGTTTAGTCCGGAGCTCGGCATCTGACATTGAATCTACTTGATCGGCCATTGTGAAGTCTGCAAGTAGAAATACAACAGGACAGGTTACTTAGTTTCACACAATTAAACACAAATTTTAAATCTATCGTTGCAAATATTCACCTTATTTCCGTAAAATATACAAGAATTACGTCAATTTTTATTTTAATTCACCGGTGCATCATTAGGCATCGCACGCACACCGCGAAAATTCGTTACAAGCGGCACAGACTAGATAGAGGTTAGAGAGTAGGCTAAAAAGAAAAATGTCGCCAGAACAAATAATTGTGACATTGTGTACTAACCATAGACTACACAATATACTACCAGGGTAGCGATTCTGAAACCATTCGGTTGCATCCGACACGGAATCTCATCTCTCGGTCTTTGTCTTATCTGTTTAGCATGACAAAGACCGAGAGATGAGATTCCGTGTCGGATGCAACCGAATGGTTTCAGAATCGCTACCTAGTACTTATGCTTCCTCTAAAGATCACTTCTAATACACAATCACTTCTATCTCACAGGACAACACAAACCTTGCTAAAGTCTTCATTGTTACACTACTCACCTACTACTACTACTGAAATTTAAAACTTAATTATAATTAAGTAATACTATTGGTGATTACTGAAGTATCGATAGTTCAATATAGTATTGATAGTTTTACTTACTTTCTATAGTATCGATACGATAGTAGATAGTATTACTTAAAAACTATCGATGCTATCGCTATCGATATTATTATGACGCAATAGTATCATACCGTCGATACAATTGCTTGCAATCATTAGTATTAGGCGATTTGCGGCATCGATACTATCGATAGTATCGAAATTATCGACACTATCCTTAGTGCTATCGATATTGTGACTGGCTTTCAAGGTTAACTATCGATAGCGAAACTATCAATATTTGGGCAGCACCGTATATCGACGTATAGATAATATTACGTGATAGGGACCACGGTAATATTATTATTTACACAGTAATTCAGCTGAGCCGTTTCTTTGAAATTTATTCTTACAGCCGCGGGGTACGTAAACAAGCGATAGGGCTGCGCGCTGTCTGCCTTTAGCATTAAGGTCTGCGCCGGTTCATTAAGGTTCGAGCACATTATGCCGGGCAGAGGCAGGGCAGAGCACATTACGCAGCGTGTCGGGGCGGAGAGCAAAAATCCGCTCAAATCGCTTGAATACAATTTGTATGAACTATCGCACAGTGTGTCAGGCCGCAGCGGCTCGCATTATTGCGAGGCGGATTCCGTCCGTGCGATGCGGCCCGCCCCGCCTTGCTACGCCCCGTTAACAGAGTGCTATAGCAAGCGGATTTTTTGAAGTGAAAACTTCTTTAGGCGCGCCTAGACAGATTTTTCGTGGGCCGTGAATTTAATTCAGTCGTCACGCTCGGGTTTGATAAGAAAGCTTTGGGTAAACTCGGGACCATGGCTATTGGCCATCTAGAAATACGTCAACCAATGGGAAATGCTGAAAGGGTGTGGAAAGGCCATCATGGCATGGCCATCTATAAACGCATCAGCCAATGGGAAATGCTGACGAATTTCTAGATGACCATGCCAAGATGGCGAGGCCACGCCCTCCGATTACACCCGTGTAGTTTTCAAGGTAAGCTATCAAGTTCTAGATTGTAAGTTTTCACTTCTATCGGCAGTTCCTATGACTGCCAATTTTTTTATGCAAGTTTTCCTTTATTATTTCAAGTAATGAGGGAGTTTCCGACGAGACAAAAATAGTTCCAACGGACGCACTAGATGGCGATTGTTCGAGATGCAGATAGATCTGTCTCTACCATAGACTCTCAAAAGTGTAATCACAACGAAACCCCTCCCCATTTTCAAGGAAAAAATCGAATCTAAATTATTTGTGATAATTCAAAATTTTAGAGTTTTCGTTAACACATCAATTATTTATATACTTAAATTTAGATACATCTCTTCTTAGCTTAGCTGATTAGTTTAGTATGTCTTTCTTCTATAAAAACCCTAAATACATTAAGGAATTTCATACTAAAACAATTTTTATATTGTGTTAAACTTTTAAAATATTGGGAATAAACATAGCTAATTAGGTTGATAATGTAATAAAAAAACGTTACTGATCACAATCCCTTTTCAGTAAAAATCATTAGAACTCCCGAGGCAATAGACACCAACTAAGCCAAAGTAGAAGGAAAATTCAAAGATATAAATAGCAACACTGATACGACAATATTTTATCCACAGACTAAGTAGAGAGATACTCTCTCGGCTAAAGGATTAGTATCCATAGCCAAGAATAAATTTAAAAAATATCTATTTTGTCTTTCATCAGGTTTACGAATTTGTTTTGAAATTTTGATGTTTTGATAAAGTTTTCAATGTTTTCATTCGAATAAAATGCGTACATGGATAAAGTAGTATATTATTTATTACTAGAAGTCGTGCTTTCGCAAATTGAACGAATTGAGTCCCATTATGCCTACCGCTTTTGACAACAAACCAAAATACCTACAAGCGCCTCCTATTATCGTTTTATTAAACCATATCTTTTGTCTCGTCGGAAAACGGCTCATTGAAAATATCGATCAAGAGTCATCCGAAAATATCCCCAACACTTGTCTTTGTCTGCTAAAAGATCGGGGAAAAGATGATGGTATTCGCCGAATACCTTTCTCTGCTCAGAATAACGAATTTTCTGGGAACAAATTGGATGCATCCATAATTTATATTTTCTTTTTTGACGTACTGCTTGTCTATGCTGTTCATTATCTTCTTCTTCTAACAGCAGGTAATAGTACATTATGATATAAGTGCGGTAAGTTGATAATTACAGCCGAGGCTTTATTGCTAGCTCGAGCCGAAGGCGAGAGCTATAATTAGCAGAGGCTCTAATTATCAAAGCGCACGTATGTCATACGACGTTTTATAACATATTTGCGAGGAAATAAACAAAACTCTGACGACATTTTCAAATAAAAACAATACAGCGAAAAAAAACGCGCGGAATAATATTTACTTGATCACAGACCACAGCACAGAGTAAGTAACCACTATGGATCACAGATTAGCAATGCGCGCGCATCGGCGCCTTTTTTTTTTAAGCAACGGCACAGAACCAGCCGGTATGCCATTAATAATAAAGTAAATTAATATTTTTGTGTTTTGTTACAGAATAATTAAAGTAATTTGTGGTCTAAATTAATTAAATTAACGAATTTAATAATTCTTTATTATATTTTACCTCTCAAAGTTAATTTTATTCATAAAATGTTGACCACACTTTTCTGATATAAAAACTCTTTACTAAGATTTAAAAAGGTACCGTTCGTTTTAGACGGAGCATATCTCTCTACCTAGTCTGTGGACGGAGCATTTTGAAACCGTGCGTTTTACATTACACATTACAGCACTAGTGCGTAATAAGATACATTACGATACAGAAATTGGTCCAATAAGAGACCCTTTACGAGCAAATATGTTATAAAAAATAGAAAGTTCTTCGTCAGAGCTATCCATAAAGTACAGTTGCACCTTTGATGAGACTAAGTAAACGAAGATAAGGTACGCTCTAATTTAAAGACAGCATAATATGCCGAAAATATCACACAAGTATACGCAATGTGCACACAGCTTCACTTGCATCGTGAGAGACGTTTGAATGAATGACAAAGACATCATGACAAGTAGGCAGTAGGTGCAAATGAGATAGCTATACATCACATTTGTTTAGATATTTTTTTCGACAAGAATAGAAAGACATACAAATGCACTGGCGTGAAAGAGACAAAATAGCCGCAACTAACATATCGCCGGGGTCGTGTTGCACTCTTACGCTGTATGTATATCTGTCTCTTTTTAGAAATGGCCAATTGTAAAATTGTGTACAACAGAAAAATAATTTTAGATGTAATAATCATTGAACTGTTATGGAAATAATTAAAGATTTTGTGTACTTACGCAAGAAAAGTGATACCATGGAACTTGTTCTTGGTCTTTGAACTGTTTGTGCACCTTGCAAAAGCATAATAAGACATTATTACGGCTCATATCGGATTTTTTTTAATTGTTAGCGAACGTCCACTCAACTTGTGGGTCCTGTTGCGACTGAGACTCAATCAGGAGACGTCACCTGATTTTGCATTGGGATCGTAACAGAGCGCGTGCCGCTTCTTAGTGTTTTAAGATTTCAATGAGTTGCACGCAAATTCGGGCAGTACACTGTACTCAAAATCCGTCAATGCACTGCGACCCGGCCCGTCAGCCCGTCACTAATATGCTAGGTATGCATTTTGCGCTGCGCCGCAGCCGCTGCGGCCCGGCATAATGTGCTCGAACCTTTATACGACTCGGCTACCACCTAGTACCTAGCACCTAGTACCTCGGCTAGTATATAAATAGTGATCTGTGGCTACCACCAGACAAGAGACAAATAAAACACACTCAAATATGGTCTTTAGGTTCTGTAGTTTATGATACAGATATTTTATTTTAGATTATATTGGCAACACAAATAAGCAGATCGCTCGCTGGCAGCCGTTTGCTAAGGACAATGCCCATATTTGACCCGCTAAAATAGTTGTCGTGTAGACATATGAGTTATATATTAAAAAATTGGTGATTTTTTGTTGTACTCGTGTGCGAAGTTATATAACTTTCTAACATTCCAAAATAAAATAATTTGCATTTGTTTAAATTAAACCTACCATTTACCAACAAAGCTGACTTGTAAAATATTGCAATAACGAAACGGTACCTGCGTTTCGTTTTAGTGATCCGCGTTAGATTGAAATTGAAAATGGATATTATGTATATCAATTTCTTTCACAATGTCGTTTATTTACTACTTTTACATATTTAAATAACGATATATATAAATACGGCGACAAAGAAACTATCAAAGCTTTTTTTGGTAATGTAAACGAGGAAAAAGGTGGCATGCAATTTTCACCAAATCCAAATTGGTCAAAGATCAATGTCAAATTGACAAATCAAAAAAAAGTAAACAAGCAAAATGCATGGTTTTCTTCCTAACTTTGGTTTTCTTCTTGTTTAAATTGGGTTTAACAAAACTGGGAATTATGTGATTCAGTGCTCCTTATTACTTACATAATTATGGTAATAATTACATAAAACCATATATTGTTGTGATGGCTTGCTTGTGTTTTCTGATGGAAACCCTCGATTGTTATGAACCTTCTAAGACCACTGTCTCGAATACCAAAATAATGAAATATTTATATCACAATTAAGATATTCCTTTCTGTGACAATATTTCTATGCGAATGAAGTGTTCATACTCTACAGGAATTACGGGGATAGCGCTAAGTTGCTACAAAACCTATGCAATTACCAATTTTAAAACCCTGAGTTGCTTTTAGAAGACAGACACAAGTTGAAGCAAATAAAATAGATATAATATGTATATTTTAGTTGAAAATGATAGGGACAACCAGCAGAGGCCATCTTTCAGTACTGCTGTACTTGCATTGCAGAGTTCTTCGTGACATTTCTAGGATGGCCAGACACCAGGACCACATAAATCCACGAGCAGAGTATTTTGGCTATTGTAGTAGTTTTGGACTATTAAATATATAAAGTTATTATTAAATGTAAATATAATTATATGATAGCAAACAATATATTTTATTTATCCTCTCTTGCATTGGTTTGAATATAGATTCAGTAGAAAGATATCGGTGAACAGTATTATCTACACTGATTTAAGTATTTTTTCAGGAAACCATGATAGGATGAGCGAAACATGTGCCTGATGGTAAGGAAGAAAACATGCTTGCCTTTAACAAGACACACTGTCTTGTGTCATAAATTATTAGAACATGAAGACAAGTCTACATCATCAGACCTAGCCCTGCACTCAGTTTAAGGCTTGTTTACCCTATGATAATTCCATCCGAGAACTATTTTATGGTAATCAGTTGGTAGTGAGAAGTACTATTATTCCTATTTATTCTGATAAGAAATATGTTTTGAAAGACAATACCATAGTTCTTTCTTTTCTTTTCTGTTCTAATCCAAAAGAAAACATAATTCTAAAATATTTTGACAGTAAACATAACCTTACTTTTGGTTTAACTGTAACTCATTTTTGGTATTTAGGAAATGAAAAACACCAACAGCAGACGTTTATAGAAGCATTAACAATCCTAATTAGATACTATTCATCTCTATACACTTTCAGTATCAAAAAAAGTTGGCCAGGTTTTTCAATGTATGGGACGTGGGCATTGTCCTTTATGTTGCTAATGTACAATGTACGTTTTTGTTGTTGTTATTGTTAAGATATTACTATCTTTACAATAACAACAACAAAAATGTTGAGATACTCCCTCAGAAACAGGAATACATTCCATTTAGACACCTTTTTGCATGCAAAGTGATATAACATAATATTCACAAATCTGTAATTCGGAACGCTTGCCCACGATTGATTGTTTTGGTTGGACATTTGAAGAATTTGAACATGTTTCAATTTCAAAGTAGCACTGAAATACTGCGGAAGGGATAAACGCATGCAGTTTTTTGATTTGACAATGACATTTAAATGTCATTGACAGTGACAGTAAAGTGATATTTGACAGTTAGCAATTATTTTATGTTCTGTGCAGAATAGAAAACTGTTTCGCTTGAACAGCAAGCTTTATAAAATTTTACGTTCTTTAAGCCTCCATTACATCACTAGATATTCGGACAGTCTTAGTCTAAGTATCGAAATCTAATAAGAGTGAAGTCTAAATACCTATAGTGTAACAATAGTTAGACCGTTTGACCTGCGTTCGCGTCCGATGGTAGTAGTCCAAGTACGTCACTTTTATATGTTTGACTTATTTCAAAAGAAAACTAAACTCGTACGTTCCTACATAGAAATAGTTTCTCAAACCAAAACATAAACTGAGTATTTGCATGCCATACCCAAAAATATTTCAACCAAGTCACTTCTTTTTATGTTACTATATCAAAGTGAAACTTTAATATCATCACCTCGAAACTCTTTCCTCCATCTATTGCATGCCGCGTGACGGTCGGCTGTGGAGTAGGATTAGCTTTAGTAGCGAAAGGCACTCCACAGAGCAGCCGATGCTAAGAATATGGCGGCGTTACTCGTTAAGTTACTTAAATTAAGTATCTAATGTTTTTCCAATTAACATTTTTGAAGTGAAAACTTCTTTAGGCGCGCTTCGACTAATTTTGCGTGGGGTGTAAATTGATTTCTAGCGTCACGCTCGGGTATGATAAGAAATCGTCGGGTAAACTCGGGTCCTTGGCAATTGGGCATCTAGAAATGCGTCAGCCAATGGGAAATGCTGACACATTTCTAGACGGCCATGCCAAGATGGCGAGGCCACGCCCTCCGGTTACACGCGTATAGTTTCCAAGGTAAGCTATCAAATTCTAAGTTATAAGTTTTCTCTTCTAACGGCAGTTCCTATGACTGCCAATTTTTTTTTAATGTTTACAATATTTAATGCTGTTTCACTATTACCGTGGTTTCATCCAACCACACAATCATTTTATTAGTAGTTACACTTGTTACGGTTATATTTTGAGGCTTTGAAAATGCATGAGCTATGAGGCCATGACAACTTGACAACCAACTACATCGACATCTTGCGTGCGAACGATTAAGCCCGCGTTTTTGAAGTGAAAACTTCTCTTGGCGCACCACAAACAGATTTTTCGGAAGTGGTTGTATATTTGAGCTCTTTGAGGTTGTGACATAGAAGCTCATGGGGGACGGAAGCTTATTTCATTTTCAAAAGCCTTTTCGAGCGCTTTGTTGACTCGACCCATGACCAAAATTATGTCGTTTCAAAAATTCGTTTGCGACCCACGCTCAGATTTTTAGTGGGCTGTGAATGAAGATCATCGTCACGCTCGTAATTTAAAGACATGTTCGGTTCAACTCGGAACCATGGACTCAACATAGATGGCTATGTCGTATCGCTGTGTTCACTATATTCAAAGCATAGGTAATCATTTTTATTTTGAATTATTAAAAGTTTGAATACATGTTTCTTATATTAGTTTTCACTTCTGCCGTGTCCTAAGCATACACTTTTTATTTAAAACTGAATATTAAATATAATTATGGACATAATAAATATGTAATTTAACTTGTACAATACCTATTGACTTGTATAACGCAATGAAATCTTGTCTTTTTAGTCCCAATAATTAATAAGCACTTAACGAATACAATAGTTACGAATAAAAAATAAAGGAACTATTTCCCACACTGGCCATCGTAAAAATGCAAACTGCGCATGTGTGTAAAGAGGATTTGTGGATGAAGGTGTAAGCAGACGTGATTGTGTTTTGTCTCACTCACTTCGGTGGCCACTTCTCCGTATGTGCGAGTGCTTTTGACAAATCGCGATCGTTACAACCATAAAGATAGGTCAACCTTAATCGGCTTCTTTAACGCTATTTGCACGCAGTACCACGTTGAGTAGTGCATGCATTTTGACCCTTTCTGTAACGGAATAGAACACACTTTCTCGTGCTTTACTGTAATTTTGCTTGGTAATCCTACTGCGTGAGCACTACATAAACATTTCTGAGAGCTGTTGTCATTTGTTGTGTAAAGACATGTATAACGTTCCATAATACGCGGAAACGATTGCAATGATACGGTACGGTAATAGGATAGAGAATTAGTACATTAGTAGTGAAATTACTTAAATTACTGAAATCGAACATGTGTTAGGTATGTGAAATAGGTACTGAAATACCGATTTACCGATATTTCTGAAATTATACTCTCAATTTGGAAATAAACGCCACTGTGATTACTCAGGCTTTTTCAACAACAACAACAACATTGAGGACTGCCGTGAGGCGCGTGAGCTGCAGGTGCAGAGGTGTCTGACTTCGAATCGTCGCCATTCGTCGCCATTATCAATCTATCTATCAGCAACAATACTACCGTCGAAATAAAGGATTCCAAGACACCCAACGACGTGCCTCAGTGTGGACAAGGAGCTCACACACGTTACCTCGGTCTGCACGTTCTTCCGCCCTACGCTTTGGTCGCCGACTGATTTGTACATATCAACTTCATTCATGGTTCTTTTAAAACACGACAGTGATTAAACTAACCCTAGGATATTTGCATTTGTGTTAAACAGTATGTGGCATCGATATAAACGAAAGGATGTGCCTTGAGTACCTTGAAATTGGTAATAAACTGCGTCTTTGTGTGTAACGTAAGTGGTTTACAAACAACCAATCTACTTGGCCCCTAGAATCGCTAGTGGCGATATCTCGCCACTGTAGTTCTAATTTTATTTGGTCGTTGACAGTGAATAGTGATAGGTAAAAACGTCCTACGTCCACCGCTTCCTGCAACGGACTAGATCGGAAACAGTGAGCTCACTCTTCCCAACAATGACATGATTCCGTGCGCCCTGAAGTTTGAGAAGGCACATCTGTACTGAGATTGTTGGTATGTGGTCCTAGAAATGAATCCAAACCTAAATGTTTATCGCCCTAGTTAATTGTCTGCTTTGTCCCAATGCTGCCAAATAATGATTGGAAATTATGGATTCCTGATCATTTTCAAGGCGAACACACAAATAATCTAGATTTATAGAGAATAGTATTGATACCTAGCTGCCTTGTAAATAGTTGATAACCTACGACTTTAAAATTGAGTTATCCCAGCAAGTATTTGATCGGACCAGGAAGTTCCGGGCTCATCCAATGAATTCAACACAATAAATTATTTAGCAAAGAGGCCTTTCATGATCCTAATCTTAATTATTAACGGGAGATCTTCATGAGGACAATATCCACAGACTTCGGAGCATTCGTTTTTGTAGTTTATACTATCAATTTGTAAGCTCAGCTGTTGTCATATTTATATTGTGTCTACCATCTGTATTTATTGTACTGTACTATCACAATTTAAAATGTTACAATGTAGATACCTCACAACTTTTTTGATATTAATTATCTAATTCATTCATCTGAATTTCTAAATCAATCAGATAATGTCTCCAGAAATGATAAGCGACTGTTACTACCAACTACTAATCCTAAACCAAATGCATAATGATTTTTTTTAAGTACATAATGTGAAAATAATGTTTAAATGATAACAATGTAACTTCTGCAAAAGCTTTTAATCAATTGAATTATGTTATGTAATATTTCAAATTAAATCAGTTTTAGACATTTATGTACCTAGAGCGATAGGTAAGTGTTCAAATCTTACCAATCTAGTAATCTAGACCAGAGCTCCCAAGATACACGCTCAGCCTAGTTTGGGGCTCAATGCTAACGGTGATTTAGACAAGGACATTAACTGTGAACTCTTATTGTACATAGTTGTTAAAAAAATTAAGAAATAAATTAATTACTTTACTGTTAAAATCCATTTTGAATGTTAACTAAATAAACAAGTAGGTATTTACATTGTTAGTTGACTTATTATGTGGTTAGTATCAATTTATTATGCATGTTTAAGTACTATTCCCACTAACAGTATTATTGATATAGTATAGCAATGTGTACAGTATTGTCGGATAAAATATTATATGGACAATGGGACATTTAGTTAAAAAATATTTGTGTTGTGTGAGGAATGTCAAACCATTTTTGCCAATATACTTTGATGAGGAATTGGTTTGTTATTTATTTAACGCTAATGTGATGGTTTTGGCAGGTATTATGTTGTACCAAGGTATCAGAATTTAATAAATAAAAATTAAGTTGGTATTAGTAAAGAATTTTATTTCATTTTCAATAGAGTTGACATCTTACCTAGTCTCGAGTCCAATCATATTATAAACCTTACAAAAAAAAATCTACTTAATGTGAATTTATAAGTACCTAATCATAGATTTACATAAGTTCATACATAAGTTGCCACTCCTCAGAAAACTGCCATAGTCAGTTAATAATTAAATCTGTTTAGTTAGCTGTAAATTAAACAGATTTTACAGCTACCTTTATATGACAAGAATCGATCCGCGAGAAATCAGGATGTTAATAAAACAGAAATTTGTACCGGTTTGATGAGAGTGTACCTATGATACCTAGGTAGGTACCTATGATATAAAAGTTAATTGAGATAGAGACTGTCTTATACAAAACAAAAATACATCATGCATATGTATTGAAGGTTGAGAGGTTCAATCAGGATGAAGTTCATCAAACATAATATTAGTGTCTTCATCCTTGTCCGTCGGTTGTCTGTAAGTATCTAAATTTAAATCTGAATCAAATTTTGGATAACCTTCATCATGTTATGTGCTGTATTCTCTAAAAGTGCAGAAAAAACTGAAATACTCGGTACTAAAAAACCCCCATTTTCCCCCCAAAAATGTTGACTTTCAAATTTCTATTCTATCCATTAGCTATTAAAACAGTTACTGTTTGACGTTATAGCGGGTAAAATCGGTAGTTACACAAAGACGGATAAGTTGATAAATATGGAACAAACTGATAATGCCCCTTGCCGTAATATTTTTCTAACGTAGGTACATAAAATCAAATAATAAGCGAATGGTGATAGTAATTAATTTACTAAAATTTACATTTTATTATACATAGATGACAATAACTTATCACATTCCGCCAATTTATTATCATTCACATCTTCATTCTTAAATTATTACATAACTCATACTTCACCCATGGTACATGTAACATATAGCCTAGAGCACTCTGAGACCACATACATTTCCAAAGTTGAAATTGGTCCAGTAGTTCCTGAGTGTTCAAACAAATTTTCTTCAATATTTTAACATAAGTATAGATTCAATGAACTCTGTAGGTATATCTCTTACAATTACAATACTTTTGATAGCAGTTAATATGTTTTTCATTACTGTTAATTAACATTTGTATTGAATCATAAAGACACTATGTTTGGGGTATTTCTTTCGTTTGGCATTTACATTAAGTACATTACAGCTATGGCATTTACATTACAGCTATGGTCAGAATTAATCTTGCAAGAACAGGATGCTTGGATACTTTTGTGAGAGACACAAACAACACTGTTCTATATTCCTTTTTGTTTTACTGTATTGATTTGTAACATGATTAGTAGAGGTTACTTTTCGCATTACTATTCCTTTCCGGTAGGTCTACCGCCTAACTCTAAAGCATTCGGAAAGCATGAGATGTCTTCATTGCATTTGTAATGTAATGCTTTCATTTTAGAGCGATCGCCTAACTACTATTGCTTTAAAAAATTGGTCAAGTAATCACAGATTATAAACAATTGAAGTAAAGCATTCGTTATCACGTTTCGACACCACGTAATCGGTTTCGTCAAACTGGTCAATGCGAAAATATTTTATGAGTTTGTTCAACAGTTAAAACGTCAAAAAGCATCAGTTCATATTTCAAATTACGAGATTTGCTATAAATCTGTTTTATTTTATTTATTTAGGTCAATATAGAAGAGCATTATTAGCACTACGTTTAAATACGATTAATTACGAAGATAGGAAAAAAATAAAAAACGGAACGCAATATTTGACAATTACTCTAAGTGTTCCCACCGTATTTTTAAATTTCTTTCTAGGTTTTATTTCTAATAATCTACATAAATCTCAAATATCCATAATTGATAGAAAATCGCCGTTTTTCTTTTCAAGTTTAGTGAAAACATTTTTAAAAAAGATGTTTTCATCTCAAGAAATTATCACAAGTTACCTATTCTTCGCCAAAGTTAATTATAGTAAAAAAATACCCACGTCAGCCTAGCTTGCTGTGGATATATTTGGCTGGCAACATTGTTATTGTTTACACTTTTCATAACCTCCATCTGAGGTAAACATTTACGATTTAATTTATGATAAACAATTTAAACATAACATAAATATATAATATATTATTTGTTATTGTGATATTTACTTTTTAAAGTCATGCAGTTCGCTCTTGCTTCAGGAATCTAGCTAGCGATTCCCAATAAAAACTGGACTTCGGCGATGACAAAAACAAGTATTTGTACTCTATTTTATGAGGTATGTAATGATAATAGGTAAATTTTAATAGTGTCCAACGTTGTTAAGCTTGTTTTCACATTTCGTGAGGTTGTGACTTCGAATCCCGCTTACATTTTTTTGAGTATTATTCTTAGTACTGATGTATACATAAATTAAGTTTCATCATTTGTCCAGAGTCCTAGCAGTAGCATAAATTCGGCTGCCCATGTTTTATAATATTAGTATAGATAGAATGTATGTCGAGGCGGCGGCTCAAGTGTACTGGCATGTCTTTAGAAGTGATAGGTAGATGTTCCTCTTGTTAAGCAACACACCTGCCCATAACAGCACAGTGTCACAAACCTATTGGAATTAGAGTCCAAAACATTACCTAACACTGCACTGCACTTGTCACCTAGAGATATTAAATGATTATATCTAGGCCCTGTGATTTCTGTGTAAACTTCATCCTCCAAAGTGATACTTTTAAGTAATGAAGGATCCTGATTCTGTTTGCACATTACTGCTTGGCGGTAGAATCACAGGCAAAGGTGTTGATTTCCCCAGGCAGACTTTTATGTGCCTGATGGTAAGTGACACAGTTCAGTGACACGCAGCTATTAGAACATGAAGAGTCTAAATCATTACCTAGCACTGCACTGCGGTCATCACCCAGATATCTAAGATGTTATAAGCCCTGAATATCTCTAAGCCCTGTAATTTGTCTGGAAACATTGACCTTCAAGCCGGAACACAGACTTTGCAAAGTGTTACCACTAGATCAATAAGTTACATGTTAAAAATAAAAGTTCTTTGTTTCAGATATATCTATTGTTATGCGTTATGGTTTGCGGTGGCCGATATATCAAGCTTCTCTGAAACCATCTCGACTCCCAGAACACCTTAATGAAGTGTGACGTCACTGATTTATTAAAACAAAGTTTTAAGTGTGATTGTCAAAGCACCTGTTATTTACAAGAGTGTGATAAGTGTAAAAAAATACTGAAAATTAAATGTATCTGTTGCATCGACAACAATAACAATCAATATTGTGTTTTTGTAATTTTTTTGTATCCTTAATGAGAATTTTACTGTAGAATACCAGTAATGATTTCTTAATGATCCATGAATCTACACAGATTGATTTATCTGTGTAGATTCATGGAGAATAGTGAGATGAGATAATGCCTGGTGATAAGCAATCATACAACTATTGAACAGGAAGTCTAAATAACTACCTAGCACTGTACTTCACTCAAAAGTGGTTATGCCCCAGCCGTCTCTCCCAAAGAGTCCTAATCATACATAACTGAGTACAGCTTGAGGTTGAGATATAACAAGGATTTCTATTACAGTTAATAATATTGGCGGTGGACATTTCACACACAACACCATCTAGCCCCAAACTAATCAAAGCTTGTACTATACTCGTACTATGAGAGCCAGATAGCTGATATAATATTTATATATTTTTAAATACATACTTATTTTAAATAGCAAACACCCAGCCAAAGTACAAACATTTGTTTTCGCCACACAAATATTTGCACTGGATGGGGATCGAACCTATGGTATTTCATAGCAGACTTACTACCAACTAGGCCAGCCAGACCATGCATTCTACTAGCTTTTCAAACTGGATATCATGTTTGCTTAGGATGATTTAGGCAAGGGTTTTCATGTCCCCATGCAGATTATAGAATAAGGAATCAGAAACTAAAGAAATGTGGATGTATTTATTCTCAATCATTTTTTTACAGTTCAATGCTGTTGGTGACATTGGGTATCCTTGTAAGACAACTCATTGTTTTCTTGTAAGCTATGGGAGCAGCCAGCAGTCAATATTTTATCTTCTTGTGACTCCTGAAACAATAACAAAATTTAATTATATTGGTATGAAATATGAACATTAAATCATTACATGACTAGCAGCACCCCACGGCTTTACCCGTGCATTACTGCAATTCTTTTCCTGTTATAAAAAGTATAATACATTATATATTTCAATCTGATCCCTTCTGACATTCCAAAGAGACAAAACAATCTTTCACATACTAGGTATATAATATTTGTAAGAGGTGGCTGGTTCATAAATTAACTAAATAGGTTTGTAATATGGAATTGAATACTTGTTAATTATTATTTTGAACCACATTCTGTGGTTCAATTTTGTATTTATGTCTAATGGTGTTTTATATTCAATACCTACAATCAAAAAAAAATTAATGTACCTACCTCCTGCTGTTTGCTGATAACAAGTCTCTCGCAATAATATTGATCTCAAGCAATTCAGAATGTTTAAAATAATAACTTAGTGGTAGTAACTTAGCCAATCTCTATAACAATTTGTGAACGTAAGTATTAAAGCACAAATGATAATAACTAAAGCTAGGTATTATTATCCAAACAAAAAGGGTTTCTAGGTAGTTTATCATAAGTTCTTTCTTACCTTTGTCTCAGGTTTGATGTCTCGTCCTTCAAAGATGCAAGAGGGAATTAATTATGCCCTCTCAAAGTGTAAAATTCTGAGATTTACTTATTTTTAGTAAAATCACTGTTTCTAAGACGAAACGGTCACGGTCACGGTTTTCCCGCAATAGTAGTACATGTTCACCGTGCTATTTTTGATCTTTACAAACCAGTATCTAACGAAAATATTTGAGAATTACACTACTTGAATTCCAAAACAACACCTATATTGGCGATGCTTTCATGACATGACTTGAAAGCCGATAATGCTTTGCTTGAAAGCAGATAAAACATTAGGCGGTCGCTATTTTAGTGCAAATGTATGGAGTTTCGTTCATTCTTCTGACTACTAATGCTTTCCATAAAACGGAAAGCATTTGTAGTGTTCGGCTTTCATCGGCGGTACCAAATTGGCCGATGACGTCACAAATCAAAGCATAGCCGAAAGCAAGAGCGTTAGGCGGTAGACCTACCGTAGGTCTACCGCCTAACTCTAAAGCATTCGGAAAGCATGAGATGTCTTCATTGCATTTGTAATGTAATGCTTTCATTTTAGAGCGATCGCCTAACTACTATTGCTTTAAAAAATTGGTCAAGTAATCACAGATTATAAACAATTGAAGTAAAGCATTCGTTATCACGTTTCGACACCACGTAATCGGTTTCGTCAAACTGGTCAATGCGAAAATATTTTATGAGTTTGTTCAACAGTTAAAACGTCAAAAAGCATCAGTTCATATTTCAAATTACGAGATTTGCTATAAATCTGTTTTATTTTATTTATTTAGGTCAATATAGAAGAGCATTATTAGCACTACGTTTAAATACGATTAATTACGAAGATAGGAAAAAAATAAAAAACGGAACGCAATATTTGACAATTACTCTAAGTGTTCCCACCGTATTTTTAAATTTCTTTCTAGGTTTTATTTCTAATAATCTACATAAATCTCAAATATCCATAATTGATAGAAAATCGCCGTTTTTCTTTTCAAGTTTAGTGAAAACATTTTTAAAAAAGATGTTTTCATCTCAAGAAATTATCACAAGTTACCTATTCTTCGCCAAAGTTAATTATAGTAAAAAAATACCCACGTCAGCCTAGCTTGCTGTGGATATATTTGGCTGGCAACATTGTTATTGTTTACACTTTTCATAACCTCCATCTGAGGTAAACATTTACGATTTAATTTATGATAAACAATTTAAACATAACATAAATATATAATATATTATTTGTTATTGTGATATTTACTTTTTAAAGTCATGCAGTTCGCTCTTGCTTCAGGAATCTAGCTAGCGATTCCCAATAAAAACTGGACTTCGGCGATGACAAAAACAAGTATTTGTACTCTATTTTATGAGGTATGTAATGATAATAGGTAAATTTTAATAGTGTCCAACGTTGTTAAGCTTGTTTTCACATTTCGTGAGGTTGTGACTTCGAATCCCGCTTACATTTTTTTGAGTATTATTCTTAGTACTGATGTATACATAAATTAAGTTTCATCATTTGTCCAGAGTCCTAGCAGTAGCATAAATTCGGCTGCCCATGTTTTATAATATTAGTATAGATAGAATGTATGTCGAGGCGGCGGCTCAAGTGTACTGGCATGTCTTTAGAAGTGATAGGTAGATGTTCCTCTTGTTAAGCAACACACCTGCCCATAACAGCACAGTGTCACAAACCTATTGGAATTAGAGTCCAAAACATTACCTAACACTGCACTGCACTTGTCACCTAGAGATATTAAATGATTATATCTAGGCCCTGTGATTTCTGTGTAAACTTCATCCTCCAAAGTGATACTTTTAAGTAATGAAGGATCCTGATTCTGTTTGCACATTACTGCTTGGCGGTAGAATCACAGGCAAAGGTGTTGATTTCCCCAGGCAGACTTTTATGTGCCTGATGGTAAGTGACACAGTTCAGTGACACGCAGCTATTAGAACATGAAGAGTCTAAATCATTACCTAGCACTGCACTGCGGTCATCACCCAGATATCTAAGATGTTATAAGCCCTGAATATCTCTAAGCCCTGTAATTTGTCTGGAAACATTGACCTTCAAGCCGGAACACAGACTTTGCAAAGTGTTACCACTAGATCAATAAGTTACATGTTAAAAATAAAAGTTCTTTGTTTCAGATATATCTATTGTTATGCGTTATGGTTTGCGGTGGCCGATATATCAAGCTTCTCTGAAACCATCTCGACTCCCAGAACACCTTAATGAAGTGTGACGTCACTGATTTATTAAAACAAAGTTTTAAGTGTGATTGTCAAAGCACCTGTTATTTACAAGAGTGTGATAAGTGTAAAAAAATACTGAAAATTAAATGTATCTGTTGCATCGACAACAATAACAATCAATATTGTGTTTTTGTAATTTTTTTGTATCCTTAATGAGAATTTTACTGTAGAATACCAGTAATGATTTCTTAATGATCCATGAATCTACACAGATTGATTTATCTGTGTAGATTCATGGAGAATAGTGAGATGAGATAATGCCTGGTGATAAGCAATCATACAACTATTGAACAGGAAGTCTAAATAACTACCTAGCACTGTACTTCACTCAAAAGTGGTTATGCCCCAGCCGTCTCTCCCAAAGAGTCCTAATCATACATAACTGAGTACAGCTTGAGGTTGAGATATAACAAGGATTTCTATTACAGTTAATAATATTGGCGGTGGACATTTCACACACAACACCATCTAGCCCCAAACTAATCAAAGCTTGTACTATACTCGTACTATGAGAGCCAGATAGCTGATATAATATTTATATATTTTTAAATACATACTTATTTTAAATAGCAAACACCCAGCCAAAGTACAAACATTTGTTTTCGCCACACAAATATTTGCACTGGATGGGGATCGAACCTATGGTATTTCATAGCAGACTTACTACCAACTAGGCCAGCCAGACCATGCATTCTACTAGCTTTTCAAACTGGATATCATGTTTGCTTAGGATGATTTAGGCAAGGGTTTTCATGTCCCCATGCAGATTATAGAATAAGGAATCAGAAACTAAAGAAATGTGGATGTATTTATTCTCAATCATTTTTTTACAGTTCAATGCTGTTGGTGACATTGGGTATCCTTGTAAGACAACTCATTGTTTTCTTGTAAGCTATGGGAGCAGCCAGCAGTCAATATTTTATCTTCTTGTGACTCCTGAAACAATAACAAAATTTAATTATATTGGTATGAAATATGAACATTAAATCATTACATGACTAGCAGCACCCCACGGCTTTACCCGTGCATTACTGCAATTCTTTTCCTGTTATAAAAAGTATAATACATTATATATTTCAATCTGATCCCTTCTGACATTCCAAAGAGACAAAACAATCTTTCACATACTAGGTATATAATATTTGTAAGAGGTGGCTGGTTCATAAATTAACTAAATAGGTTTGTAATATGGAATTGAATACTTGTTAATTATTATTTTGAACCACATTCTGTGGTTCAATTTTGTATTTATGTCTAATGGTGTTTTATATTCAATACCTACAATCAAAAAAAAATTAATGTACCTACCTCCTGCTGTTTGCTGATAACAAGTCTCTCGCAATAATATTGATCTCAAGCAATTCAGAATGTTTAAAATAATAACTTAGTGGTAGTAACTTAGCCAATCTCTATAACAATTTGTGAACGTAAGTATTAAAGCACAAATGATAATAACTAAAGCTAGGTATTATTATCCAAACAAAAAGGGTTTCTAGGTAGTTTATCATAAGTTCTTTCTTACCTTTGTCTCAGGTTTGATGTCTCGTCCTTCAAAGATGCAAGAGGGAATTAATTATGCCCTCTCAAAGTGTAAAATTCTGAGATTTACTTATTTTTAGTAAAATCACTGTTTCTAAGACGAAACGGTCACGGTCACGGTTTTCCCGCAATAGTAGTACATGTTCACCGTGCTATTTTTGATCTTTACAAACCAGTATCTAACGAAAATATTTGAGAATTACACTACTTGAATTCCAAAACAACACCTATATTGGCGATGCTTTCATGACATGACTTGAAAGCCGATAATGCTTTGCTTGAAAGCAGATAAAACATTAGGCGGTCGCTATTTTAGTGCAAATGTATGGAGTTTCGTTCATTCTTCTGACTACTAATGCTTTCCATAAAACGGAAAGCATTTGTAGTGTTCGGCTTTCATCGGCGGTACCAAATTGGCCGATGACGTCACAAATCAAAGCATAGCCGAAAGCAAGAGCGTTAGGCGGTAGACCTACCGTAGGTCTACTAAGCCTAAAAGTACCTAAAGTAGGTCTAAAGCCGAACACTACAAATGCTTTCCGTTTTATGGAAAGCATTAGTAGTCAGAAGAATGAACGAAACTCCATACATTTGCACTAAAATAGCGACCGCCTAATGTTTTATCTGCTTTCAAGCAAAGCATTATCGGCTTTCAAGTCATGTCATGAAAGCATCGCCAATATAGGTGTTGTTTTGGAATTCAAGTAGTGTAATTCTCAAATATTTTCGTTAGATACTGGTTTGTAAAGATCAAAAATAGCACGGTGAACATGTACTACTATTGCGGGAAAACCGTGACCGTGACCGTTTCGTCTTAGAAACAGTGATTTTACTAAAAATAAGTAAATCTCAGAATTTTACACTTTGAGAGGGCATAATTAATTCCCTCTTGCATCTTTGAAGGACGAGACATCAAACCTGAGACAAAGGTAAGAAAGAACTTATGATAAACTACCTAGAAACCCTTTTTGTTTGGATAATAATACCTAGCTTTAGTTATTATCATTTGTGCTTTAATACTTACGTTCACAAATTGTTATAGAGATTGGCTAAGTTACTACCACTAAGTTATTATTTTAAACATTCTGAATTGCTTGAGATCAATATTATTGCGAGAGACTTGTTATCAGCAAACAGCAGGAGGTAGGTACATTAATTTTTTTTTGATTGTAGGTATTGAATATAAAACACCATTAGACATAAATACAAAATTGAACCACAGAATGTGGTTCAAAATAATAATTAACAAGTATTCAATTCCATATTACAAACCTATTTAGTTAATTTATGAACCAGCCACCTCTTACAAATATTATATACCTAGTATGTGAAAGATTGTTTTGTCTCTTTGGAATGTCAGAAGGGATCAGATTGAAATATATAATGTATTATACTTTTTATAACAGGAAAAGAATTGCAGTAATGCACGGGTAAAGCCGTGGGGTGCTGCTAGTCATGTAATGATTTAATGTTCATATTTCATACCAATATAATTAAATTTTGTTATTGTTTCAGGAGTCACAAGAAGATAAAATATTGACTGCTGGCTGCTCCCATAGCTTACAAGAAAACAATGAGTTGTCTTACAAGGATACCCAATGTCACCAACAGCATTGAACTGTAAAAAAATGATTGAGAATAAATACATCCACATTTCTTTAGTTTCTGATTCCTTATTCTATAATCTGCATGGGGACATGAAAACCCTTGCCTAAATCATCCTAAGCAAACATGATATCCAGTTTGAAAAGCTAGTAGAATGCATGGTCTGGCTGGCCTAGTTGGTAGTAAGTCTGCTATGAAATACCATAGGTTCGATCCCCATCCAGTGCAAATATTTGTGTGGCGAAAACAAATGTTTGTACTTTGGCTGGGTGTTTGCTATTTAAAATAAGTATGTATTTAAAAATATATAAATATTATATCAGCTATCTGGCTCTCATAGTACGAGTATAGTACAAGCTTTGATTAGTTTGGGGCTAGATGGTGTTGTGTGTGAAATGTCCACCGCCAATATTATTAACTGTAATAGAAATCCTTGTTATATCTCAACCTCAAGCTGTACTCAGTTATGTATGATTAGGACTCTTTGGGAGAGACGGCTGGGGCATAACCACTTTTGAGTGAAGTACAGTGCTAGGTAGTTATTTAGACTTCCTGTTCAATAGTTGTATGATTGCTTATCACCAGGCATTATCTCATCTCACTATTCTCCATGAATCTACACAGATAAATCAATCTGTGTAGATTCATGGATCATTAAGAAATCATTACTGGTATTCTACAGTAAAATTCTCATTAAGGATACAAAAAAATTACAAAAACACAATATTGATTGTTATTGTTGTCGATGCAACAGATACATTTAATTTTCAGTATTTTTTTACACTTATCACACTCTTGTAAATAACAGGTGCTTTGACAATCACACTTAAAACTTTGTTTTAATAAATCAGTGACGTCACACTTCATTAAGGTGTTCTGGGAGTCGAGATGGTTTCAGAGAAGCTTGATATATCGGCCACCGCAAACCATAACGCATAACAATAGATATATCTGAAACAAAGAACTTTTATTTTTAACATGTAACTTATTGATCTAGTGGTAACACTTTGCAAAGTCTGTGTTCCGGCTTGAAGGTCAATGTTTCCAGACAAATTACAGGGCTTAGAGATATTCAGGGCTTATAACATCTTAGATATCTGGGTGATGACCGCAGTGCAGTGCTAGGTAATGATTTAGACTCTTCATGTTCTAATAGCTGCGTGTCACTGAACTGTGTCACTTACCATCAGGCACATAAAAGTCTGCCTGGGGAAATCAACACCTTTGCCTGTGATTCTACCGCCAAGCAGTAATGTGCAAACAGAATCAGGATCCTTCATTACTTAAAAGTATCACTTTGGAGGATGAAGTTTACACAGAAATCACAGGGCCTAGATATAATCATTTAATATCTCTAGGTGACAAGTGCAGTGCAGTGTTAGGTAATGTTTTGGACTCTAATTCCAATAGGTTTGTGACACTGTGCTGTTATGGGCAGGTGTGTTGCTTAACAAGAGGAACATCTACCTATCACTTCTAAAGACATGCCAGTACACTTGAGCCGCCGCCTCGACATACATTCTATCTATACTAATATTATAAAACATGGGCAGCCGAATTTATGCTACTGCTAGGACTCTGGACAAATGATGAAACTTAATTTATGTATACATCAGTACTAAGAATAATACTCAAAAAAATGTAAGCGGGATTCGAAGTCACAACCTCACGAAATGTGAAAACAAGCTTAACAACGTTGGACACTATTAAAATTTACCTATTATCATTACATACCTCATAAAATAGAGTACAAATACTTGTTTTTGTCATCGCCGAAGTCCAGTTTTTATTGGGAATCGCTAGCTAGATTCCTGAAGCAAGAGCGAACTGCATGACTTTAAAAAGTAAATATCACAATAACAAATAATATATTATATATTTATGTTATGTTTAAATTGTTTATCATAAATTAAATCGTAAATGTTTACCTCAGATGGAGGTTATGAAAAGTGTAAACAATAACAATGTTGCCAGCCAAATATATCCACAGCAAGCTAGGCTGACGTGGGTATTTTTTTACTATAATTAACTTTGGCGAAGAATAGGTAACTTGTGATAATTTCTTGAGATGAAAACATCTTTTTTAAAAATGTTTTCACTAAACTTGAAAAGAAAAACGGCGATTTTCTATCAATTATGGATATTTGAGATTTATGTAGATTATTAGAAATAAAACCTAGAAAGAAATTTAAAAATACGGTGGGAACACTTAGAGTAATTGTCAAATATTGCGTTCCGTTTTTTATTTTTTTCCTATCTTCGTAATTAATCGTATTTAAACGTAGTGCTAATAATGCTCTTCTATATTGACCTAAATAAATAAAATAAAACAGATTTATAGCAAATCTCGTAATTTGAAATATGAACTGATGCTTTTTGACGTTTTAACTGTTGAACAAACTCATAAAATATTTTCGCATTGACCAGTTTGACGAAACCGATTACGTGGTGTCGAAACGTGATAACGAATGCTTTACTTCAATTGTTTATAATCTGTGATTACTTGACCAATTTTTTAAAGCAATAGTAGTTAGGCGATCGCTCTAAAATGAAAGCATTACATTACAAATGCAATGAAGACATCTCATGCTTTCCGAATGCTTTAGAGTTAGGCGGTAGACCTACGGTAGGTCTACCGCCTAACGCTCTTGCTTTCGGCTATGCTTTGATTTGTGACGTCATCGGCCAATTTGGTACCGCCGATGAAAGCCGAACACTACAAATGCTTTCCGTTTTATGGAAAGCATTAGTAGTCAGAAGAATGAACGAAACTCCATACATTTGCACTAAAATAGCGACCGCCTAATGTTTTATCTGCTTTCAAGCAAAGCATTATCGGCTTTCAAGTCATGTCATGAAAGCATCGCCAATATAGGTGTTGTTTTGGAATTCAAGTAGTGTAATTCTCAAATATTTTCGTTAGATACTGGTTTGTAAAGATCAAAAATAGCACGGTGAACATGTACTACTATTGCGGGAAAACCGTGACCGTGACCGTTTCGTCTTAGAAACAGTGATTTTACTAAAAATAAGTAAATCTCAGAATTTTACACTTTGAGAGGGCATAATTAATTCCCTCTTGCATCTTTGAAGGACGAGACATCAAACCTGAGACAAAGGTAAGAAAGAACTTATGATAAACTACCTAGAAACCCTTTTTGTTTGGATAATAATACCTAGCTTTAGTTATTATCATTTGTGCTTTAATACTTACGTTCACAAATTGTTATAGAGATTGGCTAAGTTACTACCACTAAGTTATTATTTTAAACATTCTGAATTGCTTGAGATCAATATTATTGCGAGAGACTTGTTATCAGCAAACAGCAGGAGGTAGGTACATTAATTTTTTTTTGATTGTAGGTATTGAATATAAAACACCATTAGACATAAATACAAAATTGAACCACAGAATGTGGTTCAAAATAATAATTAACAAGTATTCAATTCCATATTACAAACCTATTTAGTTAATTTATGAACCAGCCACCTCTTACAAATATTATATACCTAGTATGTGAAAGATTGTTTTGTCTCTTTGGAATGTCAGAAGGGATCAGATTGAAATATATAATGTATTATACTTTTTATAACAGGAAAAGAATTGCAGTAATGCACGGGTAAAGCCGTGGGGTGCTGCTAGTCATGTAATGATTTAATGTTCATATTTCATACCAATATAATTAAATTTTGTTATTGTTTCAGGAGTCACAAGAAGATAAAATATTGACTGCTGGCTGCTCCCATAGCTTACAAGAAAACAATGAGTTGTCTTACAAGGATACCCAATGTCACCAACAGCATTGAACTGTAAAAAAATGATTGAGAATAAATACATCCACATTTCTTTAGTTTCTGATTCCTTATTCTATAATCTGCATGGGGACATGAAAACCCTTGCCTAAATCATCCTAAGCAAACATGATATCCAGTTTGAAAAGCTAGTAGAATGCATGGTCTGGCTGGCCTAGTTGGTAGTAAGTCTGCTATGAAATACCATAGGTTCGATCCCCATCCAGTGCAAATATTTGTGTGGCGAAAACAAATGTTTGTACTTTGGCTGGGTGTTTGCTATTTAAAATAAGTATGTATTTAAAAATATATAAATATTATATCAGCTATCTGGCTCTCATAGTACGAGTATAGTACAAGCTTTGATTAGTTTGGGGCTAGATGGTGTTGTGTGTGAAATGTCCACCGCCAATATTATTAACTGTAATAGAAATCCTTGTTATATCTCAACCTCAAGCTGTACTCAGTTATGTATGATTAGGACTCTTTGGGAGAGACGGCTGGGGCATAACCACTTTTGAGTGAAGTACAGTGCTAGGTAGTTATTTAGACTTCCTGTTCAATAGTTGTATGATTGCTTATCACCAGGCATTATCTCATCTCACTATTCTCCATGAATCTACACAGATAAATCAATCTGTGTAGATTCATGGATCATTAAGAAATCATTACTGGTATTCTACAGTAAAATTCTCATTAAGGATACAAAAAAATTACAAAAACACAATATTGATTGTTATTGTTGTCGATGCAACAGATACATTTAATTTTCAGTATTTTTTTACACTTATCACACTCTTGTAAATAACAGGTGCTTTGACAATCACACTTAAAACTTTGTTTTAATAAATCAGTGACGTCACACTTCATTAAGGTGTTCTGGGAGTCGAGATGGTTTCAGAGAAGCTTGATATATCGGCCACCGCAAACCATAACGCATAACAATAGATATATCTGAAACAAAGAACTTTTATTTTTAACATGTAACTTATTGATCTAGTGGTAACACTTTGCAAAGTCTGTGTTCCGGCTTGAAGGTCAATGTTTCCAGACAAATTACAGGGCTTAGAGATATTCAGGGCTTATAACATCTTAGATATCTGGGTGATGACCGCAGTGCAGTGCTAGGTAATGATTTAGACTCTTCATGTTCTAATAGCTGCGTGTCACTGAACTGTGTCACTTACCATCAGGCACATAAAAGTCTGCCTGGGGAAATCAACACCTTTGCCTGTGATTCTACCGCCAAGCAGTAATGTGCAAACAGAATCAGGATCCTTCATTACTTAAAAGTATCACTTTGGAGGATGAAGTTTACACAGAAATCACAGGGCCTAGATATAATCATTTAATATCTCTAGGTGACAAGTGCAGTGCAGTGTTAGGTAATGTTTTGGACTCTAATTCCAATAGGTTTGTGACACTGTGCTGTTATGGGCAGGTGTGTTGCTTAACAAGAGGAACATCTACCTATCACTTCTAAAGACATGCCAGTACACTTGAGCCGCCGCCTCGACATACATTCTATCTATACTAATATTATAAAACATGGGCAGCCGAATTTATGCTACTGCTAGGACTCTGGACAAATGATGAAACTTAATTTATGTATACATCAGTACTAAGAATAATACTCAAAAAAATGTAAGCGGGATTCGAAGTCACAACCTCACGAAATGTGAAAACAAGCTTAACAACGTTGGACACTATTAAAATTTACCTATTATCATTACATACCTCATAAAATAGAGTACAAATACTTGTTTTTGTCATCGCCGAAGTCCAGTTTTTATTGGGAATCGCTAGCTAGATTCCTGAAGCAAGAGCGAACTGCATGACTTTAAAAAGTAAATATCACAATAACAAATAATATATTATATATTTATGTTATGTTTAAATTGTTTATCATAAATTAAATCGTAAATGTTTACCTCAGATGGAGGTTATGAAAAGTGTAAACAATAACAATGTTGCCAGCCAAATATATCCACAGCAAGCTAGGCTGACGTGGGTATTTTTTTACTATAATTAACTTTGGCGAAGAATAGGTAACTTGTGATAATTTCTTGAGATGAAAACATCTTTTTTAAAAATGTTTTCACTAAACTTGAAAAGAAAAACGGCGATTTTCTATCAATTATGGATATTTGAGATTTATGTAGATTATTAGAAATAAAACCTAGAAAGAAATTTAAAAATACGGTGGGAACACTTAGAGTAATTGTCAAATATTGCGTTCCGTTTTTTATTTTTTTCCTATCTTCGTAATTAATCGTATTTAAACGTAGTGCTAATAATGCTCTTCTATATTGACCTAAATAAATAAAATAAAACAGATTTATAGCAAATCTCGTAATTTGAAATATGAACTGATGCTTTTTGACGTTTTAACTGTTGAACAAACTCATAAAATATTTTCGCATTGACCAGTTTGACGAAACCGATTACGTGGTGTCGAAACGTGATAACGAATGCTTTACTTCAATTGTTTATAATCTGTGATTACTTGACCAATTTTTTAAAGCAATAGTAGTTAGGCGATCGCTCTAAAATGAAAGCATTACATTACAAATGCAATGAAGACATCTCATGCTTTCCGAATGCTTTAGAGTTAGGCGGTAGACCTACGGTAGGTCTACCGCCTAACGCTCTTGCTTTCGGCTATGCTTTGATTTGTGACGTCATCGGCCAATTTGGTACCGCCGATGAAAGCCGAACACTACAAATGCTTTCCGTTTTATGGAAAGCATTAGTAGTCAGAAGAATGAACGAAACTCCATACATTTGCACTAAAATAGCGACCGCCTAATGTTTTATCTGCTTTCAAGCAAAGCATTATCGGCTTTCAAGTCATGTCATGAAAGCATCGCCAATATAGGTGTTGTTTTGGAATTCAAGTAGTGTAATTCTCAAATATTTTCGTTAGATACTGGTTTGTAAAGATCAAAAATAGCACGGTGAACATGTACTACTATTGCGGGAAAACCGTGACCGTGACCGTTTCGTCTTAGAAACAGTGATTTTACTAAAAATAAGTAAATCTCAGAATTTTACACTTTGAGAGGGCATAATTAATTCCCTCTTGCATCTTTGAAGGACGAGACATCAAACCTGAGACAAAGGTAAGAAAGAACTTATGATAAACTACCTAGAAACCCTTTTTGTTTGGATAATAATACCTAGCTTTAGTTATTATCATTTGTGCTTTAATACTTACGTTCACAAATTGTTATAGAGATTGGCTAAGTTACTACCACTAAGTTATTATTTTAAACATTCTGAATTGCTTGAGATCAATATTATTGCGAGAGACTTGTTATCAGCAAACAGCAGGAGGTAGGTACATTAATTTTTTTTTGATTGTAGGTATTGAATATAAAACACCATTAGACATAAATACAAAATTGAACCACAGAATGTGGTTCAAAATAATAATTAACAAGTATTCAATTCCATATTACAAACCTATTTAGTTAATTTATGAACCAGCCACCTCTTACAAATATTATATACCTAGTATGTGAAAGATTGTTTTGTCTCTTTGGAATGTCAGAAGGGATCAGATTGAAATATATAATGTATTATACTTTTTATAACAGGAAAAGAATTGCAGTAATGCACGGGTAAAGCCGTGGGGTGCTGCTAGTCATGTAATGATTTAATGTTCATATTTCATACCAATATAATTAAATTTTGTTATTGTTTCAGGAGTCACAAGAAGATAAAATATTGACTGCTGGCTGCTCCCATAGCTTACAAGAAAACAATGAGTTGTCTTACAAGGATACCCAATGTCACCAACAGCATTGAACTGTAAAAAAATGATTGAGAATAAATACATCCACATTTCTTTAGTTTCTGATTCCTTATTCTATAATCTGCATGGGGACATGAAAACCCTTGCCTAAATCATCCTAAGCAAACATGATATCCAGTTTGAAAAGCTAGTAGAATGCATGGTCTGGCTGGCCTAGTTGGTAGTAAGTCTGCTATGAAATACCATAGGTTCGATCCCCATCCAGTGCAAATATTTGTGTGGCGAAAACAAATGTTTGTACTTTGGCTGGGTGTTTGCTATTTAAAATAAGTATGTATTTAAAAATATATAAATATTATATCAGCTATCTGGCTCTCATAGTACGAGTATAGTACAAGCTTTGATTAGTTTGGGGCTAGATGGTGTTGTGTGTGAAATGTCCACCGCCAATATTATTAACTGTAATAGAAATCCTTGTTATATCTCAACCTCAAGCTGTACTCAGTTATGTATGATTAGGACTCTTTGGGAGAGACGGCTGGGGCATAACCACTTTTGAGTGAAGTACAGTGCTAGGTAGTTATTTAGACTTCCTGTTCAATAGTTGTATGATTGCTTATCACCAGGCATTATCTCATCTCACTATTCTCCATGAATCTACACAGATAAATCAATCTGTGTAGATTCATGGATCATTAAGAAATCATTACTGGTATTCTACAGTAAAATTCTCATTAAGGATACAAAAAAATTACAAAAACACAATATTGATTGTTATTGTTGTCGATGCAACAGATACATTTAATTTTCAGTATTTTTTTACACTTATCACACTCTTGTAAATAACAGGTGCTTTGACAATCACACTTAAAACTTTGTTTTAATAAATCAGTGACGTCACACTTCATTAAGGTGTTCTGGGAGTCGAGATGGTTTCAGAGAAGCTTGATATATCGGCCACCGCAAACCATAACGCATAACAATAGATATATCTGAAACAAAGAACTTTTATTTTTAACATGTAACTTATTGATCTAGTGGTAACACTTTGCAAAGTCTGTGTTCCGGCTTGAAGGTCAATGTTTCCAGACAAATTACAGGGCTTAGAGATATTCAGGGCTTATAACATCTTAGATATCTGGGTGATGACCGCAGTGCAGTGCTAGGTAATGATTTAGACTCTTCATGTTCTAATAGCTGCGTGTCACTGAACTGTGTCACTTACCATCAGGCACATAAAAGTCTGCCTGGGGAAATCAACACCTTTGCCTGTGATTCTACCGCCAAGCAGTAATGTGCAAACAGAATCAGGATCCTTCATTACTTAAAAGTATCACTTTGGAGGATGAAGTTTACACAGAAATCACAGGGCCTAGATATAATCATTTAATATCTCTAGGTGACAAGTGCAGTGCAGTGTTAGGTAATGTTTTGGACTCTAATTCCAATAGGTTTGTGACACTGTGCTGTTATGGGCAGGTGTGTTGCTTAACAAGAGGAACATCTACCTATCACTTCTAAAGACATGCCAGTACACTTGAGCCGCCGCCTCGACATACATTCTATCTATACTAATATTATAAAACATGGGCAGCCGAATTTATGCTACTGCTAGGACTCTGGACAAATGATGAAACTTAATTTATGTATACATCAGTACTAAGAATAATACTCAAAAAAATGTAAGCGGGATTCGAAGTCACAACCTCACGAAATGTGAAAACAAGCTTAACAACGTTGGACACTATTAAAATTTACCTATTATCATTACATACCTCATAAAATAGAGTACAAATACTTGTTTTTGTCATCGCCGAAGTCCAGTTTTTATTGGGAATCGCTAGCTAGATTCCTGAAGCAAGAGCGAACTGCATGACTTTAAAAAGTAAATATCACAATAACAAATAATATATTATATATTTATGTTATGTTTAAATTGTTTATCATAAATTAAATCGTAAATGTTTACCTCAGATGGAGGTTATGAAAAGTGTAAACAATAACAATGTTGCCAGCCAAATATATCCACAGCAAGCTAGGCTGACGTGGGTATTTTTTTACTATAATTAACTTTGGCGAAGAATAGGTAACTTGTGATAATTTCTTGAGATGAAAACATCTTTTTTAAAAATGTTTTCACTAAACTTGAAAAGAAAAACGGCGATTTTCTATCAATTATGGATATTTGAGATTTATGTAGATTATTAGAAATAAAACCTAGAAAGAAATTTAAAAATACGGTGGGAACACTTAGAGTAATTGTCAAATATTGCGTTCCGTTTTTTATTTTTTTCCTATCTTCGTAATTAATCGTATTTAAACGTAGTGCTAATAATGCTCTTCTATATTGACCTAAATAAATAAAATAAAACAGATTTATAGCAAATCTCGTAATTTGAAATATGAACTGATGCTTTTTGACGTTTTAACTGTTGAACAAACTCATAAAATATTTTCGCATTGACCAGTTTGACGAAACCGATTACGTGGTGTCGAAACGTGATAACGAATGCTTTACTTCAATTGTTTATAATCTGTGATTACTTGACCAATTTTTTAAAGCAATAGTAGTTAGGCGATCGCTCTAAAATGAAAGCATTACATTACAAATGCAATGAAGACATCTCATGCTTTCCGAATGCTTTAGAGTTAGGCGGTAGACCTACCGCGGGACAGGATTTTCAGGCATCTTGCCACCGAGTACGTTCTCTTTTTTAATAAAAAGACATGCTTCCATTTATTAAAAAATAAAGAAGTTAATTACCACTAAAACAGATCGTATGTTTATGTTTTTGCAATTGTAAACAAAAACAAACAAAATGCACAGTGTTACCAACTCCTGAAAATATTTATCCCTAAACCTAAGTTTTATAACCTAGGTTTAGGGAGAATTAATATTTTCAATATTTAATATATTATATACATAAATATTGCTTTTAATATTTACCCCTAAAATTGACAAATTTACTAGAAAACCCACCTTATTCTTTTTGCGAAATTAAAAACTAATACTTTTACTGAAAAAATCCACGAGGAAATCACAGCAAAGAGGAAAAACTAGTAGGTTATGGTCCTCAATTTATTAAAAATGTTTTTTTAAAGTTATCTTGTAAATCAGAATTATTCAGAAATGAATGAAAAGAACAATGCCATTAATTGACTGCCCTCGTAGCTTAGTTTGTAGTAGCTCTGCCTGCGAAGCCGAGGGTCGTGGGTTCGATTCCCACCCAGTGCAAAAAAAAAAATGTTTGTCTGTAAAGTCGGTTTACTGGCGATAGAACGTGACAACGTCTTAAGAAAATACTGATGGAATGGTAGAATTTTTCAAAAGAAAATTTTAATTTCATTTGTTTAATAGATTTGTGTGTAAAAAGTAATCAGTAGAATTTAGTCATTTTCAATCAAAACAATGCAAAAAAGCTTTTAGATGCCGGGGATCGAACCCGGGGCATTTCACATGCAAAGCGAACGCTCTACCACTGAGCTACATCCCCGCTTGAACTACTGGTCGAAATAATTAATACAACTGTAACAAACATGCGGCGAGGTAACGACCGACGGTAACGGTACATGACGTCATGTTTGGTGGGCGTGCAGCCGGCTTCATCGAATTATAAGACGTTATCACGTCAAATATTGTGTGATGAATTCAAATGTTTGCACTGTGTCTGGGTATTTCTATGTATAATAAGTATATATTTAAAACTATATAAGTATTATATCAGCTATCTGGCCGCCATCACACAAGCTTTGCTTAGTTTGGGGTCAGATGGAGCTGTGTGTGAATTGTCCGCCAATATTTATTATTATTTAATCTTAATCATTTATAGTTAGATAGATAGGTAAATAAACTCTTTATTGCGTTTAAATTAGAAAAAAAAAATCATGGTACAGAAAAAAACCTTGGAATAAAGTAGCGATTGGTGACCTTATCGCTAAGAGCCATTTCTTCCAGGCAACCGTAGGATGGTAAAAAAGACAATGGAAGATGGAGAGTACAGATAGAGGAGTATATAGACATACATTTATACTAGGGATTTGCCGATTAGTCGGCGAATAGTCGGTAAAGCCAACTAATCAGCCATTATCGTAGTCGGCGACTAATCGGTAAAAAGCGCCGACGTCTCACTCCTACTCTACAGCGTATAAATTAACTACATAGCTATTTTTTGTTAATTCATTTTGCAGTTTTTTCGTTTAGAAATACTTATTTTGCTTGATCGCGTGGTCTTTAGGTATATTAGTTTCCCACGGTACGGTAAGTTCTACAAAGACTAAGCGTTTCGTAGCTCTAGAAAAAAGGAAAATGTCCGGTCTGGATGACGAAACACCTACACCCTCTGGGATTTTATAGTGCTTTAAATACGTGTCCATTAAAATAATCCAAACATGCTTAGACCACATTATGATAAAAACTCCAATGTCATGGAAAATCTTAGTATTTGAACAGCGAATAACTGACCATAATCCTGTACTAATTTACATAGATAATGTAAAAATTCCGTTGAACAAAGCAGAAAGCAGCACAACTTCTATAAATTATGAATCAATTGAGGAACAACTGGCTGAAGAAACTTGGAAAGATCTGTTTGAAATTAAAGATAATGTCAATAAAGCGGCTGAACTTTTGACAAATAAGTTATTGAAAATAATCAAAGAAAATACTATGAACAAAAAAGTGGTTAAGAAAAATATGCCTCTAAAGCCATGGACTACAGCAGGAGTGGTGAAATGTATAAGAAAGACAGATAAGCTACATAGTAAAGTCAAACAATCACCAAGAGATCAAAAAAATCAAAGATATACAATTATATTAAATACGGGAATGTTTGTAACAATATTGTAAAATGAATGAAAAAGGAGTATTAAACGTATAAAATAAAAATAAATAAGGGTAATTTGAAGGAAACATGGAAAGTTATAAAGGAAGTCTGTGACATAAACCAAATTAAAATTGCATCTCAATATACATTGTGATCCTACCAAATCTCAACGAAGTCAATGCTTACTTAACGTCTGTTGGCAAGAATCTTGCAGACAAGACTAAAATATTATAAATACCAGTGAATCGAAACTTGCATTATTAGCCAAAACATCTGATTCTCCAGTATCTTCTACGTCCTTGTCACCAACTGATCCCTATGAGCATCATTTATGGATGAAAACGTGTGTAGTTTTGATTTCCGTTGGATATTCCGTTAGCCATTAGAAAGTTATTTTCGTGTTCTTGACGTACCCGAATTCGCTAGATTTGACGGGAAATCTGTTAAGTTTGCAACACTGAAATAACCTCGATAGAAGCGCCATCTGCTTTGCTTTGTTCAATGACAGATGACAGTAACATATCATTCCATAAAGACCCTATTCATGACTTTTTAACTGAAAACATTTGTTATGTTAGTGTTATTTATTGAACGTTAGGCATGGCAGCATTGAACGAATGAATGAACGATAAATTAATTATCTGTGCAGGCATTGAATGAACGAACTGCATACGAATAGGTGCGGCCAGTATGCGATACAGAAAAACAACGCACTAACACTAACCGATAATGGCAAAACTATAAAGTTAATGCAGTACTATCTCGCGTTGAAGGTTTTTCTCCGTTACTGAATCTCATTTTCAACATAGTTATGTAGATATACGTGTATTCAAAACCGTAAATTACAACTCAATTTCAGTTTTTCAGTTCATGAAATTCGATTCCATTCAGTATTTCGGCCGCACCTATTCGTATGCAGTTCGTTCATTCAATGCCTGCACAGATAATTAATTTATCGTTCATTCATTCGTTCAATGCTGCCATGAATACACGTATATCTACATAACTATGTTGAAAATGAGATTCAGTAACGGAGAAAAACCTTCAACGCGAGATAGTACTGCATTAACTTTATAGTTTTGCCATTATCGGTTAGTGTTAGTGCGTTGTTTTTCTGTATCGCATACTTACCTAAATTATAATTTAATTATTTTTTACCAACAATAACCTCACGTATGATTTCAGGTTTCGGATTTCGGAGGAACAAGTAAGTATTCTCAATTTCATGCAACAATTTACAAATAATATTGAAGCTCTCCATTTTAACGCTCCTATGGATACTCTTGTAAAATTTGTAATAAGTTGTAAATAATGTAACAGTGGACTATTAGCAAATCTTTTACAGTGTTTATAAATATTTTTTTTAAGTTTTTTGACGATTATTTTTTAAATTTCTTTTAACAGATGTATGCTTAGAAAGAAAAATAATGGACAAGTTTTCTGCACAAATAGTAAGTTTTAGTTTCTTTCATTTCTGTTTATTTTTTTGTTTATTTGTAAATTGATGTCCTCCTGTGCCATAAAATACACCACATTTATTCAAAACACATAGAATTATTTTCTGGCATATTCTAGTCTCATGCTTATATGATGGTACATCCTGCTAATATTATAAATGCTAAAGTTAGGATGTTTGGATGTTCTTTACTCAATCACTACGGATGCCTGAACGGATCATGTTGAAATTTGGAACACATATAATAAGAATGTAGTCTAGACTAAATATGAGACATTTTGTCGTGAGAAAGGAACGAGGTTGAAAACTACACGGAGGAAACCTCAGGATACTGCTATTATAGAAATATATATACAGTTTTGGCCATACAGTTCCCGTTCTCATTATTGTCCTGTGATAATGTGTGTCCTAACAAATGGTGTTTTCTATAAGTTGCAATATATGTTGAGGAAATGCATTTTTGCACACCATACATTTGACTAGCCTTGTGGCTTAGTGGGTAGTAACTCTGTCTGCGAACCCGAGGGTTCTGGGTTCGATTCCCACACAGTGCAAATATTTGTGTGATGAATTCAAATATTTGTACTGTGTCTGGGTGTTTCTATGTATGAAAAGTATGTATTTAAAAACTATTTATGTATTATATCAGCTATCTGGCCACCATAGTACAAGCTTTGCTTAGTTTGGGGTCAAATGGTGTTGTGTGGAAATTATCCTCCAATATTTATTTATTTTTGTCATCCAACCAATGGGTGCCAGAAGACTTCAATGCTATGAATAAAAGACATATTTATTGACCTTATAACAAATTGTTGCATTAGGGAGGTCAATACAAAAATTGATACGATGGTTGGCCTTGTCTTTTTTATCCCATGATGGTGTTGGTTTACCTTCAGTGAATCAGTAAAAAGACCTTGGTGTTAAAATTACACCAAATTATAATGAGAGGAACACATTTCTGCAATTGTAAAGAAAGCAAACTCTTTTTTACATCATTTGTGGATCCTCTCAATCTATAAATGTAGAAATGTTTCTTAAAATATGTAAAACTTATGTGAGGCCACTACTAGACTATGGTTATCAAACTTGGAGCCCCTACTTCAAAAAAGATGTTGATTTACTTGAAAGTGTGCAAAGAAAATCTACAGTAGATGCAAAAAGGGGCATATGCCCTTACAAAAATGTAAAGGGCATATGCCCTTTGACATAAATCTTACACAGACAGGTTAAAAGCCCTACGCCTCAATACATTGGGAAAGAGACTGTTATGGGGAAACTTGATTGAAACATTTAAAATACTGAATGGATTTTATAACCTCACTCACATATGATACAGATCAAAAGGAGCAAAAGAGAGACAGAATAAGAATAAGAATAAGAATATATTTATTGCTCACACTGTGTAAAAAAGGTCTTAAAATATATAAAATGTACAACAGTATACCCTTGACGGGCGTGCAACATTAACAAGTTTACATAGGTAGTACTACGAGTATCTTGTAATTTTGTTTTTGATAACAATCATCTATATTTATCAAATCAGTTACAAATTAAAATAGTTGTAAATAGTCATTTCTCCCGTCGTTAAAATACTCTTTTAAATCGTAAAATGCCTTAGTCAGCAGCCATTTCTTTAATTCTCTTTTGAATGTAGACCCATTCAACAATTTTATTTTAGAAGGAAGATTATTATAAATTTTGATACATGTGAAAAATGAGTTTTTGTGATAGAGTGCGTTATTTGCCTGCGGAACAAAAATATTATTTTTATATTTAGTTCGCAACAGGTCGGATCTGCTTGATGAGGTAAAAAAATGGCTTCTATGCTGGTTTGCAAATATACTGATATGGTAAATAAATAAACAAGTGAGGGTTAACAAATTTTGTTCTTTGAATACATCTTGCAAAGTATCAAGACTACTCATGTTGAAAATGGCTCTTAGACATCTTTTTTGCAATACAAATGTAGACTTAGCTTCGGCTGAATTTCCCCAAAAAATAACTCCATAACATAAAAGAGGATAAACGTAACCATAATATGCATTTATTGCTATTTTCTTCGATGACACATTTGCTAAAATGTATAATGAATGTATATATCTGTTTATTTTGCTGTTCGTTTTAGTAATGTGCGCTTTCCAATTTAAATTTGTATCGATAGTGACTCCCAAAAAATTTGCCTCTTTTGCCATGTTTAATTTAATACATCTATGCACTACATTGAGGTCCAGTGGCTGCCGTTTACAGTTTTTGAATTCTATTAACATTGTCTTTTTTATGTTTACTTGTAAATTTAGGTTTTCTAAATAATTTACAACCTTTTCAAGTATCTCAATAATTATCTTTTCAAAATCGTCACGAGTCATATTGTTATCTTTGGGTATGTAAATAGTGGCATCATCAGCGAACATAATGCATAGATATTTGGTTAGAAGTGGTAGTTCGTTTATGTATATTAAGAATAATAATGGACCAAGGATACTTCCTTGTGGTATGCCACATATAATATTTTTAAAATTTGAATATACTTTCTCGACCGTTTTTGTTTTCATGTTGTAGGTTTCGATCAAGGTTGTTTGAGACCGATTTTGTAAATAAGATTCTAATAATTTCAGTGGTTGCCCTCGTATTCCGACATGTTCAAGTTTGGCTAATAGCTGTGAAAATTTCACGCAGTCGAACGCTTTTGACATATCAAGCAGCAAAGCAACTCCTGTTTTGTTACGATTTATTTGATCCCATACTTGAGTTAACAATTTAAAAACAGCTATTGTGGTATTTTTGCCTTTTTGGAAGCCATATTGACAATTACTTATGATGTTATTGGAGTCAAAAAATGAGATAACATCAGTCGGCATCATAAGTCCCAGTTGTCCCATGCACCATCACTGACAAATACTGCACATCACATCCTCAGCAACAGAATGGTTTACAACTGGAGCAGGTTGCCTGGGGATGTTATTTTAGCAGAATTATTGAACTCTTTCAAGAACAAGCTAGACAAATGGATAGCTAAAGACAATATAATTGTATCAGACAATTACCTATAATTTGTATGTTATAATCATCTAATATCATTGGTTTTAATATATTCTTATCGAACAGAAGTGAGTTAACTTTTTTAAAAAATAGTAATCACACTAATCTACCCGAAACATTACAAAACACGATTGTAACGAAATAAACCAAAACAATTATGCTACTTCAATTACAAGTAAAACTACGACACTTAGTGTCTCAACAAGAACCACGTCCGAACGCCACGGAGAGATTGAGCGCGAGGCCCTTTTTTTTTTCATTAACCTATGGCAGCGTGCCACGAGACGCCTGTACTACCGACCTGACTATTCGGGTTAGCGCCTGAGGGCGCAGGACCCGAAATGAACCTAACCTAATTAGTAAAAGTATGCTAATATCGTTAGCATGGGATGATACCTGGAACGCGTTACGGCACCTAGCACGAGGGCGCCTCAGACGGCTCGGGCTAGTGCCGGGGGACAGAGTGTTTGGCACCTCCTGGTGCCCTATCGGTGTGGGGGGAGCGCGAGGCCCAGTGAGCTATCGTTTTTATAGGGCCATGCTAACTCCAGGTATGGGGGAACCTAGATTCGGCAACAATATAAATACAGTGTGTCTAACTCCCAACTGTCTACTGTCCCAAATAGGTGTGTGTAGAGTTCGGACGGTTTCTTTAGTTTCAGCCCTAAACTATTGTGATCCTTAAAGAGAGTAGAGGGATCAGCCGGATGTGCCAATCCGAACCATGGCTTCAATATCTTTATGACATTAGCATCTAGCTTTGCCAGGAGGGTATTTTTATTTTTTCATTTTCATTGAATCGCATTTCTAGATGCCCAATCGCCAAGGTCCCGAGTTTACCCGAAGATTTCTTATCATACCCGAGCGTGACGGTAGAATTCAATTTACACCCTACGAAAAATTTGTCTAGGCGTGCCTAAAGAAGTTTTCACTTCAAAAACCTTTCTACAACAAGACGAAAATGACGGTTACAAAGTGCACGCTATGAATTTACAAATGCAAAGTGAGTGGTAAACCATAGGTGACTTTTGTATCCCATTAGCTCTGAAGCGGCGTGGACTGGACGTCTACTCTATTTCTACGTTAACGTAATTTCGAAAAAATACTCGCGACTTTTCTGATCTTGTTCTACTTTGTTTCGTCCGATACAACATTGTTTGACGTTTAAATGTTCTAAGCATACTCTAATTAGAGTAGGTATGTATAATAAGTATGTATTTAAAACTATATAAGTATTATATCAGCTATCTGGCCGCCATCACACAAGCTTTGCTTAGTTTGGGGTCAGACGGTGTTGTGTGTGAATTGTCCACCAATATTTATTTATTTAAACTTATTCTTTTTTTTACCTTTTATAGGTTTACACTTGACCGCCATCTCACCTGATGTTAAGCGAAGATGCGGTCTACGATGAAGCGTGTTTACCTAGAAAAAACCGATTCACTCTCGATTTGAAGACACAAAGATTGTAACCATCGGGGAAAACCCACTCAGGCAACGTATTCCACAGCCTAGACGATCTTATCACAAAAATAGAGTAATATCTCTTCGTTCGTGTCTTTGGAACATCATTTAAACGGACAAAACGACGGATCGAAGTAGAATCAGAGTTGGAAAGTCGCGAGTTTATTTCGAAATTACGTTTTCGTAGAAAGAGAGTTGACGTCCTGGTCTCCTGCCTTATTAAAAGTTTATCTAAATGTTTTCCAAATGACCCTTCCTGACCAGAGTAACTTGGTAAGGTTGGGAAAAGCCTCTGAAAAATGTTGCTATACTTGTGGAGAGGCGATAAGTACAGCAAGGCACATATTGGTGGGATGGAAGGTGCTCCTTAATAGGGGTCATTACTCATAGCGGCATGATAGAGTATTTCATAAATCATACTAGAGTAAATCATACGTGAAGCCATAAGCCTTTCAGTAGCTAGAGCCCAAACAGGATTGACGACAAACAAAAGACAAATTAACTTTGTAAAAGAGGCCTCAACTTCAAACTCCAAGAACAAGCCTTACTCAATCCTGGGTACAGCACCTGATTGGACTATATTTATGGACACGTATGAAAAGCACTATAAAATCCCAGAGGATGTGGGTCTTTCGTCATCCAGTCGGACGTTTTCTTTTTTTCTAGATCTACGAAATGCATAGTCCTTGTAAAACTTCCGTACCATAGGAAACTAATATACCTAAAGACCACGCGATGCAACAAAATAAGTATTACGACCTTCTAAACGAATTAACAAAAAACGGCTATTTAGTTAATTTATACGCTGTAGAAGTAGGAGCGAGAGGTATACCATCACAATCTCTCTATAACCTGCTGAAAGACCTTGGCTTGTCCAGAAGTGCAGTAAGTTCTAAACTAGAACGAGTATCTAAAGCTGCGCTAGTAGGTTCATATCAGATTTGGCTGGGCAGGGAGAGAAACACGAGTAGTGAAGGTGAGTGTTGATGTACGTCAGAAAGGGGCCCTTAAATCTACACCGATGTCACAAGTCTCGGGATCTACTCGGGATTTCTCCCTCTGCCACACGATGGACCCGGCACCCGCACGGTGAATCCATGGAATGCTAAGAAGTTCGTCTCACATCGATCAAAGTTAAAACGAACTGCAAGAATGGATGTATTATGTTAGTTGCTGCTACGGAACCCTTCATCCTTCATGGGCGAGTCCGGCTCCCAATTGGCCGCTTTTATTGTTTTAGCGAGACTACGTCCGACTTTTTATACGTCCATGCTGTATGTAAATAAAACTACAGCATCTAACTTTGTCTACAGTTCGTCGAAGACAGAATGAGAAAATAAGAAAATTAAAAAATAACCAAGAATTGTTGACGGTGTGGCTCGCTCGGTATGTCTTCCAGTAGTATTTACTTCACAGCTTTGATTTCTCTTAAAAAGTAAAGGTTAATTTTACCGTTCAATGCAAAAACTACTATCTCACTAATACCATTATATATTATCTACAATATATTATCTATTCTATGCTAATACTGTAAACGTGAGTAGATAGATAATGCTCAATCCTATATCCAAAACAGCAGAATGGATCAAATTGAAGTCTAGAAAATAGACTAGTCTATCCAATATAATGGAAAGAATTCTATAACCAATGCAGACAACATGCATACCTACCTATAAGAAACAACAGATACATAATATATATATGGTGTTGTGTGTGAATTGTCCACCAATGTATTTATCCTACTAATATTATAAATGTCAATGTATGGATGTTTGTATGTTTGATGCTCAATCACGTCCTAACGTATGAACGGAACCGGAAAAACAACAGGAGAACAACAGGAGCGGGCACTTCGCGGGTAACACCGCGGGGCGCTGCTAGTATAGTAATATTAATATATACTAATCATATTTAGTACTAGAGTACAATTTTGTTCAGTTAATATGTTTATTGAAATTTAATCCAAGTTGTTATTCAAAATTTTAACGATAAATGACATTGATAGTTGAAATGGAAACTCCGTTTTTATAACCATCGGTTTATGCTGTGAACGGTGAAATTAACTCTATAAAATTCTGGTAGAAATTATTAATTATTTACTATTGTAATATTTATCATCAGCCTGTATCCGTCCACTGATCCACTGCCACATAGGCCTCTCCCATAATACACCACTCGGCCCGATCCTCGGTCTCACGTCTCCAATACTCACCGTAATTGAAATACATATTGTAGATTTATTACTGCCACTAACTGTATGATAGAATAGAAATAGCCGGTTTTACCTTTGGGCAGTAGAGACGATTTGAAGATAACGGACATAGATCTCTTTGTAAAAAAAGTACTTTTTCATTACGCAAGTTGGTAGTCTCATGTAGAACTGCGTGTGATAAAAAAACCCGGCCGAGTGCGAGTGTGACTCGCGCACGAAGGGTTCCGTACCATTAGCAAAAAAACGGCGAAAACCTCTGTGACTTTATTCCGAATTCCATATACATTTATACATAGACTATCGCAGTTTCTACATACTATCGCACTGTCATCCAAAAAGTTTCACTAATTAATCTACCAGAGTTCCACCTGTCGACAGAAAAGTGTTTCCGTGCATTCGAGTATCAACGAGGTGGAAGTTACAAACGTGAAGCTTGGAAGTCTAAATGATTTTTTTTATTCTACTAGTGGCGCCATCTGGTTTGCTTAGGACGCTACTAATCGGGCAACAAACGGTAAAAAATTAAGTTTGTTGTATGGGAGCCTCCCTTAAATATTGATTTTATTTAAGTTATAGTATTTGTTGTTATAGCGGCAATAGAAATACATCAACTGTGAAAATTTAATCTCTCTACTTATCACCGTTCTTGAGATACAGCCTGGTGACGGACGCACACCGAAGTCTCAGTAATAGGGTCGCGTTTTTACCCTTTGGGTACGGAACCCTAAAAAGAGAATAGTTTAGAATGAAATTAAATCGTTAGTTACTGTCTGTAATGCTGGTAGGGGAGGGTGTGTTCGGCATTATTTGTAATACTAACAACGCCCCGCGGTTATACCCGCGTAGTTCCCGGCCCAGTTGTTTTTTCGGGATAAAAAGTAGCCTACATGTTAATCCACGGTGCCGCCTAACTCTGTACCAAATTTTATTAAAATCGCTTCAGCCGTGACGTGACGTGAAGAAGTAACAAACATACATACTCACGAACTTTCGCCTTTTATTATATTAGGTACTAGCTGTTACCCGCGACTTCGTCCGCGCGAAATCAATACTAAGGTAACTCGTAATTCGTCCCCCATTTCAATCCCAATTTCATCCCTAAACAGTTCGAAATTACAAAATTGCTATAACAAATATTCGTTTGCTTCGCGTCAAGTGTCTATATTCAGAGATTCATGGTTTTATCTTCAACGGTTGGGATCTTCCATGTTGACATTCATCCCCCATTTTAATCCCAATTTCACCCCCGTACAGTTCGAAATTACAAAATTGCTAGAACAAATATTCGTTTGCTTCGTTTCGAGTATCTATATACAGAGTTTCATGGTTTTATCTTCAACGGTTGGGAACTTCCATATTGACATTCATCCCCCATTTCAACCCCAATTTCACCCACGTACAGTTCGAAATTACAAAATTGATAGAACAAACATTTGATTGCTTCGTGTCAAGTGTCTAGATGCAAAATTTGATAACTTTGAAAATCACGAATTTTCTTACAACCGTTCATCCCTTTGTTTCACCCTCTTAGGGGTTGAATTTCGCAAAACCCCATCTTGGCGAGCGCCTACGTGCTAAAAGAGACCTCCATGCAAAATTTCAGATTCCTAGCATTTGTAGTTTTTGAGATTCCTTGATGAGTGACCTTTCGCTTTTATAGGTATATGTATATAGATTTCTTATCCTTCCCGATCGTGACGCTAGAGTTAAATTCACAGCCAACGAAACATCTATCTGAGACGCACAAAAAGAAGTTTTCATTTAAAAAAAAATTGGTACGGAGACTGATACCCCGGATATGCAAATTGGCGCATATTTTTCCACATTGCCGGAGGTGACGACAACAACAGCGCACAGTTAGTTGCAAATAAAAGAAACATCTCATGCACAACATTTATTTTTAACCGACTTCTTACTAAATAATGACGGGTGAAATGATTTTAGTAAAATAGTAGATATAGTAAAATGAAGTCATGGTATGACTCTACCACTATTCACGTCTACATTTGTTCCTTAGCTATACATAAATACCTGTATGGCCACTACATGCTAATGATTGTCGGACGTGTACGCCTTGGTCCGTACTCTACGGCAAATATTTACCTGCACATTATGTAGTCAGAACATGACGCTTACATTCGGCCTTCTCAGGATAATAGGTTCAATTGAACATTATTATTTAAAACTAGCTGACCCGGCAAACTTCGTGCCACCATACTTTTTAGGGTTTCGTAAAACGTAAAGACGGAAACCTTATAGATTCGTCATGTCTGTCTGTCCGTCCGTATGTCACAGCCACTTTTTGCCGCAAAAATTGGTTTGAACTCGATCTGATGAGTAGTCTTTTTTAGTACGTCATAAATACACTATTATTAAAACTTCGATCAAAGTTACAACGAACTACAAGAACTATGTGTACTATGTAAATTATGTTACTTGCTGCAACGGAACCCTTCATGGGCGAGTCCAACTCGCACTTGGCCACTTCTCTTCTTCACTTCTTTTTCTTTAATATTTTCAAAATATTCTGCTATCTAAATCCTGTCCCGACAATAACAAATACATAAGTATACGAGTACATTTCGAAGATCCATTTTTAGGGTTCCGTAAAACGGAACCCTTATAGATTCGTCATGTCTGTCTGTCTGTCTGTCCGTCCGTATGTCACAGCCACTTTTTGCCGAAACTATGAGAACTACACTGTTGAAACTTGGTAAGTAGATGTATTCTGTGAACCGCATTAAGATATTTACAAAAGTTTAAAAAAAAAAAAATTAGGGGTGCCCCCCCATACTGAGAACTGAAACTCAAAATTTTTTTTTTCATCAAACCTACACGTGTGGGTTGTCGATAGGTCTTAAAAAATGATGTTGAGGTTTCTAATATATTTTTTGTCTACACTGAATAACTTGCGCGAGAGACGCTTCCAAAGTTCTAAAGTAAGAGAATTAAAAAACTAAAAAAAAAATATATGTACATTACCATGAAAACTACTAGTTTGAACTCGATCTGATGAGTAGTTTTTTTTAGTACGTCATAAATACACTATTGTTAAAACTTCGATCAAAGTTACAACGAACTACAAGAACTATGTGTACCATGTATATTATGTTACTTGCTGGAACGGAACCCTTCATGGGCGAGTCCAACTCGCACTTGGCTACTTTATTATACATAGAACTAGCGGCCCGTTCCGGCTTCGCACGGGTATCACTACATAGTATAAAACAAAGTCGCGATCAACAATGTATTTAATTGGATAAGGATTAAAGCTGTATTGGTTAAAATCGCTTCTAAAATTTGTCATTATTTGTCGTAAACAGTAAATTACCTTTTTTTTATTGTGGGATATCCATAAGAGATAGACATATACCATAGCGGAGTTTTCTGTAGACCTTTTCAATGTGTACAATACTCAGTACATTATTTTGATAAATCTCGTAGGGTTCAGCATGCGTTTGCAATGTAAGCGAAAAAAATGTAATTATTTACGACATCACATTAGAAACCTCAAGAAGAGATCGCTATTAGCTATAAGATCGTCTTTTGTGCCTAAAATGTTTGATGTTATTTTAATCAATGTTTTTTGTAATGTTTTGTGGTATAATAAAGTGTATTGTATTGTAAAAATAACAATATTTCTCCACTATTTAATGGATGTTATTATACATAAAAACTATTCTCTTCAATCACTCTATCTATAAAAAAAACGCATCAAAATCCGTTGCGTTAGTTTTAAAGATCTAAGCATACATAGGGATATAGGGACAGAGAAAGCGACTTGGTTTTATACTATGTAGTTATCTTATATAAGATTCTGTATATAAAATTCTCGTGTCACAGTGTTTGTTTCCTTACTCCTCCGAAACGGCTTTACTGATTTTAACCAAATTTTATATGCATATTCAGTAGGTCTGAGAATCGGCTACTAGCTATTTTTCATACCCCTAAGTGACAAGGGTAACAAAAAAATGTTTTTAATTTTTCGGACAACATTTTTTGTTTTTATTTTTTTATAATGTGACGTTAAAAATACATACAACCCTAAATGTTTACGTTTTTATCACCAACCCCTATTTTTTAATAGCCATTTTAGTAATTTAATCATTTGACAGTGAATTCCTCCTAAACGGCGTGACCGATTTGAATGATTTTTTTTGTGTGTGTGGATTCGAGGATGGTTTTGATTTACAAATAAGCCCGGCAGATGGCGCTGCAGACAGTGTCTAGGTTATGATCCGAGCGAAGCCGGAACGGGTCACTGAATCGAGAAAAAATCACTGAATCGAGAGCCATCTTTTTTGTGTCGATTAAAAAATAAATTGCATAAACACAGATACTTAGTAAAGGTATTGATTTTTCACTCTGTCTCGTGTAGCGGAAAAACCAAATGTAGCCGGTCGTTTACCTCCAAATGACTGTCTGTAGTCTGTAACTAGCGAGTGCACCGAAACTGGGAATGCCCGTACACGTACCAGGACGTCTACCTACTCTATTTCTACGAAAACGTAATTTCGAAAAAAAAACTCGCGACTTTCCTACTCTCGTTCTACTTCGTTTCGTCCGATACATCATTGTTTGAATGTTCTAAGCCTACTCTAATTAGAGTATGCTTAGAACATTTAAACGGACAAAACGACGGATTGAAGTAAAAATCTCTTCGATAGAGTTGGAAAGTCGCGAGTTTATTTCAAAATTACGTTTTCGTAGAAAGAGAGTAGACATCCTGAAACCTCCCACGGTCTCATTGCTCAGTGCAGACGAGTTCCTTCGAGCCAGACTTATAATGTTTTGCTCATTTGTAAATCTGGGGATCTACCGCCTAACAAAAACGTTCTTAGCTTTGATATTGCTCTCTCTTTTATTCTCGCTTGAAATTATAGAGACAGCAACAGCAAAGCCAAAACAGGACGTCTACTCTCTTTCTACGAAAACGTAATTTCGATAAAGAAACTCGCGACTTTCCTACTCCGTTCTACTTCGTTTCGTCGGATCGAACATTGTTTGACGTTTATATGTTCTAAGCCTACTCTAATTAGAGTAGGCTCAAAGCATTTAAATGGGCAAAATGACGGATCGAAGTAGAATCGAAGTAGGAATGTCGCGAGTTTATTTCAAAATTACTTTTTCGTAGAAAGAAAGTAGACGTCCAGAACTAGTTAGGCGGTAGAAGGGGTGGACACGTATTTTCTCTTGTATTGTTATGTCTAGTCGGGAAAACAGCAACTGCCGATGCGGTGCCCCTGGTTCGAATCCTACGCGCACTACTGTCTTTCTGAAGTCATGTGCATAACTTAAAAAACGGTAGGTAAGGGTAAACATCATGAGGAAACGGACATCCTACTAGAATCTTCCGAGATCATACGTCATCCACCAACTTGCAGTGGGTCAGCGCAGCGTGGTGGGTTATGGCCCTGACTTTCCTTGCGAGAGAAGACGCCGACTCCCAACAGTAGTAATTTTTAGTAGGGGTACTTATATTTTAGGTTATTTTTATCACGTGAATGTCTGTGGTTGTTAAGGCGGGTTACATCGCGGGACGCTGCTAGTTATAGCTTTCTTTAAGTGAGTTTTTCCCGAGCTACACGATGCTAGTTTTTCAAGCTAGGATAGCAAGCTAGCGTTACTGTTAATAAGCTAGCAAGCTAGTCCTTCTAGCTTCGTGTAGACAAAACTAGCGTTGCGTAGCGATGTCTACACGAAGCTAGTAGTACTAGCTTGCTAACACTAGCTTGCTATTCTAGCTTGAGAAACTATCCTCGTGTAGCTCGGCCATTAGTCCCGTCAGATTACTATTCGAAACATCGCAGTCGGCCGTGTGTACACCGCACATAAGTGCTCAGCTGACAATCCCAGCAAACATTTCTGAGGTAATATAGCTCATCTGTTTGTTGATGGTCTTAGCATAAGGTTGAAGGACATCGTACAGCCTTTTATTGGTTACTGTAGTGTTCACTCAATGATTGTACGACTGCTGTAATGGTTTCTCACTTTAATAAGTGAGTACTTTGTTGTAATCAACAAAGTATTGAAATGGAAAACACACAAGCATACAATAAAATCGTTTCTCGATAAAACTAAGTAGTCAATTGAAATGTAAAAATTTCAGCACTGTAGCGTGCGTTTCTCAGAGGAAAATATTTTTTTTTTTGAAGGGTGGTCGGATTAAGCTTAAGGCAGTAACGCTGACCAATTGAGTATTTCTTCCCTCTTCGCTCAACTCAAGAGAGAAAGAGTAGTAATTCGTTATTGCCTATCCGTTAGTGTAGATAAGTACAAAATCCAAATAATGTCGGCATTTCGAGTAAAAAAATAGTGATGCATAATTTCAATTTTTCAATGATAATTTATAGTTTGTGGTTTCGTTGTGACGAGATTAATTAAACATTATGCTATTAATCGCTAACAAAAAACGAAACTATCGTTTTCGAGCCAAGATTTGCCACAAGTTTAATGTGTTTTTATTAGTTGATGTTTATTTTGGATAAAGAGTAGATAGCTCTAAAACTGGCCAAAGAACAGCTAAAGCTGCGTCTTGGGCCGGGAAGCACTTCAACTTCTACTCGTAGTTTGTAGCCCTTGTACCCCTGGCCGCTAGTACTCCTTTCCTTCTCTCCTCCTTCATTTAAAAAAAAAAATTATATGTTAACACTTGAACGCCATCTCGCCTGATGTAAAGCGACGATGCAGTCTACGATGAAGAGGGTTTACCGAGAAGAAACCGATTCACTCTTGATTTGAAGACACCAAGATTATAACTATCAGGAAAACCCCACTCGGGCAACTCATTCCACAGCCTAGACATTCTTATCACAAAAGTAGAGTCAAATCTCTTCGTTCGTGTCATTGGAACATCAACCATGAACCGGTGCCGCCTCTTTGAGCTACGAGAAGTCCGATAGAAAAAAGTTGCTCAGTATAATCAGTAACCGGCACGGATACACCTCGATAAGTAGGAGTCTGTTGAAATTGACTCCCTTTTTGCGGAGAACAGACCCGCCTGCGTCTTTCCCTCGTTAAACTTGGCCAAATTGCTTTCGGCCCATTCAGAGACTGCCTCAAGGGCCAAGTTCAAACGCTCGATCAGTCGGTTAGCTCTCGTGCTAGATATGTAATTCTCTACAACGGTGCTATCATCCGCGTACCCAAAGATACCGGGCTTCAACAGATCGTTGATATCTAGCAGAAAAAGCGCCGCAGAGAGTACCGACCCTTGAGGGACACCGCCATTGATAGCCATTTGATCCGACAAGCAGCCATCAATGACAACTCGTATGGATCGATCCCTAAAAAGTCCGATATCCACGCAATAAACCCTGGAGACAAACCATAACAAGAAAGCTTGCTAATAAGGCCACCATTCCAAACCCTATCGAATGCCTTTGAGATATCCAGGGAGACTGCAAGTGCTTCCCCGTGTTTCTTGATAGCTTCACTCCAGATGTGTGTGACATGCGCTAGAATATCCCCAGTGGACCGTTTTCGGCAAAACCCGTATTGCCGGTCACTGGAAGGTCGTTAGATTAGAGTATGGACTTGACCGAGATGGGCCTGTAGTTGGCAGGGTCAGCACGACTACCTTTTTTGGACACAGGCTGCAAGCTTTCATGATTTCGGTACTTGACCAGTATGAAGAGAGAGCCTAAACAGGCGCGTCAGTACTGGAGACAACTCAGGTACACGAGCCTTCAACACTAAGGCAGGAATTCCGTCAGGGCCACTGGCTTTGTTCACATCTATGTAGATTGCGTAGCACTTTACGAACCTCCATTTGGCGAATATGTATTTCCGGCACCAAGGTCGGATTGCCAGGTGGAGTGGGAGGTGTCGGACTATCAGCATATAGACGCGAAGATTCCGCAAACTGAGATGCAAAGAAATTTGCCTTCTCCGCTGCGGTGCGAGGCAGCGCCCCATCCGGCTTCAGCATTGGAGGCAGTGAGGAGCGGCAGAAGTTCGATTCGACCGATTTAGCTAGGGACCAAAACGCTTTGCTGCCTGCAGGGTACAAAGCTAGTTTGTTCCCTATTCGACTAATGTGGTCAAAATGAGCCCTCTGAAGAACCCTTTTGCATGCCATGGCAGCCCTGTTAAACGCTTTCTTTTTATGAGTATCAAACGAAAGGGATTGTGTACTATATTGAAAGGGAATGAGGAATAATAACAAACGACATGAACATTTAAAACTAAAAACATAAATTATTATGTTGTCGTAATCGAATTAATTCTTAGCTAAAAGTAGCGTCGGGGGCTACTAAAAAAATATAATATTATTCTTGTCTAAACTCAACTTGAACGAAGTCACGAGAAGGGGGAAGGTACTAGTCACAAATTTTATACAGGCAAATGTTTGTATGTTTCTAGATTTATAAGTTTATGTATATATTTTTTCTCTGTAAGGGCTAAATATGTTAGAATTAAATATTTAATCTTCCGTAGTAAGGACATATCCTGGATTGTCACATAGGATACTTTTTATCCCGATAAATTCAGTGGTTGTTAAACCGTGCGGCGCAACTAGTGGATCATATGTGCACTTTGACTCTGCCACAGTAATATTTAGAAAATATTACCGTGACTTTGTTGTCTGATCGAAGGGATCGGGCGGTGTATCCTGTAAGAGTGAACTCGATGGTGAGGTCGACGGCGAGCTCGTCTTCTCTACTACACACCACAACTCGATACGACTATTCGCATTTGCACAACTGTAAACATTTATATGTATATATCACGAGTGTATCATATCAGTTGTCCGGCTCCCATAATACAAGCTTTGCTTACTTTGTTTTTTTTTAATGGGTTTATTTTTTATGGGACTTTAGTTTGGGTCTAATCAAATGAGAGGAATGCCCAATAACATTTATATGTCAACATCGGAACTCGAATAATAATCAACACCATTTCTTGGTCGATGTTCATTCATGATCCATGATGTTCATCCGTGATGGATGCTAGTAATTTGATTGAACAAAAAATGTGTCTTATATTTTTTTTTATCTACCTACTAGGTAATTAGAATGGTATATTTGACCTAGCTATCATCCTAATTGAGTTGTTACACTTCGATAATTTAAATACGTATTTGGGTTGTTGTGATAATAAATGATTACGATATTTGTAAAATGATATACCCTATACCAGGGACCAGGGGTCGGCGAGTAGTTTCAGGTGCGGTCCGGATGCTGGGCGAACATTTTAACGAGGTCCAGAAAAAAAACTGGTTGTAGGTTGAAGTTAGATTCTCCGTGGCAAAAAATATTGTAACAATTAATAAAGGTACAGTGTACCTTATCTATATTTATAAATGTATCCTTGCAATACAATATTTGGCGGTCCGAGGTTCAACCTTTCGCGGTCCGGACACGGACCGCGGTCCGCCTGTTGCTATACACTGTAAAATACCCTTGCCCTAAACACTGTAAAATATGCAACAATTGCCCCGCGTGTATACCCGTGTCGTTGCCGTTTCCTTGATTTTCCGAGAATAAAAGTAGCCTATGTGCTATTCCAGAGTATAATCTGTCTGTTTGCCCAAATTAAGTCTCGTCTCGGTTCCAACGTGATAGATCAACACACATCTAAACAACATGATGTTCATGAAGCTTCGATAATTTGTCTGTTTTAAGTTGTCTATACATATTGTATATTTATATATTGCCTACGTTTGAAATTTAACCAGTCAATAGGTACAATGGCCAAATACTAATTAGTCCGTCAGTGAAATTATTTATTAAAAAATATTGTACAAACAAACAAAAACTTACGAAGAACCTGTTTAGAACTTTCGAGTGACGTCATGTACAATTTTACGAATACACGTCGTCACAGCCATCATACACCACTCCAGAAGTATCTTCATGATCTATAAAATCTATATCATCGTCAAACAACAAAAAAATACCTGTGCCTAATAATAATATTTGTGTAAGATTTTTCCACAATTTACTTGATGAACTAATTATAATAAATATAAATAATATAATAAAATATTGATGGATCATTCACACACAACGCTATCTGACCCCAAACTAAGTAAAGCTTGTATGATGGCGGCCAGAAAGCTGATATAATACTTATATAGTTTTAAATACATACTTATTATACATAGAAACACCCAAACATTTGAATTCATCACACAAATATTTGCACTGGGTGGGAATCGAACCCACGACCCTCGGCTTCGCAGGCAGAGCTACTACCCAATAAGCCTCGAGGCCAGTCATAATAAGAGAATGGTAAGTATATTTTGATCCTGTCATCATCCCAATCGTTCTCATACGTGAACTAGCACAAGGACCCCTGACGTTACAGTAATATCAGCGTCGAGTTGTTCGTCGAGCTCTCCATCGAGTTCACTTCATTAGAATCAGCGATCGAAGATCGAAGTGAGCTGTTAGTTTCGATAGTGCAGTCGCGCCGGACGCTCGCGCCTGTCGATGGCCAACATTTCGAACGGAATCGTAACTTGACACTTCTTCGTATTTCCCGCGAGTTTGTGTTGGTGTTTAGTGTTTATAAACTGGATAAAAGAAGTATGTATATCATCTCCTCGAGTGATTTTTTAACCGGAAGAGCGTTTCTACTCCTCGGAATCTTTTTAGTTAACCGCCGACGCAAAAACAAAGGGAGTTTGTTACAAGTTTGACCGATCTGTGACTTCGGAGCTCCCAAATTTGTACCAAATTTTTTTAGGGAAACATTAGTGGTAAGAAGAAATAGAGTGAAGAAAAAATAAGATGACAAAAATTGTATTAGTCGAGAGTGTTCTTAGCTATGTTCCATTCCATAAAAATCGGTTTACACGTATCAAAAATATGAATTCTGGTCAGCTGCGTTAGGAATCTTAAGATATTTAGTTTGGATAGAAAATATAAATATACATCTTTTTATAGTAATAAATGACGAAAAAAGCAGGACTGATCGTAAACAACACGTCTGCCCAATGCCCATTACATCACAATAGCCCGCAGTTATTGGAACATGAAGAGTCCAAATCATTATGCAGTTCTAGCACTGCACTCGTCACTCAGAGATATACCTAAGATGATTTATCTCTATGCCCTTTAATTTCTCTGGAAACATTGCCCTTCGAACCGGAACACAGTAATGTTTGCACATTACTGCTTGCCGGTAGAATAACTGGCATAGGCGTGGTACTTCCTCAGGTGGACTCTATAAAGAATCCTACCGCTACAAATGTAATAAATTGTGACTCAATTTTAACACAATTGAGTCGTAAATTTTCTACGTTTGTGTTTATCTTATTGTTTTGCTCGAATAAGCTGTTATTTTTATTATTGGTTCTATGACCGTGGCATTGTAGCTCCTAAACGGATCTACCGATTTTGGTGTCACTCATTTGGTTTGAAAACTGGCTTGATCGATGAGCCATGGGGGCGCTCTAACGCATGGAACTCTTTTGGAACCGTTTTGTAGAGTCCATCTGAGGAAGTATCATACCTTTACTAGTTGAATATGCAATGTAGTAAAATGCAATGGGCAATGTTTATAAATTTAGGTAAAATGCAGGGCAAAGAGATAATTATTTCTTTGTCTGAGTGACGAGCATAGTGCAGTGCTATATGGAATCTTTATTTTCAAATATCTACGTGACACTGTACACTACATGGGAGGCATCTTTCTTATCACAAACTTTAACAGGATAAAAATTAGCGTAGCGTAGTACTTTCTATGTATTTAATTTCATTCAAATTTATTTAGCCGTTACATGCATACTTACAAAATCGTAAACCTATCGCCTATAATTTTAGTTTGATTATTGTTTTTTACATTGTGTTCTGTCTATGAACTTGACCTTACAAACGCTCCTAATATGCATTGCAAATTCCGTTCCCGGTTCGCTCGGATATTGTCATGTATAGACCATTAATCGAACAAAAAAAAAACGAAATTAAAATCACCATACCTATTTTTCAAGTTGGTTGAAACTGCACACGATGTGCAAATTTGATTAAAATCGGTTAAGTAGTTTAGGGAGTATAACGTGAAAAAAAACAACGTGTAACTTATACAGAGGTATATTAAGATGAACAATAAAATAAAATAAAAATGAAAAAACAATCGACTGCATTTTAAAAATAAAATTCCGACACTCGAGGACCTAAGTTTCGTATTTTTTATGATGTCAACTAAACATACATACCATTGAAACTGCAAAGTAGCACAAATACGTAGTTGATATTAAGTAGGTAAGCAAATTTTACAGTTTTGTTGATATATCAAAAACAGCTACATCGCTTCAGATAAAATGTAAATGGACTCCTATGAAGTATGATCTTCCTGACAGAAAATAATAATCAAAATGGATTCACAGTTGGTGGAACTATAGATTTGAAAAACTTTTTTGAAGTTCGTTAAAATATCATGTCGATCGATTTATCAAAATCTCTGTTTTACTTCTCCGCATACGTTAGTATTATCGATTTCCTGGCATTCAAATCAACTGAATTTTAACAGCATCAACATCATCAACATCAACAGCCCACTAAACGTTCCCACTGCTGGGACTACAAATACAAATACAAATACAAAAATCTTTATTGCTGTTTGTAGGTAAGATAAGATAATACAAAACATTTTAAAAATTGTTCCATACAAACTGGCCTCTGCGAGAGGCATGCAATATGTCTGGCAAGACAATTTGTTACTTAATTTTTAAATAAAAACAAAAAAAATATTTAAATAATAGTCAGCTGATTAAAGTCTTCTTCTTCCTCATCTTCTATTAATTTCTGGTTTTTATTTATGTCATCTGATTCTTCATCTTCGATTAATTTCTGGCTTCTATTTGGTTGTGATATATATTTGTGTGAGATAAATGTTTGGTGAGCACAATTTCGCCATCGTCTTGTGTTTCATCAGGATATTGTCTTGTGTTTTTTGAGTTTGATCAATATGTCCATCCAGGGTCTAAGGTCTTGCATTAGTAGATCTTGCAGTTCATCCATGTGAGGAGTGTCAAAGAATGTATAAAGTGCAATAAATGTATATAATCAAAAAATCAAAAATGTCGTTAATTATAATATTCATGTAAATACTCAAAGAATGTCAAAATGTAATACAGTACAAACTAATTCATCATGATACAATATATCATTATTTGGTCTTATGTCAGTTGAATGTCAAATTTCATAATGGAATAGTAATATCTATTGAGATATTAATGGAATAAGGTTTAAAGATTGTAAAAGTTTCATGTTAAACAATGTCTAAAATATTAGTATTCCAATTAATTTCCTTATCATTTAAAAATTCAGTTACAGTATAATAGCATTTGTGTATAAGCATTTTTTTTAGTTTACTTTTGAACATTGTTATGTTAAGTTCTTTTATGGCATTTGGCAGCTTATTATATAAAAGAGGAGCCATACAAAAAATGCTGTCACTCATAATCTTTTTTTTGCGTTTGTCTATGAGCAGTCTACACTTATCACGCCGGTTACGTTTTACTTTGTCACTCAATAGAGGAAAATAATGAGGGTTATTCCTTACAAAACACATAACTTCAAATATGTACAGGCATGGCAGGGTTAATATTTGGTTGTCTATGAATACTTGTCGACAGCTATCTGTAACTTGCATCCCGAACATAGCACGAATGCATCGTTTTTGTGCTTTGAAAACTGAGGCTGTATCAGTTGAATTCCCCCAAAAAATGATCCCATATCTCAAGACTGATGCCACCAATCCATGGTAAGATGTAAGAAGAGCCTCTTTCTTTACCACTGGAGCAAGCCTATGCAGAGCATATGCCGAGCTACCCAGCTTCTTGCAGAGAATCTCAACATGTGCCTTCCAATTCAATTTCATGTCTATTGTTAGGCCCAAAAATTTTGTTGTAGTGACTTCTGCAATTTTTTTATTTTGATAATTTATGTTTATGTTACTCAAGTAATTTTTTGTTTGAGTAAATTGCATGAAATTGGTTTGTTTAAATTAATTTTTAAGTTATTAATGTTTAACCAATGGATAGATGAATTTAGTGCGGCATTGATATCTTCCTCATAATTAGCTTTATCTTGACATGCTATTGTTATTGTGCTGTCATCTGCAAATAGTGACATTGGATGCTCAATTACTTTAGGAAAATCATTTATGTAGACAATAAATTGAAACGGTCCCCACACACTTCCCTGCGGCACACCAAATTTGACAGTTCTTTCTTTAGAGGTGAATATTTCCTCCTGTTTAGTTTTAGTATTAATCTTCGTAATTTTAGTTACTTGCCTTCTGTCTGTTAGGTAATAGGACTTGTAGTTTTGCCGGAAATCAAGATAAACCATTTGTTACCCTTGAAACTCAGCCCCTTCCTTGTCCCGAACTCGAATCGACCGTAATTTATTTTTCCTTTCATTTTTATCATGTTCCAAGTCAAGCACATTACCTCTAACCCCATAGGCTTCAAATTTACTCAGAAGAATATCATGATTGACATAGTCAAATGCCTGGGTCATATCACAATAAATGGTACATATAGCATTGTTATTATCAACATTTTTCATTACATTGTTAAGAAAATCATATATAGCAATATTTATAGTCTTATTTCTTCTAAAACCTTTTTGCTCATTACAAAGTATGTTGTATTTTTCAAAATACTGAATGAATTGCTGGTTAAAATATTTTTCAAATATTTTTGACATTATAGGTATAAGGGCAATAGGTCGGTAATATTCCATGTGCTCCCTATTTTCTTTTTTAAATACAAGTATGATTATACTTTTTTTAAGGGCCTCGGGAAATGTGCCAGTACTTATACATAAATTGATTATATGACTAAGAGGGCTACAGATAGTCTCTTTAACAGTTTTTATAATTTTTGTGCATATCTCATCATATCCAACACTATTAGTGTTTTTTAAGGAATTTATGATTTTGAGAATATCATGTGGTGTAGATGGCGCCATGAACATTGAGTTCTGAGTTCTATCAATATTTTGTGTCACATTTATACCAGAACTAGGTAATGGAGTAATTTTATCAACAAAATAGTTATTAAATGCATTAGCCATTAGTTTTGGGTCTGTCAAAAGTTGACCATTACATTGGATTTTATCTATGGACATTTTAGGTAAGTTATTTCTCAATCTATTTATAATATGCCAAGTAGTTTTTGATTTATTGTCTGACATTTTTATTTTGTAATTGTTTTGAGCTTTTTGTGTTAGTTTGATAATTTTTTTGAACAATCTGGTGTAGTTTTTATATTTTGCCTTATTTTCTTCATAGGGTTTAGTTCGACAATTATTAAACAACAACCTTTTCTTTTTACTACATAGTTTTAACCCACGAGACAGCCATGTTGCATTTCTTGTTACATTGATTGTTACAGTTCTATAAGGGAAACACAAGTTGTATAATAACTTAAATAAATCTATAAATGTGTTGTATGCTAAGTTTGCATCAAATATTTCATATATATCTGAAAAAGTAAGGTTCTTTAAGTGACTTTGAAATTTTATTATATTTTCGACACTGTAATCTCTACATTTTTTCCGCCAATACTTGTTAATATATATTTTTTTCACAGGATATCTCAACAATTGAGCGGTGTGGTCGGACAGAGCCAATCCCAACACTTCTGCCTTGCACTTGCTCCTAAAGTCATGTGCAAAGTTGTCTATGCAAGTTTGACTTACCGGTCTAGTAGGTTGTTTAATAGCTAATGACAAATTAAAATTGGATAATAGGCATTCAAAGTCCTTTGTAGTCTTATCATGCTTTAGTACATTTATGTTATAATCTCCAGCCATGACAATGTGATAATATTTATTTTTATGCAAGTGCAATAGAACATTCTCTAAGATTGAAAAAAAGGTATCTTTGTTACTACGAGTACTAGATGGAATTCTATACACACAAAGTACAACAACATTATATCTAGTGAGCCTTACTGCACAGCATTCTATTATATTATAAACAGAAAATTGTTTTACTTGGGTAAGTTCAGTCCACTCATTACCATTTCTAACAAGAATACAACTACCACCTCTTTTGATAGTTGGTCTACTACAGGTGGTTGCCAATGAGTAATTAGGTAAGTGTAGATACTGCTCATATCCAGCCAACATATTATGTTCGGTGATACAAACTACATCCACCGGTACATTTTTATCAAGAAGTTCATCAAGGCATAGTGAAAGTGTCTCTGATTTTGTTATCAATCCTGCTATATTTTGATGCAAAATGTTGATGTGCTTATTTGCGAAAAAATTTAAGATTAGGTTCAGATTCAGATCCATGCTGAGCACCTGTCGAGCCTCCCTGGCAGTTGATGTATTGGCGCTCAATATCATCAAGTTGTCTGTACAAGTACTCAAACATAGTTCTTACACCGTAATCATTTATTGTGCCATTAAATTTGTTGAACATGTAGGAGGAGAATGGCACAGTACTATTTGGGTCAAATATAGTAACATGGTTGTGTTTTCTAAGTTCTAGAGTTAATAGTTTATTGAAATGTTTTACTCTCCAATTATATTCATGTGTTGTTTGTATGGATGTTTTTAATACTGGTAAACACAAAATGATGTTTGTGTTCCTAGTTTTATATATCATCTCCTGAATTCCATGCGTCAAGTCAAAGTGATCAGTCTGTGTTCGAAAGTCTTCTTCACCGATTAGAATAATGCAGTAGTCATTTTTGGTGAATTTAGTCAGTTTTGTGTTCAAACCTTTGATGAGTTGTTTAGTGCCCACATTTGGTGTTAAGTGGTGGCAAATGTTATATGTTTTTTGTTGTGGTACTGTGTTTTCAGCTAATTGCAATATCTTATGTTTTTTAGTGGTACTTAAAATACATATTTGTTTTTTATCTATAGGACTCGGGGCCTTCTCTCGCAAGGAGTAGAGTTTTAACAGCATATATTCAATAAAACATTGAAAAACCCCAACGAAATTGTTTCAAATTTTACAGCTAACAAAAAATCTGTTAAGCAAAAAATTTTGAAACGGATGAAACTATTTTTGTTGAATCACATCTAAGAATACTACCGGCTAATTTAGATTTTAAACAAAAACCATAATATAAACACAACATAACCATAATATAATAATCATAATCGGTTCATCCGTTCAGGAGTTACAATGCCACAGTTGTCTGTGCCACACATACACTTCAAACTTATAACGCATCGTCCAGGATCGTACTGGGCCGAAAGGTCCCGGGTGACACCGTGGCGATCACAAGCCCGGAGCCCGAGAGCTGATCCCACGGTTGCCGCATGCCCCGCCAGCCAGGCCCGTGGGGGCCCGCGCAGGCTGGGGCCCGGCTGTCAAACGCCACCTCGACTATACAACTATAGCCTGTATTGTAGTTTGTAGTGGTAGGACTCTTGGCAGAGTCCGCCTGGGGAAGTACCTTTGCCAGTTATTCTACCGCCAAGCACTAATGTGAAAACATTACTGTGTTCCGGTTTGAAGGGCAACGTTTCCAGAGAAATTACAGGGCTTAGAGATTTAACATCTTAGATCTCTGGGTGACGACCGCAGTGCAGTGCTAGGTAATGATTTGGACTCTTCATGTTCCAATAGCTGCGTGTCACTCTGCTGTTATGTGGCAGGCATGTTGCTTACCATCAGGCACATGACCTGCTCGTCTCGTCACTATTTAATTTAAATAAAAAAAGCCCGTCCAGCGCTGGTCTCGTCTTTTTAGCGTTGGGGAAAAGGAAATTGTTATTAATACCATCGGGGGTACTTACAGCTTACTAAAGTGGTATTGCTGTGAACTAAAATAAAAATAACTTTGTTATAAAACTCAAATATGATCTTTCATTTATCAAAAAAAAAGACATTTAAAGGTCAATTGTTTTCAAATGACGTCATTTGGTGCAATAAAAGTTATTCCAGAAAACGTTTATGCAACTTTCAAGATTCAGGGTCAAATATAATAAATATCATCTAACAGGTTCCTTATCGCCAACCCCGAATAGTGACTACTCTTTTGCTGTAATCACCAATATTACACACTTGGGCCACAATCTACTATTTCTGTATTGTTTTTTTTGTAGTATAAAAAAGTGTTTTTTATGGTTCCGTAAAACGTAAAAACAGAACCCTTATAGATTCGTCATGTATGTCTGTCTGTCCGTCCGTATGTCACAGCCACTTTTTTCCGAAACTGTAAGAACTAGAACTGTTGAAACTTGGTAGGTAGATATTACTAGCAGCGCCCCGCGGTGTTACCCGCGCAGTTCCCGTTCCTGTTGTTCCCGTTGTTTTTTCCGGGATAAAATAGCCTATGTGTTCTTCCAGACTATAATCTATCTGTGTTCCAAATTTCAGATCCGTTCATACGTTAGGACGTGATTGAGCAACAAACATCCTAACATCCAAACATCCATACATTGACATTTATTATATTAGTAGGATGTTACTTGCAGCTTCGGAACCCTTCATGGGCGAGTCCGACTTGCACTTGGCCGCTTTTATTTATTGTAGTTGTAGCACTGACTCATGCAGGGTTTCACAGACTAAATCACACGACTAACTTGTTATCAATTGAAAATAATACGAGCATACATTGACCTCCTCCCTAAAAGACATTAATATTTTCCCGAAATTGAGTTAACAGCACATCCTATTCCGATATATGTATATGTTTCAAATAACATAGTTGTAAGTTGTAACTCACATACACTTTAACTCTACCATAGCGATATGGGGCGTAGAATGCAGGCGTTTGCTAAGACAGGGCGCAAATATCGACACTTTTTGTGTCATGTCTCTGATAGAAGCTACTAATGCCTAAAAAGGAAATGCTTTTTAGGGTTCCGTACCCAAAGGGTGAAAACGGGACCCTATTACTGAGACTTAGCTGTCCGTCCGTCCGTTTGTCACCACGCTGTATCTCAAGAACGGTGCTAGACAGTTGAAATTTTTACAGATACTGTATTTCTATTATGCTACAACAACAAATACTAAAAATAAAAGGAGGAAAGGGGATTTTTTACCTTTTCTTACTCGATTAGTACAACAGTCCCAAGCAAACTAGATGACGCCACTAATATAGTAAAACGCGCTATCTACTTCTTCGGTAGAATCATTTTTGAAGGTAAAATCAAAATTTGTATCTTTATGGCTCCGTAAGGACTTCCGATCTTCACGGTAGTAGCTTCCACCTCGTTGGGACAAGACACTTGAATGCACGGAAACACTTTTCCGTCGCCAGGTGGCACTCCGGTAGATTCCTTAGTGAAACTTTTTGGATGAAAGCCTGTCTGTAGAAATTGCAATAGTCTATGAATTCGGAATAAAGTCAAAGAGGTTTTCGCCGTTTATTTGCTAATGGTACGGAACCCTTTGTGCGCGAGTCCCACTCGCACTTGTCCGGTTTTTTATAGCATCAGCAGCCCACTAAATGTTTTCACTGCTGGGGCTCGGGGCTTTCTCTCGCAAGGAGAAAATCTAGGTCGTAGTCCATCACGCTGGCCCAGTGTGGGTTAGTGCGCAAGTATTTCTTGGTTACCTCAGGGCTTTTCCTTCAAAGTTTTTAAGTTAGCGGCATTATTAGTCCAGTCATTTTAGTAAGTTCACCTCGGAATTCGAGATACCCAGCTGTAAGTCTATAAATACTTGTATATTGACACCCTAAAAGTTGTCTCAAAACCTACATATGGTAGGGTGTGAGTGTGTTTGTAAATATTTCATTTCCTATGGGTTTTTTGCTATTTGTATGTATGATAAATATTGTAGAATACAAAATTCCCTACATATTTTGCTTTATAAACTTTTTTATACGGTGAACCGTTTTCGAGATAGAGGGTGGAGAACTCGCGGTCACAGTACACATTTGATAATATACACGTTTGAAATGTTGATGAGCAGCTGCACTGTTGGTGGAATATTTGACAGCTGCACAGGTTTATTAAGTTTTATAGACTTGAAGTAATGCATATAACGAAGATGATCGAGACTTTTCACAGATTTTGGAGCATGATAGATAGACTGCTATTAAGGTTTGACTTTCATTCTCTAATAATCTCTGGGCCGAACAATTTTCTTCCTCCAATGCTGCTAGTGCAGCTAGTTCATCCAAATTTTCTGCAACTGCAAGAGTGGTTGTGGTTCGCGATGCGGATGCGGGCTGGCAATGCTCTTTAGCTTGTGGCCAATGTAATGGGCAAGCTTGTCTCAATGCTCTACCATATCAGAGGGACATTAACGAATATGGAACCTTTGACCCCGAAATCATGGAAGAACTTGAGAAAACTGTATATCTCTCGTTATCGACCGGAGGCACCGGTTGACCTGAAGTGATGCGGTGACTGGGCGCTCTCCGCCCTCTATCTCGAAACCGGTTCACCGTATAAAAAAAAATCACACAAAATTTGTAGATCATTTTGTATTCTACAATATTGATAATAAATACAAATAGCAAAAAACCCATAAGAAATGAGATATTTCCAAAGAAAGCGCAAAACACCGATTTTTGTGACCTTTGACCTTGAAATTTAATAGTTGCTCACATCCTACCATATGTAGGGTTTGAGACAACTTTTAGGGTGTTAATATACAAGTATTTACAGACTTACAGCTGGGTATCTCGAATTCCGAGATTCTTACCTAATTTAAGCTTAAATGACTGGACTATACGCACAATAACTTCGAAAAGTCAATGGTGCGCGTGGCATTTCAAGCATTCTGGATTCTGGATTGGTAGTCACCGTTCTCCCGACTAGACCAGCCGTAACTTAGCGATGACCTTTAATTACCTCATATTTTGCTTACGTATTCCAATCATTAAATACATATTCCGGCTAATGAGCTTCATTTTCGAAATTATTAGCCGCCCTCACTAATCTCATTCTTCGAAATCTGGATACTTGAAATGTGGATAATTATTTTCGGTTTACTATTAGCTGGATAATTAGAGTGTGTAATTAAAGTTGGTTCAGTAGAACGAACTATACGATGATGAAAATAATGTTTTGTATTATTTCTTAGTATCTGGGTGACCGAGGTTTTCTCCGTTTAAACACTAAATATGCTTAGATACAGGTAAATAGCTTTTCCCAATAATAGATTTTCTCAAAAAAAAGAAGGTGCTTGAAAAAAAAAGGAATCATCTGGATTCGAACACATATCCATTATTCCGTGACCGCCCAACTTCCCGCTTGAGCTATTATTATGTCGCGCAGTGTTCCGAAATTTATCTTCGCAATCTAATGTTAATGTAACAGTATTTCCTTGGTTAAAACGCGCATTAAACGACGTTTTCTAAAAATGAAACCTAGCTAGATCGATTTGTCGCCTCCGAATTCCACTAAAGCCCCCGTATACTAAATAAATTTCATGAAAATTATTCGAGCCGTTTCCGAGATCAGATCCTATAGGTATATGCTCGTTTATAATATGAACAACTCGTAAGGTATTATATGAACCACTTTTATTATACAGTCGATTGTGAAATCTCTAAAACATAGCAGTTTCCAAGAAAAACAGTTTCGGATGAATACAGGGCCGCCCTATACGGGCTGTATAACTGTGGTCTTGCAGTTGTGTGCGTGCTAAGTTATGGGTCGTGGTTAATGCCGCCGCCGACGACAGTCGAGAGACGTACTGCATGACCCGGTTGCCCCCATCGTCGGCGCTGGGTTCCTCCGAGCCCACAGCTCCCGGTAATCGGGTATTCTTTTGCAAGTACTAGGCTGTATTGGGGTGCAGCCAAGTAATATGAGGTCTAAATCCATTCAAACCCCCTAGATAGCCCACAATTGTGGAAAGATACCAGAATATCCAGTATCCCTAAGGCACTATCCTGGGATGTCCATTAAGTGAATATGCCTTATATGTGAATATCCTGAGATCGCTTTCCAGGGACAACAAGCCGCCACCAAGCTTGTCTACCCACGAGCCCTGTGGTCTCTTGTTAAAAGCCTCATACGTCAGGTAGGTTCAAGCCGAATTCTCGATACGACCCCGGCGGGCGCCAGGGTCAGTACAATTACCGCCAGGAATGTAATTATTCACCGTATATGATTAACATTTAACCGATATTTACCTCAAGACGTCTGAATGTGTAATGTTGTTCCATTTCGCTCGGAACTGGGGTAATGATGCGATTAGTGATGCGGAGCACGCGGCGGCTGCAGCCAGCGGCAGCCTTCGATCTCACCCGTGCCGCGAAATGTAACCGATTTTTATTTCACGACGGCTTTGAACGTTTTTAGGGTTCCGTACCCAAAGGGTAAAAAGGGGACCCCAATATTGAGACTTAGCTGTCCGTCCGTCCGTCCGTCTATCATCTTAAAAACGGTCGTAGCTAGACAGTTGAAATTTTCACAGATGATGTATTTCTATTGCCGCTATAACAACACATACTAAAAATAAAATAAAATGTATACTTAAGGGGGCCTCCCATACAACAAACTTGATTTTTTTACCGTGTTTTGCTCCATTAGTCTGTCCCAAGAAAACTAAATGGCGCCACTAGAAGAATAAAACGCGCTATCAAATTCGTCATTAGAATCACAATGTTTGTAAAACTTTTTGGATGAAAGTCTGTCTGCGGAAACTGCGATAGTCTACGAATACGGAATTCGGAATAAAGCCAAAGATGGTTTCGCCGTTTATTTGCTAATGGTACGGAACCCTTCGTGCGGTAGTCCCACTCGCACTTGGCCGGTTTTATTTTAACTTGAATAGGTTTACACTTGACCACCATCTCGCCTGATGTTAAGCCCCGATACGGCCTATGATGAAGCGTGCTTACCTAGAAGAAACCGATTCACTCTCGACTTGAAGGCACCAATATAATAACTATCGGGGAAAATCCACTCAGGTAGCTCATTCCACAACCTAGACGTTCTTATCACAAAAATAGAGTCAAACCTCTTTGTTCGTGTCTTTGGAACCTCAGCCATGAAACGATGTCGCTTTCTCGAGCTACGAGCATTCCGATAGAAAAAAGGCCAAGATGGTAATAAATCATGCAGATCAGTCGCACACTCTACGAAGTGTATCCGATAAAAACCCGATAAGCTTGCAATTGTACGGCGATGTTCAAGACTTTAAACTCTTTTTCGCGTAAGAGTATCATTGCCTATGAGCCTTTTAGCGCAGCTATTGGAACATGAAGAGTCCAAATCATTACCTAGCACTGCACTGCGCTCGTCACCCAGAGATCTAAGATGTTATATCTCGAAGCCCTGTAATTTCTTTGGAAACATTGCCCTTCAAACCGGAACACAGTAATGTTTGGACATTACTGCTTGGCGGTAGAATAATTGGAAAAGGTGTGGTACTTCCCCAGGCGGACTCTGAAATTGAGAATACATTATTACTTTATGGGCTTATGAATATTTTACATTATTTTGTCCACTTGGCGCCTCCAGCACAGTCTTAGTAATTCATAGTAGTTTTTCTTTATACTGTGTCACTCGTAAGTTAAATAATATCACCTGTCTCCTGTCTAGTTCCCTACACTACAAGTTCTGCTCTTTTTTACCCGACTGCGCGACGCAAAGGAGTGGTAATGTGTTTAACAGTCTATGTATGTATGTATGTTTGTATGTATGTTTGTATGTTCCTTTGAAGCACTATACAGACCAAACGCCTGGGCTGATTTTTATGATTCACACGTCAATCGATTCCTCTTAATCCGGCGAGTGACACTAAAGACATGACATTAGTGTAAGTCCAATATGGCGGATTCAGGACGCCATATTGTCCAAATAAAAAAAATGAAAACCACCAAAATATGTCAAGAGGGGTATTGTTCAATAGGTATTTAAAAATAATGTTTAGCTTTCTCTCAATGTTTTTCGATTTGACTGACCGTTTAGGATGTATATCGATTTAAAGTTGAGTAACAACCATACTCACATTTATAGGTTTTTAGGTAGCAGAAAACTTCGTATAACTAATTGTACGTGTGAATGTGGATGGACATTATATACTAATGTATCTAGTAGGCATCGATATAAATCAATAGATGTGCCCTGAGCACCTTGAAATTGGTAATAAACTGCGTCTCTGTATGTATCGTAAGTGGTTTACAAACAACCCCTTGACCCCTATAATCGCTAGCGGCGAGATTTGCTGTGGTTCTACTTATTTTGGTTGTTGACACCGAATAATGATAGGTAAAAACGTCCGGCGTTCACCGCGTCCTGCAACCGACTAGAACGGACAGAGTGAGCTCACTCTTCCCAACGTTGACATGATTGCGTGCGCCGTGAAGTTTGGGATGGGGCCCATCTTGAGTTCTACGATCTATGCTAGTAGGTATATTGGACTACCGTTTTTTCGTACGTGCAGGAAATGTATTTACGCATATCCTACTGCCCCGCCCGGGAGACACAGCCGGCTTATGTTGCACTCTATATCATGTATGGATATGGTGCCCCTATCTACTAATAAACCTCCATGGGGTTTCAACTCTGCCGCTGATAGTGGGAACACGGAACCGCTCTTGGATTGCTTCGCCTCGGTCGCCCATCTCCAACTTCAAACGATTTAGTAGGTACTCAACGTCAATCGAAAACCTATACTAACACAAAACTATAAATGTGAATTACATGCAGTAGAAAATCCTACATATTATATCAGTAGAAATGAAGACATTTGGTCAACAACCAAAAGATGCATATTATTATGTTGAGCATATTAACATTCACAACATTGTTCTTAACTAAAAAGTATAAAAAAAAAATAATTAAAAACTCAAAAACCCGACTGCGTAAAAAGTGAACCAAACTACGTACTCGCATACTAAAAAAAACTGAAAAGAATAAAACAAGCATTTAGATTTCTGGTGGTCTAGAATTCTATAATATTATGTTATTGTATTAATACTATTGAAATATATACAATATTTTCTAATAAAAGAACATTACAACTGAACAGTCGGGATCCATTGAACAATTACATTGTAAGTCGAACAATAATATCGAATCCATTGAACAATTAAATTGTATGTCGAATAATAATGGATCCCGACTCTTCAGTTGTAATGTTCTTTTATTAGAAAATATTGTATATATTTCAATAGTATTAATACAATAACATATTATAGAATTCTAGACCACCAGAAATCTAAATGCTTGTTTTATTCTTTTCAGTTTTTTTTAGTATGCGAGTACGTAGTTTGGTTCACTTTTTACGCAGTCGGGTTTTTGAGTTTTTAAATATTTTTTTTTTATTGTTGTTGTGATGGATGTCCACCAATGTTACCTAGCAGCCCCAAAGTTTTACCCGCGTATTTCACGTCATTTTCACGGGATATCTATGTGTCCTTTCAGACTGTAATATAACTTTATTCCAAATGTCAGCCCGACCCGTTCATATGTTACGACGTGATTGAGCAACAAACATCCAAATATCCAAACATTGACATGATATTAGTAGCGCTCCGCGTTTCACCCGCGTAGTTCACGTTCCTATTCCCGGGACAAAAAGTTTATTTCTATGTGGCATAATACATAGGACCATAGGTATTATGTACAAGACTTGCTTAGTTTTGGGGCAAGGTGACCTTATGATCTATGTTTTATTTACTTGAAAAATGTTATTCAAGATCCATCAAAAGTTAATCGCTATCCTCGTCTGACTAGTGATATTACGCGCTAACTCTATTTAACTCCATCTTAATTATTTAGTGTCTTTAGCAGTCAGTAACCCTAATTTGCGGTCAATTTTAATAAGGGAACCGTATGTCGTAATAAACAAAAAAATATTGAATTTAATATTTTAATAATGAATGTACAAATTATAAATGTATCGAAATAATACATGCTTACACCTGGCTGCGAAGAGTCGCGGTCAAGTGTGTAATGGCAATCGTGATTTTTCAGTTTTATTGCCGTAACGTGGGCGATATATTGTTATTTAAAAAACAAATGAACAAGCAATTAACGATAATGTGATTAAAAATATTAATGGCAATTTTTTATAGACAACATGGTAGACATTATGTGTATTGTGTGGTTTATATGTATCTTGTTGTCAACTTTGTGGTGTCATTATAGTATTTTGATAAAGTGTTTGGTTGCAATGACCCTGACACAGCCCTCCTCGCGGGAGGGCGGACCCCCGGGTCACCTTGGCAGACTGTACACCTTGAGGCTATATAGAGTAAAAATAAATGAAATACATGACCTCATATTGGGCTCCAATAATAAAATTAAATTGAGAGTTTTTATTCCGTATGAGATCTTTTATAACATAGAGGGAATGGATGAGCAAGACCTGTGCTTGTTGCTAGTAGCCATTTTTACTCGACATATTACGAATATGATGGCCAAAAATTTGAGGCTACGACCGCTCCTGAATGCCACGCACCTAGTTGAGAACCCATAGGATCTTCTGCTACCAAATAGTCCTCTACGCGGCTAAAAGTATTACCTGCAAAAATGAGAGAAGTAGAAATTTTCAAGTTTTCTAATATTGAATATGGTAGTCGTTTCACGGAGTATTGACAAACGGATCAGTGTCTCGAGGCTCGCTCGCTCCCGACGGACACTGCTCATTCGTATTTCACTCAGCAGCTGGGCACTCGAAAGGTAGACAGGTTTACTGTACCAGTACCTACAGGGTTACGCAGAGTGTCTGTATTATACTAAAAAGGGGACATTTTTTAATTACTCACGTGTGATATGGTCGATCCAGCCCGTCTTAAGTTCGCCGGGCCTAACGGGCAGCGGTTACGCGCGTGCATTCTCCTCAAAAGTTTCTGTAACTTGTCGCACTAAATCAGGCATGAGCTACTCGTGAATTGATTTAAAAAAAATGTAAACACTACACACTTGTTTTCGTACAGACGTGTTGTACGAGTATTACTTTTATCGCAAGATCGCTTATTTATCTGTCCGAGCAAGGCGTAAAAAAATTCCCATGTTGTGAATTGTTGTGGCGAATTACCGACATCACAAGCAATGTTCAATGTTCCCATTGACTGACTCCTTTCACAAGAAGACAGTAAGCATTCACTTTGGTCGTTGAGTGTCTGTTCCCGAGAGTTGTAACGTTTTACTTCTGAATTCTGGCACAGTAAGGCGATTTCGAGCAAAGTCAATCAGCGCACGGGCAAACGAAGACTAATTGTGACCAGAACTTCGACCTCTGCGCATTCGATCTGTTGTTTCGGTTTAAAAATATTTTTTGTAATGGTAGTCGATAATAATGTCTTCTTGTTCTAAAACAATATGTGAGAACAGTAAAACTTCAATTTACTAGAAAAATGGTTTCACCTTTCACTCATACGTAAAATGAATACCTATAATTGTTTAGTTTTTGTTTCCTGTAACTCCCAAAATTAAAGAGTGTCTAGTCAGTAGTCAGTCGAGTTACGCTGACCGGTCTGTTGACCGTTGAGACCGGCTGCTAGCTGCGTCTCGCCCTGTAGTTCTGGAATCTCGACTTTCTCCTTTCTTTGTCTTTATTATATTCTAGGATTGGTTGTTTGGTCAAAGTTCACATCACGCGCGGTAGAACCAATCAGAGCGAGTTAGACTGCTCGGAGCTCGGCCAGACTCGCAATCGAACAATTATAGCTAAATTGTTCCTCTCGGGGATTGATACTCTGTGCTTTTAGGGTTAAAAACTCTCAGAAAATGACAGGGATTGATGGATCCCCAGTCTGTATATGGATTAGTTGTGTGGTGTGTCTGGCTGACGCGAGTCGTGGCCCCGCAGGATGGAGGTGGGCGTGTTGCTGGTGGGCGTGATGCTGCGGCTGCTCGACTGGCTGGCGGCGCCGCTAGGCTGGCTGCGCGCGCGCCGGCGCCGCGCCGCGCCCGCCCTGCGGGACCCGCTGCTGCGACGCGGCGCCGCGCAGCTCGCGCGGGACGTGCGCGCCGGACAGGTACCACACTCTGTACACACCGCCGGGCTGGCTGCGCGCGCGCCGGCGCCGCGCCGCGCCCGCCCTGCGGGACCCGCTGCTGCGACGCGGCGCCGCGCAGCTCGCGCGGGACGTGCGCGCCGGACAGGTACCACACTCTGTACACACCGCCGGGCTGGCTGCGCGCGCGCCGGCGCCGCGCCGCGCCCGCCCTGCGGGACCCGCTGCTGCGACGCGGCGCCGCGCAGCTCGCGCGGGACGTGCGCGCCGGACAGGTACCACACTCTGTACACACCGCCGGGCTGGCTGCGCGCGCGCAGCTCAGCTCGCGCGGGACGTACGTGCCAGGCTGGTACGACACCTTTACATACAGCTCGTTTATACATCTTACTACTCCACGAGACACGTACGACGCTCTCCAAATACTACTCCTTTACAGCCTGATCAACAAGGGCCGAAAGGAGCATTTCGACTACGTATTCTAACGACATATTCATTGATTTACAATGTATTATTGTAAATGTTGGTAAGCGTAGATTGGGGTACCCTGCAGCCAGGTGGAGCGACGAACTACGAAAGGCGGCTGACAGCAAGTGGATGCGAACATCAGAAGATCGTCCTATGTGGCGATCCATAGGAGAGGCCTATGTCCAACAGTGGATGACTATAAGATAGGCTGATGATGTAAATTTTAAATATGTCACTAAAGATTATTCTTTACGGACTCCGGGGTCCGTGCTTTTCATATCAATTCTACGGACTCCAGGGTCCGTGCTTTTATATCAGCTCTATGGACTTGTGTACCTACATGTAAGAAGTGAATACTTCTTCTCGTCATACCTCAAGCCAAAATGTCTAACTTCAACCATACATTAGATAATATCGTCAACGCAAGAAGTATTAACCTGAAGTGAGTTACAATGTTTCCTAAAATCTTGACTATCTAACTTCGGAGTGTCGAGTTTACGAGACGGTGGCCGTTTGCATCGCAAAAAAAATATATCTATCATTCCCTAACGCACCAAAAAACTATATATTTCATGATTATCTTTGCCCATATTCCAGCGAACAAGCGAAGAGATAGTATCAGCATTCATAGAGCGGGTGAAGGAAGTGAACCCCTACATCAACGCGGTGGTGGAAGAGAGGTTCAGCGCGGCCATGGAGGATGCGCGGCAAGTCGACCGGATGATACGGGAGGCGGACTCCGAGGTACGACGTGCACAGATCAGAACTCTCGTATTTCTATAGCAACTCACTAAATGATCCCCTAGAATTAGGTGTTCTCTCAAAGGTGCGAAGGTACTTCAAGTCAGAACAATTGCTCACCTACCATATACTGTAATTCATTTCAAGTAGTGGTAGGACTCTTGGCAGAGTCCGCCTGGGGAAGTACCTTTGCCAGTTATTCTACCGTCAAGCACTAATGCGCAAACATTACTGTGTTCCGGTTTGAAGGACAATGTTTCCAGAGAAATTACAGGGCTGAGAGATATAACAACTTAGATCTCTGGGTGGCGAGCGCGGTGCAGTGCTAGGTAATGATTTGGACTCTTCATATTCCAATAGCTGCGTGTCACTGTGCTGTCATATGGCAGGCATGTTGCTTACCATCAGGCTCATGTCCTGCTAGTCTCGTCACTCTTTATTTAAAAATAAACTCGTATTTTTAAAGCAACCCACTAAATGTTCCCTAAAATTAGGTGTTCTCTCAAAGGAGCGTAGGTACTTCAAGTCTGAACAACTGTTCTCCAAGCATATTTATACTGCCATTACCTGCTTAGTTTGAGCTGCTAACCCTGAAACGTCCAACCCAGACCGTTCGCTACCAATCGTGCATTTCGACAGTAAGACATGGAGTGTACTCGGATCTCTCCAGTATCAACAGTTGCTTCATGCTAAAGCAAGCATATAGTCGGCTTTTGTATATACCACAATGGAAAAACATATAGATCATCAAACGTCCGGACTGGGCGGGGTTGTGACATCACGTTTGCGTAAAAATCGTGCATTGAAGTGACGTCACTCGAAAGTTATAAGCACTGTATCTGCGTCCTTTTTTTTGTGAGCAAACGATAAGACATAGTTAGTAGTGCTAGGACTCTTGGCAGAGTCCGCCTAGAGAAGTACCACACCTTTGCCAATTATTCTACCGCCAAGCAGTAATGTGCAAACATTCCTGTAGTCCGGTTTGATGGGCAATATTTCCAGTGAAATTACAGGGTTTAGAGATATAATGTCTTAGATCTCTGGGTAACGAGCGCAGTGCAGTGCTAGGTAATGATTTGGACTCTTCGTGTTCCAATAGCTGCGTGTCACTGTTCTGTTATGTGGCAGGCATGTTGCTTACCATCAGGCACATATCCTGCTCGTCTCTATACTTTAAAAAAAAAACATGTGTACAATGTTTTTTAATCATCTAACTCACGGACTAATTAGTTTTTTCAGTCATGATGCCCATTAACTAATAAATTCCTCATCGTGTGTGCAGGGCGCTTTGGAAGCGCTGTTCCGGGATAAGCCCCTACTGGGGGTGCCTTTCACCGTCAAAGAGAGCTGCTCGCTTGGAGGTTAGTATCTAATTAGGTATTAAGGTATTATGGCTTACTAGCTGAACCGTGCGCGCGTTGCTACGCCATCTATGGAAAATTGATCATACCAATTCAAATTTAGAACGCATTCGGTTACCTTAGGTTCTAATGATGCAACCTTTAAAATATAGACACATGCTGTCGCGCAACGAAAGCTCTCAAAAAGCAATCCCGTTTTTGTTACATTTTTCATTCAGGCTCCGCTCCTATTGATAGTAGCGTAATGTTAAATAGCCTGTAGCCTTGCTCGATAAATTGACTATCCAACAGAGAAAAAAGCTTTCAATTCGGACCAGTAGTTCCCGAGATCCTTGCGTTCAAACAAACAAACTCTTCAGCTTTATAATATTAGTATAGATTACGCTTGGCTAAATTTAGTGACTGAATTTAAAACCAAATTTAGAAGCAAAGTTAGTCGACTGAATTCAAAAGCAAGTTAAGAAGCAAGCACTCCCCGCTTCTGAATTTAGTAGCCTAGCTTACTAAGTACATTTACCTTTAACTGAAATCAGTAGCGACTAAATTTAGCCAAATGATAATAAGCCTTTCAGATACATCAAAACAAAGACAGTGATAAGCCTTGTTTCATGATAATAGTATTAATAGCCTCAACTGCCCACTAATATCTTGCGTCATTCTGTTTGTTTACATGGAGTATGGGTTATCACTGCCTTTGTTTTTTGTCAAGTTGGTACTTTTCTCTTTGTTTTTATCGCTCAATGATAGCTTTCAACCAATCTTCCATCAATTTTGAAGTGAAAACTTCTTTAGGCGCGCTATAGACAGAATTTTCGTGGGCTGTGAAATGGATTCATCAATCGTCACGCTTGGATATGATAATGGATCGGATCGGATATGAAATCTTCGGATAAACTCGGTAAAAACGGCCAGGTAGGTACCAGGGCAACAGAAACAGTAAAGAGTTTGGATTACCTACCTCCAACAGCCCAGCGTTTATCTCCAGATACCAGGACAACAGAAATATAAAAGAGTTGCGTTTGCCCCCTAGGTACCAGTACCAGGGCAACAGCGAGTTTTCACTTCTATCGGCAGTTCCTATGACTGCCAATTTTTTTTTCTTTAAAATTTTAATTAACGACTTTTGTAAACAGGAAGAAATACAGAGTGGGCGGTTAATGATAATAGTCAATGGTGTAGTAGTACTGGTGGTAGGACTCTTTGCAGAGTACCTACTCCTGAAGGAGTTAGAGAGAGAAGAGCCATTTATTCTACTACCAAACAAATATATGCAAATATAACTTGTGTTCCGGTTTGAACGGCAATTACTCCAGATAGATTACAGAGCCTATGACTAAATTAACTTATTATATCTGGGTGATGAGCGCTGTGCAGTGCTAGGTAAGGATTTAGACTCTTCATGTTCCAATAGTTGCGTAACACTGTGGTGTTATGAGCAGATCAGGCATTTGTACTGCTTGTAAAATATAAAATAAAAACACTCCGTATAAAAAAATAAGATTCCTACTACTGAGACTCGGCACCTCTACCGCCTAACGAAAAAAGCTTTGACGCTTTGACGTTGCTGTCTCTTTTCTTCTCGCTTGAAATGAAAGAGACGGCAATGCCAAAGTGTCAAAGCGTTTTTCGTTAGGCGGTAGACCCCCGGGGGTCATTCCTTCACTAGGTGAAAGTCAAAGCCAAGTAATCAATCCCTCTTGTAATTATGAATTGTTTCGACTGCCACGAAAATATTGAGCGTATCCTCCTAGAGGATACCCCGACTCCCGGCTGTCACCAAAACATTGAGTGTATTGTCCAGGATCCCGACTGTCACCAAATCATTTATTTTTTACCATCCTACGGTTGCCTAGAATAGATCGCTCTCGGCGATAAGGTCGCCAATTGCTACTTTATTCTAAGTTTAGTTAGTGGTAAACACGCTCCATCGTAGACCGCATCGTCGCTTAACATCAGGCGAGTAGGCGGTCAAGTGTAAACCTATCAAAGTAACAAAAAAACTGTTTTTTTGTAAAATTTTTTTTGTATTTTTTTTTTGTAATTTAAGTGCAATAAAGAGTGTATGTATCTATCAAATAACCGAGCGTACCCCCCAGGTCTGTCGAACTCCGTGGGCTGCCTGGAGAGCTCGGGGCGGCGCGCGCCGGCCGACAGCGCGGCGGTGGCGCTGGTGCGGGCCGCGGGCGCGGTCCCGCTGCTGGTGTCCAACACGCCCGAGCTGTGCCTGGGCTGGGAGACCACCAACCTGCTGCGCGGCGCCACCAACAACCCGCACTGCCTGCAGCGCACGGCGGGCGGCTCCTCCGGGGGAGAGGTCGGACACTTTACTCTCAACTCTAACCTATATATTCGATTCTCCTTTTCCATCCTGCGGTTCCCTGGAAGAGATCGCTCTTAGCGGTAAGGTCGCCAATTGCTACTTTTAAAACAAATACACGGGTAACTCACGTATAATATAGTCAGAACAGTCCGACTCGAGTTTCGATCGCATCCGGCGATCTTCTTCAAGGTGAGTGCGCGCGCGCGCGCGCGAGTGGCTATTTTATACGTGAGTTACCCGTGTATTTGTTTAAAATGTGTAATAACCACGTTAGTTTTCATACTAAAATTGCTACTTTGTTTTTTAAGTTTTGTATTTATTTGGTTTTTTGTGTTCTATTCTATAAAGAGTTGATCTATCTATCTAGGTATACAAAAGTATGGTTTTTAAACTTTTGCGATTTGAACTTGCATTGGAAAAATAATACAGGAGTCTATCACGATCTGAATTATTGGAGTGAAAAGCCTCTTTTGGCGCACCACACAGATTTATCGTGGGCTGTGAATTAAGCCCTGCTTTTTTTTTACTTTTATAGGTTTACACTTGACCGCCATCTCGCCTGATATTAAACGACGATGCGGTCTACGATGGAGCGTGTTTACCTTGAAAAAAAAAACGATTCACTCTCGATTTGAAGACACAAAAATTGTAACAATCGGAGGAAACGCACGCAGACAACGTGTTCCACAGCCTAGACGTTCTTATCACAAAAGTAGAGTCAAATCTCTTCGTTCGTGTGTTTGGAACATCAACCATAAAACGATGTCGCTTTTTCGAACTACGAGCATCCCGATAGAATCTTTATTTTTTCTTTAGCTTTATCTAGCACTAGCTGAACCGAGCGCGCGTTTCTATTCCGCCTATCGAAAATTGGTCGTACATACTCACATTCAGAACTTTTCACAAGACTCATGCTGTCACGGACTTCGGCGCACGTCAACGCGCGGACGAAACCTCTGAAAATGAATTATGTTTTCCCGTTTTTTATTAGATTTTTCATTCATGCTCCGCTCCTGTTGATAGTAGCCTAATGTTATATTATAGCCTATAGGCTTCCTCGATAAATGGACTATCGAAACAGAAAAAGAATTCGAACCAGTAGTTCACGAGATCCTAGCGTTCAAGCAAACAAACAAACTCTTCAGCTTTATAATATTAGTATAGTAAACCTTTTTTACAACGAAGGTCCTTACGCCAGGCTTGGAGGCGATAAGAATTTGTTGTGCGACCGAACGGTTACTTTTCTATACCTATAGAGTGAAGAGATGAGCAGGACATGTGCCTGATGGTAAGCAATATGCCTGCCACATAACAGCACAGTGACACGGAGCTATTGGAACCTATTTCTGACTAAAATTTAATTGATATTGTGTGAGACAATTGTTGACTCCACGGGCATGGCATAGAAGTGTGGTCGTCCTCTTCTTTAAAAAGGGAGATAAGACCCTTTTAAAGAACTACAGACCAATATCGCTTCTGAGCCATGTCTATAAGTTATTCTCAAGAGTTATCACAAATCGTCTCGCCCGAAGACTCGACGAGTTTCAACCTCCTGAACAGGCCGGGTTTCGAAGTGGGTACAGCACCATAGACCACATTCACACGGTACGGCAGATTGTACAGAAGACAAAGGAGTACAATCGGCCACTTTGCTTAGCGTTTGTGGACTATGAGAAGGCATTTGACTCAGTCGAAACCTGGGCTGTTCTGGAGTCCTTACAGCGATGCCAAGTCGATTGGCGATACATCGAGGTGATGAGGTGTTTGTACGACGCCGCTACGATGGCGGTTCAAATTCAAGACCAGCAGACTAAACAAATTCCTCTGCATCGAGGCGTGAGGCAAGGGGATGTTATTTCCCCGAAATTGTTCTCAAACGCACTAGAGGATATGTTTAAGACGCTGGATTGGGTTGGACGTGGCCTAAATATCAACGGCGAGTACATCTCTCACCTACGGTTTGCAGACGACATCGTCATTATGGCAGAGTCGCTGGAGGACTTGCAGTGGATGTTGGATGGCCTGGCTAACGCTTCTCAACGCATCGGCCTCCGGATGAATTTGGATAAAACCAAGGTCATGTGTAACGAGTTCGTTGCACCGGGGCCGATTGTCGTAAATGAAATCACTCTTGAAATTGTCCAGAAATACATTTACCTAGGGCAGACGCTCGAACTAGGTAGGAGTAGCTTTGAGAGTGAGGCCATGAGAAGAATCCAGTTGGGCTGGGCAGCATTTGGAAAACTTCGTCGAGTCTTCTCGTCACCCATCCCACAAAGTCTTAAGACAAAAATGTACAACCAGTGCGTTCTACCTGTTATGACCTACGGTGCTGAAACGTGGACACTGACAGTGAAAATGGTCCGAAAGCTCAAGGTCGCTCAGCGAGCTATGGAAAGGGCTATGCTTGGGGTTTCTCTGAGGGATTGCATCCGCAATGAAGTAATTCGTCAGAGAACTAAAGTCACCGACATAGCTCAGCGTATTAGCAGACTGAAGTGGCAATGGGCCGGTCACATCTGTCGCAGACCCGATAACCGTTGGGGTAGACGGGTTCTGGAGTGGAGACCGCGAATCGGTAAACGTAGTGTAGGACGCCCTGAGACTAGATGGAGTGACGATATACGAAAGACGGCTGGTGGCGGTTGGAAACGCAAAACTGAGGATCGGGCTGAGTGGCGAAATATAGGAGAGGCCTATGTCCAGCAGTGGACGAACACGGGCTGATGATGATGATGATGATGATGAGACAATTGTAAATATCTAAATATAAAAATCCGTATTCATCTTCTGGAAATAAATAAATAACAATGATTTACTAAACAAAAAAAGAACCAACAAAATCGATTCACAAAATTGCCTGAGCTGTCGCGTAATACAATACATATATTTTTGGTGTCGCCTATTCCATGCTTTCTGTCAAATAAATATCAGTATCAATGTATGATGTATTTTTACGAGTATAGAATTGAATATGTACTTCTGCTACTTTTTTTGGAAGTGGGTTCACTTCCAAAAATACTTTTCTTTTTGGGGGAGTTAATGCAAACGACAACCACATTTTTTTTTATGTATTCAAAGTCTATTTCTTGACACAGAAATCCTGTGAACGTAATACATACTCTATTGTAAGCAGTCTCGTACAAACGAACCTACATAATAATATGTCAATGTCATTATTACACATAGTGCGCACGCGCTTTAAATGTTAGTACAAACAGTCCCGCCGTGTTGTTGGATGTGCGACCCGAGACAATGTCACCCGGATCCGCGTATTTGGACTCGCTAAGTGATGTTATGTCTGTTCGTTCAAACAATCTGACCCTGTATTCTGTAATAACTTGAATTCAAAGTCAAAGTTATCTATCTATTCATAAATAATGTACATATTACACGTCAACAAAAAAAAAAAAACGAAAAGCACACAAATAGTAGGTATACATTTTCAAAGTTTCAAATGCCCATTTCACTGTAAGATAATAATTGTCATAAAACGGGATTTTCTCTCTTTTTAAAGCTGCCGAAACTTGGGGCCGATTTAACTATTTTAGGAAGAATGTTATAAACTTCGGTTCCTATGTGAGTTACCTAGCTTCCTCGACCTCGTGAGGAATTGTGATATAATACCAGCATCCATCCAAGGATGTCAATATTGTCAATCCTTCGATGAACTAATACTATGACTGACCTAATAGCTCAGTTCGTAGTGAGTCTGTCTGGCCACTAACCCGGATGTTGTCGTTTCGATTCCCACCAACGACAAAAATGCGTTTGATGAAGACGCATTTTTGTGGTGGATGGTTGTTTTGTGTCTCGAGTGTTTAGATATTAACAATTATGTAAGCACTAGCAGCGCCCCGCGGTTTTACCTGCGAATTTCTCCGGGATAAAAAATAGTCTATGTGTTATTCCATACCATTATCTATCTATACAATATCAATATCTATTAATCTATGAAATATATATCAAAATCTATACAATAGAGTATGTATTACGTTCACAGGATATCTGTGTCAAGAAATAGACTTTGAATACATAAAAAAAATGTGGTTGTCATTTGCATTAACTCCTCCAAAAAGAAAAGTGTTTTTGGAAGTGGGTTTAAAGCAAAAGTACATATTTATTCAAATCACGACTCGTAAAAATACATCATACATTGATAGTAATATTTATGTGACAGAAAGCATGGAATAGGCGACACAAAAAAAATGTATAGAATACTTAAATACTGTATTGAAAAGATGTTTGTCTATGAATCTCAAACTAGGCAAAGCCTGTATCTTGCGGCTCGAGCGAGAGTTTGCTTTTTGGGTTACAAAAAAAAACACAATTTACATAAAATTACAGCGTAAGTTTTTTTTAACTATAACAGGTTTACAGTTGACCGCCATCTCGCCTGATGTTAAGCGACGCGACGCCACGGTTATGATTTACCAAATTTATAAAATTTCATCCAAGCCCCTTCAGCAGTTTGTGACAGAGTAACAAACATACATCCATACATCCTCACAGACTATAGGGTTTATAATATTACTTAGTAGGATAATTAGCAATCTGGTATCATAATACAAGCTTTGCTTAATTCGGGGTCACAGTATCTAGATACTGTGTTCGCAGACTCGGGGCCGTCTCACAAAAAGAGAGCCCAAGCCAAAATTAACGACGCTGCTGGCCAAATGCATATTGGCGGATGATCATCATCATCATCAACAGCCCATTAAACGTTCCCACTGCTGGGACTCGGGGCCTTCTCTCGCAAGGAGAGAGCTAAGGCCATAATCCACCACGCTGGCCCAGTGCGGGTTGGCGGATGACACATGACTTCGAAAGATTCTAGGTACATGTCGGTTTCCTCGCGATGTTTTCCTTCACCGTTTTAAGTTGACACATGACTTCGAAAAGACAGTGGTGCGTGTGGGGTTTGAACCCGGGGTCTCCGGATCGGCAGGCGCCGTTCTCCTGACTAGACCAACCGTAACTTGGCGGATGATATACATACTTAAAAGATAATGGTGAACATGTGATTTCTTCACGATGTCTTTTATCACCTTTAAAGTGTTGATGACAAATATCTACTTGTGCTTGTTCACCGAACCCAATACGTATTTCACGCCCAATACTCAATACTCAATCGTTTATTGCTTATACCAATAGGTATAAACCTAACTTTGAAAGACATTGAGTAATGTCGTAGGGCCCAGTTGTACCAGAGTGTGATCTGTGTTCTGTGATATACTGTTAAAGAATACAGACCCCGATCCGATGTCGTGGACCATGACTGCAAACTGCAATTGACACTGCGAGTAGTTATTCTGTGCTATGAACAAGCAAACTGTCCGTGCAATGTTTAACGATGACGGCTGCCTATGCATGAACTCAAATAAAGGGGTTTGGGTACTTTTGTATGGGCCCGTGGCGTCGTTTTTTTTTTTAGCGGCCAGAGATCTGTTATCATTTTCTTGTAACAATAAAATACCCCGATGCTATCTGTGCAATCGGATTTGCTCTAAGTCATATCGGAGCTGAGTTATAGCCTGTCAAAGTTATTTATTTTTTTGATTTTTTGTATGGGCAAGTGGCGTCGTTTTTTTATTTTAGCGGCCATCGATCAGTTATCACTTTCTTGTAACAATAAAATACCCTGATGCTATCTGTGCAATCAGATTTGCTGTAAGTAATATCGGAGCTGAGTTATGGCCCCTCAAAGTTTTTTTTTTTGGTTTTCTTTGTATGTACTAGTGGCGCCATTTCCTATAGCGGCCAAACATCCGTTAGCACTTTTGCGAAACATTATTTTTACCCTAAGGTACCTGTGTAATCAGATTTGTTGCAAACTATATCGGAGCTGAGTTATGGCCACTTAAAGTTTTTTTTTGGTTTTCTTTGTATGGACTAGTGGCGCCATTTCCTACAGCGGCCAAACATCCATTAGCACTTTTATGAAACATTATTTTTACCTTAAGGTACCTGTGTAATCAGATTTGTTGCAAACTATATCGGAGCTGAGTTATGGCCCCTCAAAGTTTTTCTTTTGGTTTTCTTTGTATGTACTAGTGGCGCCATTCCCTATAGCGGCCAAACATCCGTTAGCACTTTTATGTAACATTATTTTTACCTTAAGGTACCTGTGTAATCAGATTTGTTGCAAACTATATCGGAGCTGAGTTATGGTCACTTAAAGTTTTTTTTTTGTTTTCTTTGTATGGACTAGTGGCGCCATTTCCTACAGCGGCCAAACATCCGTTAGCACTTTTATGAAACATTATTTTTACCTTAAGGTACCTGTGTAATCAGATTTGTTGCAAACTATATCGGAGCTGAGTTATGGGCCCTAAAAGAAAACCAAAAAAAATACTTTAAGTGGCCATAACTCAGCTCCGATATAGTTTGCAACAAATCTGATTACATAGGTACCTTAGGGTAAAAATAATGTTTCATAAAAGTGCTAACGAATGTTTGGCCGCTGTAGGAAATGGCGCCACTAGTACATAAAAAGAAAACCAAAAAAAAAACTTTGAGGGGCCATAACTCAGCTCCGATATAGTTTGCAGCAAATCTGATTACACAGGTACCTTTAAGTAAAAATAATGTTTCATAAAAGTGCTAACGAATGTTTGGCCGCTGTAGGAAATGGCGCCACTAGTACATACAAAGAAAACCAAAAAAACAACTTTGAGGGGCCATTACTCAGCTCCGATATAGTTTGGAGCAAATCTGATTAGACAGGTACCCTAAGGTAAAAATAATGTTTCATAAAAGTGCTAACGAATGTTTGGCCGCTGTAGGAAATGGCGCCACTAGTACATACAAAGAAAACCAAAAAAAAAACTTTGAGTGGCCATAACTCAGCTCCGATATAGTTTGCAACAAATCTGATTACACAAGTACCTTAAGGTAAAAATAATGTTTCATAAAAGTGCAAACGGATGTTTGGCCGCTATAGGAAATGGCGCCACTAGTACATACAAAGAAAACCAAAAAAAAAACTTTGAGTGGCCATTACTCAGCTCCGATATAGTTTGCAACAAATCTGATTACACAGGTACCTTAAGGTAAAAATAATAATACATAAAAGTGCTAACGGATGTTTGGCCGCTATAGGAAATGGCGCCACTAGTACATACAAAGAAAACCAAAAAAAAAACTTTGAGGGGCCATAACTCAGCTCCGATATGGTTTGCAGCAAATCTGATTACACAGGTACCTTTAAGTAAAAATAATGTTTCATAAAAGTGCTAACGAATGTTTGGCCGCTGTAGGAAATGGCGCCACTAGTACATACAAAGAAAACCAAAAAAAAAACTTTGAGTGGCCATTACTCAGCTCCGATATAGTTTGCAACAAATCTGATTACACAGGTACCTTAAGGTAAAAATAATGTTACATAAAAGTGCTAACGGATGTTTGGCCGCTATAGGAAATGGCACCACTAGTACATACAAAGAAAACCAAAAAAAAAACTTTGAGTGGCCATTACTCAGCTCCGATATAGTTTGCAACAAATCTGATTACACAGGTACCTTAAGGTAAAAATAATGTTACATAAAAGTGCTAACGGATGTTTGGCCGCTATAGGAAATGGCGCCACTAGTACATACAAAGAAAACCAAAAAAAAAACTTTGAGGGGCCATAACTCAGCTCCGATATAGTTTGCAGCAAATCTGATTACACAGGTACCTTTAAGTAAAAATAATGTTTCATAAAAGTGCTAACGCATGTTTGGCCGCTGTAGGAAATGGCGCCACTAGTACATACAAAGAAAACAAAAAAAAAAACTTTGAGGGGCCATAACTCAGCTCCGATATAGTTTGCAGCAAATCTGATTATACAGGTACCTTTAAGTAAAAATAATGTTTCATAAAAGTGCTAACGAATGTTTGGCCGCTGTAGGAAATGGCGCCACTAGTACATACAAAGAAAACCAAAAAAAAAAACTTTGAGGGGCCATAACTCAGCTCCGATATAGTTTGCAGCAAATCTGATTACACAGGTACCTTTAAGTAAAAATAATGTTTCATAAAAGTGCTAACGAATGTTTGGCCGCTGTAGGAAATGGCGCCACTAGTACATACAAAGAAAACCAAAAAAAAAAACTTTGAGGGGCCATAACTCAGCTCCGATATAGTTTGCAGCAAATCTGATTATACAGGTACCTTTAAGTAAAAATAATGTTTCATAAAAGTGCTAACGAATGTTTGGCCGCTGTAGGAAATGGCGCCACTAGTACATACAAAGAAAACCAAAAAAAAAACTTTGAGTGGCCATAACTCAGCTCCGATATAGTTTGCAACAAATCTGATTACACAAGTACCTTAAGGTAAACATAATGTTTCATAAAAGTGCAAACGGATGTTTGGCCGCTATAGGAAATGGCGCCACTAGTACATACAAAGAAAACCAAAAAAAAAACTTTGAGTGGCCATTACTCAGCTCCGATATAGTTTGCAACAAATCTGATTACACAGGTACCTTAAGGTAAAAATAATGTTACATAAAAGTGCTAACGGATGTTTGGCCGCTATAGGAAATGGCGCCACTAGTACATACAAAGAAAACCAAAAAAAAAACTTTGAGGGGCCATAACTCAGCTCCGATATAGTTTGCAGCAAATCTGATTACACAGGTACCTTTAAGTAAAAATAATGTTTCATAAAAGTGCTAACGAATGTTTGGCCGCTGTAGGAAATGGCGCCACTAGTACATACAAAGAAAACCAAAACAAAAACTTTGAGTGGCCATAACTCAGCTCCGATATAGTTTGCAACAAATCTGATTACACAGGTACCTTAAGGTAAAAATTATGTTTCATAAAAGTGGTAATGGATGTTTGGCCGCTGTAGGAAATGGCACCACTAGTCCATACAAAGAAAACCAAAAAAAAAAACTTTAAGTGGCCATAACTCAGCTCCGATATAGTTTGCAACAAATCTGATTACATAGGTACCTTAGGGTAAAAATAATGTTTCACAAAAGGGCTAACGGATGTTTGGCCGCTATAGGAAATGGCGCCACTAGTACATACAAAGAAAACCAAAAAAAAAAACTTTGAGGGGCCATAACTCAGCTCCGATATTACTTACAGCAAATCTGATTGCACAGATAGCATCAGGGTATTTTATTGTTACAAGAAAGTGATAACAGATCTCTGGCCGCTAAAATGAAAAAACGACGCCACTTGCCCATACAAAAAATCCAAAAAATAAATAACTTCGACAGGCTATAACTCAGCTCCGATATGACTTAGAGCAAATCCGATTGCACAGATAGCATCAGGGTATTTTATTGTTACAAGAAAGTGATAACAGATCTCTGGCCGCTAAAATGAAAAAACGACGCCACTTGCCCATACAAAAAATCCAAAAAATAAATAACTTCGACAGGCTATAACTCAGCTCCGATATGACTTAGAGCAAATCCGATTGCACAGATAGCATCAGGGTATTTTATTGTTACAAGAAAGTGATAACAGATCTCTGGCCGCTAAAAAAAAAAACGACGCCAACTTTACCCAAACCCCTTTGATGCAAAATAATAATTTGAATGATTTTGTATTATCTTAATTTTTGGTGTAGAATAGTAAACAAATAAGTAAAGTACTACTTCCGTGTGAAATATATAGACCATAGTATACCAGATATACCTATTTAGTCAATAATATTGATTAAGTATATCTGGTATACTATATTGTAGTATACTATACTATATTGTATTGTATAGTAAATTGACTCAAAATACTACTTTTGAATCATAGGTAGTTAGTTAGTTAGACCGCGCCGTTTGAAACGCGCCTTAAAAAACACAGGTTCTACCTAGTTCAGGCTAAAAAAATAATAATATACCTACCTACCTGTTTATAGCTGTAAGAAAATGTTGTATAGTTAAGATTTATTTCTATTGATTCGATTTCGATTACGAAAATGATACGGACATAATAGATGAGGATTTTTTTTTCGTGTTATTAATTTTTGAACAAAAGTTTTTTTTGTAATAGTTAATAGTAGAAGTTGTACTTTGTATCGTAATAAACCACTGCTATTGCATATTTACTTGTAATGACCACTATAATACATGATTTTGTTTACAAAGAAAGTGACTTTTTGAATTATGTTTTTTTTTTCAAATCTAGTGACATTTTATTAATAGTCTGGTGTCTATTTTTTTGTCTAAGCGGCAACAGTGGATAAGACAAAGGCCGAGATGTTTGATTCCATGTCTAGATCCATTCGATTGCGCTGTGTATGAGGGTACTGACCGAGTGTCCGGGTGTCCGGGGTGGCAACGTTTCCACGATGACTTATGCTTTCTGCTTTTGATATCTCATCTATAATATCATACAGATAGGATAAAACAATTATCTAAATACATATCATTTTAAGTCAACCACATCTATTTGTCCGATTGCTGGTCACATCGAATGAAAATTATCTTGTCCCGATAAGTGTAGGTACTATTTGTTCTGTTGTATGTAATCGTGTAATATTTGTTTTGGCTACATGCGAGATGACGTCATGTGATGTTAGCCGCTAACTCGTGGTGATCTTTGTATCTGTAGGCAAATAACTAAGAATAATTATACCTACAGAATAAAAATTCCAATGAAAAGCGCCTTTTAAAAGTTAAACTGCGAAAATTTTCAGAAAATGTAATATGCCACTGAAATTTCAAATTATCTAAATTGGGAAATTTTAAAGAGTTGTGCTTAAAACTGTGACAAAAGTTTTAGATGCTTGCATTTCATCATAGACATCGGCAGCGAGCATATACGAATACAATTAATAAACCAAACAAAAGTGGAATTTTCGTCAGGGAATAGCTATTATTAAATTCAAGGTGTACAAAGTTACGGAGAGATGCTAAAATTATCGATTAAAAAAACAACAGTACTTGTAGAGTTCAACAAACATCACCAAGCAGATAATAGCGGTTGGTAAATCGCGAAAATGCGTCTCACGCAAGTGGTCGTTCAGTCACCAGTTAGACACAAAGAAGAAATAGCAGAGTCTGTCCGATCTGTCGGCCAACTAGTGCATAAGTGAATCTAGCTCGCGATAACGCCCTCCCCGCTGTACAATGTCTGCATTAGACTGATCGCTCAACTTGTTGACCGCTCGACGCTCAAATAAGTCTCATGTATCCAGTAAAGTTACAGCACGCACACAGGTGTATGGAGGCAATAAGTAATTTTATTTAATTTTAATTTTATTTAATTATTAAACCGTTATAGAATCCTATGACAAAAGAAATAAAACTATCGAGCAAATCCAGTCTGAATTTGAAAACATCAATTTAGGGGTCCCACAAGGTAGTATACTTGGGCCCTTGTTGTTCCTAATATATATAAATGACCTACCATCTGTTATAGAATATTTGTGTGTCATGTTTGCCGATGACGCAACGATTTTTATACCGCAGAATGCCCAAATTTCTGCAGATTTTGAAAATGATATCATTAAAACCCTACAAAAAACATCTGATTTCTTAGGTTCAATTAATCTTACATTAAACTTAACTAAAACTAAATGCAATTCGGAAGTCGTAAAAAAAATCCATTCAAGTTAAATATTAAGCATAACAACGTCAACATCAATGAGGTAAATGAGGCAAATTTTTTGGGCGTCACTATCGATCGCCACCTAAACTGGAAAGCTCATCTGAGTAAAATTAGTAGTAAAATCAGTAGTTCATGTTACGCACTATCTATTTTAAGTGGTATCGCATCGAAAACTGTCGCAATAAATGCGTATTATGGGTATGTATACCCCATATTAAGCTATGGGATAATATTTTGGGGCAACTCTGTCGAAGTGCAGTCCATATTTGTGCTTCAAAAAAGGTGTCTTCGCAACATATTTCGAATGAAAAATACTGACACCTTACGAGAGGTATTTCGAAACAATAATTTTTTAACTTTAACTAGTATATACATTCTAGAATTATGCACGTTTGTTCAAAACAGCAAACAAATTTATTTCAATGATAAATCGACTCGTTCAGATAATCTACGCACAAAACACAAATATAATTTATGTGTACATCAAATTAACAACACAGTATACGAAAAAAGTGCATTCGCAAGTGCCATTAAGATCTTCAATCACTTACCACTAAAGCTCAAAACCATAACTGGTAATGAATTTAAAAACAATCTTAAAAAATGGTTGATCTCTGAAGCATATTATGATCTCAAAGAATATTTTAATAACGTAAATATAGTATAAATAGTATAAACTCTTTGTTCCTAAAGATCGACTAATTTTGGAAATTAGAATTGTAAATATTTTGTATAAATATTTTTTATATATACTGTTGTTTAAGTATATAGAGTAACGAACATGTTTAATGTTATCTTAATAGTCACGACCAAATATTCTATTTTAATTTGTGTCATAATGTTAATTAAGAGTTTAAAATGTTAGATTAAGTAATTATTTTATTTTCTCAACGGTCCAAAATATTGTATGTTCGCAATGGACAAAACTGTTGGCACTCATAAAAAATTGTAACATCATATACTCTGTACACAGTTTATACAATAAAGCATATTCTATTCTATTCTAATTCCTCTCACACGTTGAAATTATCCTTCCGTGCACTTTCATAACTAAGTTTTGTTAACTGGTTAAGAAAAACCCTTTTTTATTATTGTTTTCACAACTGGTTTTTAAACAAGAATACGAAGTGTTCATTCATAACTGACAATCACAAATAGTTAAGAAACGAATAATTATGATTATGTTTTTATAACTAGCTACAGTCAGCAACAACATATTTCCTTTAACCTTAAATCAAACACTAAATGTAATTTAGGTAAATTTACTTAATATTTAAATGGGGCAATTATTTCTAAACAATGTCCAACAGTGATAGACTTATTTGTTAAAAGATGTATAGTATCCGCAATTTCTTGGTCAATCTCTTGGTAATTTTTGTTCGATGTGTTTTTGTTTGTTTTGAACGACATTGAAATTTTTGTTTCTTTAATAAGAACATTCAGAATTGTTGCTACCGACGGTTTTTGGCGTCCAACCATTCTATTAAGTCTTGCGTGCCAGCCTTCTAGATTGTTGGTGGTTCGAATTTCCTCGCCGTAGCAGCACCAAGTCTTGATAAAATTTACGTCGCTGAACCAGTAACGGTTTAGGTAATTGTTGAACTTTATCACTGCTTCAGTTTTCGGGGATTTGGTCATTGTATACTTGTAACCTGCCATTACATATCTCAATGGCAATCGGGCTAAGCCAGCACATCTTGCAATATGTCGTCTTTGTATTGTAGATTTAATCCCTAATCGTTTCGCCTTTTTAAAAAGGCTGGCACAAAAATGATAATAACATCCTTTCATTACTGCATTCGGAAAAATTTTACGTATTGCTTTCATTGCTGAGATTTCGTAATCCAGTGTCAATTTTACGGGGTTCCATTCAGGAATTTGTGACTTTATCATTTCAAATATAAGTTTGTAGGTATTTTCAGTTTTATTATGAATGAAACCAAAGAATAAAGGTACAATTTTTTTTGTTATTTTATGTAGTCCATGAATGGTATATATTTGTGTGAAAGGTTCAGGGCAAGACTTAAAAGTTCCATCCAGAAAGAAATGTTCGAAATTGTCCAAATACGTTTTTATATCAGAAGAAGAAAATATTAGAATCCTGTTGTTGGTGTCATTGTCGTTATAGTCGGCTAGGAGGAAGTTTTTATATTTTTTTGGTATTTCTACTTTAGTTGGTGATTCAAAATGGAGCTTAGAAACTCCTAATGCCTTATTTCTTGCTTGGTATAGACCACTTTTAATATTGTCAAATTTTGGTAAGTCAGCAACTAAGTGCACGCCATCGTCTTCCAGTTCGCATACTACTTCTTCAAACTGTTTTTGTATTGGATCGACATTAGCTACTATTTTAGTTTTCAAATCTTTCATTTTCTTCAAAACTAGATATTTTGCACTATTAGGTAAACAATCAATATCGTGCACGCCCTCTTTAACTATATGGTTTTCATTGCTTAATGTCACATTACCTTTACAACCAGTTTTATTGTAGCATTTCCAAAAAACATTTTCGTTCACATAAGTTTTAATTTTATGGTACTGACGGCCGTCGTATAGTAGTTTCTCGCGATCCCTTTTTGTCGTTATGAACTCAATGATGGGCTTAGAAAGCGACATAGTTTATCACTTAAGTTTTCGGTTGTTATATATTTTATATAAATTGCACTCAATTGTCAATTGCAACAGAAAACCAAAGCAGAAAACTAAATAATACTAAAATGACAATGTCAATGTCATGCCATTGCAGTTTACATATCAATAATAGATAATAATTTATTGAGATAAGAACCTCATCCGTTTTCCGCATGCAATACTCTCGATAAAAACTCTAACTCTGTTGTTAGGGTTCCGTAAAACGTAAAAACGGAACCCTTATAGATTCGTCATGTCTGTCTGTCTGTCTGTCTGTCTGTCTGTCTGTCTGTCTGTCTGTCCGTCCGTCCGTATGTCACAGCCATTTTTTGCCGAAACTATGAGAACTACACTATTGAAACTTGGTAAGTAGATGTATTCTGTGAACCGCATTAGGGTTTTTACAAAAAAAAGAAAAAAAAAGAAAAATTAGGGTTGCCCCCCATACTGCGAACTGAAACTCAAAAATTTTTTTTTCATCATACCTACACGTGTGGGATGTCTATCGATAGGTCTTCAAAAATGATGTTGAGGTTTCTAAAATCATTTTCGCCTACACTGAATAATTTGCGCGCGAGACACTTCCAAAGTGGTAAAATGTGTGTCCCCCCCCCTCTAACTTCTAAAGTAAGAGAATGAAAAATCTAAAAAAAATATATGATGTACATTACCATGTAAACTACCAACGAAAATTAGTTTGAACTCGATCTGATGAGTAGTTTTTTTTTAGTACGTCATAAATACACTATTATTGAAACTTCGACCAAAGTTACAACGAACTACAAGAACTATGTGTACCATGTATATTATGTTACTTGCTGCAACGGAACCCTTCATGGGCGAGTTCAACTCGCACTTGGCCACTTTATTTTTATTTTGATTTAAGGTTAAAGGAAATATGTTGTTGCTGACTGTAGCTAGTTATAAAAACATAATCATAATTATTCGTTTCTTAACTATTTGTGATTGTCAGTTATGAATGAACACTTCGTATTCTTGTTTAAAAACCAGTTGTGAAAACAATAATAAAAAAGGGTTTTTCTTAACCAGTTAACAAAACTTAGTTATGAAAGTGCACGGAAGGGAAATTATCACGTTTTGTGGCACAAGCATACCACTAAAAAATGTTCTCACGGCTTGGAACTTGGGGATTCTCTCGCAAGGAGAGAATTAAGACCATTGGTTAAACGATTAATTGCTTGATACACCGCCGGCTATTTGCGATTACAAATTTGGCTCCGAACACAGGTGTCAGGTTACGTAAGTGCGGTATTTATGGTTCGGCATATGAAGTGCTGTCTTACTTGTATTTATTTGAGCCCATTTATTCTCAAGAGCGTTTCAAGATGCTTTTAGCGGTATCGTTTCTTTATAATCAATGTTTTTTTTTTTTTTTAAATAAAGAGTGACGAGACGAGCAGGTCATGTGCCTGATGGTAAGCAACATGCCTGCCACATAACAGCACAGTGACACGCAGCTATTGGAACATGAAGAGCCAAAATCATTACCTAGCACCGCACTGCGCTCATCACCCAAAGATCTAAGTTGTTATATCTCTAAGCTCTGTAATTTCTCTGGAAACATTGCCCTTCAAACCGGAACACAGTAATGTTTGCACATTACTGCTTGCAATGTACTTAAAATGTCTTGAGTCAATGTTTTTGCGAGTTCTCATGTAGTCTTAACAGCTATTACATTAATATATTATTAAGGAGACAGTGGTTTTATGAGTCAAATGTGTTGTATACGAAATAACAAACTCGAAAAACCAAAAGGACTGCACTCGGTGGCAAAAATTGCTACCGAATGCATGAAGTTTTTAATGTTCAACTCGTGATGTGTGGTTTTGTTGTAGGCGGCGCTGCTGGCGTGCGGCGCGTCGGGCTTCAGCGTGGCGTCCGACATCGCCGGCTCCATCCGCCTGCCCGCCGCCTTCTGCGGGGTGTTCGGGCACAAGCCCACGCCGGGTAACTACAATTACTTTGATGGATGAGAAAGATACCCAACTTTATGGGGGTACAACAGAGTTATTTGCTACCATTGTATTCCACCAAAACCTTCTCGCTGACTAACCTACTGGCTTCTGTTGTATTAATTATCGTCTCTTCCTAATAAGCTACATAACAAAATACAATCTCTTGTAGCGTACGTCTATATACGAGTACGATAGTATCATACAGGTTATCATTTAAAATTAAAGCGAAATTTGTGTAAAATATGTAGATACATTACTTTGCCTAACTGGGTCGCGGAAAACGTTACTGCGTAAACGTAAAAAGTTACTGCATCTTTCGCACAACTTGCTAACAGGTTGTATTCAATTGTCGATAGTAAGTTTAAGTAACTACTAGTCAGCGAGTATTGCAATTAGATATAAATAGGTTAACTTTGACTTTTGACGTTCCTTTAAAATTGGTTCCACGAGGCAAGACAAAAACGACTGCTAACAAAATCGGGGTATACAGTTCGGTGCTGCAGCTTCATAACTATCATCTCTATCCTACACTCATTTCCAGCGTTAGACAGCTGAATCATTAAAAAATGAATTACGCTATGTGAAGACTGTGACACATCACGCGCGGTGGGGTAAGAAGCGCCGCCATTTTGTGTGCGCATTCACGTACTACAATCGACACACCCATTTTTGAAGTGAAAACTTCTTTAGGCGCGCCTAAACAAATTTTTCGTGGGGTGTAAATTGTATTCTACCGTCACGCTCGGGTATGATTAGAAATCTTCGGGTAAACTTAATCATTACCACGAATATTTTGCCTCCGTGGGAAAGAACCTTGCCGGCTCAACACTTTCAAAACTTAACTTATCAGAAACATCTTTAATCGACTCACATAAAATCGTCTCTCTTTGCAAACACTCCATGTTCCTGTCACCCACTGACTCTTTTGAAATCACAAAAATTGTGTCTAGTCTGAAATCAGAAAGTGCATCCGGCCCAGACCGTATCTCAACAAAATTTATAAAGATGGCGCTTCCTTCTTTAATATGTCCAATAACCCATATTTTTAATCTAAGCTTGGAGACAGGTGTGTTTCCAGAGTGCTGGAAAGTCGCTGCCGTAACCCCGATCCATAAAAACGGTGACAAACACTCTCCTGACAATTACAGACCAATTGCTCTGCTCAGTGTGGTATCTAAAATATTAGAGAAGATTGTTAATGTTAGACTAGTACAATTCCTACAGAAACACAAGCTAATCGCAGACAGGCAATTCGGTTTTCGTCAGGGGAGATCAACCGAAGATGCAGCATCACTACTAGTTGATCTGGTGTCGTCGTATGTTGATGCGAATGAGAGATGCATTACTGTATTTCTTGATATGGCACGTGCTTTTGATGGGTTGTCAATAGGTTTGCTCTTAAAAAAGCTTCAGGCGTTCGGTATTAGGGGAGTGACTTTGGATTGGTTTAAAAGTTATCTAGAGAATCGTAGTCAATTTGTTAGGGTAAATGGGATTACCAGTGACCGACTACCCATAAATTACGGCGTTCCACAAGGTAGTATCCTCGGGCCAACTCTGTTTGTTCTGTACATCAACGAAATTGTAAACATGAAACTTCCAGATGCAGAAATTATCACTTACGCCGACGATACTGCCATTATTTTTCATGGAAATAGTTGGTCTCATGTACTCAAATTAGCAGAAAACGGTTTAGCTGTTCTTGCTCGCGCTCTTGACGAAAGTTTACTAACATTAAACACAAAAAAGACCAAGTACATAGCATTTACTAAAACTAGTGCCTCTCGGCCAGCCGCCGATCTGCATCTCAAAATTCACTACTGTGACCATTTCTCTCACTCCCCTCGTCTACTTTGCGCATGTAGCACTATCGATAGTACACGCAGTATCAAATATCTTGGCATAACAATTGATGAACACATGACTTTTAGACAACAAATAGATGATGTATCTTCCCGCACCCGTAAATTAATTTACGTTATGAAGAACTTAAGAGACTGCGCTCCCTTACCCCTCTTAAAGCAAATCTACCTAGCACTTTGCCAGTCTGTAATTCAGTACTGCATCTCAATTTGGGGCAGCGCCGGTAAAACCATCTTCATGAACGTAGAGAGAGCACAACGAGCTCTCCTCAAGGTCATGTTAAGGAAGCCTTTTCGCTTTCCTACGGACACATTATACGCCGATTTTAGAGTTTTAAGAGTTAGACAATTATATATCTACAACGCAGTCCTAAAAATACATTATTCTAAAAAATCACGTACCGACTATCTTTCATTGACAACGAAGCGCGCAGCAAGACCCAACTTACTACCACTCCCTCGCGCCTGGTCTCTGCTGGCCAAGCGCGCCCCGGGATACTCTCTTCCTTGTACATACAATAATGTGTACCACAGGCGACTCAGAGACTGCGAGGACCTTCCAAAGCATGTGTTGAAGTTTAAACTGAGAGACTACCTTTTGGGACTATCATACGATGAGACTGAAGACCTCATCCACAGTGTGTATGAAGAGTAACAAAGAGAAACAAATTTACAGTTTAGGGCGGCGTAATGCTTGTAGGTACTTAACAGGTACGGCTACAGATATTATGCATTACTATTTTTATGTAAATTGTGTGTAATTATAATTATGCAAATTGCCTTACCAAACAACAAATAACTCATTTAGCAAACTTGCACTTGAGCCCCAAGATACAGGCTTTGCCTAGTTTGGGGCTCATAGAGAAATAGCTTTCTGTACAGAGAAATTTAACTATACATATTTTAAGCATAGTTTTATTCTTAAGTAACTTTCCATAAACTGTATTCTTGTTTTAAACCTAAGTATTACTTATATAATGTTACCTAAGGCTTGGATAAGCTTCTCTGTATATGTACAAATGTTTTTGGTAAATAAAATATTTCTATATTTCTATATTTCTATATATATTTCTAAACTCGGGACCTTGGCGATTGGGCACAAATGCGTCAGCCAATAGGAAATGCTGAAAGGGTGTGGCCTCGCCATCATAGTATGGCCATCTAGAAATGCGTGAGCCAATGGGAAATGATGGCGCATTTTTAGATGGCCATGCTATGATGGCGAGGCCACGCCCTCCGGTTACACCCGTGTAGTTTCCAAGGTAAGCTATAAAATTATGAATTATAAGTTTTCACTTCTCAGCATCTCTTCATCAGCAGTTCCTATGACTGCCAATTTTTTTTTTACTAAATTTGATATCAAATCCCAAGCTGCAAGGTGTACGAAGCCAACCCTGTGTGTCATTGTCCGCTGACCGGTAGTGTCGTCCGGCAGGTGTGGTCTCCATCGACAGCCACGTGCCCACGCTGACGGACCCGCAGTTCCCGCGGTTCCTGTCGTTCGGGCCCATGGCGCGCGCCGCGGAGGACCTGCCCCTGCTGCTCGGAGTCATGGCCGGAGAGAACCGGCACCGGCTGCGGCTGGACGAGCCCGTCGATCTCAACACTCTCAAGGTACACCTCGCGACCTCACCATCGTTTACAGTGCACCCTAGATGTTGGTCCCTTCGACGTCACGCCACTGATCTTCATCCAATAGTAAAAAAGTCTTTTGAAGTGAAAACTTCTTTTGGTGCGCCTAGACACATTTTTCGTGGGCTGTGAATTGAATTCTAGCGTCCCGCTCGGGTATGATAAGAAATCTTCGGGTAAACTCGGGATCATGGCCATTGGTCATCTAGAAATGCGTCAGCCAATGGGAAATGCCAAAAGGGCGTGGCCTCCCCATCATGGCACGGCTGCATTTCCCATTGGCTGACGCATTTCTAGATGGTCATGCCATGATGCCCAGGCCACACCCTCCGGTTACACCCGCGTAGTTTCCAAAGTAAGATATCAAATTCTTAGTTATAAGTTTTCACTTCTTTCAGCAGTTCCTATGCCAATGTTTTTTATTACCAAAAAATAGCAACAACTGGAAACAATTGAAATAATGTCGACAGTTGGCTCCGCAGTTTATACGAATGGCTCCCGAACTAGGCTGCGCTTGTATTCTGGGCTCCTCGAGGGTACAGTTTATTACGAGAATGACCGCGTTGTACAAAAATATGTACAACGCGATCAGGTCTAAGTTCCGAATCCTAATCTTATCCATGCTTGCTCAACAATAACTGTGGGGAAAAAATGCAGACGTCCAAAGACTGCATTTTAGTCCCAGGCAAAACGGTCGAATGCTGGTCAAATTGGTCGGACCTCCAATGCTGAAACTTGATGGGACGCTGCCTCACACCGCAGTGCAGAAGGCAACCTTATTTCCGTCTCAGTTTGCGGAATCTTCGCATCTAGATGTTGGTAGCGCGACACCTCCTGCTTCACATGTTAGTTCGACATTTGTGTCTCCAAATGTCGAGGTCGAGTCGTCAAAATTGAGGTTCATAAAGTGCTACGCGTTCTGAATGTGAATTAAGGCGGTGGCCCGGACTGCGTTCCTGCCTTAGCCCGTGATCAAAAGTACATGTTCACAAATATAGAATTTATTTCTATAGGTTATAGTTTTTTTCTCCTGCCGCGAAAATTTTTTACTTGATAAAGCTTCACTTGTGATTTGTTTTGTCAGAACTAACCTCGAAATTTTTGAGGGTAGATTCATTTGTTTTGAAATTTTTCACATTTAGAATCATATCCGGCGCCGAACCCATATGGGTTCCGCGCTGCTTGATGGGCTAGTATAGGGTACAATCCTCAAAAATACTAAGTAGCCCGTTAGTTAGATTGCCAAAAAATATTGTACATACGATACAGCGCTTCGAAGTTTCGTGTGACGTCACTTGTGAGTACGATTTTTACTCACGAGTGACGTCGCGATCCCCCACTCTTGAAGTTTGATGGTCTATATCTTTGACGATTTTTAATATTATGAAAAAACAAAAAATACGTGTCCAATATTTTTCCATGATCTAGCTGACGGACTTATTAGGATGGTGTATTTTTGACCCAGTCCGGTGACCCTATTGGAAGCTTGTGTTCCTGAGTTGTCTTCTGTACTGACGCGCCTCTTCGGAGTCTTCAGAACTTAAATAGTAACATGCTGCCCCGCTGTCGGCAGGTGCTGTACATGACGGCCGCGTCACGCTCGGTGGGGCTCATCCCCGTGCAGCGCTGCGTGAGCGACGCGATCCTAGCCGCCGTGGAGTACCTGCGGGACTGCGGGGCCACCGTCTCTGAGGTAACCACCGTCTCTGAGGTAACCACCGTCTCATCCCCGTGCAGCGCTGCGTGAGCGACGCGATCCTAGCCGCCGTGGAGTACCTGCGGGACTGCGGGGCCACCGTCTCTGAGGTAACCACCGTCTCTGAGGTAACCACCGTCTCATCCCCGTGCAGCGCTGCGTGAGCGACGCGATCCTAGCCGCCGTGGAGTACCTGCGGGACTGCGGGGCCACCGTCTCTGAGGTAACCACCGTCTCTGAGGTAACCACCGTCTCATCCCCGTGCAGCGCTGCGTGAGCGACGCGATCCTAGCCGCCGTGGAGTACCTGCGGGACTGCGGGGCCACCGTCTCTGAGGTAACCACCGTCTCTGAGGTAACCACCGTCTCATCCCCGTGCAGCGCTGCGTGAGCGACGCGATCCTAGCCGCCGTGGAGTACCTGCGGGACTGCGGGGCCACCGTCTCTGAGGTAACCACCGTCTCTGAGGTAACCACCGTCTCATCCCCGTGCAGCGCTGCGTGAGCGACGCGATCCTAGCCGCCGTGGAGTACCTGCGGGACTGCGGGGCCACCGTCTCTGAGGTAACCACCGTCTCTGAGGTAACCACCGTCTCTGAGGTAACCACCGTCTCATCCCCGTGCAGCGCTGCGTGTCAGACGCGATCCTAGCCGCCGTGGAGTACCTGCGGGACTGCGGGGCCACCGTCTCTGAGGTAACCACCGTCTCATCCCCGTGCAGCGCTGCGTGAGCGACGCGATCCTAGCCGCCGTGGAGTACCTGCGGGACTGCGGGGCCACCGTCTCTGAGGTAACCACCGTCTCTGAGGTAACCACCGTCTCATCCCCGTGCAGCGCTGCGTGAGCGATGCGATCCTAGCCGCCGTGGAGTACCTGCGGGACTGCGGGGCCACCGTCTCTGAGGTAACCACCGTCTCATCCCCGTGCAGCGCTGCGTGAGCGACGCGATCCTAGCCGCCGTGGAGTACCTGCGGGACTGCGGGGCCACCGTCTCTGAGGTAACCACCGTCTCTGAGGTAACCACCGTCTCATCCCCGTGCAGCGCTGCGTGAGCGACGCGATCCTAGCCGCCGTGGAGTACCTGCGGGACTGCGGGGCCACCGTCTCTGAGGTAACCACCGTCTCTGAGGTAACCACCGTCTCATCCCCGTGCAGCGCTGCGTGAGCGACGCGATCCTAGCCGCCGTGGAGTACCTGCGGGACTGCGGGGCCACCGTCTCTGAGGTAACCACCGTCTCATCCCCGTGCAGCGCTGCGTGAGCGACGCGATCCTAGCCGCCGTGGAGTACCTGCGGGACTGCGGGGCCACCGTCTCTGAGGTAACCACCGTCTCATCCCCGTGCAGCGCTGCGTGAGCGACGCGATCCTAGCCGCCGTGGAGTACCTGCGGGACTGCGGGGCCACCGTCTCTGAGGTAACCACCGTCTCTGAGGTAACCACCGTCTCATCCCCGTGCAGCGCTGCGTGAGCGACGCGATCCTAGCCGCCGTGGAGTACCTGCGGGACTGCGGGGCCACCGTCTCTGAGGTAACCACCGTCTCTGAGGTAACCACCGTCTCATCCCCGTGCAGCGCTGCGTGAGCGACGCGATCCTAGCCGCCGTGGAGTACCTGCGGGACTGCGGGGCCACCGTCTCTGAGGTAACCACCGTCTCTGAGGTAACCACCGTCTCTGAGGTAACCACCGTCTCATCCCCGTGCAGCGCTGCGTGAGCGACGCGATCCTAGCCGCCGTGGAGTACCTGCGGGACTGCGGGGCCACCGTCTCTGAGGTAACCACCGTCTCTGAGGTAACCACCGTCTCATCCCCGTGCAGCGCTGCGTGAGCGACGCGATCCTAGCCGCCGTGGAGTACCTGCGGGACTGCGGGGCCACCGTCTCTGAGGTAACCACCGTCTCATCCCCGTGCAGCGCTGCGTGAGCGACGCGATCCTAGCCGCCGTGGAGTACCTGCGGGACTGCGGGGCCACCGTCTCTGAGGTAACCACCGTCTCTGAGGTAACCACCGTCTCATCCCCGTGCAGCGCTGCGTGAGCGACGCGATCCTAGCCGCCGTGGAGTACCTGCGGGACTGCGGGGCCACCGTCTCTGAGGTAACCACCGTCTCTGAGGTAACCACCGTCTCTGAGGTAACCACCGTCTCATCCCCGTGCAGCGCTGCGTGAGCGACGCGATCCTAGCCGCCGTGGAGTACCTGCGGGACTGCGGGGCCACCGTCTCTGAGGTAACCACCGTCTCTGAGGTAACCACCGTCTCTGAGGTAACCACCGTCTCTGAGGTAACCACCGTCTCATCCCCGTGCAGCGCTGCGTGAGCGACGCGATCCTAGCCGCCGTGGAGTACCTGCGGGACTGCGGGGCCACCGTCTTTGAGGTAACCACCGTCTCTGAGGTAACCACCGTCTCTGAGGTAACCACCGTCTCTGAGGTAACCACCGTCTCTGAGGTAACCACCGTCTCTGAGGTAACCACCGTCTCGCCTGCACGACGAGTAATAATTTCACACTTACCCAATATAGACCACAGGCCCGTGAACAACAGTTACGGGTCAAATGAACCACCAGGAGACCTATGTAGGATGATAGAAGGGTATAAAGTAATGAGATTCTGCACTATGTCGTCACTTGTAAGCTGTCCAACTGTGGATAGGTTTATACCACAAATCCATTTGTCGATTTTGCGTTATAGATATTCTATTTTTGATTAATTGTTTGGGCTCAGTAAAAATAACGTTACACTCTGCAGATTTTAAAGTTAATCATCAGTACTGGCCATTGCCGTTCTCCGAACTAGACCAGCTGCAACTTCAAGACACTGCATAGAATAGATAATATATATAGAACGGACACTCCCTACCCCCCGCCAATTTCAAGCTTCCTCCCCCTCGCGGGCGCGAGGCGGACTCAACGAAGGGTTATTATATCGGACGATAATTTTCTATGAGAATACGACCATGATGCTGTTTTATTTAACAAAATGGTACCAAATTTTTCGTCTATTATACGAAAGAAGAATAAGAGATTTTTAATTTCATAAGAATTTCTACAACGATTGAATCATTTTTATGGTTAGAAGTACGCGCCAACACTGAAGTCCTGTGACGAAATTATTAAACTCGTTGTTTTTAAACTGCGGCTTTCGTTAATCGTTGTGAAATATGTCAGTGGCGCCAATAACTTATGGATACTTTGATATACCTAGTGAACTGTGATAACGCCTTTTAAAATGCAACTTATGAACGTTGTTGTACCTAATCTAATGTTCTGTGACTAGCTTACCTATAATGAAATACGCGATATGTGGAGTGATTAATTAATATATTGTCAGAATAAAGTTTTCTCTTTGGGCAAGTGTAGGTACTTAACTAAAAATCAATTCGTACATGGTACCTTTATTATCTCCTATTTTGTTTTAAATCTTCTCCCTTCTGATTGTCGATGAAAGTTATATTTACCTACATTAAAGATCGAACACTAACTAGGTAAGATTGTAAGCCACTTAGGCAGGTGAACTCACGGGTCACAGCTATTCCATAAAATAATTTAGTAACCCTAGATGACACGCAACATGCGTAAATGTGTTCGAACGACATATGCGTAGTTGCGTGAGTGTAGGTATGTCGACTTCACCGTTTGTTTGGAGTTTAGGCCGAGTGTCCGGGGTGTGGCCACTGAAAGGACTAATTCTAAACTGTATTATATGATAAGTGGTCTTGGTGTTTCAGGAGAAGTTCGAGGAGCTAGAGGACTCGGTGGACATCTCCATATCCCTGTTCTTCTCCATGAAGGACATCCCCAACATGCTGCAAGACCCCGCCGACCCCAAGGTAAACACCTTAGTACATTTGGCTAAATTTAGTCGACTGAATTTAGTCGCTACTGAATTCAGTGAAGTGTAATAGCATTTAGTAAGCTAGCATAGTGAATTCTTGCTTCTGAATTCAGTCGACTAACTAGAGTTGCTTCTAAATTTCTTGACTTCTGATTTTTTCCGTAAAATTACAGGGCATAGAGATAAAAGATCTTATAAATTATATCTCTGGGTGACGAGTGCAGTGCAGTGCAGTGCTAAGTAATGATTTGGACGCTTCATGTTCCAACAGGTGCGTAGCAGGCAGGCTGTGGCAGGCATGTTGCTTACCATCAGGCACATGTCCTGCTCGTCTCATCACTCTAAACTATAAAAAAAAAACATCACAAAATTTAGGCAAGTGTAACAAAGGTTTTAGTCCTAATTTTACGAGTTACTCGCTTACGCGAGGCTCAACTTGCATAGTTGTTTACGCGTTTATGTGTATATTTATTACAATATTTGTAATAAACAATGTATTTTTTACCATCTCTCTCTCAAAACTCGCTGAACCCATAAAAGGTTGGTTGATAAGCTATTTTAGTTGGATCTCGATCGGCGCCGTACCTACTGTAACCGAGAATGCACTGTGGCAAAGTAACACGCACGAGACATTCACGATCACTGAACTAAGCTTAGTAATTAAACCACGATTAGAATCCGCGTAATCCGAATAATATTATAAATATCAAAGTATGGATGTTGTTGCTCTGTAACGTCGAAACACCTGAACGGCGGAGATTAAATTTTTAGATCATAGTCTAGAATTGCACATATTACTTATCATACTATAATCGAAAAAATATTTGAAACGGGATCTTAGCGGCTATCTCGTAAAATAACAAGCGGGACCGCAGCGGACTGCGACTAGCTATTTCGTTTAAACTCTTCACAGAGTCTAGGTCTCAAGTCTCAAGGATCAACGCGACGTCCAGGTGCCGCTTGGAGCACGGTCCAGGGCGGCCGCTTGGTATTTTACGGGGCGGCGCGCTACTAGTTAATACTACTAGAGTGGTGTTGTGTGTGTTCTGAAGTGTGGTGTGTATGTTCCCCGGCAGCGCTCGCGCAGCCTCGCGCTGGAGCTGTGTCGCGCGGCGCTGGGCGCGGCGGCGCGCTCGCTGCAGGCGCTCTGCTTCGCGCTCATCCACCGCACGCGGCTCTTCATACCCGCGCGCCGCGCCGCCGTCTACCGCGCGCGCGCACATCACCTCAAGGAGAGGATGACGGTACGTGTGTGTGTGTGTTCCCCGGCATGCTCATCCACCGCACGCGGCTCTTCATACCCGCGCGCCGCGCCGCCGTCTACCGCGCGCGCGCACATCACCTCAAGGAGAGGATGACGGTACGTGTGTGTGTGTGTTCCCCGGCATGCTCATCCACCGCACGCGGCTCTTCATACCCGCGCGCCGCGCCGCCGTCTACCGCGCGCGCGCACATCACCTCAAGGAGAGGATGACGGTACGTGTGTGTGTGTGTTCCCCGGCATGCTCATCCACCGCACGCGGCTCTTCATACCCGCGCGCCGCGCCGCCGTCTACCGCGCGCGCGCACATCACCTCAAGGAGAGGATGACGGTACGTGTGTGTGTGTGTTCCCCGGCATGCTCATCCACCGCACGCGGCTCTTCATACCCGCGCGCCGCGCCGCCGTCTACCGCGCGCGCGCACATCACCTCAAGGAGAGGATGACGGTACGTGTGTGTGTGTGTTCCCCGGCATGCTCATCCACCGCACGCGGCTCTTCATACCCGCGCGCCGCGCCGCCGTCTACCGCGCGCGCGCACATCACCTCAAGGAGAGGATGACGGTACGTGTGTGTGTGTGTTCCCCGGCATGCTCATCCACCGCACGCGGCTCTTCATACCCGCGCGCCGCGCCGCCGTCTACCGCGCGCGCGCACATCACCTCAAGGAGAGGATGACGGTACGTGTGTGTGTGTGTTCCCCGGCATGCTCATCCACCGCACGCGGCTCTTCATACCCGCGCGCCGCGCCGCCGTCTACCGCGCGCGCGCACATCACCTCAAGGAGAGGATGACGGTACGTGTGTGTGTGTGTTCCCCGGCATGCTCATCCACCGCACGCGGCTCTTCATACCCGCGCGCCGCGCCGCCGTCTACCGCGCGCGCGCACATCACCTCAAGGAGAGGATGACGGTACGTGTGTGTGTGTGTTCCCCGGCATGCTCATCCACCGCACGCGGCTCTTCATACCCGCGCGCCGCGCCGCCGTCTACCGCGCGCGCGCACATCACCTCAAGGAGAGGATGACGGTACGTGTGTGTGTGTGTTCCCCGGCATGCTCATCCACCGCACGCGGCTCTTCATACCCGCGCGCCGCGCCGCCGTCTACCGCGCGCGCGCACATCACCTCAAGGAGAGGATGACGGTACGTGTGTGTGTGTGTTCCCCGGCATGCTCATCCACCGCACGCGGCTCTTCATACCCGCGCGCCGCGCCGCCGTCTACCGCGCGCGCGCACATCACCTCAAGGAGAGGATGACGGTACGTGTGTGTGTGTGTTCCCCGGCATGCTCATCCACCGCACGCGGCTCTTCATACCCGCGCGCCGCGCCGCCGTCTACCGCGCGCGCGCACATCATCTCAAGGAGAGGATGACGGTACGTGTGTGTGTGTGTTCCCCGGCATGCTCATCCACCGCACGCGGCTCTTCATACCCGCGCGCCGCGCCGCCGTCTACCGCGCGCGCGCACATCACCTCAAGGAGAGGATGACGGTATACAATCAGCCTACGCACTGTTATCAACTCTTATACACAAATTAAAAACCCCTAAAATTGGCAGAATTACTTGAAAATCCCCAAAAATTGTTTTTAGTGAAAACTTCTTATTTGGCGCACCACAGACAGATTTGAGACTTTCGTTAGACGGTTGGATCGTGGGTAAGACGCACGCGGCGGTCATCCTCGACACAGCGCGCATCGTCAAGAGGCTCCTCACTCTGCAGCCCTGACCACCGAGAGCGCGGGCAGTGCATCATCACTCGCTCAAGGTCGCGCGGTTTTAGCCTACAGCTAGACCGTTCCTCCCAGGGAAAAAGTGCCAGTCGGTTGTCGGACGCACGGCTGAGCGCTCGCGCAACACGTTTCCCGCGCATATTGTTATTAGATATGTCGACAACCCTCCGCGCTAGACAGGGACAGAGTTACGCGTTAGAATAGAGCGCAATTTGTTAAGTTGAAAATCGCGACAGGTATTGAGCTCTAATGCGAGCTGAACTGAACTTTGTTGTGTCCCAGTAAGAGTCGCTATTTATATAATTGTTTTCGGTAAGTGAGGCTTCTGTTCTTGTACTAATATTTATTCTGTGGCTCGGGCCCTTCCCCGCTGAAAGATGTATTCGTATGTATGTGTGGTGACGCTGACGTCATGTTTCAGAGGGTGCTGGGTGACTCCGGCGTGCTCATCTACCCCGTGTTCCACGAACCGGCGCATCTGCACAACATGGTGAGCGACCCGTTATCAGATAATTCATCTATACACTAATATTATAAAGTTGAAGAGTTAGTTTGTTTGTACGCTAGGATCTGGGGAACTACTGGTCTGAATTATTGTAAGATTATTTTTCTGTTCGATAGTCCATTTATCGAGGAAGGCTATAAAATAATATTATACTACTACAAACAGGAGCGAAACATGAATGAAAAATGTAACAAAACCGGGAAAAATATTCCATTTTGAGAGTTTTCGTTGCGTGCGCTGACGTGCTCTGAAGGTCTTTGAAGGTTGCCTCATTATAACGTTTTTGGTATTCAAATCGCGGATAAACAACGTGTTGCGTTATTTATATATATTAAGATATCCGAGCGAAGCCGAACAGCGCCGCTTGTATTAAATATAATGGACAGTCCTCGCCCCGCACCAATACAAAGCTTCCTCATTCCTCAGACCGTTTTCAGTACTCGAGAAACAACCAACAAGGGCTTCCACCGTGCAAGCCAAATACATCGCACGTTATGGAATCACTTACTGAGTGCCCTCTCAAAATATTTGCTTAATGCTCGTTTCTATTTTGGAAATATAGGTTAGGCGTTAGTTAGGCCACCAATTCTAAAGCTTCAGTAATAATTTTAAGTTTTCATCATTATTATTTACTTAACAATGTCGTTACACCGCTTAAGATTTTAAATATCTTTTGCTAAAAAATGTTGTAATGTGCATGTAATAAGCGATGTTAGTTTTCCATCGTTCGAATAAATAAATTTAATTGATGTTTGTGCTCTTTAATGAGTTGTTGTATCGTGTCTTATAGTACGTATCGTTTTCCAGCGAATTTTTAGTAGTTTTATCTCACGAAGCGACACGCGTCTATCTTGTGGTGTCCAAGTGTGAAAACACGCTATGTAAGTGTGTCTGAAAACAGATACCGTATGTGTAAGCATGTGTGCGTGAAAATGAATACCTTCGCTCGCATCTCGGACGGTATGAACCTCGTAAAATTTCGTTCGAGATTTCGGTAATATGGCCAGGGAATTTCTCGTACGGTTGGCGACTCTGGGCGGTAGTGACAACGTCCGCGGTTTACGTACGCATTCCCAGCGGGTATGTGAACATCGTTACTACAAGTAAAGCTCGCGGCGTTTCGTGAGATAAAGGACATGCTATACTGTATTGGTGTATTGTATCGTATCGTATATATTCAGGTGTTCCTGAAGGCGTCCGGCGTGATGTACACGATGGTGTTCAACGTGCTCGGCATGCCGGCCGCCGCCGTGCCCGTCGGGCGCCACCGCGGCCTGCCCGTCGCGCTGCAGGTGCGGGCTGTCTCACTCACTCACACTCCCCTCTGTCCACCCTGCTCACTCACTCACACTCCCCACTGTCCACCCATCTTACTCACTCACACTTCATACTTTCCCCTCTGCTCACTTACTCACACTCCATACTATCCACCCTGCTCACTCACTCACACTTCATACTGTCCCCCCTGCTCACTCACTCACACTCCATACTGTCCCCCCTGATCACTCACTCACACTCCATACTGTCCCCCCTGATCACTCACTCACACTCCATACTGTCCCCCCTGTTCACTCACTCACACTCCATACTGTCCATCCTGCTCACTCACTCACACTACATGTTTGTAATGAACTAGCAGCGCCCCGCGGTGTTACCCGCGTGGTTCCCGTTGTTTTTTTTTTCGGGATAAAAAGTAGCCTATGTCTTCTTCCAGACTATAATCTATACGTGTTCCAAATTTCAGCCCGATCCGTTCATACGTTAGGACGTGATTGAGCAACAAACATCCAAATATCCAAACATTCATACATTGACATTTATAATATAAGTAGCAAGTAGGATAGATCATGTTGTTTTTTATTGAATTGGTGTGTTTGTGTTACTGTATCCGTTGTGCCCCCTCGCAGGTGATAGCGGCGCCGCACCAGGACCGGCTGTGCCTGGCGGTGGCGCGCGCGCTCGAAGAGGGCTTCGGCGGCTGGAGCCCGCCCGCCTAGCTCGGTCCGCTCCGCCGCGGCTCACTCCTCACCGCCGCGGCTCACTCCTGACCGCCTAACTCGCAAACGCCCGCCTCACGACCCGACCCGCCCTTTTTTTTTTTTTTTACGGGGGGGAAATCCTTTGCAGATACCCAGCTGTATTGGGGTGCAGCCAGGTTATGTGAGAGCTTACTCACTAAAAACCCCTCGGTGGCCTACATCTGTGCCTAGGAAGAGGACGCCGGGATCTCCGTTGGAACGCACCGGCATCCTTTTGACATTTTGCCTTCGGCACCTTCCTTAGGTGATGGATTAACGACATGGGCCGCACCATGCCGTGGTCTTTCCATTGATGGGTTCGTTGTTCATAGGACGTTAGGCCCCCAAGCCTATACGTCTACGAGCCCATGGGTACCCTTTTAATCGCCTCTTACGATAGGCAGGGTATACTGAAGCCGAATTCTTGTAACGACCCCGGCTCCAGAGTCAACGACCCGACCCGCCCTACGCTGCGTGTGACTTGAGCAGCTGATATTTAAGTACTTGGAGTCTTCTTCGATTTTGCTATTGCTATTTCATTTGTTAGTTTGGCTCTCCGCGGTCTCACCTGGTTGCCAAATAACCGCCGTGAACCTGTCTACATCAGACGTGGACTTTGTAACATAATAAATATGTATGTTGGTTTTTAAAAAGCAAGCGACTGTGAATGACTGCAAGTTATTTTACTGTTGCTGTAAAACCCCCTGAGACATCTTCTCTCTTCAGAACAATAATTAAAAATCGGACATTCATGCCCAAATGAAAACTTTGCTCACACTCGACTCGAATTCTGAGGAATTCATTTGTTTTTATTTTATTTTTTATCGAAAAACAAATGCGTGCTATTTTAAGATTTAATTTACAAGAACTGACAAGACTTATAAGTGTTTGTTTATTTCAAGGTGTTTTCTGAAATCAGGACAGGGCTTTCAGAAAAAACATAAATAGGTACTTGCTTAAATCCGTGCTGGACAATCTGCGTAGCTACTGCGCCATTAGGTATCAATCAATAACTAAAAGATTCAGTTCGCCAGATGGTCACAGACTTATATCATGAGCATAAATAAATAGCACTTTGATAAAATTGTGACCGCCGAATAAAATCGGTTATGGCTTTGATATTGTCCAAAGCCAAGATTATTTAAATTGGGCAGTAGGACCCCGGTGTAAAGGCGCCAGTAATATTAGACAGGTACAGTGACTTCAACTCAGTTGTGCGCGCGGGCCTATGTGTGGGTAAGCTTGTACATATACAGTTAGTTTGTATGCTCGTCACGTTTTGCTCAGACGACGACTGCCGCGCCACTCACTGCCACACAAATGAAAGTTGTATAATTACAAGCGCACGCACACAGCGCCGCGCGCACAGATGAGTTGAACTATCTATAATAAGATGACATTAAAGTTGTAAGGTTATTAAAAGTACTCTAGCCAGCACCACAGGTATGGCGTGGTATATTTTCTACTGGGAGCATTTCTGTGGATATTTTATAACTCTCACATTGTGATAGTGTAACGTTAGATTAGATTATCTTTTGAATGTTATTCGATTACATGTTACACGTACTTAGTATGGTAAACTACATGTAAGCTGGAAGGATGTGATGTTCGGTTTCTTTATATTTTTTGTTTGATTTATGCCGCGGTCATATATTTTGTAATAAAGTAAACATTGTGATGACTTTTTGCGATATCAACTTACCGTAGATCCAATATTAACCGCAGCATTCCAAACTTTAAGTTTTTTGATAGATTTAATATCGGTCATTTGGAGCGACAGTGACATAACTGCATAAAATTCAAAACTAACCTAATTACATCTAAATTCTCTTCATAATCATCGTTAGGCGTGAAATCTGAAAACGAATTGTAGATTCGGTTTTGTACGATTTTTTGTAGATTCAAACTGAATAGGTAGGTACATATAGGGACTACTTGTGAGAAGAGTAAACAATCTTCAGTAGTGTTTTGAAAAAACGTCAAAACTGTTTTTTTTTGTTTGGCAAAATTTTCAAATTTGCACTTGTGACACTGTCGATCCAAATGAGCGAAATTATAAAAGCTGAGTTCAAGCGATGTGAGCTGTGAATCTGTTAGTTTAGGCATGCATTTATAATACTAGTTATTTTTTAAATTAATAAAATGATAACTTGTTATTTTTGTTTCGTTCGTTTGTGAGTAGATCTGATCGAGTCTGGAGTTTTAAGTTGTGACAGAAAGCGTCTAGCTGAGTCTCCACAAAATATGTTACTACAAAAAATGTGATCGCGACTTTAATACTTAGAACTGTACCGCACATTGTAGGACTGAACTCTAGGGATTGTGCAATAGTTGTTAACTCTTACTATTTATAATTAATCATTTAAGTAAGCCGAATTATCATTAAATAATGAAGTGTTGAAGTGGTTTCCTGGAACGGCAGTGATTTGAACTCTTCTTGTTCATTCATCTGCGTGGAACTAGTGGCACGTCACACGCATGCTAGGCGTACGTCTGTCTGCCGTCATGTTATAGAAACATAAGGTGGTTCGGCTTATTTAGATTAGCTTATTTAATTTATTGTTGTATCGTTGAAATATTCTGTTTACCGCAGATACCGAAGTAAGTATTTCTTTTAATTTATGTTTTCATATTAAATTGACACTTCGGGTATTATGTAAATTAAGACTTAAATGTACTTATAGTATTTAAAATGGAAACCAATTTATCTTTTATGATCTTTGAAATGTAAATTTTATAAAAATTATACGTAAGTCGATTATTAATTTTGTTTGTTTCTTTCATTAACTTCCCTTAACCTCCAATGTCGTTAGACGATTAATGATATCTGCGGTGATTGGTTGGTACTCACGTGATAATCCCACTCGTGGTATCTTATAGTAACATCAATTGTAATTTAAAAAAATTGGCAGTCATAGGAACAGCCGATAGAAATGAAAACTTATAACTCAGAATTTGATAGCTTACTTTGGAACTTACGCAGGCGAAACCGGAGGGCGAGGCCGCCGCTTGGTGGTTTACGAGCTAACGGACGCTGTAGCGTGCGCCGCCATATATTATGTAAGGCACACGCTACACGTCTTACAGGGGTGGGCTGTTCGACTGCAAACGATAGCGCGACTGGAATCCTAAGCTACCAACGCACACGGAAGGCAAAACGTACACCCCACCAGTGACTGCCGGCCATGGCTGTGGCTGCCCGCTAGGAATCACACAACCCAGTTAGGTAGTTAGTATGCAGTAGTAAAGCAGACGGCGACGCTAGGTGGCTAATAAGCCTTATCAGCTTATCAGACTTCGCTACATTTAGTCGGCTGAATTTAGACGTTACTGAATTCAGTGAAGTGTAATAATATTCAGTAAGTTAGCATACTAAATTCAACAGCGAGGATTGCTTGCATCTAACCTGTTTCTGAATTCAGACACTGAAGGGTTTACCTCAGTCCGCGCGCTCTTCATTAGGCCGAACGTCCTGAACTGCCTCCGTCTTTCCTTTGCTTAGTGTGTGACTGAACACTGCCCGCGCCACCTCGCCCACAAAGGTTAATTTGCACCAGGTTAATGAGAGGTTATTAGAATACAACAACTGTAGTTCTCAATTGGGCCAAAGATGGCACTGATGTATCATTTTAAAAAATAAATTTAATATATATTATTGTCATTAATATTACATATTTAATTATTACTCATATCTGTCGTTCTAATAACGCCTCATACTAATAGGGATGAGCAAGGAAACGACTATTATGTGAAACTTTTTATTCGCAGTTGTAAAAACTGTACAATTCCTAACAAACTTATAAATAAACATGGACCTCGCATGGCACTGCTGATCGACAAAGCCACTCAACTGTCGGATCGTTCCGCGAACACCCCGGCTGTCGCTCCGCCGTCAAACGTCGCGCACCGACAGAGGGTCCAAAACATATTTTACCGACACAATTTTTGAACTCGTTTAAAATGGGTTTCTTAACCTGTCAAGATGAACCAAAATATATTTTTTTTACACCTATTTATCAAGTCATAAAGGGGAAAGAAACTACACTCTGATAGTAAATTTAAACTTGATCCATACTATCAATAAGTCTGAGGAGTCAAAACTGAAGGTTTGTCACAAAATTACCGCGACAAATGGAAGACTTGTTGCAAGAGACTTGCATTATATCCTACGCTGTATTTGTAAGTTCGGAACGACAAAATTGGCACAAATTGCAACGATATTTTTTAATAACTAATATGGATTAAATGTGTTTATTTCATTTGATGTGCATTATAAATTCAAATAAAAATGTAAGTCTACAGCACAAACATGCTATCGCGGATTGGTTCACTTATGACAGGTCATCCACATATACCTTATATTTCACGCATTTTAGACCCTCAGTCGGTGCTTCTGAACGTATACACTGTAGGGCACCGTATATAAGAGTGGTGCCCCACACTATACCCCGGTCTCGGCGGTATCACCTCACGCTTTAGGACGGTTTGACGACAGAACAAGAGCCTCAACTCCATACAAAAGATGACATTCATATGGGACTCGGAAACATTTGGAAGGTTTGTAAAAGTTATAATCAGCTTACAAAGTAACATCGAAGTCGTCGCTTCGATGTGGTCGATATAATTTGTATTTTATCATTAGTAGCTACAAATATGGCCTACGACGACGATTTATAAAATTTGTAAGGCATTTTTATTTTCAAATTTGGCAACCCCGAAATGATCGATAATAATTCTCGAATTATCTTAGTCTAAGGGATAAAATGTAGATAATTGTATTATGTACACTCGAGCACCTCGTGGGAGACTAACTGCGGCTGTGTTCAGGATGCTGGCGTTCTCTGATGCACGCTGGGAATACTCTATGTTTCATTAATCGGATCTATCTTTTTGACGTGACAACGTCTTATAATTCGATGAAGCCGGCTGCACGCCCGCAAAACATGACATCATGTGCCGTTAACGCCGTTACCTCGCCGCATGACGTCATGCGGCGTTACCTCGCTCTGAGGCGTAGTTGAAGTTGTCACGTTCAACTATCGTCAGTAAACCGACTTTACAGACAACCATTTATTTCTCTAAATTAATATCTTCGTATGATTTGTATTTAAATTGCACATGGCTTGAAATGCATTTAATATTCATTAGACATAATTTAATTGAGTGTGTCACAATACATAAAAAATATTAAAAGATTTAATTTGGCACTGTGTTATATGAATGTAGCACATATATTTTTGGTACAATGTTGCCACAATATTTCAAGTATTATGTTGCCACATATTTAGTAAAGTACTAAAATTATTGACGAAGTGACTAGGACAACATTTCCGAAGTTTCTAGTAAAATGCCTGTTTTAAATTTAAGATTTACAGTTGTAAAGAACAACCAAATACCTACACTGATCAGCAATGAACATCCATCGAATATTCACCAGAGCACGGACAGAAACCGCCATTGTTAATCATAAGCTACATAATTTAAAATGACAAAGTTAGTAATTTTATCCAGTTCACTAATAAAGGTACGATAACGAAGATACGCTACTTAAACGAAATCCTTGACTTTACCGAGTAATAATATTCGATTTGTATTAATCACTATATTATATAAACAAAATAATAAACGGGTCAACAAAACGTTAAATAACTTTATGTACACTAAAACTTAACTTGAATTTCATAGTACTAGACTACTGGAGGATAAAATACACGCGTTTAGGGAAAACCTCGTATAAAACACACGGATATTGATCTGAAATGCAAACGGAAATTTTCTTTTACATTTAAAATGCAGTCGGTCAATGGAAATGTGGTTTGTAACGAATATTCTCTCGAGCGACGCCGCGGTGTAACCTCTGGCCTAGCCGCGGTGTAACCTCTGGCCTAGCCGCGGTGTAACCTCTGGCCTAGCCGCGGTGTAACCTCTGGCCTAGCCGCGGTGTAACTTCTGGTCTAGCCGCGGTGTAACCTCTGGGCTAGCCGCGGTGTAACCTCTGGCCTAGGCGCGGTGTAACCTCTGGCTTCGTCCTAATACTGAATGTAAAATCTCTAATGACACGTTCAACATTCGTAAGGTCACTTCAAATATGAGCAATTTTGCTAAATAGTAAATTTATAAAGAATATCGATTGAAACCATATTTTATTGTCGACACGTAGACAACGCGCGAAGAAAACACGAATAGCGACATTTTTTTAAAGAAAAAATAGTAAAGTTATACAGAGATACAACGAGAAAGATAATATAAAAGAAATAAGTGTTTTCTAAGCGCACACACAGAAAAAAAAAACAGTTCTTTGAAATATATTAAACCTGAGCCGTCTTGATCGCGATTTTATATACAATGTTACGTATCAATATTGTTAAATGGCGCAGGCATTATATAATTCGTTGTGAAACAACATACAAAATTAAATTAAAATAAATATCTATTAACATTCAACAGCTAAACACTAAGTTATGAACATAATATTTGAAAACCGTTACAAAGATCGAAATCATTCAACTAACACATGATTAATGAAACGACATCATGGTACAAACACTTGGTACAAAATGTTCATGATTTGTATAGTTGAGTTTCAATATATGCGCAAGTAACGGAACGCCTACACGGTCAACCATGCTTGTCAAGCACGGACGCGGTGTTGCCACATTATTGGTCAAATCGAGCAACTTTTGACAAAATTCCCGAACACCAGGGACAAAAATGTTGCAAACACGTTACACCTTTTCTTTTTACTTTGGACACAAAAAATAATTATTTTAATTTGGCATCATTTTTCAGATTACTCACAGCAAACTGAAAAAGAGCATTTCATTATAAAGTTCAGATTAATACATTTTATCAGTATTTGCATGGTTGAAGAGCTTGACAAGCATTTTGAGCAATCTAAAGTCTAATCATACCTGACATGAAACAAACAAACATGGCGTTTATCAACCACACACAGTCAACTCTCACTTCACCGTAAGATGTACTTACATACAGTGCGACCAACGTATCTGTAGACTAAAGCGATAGCGCCACGATCGAAAAGTCTTGCCATCTAATACAAAATCAAAAAACTTTTGCGTTCTCTAAAAGGGTTATTACACTTGCAAACTTCAACTTAAATTTAGTTAAAAGAATTTAGTCGCTATTGAATTAAGTGAAATATAATAGCATTCAGTAAGATAGAATTACATTCAGAAGCGAAGATTGCTTCGAAACTTACCCTTGAATACATACTGACTAAACCTTGCTTCAAAATTAAGTCCCAAATTTTTATTTTTTTTAAATAAAGAGTGACGAGACGAACAAGACTTGTGCCTGATGGTAAGCAACATGCTTGCCACATAACAGCACAGTGACACGCAGCTATTGGAACGTGAAGAGTCCAAATCATTACCTATTATCACTGCGCTCTTCACACACAGAGAGAGATAAATTTAGCCAAGAGCAATAAAATAAGCCGAGCCGTTCCGCTGTTGATCGTTCTACAGATAAATTGGCGACACTGTATGTAAGTTTGACGTAGAGATGTCACAGTCATTTCCCGGTGTAGTTGTTCTCGTGGCTGCGTGACGTCAGGCGCGGCGGTGTAGGCGCGCGTGTGAGGGTGAGCGCGGCTCAGATCGGGCGCGTGAAGTTGGCGGGGAACATGCCCTTCTCGTTGGTCGTCTCCTTGATGCCCATCAGCCAGCCCTCCTCCTGGAATATCACCAAGAAATACGTTAAGGTGCATCCCTGAGCGAAAAACTTAATTTTTGGAGCATGCAACAAAAGTAGATATCTTTAAAAAATACAGACTTTTCTAGCGACAGGCAGAATTCTAGCGTCACGTTCGGGAAAGATACAAAATCTTCAGGCAAACTCGGGACCATGGGCAATGCTGACGCATTTCTAGATGTCCATGCTCATGGCCACGCCCTCCGGTTTCACCTGGGTAGTTTCCAAACTCACCTGTTCGTCGGGGTCCTCGTACTCGACGACGCGGATGGTGTCCCCCACGTCGTGCGTGTGTCGCTCACCTGTTCGTCGGGGTCCTCGTACTCGACGACGCGGATGGTGTCCCCCACGTCGTGCGTGTGTCGCTCACCTGTTCGTCGGGGTCCTCGTACTCGACGACGCGGATGGTGTCCCCCACGTGGTGCGTGTGTTGCTCACCTGTTCGTCGGGGTCTTCGTACTCGACGACGCGGATGGTGTCCCCCACGTCGAGCGTGTGTCGCTCACCTGTTCGTCGGGGTCCTCGTACTCGACGACGCGGATGGTGTCCCCCACGTGGTGTGTGTGTCGCTCACCTGTTCGTCGGGGTCCTCGTACTCGACGACGCGGATGGTGTCCCCCACGTGGTGTGTGTGTCGCTCACCTGTTCGTCGGGGTCCTCGTACTCGACGACGCGGATGGTGTCCCCCACGTGGTGTGTGTGTCGCTCACCTGTTCGTCGGGGTCCTCGTACTCGACGACGCGGATGGTGTCCCCCACGTGGTGTGTGTGTCGCTCACCTGTTCGTCGGGGTCCTCGTACTCGACGACGCGGATGGTGTCCCCCACGTGGTGTGTGTGTCGCTCACCTGTTCGTCGGGGTCCTCGTACTCGACGACGCGGATGGTGTCCCCCACGTCGAAGGACAGCTCGTCGGAGTCCTCCCTGGTGTACCGGTACGTGGCGCGCACGCGGTACAGCGTGCCGGCCGGCAGCCCGCCCAGCGTCGCTCCTGTGGGACCGGGAGATGACGTCACACACGGCGCCGACTGAACATACCTACTATTTTGACAGCCTTTTTATACTCTACGGACAACCAAAATCCCAGAGATGCAAAAAAAAACTATCAAAATCAGGACGTCCACTCTCTTTCTATGAAAACATAATTTCGAAAAATAAATTCGCGACTTTCCTACTGCGGTTCGACTACGATCCGTCGTTTCAATATTCTAAGCATACTCTAATTGGAGTAGGCTTAAAACATTTAAAAGTATAACAATGTTCGATCGGACGAAACGAACATAGAACCGGAGTAAGAAAGTTGCGAGTTTATTTCGAAATTACGTTTTTCGTAGGAAGAGAGTAAACGATGTAATCGAATCGAATCGATGACTTAAGATTTAATGTTGTTTTTTGTGTTCAATAAAATATTGACATCTTTTTGTTTCCTTTCACTCGAAATAGAAGCACCACTCTAAAAATATGAAACTACTCGTATAAACAACAGTGTCACATAACTATTGAAACATGAAGAGTCCAAATCATTTCCCAGGACTGGACTGCACTCGTAACCCAGAGATACATGATGACTTATGTCTAGGTATGCCCTGTAATTTCTCTGAAAACACTGCCCAAACCGGAACACTGTTTTGTTGGCACATACTTCTTGGCAGTAGAATAATTGGTAAAGTAATACCACACACCGTTTTTCTGTCATACCACTGACTCTATACAGGGTCGTACCACTATAAAAGAACATTTCACATTTGTATTTCGTGTATGTACAGTTTATAGCGGCGATACTAACATGTGAAAACCGGGTGTTGATTTCGATAATATTTTGTCTCTCTAAACTTCAATAACACCCGAAACATATTATGTATTTTACAAAACCTACCATCAGCTGTTTTTTTCACATTTCTCCCTAAAACAATTTCTAATTAAAAATGATGTCTTTAGTATATACACCTGACGCTGTGTGAGTATTTACAGCTCTCGCCGGATATCCGGTGTTAGTAAAAGCGTAATGTTATAGAAGCACAAACTTCCAATGTGTATTTACAAATAATAAACGATCAAACCGAACGGAATGCACACAAACCAGCGGGAAGGGACATATATACAAATACCTGAGCTGAAACTTTAAAAACATATACATATATACACGATCTATGTTAAAATACACAATATTTATACTACATTATACATATATATTATACATTACATTTATTGCATCTACATTTCTGCGGTTTAGAATTAAAATTCTTTAAAAAAATTTAATTTTTAAATGAGTTCATAATCATAATAGTATTATTGTATCTGTAGAAAGGACCCCATTCTACTAATATTACAAATGCAAAAGTTTGTTTGTGTGGATGTTCTTACAAGCACAAACTACTGAAGGGATCAGGATGAAATTTGGTAAATAGATAGAATAGATAAGTGTTTAGTTAATAACGGGATCGGGAACAACGCGAATAAAAGTTTTAATAATGAATTAATTTTCTCCAAGAAAAGACCCGATTTAATTCTAAAAATGAATAAAGTAACTAGACTTAATTGTATAAGAAGCTAGAACCACGTCATCCAGATATATGAAAGCAAATTTTATGTTTTGTGTATATTTCAAAAACCGCCGGAACGATTTCGATAAAATTGAAATGGGACCACCTCTGAAGTATTTTCTTTCAAACAAAGAAATAATGAGCAAAATCGATTCACAATAGCGGAGCTATAGAGTATATACAACATACAAAAAAAACGAAGTGCGAACCGCCTCACTTTTCGAAGTCGGTTAAAAATAGACGTCCCATATGTACCCATCTACAAATATTAACATAATGAAAAGTACCCACAACACTGCACGTAAAATACCCAGTGAACGTCCTGCGTTAGCCCCGCTTTTCTACCGTCTAACTAAATCGCTTTAGGCTTTGCTATTACTGTCTCTATCACTTCAACCGAAAAGAAAAGAGACAGCAATATCATAGCTAAGACAATTAGAATGAGTCGGTAGAGCCCGGTTCCCCACTTACCGACGGGTATGTCGTACACTTCGTCGTTCGAGTTCTTCTCGACGTCGTTCGGTTTGTCCTTGTCTACCTCATTCGTGTCTACATCAGTCCGTTTCTTTTCCTCGACGTTATTATTCACTTTTTCCGCGGGCGCCGGCGATCCTGGGAGAATTTAGCATTGTTTCTATTTTCTACCTTGCATACTACTACTACTTTATGGTTGCTCTTCGAACGGTGCAAGTTTTGGAATTTGTGCAATGTCTTTTATTTGAAATCGAAAATAATATAAACATGAGAGGAGAAACAATAGGTATATTACAAAGAATTGAAATGATAAGAAAAATGAAGTGTTGTCAGGCAAATGACTCCGAACATGCGATATCTACATACGAACAACATCTACACACCTCGCATAGATACCTTGGAGAGCTCTGGTTCTAGCCAGCGGGAATTCCGATGACTTAAGAGATATAGCTGGACTAAAACCATGTAGAATTTGAAGATTTCAACCAAGCTAGTCCTGGCGATTTATTTCATCTTGTGTCATGTGGATGTGTAATATAAATGTCATGTTTGAAGCTATAACCTTTCGCCAGATACCATTCTAGTTTGACTGCATAGCCTCAAGTTTCATTATCAAAATTACGAAGTATCGAGCAGCACTAGCTACTGCATGCGTTATAGTCGAGTTTAGATCCATAAAGTTACGCCACCATCTGTATAGAGACGAATGTATCGCGTTTCACTGACCACAACCGCAACAAACAGTTTTCACTTTGCAACCAACCATCAGCTGACTAAACTCAATCGTTCAATGCATTGAGTGTGAATGTAAATTTTTGTATGGAACAGTTAAGTTGGATGCTGGTTCGTGGTTTTACTCCATTTCAAATAGATACGGCCAAAATGTAAACAAAGGTGTTACCACATCATACAAATCGTTCTGTTTCAGAGCATAGGATCGGCAAGCCGGTCATTCAAATGGATCTGATTTCTTGTCTCGCATCTAATTCTCGTTTAAACACTTTACATCTAAATCTATTTTATCACGAGCTACGGAAAAACCTATGGTGATTAACGTGTGCAAAACAACTTACCAAACTTGGCCTTATGGCAAATACTAACCTAACCGATTGTGTCTGGAAAACTGTTGATGCACTTGGTACATCTATAACGACAGTCAAGTCTTATTATTCGAGGAAAATTTGATAGAGCGAGCAAAGACACATACAACGAACTGTAGGAAGTCTAAGAGCACGTACTTATGTGGTAAGATTTAGTATATAAGCGGATGACAGCGGTAGAGCGATTAGTCTCTCGCCCCGCGTCACTTGTATAGTAAGATCAATATAGTCAGCAGTTTATACAGTGACGTGGTTTCGTTTCCTCTCCAGTAACCAGTAACACCTACAGTGGTGACCCCGACGTGATTCAGTGGTGACCCCAGACATTTGATTGAAGAGTAAATTGAAGATTCAGAAGATTTTTTTTGGTGTTACTGCGTTAGTAAATTGTTTTTCAACAATGTTTCCGCACGCTGCACCAGTAAGCGGGCAAGTAGGTCAGCAGGGCTTGAAAGACGAGTGAACGAATTCCGCTGATTTGGATCTGGCCGTTATAGGTGTGTCAGCGAAACTTCCGGAGTTTTGGGTTGACATGCCACGGTTATAATTTGCCCAGTTTGAAGCAGTGATGGCATCCCAGAAACAAGGGGCTGGAGGAAAGTTCAATAAGGTAATATCAAAATTGGGGAGAGACTCATTTCACCCGCCGGTGAACAACAAGTATACGGTGCTGAAGGACCGATTGCTGCAGGTCTATGAGGAAAGCGACGATTCCAGAAGACCAGGGCAAGTTTCAGAGCAGACGTTGAAGAGCTTGTGGCGATCCAGGATACCAGCCTCCGTCAGAGCGGTCATTGCGGTGTGTCAAGACCAGGCGCTGGACGGTTTGGCGGTTATGGCGGACAAAATTATCGAGAACACCACATGCTACGACGTCGCTGCTGTGTCCGGGAGTAACGAACAGGTACCCAATTTACCTCTGACGGAGTTAGTCAGCCAGATGAAGAAGCTCGCTTTAGAAGTGGCCTCATTACGCAGCGAAGTTCAAGGCCGAGAGCGCGGGAGAAGCAGGAGCCGGCAAAGATGGAGCGGAAATCGGTCTGTTTCGCGGAAAAGAAGGACGCCAGGTGATCCAGATTGGCTGGGCAGATTCCATTTCCGGTTCAAGGAAAGTGCTATGCGATGTTAAACAGCCGATAATAATTGGAGCCGATTTTTTTAAAGATTTTAAGCTGACGGTAGAAAATTAGTACAGAGGATATTAAAAAAAAGCAATTATTACGCGTTTGGTATTTTCGAAATTATGAGATTGACCTTTGGGTTACGCAATGCAGCGCAGACGTTTCAAAGATTTATAAACACGAACGTTTTAGCTGGCATAGAACAAATAAAGAATGGTGTCAATGACAGCGGTAGTAATGCTGAACAGTTTTGCTTGGATACTTAGATGATTTAATAAATTAGCTCGAAAAAAGCAATCTGGCATAAAAAGCATTTGCTTATGCTATTTGAACGTTTACAGATATATTAAATGGAAGTTAAAATAGGTAAATGTATGTTGAGAAAAGTAAAGTAGATTTTTTAGATTACGAGGTCTAGCAAAATGGAATAAGTCCTTTGCCTGACAAAATCAAGGTTATTCAGGACTTTCCCAAGACGGAGACGGTAGAGCAGTTACGCAGGTTTTTGGGTATGTTAAATTTTTATAGAGCACACATACCAAATGCTGCAAGAGTACAAAGAATGTTGGATAGATATTTACATGGTGCAAAGAAAAGGGAAGAGTAGAATAATAGTATGGACTAAAAGAGGCAATTAGAGCATTGGAAGGTAAGGAAAACTTACAAAATGCTGCCACGTTATCGCACCCGAGTCCAGGGGCAAGGTTAGCTCTTATGACAGACGCGTCAGACCTTAGTATAGGCGCGGTATTGCAACAGAAGGAAAAGAGATTATGGAGACCCCTTGGTTATTTTTCAAAGAAACCCTTAGAATCCCAGAAAAAGTACTGTGTATACGACAAGGAACTTCTGGCGATTTATTCGGGTATTGCAAAGATAGTTGGGTATTGTTTATTTAAGGGATTGTATTGTGAGTGACATACGTCACGTAATAGAAAATATAAGTCAATAGTGCAAACTAGAACCCTGAGTGAGCAAAGCGTTTCGACGTCAATATGCCAAGGTTAGCACGGAAGGAAAAATGTGCCAAACTAGCGGAAGAAACATGTGACGAGTTGAACGTAATTTTATAGTGTAAACAATTTGTGATATAAGTATGTTTTTTTTTGTTATCTTATGTTGTTAGCTTATGTTTTTCTCCTTTTTTTAAGAAAGGGGTGTATGTAGGAAGCCTAAGAGCACGTACTTATATGGTAAGATTTAGTATATAAGCGTATGACAGCGGTAGAGCGATTAGTCTCTCGCCCCGCGTCACTTGTATAGTTAAGATCAATTACAGTCAGCAGTTTATACAGTGACGTGGTTCCATTTCCTCTCCAGTACCAGTAACACCTACAGAACTATCTTGTAAAACAATAATTGAGACATTATTGTCTGTCCATTTCAACTTGATATTTGTTTACACTTTAGCCGTATCTATATGAAACATAGTATATTTAGTTAAGTAAGAGATATTCAAAATGATGTAGATATAAAACGCGACACATTCGCTTCAGCAGGTCTCAAAGACGATAAAAATAAGGTAACATAGCGCAGATGACTGATTGCACAATCGTAATACAAGTCCACTAGTTGGTTGATGTTGATGCGGCGCGTCAACTGCAAGGACTCACCAGCGGGTATGTCGTACAGCTCTTCAACCTTCTTGTCGCTGTGTTCCTTGTCGTTGTTGTTGGGGGTGGAGGGCGATGCGGGGGCGGCGGGGGTGGCGGGAGCGGGGGCGGCGGGGGCGAGGTCGGTGGTTTTGGGTGTGTCGCTCGCCTCGCTCGTCTCGCTCGGCTCGCTTCCCTCGCTCGCGACGCTCGGGCCGCGCTCAGGCGCGCTCGGTCCACGTTCGGGCGCGCTCGGTCCGCGCTCGGACGCGCTCGGGCCGCGTTCGGTCGCGCTCGGGCCGCGTTCGGGCGCGCTCGGCGGCGTGTCCGGCGCGGCGGCGCGCGCGGGCGGCGCGGGGGGGGACGCCTCGCCGTTCACCGCCGCGGGGGAGGGGGGCGCTACACGCACACACACACACACATGCATTGACGGGCTTTGGATCGTGCGAATCACTTTAAGTATAAATTAATCTAATGTTGAATTATCGTGCGCAATTTTAATCTGTATCGAAAACACAAAGTGAGAAGTGACCGGTGTGAAGTTTGAAAACGACACTGAATGCCAAATACATAGCCACTTGGTTTTGTTCTCGTATTACATATCGGTACAGATACAAAAAATAATTTCAAAAAGGTATTTTACGAATTATCATAATTGTTTTTATTTGGACAAAATTGACTTTAAATATGTACATATGTTGATGTCAACTTCTTTGACGAGAAATGTATTCAGACAATCCAAAACACGTCGTAACATCGAGGAATCAAACGGTTAACATTATTATTCGCTATTAAACGAATCAAAGATAGCAAAACTTCCATTCCGGAAATTACGGGATTAATAATAATTACTGGATATTTACAATTTATATTTTGTGAGTCGAGTCAAATTCCTATGCAGTTTATAGAAAATTTTAGAAATAGTGTACCAGTAATTTGAAGTGAAAGACCATGATAGAATAAAACTATGATCCAATTCCTAAAACTAAAAAAAACGTAGGTTTCGCTATCTTCAACTATTTAATAAGGGATTGTTAGTGAACTTGTAGCAAGCCAAATCAGACGACAATCGAATTTTAAAATGTTCACAAACAACACACTAATTTTATAAATCTAGTTATTACAACTATAAAGTTAATAAAACATATGAATGCCGTGTTAATGCTAAATGTGTATTTAAAACTTTGTTTTCATGTATTATCTTGTAAACAAACGCTTTCCTTCATGTGGAGACCTGAACCATAACTATTGCTGTGCTACCAATCTCTGCTAAGTTCTAATCCCGATCCTATGTGTATATGATACAGTGAAAAAAGGACCGTGTATCGCAATACAAAGAATTTACTATCCTCTGTCCGATTCTCCGAAACCATTGATGTTCTTAAAGAACATATTTTTGTAGTCCTACTATACCAATCAAGAAGATAGTTTGTTTTTTACAAGACCGTACCCAATCACCAGGAAGGTAGAACGAGATATACCTACGGTAACAAAATCTCCACAACTTTAGTTTTTCAACAACTGTCTAAAATGTCAATTTTGTATTTTTTTCTAGTTTTAGTCAAAATTCGATAACCGGTACAGACCATGTAAGTTTTGCAACCTTCATGAAATAAGAACAAGAAATAAAAAAAACCCCGTAATAATCTTTGCTAGGTCAAAGTCGTAAAAAAACGTCGTTTAAACCGATTAAAGCTCGGTCATTTAGGTACTTTAATTAATTTACGAGTAATACACGATTGATATGGTCGGTCCAGTCTGACCTGAGTCTGAGTGAAGTGAACGAGTGTGTAGTGTGTACTCTGTGTACTGCAGTGTTCGTCTCGTACTCACTCTGCACGGTGTCGACGGGCGAGGCGGTCCCGTTCCCGTTGTGCGCGGGCGAGGCCGGCGGCGACAGGTTGTTGGCGATGGGCTTCTTGTACGAGCCGCGCTGGCTCTCCGTCGCCAGCTTGTCGGTGATGGCCTCCAGCTCGCAGTACACCTGCGGACCCCAACCAATCATAGTATAAACAAAACCAACTTGGAATGTCATTCGCATAACAAGTGAAGAATGTAAGCCCTAGCACACTACCCTGCGAGACGCCGCATGTTATTTTTTGCGGCGAGCTGATGACGTTGTCTATTTTAACTGATTGTGCTCTGTTAGTCAAGTAAACTGCAAACATTCCGTGAGCCTGACCGTGTATTCCCATACCTTCTAGCCAAGTGAGCGGAAGGGGGATGGACCCTTTGTCGAATGCTTTAGAAAGATCCAGTAGTATACAGAGTAGTCTTTACTTTCCAGATTTCTAACTAGGCAGCTTGTAAGTTCGATTATCGCATCCTTAATAGTTTCCTTCTACAATATATTTGAAAGAGTTAGGACTTTTATAGGTTTACACTTGATCACCGACGCGACGTTAACCGACGATACGGTCTACGGTGGAGCGTGCTTACCTAGATGAAACCGATTTACTCTCGATTCGGGAGACACCAAGATTAACTGTGGTCAATGACCTATAATATAAAGAGCTAGACGCGGCTAAAGACATTTTCACTTCAAAGAAAAGCTAAGACCCGACAGGTTACAAGTTACAAAGGTTAGGACAGGTTACCTTGTTGCTCTCGTTGTGGAACAGCTGCTCGGAGGAGAACAGCGTCTGCAGGTTGTTGACGTAGAACAGCACGCGCGAGTCGTACAGCGCCGGCAGCTCGTCGTGCAGCTCCGAGTTCAGCACCTCGTACGTGCGCTTCGCTTCCTCCAGCTGCTCGCGGCCTCGTGTCACCTGCAAGACACACAAGGCTATACAAAGCACAAGGCTATACAAAACACAAGGCTATACAAAGCACAACGATATATACAACACAAGGCTACACAAAACACCTATACAAAAGATTCTATTGGCACAGGACCATGGAAGATGGCATGGGAAAAGTGAGGCATATACCCAGCAGTGGGATAGAGAAAGTTGTGGACGATGATACAAAACACAATGTGTGCCACAACACAGCTAATTGGCAATAGATGTAGTAGTAGAAGTATTTATTCTAATTGACGCTGAACTGTACATGTATGAAAGAACTTTGGCTTAGATTTCTTTCCAGAGTTCGCCTGGGGTAGTACCACACCTTTTCCAGGTATTTTATCGACAAGCAGGAATGTGAAAACATCACTATGTTCAGATATGAAGGACAATATATTCAAAATTAAAGGGCCTAGAGATAAAACATCTTATATCCTAGGTAATGATTTGGATTCTTCATGTTCCAATAGCTACGTATCAGCGGCATCATTTGGCTCAACATATACCATTCGGCGTGGTAATGCCGATTTAGGATATATTTTTGACGAAACTACCAACTGATGATACTATCAACTATCAATAATTTCGGATTTTACTTGAGCATTTTCAATACTTTCGAGCAGATATTCATAAACTGTGCGCAGAAAAATATAGAAATTGGCAGATAAAGTTATTCAGGGTACTAAAGCACGTGAAACGGACGTCTGAGAAATGCTCAAACAAACAGTTTTAAAATTTAACCTTGTACATATTACATTGCCTTATAACGTTATTATATGGGGGAGCCCCACAGATAAGATTATTGCCTGTACAAGGAAATTGAAGCGGAGCGCCTCTGAAACGAATTACACCAATAGCTCTGCCATTACAAATTTCCTCAATAGTACCTATTAGAAAAGAAAAAGTATCAAATGTAATTAATGTACCTTGACGTCGTCCCTCCGTTTGGCCGCGTTGGCCTGCAAGTTCTGGAAGCTATGTCGCTGGCTGTCGTAATCTACGAGCTTGCGTCCTCGTTTCTCTATTTTTTTCTGAAACACGACAAGTTTTCAGTCAGATTTTACAATATTTTAGAGTTTTGATATTGACCTCACTATCATAACTACCCCCGTGCAGTACCCTACGTGACCTCGACAACAAAACAATTTGTGAGAATCCATACGTATAGGTACTTGTGTTATCGATGTCGGTCGGTCTCCAAAAGAGCGTGACTCACAAAAGGGTTCAGGGTTGTAACACGTTTGCGTCGGGTTCAGTCACGCAAATGTTCTCGAAAGCGGTCGAGTCTATCTTAGCGCTATCAAGTGAAGGCTAATCACTTTTGAAGTTCAGTACTAATTTGTTTTTTTTAGTTCATGATGCTTATTGTATGGGGGTTCAACTGAGGGCAAGGGGGTTTGTCTATATATCTGTTTTTGAAGTGAAAACTTCTTTAGGCGCGCTATAGACAGAATTTTCGTGGGCTGTGAAATGGATTCATCAATCGTCACGCTCGGATATGATAAGAAATCTTCGGGTAAACTCGGTAAAAACGGCCAGGTAGGTACCAGGTCAACAGAAACAGTAAAGAGTTTCGATTACCTACCTCCAACAGCCCAGCGTTTATATCCAGATACCAGGACAACAGAAATATAAAAGAGTTGCGTTTGCCCCTCGGTACCAGTACCAGGGCAACAGAAACAGTAAAGAGTTGCAATATTTTGTTCAACTTCGTTCCATCAGAATGTCCCTTGTCCCTTGACACCTCCCAAGTATTTTGAAGTGAAAACTTCTTTTGGCGCGCAGGCGCGCTTTTAGACAGATTTTTCGTGGGGTGTGAATTGAATTCTAGCGTCACGCTCGGGTATGATAAGAAATCTTCGGGTAAACTCGGGGCCACGGCCATTGGCCATTTAGAAATGCGTCAGCCAATGGGACATGCTGAAAGGGCGTGGCCTAACCATCACGGCATGGCCATGCCATGATGGCCAGGCCACGCCTTCCGGTACACCCGTGTAGTTTCCAAAGTAAGCTATCAAATTCTGAGTTATAAGTTTTCACTTCTATCGGCAGTTCCTATGACTGCCAATTTTTTTTTCTTTTGGTATGAACAATAAAGAGTGTTTATCTATGTATCTATATCGTTGGGAGAGGCTAAGGGCGGATTCAGGGCGGGGGGGTCCAGAACCTAGGTGGACCAGTAATTCAAACGCACGCATGTATTTATCGCACGGTCTTGTGACTTGACCAAGACTATATACCGATTAGGTACTATACATATATAGGGGGAGAGCCCCTTTGAGCCAAAGCTGGATCCGCCCTTGGAAGAGGCCTATGTACTATGTACAGCAGTGGACTCAGATAGGCTGATGATGACGATCTAGTGGTAGGACTCAGAGTCTGCTTGGGGAAGTACCACACCTTTGCCAGTTATTCTACCGCCAAGCAGTAAAGTGCAAACATTACTGTGTTCCGGTTTGACGGGCAATGTGTCCAGAGAAATTACAGGGCTTAAGAGATATAACATCTTAAGATCTCTGGGTGACGAGCGCAGTGCAGTGCTAGGTAATGATTTGAACTCTTCATGTTTCAATAGCTGAATGTCACTGTGCTGTTATGTGTCAGGCATGTTGCTTACCATCAGGCACATGTCCTGCTCGTCTCGTCATTTTTCAATTATTAAAAAAAAAAAGATCCGCCAATTTGTGAATTAATTTTGATGGTTCTTTTTTTTAAGTAGATCATAGTTCAGAGATGGCCCATATCAATTTTATTGAAATCGGTTTGGCGGGTTTTGTTGCTTACCATCAGGCACATGTCGTGGTCGTCTCATCACTCTTTATTTAAAATAAAATAAAAACTATAAACAACAAAATGACTTAGATAGTAATTTTGTTGTTTGTGAAACAAATGAAAAAGTACGTGTACAAAACATTTTTAATAAGCTAACTTCTGACGGACTTATTTGTTTTTTTTTAGTCATCAAATCATCATGTGTTCTGGGTCGGGGTCCAACTAAGGAGAAGGGGGTTTGTTTATACATGTTTTTTCTTAACGGGTGAACAATAAAGAGCATACATTTATCTATCGATGTCATAGACCAAGGGGGGGTCCTGAGGGTCATGACCCTCCCCTGGACTGAGTCCAGAACCTACCACCACTAGGCCACTAGATGAGATCTATGTGTGAACTCACCCTGACTTCCGGGAACTGGTTGGTGTATGTGTTGAGCGGGATGAGCACCTGGTCCCCCAACTTGTGCGAGAAGTCCTGCCACAGCATCTCCAAGTTCTGCGCCTGCACGTATAGCAGGTCGTGGCCCGACCAGCCGCTCTCGTACACCTCCGAGATGGCCTCCATCAGGGTCTTTGACGCTGTCTGTACCGCTGCAATACCAATACGTAGCATAGTATTATTATTATACAGTAGCTGATCCGTGCGCGCGTTGTTACATTATCTATCGAAAATTGGTCGTACAATTCAAATCTAGAACAAATTTGATTATCTTAGATTCTAATGACGCAACCAATTTCATTCATGCTCCGCTCCTGTTGATAGTAGCGTAATTTTAAATAGCCTATAGCCTTCCTCGATAAATGGACTATCCAACCGAGAAAGATCTCGGAATCTACTGGTCCGAATTTTCTTTAAATCCTTGCGTTCAAAGAAACAAACTCTTCAGCTTTATAATATTAGGATATATGTCAATGTTGCTAACCAGCACTGGGCTAGCGTGGTGCATTATGGTCTTGACTCTCTCCTTGCGAGAGAAGGGGAACATTTAGTGGGCTGTTTATGCTATTATGTTAAGTCAATGTGTGTTGTTCAACCATGCCTTAACATGTGAATGGATCGGGCTGAAATTTGGAACTCAGATTATAGTCTGGAAGAACACATTTTTCATCCCGAGGAAATAACGGGAACCGCGGGAAATTGAAAGCTCACTAACCTACTAATCATAAAACTACTATTAAAACATTTTATTGTTTCTTACACAAGGTCCACGTTTAACTCCGATTTTGCGTGCCAAATGGTGAAATATGGCGCTCTTTACTAAAGATGTGGAATTGTTAACATTTTTTGCATACCCAATACCCATATAAGCGAATAAATGAATAACGAATTACCTGCCACATTGCTTAGTGGGTAGTAAATCTATCTGCGAAGCTGAGGGCCGAGGGTTCGATTCCAACCCAGTGCAAATATTTGTGCAAACATTAGATGTATGTTTAATACTATACAAGTCATTTATAAGCTATCTGGCTTCCCACCTAGGCTTGTCCAACAATATTTATTTATTTTATTTACTATTTTCCTATTGTTAAGGAATATTACGGCCTAGAATGTCACAATTAACCTAGAAAGTACGAGTTTTTTACTGGACCAGAAGATATACACATATACAGGTTGTAACTTGTAGGTTAGCATAGAATCGGGTAGACTATCCCCCCGGTTTGCAGTGCTTATGAATTGACGTATATTGGAAACGTTTGGTACGAATCTTGGTATTATCTACCATGTGCCGATGACGCGTAGGTCTAGCCTGCCTGGCCGTCCGACAGTAAAAAGGAGCGGACAGAATTAGATTGTGTAATTACTAGCTACATTCTCCTTAACGTAGCCGATATAAAACCGAAACGCAAGCAACTTAACGATGATGATGATCCTGATTCTTTCTATACATATTTAATTGAAATCTTACTAATATTTTACATAGGTATACGTTTGTGAGGATGGATGGACGATATCTGAAGCGTCAACTTGGTTTTGCCAGGAATATTCGTATTAAAAGAGAACGTACGTAGACGCAGCATGTTTCCTTTTTATAACATTGAGGGGACGGGACGAGTATGATGTCCGTCTGACGGTAAACAACAAAAACCACAGTGCCCCGCAGCTATTTCAACATGAAAAGTTCAGATCGTTCAGTAAGTATTTGACTCCCATATTATATAATAGACGATTCTTCTCTTTACCCCGTAATTTGTTTGGAAAAATTGTCCAAATCGGAACACAGCAATATTTGTACATTTCTTGGCGATAGAATAACTGGCAAAGGTGTGGTACTTCCACACGCGGACTCTGTAAATAATCCTATCACAGCAAGAGTTCTTAACGAACATGGTGGCTTCTGTTATTACTATACATAACTATCTATATACATGTTAACGGAAATGTACCTATGTTATTCGTCATTGTATACGATTCCTAAAAAAGCGGGATCCAGAAGTTCAAGGGAGGTCCTGTGTGGAGCGAGCTATGCGAGCCGGTCACCTCCGTAGTGGAGCGCAGGCCGAGTATGGAGAAGCGACAGTCAGGGCTGACCGCATAGCTTCTGGTGGGAGCCAGCTAACCCGAAGTCAAATCTCAGTGATAGATCCTAATTGGACATTCTAACAATGTGTTTTGTTACAAAAAGCATTCTTTTTATACATCTCCTAATGCGACATTGGATTTTTATATACATTTCCCAGGATATGTATGTCTTAAATAATGTTTAACACCATATTTTATACTTTTCCTAAAGTACTATTACGTACTATTCAATTCCTACATTTCCGGTAACATACATACAAACATAGCTGTTCACTAGAATAAATGTTCTGCTGCTTACACTGCAACACAATGTTTGCACAACGGATATGCGTACCCAAAATAGACTAAATTCATCCATCGAATGTGAAAGAATGTTGCAAAAAGAAACATGTTTGTTTGTTTGTCCTTTCACCAATAGAGACAATAATGTGTATATTGACAGTCCGCGTTCAAGTCAACCCAATGAAGAGCACAGAAACAAAGAAAAAACAATACGAATCGTGTTACCTAATCACTTAGTAAAGTTAGCCACTGTTAGCCTTCTTCTTTTAATTTCATTTTTTGAAGTGAAAACTTCTTTAGGCGTGCCTAGGCAGATTTTTCGTGGGCTGTGAATTGAATTCTAGCATCACGCTCGGGTATGATAAGAAATCTTCGGGTAAACTCGGGACCATGGCCATTGGCCATCTAGAAATGCGTCAGCCAATGGGAAATGCTGAAAGGGCGTGGCCTCACCATCATGGCATGGGCATCTAGAAATGCATCAACCAATGGGCAATGCTGACGCATTTCTAGATGGCTATGTCATGATGCCCAGGCCACGCCCTCCGGTTACGCCCGTGTAGTTTCCAAGGTAAGCTATCAAATTCTGAGTTATAAGTTTTCACTTCTATCAGCAGTACCTATGACTGCCAATTTTTTTTCTTTTACCTACTCACCAGCCAGGTCTGCACTTGCGTATTATTGAGGTATAATAGGCGAAATATGTGACGAGTTTTTGACGAAAATTTACTACCAGCTTTCGGTATATAACAACTCCTCTCGACTTAATCGAGGTTTATCGCGTAACCCGGTAGGGTTACTCGTGTGCCTGACATTTGTTCGATCTTAGATTAATTATACCCTTTTGATTTTTTATAGTTCTACGTTACGTTAACCCTAAATGATGTAATTGAGAGGACAGAGAAATTATAGGGCAGATACTTTGAGGATTTACAATAGATGGTCTGAGGGCAGAGAGTTAAATCACAATAATTACCTACCAATTTATTGATTATAACAGCTGTTGTTACAAGTAATCTTATATCTCTGTATACCGAGCGTGGTGCTGTGCTAGGTAATGGTTTTGACTCTTCACGTTCCAATAGTTGCGTGGCAGTGCTGCTATGGGCAGGCGTGTTGCTTAACATCACATAATAGGTATATGATATATACATATTATGTCCTGCTCGTCCCGTGTTACTCTACATATATTACAGAAAAAAATGTATAGACCAGTTTTGACAGGTCGAAGTCTGTCGGCACAGCTAGTTTTAAATAAGTTCCTATATTTAGAAGTACTAGGCTAACAAAATTGTCGTCGCCCGACGGCGGCTGGTTGATATCGTTGGTTTTGGGCAAATAGCTAAGTATGTAGCCAAGCCGTTTGTATTAAAAGTAAAATTACAAATGTGATATTTTTAACTGTAACATTTTAGTTCGTCCTCATTTTTCATGTGCGTCTCTCGATCTCGACACACGCTTTACGAATAATTTAGATTTTTCCTTTTCCTGCTAAATCAGTGTTTACGAATGTGTTTGTATTCCAGTTTATTATTGCATACGTGGTATGTTTCATACGTATGAGTTTTTTTTAACTGTTATAGGTTTACACTTGACCGCCATCATGTCTGATTTTAAGCGATCATGCGGTCTACGATGGAGTGTGCTTAGCTAGAAAAACCGACTCAGGCAACGCATTCTACAGCCTAGACGTTCTTATCACAAAATTAGAATCAAATCACTGTCCTTCGAGTCTTTGGAACATCAACCATGAAACTATGTCGCTTTTTCGAGTTACGAGCAGTATCTATACTAATATTATAAAGCTGAAAAGTTAGTTTCAAGGATCTCGGGAACTACTTGTCCCAATTGAAAGATTATTTTTCTGTTGGATATAGTCGCTACTCAATAAGAGTATGAATGAAAGACGTAAGAAAAACGGGCAAAAATATTCCTTTTTGAGAGCTTTCGTTGCGTGCGTTTACGTGCGCTGAAGTCGGTGATAGTCTGATGTGACTATCTTTTCAGATTGCGTCATTATAAACCTTTGTTAATCAAATTGTTCTAAATTTGAGTTGGTACGACCTATGTTCGACAGGTGGCGTAGTTAACTAGCATTGCGCACAGGGTACAGCTAAGGCTCTATGGTAGGGATGTTATGGATATGATATTATACAGAAACAAAATTATATCGGCTTCTGATACGGTTACGGATATGTAATTACATATTTCGGATTATCCGGCAGTTTCAGTTACGGATATTAGATTGAATATAGTTCTAATAGTCAAAACAGAGCAGATGAAGACTATTTATAATTTTAATAAAAAGCATTTTTGCAGCTTGAAAGTCGATTTTATCCGACATTATCCGACACTTGCGAATCGGTTACGGTTATATTTTTATTTCGGATCTCCGATAGTTTCGCTTACGGTCACTACGCTACATAACATCCCTGCTCTACAAACCAGGCGCGGTCCCAGCCTCGAATTTTGGAGGGGGTCACCAGTACACAGCCTCGGATTTGGGGTCACGAGTAGAAATACAATAAACCAAGTAAAAAGACTTTTACTAGTAGCCCCCGACGATTTTACCTGCGTAGCCGCCGTTCCAGTTGTTTTCCCGCGTTAAAAAATAGTCTATGTACTATTAGACATATTTTTTTTTTTAGACTTTTTATTTAACCTTTAAACTCATTTTAAAACATATTCTATTAACTGATTTCACTAGGTCATAGTTTTTTTTTTAAATTGCTGCCGCAGAAATGATAAAGAGACGCAGAGATGATAAAGCTTTACTTATGATTTGTTTTGTCAAAACTAACCTCAAAATTCTTGAGTACCCTCAATAATTTTTTTTGATTTTTTTTTCACATGATGTGTCATATCCGGCGCCGAGCCCATAAATGGGCTCTATGCCGCTTGACGAGTTAAATGTGTACGATTTTGGGGGGAGTCATGTCCCCTGTGACGCCCTCCTTCGGAGCGCGCATGCTTTAGACACGTACCTCGTATGCACCTGATGTAGTTGTTGAACTCCTTCTGCAGCCGCGTGGCCTGCTGGTGCTGTCGGTTGAAGTTCTGCAGGTGCTCCTCGAATATGTCGTCCAGCGTCCGGTCCACCTTGCCCAGGTTCTGGAGGAGCTGGAGACAAACGGGAAATAGGACGTTACTACCATCGTACCAAACACAGCGGTTCAATCAATGTTTTTGAAGTTATACTCGTAGAAGTCAGAAATGAATAGAAGATGAATTAAAAAGAAAAAGCGACCGTTTACCATGGAGCATGCCAGCCTAAAAGAAACCGATTCGTTCTCGATTTGTACAGGATAAGATATAACCAGAATTGTAACAAGTTTTTATCTATTGTATTTACATTCTATTGTACATTTTTGTCGGTACCTAATGCAGAGCGACGGCGCCGGCATGCAATTTACCATTAAATTTATCCGAGAACCTTGACCCTGATACGTAAGAGTACCCACAAGATGCATAGATGCAGGTTTGTCTCATCTAACAGCGCGCTAATATCTATTCACTCGACTCGTACTATCAACTCGTAATCTACTATATTCACGTGGCTCAAATAGACATTCGAGGATCGGATTGTTGACCACATTTTAATTGAAGAGAAGTCTATTTTCTCCAAAACTTCGGTTTGATTTTAAATCTCTGATTTAGACTTCCATTTTTTATTTACCACATTGAAAAAGCAAAATACACGAACTAGGTGTCACAATAAATATAGGTAGGAAGATACATGATAAATATGAATGAGCTGAAAAACATAATAATTATTCTTACTTAATATTACAAACGCGAAAGGAACTCTGTTACGGTGAGAATCGATTTAATTGAAATTTGGTACAGATTTGGTATATTTTAAGGGAGTCGAAATGGAGGATGAAGGTTCGTTTAGAAGTTTTCAGTTGACGACGTCTAATATATAGGATACTTTAAATCCTAAATATACTTAGATACCAACAGATAAAAGGTAATAGATTTTCTTTAAAAAAAAAACTTGAAAAAATGAGAAGCCGATGAGGATTCAAACCCGGAGCTACTAATTCGTGTCCGTCCGACTTCACGTCTGAGCTATTATACTGTCGCTCCACGCGGCGAAATTTGCCTTCGCATTCTGTCTAATGTTTTTCATTGTCTAAAAATGCGCATAATATCCGTTTTTTTTTTAATGAAACCTAGTTTTTAGATCGATTTATCGTCCCCGAAATCCCCTGAATACATAATTTCACCAAAATCGTTCGAGCCGTTTCCGAGATTCAGATTCTATATATATAGGCATATACAAGAATTGCTCGTTTAAAGGTATAAGATAAAAATATATGTAAGTGTATACTGTATACCTGTTAATTGAGAGCTCACTTTCACAGACTACATTTGCAGACAAGATAAAGTTGTATCATTATGGAATCACGTTTCCAAAGTGTCTGTAAATAAACAGCAAATCATGGCTGTCTATCGCTAATAATTTCCTCATTACTATCATAAAGATATTTCTGGCCGCCACGGACCAGTGAAACGGTACCTATGTACTAAAATTCCTCTGAATCTATTTCATTACATGTTTTGTTCTTTTTCCGAACATAAACCGCTCACTTTATGTTCACCGGGACTCGGGGCGATGGGCGGGCTCACAACCAGAGCGATATCGTAAGTAAAACTTTGTAATGAGGCTTTTATTTTCGGTTTTAACAGAGCAATTCGGGGTTAAAGGAGTCCCTAAACATTTTATTAGTTTCCAATCCTATATAAGTTACACAAGCAGTTGACAGCAGTTGAGGCTTCGCAGATTATAAGTTTATATATAATAAGTAATTTATTATAAGTTTAATTATATTATTAAAAATATAATACATATATTTAAAATTTATTTTATTTATACAACGTGTGGCGGAAAGGTCCAACAATATTTATGGTACTTCATCTATACTAAGTATCGAATCACATATGTGAATATTAGACACGAAAGCACAAATTTTTTTTTCCATACAAAGTTAATAATTCGTTGTTTGTTATTTTTATTTGGCAACCCTAGCCAGCGGCGGCGCAGCGGTCAGTGACTGCGCCGCGCCGCCGCGCCGCGCCGCGCCGCGCGATGCAGGCTGGCTCCACAATTGTGTTCTAGTTTTTCGATAACCACGGCTTAACATGTTTGTAATTAATAGCAATAAACCTGTCTAATACAATAAATACATAATCAGTTCATTACTACCTACTGTAGTAATGCAAACCAAGTCTGAATGTCCGCCCACTCCCGCAGCCAGCAGCCAGCAGCGGCGGCAGAGAATGCGCAATGAATAGCTCCATATTTGCAGAGATTAGTTAATATTTAATTTGTCGTAACCTTATCTGTGACGTTAATTCACGGTGCGCCCGTCTACGGAAGAATACTCCGAGCAAACAAGGAGCTGCGCTGATCATTACAAATACACATACGAAATATTTTTTAATTAATTAACATGTGATACAGACGGTCCAACTGGACTTAAGTAGCATTCGGCGATTTTTTTGATTTGGTTTTTGTGTTAAAAGAAACCTCCCATTTTTATGTACTCGTTAACGAACACAGTGAGCGGCACAGAATAGAAAATCGCACTTGCAGATTCATACTCCAAATTTACGTAGGCAAACCCCTGTGGATTTTGTAAGCTATGTCATATCGATATAGAATTTATCAACTTTTGTAACGTCAAAGAAAATTGAGCCAAATTGAAGTCTTTATCGTCATTATCATTATACAGTCTTCTTTTTTCTCCTGCGAGGCATATTATACCTTTATTTTATCATACTGTTTTCACTCGGTCTCGCACCAAGAGCAACAAGGTATTTTATGGTACACACGCCTACGCTTAAAAACACATTGCAACGCAGCTTAAAGAACATGAAGAGTTGAAATCGTGTGAAAATTACTATACTTTACTGGGCTAGACACACATCGTCAGATACAAGACGATCTATCTCTTTGCTTTGTAACTTTCTAGGTTCGTCCAGTTCCGTAGTTCAGTGGTTAATTATCACGTAATACATACATCGTTCACGTGAGACCAGAGGAGGTACGGACTACGGACGGAGCGGCTCGCGAACAATGAGCCTTGCAATTGTCAACCCCAAGGCCACCTCTATGACAGATTGGATACTCTTATGAAACCCTAGGTCAGACCTGACACGTGCAACTCTAACACCATGACAATACAGCTGAGATTAGAACGACAGGTGACGTTACGAAGGTGTGCAATGAAACAGGTTTGGAATACTTTGAATAGTTGAACGGGCGAGCTTAGGGTTGCCGAATACTGTACAAGGTATACCACAAAGGTCGAATAGCATCATAGAAAGTTAATTTATCAAGTTATATTTTTTCTATAGTATAAATGTAGAAATATGAAAAAAACAACCACTCCGTACAACTTTCCAATCCTTTGCTTAGATTTTTTTGTAACTCAATATTGAATCCTGGATATGTTGTGTTTTAAAACTATACAAAGACGTGACGGTCAAGACGTACGCTTGATCGTTAAGTTGTTTGGTCATTGTGTTAGACAGAATTAGTCTATTAGTATCTATTATTCAACTTTTTGGTGTAAGTTTGTTATAATATAGTATGCTACTAAATTTGGGCCAAGATACCCGTACAATTTTGTATGCAATGCCGCTAACTTGGTGAAGGAAAACAACGTGAGGGAACCGACATGTACCTACAATCTTTCGAAGTCATGTGTCATCCACCAACCCGCAATTGGCCATCGTGGTGGATTATGGCCTTAACTCTCTCCTTGCGACAGAAAGACCCGAGTCCCAGCAGTGTGAACATTTAGTGGGCTGCTTATGCTTATGTGCTACAATTTCCAAGTAACTTTTAGTAAAACTTTTACATTTTAAATTATTTTTTTACATTTTACTGTGGACTGAATATATCATGGTTCACTAAAAAAAATCATAAACTTTTTAGACAAAACAACACTTTAAAACCAAATTTGCATTGCAAATGAATACACTTTTAAAAACTTTTACACAACGACGACTAGAACGCGTCCCTTTCGCTACATTGCAGGAGTTTCGCGTAACCCTGTAAATGCATCGGTGACGTGCGACAACCCTGGGCGAGCCCTACTTGAATCGAGAAAGTATAAACGTGTTATAGTAAAGGGCTTCCTTCGCTACGACAAGTTTCGTGAATCAGAAATGAGAAACTTCGGTCTTATTCATAAACGTCCTAACGGAACTCTACGGGCTGAACAATGAATTAAGTGAACATTTTAAATATTCCATGCAAAAGTGGATGTTTTTAACCGACTTTAAAAAAGGAAGAGGTTCTCAATTCTCAAATCAGTTCCATGTTTTGTATTTACGTTATGGGGTATGCATTTTTTGTTAGGGTTTGCATGTTCCATGTTATGCCATTAGAATAATTATTTTATACGAGCTTATTGCCGTGTTTTCTACCTGCTTGTTGCTAAAAAAAAAAGTGACATCGTTTCATGGTCGACATTCCAAAGACTCAAATGAGAAAATTTGACTCCACTTTTGCCGTAAAGGTGCGCTTATACGGGCGACTAAAATTGCTCAATTCCAGTCAATACTCGTCAACTATGACGTCACGACTACATCAAGCAATTTACGGCAACGGCAACAAGCATCAATACTGCGCAATACAATATTGAGCGATATCGCGCAACTTCATCAACTAGGCAATACTGTCCTACACGAGCAATTCAGTATTCGCTCGCTATGGACGACATTGTTCTTGCTGCGGCGGCTTGTAGCGCCATCCGACCTCTCGCTCTCCCCGCGGAAGCAAGACGGCAAGCCGCAAAACAAACAAGTGCTAAACAAAATTGCTAGGAATTTCCAAGCCAGCAATATGAAATATCTGGAGCAATTAGAAGCAATATTGCCGCAATTTATGAAATTGCGTTTAATTTCTCCAGATCGGTCCATTCGTGTCGCCGAGCAATTATTGCCCTCGTGTGCACCTTTAGAGTGTCTTCTGTAGATTTCATTGCTTGAGTAGGGTTTTCCCGATGGTTACAATCTTGGTGTCTTCAAATCGAGAGTGAATCGGTTTCTTCTAAGTAAGGAGTAAGGACGCTCCATCGTAGACCGCGTCGTCGCTTAACATCAGGCGAGATGGCGAGATTCAGGATGGGAAACCGTTTAGGGCGCACAATAAGTTTTAGTAGAGGTAGGACTCTTGGCAGAGTCCGCCTGGGGAAGTACCACACCTTTGCCAGTTATTCTACCGCCAAGCAGTAATGTGCAAACATTACTGCGTTCCGGTTTGAAAGGTAATATTTCCAAAGAAATTACAGGGCTTAGAGATATAACATCTTAGATCTCTGGGTGAGGAGCGCTGTGGGGTGCTAGGTAATGATTTGGGCTCTTCATGTTCCAATAGCTGCGTGTCACTGTGCTGTTATGTGGCAGGCATGTTGCTTACCATCAGGCACACGTCCTGCTCGTCTCGTCACTCTTTATTATAATATTAATAAAAAAAAAGTAAACCCTATGAATGCCCATGATGACAAGCGGTCACTCCGAGTCTACATATGAATGGCGATGTCCGACTGTCCTCGTGTCATCGACCCGTGCCATTGTTTCCAAGGAACGGGTGACGTCATAATACCAGCTATATGTAATCTATGTCCACTACTAGTAGCGCTCCGCAGTTTTACGCGCGTAGTTCTCGTCATAATAAGTAGCCTATGTGATATTACAGACTAAAATGTGTTCCAAATATCAACCCGCGCTTCTACCGCCTAACTAAATCAGCTATCGCTTTGCTAATGCTGTCTCTATCATTTCATGCGAAAAGAAAAGAGAGAGAAACATCAAAGCTATGACAATTTTCGTTCGGCAGTAGACCCCTCGATCCGTTAAACTGTTTCTACGTGTCTGAGCAATAAAAATGGAAATTTTGATATTCATTATATTATTATTTGGAGCCTATACTGTCCCGATGCTGGGCAAAGGTTCTCTACCCTCCATTTGCTTCTATCTAGTTACTAGAGGGTCAAACGTTACAATTATCCCGATATTTCGAAATTCAAAGTTAAGTATTGAAGTTTAAACAAAATATGGCCCATGCCGTTAAAAGTATTATTATATCTGCTATTATATGTGGCCGCCATATTACAACCTTTGCTTAGTTCAGGGGCAGATGGTGTTGTGTGTGAATTGTCCACCAAAATTTGATAATCATAATTTTATTTAATAGTTAAATTTTTAATAAACTTTCACGAGCAGCATAGTGAACCCTAGAACTAAAAGATGGTCTAGTGACTGGAACGTCTCAGGTTCGAATCCCAATTGCACTTTATTAGTATTTCCTAGTGTGAGTTACTAGGTATATTGTCATAACCATTGAGTTTAACAGTATAGGAAAACATCGTGAGAAAATCGACATGTTCCAGGAAAGACATAATTCGAACACATGCGTTATCCGCCAACCTGTACAGGGCCAGCGTGGTGTATTATGACCTTAATTCTATCCTTGTGAGAGAAGGCTCCAAACCTGGTAAGACTGAACGTAAATTTTAGCTATGTACCAATAATTGTGCAATCGGATAAAAATGTCGTATGATGTAAAAAGATAACGGGATGGCCTCTTTCCCAACAGGTTGCGAGTTCATTATGGGATTCCGATATTTCACGAAACATTATAATCACTGCATTATAACTTTCGTTACAACTCAATGTATTTAATTATTATACTTTTATAACAATATCCACAAAAGGAAATCATAATTATTTTATTACACTACGTGTGTAATAAAATAATTATGATTGTTTTTGTACAAGTTTTTGTAAAAATATACAGTTTTCTGTCTTGATTTTTAGGGTTCCGTACAAAATATGAGACGTTATTATTAAGGTGTTCGTATGATTGTCTTTCCGACTTATACGACGAAATTAGGAAAAATAAGATTATCCCTCATGGGTAATCATAACTATTATTTAAAAAATCACAGAGCCAAGTGTTCGTTGAGTGTATTTGACCCACAAAAAAAATCATTCCAAAAATAATTCCTTTGTATTTATGTCTCAATATTCGTAGACGCGTCTTTGAGTGGGACTTATTTCTGGGAGCACTTTACGAGAAAGAACCTCTCCCGCGCAATAAAATGAGAGCAACGAATGTCTCAACATTTAAAACGGTTTCGCGTAAATACATTAGACAGTTATAGCTTCAATTACGTATTGTAAACACACCGACAAGAAAATTGCATCTGAGTCGGGATTAATGTGAGGGTTATCAAATTGAAGAGTGGAAACAGTAAACGGTTGTTTGTAAATTTGTATGTATGTAAGGGTGTTAGCAGCGGCAGCGGCCCGCGGTTTTACCCGTGTAGTTCCTGATTCTCAACATTTAAATTTTATCAAAATCTGTTAAGCGTTTTTTTTAATATCAGAAAAAAATTAAACATTGTTCGTTTCGAATTAATCATATCTACATGATATTTTCGCATTTTAGGAAACCTTTTCGTTTTATTAGAACGCTTAGTCACCTTACTACTTACACTATTATTAAGCTAGCTGCGCCGAAATAACCACTAACTTGTACGAGATACAATGTAGCCTATGTGTTAATCCATGTAACTTACAACTTAATCAATTTCATTCAAATCCGTTCAGCAATAACACACATACATACGTGAACATAAACCTACAAACACACAAACTTTCTAATTTTATAGATCGCCTGTCTATAATTGTCGAAAAAAAAACCTATAGTTAGGTGATCCCGAAATCAATACAAAATAAATAATACCTAAATCATATCTCTGACATCAGCTTTGAAAGAAAAATTAATTAATCAAAATAAGTTCATTAGTTTCTTTGAGAAATTATTACTACATTTACTCAATGATTAGTTTAGAATCCATGTTACCACAAATACTAAGTCAGGGGATTTAAAATAATTAATTTCATAAACAGTTAAGTCATAGCGCAGTGGCGACACGTAAGCGTCAAAGGTCAATAAACTCGATATATCATGTACAACTACAAGGTTAGACTGCTGACCTATACTACGCTGAAAGAGTCCCCTTTACAACCTTTACTAAATAAGTAACCTTAATATCGTAATCTGGTATATTCTCCTTGAGTTCTTCCTCAACGAACCTGGACGTCTACTCTCTTTCTGCGAAAACGTAATTTCGAAAAAAACCTCGCGACTACTACTCTCGTTCTACTTCGTTTCCTCCGATACAACATTGTTTGACGATTAAATGCTCTAAGCATACTCTAATTAAAGTAGGCTTAGAACATTAGACAAAACGACGGATCGAAGTAGACTCGGAGTTGGAAAGTCGTGACTTTATTTCGAAATTACGTTTTCGTAGAAAGAGAGTAGACGTCCTGGCTAGTCTCTATTGAGTAGTTAAATCACTCACAAAACGACTCCTAATTTCATTTTGAAAGTCATCTTTTATGGCATTCTTTTTATCTTTTTATTATTATGAAAATAATGAACGAATTATGAGAATACTTATGGGAGTTGGTTACAGAAGATCCAATTCAGTTAACTGACTCGCAAAATTATTCTTAAATTCGTTTTGAGCGTCCTATTGCACATAGCAGTCAGTTCGAAAGCGCGAGATCCTGAACCTGTACTTTTATAAAGAGACCTATAGCAGTTGGATTCCACGGGGCACTGAATTTTGGACTAGAGCAGAAGTCTTGATATTGGGTAGGCATTACTCATGCTTTATTTAATATTCAGACTTAGATTATCATCAGCATATTACAGAATTAGTCACGTTTTTATCGCTATCAAACAACGTATCCTGAAAATGAGAGTCTGTAATGAATTGCAAATTTGAATATCAAAACATCGATAGGAAACGGTATCATTTTAAAACAACATAATGAGGTGAAACATCTGACTCATAAACGAAGATATTGCCAAACAATCAGAAAAGTTCTGAGGGTCGAATTTTAATGATAATTACGAGAAGTTATCATTCAAATTTGATAAACAAGGAAGCTTCAATCAGGCGTACCTGCTTGAGGTAATAGTCGTCCGTCCGTTCCTGCGCCGCATCCGTTCTGGTTTCCTTTCGATTTCAATTGTGTTTGGCCGCAGCCTTTAATTATTGCCATTGTTTTGGTGAATCTTACACTTCGCTTTTCATTTGCTATGTTACCGTATCTTTGGCTGTTTTATCAGCTGTTTCTTTATTTTTATGGACAGAACCTTTACACTAACCTTTTCTGAATTATCCATATAACATAGGTACTGATTGATCTGTTTCTTATTAAACTTGTGTTTTTAAATCTAGTAACAGTTGCTTAGTTGACTTTGTGTTTCTACTGAGGGTGTTTAAAGAGGGGTATTATTAGTTTGAAGTATTTAAGTAACATATAGCTCGCTGCCACCCATTAACGACAAATCATCTTCCACTATGGACAAAACGATTTGAGTCCATCAGTCACTTCTCATACGAACAACCAAAGAGTGGAACAAATTACTAGCTACTTGCTCTCTCCAAGTTTTATCAGGAACCTACGTCTCATCAAGGTCAGAGTGTATAAATAAATAAATAAATATTGGTGGACAATTCACACACAATACCATCTGACCCCAAACTAAGCAAAGCTTGTGTGATGGCGGCCAGATAGCTGATATAATACTTATATAGTTTTAAATACATACTTATTATACATAGAAACACCCAGACACAGTGCAAACATTTGAATTCATATATAGTATAGATGCCATCTTAGTCTACGTGCTTCATCTCTGACGTGATTAAGATGCCTCGTCGCGTTGCTATCATGGGAAGTTTCTTAGAATATTGACAAGATTTTTTCTATTTTTATCGGGATTTGCATAAAATGTATAATCTCGTTAACGATTATATTATGTTAATAATTCGATTGAATTGTTAACGAAACGAACAATCGAAGTTCTTGCACTTCGCTTCTCCCACGTCACGCGATCGTCGACCGTATCATAGATGTTTGATCAGCTGTGTCTTGTAGCAGCTTGTGTTACTAGATTAGCTTTGTTTTTATTATCACTTGCATCTTTTGTTTTGATACCAAATTAATCGTTACTATCTTTCGTGTTAATAATTAGATTTGTGTTATTGTTTTATTTCAGTTCTCGTACTTCGTATGTCACGTGTTTGGAGAGTGTCGTTGGTGTTAGTTTAATCAGCTGGATCTTGTTTTACGATTAGAGTTAGTCGATTAACTTTTTTTTTTATTTCACTTCTAAAAACAAGGTAACTGTATACCTGTATATGGCATCTAACCCCGAAGCGAATGGACTTATGTCGACGTCGGGTTTTCAATGTTGATGTGAGTGAGACGGTTCACCTTTTTCATCGATTATAGGCATGCGCTTGACCACCACCTCGCCTGATGTTATGCGTCTGTGTTAAAGTTGTTCCAAAACTGAAGTCACACCAATAGACACCGCTACAATTACTTACAACTGGAGTTACGATTGTTGAGATTTAATTGCGGTACTCACCATAATTAAGTAATTGGTGATTGTAATTAATCTAAGGTTTTATGAGTTAATATTTTTTGAAAAATCTATTTTGGGTGTTGACTACAACCTCACGTAAAATGTAGCGTTATCGCCACTAGGTCACCGCGGCTTCGGCTTACAAACAAATAAGCATAGTAAACATTTCACGACTTATTGAACGGTTGCCATTTTATCTTCATCATTAACTAGTTACAACATATGTACATTGTAACATATTTCCGCCTCCTATACAGGAAAAGGAGACAAAAATAATAAAGCACACCTTTGTATGCAACGTGAATTTATTCTTAGTATTCATTAATTAGGTACAACATGAGAAAAAAAACATAGCTTGGTGAACACTGGATTCCACACTAGGGTGACCTGTGACGTGTGGTGGATTCTGAAAGGTTAGTAGTACTCTTGGCAGAGTCCGCCTGGGGAAGTACCACACCTTTGCCAGTTATTCTACCGTCAAGCAGTAATGTGCAAACATTACTGTGATCCGGTTTGAAGGGCTATGTTTCCAGAGAAATTACAGGGCTAAGAGATTTAACATCTAAGATCTCTGGGTGACGAGCGCAGTGCAGTGCTAGGTAATGATTTGGACTCTTCATGTTCCAATATTTGCGTGTCACTGTGCTGTTATGTGGCAGGCATGTTGCTTACCATCAGGCACATGACCTGCTCGTCTCGTCACACTTTATTTAAAAAAAAAAAAAAAAAAAAACCCAAGCGAGATTTACCAGTTTATTTTGCCTTTAACTGTGGAAAACATTGTGAAGAAACTCGCATGTTTTAAGAGATACATTCTTCGAGGACATGTGTCATCCGTCAAAGCACATCTGGACATCATGGTGAATTATGGCCTTGACTCTCTCCCAGTAAGAAGCCGAGTCCCAGCAGTGGGAACAAAGAGTGTGCGCTCATGCTTAGCTGAGAATGCATTACCATGACTTCCGAAGATATGTAGCCAAACATACACTCACTCATACACAGCCTTCCTTCTTGCGCAAATGTATAATAACGAAATACTCGTCAGATGAACCGTTGAATAGCTAGGTACACATAGAGCTCGCCGTTGGCGCTCCCGATCAAGCCACTGCATGTGTTGTATCTATAAATAGCAGCTCGATAACGTTCGGTTTATTTTACTTCCAATATTTATTTGTTTTCATATTTTACAGACGAAATGTGCGGAGTTTACGCCGCGCGGCAATATTCCACGACGCGGCATTAAAAGAAATTATTAGGTGTTATGTTAATCATACATCTTACTAATATTATAAATATAGAAGATTGTATATATGTTCACTAGGGTGTCCCTTAAAATTCAATGTCAATATATTTTTACGCATACCTTCTAAAAACTTTTATATGGACCTAATATAGTACAGAAATAAATATTAGCCCGATTTATAAACGATAACCCGTGCCGACTTGAGTTTTTAACTTGTCCATACAATTGCGCGGGTGCAGCGCTGCGACCTGTTACTGCGAGTTTCAATTGTCATTTCATACGTGATTTCTAACATTATTAGTGCGTTGTTGCTTATTGTGTGGAGATGTCTGTGGAATTACGAAGTGATAAACAAAATATTTACCTTATCGGACTGCCAAGCCATCAGATAAATGGTGCAAAATTACCATCTAATCGACAAGTTCTCACCATTTTACGTTACAATATACGTGAGGTCAAGCTGACTGTTAGTGAAAGTGCGAATCTTGTTATAAGAGAGTGCATTATATTTTGGGAAAAGCCAGAATTCCTACAAAGGCATTTCCTAACTGCGTGAAGAAACTTCTTGATTTATATAATGTTTGGAGGGAGCTGCAAAAAAACTGTAAGAAAACTCAGGACACGTTCAAGAACCGTGAACACAATTTTGTAAAAGACCTTGATAACTTGTTTGATATTGCACATGCTGATGCCTTCGACAGAATGAAGATAGAGGAAGACATAGATTTTTTAAGGAAACAGAGAGAGGCCAGGTCGACCGGGATGCTTAGGTGGAACTGACAAAACATTGGCGGAGAAAGAAGAACGAGTTAGGCAAAGACGATTGGAAGAAAAGGAAAGAAAGGTAAAACAAAGAGAGCTATTGGCTATTGCATGTACTTCTTCGGTAGATAGCTTGGAATGTCTGGAGAATTCGAATGAGGAACAGATTTCGAATTCTATACTTAGTACTCAGATTCCTTGCCCTGAAAAAAGTTCTAAAAGAGGCACGAAAAATTTCATGACTCCTAAACTGGCAGCAGCTTTAGATCGATGCCAATTAAGCATAAGATACTCAGTTTACATTCTCCATGCGGTTGTAGAAGCGCTTGGTCTGAACACCGATGATTTTCCTATTAACAAATCTTCGATTCAGCGAAATCGTACTCAGGCGAGAAAATCCAGGGCAGAAGCAATAAAAACTGACTTCCAAAATAATTTGCCTGACGTAGTCACGGTCCATTGGGATGGAAAACTATTACCTGGATTGGATGTATGAAGTTTAAAAGAAGAACGCTTGCCAAGTCTTGCTTCATTTGACGATAGAGAACAACTTCTTGCAGTGCCAAAATTAGAGAGTTCTTCGGGAAAACCTCAAGCTAAAGCCATTTCAACTGCACTCTTTGACTGGAACCTACATGATAAAGTAGGTGCTGCGATACAACAGCTTAAAATACTGGCCGTTTCAGTGGAGCTTGTTCTATTTTGGAGCAGACTTTAGAAAGGGACTTACTGCTTTTTGCTTGTCGTCATCATTTTTAGATGTTGGTCTTCAAAGCTGTTTTTGAAACCAAGGTAAAACAAATTACAAGTAGCCCAGATATTCCAATTTTCAAAAAGTTAAGAGTATACTAAACCTTGGCTCGAATGTACAGAGTCAATTAAAGCACCTAACCAAGACTTATGCTTTTTGAAAGCTCTAAAAGAATATGAAAAAGTAGACGCGACAAGTTCCAAGGCATCCACAAGCAAGTTTGTTCATCATTTATGGTATTTGTGTGAAGAAGCAGTCATGTTATTACTCTTTGATGAAGAAGTTGATTTCAAAACCAAGACAAAAACGATTAATAATTTAAACAGAGATGAAAGTTCAGATTCCGCCAAATGCTATATCCCATCGAAGGAAGAAAATACGCAAAATTTCTTTAGTAAGCTTAATATTTTCTTGTTTCTTTTTTCAAAGTTTCGTGGCTTAGTTTTTGCTTTTTAGACTGTTTTTTCTTTCTTTCAGATATTATGATGATGGATGATTTTGTGACTCAAAGAAGCAAACAATTTATATCTTGACTGCAGATCGACGACAGTTTTCTTCGGGAGGATGTATCTTCTTGGGGTGACAATACTACTTTTTTGGAAGCTAGAAAACGAATAAGTTGTTTGAAAGGTCGTAAATGACACTGCTGAAAGAGCTGTTAAATGAATGCAAGATTTTAATGGACTTATCACGGCTGAAGAAGAACAAAAACAGGTTTTGTTGCGTTGTGTTCAGGAACATAGAAATCTGTATCCAGACTGTAAAAAAACTACACCAAAGAGAAGTCACCCTAATTAATTATTATTATAATTTGTATTTAAATAAAAGTTTGTGTTGATCTTATTTTGTTATTACTCATTTTTACTTTATTTGTTGCATTTTAATTATTTTGGATCAAACCAAGATGTCAGGCCAAAACACCATTTTCTAATAAACTTTAGAGCTCGGTCGGCACGGGTTGCAATCATGCTACAAATACGAAATTTCATATTTAAGTATATTTTAGCAATCATAAAAAAAATAGAGGGTATGCGTTTCGAAATTCTAAAAAAAATTTTTTTTGGCCATATAAGGGACACCCTAATGTTCACTATGGAATGGATTTCTATTTTAAATCACCATCATCAGTCTGTTCGTCCGCTACTGGACGAACTATCTCTCTCCTATAAAACACCACTCAATCAGATCCTCGGTCTAAGCCGCCACCAGCCGTCTTTCGTATATCGTCATTCCATCTAGCCTCAGAGCCGCTTACGTTTGCTGATTCGCGAACTGTTATACACTATTTTATTTAAATTTTAATTATTAGTAGCAGACTTAACAGACAGGATTGCCCCGGAAATAAATTACATTATTAATTATTTTTTCAGCGAGTAAGACTTCGTTTGATAACAATTCTGTTAGTGAGCGACTAAACTGGTCGAAGATAAAGAACGCAGACTCTATAACGGCGTTACGAGTACATGATATTTACTGGTATTAGTCAGAACAAGTTATCTCATACATGTATTTGTTGTACAAACACCTATTTCACTTCCCAAAAACCTTGCCTCGGTCTCGGTACACACGACTGAAGTAAACAAATTTACATACCGTCAATAAGGTGATTATTACACCGGCGTGATAACTAAACAAAGTTAACTTCGACAATACACCAAGAATACAATTTATCCCCGGAACACGATTCACAGTTATACCGGACTCACATTAAAATGTATTTATTCTATGCAAATCGACGCAAACTGGGTCGATATTCATATCAAACTATAAGATCTCCCAACATGAGTTTAAAATTAAAGCCGCTATCACAATATTTCAAGATTTATTACGAAAATTAACGTGGTTGTCGTATATTTTTTAAATTAATTGACAGGCCATTCACGTGTGATACGGTCGGTCCAATCCGGCTAAAGTTTTTATTACAATTGGCTAAATTTTGTGACTAAATTCAGAGTCAAATTTAGAAGTAAACTCTATAACGGCGTTACGAGTACATGATATTTACTGGTATTAGTCAGAACAAGTTATCTCATACATGTATTTGTTGTACAAACACCTATTTCACTTCCCAAAAACCTTGCCTCGGTCTCGGTACACACGACTGAAGTAAACAAATTTACATACCGTCAATAAGGTGATTATTACACCGGCGTGATAACTAAACAAAGTTAACTTCGACAATACACCAAGAATACAATTTATCCCCGGAACACGATTCACAGTTATACCGGACTCACATTAAAATGTATTTATTCTATGCAAATCGACGCAAACTGGGTCGATATTCATATCAAACTATAAGATCTCCCAACATGAGTTTAAAATTAAAGCCGCTATCACAATATTTCAAGATTTATTACGAAAATTAACGTGGTTGTCGTATATTTTTTAAATTAATTGACAGGCCATTCACGTGTGATACGGTCGGTCCAATCCGGCTAAAGTTTTTATTACAATTGGCTAAATTTTGTGACTAAATTCAGAGTCAAATTTAGAAGTAAAGTCAGTCGACTTAATTCAGAATCAAGTAAGAAGCAAGCAATCCTCGCTTCTGAATTTAGTACGGTAGCGTACTGTAGCCCGTACCACGCGTGAGGATGAGGACTTCGTAAACACGAAGTCCTCATGAAATGAAAACTCATTCAACACTAGTGGTCGCCCTGTGCTCGAGCCTTGAACATAATTTATTTAGCATAATAAAATTGGCTTTTGTTTACAACAAACAATAAATATACACCACCGCTTCTCTTCACCCCTCGTTGTTATATAGGTAGAGTTAAAGTTATTCATATTGATGAAATCAAAATGATAATAATGCATCTTTATCGACTGATCACTGCAAATACTCTAGATACTAAGAGGAATAGTTAAACATTTAAAGAGTGCAGCGATTCGTCGAAGGAGATTCCGATAAACAATATCCGCAGCCAGCTTTATCAGCTGATGCATAATCTATTGTACTCGAAGAAATTATCCACCAACAGGGAGCGAGATAATTTTTAATTACCTCATTAATTATTTCCGAAAAAACCAAAACCGACTTGACGTTTGACTAAATTTCATAATTTTTGTGAAATCTGCGAATACGCACCTTTTTTTTTGTTGATGTTTGAAAAATCAACACCGATTTCGATGAAATTTCTACCAAACAAAAAAAAGAGTCATCAAAATCGATTCACAATTGGCGGGGCTGTCGCTTAACATACGTAAAAGAATACAATCGAATTGAGAACCTCCTCCTTTTCCGAAGTCAGTTTAGAAATAAAGATTGATGGAAATTTAAAAGGTTTTTTAGAACATTTAGATTTAACAATTTTAAATGATTAGCAAGACGCCGCCGTCGAGGTCGGTCGACAATGCCACGGTCCAAGCGACCACGTAATTGATGTTCCCGGGTTGAACTACCAACAATCATGTAATAAAACCTAGCATTACACGCAGGCACAAAGAATCCTGTTGCCAACACAATCACATTAGTATAGCTAATAGGCACGATGACAAAAAAAATCAAAGCATTATCTTCTAAACAAGTCTTCCGGATGGCCACGGCCAGAATAGAATTAAATATGGTAACAATAGTAATATGCCATGATAACGCATTTCTAGAGTCCCGAGTTTACCCGAAAATGTCTTTCATTTCACGAGCGTGACGCTTGAGCTTCTTAATTCACAGCCCACAAAAAATCTGTGTGGTGCGTCAAAATAAGTATCTACTTCAAACGGTAGTTAGATAATGTTTTCGTTAATCACATATTTTTGAGAAAATAAAATACTAGTCTCAGGGACTGCCGATTGGACTTCAAAAACACCATCAAATCAATCAGGAAATTGCTAATAATAATTTCAGGCGTTCCAGAACGACATCTGCCGAATGACACACCATATTTTCGGAGCCATGTGCATAATGCCGCCAACTGAAAAAAAGATGAAGGCAAACATCGTGCGGAAACTGGCATGTTTCTAAAATCGTTCTAGGTCAAGAGTCGTCCACCAACGCGCACTGGCCATGGTGCGTGGTGGATTATGGTATTAACTATGTCCATTAGAGAGAAGGCCTGGAGTCTCAGCAGTGAGAACATTCAGTGGACTCCGGATCGGCAGTCGCCGTTCTCCTGAATAGACCAGCCGTAACTACGTAATTACTTTGATAGTACTCAATACCTATGGTACTTCGGACGCCTGATGAGAAGGGAGATGTTTGCATATAACAAGTGGTACAGACCACTCAGACTTATTTGCATATAACAAGTCAGTACCACTCAGACTTATATATGAGTAAAACAGTTTGTCTGGTATTGTATCGCATTTGTCACTCGTTCGTATTGAGATATGCCTTTATTCTATTATTTTTATGGGAACATTACCCACTAACATATATGGCAATGTTTCAACATCACGTCTTCATTTCTACATTTCAATATCACTTTCACAAGTTAGATCGAAGATCAACTTGTGATTGACTCCCATCTCGCTTGATGTAAAGCGATGATGCGCTCTACGATTAATAGTGCTTAGGAGGATCCACTTTCGGTTAGAAAACATCCAAACTGTACCCATTGGGAAAGCCTCACACTCGGGCAGTGTATTCCATTGCGTGGCTGTACGTATAACGATAATGGGATCAAATATCAACGGAACGTCAACCATGAAACGATGTTGCTTTTTTGAACTACAAGCAACATTAAAAAATCACCACTCTCTGAGATTTATCCGATAAAATACCGACAAGACTTTTTGATCTTTACGCATAAGGGAGAGTTGTCTATGAGCCGATAGGAACGTGTTCCGATATAATATTATGTAGTCCACAGCGTCTAGGTGCTACTTAGCCGACCCGTTCCAAAGATGCAAACAACCGCTATACTTACACGAACTAAGATACATCCTGAAAAACTTTTTTATTATACTAGTAGCAACCCGCGGTTGCATCCGCGTACTGTCCAACGCCTTTATTATGTTCCTAAATCCAACTAAATCGGCTATCGCTTTGCTAATAGGGTACCGGATTGGGTCAAAAATATAGTGTATTTTTGACAATTAGTCCGTCAGCTAGATCATGGAAAAACAAGGGGCACGTATTTTTTGTTTTTTCAAAATATTAAAAATCGACAAAGATATAGAACATCAAACTTCGAGAGTGGGGGGTCGCGACGTCACTCGTGAGTAAAAATCGTAGTCACAAGTGACGTCACGCGAAATTTCTAAGCGCTGTATCTTCGTAATTTTTTGTTTGTGAAACAAAAGAAAAAATACGTTTATAATATTTTTTTGCAATCTAACTGACGGACTAATTCGTTTTTTTGAGGATTGTACCCTATCCTGTCTCTATCATTTCAAGCGAAAAGAAAAGAGAGAGAAACATCAAAGCGATGACATTTTTCGTTCGGCGGTAGACCCCCCGGAATAAAAATTCCAGTCTATTACGTATCTACGTACCAAATTTCAAACATAGATATTAGTCGGATATTAGCAGTGATGATTAACAGCAGCTAGAGCTAAAGGAAACGTGATTAATTTAAGGTTAGATTTCAAAACAAGGGCTGGGATATTTCTAGATCTCGGTTCTGTGGAACCGCAAGCGCCGGATACGGCTATTGCACCGCGCGCGTGCTGATTGCACTTCGAGATGTACCTAGCTACAGAACTACACTCAAATGTACTCGTATGAGCATAAACAGCCCAATTTGTTTCCACTGCTGGGACTCGGGTCCTTCTCTTACAGGGAGACTATCAGAGGTCATGAACCAACATGCGAGCCAAGTGCGGATAGATAATGCATGGATTCTAAAGATTCTAGATGTCGGTTTCCTCAGCTTTTTTGCAGGTTAGTGGCATAACGCACATGACTTCGAAAAGACAGTGGTGCGCGTGGTATTTGAACCCGGGGTTCCAGACCGGTAGACGCAGTTCTCCAGACTAGACCAGCCGTAACTTGAAATTCTATGAACATTAGCAGTCCACTGTATGTCCACTGCTTCGACTCAGTCTCTCACGAGGAGAGATTCAATCCCATTATCCACCACGCTAGCCCAGTGCGCGTTAGCGGTTAATACAGGTCATCGAAATACGTCCTTTCTTGCGGTTTCCTCACGATGTCAATATTGAAATGTTAAAACATTCTAGCCTAATATCAAAATTCTGTGCGTGGTGACTACTTACAGGCAGGCGTGTTACTTACTATCAGATGTACATATTTATCAACATATTTATAGAAACGCAGAACTCACTCAGTTATACTGTAACACTGGCTGCGTTTGTAACCCACGGCTTGATTGTTTTTCACGATATTTTCACCAAATATGATTCATGCAAATTTATCACTTGATCACTAGTATGTACTTAGCTTATGTTATGCATTAGAACATCAGCTATCTAATAGAGAAAGTCAAGCAGATTGAAATCATAAAAAAAATATAAGGTCCAACGCGAAAGTCTGTATGTACGTAAGTGCGTATGTTTGTTCCCACGTATCTCTGGAGGGATTTACAAGAATTAAAATACGTAACAAGTACAAAAACTACTTTTAATACTAAAAACAACAGAGCATTCCGTAGGACATTTAAGAAGTTTTAATGAATTTAATGAAGTTGTCATATTCAAACCAGAGCAGCGTTAACTTCGCAGAATAAATCGTCAGTCCATTGAGCGCGGTTAGCAGTGTGTTCTGTGCGGAGTATCTCCTGCGGACGCCGGCCATTGTGGACGCACAATGCGGCCATCAATCAGCCTCCGTTCGGAGCTCCTTGCTTCAATTCGCCACACAAAGACAGGTTTTTGCATTAGACTAGTTCGTTGACAGCTGCGAAGAAATGTTACATCACCGACGTTTGTGCTTCTATATTTACCACTACAAGATTACAAACGGCCCGTTCCGCTCGGATATTGTCGTATAAAGACCATTAATCGAAATTAAAATTGTCCTATTTCTCAAATTTGACTAAATTACACATAAATACCAATTTTCGTGAATATTGGTCGACTTGGTAAAGAATTCACTGGGAACAAAAATATTATGACACTGGAGTTTTATTTATTAAGATTAGCATGACCCCGGGGATTAATCAGCGCAGTTCACGTTATTTTCCCTTAATAAAAATATTAATTATATATTAGCTATTTCAGATTATAATATTCTAACTGCGTTGTAAACTTTCAACCCGATCCTTTCAGACGTTACGACGTAATCAAATTAACATCCCAAGTTTCGCGTTTATAACATTAGTAGTTATTTGGAGTGCGTAACCTGAATGGGTACTTTCCAAGGGGCTTAATTTGAATGGCTTGAGTGAATCGGTTTCTTTTAGCTTAGTATGCTCCATCTTGGACGGCATCGCTATAAATCAGCCGAGATGCGATGTCAAAAGCAAGCTATTTTAGCTAAAAAAAACATACTGTCGATTGTATAAAATGAATGGGATGATTAGTTTCTACATTCAGCACAATATTAGTCTACCTTCAGTGGGTCTTATCCACCGATCATAGGTATAAAATTACGACAAAAACGCGCCGTCGCGTCGCGTCGTCGAACGCGGCAAGTTCAGCGAAAACTTTTAAAAGACAACGGAATATTTGAGCATTTGGCAGAGTTCCGAGTCGGACAGTCTGAATGCGAATCACGCTTTTAGAATTACTGTCAAGTGCCGCCCTGATATTTGGATCAAGGAGCAAACATTTAACTTTGGTGCAGACGAAACTAACACAACCGTTCAACTGATCACTATAGCAATTACAACGGTTTTTAATAACTCACTCAGTGATTTTTAGTACGTCACTTACATGGTAAGTGCGAGTAGTGAACGAGTGGCGGTCGCAAGCGTGCGACGTGTCCTTGAAAAAGACCGCCAGATGCGGCCGAAACTTAAGTCGTTCTAGGACGAATCATATCCGTATTAATCATCTATGTTAGTTTTCGTACTAGCTAGCAACGCCTCGCGGTTTCACCCGCGTAGTTCTCGTTCCCGTCATTTAACCTCAATAAACAGTAGTTACCTATAGCCTAAGTGCTATTCCAGACTATACACTGTGTTCCAAATTTCAACTCGATCTGTTCAAACATTCCAACATGATTGAGCACCAAACACCAAAACAACCAAACTTTCGCATTTATAATATTAGTAGGATTAATACTTTCCACGCTTATTTTACAATTCTACGAATATTATAAAAGTTTGTATGTATTTATGTTTGTTTGTTGTGCAAAAACAACTGACGGGTTTGGTACCTAAAGAATAGTCTGGAATAAAACATAGACTTTACTATAACATAATGTGAAAATATCCAAAAATAATGCAATCGGGACGAACGCGAATGAACCCAGTGGATGCTACTGGTATTAATATATTTACTCATTATGACAATATCGTCTCATTACAACAACATATCGTAGTTATTGTTTTTGCATGCACGTGTTGTGTGCACATATATGTAAGTACCTACCGTGGATGCATCGGGGCGACCTTGTGGGCGCCGTGGATGCGGTAATTACTTCATCAGACCGGCTCTGAGCGGACGCACTACCTGGTAGTATTACACACCACACCTGTTCCTACAAAGCCGGAAGAATCGTGTTTAACTGATCGTTTAGTACGAATTTTACTATGCGACTAACCCTGTTTTTTTTAAAAAAATTTATACATTTTTTTATAGACACATCGTCGCTTACCATCACACGAGATGGCGCTAACCATCTCGTCTGATGTTAAGCGACGATGTAGTCTACGATGGAGCGTGCTTACCTAGAAGAAACCGATTCACTCTTGATTTGAGACACCATGATTGTACAAATGGGTAAAAATCCACTCAGGCAACGCTCCGGTTAAAAAAAATCGGCTGTTCCGAAAATATTTTAGTCTAGCCCGAAATTTATGTCAGACAGATTATAGATTATAATAGACTGTAATAAATAATCGGGAAATATGCTGCTGAAACCGTCCTTAACTTTTAATAAAAAATACTAGAATATAGTAAAAGTAGTTGAAAATATTACGTAAACATAAACAGGTGGAGTAGAGATGTCACAGAGTGGTGACCGAGGCAAGGTAAGCGGAATGTCGGACGTTCAGCTCCAAGATGATATCGTCTTTATCGCGAGTCGAAACTTCGATTGGCACAGGACCGAGGAAGACGGCATAAGAAAAGAGAGACCTATATCCAACAGTGGGATAAAGAAGACTGTGGATGATGAAAAAACGCGTCCCTTTCCGGTTACCACAACCGTTCTGCGCACACCTGTGTCGTAAGTCTCCGCATGTCACGTATACTAGGGTTTTGTCTACACAGTAAATAATAGCTAATTATTTAAACATACATAAATATACACATTACTTATAAACTACAGATAACTCTAACTTGAGTGCTCAGAACATCAATGTCAAGTTCGTCATTTTAAAGTCAAGTTAGGACATTTTTTTAAATACATATAATCATAGTTTTTGTTTGTATAGCGGGGAGGATGTAGCATGTAGTAGTACGCTTCACTACTAAACTAGACTAAAAACCACCCAGATTGTAGCTAGCCGGACACTACAATTTCTGGTAGTTTTCCAGTTCCGCAGTGCGAATGATAAATATTATGGATCGAAAACACGTTGCCCGAATTTTCTAAAAATTTGCCTTGAACTTGTAGCTTTTAGAGTCATGTTCATCCTGGGGGTCTAGCGGTTAACTGAAATAGCTTCTCATTTTACTGAAATATCCACGAGCTCGAAATGAAAGATAGAGCAATAACAAAGTTGATCCAATCTAAGTACGGTGAGTATTCTACTAATATTGTGAATGTGAGAGTCTGGATGTTTGCTGCTCAATCACCTCGGAACAGCTCAACTGATGGATTGAAATATGTAACACAGATTGTAGCTGACACTTACTGTTTATCACTTTAAAATAATGGGAACGGGAATAACGCGAGGGAAACCGCTGGGCCAGTGCCCAGCTAGAACTAAATAAATATACGGAAAGGTTTTAGATATAATCCACGTAAGTCCGAAAGTACAGTTAGTAAGATCAGGCTAGCAGAGCCCTGCGTGGTCTACGCTAGCCCTTACATCAGCATAACATCGGTCTAATGCCTGCCGATGTATCAATGCCGACCTAATGCCATAGATTAAAAAAAAAAGTTACTCAAAATGTATCAGCGTGAGTTACTCGTGTACTTATTTAAAATGTGTAACAACCACGTTAGTTTTCATACTGAAAATGTATTTGATCAGAAAATACAAAACCTAGGCTCCCGAATCACGGCCTTTTATTCCCCCGCCAGCCAAAGTCAAACCCAAATACAATCATCCACCATCCACCGGTACAACGCAAAAGCGAAATGAGTCTCGCCCGCATAACCTTTCCTCGCAGCTCTATAGGTCCGTGTAATGTAAACAAAACAGATACAAGTGGTCGGTAAACAGATAGCGGTCCCCGCGCGCACTCGCAAGGACGCCGGGTGACGGGTGGGTGACCGGCAGATATACCTATCAACTACACATTTTTCCTTCTCCTGACCGAACCGGCAAGTGACGAAGATGATCAACAAGGCCCTCAAGAACAATAAGAAGAAAGTACCACCAAGCCCAGACGCAACCACCACGATTGGGCCGAAAATCTGTCTCTAATTATCCCTGGGTCTGTGAAACCAGAAGCCCTAGGAACCAATCTCCAACCAGCCCCAATGGGGTATAAGGAAGAATACAGTGCTTCACATTTTTAATGAGAAAGTTCTTTGTTTTTTTTTTGAGGTGGGCACGGATACAGGCCGGCGGCGGCGAGATTTGTAGAAGAATGCGAGAGCGTATTAGAATTCGCCCGCGTTCCCGAATGCGGCAAAGGTTGAAAGGTTGGAGGTGTTAGTCGATGCATCACCATCACCCCGGCATCGGCAACACCCGTGGGTCGAGTATTTCCCCCAAGCGGAATATTATGCGTAAATGTATTTCTGCCACGTAACAAGGGGGAGCTTAGCGTAAATGTGTCGTGTACGTTCATTGATATTTTCGTTAAGCCTCTGTATTAGTCTGTTCAATAGAAAGAAAATAGGCTCTAATAGGAACTGCCGATAGAAGTGAAAACTTATAACTCAGAATTTGATAGCTCACTTTGGAAACCGGAAAGCGTGGCCATGACCACGGCCATCTAAAATGCTGACGCATTTATAGCCAATGAGATATGCTGATGGATTTCTAGACGACCAATGGCCATGGTCCCAAGTCCCAAGTTTACCAGAAGATTTCTTATCACTCCCGAGCGTGACGCTAGAATTCAATTCACAGCCCACGAAAAATCTGCCTGCGGTGAGCCAAAAGAAGTTTTCACTTCAAAAAATGCAAATAAAAGTGCGAGGAGCAACTAGGAACGTCATAGAGACAATAAGTACTTAGCAAGCATTTCTATTCTACAGCGAATACTGTATATCTGCTGATGGAATTTACAAGTTGAAATGAGATACCGTTGGCGTTGCGACAACCAATGCCTACTGCTAGCAACCATAGAAATGCAGACTATGGATATTGTGTACACTAAGTATCATTGTGAAAATGGTAGGTAAGTAATGCCGGAAGGAAGGAAGAATTTCATTGCAGAAATATAAAAAGAAATAAAGAGATTAAGCTATGTGTAAGACATGACACTATCCATAACAAAGTGTTTCTGTCTGTCTATCCTGCGACTGCGATGAAATAATTAAAATAATAATAGCTTTATTGCAATGCGCACTGGGCCAACGTGGTGGATTCTGGCCATGACTCTCTCCGAGTCTCAGCAGTAGGAACATTTATTTATTTTATTTCTTTATTGAAACAAAATCTACAGCCCTTAAAAAACAGAATCTAAATACCTTAAAAGCTATCTTAAGGCCAATAATAGATTTACATTACATAATATTAATACAAGATTACTGTGTAGTTACCGAACAATAGGACAGTGAGCTGTTTGTGTGTATAGTTGCATTTATTGAGCTGTTTAGTTTATAATACTAAAGTTATAACGTTTTAGTTAGTAAGAGTTTTGTAGAATAATGGTAAGTATTCTATAAGCTTGCTATAATAAGCTTGCCGAATATAGGTAAGGTTCCAAAGTGACCCCCCATCTAACTTACTAAGACCAATAGACTACAGGCCCGTAAACAAAATTTACGGGTCAAATTAACCACCAGGAGACCTATGTAGGATGATAGAAGGGTGTAAAGTAATAAGATTCAGCACTATGGCGTCACTTGTAAGCTGTCCAACTGAGTGCAATTGAAGAGGGGGGGTTGCAACCCTCTACCATTTCTCCTTGTCGCATGATTTTTGTACGGCATTGGGAAATAATGGATTAGAAGAGGTATTTAAACTGTATGGAATCAATGCCGTACTTAATCAAATGACTAAATTTACTCTGTAAATTTTTCCGACAAACTAATGATTAAAAAGTTAAAATTTATGATTTTTATAGTTTCAAAGTTTCAATACCTCTTCTTATCTATTATTCCGCAACGCCGTACAAAAATAATGCGACAAGGAGAAATGATCGAGGATTGCAACCCCCCCTCTTCAATTGCACTCAGTTGGACAGTTTACAAGTGACGACATAGTGCTGAATCTTATTACTTTATACCCTTCTATCATCCTACATAGGTCTCCTGGTGGTTCATTTGACCCGTAAATTTTGTTCACGGGCCTGTAGTCTACAAGTCAATCCAAGCAGCGAATTATTTGATGTCAATTCAATGTCAAGATCACCAAGTTGTCGTCGTCGAGGAATCCGAGAACTTCAACAATCAGAAACGCAATTAATTCTCAGCAATAAAATATCTGATTTCATTAGCATTTATTTTCAAATCATTGACCTCAAAAGGAAACCACAAACACATCGGCTTCGGTTTGGATAGATTAGATAAACTAGTCAGAAGGCATTTGTTACCGGTGATTTTTTTATTTTGTTCAATTAATATTAAAATAGATGTGAAAATAATAACGAATATAATGATTCGGAATCTTTACACTCCAATAGCTGCGTGTACTGTCCTATTACGGATAGGCATATTTAGCATGTTACCATCGCGCACATGTCCCGTTCGTGTTGTCACTCTATTCTATACGAAAAATCTCTGCATTTTTTTGTAACTTTGCACTTGACCGCCATCTCGCCCAATGCGATCTACAATGGAACACGCTTACCTGGAACAAATCGATTCACTTCAGACTTAAAGACTTACAAGTCTACATCCACCAGCAAATAATAAATAAATAATAATAAATAAATATGGGTGGACAATTCACACACAACACCATCTGACCCCAAACTAAGCAAAGCTTGTGTGATGGCGGCCAGATAGCTGATATAGGGTCATTTCGCCTGTTCGCGTCCACTTAGTGCAGTTGGCAAGTTTGAAGGGCAAAATAAATATGTTCCAGCACTCATTTTAATGAAAAGTGTATGTAATGTGTTGCTTATGATAGTCTATTTTAAGTTAAACATTTAGTTTTGTTCGAAAAATGTTGCGTTTTTTCTAAAAAGAGACAAACTTCAGAAATAGGCGATTTACCCAGTTTGCGTCCATAAAATCCAATTTGCGTCCACCCGCTGGACCACTTTGCGTCCACCAGCTCAGAAAAGGAATTAAGGGGTGATATTTTATAAAAATGTAAAAAGAGATTGGATTTTAATTATTTATTTATTAAAGAATTATGGGGTTTTAAAAAACAACATATTAACGTCAAAATCTCTCTAAAAGAAAATAAAAATACCTGTTTATTCTTCTAAACTTTGATATTACTTAAAATTTAAAATAAATTAGGTAACATAAGTAGTACACAACTTTTTAATTTAACAATAATCTGTTGAGTTAATTTTACCCTAAAATCATCCGCGTGCATTTCAGATGATAGGGTCAATTTAGTCAATCTAATGCACTTGTCACAGTCACCCCCCATTTCAACCCCAATTTCATCCCCGTACAGTTCGAGATTACAAAATTGCTAGAACTAACATTTATTTGCTTCGTGTCAAGTGCCTATATACAGAGTTTCTTGGTTTTATCTGCAACGATTGGAAGTTTCCATGTATACTTTCATCCCCATTTCAATCCCAATTTCACCCCCGTACAGTTCGAAATTACAAAATGGCTAGAACAAAACTTCCTTTGCTTCGTGTCAAGTGTAAATATATGCAGAGTTTCATGGTTTTATCTTCAACGGTTGGGAACTTTCATATAAACATTCATCCCCTATTTGAACCTCAATTTCACCCCCGTACAGTTCGAAATTATGAAATTGATATACCACACATTTGTTTGCTTTGTGTCAAGTGTCTATATACAGAGTTTCATGGTTTTACCTTCAACGGTTGGGAACTTTTATATTGACATTCATCCCCATTTCAGCCCCAATTTCACCCCCGTACAGTTCGAAACTACAAAATTGATAGAACAATCATTCAATTGCTTCGTGTCAAGTGTCGAGATACAAAATTTGATAACTTTGAAAATCACGAATTTTCATACAACCCTTCATCCCTTGTTTCACCCTCTTAGGGGTTGAATTTCGCAAAATCTATTAATTTAAAAAATGGACGCAATCTGTTTTTGTTACTATTCCCTGTAGGTATAGTTTGCGTCCATGGCGGACGCAAACTGCATGTTTTATAAATTCGGTGTAGTAATTCGCGTCCACCTTATTTTAACTGTTAACTATAAAAAAAATAAACAAATTCATAATTCATATAATTCCTTATATCACTATCAACGTCTAGAAATAGCTATGTGTCCAAATTGCACATAAAACAATAAAAGACTTACGTTCAAACGCACCGGTGCCCACTATTTTTTTTTCATAATTCCGCGTATTTGCACTGTCTTTTTGAACAACCGTCACAAACTATTTTTTTACACAGGATTGGTTTCAAGCACGGAACTGTTGTTTATGTGTGCATGCTTCTTATACATCGAGGTATTAGCCGTATTAATTTTGCGACTTATTAGTGTGTTAGTATACTAAATTTCGTGAGTTTTTAAATGGAGATCCGTAAAATGGACGCGAACTGGGCGATGGACGCGAACAGGCGAACTTACCCTAATACTTATATATAATTTTAAATACATACTTATTATACATAGAAACACCCAGACACAGTGCAAACATTTGAATTCATCACACAAATATTTGCACTGGGTGGGAATCGAACCCACGACCCTCGGCTTCGCAGGCAGAGCTACTACCAACTAAGCCACGAGGCCAGTCGCCAATATATTCCACAGTTTAAATGTTCTTATTACGAAACTGCAACCAAACCCCTTCATACGAGTTTAAAAGCGCAATTAACTATTTCATTAATGTAGGAACAATTAACACGAATATGCAACATCGCAAGAAACAAATCTAAGATTGCAACGGTTTCCAAACAACGAAATATGCGGATGCAGAAACGTTGCAACACTCGACTCAAATTTTCAGGCAACACGTCACGGCCGGGTTTATTTGATAACGAGTAACGTACTGAACGTGGTGTAGTGCAGGAGCCCGTGACCGAAATACTTTCGTCACTTTATTACAGCTAACGGCTCTTTTAATGATTTTGAGTGAATCTTCCTAATGGTAAGCAACACGTCTACCCATAACAGCACAGTGACATGCCGCTATTGGAGCACGAAGAGTCCAAATTATTACTTAGAGCTGCACTGCGCTCGTCACCCAGAGATCTAAGATATTATATTTCTAAGCCCTGTTTTTCTCTAACTTCTCTGGAAACATTGCCCTTCAAACCGGAACACAGTGATGTTTGCGCATTACTACTTGCCGGTAGAATAACTGACAAAGGTGTGGTACTTCACTTCCCCAGGTGGACTCTGCCAAGAGCCCTAAAAAAAACTCGTACTGCGCTGCGCTCGTCACTCTGTGCAAAACACAAAGATTATTTAACTCTGTGCCCTGTAATTTCTCTGAAAACATTGCTCTTCAAAGCGGACAATAGTGATGTTTACACATTATTGCTTGACTGGTAAGGGTGTGATACTTTCCCAAGCGGACTCTGCAAAGAGACCTACCACTACAAAAACTACAGAATGTACGTCAGGGCAGTTAGACCACTACAAACTACAAGCCTACAACTTCACAGAATGAGCCGTATGGGAATTAATAGATTTGAATGAAGACAATCGCAGGTATTGATGTCGAAAGTGATAGCTGTAATGGTTCGTTGACCCACTGCCACACAAGAATTTGATGGCGTTGTCCGAAAACCTTCTTTTGCCTTATACGAGTCACTTTATGGGGAAATTTGTTGATAAATGGAATAGATAACTTTAATGAAAACGAAGCGAAGCCTAGTTGCTAGAAGGTTCGATTAAAAAAATTGTGTGGTCATAAATTCGATTTCCGCCTGCTCCTCTAAGTATTTTACCAAGTGAAGATGTACTGCTTTGTCATCCCCACTGGCTTTAAAGGTAAAGGAAAACATTGTGAGGAAACCTGCATGTTCCTAGATGTCTTTCGAGGCTACGTGTTATATGTTAACCAGCACCGAGCCATTATAGTAGTGGTTTATGCCATTTCTGAGTCTCTCCTTGTCAGAGAATGCCCCGAGTCACAGCAATCCGACTAATATTATATATGTGGAAAAAGTTTCACATTTATAATATTAGTAGTTGGAAATTTGCTGCTCAATCACGTCGGGATGCATGAACGCATCGGGTTGAAATTTGAAACCATTAAAATAAAATCTGGAACAGCAGAGGCTACTTTTTAAACAGGGTAGAATACGGGAACGGGAACTACGCAGGTCAAATCCCTGGGCGTTGCTAGGGCAAACGTAGTAGTAGTAAAGTATTTATGTTAAGGATTGAATAACTACGAGAGACAGTTATAGATTTGCGGTTTTAACTATTCTCAGAATTTATAACCATACTGGTTTTTAAAACCCGGCGCAGTTTGACGTTTCTGGGTATCATGTGTCGTGTCGGAGCTTCTAATGTACCAATCTAGAAATGCTTTTCTTTTTATTTGGAAGCCATTTTGGTTTTGTTTGGCAATGGGCCCAGAAATGTTGTTTGACCACAACTGGATTGATGCTAAGCGATGATGTGGTCTAATATAGAGCAGGCGTGCCTATCTTCGAGAATAGAAAGAATAGGTACCTCACCTATTCCAGTCTTGAAGAGACCGGGGATGTATTTTTAGGAAACATCGACATTGAAAGACTCGCTTATTTGTGATAATATACACTAAAAATAAGGAATTTTGAAAGCGTTGGATTTACTATAGTTTACAATGTAAGGGAGAATATGCGATGTCCCGTGACGGAAGTTAGTTCCTCAGGGTCGCTGAAACCGACGCCCGTACACGTACATTGAAGAAGAATCACGCTTATTGATTAACTCGTTATAAATCAACCAGCAGCGCTCAAAGTTTTACCCGCATATTTCCTATTCCCGTTATTTTGATGTGATAAAAGTATCCATGTGTTAGCCAGACCAATTTCTGTGTTCCAAATTTCAACCCGATCTGTTCAGACGTTATGACGTGATTGAGCAACAAGCATACACACATCATCAAACATTAGTAGGACATTGGCATCGCCCCAAATGGAAACATCCCCAAGAGTCAAGCTTCCGTGACTAATCATTTAGAGTAGTAGCTACTTGTAACGGCAGCCCCAAACCATGCGCTCCACAAATATAAATAAATATTAATGATATTGGACAGACTATGAAAAGCTCTCACGACAGTACTGTACTCCGCATAGTCAATGAGAAGCAGTGATTGATATACATAAATAGATTTTGCGAGATGATTTCCAATCCATCCACTAAAGCAGACCATTATTTAATGCATTTTAAATAAATTCAATGAAGACAGAAGATTGTTTCAAAAGCATCGATAACAGACTCGAATGTATAGCCAAAATACAATAGACAATGTTGAATGTGTACAAATTGCCAAAAGAACTGAAATCCACAACAGAGGCACATAATACACCGCTACACTGATGCCTGTAATTGTGCATTGTATTGTAACTGAAACCAGAATTGTGTTTAGCATAATGCCTCAATACCCCGCTCCGATTGACATTTCGAAATGAAACCCTTTATTTGAAGACCTGCATGGCGATCCAAGTGTGACGTGTGAACCACGGGGTAACATAAACGAACGACGCATTTACTACAATACTCGTACAATGCCAACGACATAAATCGACGAAACTAATAGATAAATAATTTTACCGGTACACGCTAATCAGAATTTTATCTGAAGAACGATCAATTAACATAATTAGAACCTAAACGCGATAATGAGCCACAGACAACAAGTAAAAGTGATCCATCACAGGCGAACAGAAAAAGTTTTATAACAATAGATGTTATTCGAATACGCGGGAAGATTCAGTGAAACCACCATTCGAACACAATAGGCGGCCGTAAACTTGACACACTGAATAAATAACACATTAAAATCTTGTATAACCCGAGCTCGGCGGCGAATTTAAAATAATTCAAAAGGTATACAGATGTATACTCAAACAAATCGAGTACGACAAGCGAAAATAGAAAGCAATGGACGGAAGACGCGAGATGTGTGTCGCGCGCGACGCCGGCGCAGGTGGACAGGGGAGGGGCGCGAGATAAGGACGGAAGATCACACGGAACTAATTTTACGCAAAACGAAAAGGGACAGGGTACGGCACCCAGTTTAACTACTTCCACACATAGCAACATCTGGCTTTCGAAGAAACTAGAGAAAAGTATTGATGGCTCCGGTCATTAGGAGCTCGATAAGATTGACGTACAAATAAACGTCGTGGAACGAGCGCAGCGCGTTTTCAATTTGAAAAGACCTTTAGCCGGTAACGATAAAAACAAATAACAGGTCACGATTCGGTAAACATGACAAAAAGTCGAATACGAAATGGAGCTAATACGTTCGGAATGAACGGCAAATATTGTAGCAGCTGACTGGGTTACGAGTCGATTATGGTTTGATTTGATAGTACTAGTTGGGTTGGAGTTATTTTACATGGGTTGTTTCATGTTTCGTCACGTTGGGCGTGGGAGCTCGGTCTGCCTCAGTGACATTTGCGTGGCGGAGGCCGCGCGAGGCGAAGGCTGCGCTCCTGGGATGCCGCGAAGCCTCTAGTAGATGTGCCGCCGTGAACGTTCACTAGCCGCATTCCGAAGGTGTACCGCTGGCTTGCGAAATACGAAACTATTTACGTGAAACAGGTAGTGAGGAATCTAGTCAAACTCAATTCAAACAGGAATCGTGGACTTCATGGAAATGTTCAATTACACTTTTAAATTGCAGTAAGCAGATTTTTGCAATAGTCCATGTATGTGAATGTGCATTATAAAACAATTTGTCGTTTTCCTTATCAGTCTTGAAAATTTGTTTTAGTCAGATCTCTTCCGGGTCTAGATTTGCGAACACTCATAAGATATGTTTTATAAAATAAAAACGTATATGCAACTCACGTATAAGATGGAATACATAATCAACAGAACACTTAATTAATAGAGCATGCCATTTAATTGACAGTTTGACCTACCTACTGATTAAAAATAGAGACAATGAAAAAAATCTCATGTTGTTTTTACTAGTAGCCGTTCCAACAAACAGTAGGTAGTAACTCCGGATCCAGATTTAACAGCCATAGAAATTAGACTTGACCCCATTTCTTACACAGAAAGAGTAGATTCATCTGCTAACATTACAGATGAGATAAGACAAGCAGATAGGAAAACGCCTCGCGACGAAATCGCTTGTTATATTTAACCTTGAGAATTTTTATGAGAGAATAAAATGATTCATCAAGACAGAATACATTTACTCCGCAAAATATGAAATGGAAGAGGCACATTTCTAAAACATGAAATTTAACAAATAGTATTAGTAAATACTACAGTTCTTAGCCTAAATATTCAGGTACCGTAGCGACCTTGTTTTCGTTTTCATCCGCCATCGTTCGGGGCCGCGACTCGCGACGTTGGAAAACATCGGACTCGAGTGACATAAGCATTCATAAAATATTATACTCAAATTACATACACTGAATCACATTACACCTGATTAGGAAAGATTGAATATTCAGCAACACCGAAACGGACAACCTAATGACTGCACAGGACCAAATTAAACATGATGGTGTGGAACCAAAACACAGCTCTAAAATTCGACCTCATTTTAGATCTGAAAACATTTATTATGAATACGTCATTCATATTTTTGATAAAACCAATGCAATGACGAAACTGGAACGCGGCGCTGAGAGAAATATACGTAAAACAGGCGTAGTAACACGATTAAATCTGTGAAACGGCCTATCTCCGAGTTTTTGGAAAGTCTAAGTGAAGCGAAGGCACAGGTCATCGAGCATTTTGTTCGAAGATAAAGCGTACAAAATCAAATAAAAAACTTAACCGGGCTTGTAATTTATTGAAAGGCGTAGATATCGAGTTTGGATTCCAGAGAGGCGATCGCGTAGAATGCATTGGAAAACGCGTTATGTATGGAAGTGTACACATAAATGGTATACTTCGGAACTTGTTCAGCTGACGCCGCACGACGCACGACCGTGTTGACTTTGAATATGGACAGGTTCTAGAAGTACATTTTGTTGGAGCACGATAGCCAATATCAATAAACTCGTTTATCTCAAGAGGAGATAGGCCTCCTTTAATGGGTGGCTGTCCATTAGAAAGGTACGCATACGGAATTAAGTGTAAGGTTTTATCATGCATTGGAAGAACCTCAACAATGATGCTATCGGGTCCAAACATTAATCTACGGATAACACGTTCAATACAGTTTGAACTGTTTCTATACATTGGAGAGATCTACAAATCAAAAGTTTTAGATTTATATATTTAAAAAAATACACGACTAATAAAATTGTGCTCGAACATAACTACTTCGTAAACTTAATACAGCTATTCAATTATGGCCATATAGCATATTTTATGGCGCAAATCATTTGCATGACAAGAGCCACATCGTAATTCAATGACGCATAATGCTCAGATTCTATTTGTTGCGCGCCCAAAACTATTACAATGATAGATGGCTAGGAGTCACGACAATGCAAGCACGTGGTCTAGTTCAGCGACACACTGGACGGCTGTGACACAGATATGCGACAGAATACTTCAGGAGAAGTGTAGCCACGTTATTGGGCATCGATAAAGGCGCTAATAATGAGTGACATTTGCCAAAAAAAAAGTTCGCGAGCTATCGGACACGGTATCCCGTGTCCCAGACGGGAATAGTCACACGACGGCCCGGCCTGGCGGGCGTCCATGCCGCGCGGCGCGCATCGCCGACCCAACTCTCCCAACACCTTATCCAATCATAAACCTTACGCTTTCACTATTAGGTCCGTTTTCCGATACACGCGCGCGGGAGATACGACGGAACGCCGATCTCAGGACGGATATAAGCTGCGTCTGCGCCGGTCCTTACGCAATTTTAGTTGACGATGAACTCAATACGTCACCGTGGCGCTTCCGGATGACAAACGAGCGAATCGTATGACCCTATTGTAGTATCGAGACCCACATGGCGAGTAGGAGACGACCTTGCCGAGACAAATGATCCAGTTTAAAATTAGACGCAGCCATTAGATGGACTCCATTAGGTTGATGTATAACATGTTTTGACGGCACTTGAGCTTCATTATCGGATTAAAGAAACCGTAAGTTCAATGCTACTGACGCCGGGGATATGGGCGAGTAAACATTGGACGGAAATCATAGAGATCGAAATGAAAACATGTAATTCAGGGCAAGCGGATGGTGTATTTTATTTATGTAGAAATATCAAAAGATACATTTTTATACGTATATTTTCACAGGTTCCGGTGACACGTATGTCGCTCGTCGAATGTAATAGGACACCGTTCGAGTGGTCGATAGTGTAAACATTGCTGTCACAAGTAGTGCAAATTGTGTCCCTAAATACCGCAGTATGCTGACGGCTAGAAGCACGTTTCGTAACATATTAGCACACATCGGCTAACCAATGGTCGCTACCATGTCCTTTTTAGTTAGTGACTCTATCGTGATCTCTCTATTAGGAATTGAGGACGTAAGAGCCGCTAGGTTGGGGCATTTGGCAATAATAACCTATTTATATATGAAAGACCTTACCACATTCTACTAAATAACACGCTTAGAAGGTCATTGAATATTTTGTTATACTCGTATACTACGAATGAGATAGTGGAGACAATGGAGTCTACAGTTTAGAGAAAAGTTTAAAAGTTCAAAGATAAACATTCTCCAACTGATAAGAGACAAACACTTTTTTAGATTACAAAACTATTGATAATGACTCTCTTAAATAATAATAATAATCTATGGTATCCCATAGTTAGTATTAGTTTCCTTAAAGCAGAGAGTCGTTCAAGATGATATGTTACGAGAATTAGCACGGAAGATTTTAGGACGTTGCTTTAGTTATCAACACACAAGTTATCAAATCTAAAATTAGCCCACACAGGTGAACGGGCAATAACAACGCACACGAGATCCAAGAGACGCACCACAATGTTTTTATCGGAGAAATCATTGACTTTGAATCGATAAAAACTACAGAGGTGATCTTAAGGCAAGTCACGTTGGCGAACGCTCGCGCCTTGATCTTGCGACTTGAAGTGGTAATGACCATAAATGCACATACCAAGGTCTGGATCATAAGTTTGCCATTTTAAGTTCGTGTCGCGTTTTGCAAAATCCGCGTGGGTATCGACTTCGACTGAGGACGTTCACCCGCCGGACCCTGGCTCAATAAGAACGACGATTTTGGAGTCAATCCAAAAACAGTAACCTGCCGTAAGGCTGTTTCAGCTTATGAAATAACAAACACGTTCATAAGAGAAAAATATGAGGAATCGTCGAGACTGAATCGACGAAACGGCTTTTAAATAGTACGTGCACACAATATGAAGGTCAAGTTAGTCGTATGCGTCAAAATAAGAAATAAATCAAGTGAAGGAAACGTAAATCACTGCGATAAACAGTTGCTGTCTCCGTAAATAACTGCAAGAGTGGTTTCGCGTTCCACCGATACAGTTCGACGCTAGACTTAATAAGATATCGAGTAATAAAACCAATAATGCAATTCCAGTGCTGCATTGAAAAATAACAATAGAAGCTTATCAAAACCAATAGTTGCAGAACAAAGACATCAATTGTGATAGAATTGAATAAAAAACGAAAACAGTAGAGCAGAACATTCGATAGCAAACAGATAGTGTTATCAATCCGTGAAGCAATGTGCACAGCAGAACACACATGGAATACGATTCGCAGGCATGCGAATAGATTGTAGATATTACTACAAAAGGAATTTACGATCAGTATTAGAATATTGATAGACTAATCAATGAACGTATTGAGTGCCTTAGCTGTATGCTGTAATACGCGCAAAAACATTGGTGAAGTTGAAAACGTGGTTGCACACACTATGGCGAAGTCTTCACTCTTCACTATGCAATTTAAGTTATACCTAAAATGTAAGAAATATAAGACTTCGCAGGTTTATGTAATGGTTTCAAGGTTATGTAATTATACAGTATTATTTACCATGAGCCATTCGCTAGTGGGTGTCTTTGCCACAACAATTATTTAAAAATGAATTAAGTAGTTGAATTATTCCATTAAGTAACAGAATTATTTAAATTAATTGGATGTGTTTAAAATCTTTACATTATGAGACTTTTTCTTAAAATTCACCATTCAAAACAACGATTACAAGATTAAGGTAATGCGACATTTTCTGCCCATTGACGAATAAATTTGGCAGCCATTCGAAATAATGATAGATTTATAATAATTAAGAACATCAGAAAAAACGACCTTGCGATGGAAAGAGCGCTGCATCATTGAGGTGTCACGTTTTATCTGATAACCTGACAATGGAAATCTTACGCAGAGGTACATACAACCCACGTCAGTGTCGTAAACACGAATATAAGAATCCTAACATCGAGACCACGGCTGCTCGTAAAATTGATTGTAACATTGTAAAGTTCATAAATTTGATGCCAAACTAACGGGATTTAACTTCTAAGTAGTCACTTACACGTCGAGTAGTCGGGTGACATGTCGATATATCATATACACGCGGTTACGCGATGGGGACGTACCTGAAATGCAGAAAGATAACAGTTAGTTTTACGACAAATTAAGCTTACAAAGTTTTGTAGTGGGGACTTTGTGGTTTTTGGGACTCTTCCCAGAGTCCGCCCGTTATAGTCTGATAGTGGCACACTTTTGCCAATTAATCTACTGTCAAGCACAGCAAAGTGCAAACATAACTGTGCTCAGGTGTGAAGCGCAATGTTTTCAGAAATTACAGGATAAAGAAACACATAATCTTATATCTCTAAACGATGAGCACATGTGATTTGAGCTTTTTGTGACAAGTTGCGTGACACAGAGATCTTATGGACCGGCATGTTGGTACCATCCGGTGCATACTTTGCTCGTCCCTTCACTTAAAATATAAAAAGAAAAATCCGAGGACAAAGTATCGTGTGGTAGGAAAGCGTGTTCGCGATGATTGATGTCAACTGTAGCACCTACTTTCCCCGAGATAATGCAACGGCACTGCGAAACCACTCAAAGGTCATGTAGAAATTTCGCGAAACACTTGTAGCCGTTGATTTAAACTTGACCGCAGGTTACTGCGGCGGCGGCCGGTGGCACGTGGGGCCCCGGGCCGAGCCCAAGTAGAAAGTGGTGCCGGTTACAAGATCGCCGCAAGAAAGTGCGTCAGAGCAAAAACAGCGGACCATCGGTACTCCGCGCGGAATGCTCCGATCTCGAGCGCCGCGCGCCGTGTGAACACCGCACTTTTTTGCTCCTTCGCTTTTGAAGAGACACAACAAATCTTCCTTACGATATGTTTATACTTTTGATTAGTTCGATTCCCGGCTGTGGGAATCTCCGTTTACTGTTGCATCCATGAACTCAATAGCAAATTCTTCGAATTCAATAATCTTTGTGAGCGGTTCGTTCAAGAAACGGACTCCAGTCATACTGATCGGTAAAAAGTAGCGAAGCTAACTCGATTACAACGTGTGATACTCGCGGTGACCCGACTGTGCTACTTACAGTATAAGATAGGGTTAAACTTAGTAGTTAAGTAGGTAATAATATTATATTAGGCAATATTTGTTGATAAAATTAAAGTTCCATAACCCTTACGATTAATCATACAGGTATCATGAAGGAGACAATTTTGTATCCTATATTTTGAATGGTATCCTATATTATAGATCTAAGAAGAAGAATCAAAATGGAAACATCATTTTAACATTGAACTTTACATTAATGTTAGTGTTGATTATATTGATTTATGATATGGATAAGAAAATGGGCATTATACGAGTAATTAGCAACTTAAAAAAACTAGTGATTTACCCGCGTAGTTTCCGATTCCATTTTTTTTTCGAGATAAAAATAGCCATTGTATAAAATTCATAATTTATATAAATAGTCATAAAACTGTTATTCCAGACCATTGTCTATCTGTGTACATTGTAAATTTCATCCAGCTCTCCCCGCAGTAGTTTTAGCGTGATCGAGTCACAAAGATATGTATCTTTGCATCCTTACAAACCTTCGTGTTAATAATAAAATTAGTAGGATGTCTCTGATTTTGAATGCAAATAATAAAAAAAAAACATCAAACGGTAAGTAGCATATAAAATGTTATAAGCGGGGCAACATTGGCTGGTGAATTTGAGCTATTTAGTTCAATTCAAAAAATATTAGCAGAACATTTTTATGTGCGACTGACGCGACTTAGTTTTGTATTAAGACCCACTTGAGGGTCGCTGTGCCAGTTCCGGCTAGTTCCAGAAATAACATGTTTTATTGGGTGGGTGGGAAGAGGCATATGCTCAAACTTGGGACAAACTAGACTTAAATAATAATAATAAGTTTTTAGAATATTTGTATTTTTATTTATTTATTATAAATAAAAAAAAACAAATAAAAACTGTTTGGTTTAAAGTCTAAGTTACAGCTGGTCTAGACGGAAGAACGGCAACTACCGATCCGCAGCCGCTGGTTCGAATCCCACGCGCACTGGCTTTTCGAAGTCACGTGCGTAATGCCGTTAATTTTAAACGGTGAAAGAAAACGTCGTGAGAAAACCGTCATGCACCTAGAATCTTTCGAGGTCATGTGTCATCCATCAACCCTCACTGGGCCAGCGTGGTGCATTATGGGAGTATCTCCTTGCGAAGGTGTAGAGTTCCAGCAGTGGGACCATTTAGTGGGCTACTATTCCTTTTTATTATTTTTTGCTGTAACTTCTTAAAGATAAAACACGAATACGTAAAAAAATATACAAAGGTCGCTTTGTACGAGCCAGGAAGATTATCCCTGATTTGACTATATCTATGTCACCGTAAAACTGCAATCACCCTATGTTTACAATATAACGTATAACCTACCCCACAGTGAGATTATAATCTCACTGTGGGGTAGGTCAGTTTATAATATAACGTCGTTAGATCATAATCTGACGGTGTTTATGGTGACTTCTACAACACGACCGGCCTCCTGGCTTATAAACGTAATATTTAGCTTAAGAGAATAATGTACTCGTGGAAATACCGCTGGTCCATACATTTTGTCTTACAACGTCGCGATGACTGGCGCGACTTACCTTTGGTCAAAACCCACTTTAGGGTCACTGCGCCAGTTTACATAGTATATTTATTATTTATCAATGGTCAATGACATTTTTGATTGGGTCTAGTCATAGTATTCTAAGCATTTACTCAAAAATCAACCCTAAAAACTCGAGACCAACGATGAAGCGGAAAAATCGCAGTTTCATTTTGTTTTACAGCTTCGCGATGACTGGTGTGACTTCATTTTGTGTATAATAATAAGACCCACTTGAAGATCGTCGGCCCAATTTAGGGCATAGAACCATCGATATAAATCAATAGATGTGCCCTGAGCACCTTGAAACTGGTAATAAACTGCGTCACTGTGTGTATCGTAAGTGGTTTACAAACAACCAATCTACTTGACCCCTATAATCGCTAGCGGTGAGATTTGCTGTGGTTCTACTTATTTCGGTTGTTGACAACGAATAATGATAGATAAAAACGTCCGGCGTCCACCGCGTCCTGCAACCGACTAGAACGGAAAGAGTGAGCTCACTCTTCCCAACGTTGACATGATTGCGTGCGCCCTGAAGTTTGGGAGGGCCCATCTTGGGTTCTACGATCTATGCATAGAACATTCTATGAATAATGTGATATTTCTTAAAGGTCTAACTGTCGTATTTCAACCATTTACTCAAGGCGAAATAGTTTGAGAACCAACACTAACCGCGGAAAAAAACGATATTTTCACAGAATTTGTGTTACATCGCTCGTCGGGATAACCGAAGCGACTTAAGTTTTGCGTCAATAGTCAATACTCACTTTGAATTACTGCGCCAGTTTAGGACGTAGTACATTGTATTAATTGTGAATGCCATTGTTTTGTCTGACCGTATGTTTCCAAACAATACTAAAAAAACTGTTTTTTAGGGTTCCGTAAAACTTAAAAACGGAACCCTTATAGATTCGTCATGTCTGTCTGTCTGTCCGTCCGTATGTCACAGCCACTTTTTGCCGAAACTATGAGAACTACACTGTTGAAACTTGGTAAGTAGATGTATTCTGTGAACCCCATTAAGATTTGAACAAAAAAATTAAAAAAAAAGAAAAATTAGGGTTGCCCCCCATACTGAGAACTGAAACTCAAAAATTTTTTTTATCAAACCTACACGTGTGGGGTGTCTATCGATAGGTCTTCAAAAATGATGTTGAGGTTTCTAAAATCATTTTCGTCTACACTGAATAGTTTGCGCAAGAGACACTTCCAAAGTGGTAAAATGTGTGTCCCCCCCCCCCCCCTCTAACTTCTAAAGTAAGAGAATGAAAAATCTAAAAAAAATATATGATGTACATTACCATGTAAACTACCAACGAAAATTAGTTTGAACTCGATCTGATGAGTAGTTTTTTTTAGTACGTCATAAATACACTATTATTGAAACTTCGACCAAAGTTACAACGAACTACAATAACTATGTGTATTGTGTACTATGTATATTATTGTTACTTGCTGCAACGGAACCCTTCATGGGCGAGTCCAACTCGCACTTGGCCACTTTATTTTTTATTACAGTCAAAACAATCTTTAGTGTACTGAGCCGAAGTCGACGCATTATACTTTTTAATTTATATTTGGTTTCCACTTGACTGCCATCTCGCATATTTTGTTGTCTCAACGATAATAGGTTTGCTCTTGACCGCTATCTCGCTTGAAGTTAAGCAACGATGCGGTCTAAGATGAATCGTGCTTACCTGGTAGAAACCAATTCACTCTTAAACTTGATGACATCAAGATTGTATCCATCAGGGAAAACCCACTCCGATGATGATGATGAGGAGTTTTTGTATGGAATAACCATTTTTACTTTTTTTTAATTTGTATGACTTTTCAAGGTATCTTGAGCGAGGTTAAATAGTGGAATAAGTTCTCAGTTAGGGATTCGTCAGTTTACTCGTGACATGGTGCATGATTGGGGTTATTGCTAAACATGATTATAAACTCAGTTTTGTCTCATTGAGTTCGTTTGACGTCACACAGATTTAATATAATATATAAACAAACTTTCCTTTAAAATTTGGCCGTTTTTTCGTTTGTCTAAGTATTGTGTAAAATGTTAAAATCGTTTAAGGTCCCATGATAAAAGTTGTATAGTGGTCATCGCAGCACATTCTATTGGGCTCAGTAAGCTTGTTTTGAGTAGCCTATGATTTTTTTTTCTTACACAAAACAAGACCATTATGTTCATAGACATAACCTTTGGCCCCACACTAGGCTCGTGTTGTGAAAGCCAGGAATCGAAAGTAAGGAGTAACGATGAATAAAATTAAAAGCAGATTCAGATTTGTGTGTGTTGGCGTGGATTCGATCGGTGCGATCGAGTCTGATGACGATTCGATCTAATATTTATATTATGCCCTTTCGCCATAAGACTGCTTTGGGGAGTTCGTCTAAAAAGAACCTTAACAGCAACAATACTGGAACGGGTTCAATCGATGGCGCCGACCGTGGTCGTATTACTAAATTTTTCAGTAATAGCCCAGAACCATGAATGAGATTTGATTGCAAGACTGATGCTCATACACAACGACGAACAGCGAACCTTATCGGAGCTGGATACGATCCAGAATCGGGCAACAAAATTCTGAACCGTTTTCAAACAAGACAAAAAGTTTATTCAAAACTATTTCAATAAATGGCGCCTATCTGACAGCCTGACACCTAATTTGATTTGAGTTCTAGGAGTTCTATCAATTTAACTTTTTTTTAATTGGTTAAATAATCGCCATCGACATTATCAAATAAGTCGCAAACAAGTATTTACGATATGACAAGGCTAGTGTTACTTTTGATTCCACATTTTTTGTTGCACATCATCCCACTAATACCTATTATAAAAGCCAAAATGTAGGATGTTTGATGCTGAATAACGTCGAAACGTCTGTACGAATCGGGTTGAAAATTGGAACACAAATTATAGTAAGTACGGAATAGCAATAGAAAACCATACGGGTAAGACCGTCGGGCTACTAGAGACATATAAACACGCTAAAGTTATGAAACTATCTGCTGTTCCCGTGAAATTTGTGTAGGTTTGCATAAAATTAAATGAGTGAATAGTTTATGGTTGTGATTTAGTAATGAAATACCCAATACCACCTTCTAGTAGATTTATGGGAACAATTTTGTTTTTACTGAAAATGCCTTGACTTGACTCGAACAATCATCGCGAACAAAACGTATAGTGCGGGCCCTGAGAGCGCACATAACGCACATTGTATCGACACGAAAATTTACCATTTGGCAAGTGCTAGAGGAAGTGGGCGACTCGAATGCGCCGCCGTTAGCACACCACTATTAATTGAGTTATTGCGACCACAGCTAAAATAGAAAAAAAAATACAATACGCAACGTCGATAAAATGCGCCCAGTTATGACAAGTGGTGACCGAGATATAGTGAACGGTACGTTGGTGGTCCGACGACAAGATGCGACGACGGTGTTGTCATTATAGCAGGTCGAATCTGACCCTAAATCACTGCTATGAGGTTGAAAGAAGAGGTTTGACTTCACTTTCGTAATAAGAACATAAACCGTGGAATGTTATGACTGGGTGGGTGTTCTCTGTAATCTGTAAGATATAATGTGAGTGTGTTGCAATCGAGCATTTACCCAACAGACAGCAGGATAAAGAGAGAGTAAAGTAATTTGTGGACAACATAGGCTCATTTTCGTGATGTGCCCGAGTGGGTACTCCCAGATAGATTCAAGCTGAATGTCTTCATGTCTACGAGTAAATCAGTTTCATCTAAGTAAGCGCGCTCCATCGTAAATCGCTTCGTCGCTTTACATAAGGCGAGATGGCGGCCAAGAGCAATAAAAAAAAAGATCAGTTTATAACACTAAGAGAAGAAACAAATTCCAAAACATGACAAAGGCCGCGAGGAAGATAATCAAAATGACTAAGTGACGGCAAGTAACGGTAGCAAGACGACAAAATGTGCAAACTGAGATAAGGAAACCTCTCGAGTTAACCGGCGGGAGTTAAGATACCGTCGCAGATAAACTCTCTACCGGTTCAATATTATTTGTCACGAGATCAATTGATACAAAGATTGAAAATTGTAAGGTCAATTTGGCATATGATGGTGTAAAATTGGTCTAGTATTAAGAAAAAAGTACTAATTTAGCAAAGGTTATTTGAAGAAGCGTCCGGATACAAAATGCTTTATTGTATGAACTGTGTACAATGTATCCATACGGTACAATTTTCAATAATCGAATAGTTTTCCATCACGAACAAACGAATATACAATATTTATATAGAGAAATATTTTTTTTTGTATATGTATTAGTACCTAATCCCCATGCGGCATTATGCCTAGTTTGGGGTTCAATGCCAAAGTTGGGATTTCAGTTCAGAGCGATTTTAATTTGGTTTGTTTTAAACTTATGCGTCTATGGTATGGTATGGTATAAGTATTTGTAATAAAATATACAACATAAAATTTGTATTTTCGTTTCAAAATAATTTTGTATCCCACTCAACTGATTGTTTAGCATAATTAAGTCCACTGCTAAGAAATTTTCAATTTTACTACGCCTATAGAAAAAATATCACGTACGTGAACACTTCAGACACAAAACTAGGTAAATGTAGAGAAATGAAATGCGTTATGTAATAGGATTGGACTAGTTTTGAAGTAATGTCGACCGCGATCTGTGGGTAAAGGCTCTTTTTGACGGGAGGGGGATACGAAGATATCACTGTATTGGAGTACTACGTTATGTAGGATTGTATTCAATAGGCTACCAGTGGCCAGCTTGTGCTTTAACGAAAGGCATCGGCAATTCTGGACGGATAAGACATAGCTACGTCTGATGATAAGCAACAGGCCTGCCAAATAAAGTATAGTGGCAGCCAGCTATTTGAACATGGAATGAATCCATACAGCCTAGCATTGCACTCCGCTTTTCACCCAAAGATGAGTATAACATGATTTTTGCCCTGCACTTTGACGAAAGGCACCGGCGTCTCTAGAGCTTCGCTAAATTTGTTTAAGTACTTGTTATAACTCTGTTTAGTTTCACTCGAAGTTAAAGCGACAACAACAGCAAGGTCATAAGCAGTTTAGCTATGAAATAGACCCTTACGGCTGGTCTAGTCAGGCCGAAAGTTACAGCTTGTCTAGTCGGGAGAACCGGGACTGTCAATCCGGAGCCCATGGTTCGAATCCCAAGCGCACCAAAGGAAAACATCGTGAAGAAATCGGTATGTTCCATGTCTCTTATCATCATCAGGAGGTCATACGTAGTCCAGAAAACTGCACTGAACCAGTGTGGTGGATTTTGGCATTTACTCTCTCCTTGCGAGTGACGGCTCCGAGTCCCAACAGTAGAAACATTTAGAGGGCTGCGTGTGCAACATACCCTTATATTTTCTATATGAAAACACCGGAGCCAGAACAAGAAGCGTCACCTTTAGTCCATTAAGCAACGAATGAAAGTGTTTGTACCCCGTGGGTGGCGTGGGGTGTCGATTCCGATGTGGGTGCACGTACCAAGGAGAACACCTACCAGCTATATGTCTAAATATGCTAATACCTGTCGCGAATCGCGAAACACATGATGTCACCGGTCGAAGACCTATCGGAATTAAGCCCCAAGTTCATGTCGAGAGATGAATGAAATGCGCAAACTGGGTCGACTCCATTACCATTCTTCGACCACCTGTTGACCGAAAACGTAACAGAGACGTAACATACCGTAACGAATCTATTGTTCGACCTTGATTTATCGCCGAAACTGATAATGAAAGTGTCTCAGAAGCTGTCGCGGCGATGATAGATTGTCGCCGACGTAGAAGGGGGACCGTTGTCGTTGTTTGGGCTGGATACATCGGGGTACATCAAACTCAATCTCGAGCGCAAATGTACGTAATGGTTGACAACTTTTTTTATAGTATAGACTGACGAGACGAGCAGGACATGTGCCTGATGGTAAGCAACATGCCTGCCACATAACACCACATTGACACGTAGCTAAACCTAAGTGCAAATCATTACCTATACTTAACTCCACTGCGCTTGACTCCCAGATTTTTAAGATATTATACCTCTATAGGCCCTGTAATTTCTCTGGAAACAGTTCCCTTCAAATCGGAACACAGTAATGTTTGCACCTTGCACTGCTTGGCGGTAGAATAACTGGCAAAGGTGTGATACTTCCAAAGGCGAACTCTGCTAAGAGTGCTGCCACTACATACTTAGGATACATCAGGAACTTCAAACTCAATCTCGAGCGCAAAAGTAATAGTTGACAACTTGGTTACTGCAGTTGTTTTGTACAGTATAATATCCTTGTTTGGAAGAATGCTACAGACATTTAGTATTTAACGACCGACATATCAAACACATCAAACAATATATGAATCGAGCCATGTTTATTTCCACGGTTGTTAAGTTCTTATTGATGAAGCCCTAGTATAATAGAAAGGCATATTTATTATTATTTAGCTGACCCGACAAACTTCGTATTAACGTATTTTTTTAAGTAATTATCATAAATCATAATCATAAATCGTTTTTTGGCCATAAGTAACTATACATTATAGTGTAAAACATTGTTTTAATATTGTTTACGCCAAAGTCTACATATTTGTTTTTTCTAAAACAAAATTAGGACAAGCTACTCTTTATAACATCTGCGATCTTTGAATGTTACGTCAAAATCGGTCCAGCCTTTTCAGAGATTAGCCAGAACAAACTGACAGATCGAGAATTATATTTTTTTTAATGTGATACTATCTATTTTGTGAAAAGCTGTTAACTTGTAATTGAAAACATCCACTTCAATTTTAACAGATAACTTGATATCACTTTTTAATTACAAATACAATATTTGCTTCCACTATGTTCATAATTTCAATTTTATTCTGCCAATGGGCCCCAAATTAGGCGTAGGCTGTTTTTGTCCAGTTGACCATTTTAATACTAATTTGTAGTACAAATAATAAAAATACGTACAAGTTTTGTGCATATTCCTACATATACATACTATTGGTATATCTCCGGTGGTATCTTATACATTTTATCAACATCGACTGGCAACGAATATTAGCATAAAACTAGAAATGATTGCATAAAGTCAGTTTAGGTTATTTCTTTGAAAATAAATTGTTATTTTAATGCAGCAATCCAACCAGTTCCCACCAACCCAGACGAGAACTGATGGCAGGTATCATCTGAACAGCCGATTGACTCACGTTATAGCAAAACGTATACTAACAATAAATTACATATGAATATTACAGAATACTATTCAGTACAAATACTATCAGTGTGTGACTGGCCTCTTGGCTTAGTCGGTAGTAACTCTCCCTGCGAAATCGAGGGTCGTGGGTTCGATTCCCACCCAGTGCAAATATTGTGTGATCAATTCAAATATTTGTACTGTGCCTGGGTGTTTTTATGTATACATATAATATAATAAGTATGTATTTACAATAATATAAGTATTATATCAGCTATCTGGTCGCCATAGTATAAGCTTTCCTTAGTTTGGGGTCAGATTATTCAATTATTTAATTTTTAAGATAAATAAATAAATATTGGTGGACAATTCACACACAACACCATCTGACCCCAAACTAAGCAAAGCTTGTATGATGGCGGCCAAAATTGCTGATATAATACTTATATAGTTTTAAATACATGCTTATTATACATAGAAACACCCAGACACAGTGCAAACATTTGAATTCATCACACAAATATTTGCACTGGGTGGGAATCGAACCCACGACCCTCGGCTTCGCAGGCAGAGCTACTACCAACTAAGCCACGAGGCCAGTCAATAAAAAGATATAAAAGCTAGCAGCACCCCGCGGTTTTACCCGCGTAGTACCTGTTCCCGTTATTTTCCCGGGATAAATATAGCTTATATGCTAATACAGACCATAATCTGTTACAAATTTCAACAATATCCGTTCAGACGTTCCGACGTGATTGAGCAACAAACATCCAAACTTTTGTATTTATTATATTAAGTAGGATAGAAATAACAGGAGCTAGAAGCAGGAGGAAAAACTACTTGTCTAGATATAAATTCTTTAGTTTAGGTATGTATGCCTTCAAATAGGGTCACAAGCAATATATTTTAGAAGTACCTACGTAGGTTAGCCGGCCAGTACATTACCATTTATGAAGTATTTATCGAGTCCATTGACAGTCGAGGCTCGCAACTCGCAACCAGGCCATAGAAAGTCCGTCATCTCGCCGAGGCTAACATTGACCATACGCCGGGTGTAGGAGTGGATTTGCATCACAAAGTATTACTGGTTAGAACGGTAACTTTCGACATTATTTGGCAACTGAAATGTAGAAAATGAAACTGATATAATATTTGCTGAGGAGGGCAACAAAGGGTTCTATCCCCAAAAGAGAGAGAGAGAGAGAGAGAAGGTCTTTGAGCGAGGTTAGTGTGAAAATTTTTGTTTTGTTTAAAAGCAGATCGTTGTACCACTACCACTTAGACTATTAATCCTCGGCTTAGCAAAACGTTATTACGATAAAAACTGATGTATGTGTTAACCCATGTACTTACTAGCTTCTGGATTTCATTTAAATGCGTTCAGACGTTACAGAGGTATTTGGGAACTAACATACGCATATCTATACTAATATTATAAAGCTGAAGAGTTTGTTTGTTTGTTTGTTTGAACGCAAGGATCTCTGGAACTACTGGTCCGAATTGAAAGATTATTTCTTTGTAGGACAGTCCATTTATCGAGCAGGAGCCGAGCATAAATGAAAAATGTAACAAAAACGGGAAAAAATATTGCTTTTTGAGAGCTTTCGTTGCGTGACAGCATAATATGTCATATTTTAAAGGTTGCGTCATTAGAACCCAAAGATAGGTTAGAACCTAAACTAACTGAATTTGTTCAAAATTTGAATTGGTACGGCCAATTTTCGATAGATGGCGTAGCAACGCGCGCGCGTTTACCTAGTCTATACTAATATTATAAAGCTGAAAAGTTTGTTTGTTTGAACGCAAGGATCTCGGGAACTACTGGTCCGAATTGAAAGGTTTTTTCTCTGTTGGATAGTCCATTTATCGAGGAAGGCTATTTAACATTATGCTACTATTAACAGGAACGAAGCATGAATGAAAAATGTAACAAAAACGGGAAATAATTTTGCTTTTTGAGAGTTTTCGTTGCGTGACAGCATGTGTCATTCGTCAAAGGTTCGTGAAAGGTTGCGTCATTAGAACCTAAGGTAACCGAATTTGTTCAAAATTTGAATTGGTACGATGAATTTAAGGTAGATGGCGTAGCAACGCGCGCACGATTCAGCTAGTATATTATACGTACTGCGCGCACGATTCAGCTAGTATATTATACGTACTGCGCGCACGATTCAGCTAGTATATTATACGTACTGCGCGCACGATTCAGCTAGTATATTATACGTACTGCGCGCACGATTCAGCTAGTATATTATACGTACTGCGCGCACGATTCAGCTAGTATATTATACGTACTGCGCGCACGATTCAGCTAGTATATTATACGTACTGCGCGCACGATTCAGCTAGTATATTATACGTACTGCGCGCACGATTCAGCTAGTATATTATACGTACTGCGCGCACGATTCAGCTAGTATATTATACGTACTTACGAGACACACTTTCGTCTATATAATATCTATATTAATATTATAAAACTGAAGAGTTTGTTTGTTTAAACGCTAGGATCTCGGGAACTACTGCTACTGGTCCCAATTGAAAAAATATTTTTCTGTTGGATAGTCCATTTATCGAGGAAGGCTATATAAGATAACGCTACTGTGAATAGAAGCGGAGTATGAATTAAGAATGCAACAAAAACTTGCAAAAATATTCCTTTTTGAGAGCTTTCGTTTAAGATTTGATTTAAGATTGCGTCATTATAAACCTTTGCCAATCAAATTTGTTCTAAATCTGAGTTGGTACGACCAATATTTTTACAAGTAGCGTACCTAGGTAACGCGCGCAGGGTCAGCTAGTAGTAGGGGAGCCCACGATGCTAAATGGGGAGTTACTCGAGCATCATAGAGACCTATTGGATTGCAAAGCTAAGGTACCTAATAAGAAGATTTAAAAAATTTTTTACCTTTTCATCAGTGAAGGCGCCGCTATAGAATTTTAAATGCGAAAAATTAGCTTTATGAGCTAATTAGCTATGAATTTTGTTACTTCGGCTTGTGGAATCCTTAGATATTATAGTTTACGTTATCCTTGAATTAATTTCTTTTAAATAAAATAGCCACGCTTTAGAATATAGAGATGACCTTTTAAAAACTCTGTAGCCCTCTACTTTCTTTGCGTCACTGTAGAATTATCAGATTTTAGTGGAATATACACTTTTTAGCATGTAATTAACTCGCCCTACCTTAGTCTGACGAGCTCGAGAATTTCTGATGATCAAAAATATTTTTTTCTTAATCGGCCTTATTTATGGGGCTCATATTTGGTTAAGATACTTAGCCGGGGGTACAAGTTCCAACTGTATATTAATCTGCCGCGCTGGAGTAAATCCCGAAATTCCCCTTTTGGGCTCCCCTACCATAGTAGGTAGTACGATAAAGCTGAAGTGTTTATTTGTTTGACCGCTAGTCTCTAGACTGTCCAATCGACGGATATTAGTAATATGTTTAGTAGTGGTAGGACTCTTAGCAGACTCCGCCTGGGGAAGTACCACACCATTGCCAGTTACTCCACCGCCAAGCAGTAATGTGCAAACATTACTGTGTTCCGGTTTGAAGGGCAATGTTTCCAGAGAAATTACAGGGCTTAGAGATAATTATAACATCTTAGATCTCCGGGTGACGAGCGCAGTGCAGTGCTAGGTAATGATTTGGACTCTTCATGTTCCAATAGCTGCGTGTCACTGTGCCGTTATGTGGCAGGCATGTTGCTTACCATCAGGCACATGTCCAGCTCGTATCGTCACTCTTTATTTAAAAAAATAATAATATATATATATATATATATATATATATTAGAAAGTCGAGCGCAACCGCGGAGCACAGCTAGTTTCTAGACAATAACGATAGAAGCCCGAGGGCATTCACTGTTCCCATGATGTCTGCACAGTTATACCGCAGCTACCGGCCGCAATCGGCAATAATCGAATTCCAACTCTATTCGAACGTAATAAAGATTGCACATTATGTAAATAACTTACTGGGCGCTTGATAAAACTATCATTGTCACATGGCATTTGTTTCGAGACGATGATGTGAATGAATTTGCACTGTACACCGTTGATATAAAACTGCAATTAGATTGGCTCTGAAAAGGGTTATGCTGTTTCCTGGTGATGGGTAAGAATTTATGAATACGCATTTGATGTTTGATGTTCGATGGCAAAGTTGTTAGTAGAGAAATGTATGTTATGTTTTGTGGGAATTAATGTATTTGTTCACGGTAATGGTAGTACGAGTATAAATCAGATTTAAGTAATATTCAAAAATTATCGTATCCTCTCTCATCTACATAAATATGTACTCCTCCGAAACGGCTGGACAGATATTAATGTAACACTAATGGTGCCCCGCGGTCTTACTGGCGTAGTTCCCAGTACCGTTTTTCTCGGGATAAACATTTGCATAATTTGTTTCCAGTCTATATTATTTGTTTTCAACCTAATCCGTTCAGCATAATACGTGATTGAGCAACAAAATTCTAAACATCCAAACTTTTGCATGTCTAATACCTACTAGTAGGAATAATATTCGCAATCTTGGTGTCTTCAAATCGAGAGTGAATCGGTTTCTTCTAGGTAAGCACGCTCCATCGTATCGTTGACCTTATCGTCGTTTAACATCAGGCGAGATGGCGGTCAAGTGTAAAACTATTATAGTTAAAAAAAATAAACCCTGCAATTTCACTTTACACTGAAAAACAGTGTATTTTACATTAAGTACTGCTTGGTGGTAGAATAACTAGCAAAGGTACATGGTACATCCCCAGGCCGACTCAGCAGAGTCCTACCATTCCAAGTTATGTTACACCGCGGTAAGAGACTGTAAACTAGCCTTGTTGATGAGAGTAACGGTTCCTACCACTCGGAGATTGCCAATTCTGGGGCTCGATTGTGACGAGAATGAGATGACTTTTCAAACTCATCTGATCCACAAAAAATAGCTTTGTTCGCGCCAGAAACGACGGTTTTGCTTTGACGTAGGGCTTTCAAATTGAAATTGATATGGTAGCATGGTATGGTATGTAAAAAACCGTGGTGATCTAGTAGCTGGAATGTACGATATCATAATAGGTCGTAGGTTCAAATTCCTTCTGCATTTCTAAGGTTTTACCAAGTGCAGATAGATGTAGAGTTCATCCTCAAAAGTGGCTTTAGCAGTGAAAGAAACCGCCGTCTTTCAAGACTTATTTGAGGATTTGTACGTATCTTCCGCCAATTTGCAGTAGGCAGAGTGATGAATTATGGCCTTGACTCTTCTTAAACCTCGTGTTTGTAATGTCTAAGGGTTCTGAATAAAATAAACCTAGAGGTGGTCCATGTGGAAATTCGTAGTTAGGTAATTCATGCGTTCCCCAGTGCGGGGGTATACCGCCTACCTAAAGCGGCTTCATGGCTTCGACATAGCTTTCGCTTGAAATTTAAGAGAGAGTAATATCTAGGCTGTCGAAAAGCGGGAGTTGTATGACGTATAACTGCCAAAGCTCAACTTTTACAAAGATCTATTTGAAAAATCATGAATCATTCCAATTACATAACTGGGTAAATGACTGCAGTGATAATGTGAGGAGACGCCCATAAACCCTGTGGATAAATTGTGTGACAGACTATATGCGTGAATAGTACTTGTATATTATAGTACTCTTGCTCTACATACCGGCTACAAGACGGCCGGAGACAGATCCTCCTCGCTGGGGCCGTAAGGCACCCCGTTCTGCGATGCCAGGCCGTTCCTTGATCTTTCCTACAGGAGGCAGGCCAAGGTCTGATCATCTGAGGTACATCTGAGATCTGAGGCGCTTTGCGCTTAGTCGTCGAACGAGATAGTTCTCTAGTTAAGAGTGCGCCTAAAGCCAGGAAAAAATCAGATTTCACCCGCGCGACGCGTTTCTTAATGTGATGTACATAAAGTCGAGAATAGCATGACACAGTTTGGAGGAAAAATCAATATTAAATCAGGAGTCCATTTTTGACCAAGTTTTATTTAATTACTCAACAACTAAACATAAATTTAAAAAAGTGTTCGGTTACTTTACTAGAACGTACAAACAGGAATTTTATTACCAAAAAATAATGTGGGGTCATCGCTGATAATTTCGAGTACTCGAATTAAAACGGGTTTTTTCGGTGTCATTTTTATTTTTTTATTGTAAAAAACTCTGATCTATTTTTAAAATTCTATTCGGTTATTGTGCTTCTTCTTGATTGTACCCACACGTCAATATTTTTTTGTCATAGTTTTTAGTTTCTTAACTTCAGTGAGCGGCGTCGAAAATGTCCTTTTTTCGTTTTCTGGCTTTAGGCGCCCCCTTAATTACGATGAGAGTGTATGGTAAGAATTTGCTTGAGAGTGTAAGAATTTGGTAAGAGTATGCTATGTACGTATGTGCGTAAGTACAGTTAGTCAGTTAGGTTAGTAGACCCCTGCTCCTAGCCCAAAGTTCGACAGGCAGTAGAGGGCACTTGAGGCTAGCTGGCATAAGGCACTATAAAAAAAAATTGCCAGTCATAGGGATTGCCGATAGAAGTGAAAACTATTAACTCAGAATTTTATAGCTCACTTTGGAAACTACACGGGTGAAACCGGACAGGCTGCTAGTCAAGAATAAATCTTCAAATTGTGGTCTAATAAGTATTTTAAGCATGGCTATCTAGATGAGATTAGTCGTTCTAACAATGGCTATCTAGAAACTAACGCATTTCTAGATGGTCATGGCCCCGAGTTCACCCGAAGATTTCTTTCATTTACCGATTGAGCTCAATTCACAGCCCATGAAAAATCTGTGTAGTGGGCCAAAAGAAATTTGCACTTCAAAAGGATAAACATGCTAAATGAGTAATGAGATTGGTAGGTACTTACTTAATAGACACATTGAAATGTGAGAGAAAAACGTGCTGTACCGATGGCACTTAGTGGGTAAACGGCAAGAAGATTATGATGATTCCATTTACGAAATTGATAAAAATTAATATTCAAGAGATAAAGAGAAGGAGTCTAGGTAAATATCGATTAGATAAAGCCTTCGGTACAGTGTTTAATAATATAGCGGGGGTTAACGCGTTGTCCGATGACCGTAACACATTACGATGCCCTGGTAAGTGCTAATGTACCAAGGTACTTTATAATTATACCTGCCGTCTTTTCTATTAGCGAAACTGGTAACACCTACCATGCCTGGTATAGTTTGAGCCGAGGCATCCTTAAGACTTTATGCAATAGTGGGTCTATGAATATTGGACATCATTATTACCGTAGCTGGACTCGTGGTTCAGTTGATAGCGAGTCCTGTTTATAATACACTGTTTATTATACAAAATACCAGCGACCCGCCCCGGCTTCGCACGGGTCCAATGCTGATACTAAAAAATACTAATAAAAATAATTATTGTGGGCTATCCCTAAGAGATAGACAAGTACCAAAATGAGCTTTTTTGTAGACCTTTTTTAAGGGGCACAATACTGCAGTACATTATTTTGATCTATCTCGTAGGGTTAAGCTAGCGTTTGCAATGAGCCGTTTTCCGACGAGACAAAAAGATATGGTTTAATAAAACGATAATAGGAGGCGCTTGTAGGTCTTTTGGTTTGTTGTCAAAAGCGGTAGGCATAATGGGACTCAATTCATTCAATTTGCGAAAGCACGACTTCTAGTAATAAATAATAAACTACTTTATCCATGTACGCATTTTATTCCAATGAAAACTATATCAAAACATCAAAATTTCAAAACAAATTCGTAAACCTGATGAAAGACAAAATATATATTTTTAAAATTTATTCTCGGCTATGGATACTAATCCTTCAGCCGAGAGAGTATCTCTCTACTTAGTCCGTGGATAAAATATTGTCGTATCAGTGTTGCTATTTATATCTTTGAATTTTCCTTCTACTTTGGCTTAGTTGGTGTCTATTGCCTCGGGAGTTCTAAAGATTTTTACTGAAAAGGGATTGTGATCAGTAACGGTTTTTTATTACATTATCAACCTAATTAGCTATTTTTATTCCCAATATTTTAAAATTAAAAAAGACACTTTTTACACTATACTTTTTCCCTGAAAACGGGTAGGGTCTCTAAAGGGATTACACTGTTGAGAGTATATGGTAGAGACAGATCTATCTGCATCTCGAACAATCGCCATCTAGTGCGTCCGTTGGAACTATTTTTGTCTCGTCGGAAACTCCCTCATTGAAGCGCAAAAAGCGTGTTTATTTATGACATTGTTTTAGAAATCTTTAAAATTATCAGTATTTCTCTACTGTACTATTCATGTATTCTACATTAAAACCTTCCTCTTGAATCTTCCACTCTATCTACTAAAAAAAAACGCATCAAAATCGTTGCGTAGTTTGATAGATTTAAGCATACATAGGGATATAGGGACAGAGAAAGCGACTTTGTTTTATACTATGTAGTGACGTACGAGTATAGGTAACATGCCATCTTACTATTTTTGTCCGATACAGCAAGTAACTGGTAGAAAATGTGCCCTAGCACTTAGCTCTCCGTTTGTGTATTGCATGTGTTGTTGTTAAATTAAATGTTGAATAAAAATCGTACCAATATTAAAGATAGTTTAGATGTGAACGTAATACATTAGGCTACTTTTTATCGCGTGAAAATTACGATAACGTTGACTACGCGAGTATAACCGCGGGGCGCTGCTAGTAAAAAATATATAGCGGAGTAACGTGTTATTAACAGGAAATACAGATTAATAAAAATTTATCCGTGTTAATAGTCAATTGAAAATCCCAAAACACATTTGTATACTCTCGTCGAAATGGTTTCCCAATAACTAAACGATCATAAACGTGGAAACTAGTTTACACGGCACTAGCACATGTGCGCCTAAATACCCCTAATTTCGCAAACCTCGCACGCAAACCGCGAGCGAGCCGGCCGGATTGTGGGCAAGCCCGGTCGTGCCTGACCCTACTAACACCGATACGAGGCTTTCACGAAATTATCCAAAACGAACGTACGACGGTCTCGTCTACTTGTTGTAAGCTGGCGAATTATCGGTCATATGTTAGACACGCTTTCTTGTGAATGCACCTTTCCCTATCGTTGCATTTCGGACCTTTAAGGCCGTCACACACGTAGCCATAACATTTACTACTTATGATATATATATTTCATAGCTAAAGTAATATTTCCGTAGATTTTCTGTACAAATGTTCGAGTGACAGCACACGCAACTATAAAATAATGGGTACCTATTTCTATGATGTTACCAACCTACACCGTAATCGTTTGATCGTGAATATTTATTATAGCTACGTATGTGACAGCCTTTAGCCCGTGCCTTCTTCGTGACTTCACGGTAGCTGGTGGAAGCTGTTGAAGCCGTGATGGCCTAGTAGTGAAACACCAATGACTTTAATAAATGTAAGAACACATGAAAAAACTAGCATGATCCAAAAACACATTAGAAGACATGCATCATATGCCTCTCTTTAAAAGAGCAAGCCCCGAGTCCAGCAGTGGGAATAAAGTGGGCCGCTTATGCTCATATTGGATACTGCTCTTGAGACTAGGAATCAAATTTCAACTAAATAATCTACTTCCATTTAAATAAAATCGAAGTGTATGTTTGTAATTCCAGACTAACAGCTGTTCAATAAAAGCATATAAAAGTATGTATTATGCATCAAGAAATGGTTTTTTAATCTCTATAAAGTAGTGATTTGGAAAAAACTATGTTCAACAGAGAATAATGTCACTTATGATGATGATGATGATGACATTTATTAGAAAACTCAAAAAAAAAACTGGTGTAAGGACACAATTTTTAGTCTCATCTCAAATGAATTTATTTTTCAGTCTCCAATGGAAAACCAAAGTTCAGTCGTGTTATTTCTACCCATTTGTCTAGTCCACTAGATAAAGCATATATTGAGTGGAGCGGTATTGACTGATAAGCAGGTGTAAGCACTAGTGCTTTACATAATAATGAGAATACTTGCTACTCGTAAGGACATTTGTTTATCAGAGAGCATTCAAAGGATATTATTGTGTGTATTTTTAGAGAACTGTGTGCTTGATGTGGTTACGATATTATGCAAAAATCTTGCTTGTGCTAAACTAAATTACTGCAACTTTAGAAGCTTGTCACGTATTGTACTCTACGTATAATTTTATTTTAGTAAACCTACCGAACCTAACCCAGACTAGTACAGTTATTGTGATCCAGTAATGTTTTTCAGTACCTAATTTTATAGATAAGAAAACTGAAATTATGGTAATTTTCAAAAGTTTTCGAAATAATGGCAATTGACTGCAAATGTTTTGAATTTTAGCTTTTAGGGCTAAGGATTCCATTTGTTTTAATATTTTTGGATAGTATCTTACTTACTTCTGTTTAAACTTTAGGTCAAACAATGATTTTATCTATTACTCTACCTGTTTTTTATTTTGCCAAGCTGAGATTAGGAACGAACATTAAATCTCAGAATTTCAACATCTACGTAAAACTGAAACATTAACTTTTTATACTCTGGGTAGCAGGAAGTTTGCTCTTTGTTCCTCGTGGATTTACAATGTAGAACAGTTATTTATTGCTCAGTTAAAAACAAATTTTCACTACGCATTCTTTGGCACTGCATTTGAATAAGTAATTACTATACCAGAAGATGGGCTGTATGCCAGATTAGGTCAATAGCCTACGAACATGAGTCAAATCAGGTTTCTAATAGATACATATAGGTATATGCTGTATAATAAGTTTTAATATTGAATTTAATTAAACACAAGTTTTCAAGTCCTTTAGAACTAATTTTGACAACCCTACTATTTTTATTAAACATTAAAAATGTTTAAATTATATTTATAATAGGTGATGGAATTTTCTTAAGATTACATATAAACCGTTGGAATAGTGCAGCTAGACCACGCTATTGAGACAAACTTCAAACAGAAATAGACAGAGTGGAAATAATTTTATTTCTGCGAAACCGTTGTGACAGGCCGCTCGTCTCTGCAAGCCCGTCTCCACACCGCTGTGTTATTTATAAATCTCACACTTCTAACAAACCCGGTCAATCCAAGGCAAATTACAATAAATAGGGACAAGGCGTTGCGTAGGTCAGTTAACAATACCCTACAAAAAATGTCGATTTCAGTTGAATGTTCAATCCAAAATTATCTTTTTGCTCAGTCCTATTAATAGACCGGCTTTACCCTGGAGACGATAGCGCCGCCTGCACGACCGATATACTCTCTGTGCACTCCGATGCGATCGGAACATCAATGTAAACAAATCAAAACGAAAACACAGGTGTAATGCAACAGCTCAACAGGTGAAATTAGACGCCCTCGGAAACCGGCTCGAGACCACAACGCCAGCCGCAACCCGATCCCATACCAGAGTTCGAGTAATTCAACTTCGTATACTTCACTTTTGTGTCGCCAATCCTTGCAAAATGTTTCGCAAACACAAGTCACTCTTCAAAAACATTCCAAAATAATGTGAATTGTTACAAGATAAATACCTTTTCTTTCGCCCGACCGGCATGTTTTTGCACAGTTTTCGCGAGCAACGCACTTTTACTTTCAGACATTTTTATCACTTTCTCATAACAGAATGTCTATAATTCAATACACCACAATCTGCATCCGAATTTGGTTGCAGCTGATTTATGTCACACGTCAAATTCCAGCTGAATACGTGCTGTCTCCGTGATACACTACAGCGAATGAACAAAATATGGACACCCCAGCGCCGCCTGTGCTAGTTCACTTGTGACTTGTGACTCGTAGTATGCTATTTCACCACTAGATGGCAAAGTTAAGGAATTTATTATTAGACCACATAAAAAACCGATACTATTGACATAGATTAGCTACTTTTGGAAAAAAATGATAAAACTACAATAATTTTACAATGAGCCATTTTCAACAGAGACAAAAATTGATCTAAAAAATATATTACTGTACGGTGCTAACCTTTAACCTTACATAATATACCTAATCATATTATTTTGTCCAAAAGTAAGGCTCTATCAGTATCCATTATATTTATACGGTTACATAGAATGAGTACCTATTATTTGTATGGTTACATACAGTGATCTGTGCATAGAATGAGATAATGAAATAAAAAGCAGATGATGGTTATAATAAATATCACTACATAATCATTACTGAAATAAAATCAGCTACCGCCATCTAGTACGTCGTTTGGAATAGTAGTGGGCGATATATATCGATATTTCAAAAAACATCGATACATATATGCGATATATCGCTTCAATCCGATATTATCGAATCATCTAATATCGAATGTAATATCGATATATTTTATCCGATATACCAAATATCGTGTCACATTCAATTTTGTTTTATATCTACTTATTCCTTTTCGCTTCTTAACACACTACGCCCATTAGAAGCAGGGACCAAGGAAATATCTGGCGACAAATATTACTCAAGTAGCAAAGTCATTCCATTAGTGCATTGCATGATATCAAAACTCAAAACCCTAGTAATTGAAGAATCATTAATCAAGGAGGTACAAAAACGCACTTTTACCGAAATTAATAAACGAATGGGTGCCACTGAACACGTATCAATACTGCTACAATACTGGACCCAAGATTTAAAAAACTTAATTTTGAAGATTCTTTGGCGTGTGCAAATGCCGTCAGTAAAATTAAAGAAATGGTTAAAAAAATCATCAAGATGAATCAACTGCGGAATCTGACTGACAATTCAGACATAATTAGTTTATCAACGGATCTCTGGAGTGATCACCATAAACTGGTCCAGCGGAATTGGAAAACAAATAAATCTAATGAAAGTATTTCAGATGAGTTATCGCTTTATTTGAGGGCTCCAGTCAGTAGATTTAACGAAAACCCATTAGAAGTGTGGGCAGAATATAAAATACAGTTCCCAACGTTATACAATGTGGCATTTAAATATTTAACTATGGTGGCTAGCTCAGTTCCATCTGAACTACTATTTTCAAAAGCCGCACAGGTTCTTACACAGCAGAGAACCAGATAACAAGCCAAAAGGGTAAATAAAATTTTGTTTTTGTTAGGTTTAGAGAAAAAGTACTGGGATTTATAAATCTTTCATATTGGTATGGTAGAAAAGAAAAAGCTGCGCGCAGATGCTAACCATGGCTTTTGGGTCGTATGGCCTTGGGTTCTTTTTCGTTTGATTTATAAAAAATAATAATTTGTTTCTTCTCTCTACAAGTGTTTTTACTCATAATTAATCTGATCCCTATTTAATATTATATACTAGTTAAATACAAGTACAAGTAATTACTTACGATATTTCTAAAATATCGATATATTTGTTCGATATATCGCAAAGTATCGATATAACATTACGATATATTATATCGAAAAATATATCGATATTTTTTTTACATGAACATCCCTAGTTTGGAACTATTTATCACAGAGTAAGTAGGTAATCACTACACTATTTTTTTATTGTCATCTGACAGCTCCAGCTTGCTGCCTTCTAACAAGAAACTTGATAGTAGTTTCCTAGTTTCATTTACGTCTCTTCCAGCACAAACAGTGTACTGAGACCTGATACCTGATACATTTTCGAACGAGACAAGCAGACAAGGGTAGTGATTATAAATCCATTCGGTTGCATCCGACACGGAATCTCATCTCTCGGTCTTTGTCTTATCTGTTTAGCATAACAGAGACAGGGATTGTCATTCCGATTCCGAACCAATCGGATTGCATTTAGAATCGCTAATATGTTTTCTGACGAGACATGAATAGTTCCACTATACGCACTAGATGGCGATAGTGTAGATTCAGCAAGATCTGTCTCTACTATAGACTGTCAAAAGTGTAATCACAATGAAACCTCTCCCCATTTTCGAGGAAAAAGTCTAATCTAAATTATTTATGATAATTTAAAATTTTAGAGATTACGCAAATACGTCAATTATTTTAGATAAATTATAATTTGCTTGTTAGCTGATTAGTTTGGTGTGTCTACCTTCTATAAACCCTAAATACATGAAGGTATTTCATACTAAAACCATTTTTCTTCTTACATTTTGTGTTAAACTCTTAAAATATTGGGAATTAAAATTGCCAGTTAAGTTGATTATGTAATAAATAATAATAGTTTAATAAACTAAAAAACACGCTTTCGGCACCACCTTGGAACAGCCGCCATGTTGGATTTAGGTGACGTGATTATTTTTTCCTATTTAGCAAACCCTTTTATTTATATACATATATCATGGGGGTGCATTTCATATAACCAATCCGCCGTCTTGGATGTCAACCATGTTGGATTTAAGTCACGTGACATTTTTTTTCGTATTTCTGACAGAAAACCCTGGAATAATTTTAATGTAGTTTATGTCAAAATAAAGACCGGTTCAAGGAGATGCCATTAAACAAAAAAATATGGGTTTACCTTCCCAAATAATAATACGAAAATTTTTTTTTGGCGCCAAAAACCCAACCGCAAAAGATAAGCTTGTTTGGTTTGCGTTAGTGGTCCCCAAAAGGGACCAGGTAGTTTTAAGCGGTTATCTAGTCATGTATTGTCATCAGAACTCGGAGCGTGCGCGAAATTTCATCCTACTCGAAGACCGCAAATTGGGTCAAATTAAGATTCCAAGATTTTCTTACATACATAGTTAGTTACAAGTGAAGCTAATAAAAGCGTGTTAAAAACCGTTACTGATCACAATCGATATTCAATAAAAATCTTTAGAACTCCCGATGCAGTAGACACCAACTAAGCCAAAGTAGAAGGGAAATTCGAAGATTTAATTAGCAACACTGATACGACAATATTTTATCTCGGCTGAAGGCCTAGTATCCAAAGCAAAGAATAAATTTAAAAAATAGATATTTTATCTTTCATCCGGTTTACGAATTTGTTTTGAAATTTGTACGTTTTGGTTTAGTTTTCATTCGAATAAAATGCGTACACGGATAAAGTGGTTTATTATGTATTATTACACTAAGTCGTGCTTTCGCAAATTTAATGAATTGGATCCCATTTTGCCTAACGCTATTGACAACTAAGTGTAAGACTTACAAGCGCCTCCTATTGTCGTTTTATTGATCCATATATTTTGGTCTCGTCGGAAAATGCCTTATTCCAAAAACTTTAAATACCTACGTGACGCTAACCTAACACCTAATGCATCTTGGACATATACGTAGATCTCGGTCAAATCTAAGGTTTCATCGTAATATAATTATGAGTCGTTTTCAGAATGCCAGAAGAATGCAAATGATTACAAAAAAAAATTGGCAGTCATAGGAACTACCGAAAGAAGTCAAAGTCAAAGTTCTTTATTAATAAATTTAAAATTTACACGTCAATTAATAAAAAAAGGAAAACAAAAGAAAGGGCATATAAATTGTTTACATTTTCAAAGTTTGAAATTATCACTTCACTGTATTATAATAACAATTATTAATTATCGGACAGAAAACTGTCAAGCATTATACGAGTATAATAAATATGTTTCAAATACAATTGTACTGATAAATGTTAATTTTTTTACAGCAACTGTACCATCACTCTCTAAAAATTCAATGTAACTATAAAAAGTTTGATTGATACGAGGGTCAAACTGAAAGTTCTTAGAACTGGCCACTTATAAACAATATAATAAAAAAATAATTCTATAATTTGAAAATAGAACTCTTTGCCAATATTACTGAGTATATACTTCATTCATTTGTCATTTGTTTTACGATTTGGCGGCAAATTGAAAATTGTCTGTGTCACGTCAACATGAATTTAACACGAGAAAATTTTCGTGCAATGATTTTTTATGACTTTCGATGTCATTTAAGTCAACAAGAAAGTTATGATAGACTACGATTGGCTTTTCACGATGAAGCCCCATCTCGTGCGACTGTTTACAACTGGTTTAATGAGTTTAAACGTGGTCGCACTAATCTCACTGATGATTTACGTGAGGGACGGCCTTCTACGGCGACGACTGAAGATAACATCTGTGTTGTGCGGCGTATGATAGAGACTGACAAAAGAGTGACCTATCAGCAGATTCGGACAAGCTTAGGCATCGGTATGAGTCAAGTGCACAAAATCCTACACGAACATTTAGCGGTCAGGAAGCTTTGCGCCCGGTGGATACCTCATAATTTGACTGAGGCTCAAAAACTCCATCGTGTGGATTGGTGCCGTAAAATGATTGAAAGATTTAACGGAGGTGACTCAAATGCTGTGTTCGACATACTAACAGGTGACGAAAGCTGGATTTACTGTTATGATCCTGAAACCAAAAGACAATCTGCTCAGTGGGTGTTTCCTTTCGAGGAGTTGCCAACTAAAGTGAAGAGAGATCGAAGTGCGGGGAAAAAAATGGTGGCCTCGTTCTTTGGAAGGATAGGTCATTTCGCAACAATTGTGTTAGAGGATCAAAAAACAGTTTCTGCAGAATGGTACACTACCAATTGTTTGCCACTTGTCTTGGAAAAAGTTCGAGAGAAACGACCTCGCAGTAGGATCCTCCTTCACCACGACAACGCCTCATCGCACACCGCCAAGCGAACGATCGACTATTTGGCGACATCAAACGTTGAATTACTGGGTCACCCGCCGTATAGCCCCGACCTCGCGCCTTGTGATTTTTATTTATTTTCAAAAATTAAAGAAAAACTTAAAGGAAAGCGGTTTATGAATGCTGAAGAAGCGGTGGCTGCGTATCGCGATGCCATTGAAGAGACCCCTAAGGACGAGTGGGCAAAGTGCTTTTCCCAGTGGTTCCATCGCATGCAGCGGTGTATTGACGTGAATGGACAATATTTTGAAAAGATATAATAAAACTAATAACTGGCTAATGTAATCAGTTTTTGATTTTCTAAGAACTTTCAGTTTGACCCTCGTAAGCCAGCACTTTAATCTGTTTTTGAAGCTGCCGAAACTTGGGGCCGATATAACTATTTTGGGAAGAGTGTTATAAGCTTCCGTTCCCATAATGTGAGTTAACTTCCGTGACCTCGTGAGAGAGTGTGGGATAGCGTCCAGCTTGAGACATTCTCGTAACATCCGCAAGTTCCGCAACGCGTTGCGTATGTTACGAGAATGTCTCTCTCCTCGCGTATTGTATGGTTCTAAATTATTTCTGACATAAACAGCCACTTGATAGATCAGGATAGCAGGTAACGTAAGTATGCCAAGTTCTTTGAAAAACGGTCTAACGGATGTGCATTGCGATACGGCAACGATGGCACGTACGGCACGTTTTTGGGCGCGGAACGCACGCTCCCAGTCAGCAGCGCGCGCGTGGGCGTGGGCAAAGTGGGGCAAATAAGGTGGGGCCCAGCTGGTATGGGCACCGCCTTCGTTAGGTGCCCTGTCGGAGCCGCCAAGAAGCTACTGGCGAATGGCGGGTGCCAGTTAGTTGGTTGGGTGGCGGCGACGGTCAGGCTTCTTGAAGCAAGACCGCACCGATGTTTCAAGTGCCTTGCGCTGGGCCACGTCAGGGCCCAGTGCAAATCGGAAGTCGACCGCAGTGATCAGTGCTATCGCTGCGGTCAATCTGGCCACAAGGCCAGAGAGTGCTCCGCCGCGCCACATTGCACGCTATGTGCCAGTGCGGAAAGGCCGGCGGAACACCTAAACGGGGGCAAGGCATGTGCCAAGCCCCCGACATAAACGAGAGCGAGAAAGAAGCCCGCTGCGACCAATTCAAGGTTGCAGCCGACTCACCCCAAAGCGGCACAGGTGGTTCGCATGGCGGAAACTTAGTATGTCTAGGACGCTAAGCTTCCTCCAAACGAATATCAATCACTCCGCCCGTGCACAGGACCTATTGCTCCAGTGCATGGCGGAGCGATTGATCAAGGTGTGTGTGGTGGCCGAACCATACCAAGTCCCACCCAGAACAGACTGGGTTGGGGATCTGGACGGTCTGGTGGCGGTCACCACGGAGTCGCCGACGTTCTCTCTCACTCTCGGCAGAGTCACGAGAGGAAGGGGCTTTGTCGCGACTGAGGTAGGTGGAATGGTGGTGGTGGGGGTATATTTCTCTTCTAACAGGGTCCTTGCTGAGTTCGAAACATTTCTCGGCGACTTAGGGACCTTGGTGGGACAGAATCACCCCCGCCCGGTTATCGTCCTCGCTGATCTTAACGCCAAATCCGTGGCGTGGGGATCATCGACGACCGATGCCAGAGTGAGAGAGCTGGGAGAGTGGCTTGCGGAGGTAGGGCTCTATGTCCTCAACCGAGGCACGAAGCAAACGTGCGTGCGGCGATGGGGAGGGTCAGCGTGTTCAGCGTTGTGTAGCGAGGCGTCACCGCTATCAACACTCCGGCGCGGTTGTGTTGGACGCCCTCTATATCGCCTTCAGAGAGGCATCCAGAGATAAGATAAGATAAGATAATCATTTATTTCCTTTAAGATATTATATCAGTACAATTCACTTATAACTAAAATTGCCAGGTTTCTTTGTTACACTGTTTCGCTTCGAGATATCGATGGACCCCAAACTAGGCAAAGCCTGTATCTTGGGCGCCCACTGTTCTGGTGTACAAATTTCCTTTTAAACGCGACTAGCTGAAGATGTCATGAACATACTGTAGAAATGATACTTATTAAGGAATTATTGGTTACAGAAAAATTATAATAAAAACATTAAAATAAACAAACAAAAATAATAATTAATAATAATAAAAATAATTTAGTAAGAATAAGGGTAGGAACGAATGTAGGTATGGCTGTGTGAGGGTGTGTGGCATGTGTGTGAGATGGTGTGTGTGTGTGTGTGAGAGGGGGTGTGTGTGATAGAGGGGGTGTGTGTGTGTATGTTAATGTGAGTATTAACAGTCAACATCATAAACTTTGACCAAAGCCTCAGTTTCATCATATGATTTTTTTAATAACCAGCTCTTTACATTAATTCTCATATCTCTGTGGGAATAATCATGAAGGCTATATAATCTATTTATTGCATTATATGCAAAACGGTGTATATAGGGAGGGAGACGAGATGCAAACACAGTTTTCACTCTCGGCAGCATTATAGATCTTGTGCGGGCTAATCTCCTTTGTGGGCCCTGTGAAAGACTATGCGATTTCTCAACCGCTCTCATCAAAAACAATTGTCTTACAGTGAGCACTCTGGTATCCCGGAATAGTTGATGGGTAGGATATCTACGCGGTAGCCCAGTCATTACTTTTAATACCGCACGTTGAGCTCGTTCTAATCCAATCATATATGATTTGGCAGCACCTCCCCAGACTCCTATGCAGTATTGTAGTAAGGATTGGCAAAGTGAAGTGTACACCAGTTTCCTGGTTTCAATGCTAGCCACTGCTCTAAGAGATTTCATGAGGTGGATTAGCTTACGAGCTCTTTTTGAGAGAGTTTTTATATGTAATTCAAATGTGAGATTCTCGTCTATAAGAATACCTAGGTACTTCACGTGTGGTACTCGTCCAATGGTCTGGCAAGAACAATTATAGTGAACACCAGCAGAACCATCGCGTGCTGCGCAAGAACCGCTGTGCAGTTTTATACTCTCTATTTTAGGTTCTGAAGCGCGATTTATATGGAAACCTATCACATTTGACTTGTTTACGTTCAGCGTCAGGAGATTATTATCGAGCCACTGCGAGATAATCGACATTCCCCGCTCCGCCGCTAGTACTGCTTTTTGCCATGTTTCGCCGTAAAATAAAGCAACTGTGTCGTCCGCGTAACAAATTAGATCTACATGCGGGATACCAAGCAGCAGAATGTTATTTATATAAATAGCAAACAGTGTGGGAGAGAGACTGCTTCCTTGTGGGACGCCGTAAGGAATATCCTGCTCTGCGCTCAGGGTTTCACCTATTTTGAGTCTCTGACGCCTGCCAATGAGATAACTGGAAAACCATTTTAGGGCGATTCCTCTGATTCCTGTGCTTTCTAATTTTCCAAGCAATAGCGAAGGTGACAGACTGTCAAAGGCTCGCGCCAGGTCGAGAAATACTCCGATACATTTGTTTCCTTTGTCCATGTGACTTGCTACGGTGGATGTCAACAACTCAACAGCATCTTCTGTTGATTTGCCGCGCCTAAACCCGAATTGGCGGAGAGCTATCCGCGCTGCCATCTACGAGGCCAAGTCGGACTTGTGGAAGCAGTTGCTGAAGACACTGGATCGGGATCCGTGGGGGCGCCACTACTTACTGGCGAGGCAAAAGCTTCGCCCCTGGGCGCCTCCCGTTACCAGCACGCTGCAGCCGCAAGTCCTACGACGGGTGGTCGAGGGGCTAGAGGACTAGAGCCTAGAGGTTTTCGGTTAGCCTGGAAACCAACTTTGTCCCTCCCACCGTGGTGGCAGCGACGAGAGAAGAATCCACAGAGGAGGAGGATGAACTTCCCGACGTCTCCGAGGGAGAGTTGGGAGCGGCCATCCTGAAGATGAGGGCTAAGGACACGGCGCCGGGGCCTAACGGCATACCCGGCCGTGCATGGGCTCTCGCTCTGGACGGCCTGGGCCCTCGCCTTTGGAATCTCCTGAGTCGCTGCATGCGAGAAGGGAGATTCCCGAGGCGATGGAAGAGGGGGAGGCTTGTTCTCCTCCGGAAAGAGGCGCCCCTCTTTCCGCTTCTTGCCCGTGGACGAACCCTCGGGGTATCGCCCAATCGTGTTGCTTGACGACGCGGGCAAGCTCCTAAAGCCCATTATTGCCGCCCGCCTCGTCAGGCACCTTGATGGGGTGGGCCCGAACTGGTCGGAGTCACAGTTCGGGTTTCGGAAAGGCTGCTCGACGATTGACACCGTTAATCACGTTCGCAAGCTCTCTGACAGTGAGGTCTCTAGTGGCGGGGTGTTGTTGGCGGTGTCACTCGACATCGCGAATACTTTCAACACCCTGCCCAGGACAACCATCACGGAGGCGCTGAGATACCATCGTGTATCCCTGTACCTACGGCGCATCTACCCAACAAAGGACGGTATGACGGGTAGCCCCATGTCACGCGGCGTTCCACAGGGGTCTGCTCTTGGGCCGTCTGCTGTGGAACTTCGGGTACGACTGGGTGCTGAGGTGCGCTAACCTTCGTGGCGTCAGCTTAATTTGTTACGCTGACGACACGGTGGTAACCGCGCGACGGTAGACTTTCCACGATGCTGCAATCCTGGCCACAGCGGGCGTGGCAGCCGTGGTGACCAGCATCAAGAGTTTGGGTCTGGAGGTGGCGCTCCACAAATCGGAGGCCATCTGTTTTCATGGTAATCGACGAGCGCCGCCTGGAAGCTTCAACATAGTGGTGGGCGAAATCACCATCCCTGTCAAGCCGACACTGAAGTATCTCGGTGTCGTGCTTGACAGCAAATGGAGTTGGGGGGCGCATCTGCGTCAACTTACCCCCAAGTTGCAGGCAGGCACCAGGCAGCGTCGGCGCTGGGCCGTCTCCTGCCTAATATGAGAGGGGCTGGAGGGCACTGCTGACACCTTTACATGGCGGTGGTGCGCTCCATGGCCCTGTACGGTGCTCACGTATGGGTGGGTCGATTGAACCGTGCAGAGGAGGCTCTTCTCCACGCGGCCCAAAGAGTCATGGCCGTGAGAGTATGTCGGGGATATCGCACACTCTCACATGAGGTGGCCTGGCCTGCGCTCTTGCCGGATCGCTGCCATGGTGCCTGGAGGCCGAGGTTCTGTCCTCGGTCTATCAGTGTCGGGTGCGTGCGAGAAAGCAAGAACCCCGCTTCGCACCACAGGAAGTAGTGCGGTGGGACAGAGAGGCCAGGGCCAGGGCCCTGGTGAGGTAGAAGGAGCGGGTTCTCTCAGGTTCCACTCAGAGGGGAGCTCCTCGAGGCGATCCGGCCCATTCTCCCTGAATGGGCCCAGAGAGAACACGGAGTTCTCACATTCCGAACTACGAAGTTGCTCTCAGGACAAAGTTCTTTCGGGAGGTACCTGTGTAGAGTCGCCAGAAGGGAGGAAACCCCGGTATGCCACCAGTGGGGTTGTACGGAAGACACTGCGCAACACGTGCTGGAGGCATGTCCGGGGGAGGAGGAACCGCGGCTATCCCTAGCCGCGGTCGTGGGGGCGGACCTCTCGCTGCCGATCATCTTAGCTAAGATGCTGGACAGCGAGAGGTCGTGAGAGGCGATAGTCTCCTTCTGGGAGTCAGCCATGTCGCGGAGGGAGACCGACGAGCGAGAGAGAGAGATGGATCCACTCGCTCCTCCGCGGAGGAGGAAGCGGACAAGGGGGCGAGCCACTCGGGCTCGTACCCCGTCTCCACTTGGAGAGCCTGGGGCGTCGAGCGTTTAGGGCCACTCGGTACTCCACCTAGGGATAGGCTCTCCCGAGGCGGTGACGCACCGCTGGTTCCGGTGCGTCACTGGAGCCAAATGCGGGGGTTCCGTCCCCCCGCGAGGCAGGCCCGCAACGGTCGGGCCGGCGTTGGGTTAGAGTCGTCGAAGGGAGTGCGCAGAGTGACCCCGCGACACTGACCCGCTGCCATGCCGGAGAAACCTGTGGGGGTTTTAGTCGGTAGGGGCACCACTTTAGTGGTGTCGATCCCGACACACCTGCCGTGTCCCTACACGGTGGACGGTGTGTCAAAGCATTTCCCCCACCAAAAAAAAAAAGGTACATTCATGGTACCTACTTAGGCTGTGCTTGCTAAACGTTTTTCAATTTTTATGTTTTTGAAGTGTAAAAACTTCTTGTGGCGCAACACATACAAATTTTCCGTGGGCTGTGAGTTCAAGTATTACGTTCGTAAATGAAAGAAATCTTCGGGTGAACTTTCTTTTTTTTTGTTCTGTCATAATGCCATTTTCAACAACGACGTACAAATCTATACTAAAATCTTCGCACGGTACTGTTTAAACTCGCAAAATTTATGAAACAATAATATATATTATTCGGATGGAGTTTATGTTTACATATTAATATCAGGATAAAATGAGATATGGGTAGATAAACTTTAACAGTCAAACCTAAGTTACTGCCATTTAGTACGTAATTGAGAACTATTTGTTTCTCTTCTGAAAACGCCCTTTTCTCGAATAGCTCTCCATTTTTTTATCAATTCAGAGGGATGGAGACAGTACGTAAATCAAAACGACGAGTTGTCGTTGTACTGGCTGAACTGGTAGAGATTAGAAGGTGTTGTACAATGAAATTAAATCACAGTTATAGTGCTCGCAAAATAACTCTGCGCGCGACTGGTGGCGTACTTAATGTTGCCAGGTCAAGCTAATAGGTTCTCCCCGTCAATGAGAACTTTCAACTTCATAAAACAGGTACGGGAACGGATTTTTCAGGGAAGCAATATAACTAACTACATATCTTAATATATATAAATCTCCTGTCACGATGTTTGTCCGCGATGGATTCCTAAACTACTTAACCGATTTTAAATTAAATTGGCACACCGTGAGCAGTCTGGTCCAACTTGAGAGATAGGATAGTTTTTATTTCGATTAATAGTCTTTAAATGACAATATCCGAGCGCAGCCGGAATGGGCCGCTAGTAAATTAATAATTATCAGTTACGGCTAGTCTAGTCGGGAGAACGGCGACTGCCGATCCGGAGACCCCGGGTTCAAACCCCACACGCACCACTGTCTTTTCGAAGTCATGCGCGTAATGCCGCTAACTTAAAACGGTGAAGGAAAACATCGTGAGGAAACCGTCATTTCGAAGTCATGTGTCATCCACCAACCCGCACTGGGCCAGCGAGGTGGATTATGGCCTTAACTCTCTCCTTGCGAGAGAAGGCCCCGAGTCCCAGCAGTGGGAACGTTTAGTGGGCTGTTGATGATGATGATGACATATACATTATAGGACAACTGAGATTAGAACGAATGTCTCGAAGTAATGATCGTCGTTACAGTGCTGGTTTGGTTCGGTATGACCAAGTATCATTGGTACAATTAAATGGCTGTCTGAGTCTCTTACCACCAGGAGAACTTTATTTTAGTTAATTACATATTTAAAAATCTGTCATTTTCAACCTACACCAACAATGAAATAACAAGATATTGAGACCATAAATAACACTATTTGAAAATTTGGCGTATGAATGCTCTTTGAAGGATCATCTTATTTTCAATAGGGTTTAGATCACGATGGATCACGGCGGTAATGGCAAAACTTCTTGTCCATGTCCTTTTAACAGTCATTCTACTTAGTATTGTGGCTCGTCTTTGTGCCTCTTTATTAGATACAATGTAGCCTCTTTATTTATCTGAGTGCAGTGGTATGATGCGTTGTCCATTACCACTTGACTGTACGTTCTGAAACGCCTATAATAAAAATACAGTAATTAATACATAGTAAATGATAACAGAGCATCCAAGCTAAAAAAAAATAAGTGAAATTGCTTTTGGCTTACTGCCCACAGATTTTTTCCTTAGGTGGTAAATGAAGCTGACGCTATTTGGTGACAGGCTTGATCGGGTGAACGTGGGACCGCCGAGCTTACCCGAGCGAGAAAGATACAATCAGCTGCTCTTCACTGCTGCTGTGTCACTGTGTTACCTATTTTAATTTGTATTAAATTGAATTGAATAAAAAAAAACATTTATGACTAGTTTTTCACGTTCGGCACGTAATCACTCACGTTTTTTTCCCACGGGTTATAGATATTGGCGATGAAAACAATCAAACCTCAAAAATAAAGCCTCAGCTTAAAAATATGCCGATAATAGGCGGAGATTTCATTGCTATGGTATCCCTAAATATTACCTGTCAAATAGCTCTGCTTTTGGAAAATGGCTTTTGGCCCGTTATTGTCTCGTTCTTCTTCAACAACCACGATTTATTTTCAATAGCCAGGCCCAGCCAGCACTTTTTATCACTTTCGGCATAATAAAAGCAATTCATTACTTTATAAATTAATAAATACACCAAACGTAAACAAACTTTTGTCACCTGACGTAAACAAGAAGATGACGACCCGTCAATTAGTTCCATGTTTTGCTACGCGCAGAGTTAAATTGCGCGCACTATCTTATATATAAAATTCTCGTGTCACAGTGTTTGTTTCCTTACTCCTCCGAAACGGCTTTACTGATTTTTACCAAATTTTATATGCATATTCAGTAAGTCTGAGAATCGGCTACTAGCAATTTTTCATACCCCTAAGTATTAGGGGTTGTTCACCCCAAACATTTTTTTTTTTAATTTTTGGTAAATTTTTTTTGTTTTTATTTTTTTATAATGTGGCGTTAAAAAATACATACAACCCTAAATTTTTACCCTTTTATCACCAACCCCTGTTTTTTATAGCCATTTTAGTAATTTAATCATTTGACAGTGAACTCCTAAACGACGGGACCGATTTGAATGTTTTTTTTTTGTGTGTGTATTCGAAGATGGTTTAAATTTACAAATAAGCCCGGCAGACTGCGCTGCAGACAGTGTCTAGGTTATGTCCGAGCGAAGCCGGAACGGGCCGCTAGTAATATTATAAAATATCTTTGGTGTTGCGTGTGAAATATCTACGCAGGGTTTTTTATTATTTTATTTGGTTCACAAAAAATGGCAACACAGCTATGAAAACAAATAAAAATTAAATTAAAAAAAAAAAAAAAAAAAAAAAATTACAAATAAAAGTAAATAAACTATAAAGAAATAAATTCAAAAAGGAAGATCGAACGTGATTCGAATTTACGCAAAGATAACTTTCTTCTGTGAATTTTAATTAAATTAGAATGTTTCATTGCAATTTACCAATTTAGTGCATTTGAGCTAGAAAACATCTATTATATTGTTGACTAGTTTGTTGTTATTTACATTAATTACTAACACAAATGGTATGACAATTTGTTTTGATCAACTTGTTCATTTTCGTGAGTTTTATGTGATAGTGTTTCAAAATTTCATGTATTTAAGGAGCCAAAAAATGAGCTTCAAAAGAATGCCGTCGCTATGGAGCGTCGTAAGGAGCTGGAGATGTACCAACGGGCGCTGGACGTGCAATGGTTGAACAGCCGCATGGAGGACGGCCGGATGGGCCGGTGCCTCGCGCTTATACAACGCGAGGCTGATATGGAAAAAGAATTTCAAGAAGTACACAAATTCATTAAATATACAGTATTTTCTATAAAGTCATATGTTACACATAGATCTTAGCCTACGTAAACGCAAGAAACCATTCAATTAGAATTGTTTACTCCGGTCCTAGTCACTTCAGTTATTGTCTTGTGTTTTTTTTTTATGAATGGTCAAAAAACTGTTTGGAACTGCACTGAGTTTGTTACCCGAAGATTCATATTTTTGCTCTGCAGTACCTACCTCTTTTATTTTTTACTTTACAAAGATTCCTGTACTGACCTTAATACTGTACAGATTCTTTAGTTCAAAGTTCGGTAGGCAGTAGAAACCTGTGGTCAACTGCCATAGATCTCTTTAAAAAATAAACATACTGTGACAGTGGACAAGTTGTCGCCTTCATTCCATTAGGAGAAACCTTGCTATGAATGCAACATTTCTTCACTATGAAAATAAATTTAAATACCAGAGGATGACTCTATTTTGCTAATGAATTTGTTTTTTATAAAATTGGTACAACAGCCAACAAGTATTGAATCCCATTTTGAAATAAATGTGAATGAGTCTTGTTTCCCTAGTGGTAGCACAGGCTAGGTACTATGTTCCTGGACAGTCCTCTTACTATTTCTTGTTGGTCCTTGTAGGTAGCCTGTTTGTCCCAGGGAACTTTAATTTTGGGATTCCAAACCAGTGGCTTGTTTTCTGTTACCTCTAAAATATAGATGGTTTAAGTTGTTGAAAGTGAGGTTGCTACAAAAGGAAAAACAAAAAGACAATTTAAAATATAGTTAAATGGTACAACTAATGTGACATTGTGCACCAGGGATGTTACGGAGCTTCGACTCCGATAAGTCGGAACTTCCGATTATTATTACACCTTTGGTTCTGACTCTGGCTCCGAAACTTTTAAACCGGAGTTTTTATTGGAGGTAGGGTATATATTAGTGATAATCTCTTGTTGTGGTGGAAAGTAATTGAAAATACAAATTAATTTGATGTAAATTGTTTCAAAGATTTTGTTCATTTAATATTCATATGTTCTTTTTTTAATTTATGCACATAATACGCTAGTTCGGGATTTAATTCAATAATTTAATTTCTTGTTTATTTGAAAACTTGCCAATTTTATTTGTTTGTTTCTGTTTTATTATTATAAAATAAAGTAATAATGTTTTATTAGTCTCCAATAAAAATCACTCTCCTGCCACTACTTCTGACCCTGGCTCCGCCTCCGACTTCAGTTCCGATTCTGGTTCTGACTGCGATAAATCAAATTTAAAAACTTCGACTCCGCCTTCGGTTCTGATAAAATTACCTCCGTTACATCCCTGCTGTGCACCACTTGAAATATCAATTACGGTAAACACTAAACACCCTAAGTCAAAAGCAAACTGATTTCTATTTATTAAAGGTACGTGCTTAACACTTTTTTTCTATTATTTTGACTATTTTATACTAATTATGATTTTCAAAGAAACTATTAAATACGCAGATATATGATTAAAATAACTGAGCACAATCTTACTTGGTAGGATGGTAAAACCAGACTGGAGTTTTATAGAACTACCCTCAGTCAGGACATAACATGCCTTTCCCCCAGGATAGCTCCATCTCACTTCACTTTAAACAATGCACTACACTGTGTTCATCTTATCCTATGTGTGAAATAGTCTTTTTTTGTGTTCTTACTAACTAACTATGGGTATATTGTTTTTTAATGACTAGATGTTGTTTGTTCCTCATCAAGGTCTGTCTCTTCATCAGATTCCAATATCTCTGATCTTATCTTCTTGTTTAATGAAGAAGGTGGGGACACCGACAGTGCTCTCTTAGTCCTGACTGTCGCTCCTGATCCACCAGGCAGAATCATTTGTTGTGGATCTGCTACGCCAATAATGTCTGCCCATTTCTGTGGTGGGGGTATATCTAGATTATCGCCTGTTTCACTTTCACTATCATATCCTTGTGATTCTTTTGTTTCTTGTGCTTCCTTTTGAACTGGAGTCCCTCCACTCAGCATCTGGTTGACGTGTCTTGTCAGTAACCTTCCATTCCATCGCACTAAGTATCTGCACACACCAATTCGCTTTTCTACTACCCCCTGTAGCCAACGTGGTCCTTTAGCATAGTTTCATATGTATGCAGTCTGTCCTACTTTAAACTCTCGCACTTTGATATCTTCATTTCCTTTTTCTTTTAAACATTTGTATGACAAAGGATTTAGAGAGTCAAATTTGGTTTTAAATCGTCGGTTGTTCAAAAGCTCTGCTGGTGTCTTTTCATTCACTGTATTTGGTGTAGAACGCAATCCATATAACATATTAGGTAGGCGTATGTGCCATGGTTCATCAGTTCTTTTCTTCAATTTATTTTTTACTGTCTGCACTGTATGCTCAGCTTGCCCATTAGAAGCTGGATGATATGGTGCAACTAAAATTTGCTTTATACCATTTTCCTTAAGGTAACTTTTGAATTCCTCTGATATAAAACTTCTTCCATTGTCAGTTACTATGGTATCTGGTAACCCTTGTCCTGCAAATATATCCCGGAGAGTTCGGATTAATGTAGAGCTACTCATGTCATGTACAATTTTTACTTCTGGCCATTTTGAAAATGAATCTATCAGGATCAAAAAAGTTTTCCCTTGAAAAGGGCCAGCGTAATCTAAGTGTATCCTAGACCATGCCTTATCGGTTTTGAGCCAATTGTGAGTTACTTGCGCTGGCATATTTCTGTTTTCAGAGCAAATAGTACAATTTTTTATCATTGCTTCAATCGTCTTATCCAAAGATGGCCACCAAAAATAGCTTCTTGCTAGAGCTTTAGTGATGACAATTCCATCATGATTTTTATGTAACTCTCCCAATACATATGATCTTATTTTTTCTGGTAATATTACTCTGCTGCCCCATAATATGCAATTATTGTGTACCGACAATTCATTCCGTTTTTGCCAATATACTTTAAGCTCTTTATCTACTCGGGCAGGCCAACCATTCCGAATCCAATACATTACTTTAGCTAATGTCTGGTCTTTTTTAGTCAGTTGGGCCACTTGAATTGCAGTAAAATCTAGCCCTACTGGAGTCTCTTCTATCAAAAGGACCCCGGAATATTCTTCCTCCTCTTCACATTTTTCCTGTTCTTCAGATGGCCAGCGACTCAGTGCATCCGCATTTCCCAGTTTTTTGCCCTCTACGTATTTAATTTCATAATCATATTAGCCTAATAATAGTGCCCATCGTAACATCCTTGGAGAAATAATGTTTGGAATCGGTTTTCCAGGACCAAATATCCCCAACAAAGGTTTGTGATCCGTTTTAATCACAATCTTCCGCCCACTGATGTATTGATGGAATTTCTTTAGACCAAAAATGATCGCTGCAGCTTCTTTGTCTATTTGTGCATAATTCCGCTCATGAACGTTCATAGTCCTTGAGCCAAACATTATCGGTCTTACTGTTCCGTCTGCCATTTCATGTTCTAGCACTGCCCCAAGTCCATATTCAGAGGCATCACAAGACATTATCAGCTTCTTCCTACTATCATAGTGTACTAAAGTATCTTCACTAGAAAGCATTGTCTTTAAATTTTCAAAAGCTGCATGACATTTTCTATTCCATATCCATTTAGGTCCTTTTTCTAGTAATCTATATAAAGGTTCGGCTATGCTAGCTTTATGCGGTAAAAATCTATCATAAAAATTTAATAACCCCAAAAACGCTTGCAATTCCTTTAAGTTTTTTGGTGCATTTGTTTTCAAAATAGCTTGTATTTTATCCTCAGTAGGGTGTATCCCAGATTCATCTACAATGAATCCTAGAAATTGTACCTTCGGTACTGCAAAAAGGCATTTCCCTTTGTTTACCCGTAGCCCAGCTTTTTGTAATCTTTGTAATACAATTTCTAGTCTAGTATTATGGCTTATAATATCACTACCACACACAACGATATCATCTAACAGTACCGCTGTCCCTGGAATACCTGCGAGTAGAGAAGACATTAACCTTTGAAAAATCCCAGGGCAAGCTTTAACTCCAAAAGCCAAACGCTTTACCCTGTATAATCCCTTTGGTGTGTTGAGGGTAAGTAGATTTGCAGTACTCTCATCGACACGTACCTGGGTATACGCTTGTTCCAAATCAATTTTTGAAAATACTACACCACCCTGCAGTTCAACAAAAGCTTCATTAAGGGTAGGCAATGGATATGTATCTGTATTAGTGACTTCATTTACTGTTGAACGATAATCTCCACATAACCTTGCCATTTGGCTTTGGAACAACCACTATTGGTGTTGCCCATTCTGAGTGAGTAGTTGGTTCCAAAACATCCTCACTCACTAGTCTCTCAATCTCCTTATAAACCTCTTGTCTTTGTGCAAATGCAACCGGTCTACTCTTCAAAAATCTTGGACTTGATCCTTCTTTTGGCGTAATGTTGACTATTGGTCCAGTATATGTCCCTAGACCTGGTTGAAATACCTCTCCATATTTATTAAGTACTTGCCTTACTCTATCTTTCTCAAATGAAGTTATTTTGATACTATTAACTCCTTGTATAATAATGCCTAGATCAGCAAACCAATTTCTTCCAATCAGGCTTGTACCACAACCTCTTGTTATCAATATTTTCATATGTTTACTAATGTTTTTATAATGTACTTGAACTAATGCCTGTCCAAGCAAAGACAATTTACCATCTGTATATGACTTTAAAGCAATATATGTTGGTTCAAACTGTGGCAGCTTCCCTTTCCATATGAGTCTGGCTATATTTTCATTAATTATTGAGTATGGACAGCCTGAATCCACTTCCATCAGTATCTCTGTTCCATTCAGCAACACTTTAATTTGAAATGGTTCCACTTTATCTTGCCTAATACTATTTAGACCAACCTCGTACAATCCATTACACTCAGATTTGTGCTTTGTTTGTCTATCCTTCATCCTGCATGCTGCTTCTATGTGTCCTGTCCTGCCACAGTGATGGCATTTACTCCAACGGAATCTACATTCACTCTTATGCTGCCTGCCACAACGAAAACAATTAGCATCGCTTGATTCTTTTCTACCTGTCTTGAAATTAACTTTATTTATTTCCATCGGAACCTCCATTTCCTGAGGTGTATCATTTGTGCTTGGCCCAGCCTGTATAATGATACTAGCATCCAGGTTAGCAGTTTCATGTGACAGTGCAATATCACAAGCTTGCTCGAATGTTAATTGACTTTGTTGTAACAGCTTTTTTTGAATTTCCTTATCATTTATGCCACATACTAATCTGTCTCTTAGAGTACGATTTAAGTCTGTGAAATTACAATGTAGACTTAATTTCCTCAACTGGGCAATGTAATCCCTCACTTTCTCAGTTACTTCTTGGTTTCTGGTGTGAAATTTATATGATTCTACAATTTCGTTAGGTTTAGGATGAAAATGATTGTTCAAAATGGCTACCACATTTGAAAAAGAAACTTCACTTACGTTTTTTGGTGAAACTAATGATGTTACTAAATCATACAGATCTGAACCACACACTGCAAAAAAATTTGCCTTCTTCTTTGCATCTTCCTTTATTTCACTTGCTTCCAGGCAGTATCCAAACCTTTCTATATAATTTTTCCAACAACCATCATTCACATTAAAATTATCAAACTTTATACCCATAGCTAAGTCAAATAATCTAAAGTGTTTATCACAACAGAACACAATTTTATTACACTTTTATACTGTTTTTCCTCGTCGCCACTATTAAATACGCATATATATGATTAAAATAACTGAGCACAATCTTACTTGGTAGGATGGTAAAACCAGACTGGAGTTTTATAGAACTACCCTCAGTCAGGACATAACAATATCAATATCAATTACGGTAAACACTAAACACCCTAAGTCAAAAGCAAACTGATTTCTATTTATTAAAGGTACGTGCTTAACACTTTTTTTTATAAGGTAGACCAACAGCCTATCAGCAATATCAAAAAAGCATGGATATATGACAATTATCTCACATCACGTCTCACTTGGCCTTTCCTAGTATATGACATCGGTAAAACCCTCCTGGCAAAACTAGATGCTAATGTCATAAAGATATTGAAGTCATGGTTTGGATTGGCACATCCGGCTGATCCCTCTACTCTCTTTAGGGATCACAATAGTTTTGGGCTGAAACTAAAAAAACCATCCGAACTCTACAAACACCTAAGAGTTACAAAAACGCATGTTTTGGGAAAGTCGAAAGACGAATTAATTGCATCTCTCCCAAAAGACAAAAGTGCTTCGGACCTTGAATCTAGACTTCAATTCCACAAACAATTTATGGCAGGTGCGCAAGTAAATACAGCTGGGTTGGGTGCGAGTAAGAAAAGGGAAGACCGAGACATGGTAAAAACCTTTCTACAACAAGACGAAAATGATAGTTACAAAGTGCACGCTATGAATTTAGAAATGCAAAGTGAGTGGTTAACCATAGGTGAGTTTTGTATCCCATTAGCTCTGAAGTGGCGCACCTTGCTATATGACTGGTCTCCTGCCTTATTAAAATTTTATCTGAACGCTTTCCAAATGACCCTCCCTGACCAGAGTAACTTGGTAAGGTGGGGAAAAGCCTCTGAAAAATGTTGCTATACTTGTGGTGAGGCGATATGTACAGCAAGGCACATATTGGTGGGATGCAAGGTGCTCCTTAATAGGGGTCATTACTCACAGCGCCATGACAGAGTACTTGAAATCATACGTGAAGCCGTAAGCCTTTCGGTAGCTAGAGCCCAAAAGGGATTGACGATAAACAAAAGACAAATTAACTTTGTAAAAGAGGGCTCAACTTCAAACTCCAAGAACAAGCCTTACTCAATCCTGGGTTCAGCTCCTGATTGGACTATTTTAATGGACACGTATGAAAAGCACTACAAAATCCCAGAGGATGTGGGTGTTTCGTCATCCAGACCGGACATTTTCCTTTTTTCTAGGGCTACGAAACGCATAGTCCTGGTAGAACTTACCGTACCGTGGGAAACTAATATACCTAAAGACCACGCGATGAAACAAAATAAGTATTACGACCTTCAAAATGAATTAACAAAAAATGGCTATGTAGTTAATTTATACGCTGTAGAAGTAGGAGCGAGAGGTATACCAGCAAAATCTCTCTATAACCTGCTTAAAGACCTTGGATTGTCCAGAAGTGCAGTAAGTTCTATACTAGAACGAGTATCTAAAGCTGCACTAGTAGGATCATATCGGATTTGGCTGGGCAGGGAGAGAAATACGAGTAGTGAAGGTGAGTGTTGACGTACGTCAATATAAGGGGCCCCTTTTAAACCTACTACCCGAGTCACAAGTCTTGGGGTCTATTCGATATTTCTCTCTCTGCCACACGATGGACCCGGCACCCGCACGGTGAATCCATGGAATGCTAAGAAGTACGTCTCATTTTGACTATTTTATACTAATTATGATTTTCAAAGAAACATAATTATGAAAGACTATCGGTAGGTGTGCAATCATAATATTAATACACTACAATCACTACACCAACAACCATTGGTTTCATAAGCTAATGACGCAATTTATAATTTCCAGCGCACAGACCACGCAGCCATAGTGAATGCTCGTGCAGCCAAGGAGACCTCCTTGGGCATTGAAGTAGCTAAAATCAGGAGAGAGGAATCCTGTGCACTGCTTCGAAGGTAATGTAAACACTGGTGCACCGCACTGGTGGTGTGCCAACTATACAAATATGTTCCATAGAATACCTGTGCTACGCTGAAAGAGGATCCCAACTATATGCAAAAACAATCTCAAACATTGAAAAAACTGTAAACATTGTAACTTATATACCAGCCATTACATATTATGATTATTTAACTTCGTAAGTATAAGATAAATGATGTCAATGTAATGTGTTGCAGGCATTACCTGCGCGAGCGCGACCCGAGCCTCCGCGAGCTGACGCGGCGGCTGCAGGCGGGCTACGTGTGCCGAGACCAGCAGCTGCAGATGAGGAACAACGTGTACCGGAGACTGCAGGACGAGGTAACCCGGGGTGTGGAGACGATCATGGAATGTGACGCAGCATTACTGTAGGACCAGGTAACCCGAGGGGTGGAGACTCTATCATGGAATGTGACGCAGCATTACTGTAGGACCAGGTAACCCGGGGGGTGGAGACTCTATCATGGAATGTGAGGCAGCATTACTGTAGGACGAGGTAACCCAGGGGTGGACACTATCATGGAATGTGACACAGCATTACTGTAGGACCAGGTAACCCAGGGGGTGGAGACTCTATCATGGAATGTGACGCAGCATTACTGTAGGACCAGGTAACCCGGGGGGTGGAGACTCTATCATGGAATGTGAGGCAGCATTACTGTAGGATGAGGTAACCCAGGGGTGGACACTCTATCATGGAATGTGACACAGCGTTACTGCAGGACGAGGTAACCCGGGGGGTGGACACTATCATGGAATGTGACGCAGCATTACTGTAGGACGAGGTAACCCGGGGGGTGGACACTATCATGGAATGTGACGCAGCATTACTGTAGGACGAGGTAACCCGGGGGGTGGACACTCTATCATGGAATGTGACGCAGCATTACTGCAGGATGAGGTAACCCGGAGGTAGACACTCTATCATTGAATGTGACGCAGCATTACGGCTGCATTAAGCCGTTTTTATTGTACCGTTCTCGTCACCCATCCCACAAAGTCTCAAAATAAAAGTGTACAACCAGTGGGTCCTACCCGTTATGACCTACGGTGCTGAAACGTGGACACTGACAGTCAAAATCCGAAAGCCCGAAGTCGCTCAGCGAGCTATGGAACGGGCTATGCTTGGAGTTTCTCTGAAGGATTGCATTCGTAATGAAGTAATTCGTCAGAGAAGTAAAGTCACCGACATAGCTCAGCGTATTAGCAAACTGAAGTGGCAATGGGCCGGTCACATCTGTCGCAGACCCGATAACCGTTGGGGTAGACGGGTTTTGGAGTGGAGACCGCGAATCGGCAAACGTAGTGTAGGACGCCCTGAGACCAGATGGAGTATCGATATACGAAAGATTGTTGGTGGCAGTTGGAAACGTAAGACCGAGGATCGGGCTGAGTGGCGTATTATAGGAGAGGCCTAAGTCCAGCAGTGGACGAATACAGGCTGATGATGATGATGACGACTAGAATACTATACGGTATAGTAAATTTCAAATTCAAGATAGGTCACCACCACAAATAGCGAATTACACTTGTGAATATCAAATGAAATGAAAGTGATTTGAGTGGTAGACTACTAAACAGTATCACAAATTACAAATCCGAAGTGATAAATACCTCAAAATGTTTAGTTTTGTTCTTGTTGTGTACGAAGCTTGAAATATAGTTGTATCTCGCTAGGCTGAAGAGAAGCACGCGAACGCGGTCCTCCTGGGCGCGTTGTACAACAACCGCGAGGCCCAAGAGCTTGAAGAGCGAGAGAAGACGGCGCGTGCGGCCGAGTATAGACACCAGCTGCAGAGGCAGCTGGCGGCGTGGGAGCAGCAGAGACGCTGCAACTACGAGGAGACGCTCATCGAGAAGAAGATGCTGGAGGACATCATGAGGACGTTGGCGGACGAGGACCAGAGGTGAGGTGATGGTGGTGGATGCTAACAGGGCAGAGAAGTTGATGGACGGTAGCTTGCTTGCTTGCTAATTTGACGGTAACATGGTAAACATTTCTAAGATATGTGGTATACCAGAATGTGTGATGATGCAATTGAACCCCTTAACTTGCAGAGAGCTGGCTCAGAAGCAGGAGTCCCGGCGCCGGCTGCAGCAGGAGATGGTGTCGAGCGCGCGCGCCAGGGAGGCGTGGAGGGAGAAGCAGAAGATGGTGGCCGTGGAGGAGGAGCGCCGGGGGGAGCGGGAGCGGGCCGAGCTGGCCGACCGGAGCGCGGCCATGTGAGGCTGGACTAGTTTGTTAAATACAAGAGCGGATCCAGTGGGAGGGTTTTTTGAACTAAAAACTCCTTCTGGCGCGCCACAGACAGATCTTTCGTGGGCTGTAAATTGAATTCTAAAGAATCGAGAATGATAAGACATCTTCGGGTAAACTCGGAACCATGGCCATTGGTCATCTAGAAATGCGTGAGAATTTCCCATTGGTCATTGGCATGCTCATGACCACGCCCTCCGGTTTCATCCGCGTAATTTCCTAAGTAAGCTATCAAATTCTGAGTTATAAGTTTTCACTTCTATGCCAGTTCCTATGACTCAATTTTTTTTTATGTTATAGAGAGACAAGCAGGACATGTGCCTGATGGTAAGCAACATGCCTGCCACATAACAACACAGTGACACACAACTATTGGAACATAAAAGAGTCCAAATTATTACCTATTGTTAATGCACCGCGCTCGTAACCCAGATGTATAAATAAGATGTTTTATCTCTATACCCTGTTTCTGAACAATTTCAACAATCCGCATTCCATACGATTTTCAGAGTAGCAGAACGTGAGAGGAAAAGACTTGAGAAAGAAGCGATCAATGAAAAAATTTCCGCGAAAATATTAGCAGATGAGGTAAGTCACACATTTTTAAAGTAACTTTTAAAGTTGTTCCAATGCTTGACAAAACGTCTACCAATTCCTATAGGTAGAAACTGAGTGTTTTTTAAATCTAGAGTAAATAATCTTCTAGGTAAGTATTCCGATTTCTGCACGATGTTTTCTTTCACCTTTAAAAGCAGTAGCGATTACAAATTTGTACATTCGCTCATTGAAAAATACTCTAGGGTGCATCTCTCGCGTATAATCCAAAGTCAAAGTGTGATGGTACCTCTTTTCTCTCTATTTTTATTATTAAAATTAGAATTAAATAAAATAAAATACCTCGCGAAATATTACTATTACAATTGCAACAAACATTATGTACATGTACATTACATTACAGCTGGTAGTAAAATAACTGACAAAGGTGGACTTTGTAAAAAGTCTTATTAATATGGGATCACGACCTTGTGTAGGTTTGAATCTTGAACTAAAGAGAACTAGAATTAAGTTGAAAATGTTCCCTATTTGTCTTCTATTCTAATCCAAGATATGTAAAAAAAAAAACCAATCGACAAAGGACCTGTGGAGTTTCAAAAATTAAAATAAGAAATAACTATTAAAAACCATTGAATCCGAACCGTTGGAAACCTGAATGATCCTTGAGTGCTATAGGCGTATTATAGGCTATCACAGGCACCCTCGCCGGTCCCAAAGTCGAACGAATCTTTCACTTACAAACGTGACACTTGAGTTTAATTCACAGCCCACGAAAAATCTGTATGTGGTGCACAAAAATAAGTTTAGACTTCAAAAAAAAAAAATCTTCTATATACTACTACACATATTTATTTCCTTTCCAGGCAGAACGGCGCGAGCGCGAAAACATAATAAAGTCTCTACAAGAGCAGGAGTACCTCGAGAGGAACGCCAACAACGACGTCAGGGAGCGGGCCGCCGCGGAGGACACGCGGCGGGAGGCGCAGGGGGCCTTCGCGGCGCAGGTGGAGGCCAAGAGGAGGCTGGCTGAGGAGGCGCGCGCGCAGGAGGCTGACTTCCGGAAGGAGGTGAGGGTGGGGTGATGAGTGGGGTGAGTCAGGAGAGAGGAGAGGATGGGGTGATGTGCGGGGTGAGTCAGGAGAGAGAAGAGGATGGGGTGATGTGTGGGGTGAGTCAGGAGAGAGGAGAGGATGGGGTGATGTGTGGGGTGAGTCAGGAGAGAGGAGAGGATGGGTTGATGTGTGGGGTGAGTCAGGAGAGAGGAGAGGATGGGTTGATGTGTGGGGTGAGTCAGGAGAGAGGAGAGGATGGGTTGATGTGTGGGGTGAGTCAGGAGAGAGGAGAGGATGGGGTGATGTGTGGGGTGAGTCAGGAGAGAGGAGAGGATGGGGTGATGTGTGGGGTGAGTCAGGAGAGAGGAGAGGATGGGGTGATGTGTGGGGTGAGTCAGGAGAGAGGAGAGGATGGGGTGATGTGTGGGGTGAGTCAGGAGAGAGGAGAGGATGGGGTGATGTGTGGGGTGAGTCAGGAGAGAGGAGAGGATGGGTTGATGTGTGGGGTGAGCTCAGGAGAGAGGAGAGGATGGGGTGATGTGTGGGGTGAGTCAGGAGAGAGAAGAGGATGGGCTGATGTGTGTGGTGAGCTCAGGAGAGAGGAGAGGATGGGCTGATGAGTGGAGCTCAGGAGAGAGGAGAGGATGGGCTGATGAGAGGAGCTCAGGAGAGAGGAGAGGATGGATGGATGAGTAGTGGACTTGAGCTTGGGGGCTTGGAACCATTGTAATTCTGAAATTAACGATAGTGTTATTCAACTTTCTTCATTTATTCAAGGCGAACTGGAATCGATTTCCTTTAGAAACACCCTTTCCATCGTAAGCACATAATATATTATGGCCACTTAATATTAAACGAGACAATTATACCCACCCTATTAATTATAAAAAAAACCCTAACTTTTCTAGACCGAAGCGAAATTGGCAGCGGACAAACAAAAAGAGGTCCAGAAAGAGATGGAGAAGCGTCGGAGAGGGAGACAGCACTCGGAGGAGTTGCTCCAGCAGATCCGAGACAACGAGGAGAGGAGGAGGAGAGAGCGGGCGCTGGAGGAGAGGAGCTCCAAATACGAGTTCCTGTGCGACCAAGCTTGGTAACGTATCCTTCCTCTGCGACCTATTTTTATAGATAGATAGATAGATACTCTTTATTGACACACCCAAAAAATAATACAAAGCAATAGTAAACAAGAACATAGTAAATTAGTGCGACTGTGGGCGGTCTTATCGCTGAAAGCGATCTCTTCCAGGCAACCTTAGGATGGAAAACAATATGTGGACAGGTCAGAATATGGGGTGTGCAAATTAGAAGTACACTTTTTTTTTATCCGAACACGCAACCAAATAACTTTTTTTTTTTTTTTTTTAACTTCTATAGGTTTACACTTGACCGCCATCTCGCCTGATGTTAAGCGACGATGCGGTCTACGATGGAGCGTGTTTACCTAGATAAAACCGATTCACTCTCGATTTGAAGACACAAAGATTGTAACCATCGGGTAAAACCCACTCAGGCAACGTATTCCACAGTTTAGACGTTCTTATCACAAAAGTAGAGTCGAATCTCTTCGTTCGTGTCTTTGGAACATCAACCATGAAACGATGTCGCTTTCTCGAGCTACGAGCATTCCGATAGAAAAAAGGACAAGGTGGTATCAGATCATGCAAATCAGTCGCACACTCTCCGAAGTGTATCCGATAAAAAACTGATAGGCTAGCAATTTTTCGGTGATGTTCAAGACTTTGAAGTCTTTTTCGCACAAGAGTGTCGTTGCCTATGAGCCTTTTGGCACGTCTCTCGATCGATTCCAGAGCCTCCAGCTGATACTTAGCCGATCCATCCCAAAGGTGCGAACAGTACTCCATACAGGAGCGAATCTGTGCTTGATATAGTGTAAGCAACTGTTCAGACTTGAAGTACCTTCGCACCTTTGAGAGGACACCAAGTTTTTTGGCAGCAAGTTTAGCCTTGGACTCGATAAACGAGCCAAAGTTGAGCGTAGAGGTCAAAGTAACGCCCAATAGTTCTAGACGGTCAGAGACCGGCACGGATACACCTCTAAAAGTTGGAGTCAGTTGGAAAGGACTCCTTTTAGCGGAGAACAGACACGCCTGCGTCTTACTCTCGTTGAACTTGACCAGATTGGACACCGCATCAAGGGTCAAGCCCAAACGCTTATACGATACGATACGACGTCGTGTACGATAACTTCATCGTACACGACGTCGCATGAAATAACTATCGTTATTTCGTGAACTATGAACTGAAAACAGTTTCTAAACGCACCATCCTTTGGAAACTGAAAACTTTGCGTTGGCTACAACACTGCGTAGCTGTCAAAGTCAAAGTTCTTTCTTCATAAATGTACAATTTACACGTCAATAATAAAAAACAAAAAAAGAGCATACAAAGAGTATACATTTTTAAAGTTTAAATTTCAACATTTTATTGTACGATAATAAGTATCGTACGAATAAGTGTCAACCATTAAAATATAATATGTATTTATTGCAATTGTAATGAACAATGTCATTATTTTTAACAATTTTATTGTGAGTTTACCATCACTCTTTAAAAAATCGCTGTAACTATAAAAAGTTTGATCGATAAGCCAATTTTTTAATCGGTTATTGAAGCTGCCCAAACTCGGGGCTGATTTAACTATTTTAGGAAGAGTTTTATAAACTTCCGTTCCCATAATGTGAGTCAGCTTTTCCAATCTTGTGAGGGAGTGTGGTATACTATCCAGCTTGTCAGCGTTGCGTATATTGCAAGAATGTCTCTCTTCTCGCGTGTTGTATGGTTCTAAGTTATTTCTGACATACACAGCCACTTGGTAGATCAAGATTGCAGGCAACGTAAGTATGCCAAGCACTTTGAAATATGGTCTAACGGATGTGCATTGCGACACGCCCACGATGGCACGTACGGCACGTTTTTGGGCGCGGAACGCACGTTCCCAGTCGGCAGCGCGCGCGTATAGTTCGGCGCCGTACCGTAACCGGGAATGCACCGTGGCGAAGTAACACGAACGAGACACATCCGCAGACACCACTCGGGACACCCGTCTTAGTGCAAAGCACGCACTGCTTACTTTAGCACACATCTTGTCGATGTGGTGTTCCCAAGTCATGCAGCCTTCCACCTGGATTTGATGGCTGCAACGTAGTGTTGTGGTCTCGCCCACAGTTATGTTACTGTTGTAGGTGCGAGGTGGCTAAAGAGCGTGAGGCGATAGTTCCCCAGCACGCGCCGCCATTGATGGAGTTCCTAGGTTCCTACGCCCCGGCGTGCTGCGTCGCTTTGCACTCTTACTTGCAACGAACACTCGCGAGTTAAACACGTCTCTGATTGAGATTGTATCAATTTTCAACGTATTACTCGATCCAAATTTAGTGAGTTGCAAGCTACTGGATGATTTTTGTTGAAGTGAAAACTTCGTTTAGCGCATCACACACATATTTTTGACGTGACGTTTAATAAATCGGTGAACGCTGGCATGCACGAAAAAGGATGACTCATTGTCCCGTTACGCAATGTTTTGTAATGACGTCACGTTAAACTATCGTCAGTAAACCGACTTTACAGAAAACCCATTTTTTCGTAGGCTGTGAATTGAGTTGAAGAGTCACACCACTCGTGAATGTAAAGGTTTATGTTGTTGTAGGCGGGAGGAGGTAGCCAAGGAGCGCGCGGCGATAGTGTCGGAGCACGCGCCGCCGCTGACGGGGTTCCTGCGGGCCGGCGTGCTGCAGCCGGGGGAGGTGCCCGCGCCCGCGCCGCGCGCGCCGGCCCGCAGGCATCCCAAGTGCAACGAGCAGTGCAGGCGGATCAGACACTACTAGCACTAGGACGTTACCGGGGGCGGAGCCAGGACGTCTACTCTCTTCGGGAACGTTCAAGTATTTTGTAACTCTGGGGTGTCTTGTGAAACGTTACGGTGCGTCATGAAGATATTTTGTTGTTACTTAAAAATTATCAAGAAATTAAATTCTCCCTAGTTGGCGAAATGTAGTGACTTTTAAGTAAAAACAATCACTTGGATGTCGCGTAATGTTTACAGAGAGTGAGAGGCTGGGTGTGAAAAAAAGTTAGGGTGCGTTTCGACGGGGGAGGGGGTTATAAAATCTTTAAAAATTGCGTTACGTAATACTTGAACGCTGAAGCAGTGCAGGTGCATCAGGAACTACTAGCTACCAGAACATTACCGAGGACGGAGCTAGGACGTCAAGAGCCACCAGGCGCAGCAGGTACAGAGGTTACATCGCCAAGGGTGGCTCCAGGTGTCCCAAGCACAACGAGCAGTGCAGGCGGATCCGGCGCTACTAGCATCAGAACATGACCGGGGACGGAGCTACGAGTCGAGAGGGTTCGCCGGCCGCTGCACGCTCGCTTCGCTCGTTTGGCTTGTGCGTTGTTGGTCACAGTGCTAACCTAACCTAACCGATTTCTTCCGATTCCACCTAAATTTTGTTCCGCACTTTGAAATTTTGCAAATGTGTATGTAAATTTCTGTTGCGATCTGGTTCTGGAACTGTGCCGGCCGCTGCCGCAGCACGCTTACTTCGCTCGCTCGGCTCGTGCATTGTCACAGTTCTAACCTAACCCATTCTTTTCCATTTCACCTTAACTTAACTCCGCACTTTGTAATTTTGCAAATGTGTGTGTGTAGATTTCTGTTGCTACAAAATTGTATGTAATATCTTTTGTCATAATATAATAAATGTACGAAAAGGAAACTGATAAACAGACGAGACGTTATTCGTCTAAAAGTTGTTTGGCGTAGTGAAAAATTTGAGAAATGATAAGTGCCCTGAACGTGTTGTCATAATAATCTGCTAAACAATAATTCTGCCAAATGAAACGTCATACAAAATTTTGCTGTTACTGCCATTTTTTCGTATTATATATGTTTGTGTCCGCTAATTGTGAATGAATTTTGATCGTTCTTTTTGGTACGAAGTTCCTTACGGCTGGCTTGGACGAAATAGGGATTTGCTGCGCGACCGAACTGAAAAAATGTGAGGCTAAAACCGTAAGAAACGTATATAACGGAAGTGACGCGTAAAAACTGCCCGTGACCAATGTTGCCAACTGTATTTTATAGATGACCGTACCATAAATAACAAAATTAAGCATTTTTGCCTAATTGTCTTGCTTTTATAATATCCGAAGGAACTTCGTTCCTGTTTGGTGTCCCATGATACCACATCTTTTTAGGGTTCCGTACCCAAAGAGTAAAAACGGGACCCTATTACTGAGACTTAGCTGTCCGTCCGTCCGTCCGTCTGTCACCAGGCTGTATCTCAAGAACGGTGATAGCTAGACAGTATATCCAACCATTTCCGGTAACCTTCACCAGATCGTCGGTCGAACTTGTAGGAGGCCAACGCTATACACGTGTGTTGCGAGGCTGTGTGAGGCGCAACGAATTATGCTTGGAGCTTAAAACCGGCGAACGGCCCCAACTCAAATCACATGACCCGGTCTCTAAGAGTTGTTGTTGTTGTTGTTACATGACCAGATAAAAATATCAAAGTAACGTTCCCAAGTCTTTCCGATCGCACACCTCCGCACTGCTCAAAGACCGAGGTGCGCGTGTAGAGGTTCCCACCAAGACTGGGATTACCGATCAGTTGACAAGAAACCACCGAGGATTTGGAAGTTGTCGACTGATATCCAGGACGCTATGACGAGGTTCCCGAACCACGCACCCAATGTCATACATTCCTAAACCAACTTTACAAGATTTTATCTTTCCCAAACGTTGATCAATGTTTATTACTTATTCATTGCTGAATTTCATATTACATTAAATCAGCTTTACTGAATGTAATATTCCTTTTTATCGTGTCGAAATTGCATCCGCGCATCGTCGTGCAGGAACACGTCGGGTTTGTGGAAATATACATTCACAGTGTTGCCCTATCGACTATAATCTCCACGGGTTCCTCTAGCCTTGGCTCGGCGGTAGAGTCGCATTTCGGGACCGCTTTCGAATGGGACTTTGGGAGTCAGACGTATCTAAACGTCCGACGTCTCAGACCTTCTAAAGGACACGGGGTGAGAGGCAGAGTGGCTCTCATATCGGATACCGCGGATGAGCGAGAGTCTACCCTTCTCACTCCTCAGCCCCACACGACCTCTCACTGTCACTGTCCTAAGCGCCTGTAATGCCCACCGAGTAATATCGCAGCCATTATGATCTGGACTCTCTACTTGCGAGAGAAGGCCCTGCAGTAGGAACATTTAGTAGGCTGCTTAGGCTAAATAAACCACCGGTATAAATTGTTGTGATGCCAGGGCACAACAACTTATGTCGGATGCATCACGTGGAGGTTCCCGAGCATCGCACCCCATGAAAAGTATTACTGAACGAACGCTGTCGAATGTTATTTATTCCTAAATCAGCGAAACTGATAGCTTTTCTCAATCGCGAGTCAAATGTAATAAGACTGAATTTAGATAAAACATTTTATAGTAGATCCAACCGTTTATTTTCTTTTTGACAGCACCAATAGAACGTAACTGCGTCATGTTACACAAAAGTTCACTTTTAAATGCGAGGTTTTAAAAATACGAAAAGTGGTTAAATTTTAGCTAGGATTACCTACGCTTGAAGGACTGATGTAACTCCAAAGTCCAAATAGAACATATTCATTGTACTTTGATATTGTATAACGATATTTTATGAAGTTTGATACATTAATATATTTTGTGAAGTTTGATAAGTTACTTTTAAAAGTGTCATACGTATGTATATCTTTGGAAAAATCCAAACACCAGTTGAGGCTTGAGATTGAATGAAAGATGTATTATGTATATTTACCTACTACGTATGGTGGTTTGTCATCATAATTTTATATTAATCCATTCAAAGACTGACAAATTGTTGTGATATTGTAAATATCTTAGTAAATAAAACGTTTGTAATAAAATGATCTCTTTTTTTATTAACATTCAACCTTCATATTTATAGTATGACTGTCTAACAAGGACCATTACAAGAGCGGTTCTCATTAGTTTTGCTCAGGGAACGAATCGAATAGATCGTACGTTTTTTAATGGATTTTCATTTTAAACTTTGACTCAAGGTGAGCTAGCTGTATTTTTATAGTGACTGACGAGACGTACAGGACATATGCCAGGTGGCAAGCGACACGCCTGCCCGTAATATACAACAATGCCATGGAACTATTGGAACACGAGTTCAAATTGTAACCTAGCCTTGTACAGTCCGCGAGGTATAAGCTGAGCTTTGCATTAGTGTGAGTGATCACCAAAAGTACAGACAGACGCAGGACGCTGTGACCATGTTCTCTTAACAAGGTGTCAATTTTATATTCAATAAATCGTTGTTTATTATGCAGTATCAATTGTATATTGGTATAAACGATAGGCCTGCCCTGAATACGGTATTCGGAAATTTTAAGTAAATAAGTTATACGTAGGTGACGGATCTCATGCTTTTCCATTAAAATTTTTCTGTTATTCTCTGTCCTTGACCATTTGAATCCTAAAAGAGATACTTCTTTTCGCAATGACCATATTGATCCAGGATAGTTAATGTCAGCTTGTTGTTTAAGAGTTTGTTGTCTGACTGTACTTTTGGTAATAGATGCGTATGCATGTGATCACTCACACTAATGCAAAGCTCAGCTTATACCTCGCGGACTGTACTGCGTTCGTCACACTGAGATCTAAAGCTGCGTCTACGCTAGGAGAGCAGAGCACGAGCGTAGAGCACCAGCAGCAGCAGCAGCTAGGATTGGCCAAGATTGCCCCCAGCAATACACGTATGTATGGTACGCGCTTTCATCGGCAAAAAGAGCCAGGATCTTTGCCAGGTTTTGGTACTACTATTTACCTTGCAAGTGTTCGATATTGAGGGAAAATGTCCGGTTGGAAGAATGCATTGAATAGCCGGGCCAGACACACCAAGCTTTATATCGGCATCCTTTTACTAGCAGTACCATCGTGGCCAGGTGACTTTTTCATCTTAGACTCGTTCTAATTCTGATGACTTCTATAGGGGCGATCAAATTATTTCCTTTCAATGGAAGCCAGAGCCCGAAGGTCGAATGCGTCTTAAAACTATTGAAGTTGTACTTCACTCGGGCGACACAACAGGTAGCAGCGGGCCTATTAAGAACATTTAACATTTTTTTTTCATTTGGCAGTTGATGATAATTTTGATATTGGTTATTAACAATAGAACACAAGCCAACATAACAGATAAGAATGAGCTGGAAGAGTCCGTGCCTTGTTTGGCTCATTTCAGTTTAGTAGTGGTCATTTTAGGGCTCTTGCAGCTTGCAGAGTCCGCCCGGGGAAAGACTTCCCCTTTGCCAGTTATTCTCCTGTCAAGTAGAAGTGTACAAAAATGTGTTCAGGTTTAAGGATAATGTTTCATTGAAATTACTGGGCTAAGAGACAAACCACTTTATATCTACGAGTGACGAGCGTAGTGTAGTGTAGTGCTAGGCAATGATTTGGACTTTTCGTGTTCCAATAGCAATTGTGTCACTGTGTTGTTCTGGACAGGCATGTCAGGCATACTTGTGTCTTGTTCGTCTTGTCACTCTATACTAAAAAAAAACCTTAAGCAACCGTAGCCAACATCTTGCAGGTATTAATTCTGCCTCATCATGCTACGAAGCCATAAATCTATTTTTATCAGGGCGTCATTAGAGTCAAATGCGAGGGTTCGCGGGCCCGCAGGGGCGGTACTTGGCAGGGTCGCGGTTTATCTGCGGGGGTTTTAGTCGGTAGGGGCACCAAGTCTGTCCTGCAAAGTGGTCATGAGTAGATGCGTTGACCCCCCCCCCCCAAAAGAAGAGAAAGAAAAATAAAAGATAAGTGGGTAGGGACGACATTTTTCAGATTTTGACCCGCCTAGAAAAAAAATAAGATCCGGGGCTGCCCGTGCGAAGCCGGTGCGGGTCGCAGGGAATGCGGAGCGTTGGACGTCCACCAGCAAGATGGGTCGATATATCTATTCCTACTGTGGACTGATATCTGTCATATATCACGTGATATATCACGATTACAATATTAAAAGATAATGCTAAAATAATGTTTTTGAAAAAAAAAAAACTTTATGGTTACAACCTGCATTAAATTAAAACAGTCTAAAAAGTCTTCAAAAATAATAACGCCTATAAATGGCGGGCGCGCAAACAGCGAGCGCTGGGAGCTGGGTGAGGAGAAACTCAAACAATAATTAAGTGGAACGGGTACCGCCCGCGGTTACTGCCAGAAATATTAACCGAATCAAATTAATTCCAAATACGAGTGGGGGATGTTAAAAGGGTTGATATAGGGTGGCTGTGTTGCGGGAATTACTGGGATACATTCTGACATTAGGACATGAAAAAAAAATAGCTGAAAAACCAAACAATTCGCCCCCAAGAGCGGCAATCGCCATATGAATACGGATTTGGAACACAGTTAGATCATAGTCTGGAAGAACACATAGGCTACTTTTTATCCCGAGGCAGGAACAGGAACTACGCAGGTAACACCGCATGGCGCTGCTAGTTACAAATTAAATTAATTATTTAATAGAATTTGGTAAAATATGCAGGTAAAACCGTGTGTTGCTTCTTGTAATAAAAAAAATGGCAGTCATAGGGACTGCCGACAGAACCGAAAACTAATAACTCAGAATTGGATACCTCACTTTGGAAACTACGCGGGTGAAACCGTAGACGTGGCCATGATCATAGCTACCTAGATCATCCGAGTTTACTCGAAGATTTCTTTAATTTACGAACGCGACAATTCAACTCAATTCACCCTTCCTTCCACTCGACACCACCAAAACGACACCATCCGTGGTGTCGTATGGAATCTCTAGTCCATACGACACCACCGACTAATAGTGAGGTTACCTACATACAAAGTTGTTGATATGAAAACTCCAATTAAGTTCAAGCAGTTTCATTAATGAGGTATGTCATTTGATAAAGTTTATATTTATCTGTCACTCAAATGGTCATCTTGACATTGTTCATTGCAATTTGCCTTAGAATAAGGAATATAATATAGAATTACAAAGTTCCTGACTACTATAGTGCTTCTCGTTCTCTCAATTACAATTCAATTTCAATTCAATTTTCAATTCAATTTTCAAAAAGTATTGCCATAAAGAAAATATTCCACTAAGGGTAGTGCTGCGATAGTTTGATGAATTCAGCCTGTGTTCTATGCATTCTAAAATTACATTTTAAAAAGAGGTTTTATATAATATAACTAAAATAGGAGGTACTTAAATAAATACCTAATCAAAAACAGGGCAATAAAACATTTATTTCAAATTGTACTTTACATTCAACGTTATAAAAATATAGTTTGCCTGTCATATTTATATCATAGTAGCAGCTCGCCCAGGCTTCGCACGGGGCAACTCGGACTTAGGTATAGAACATTTCAATGTTAGTAGACCTTGTTGTAGTAGACAGGCTACTATTATTTAGATGTTGTGGTAATTCAGAATCATTAATTTATTTGATAATCTGTACTTCATGAAAAATATTGCTTTATTATTCACACAATATTTTATCCTCTTCTTCGGAACGGCACATCTGCGAAATAATAATTAATTTGAATAAATAAAACAATCCAAATTATTACCAGAAATCTAGTGATACATTCAAGTTGCATAATTATTTCTGTAAAAGTTCAAACAAAAGGGTTAAATCAGAGGTGAAAATGTGTATGAATAATCTTTTATTTTGAAAGCTTAGAGCTTCATATCTACTCACACAATAGATAGGTCTCTTGTGTGAGTGGGTATGAAGTAGGTGTAGTGAGTAGGGTTATACTAAAAGCATCATGTTATCTTGTTAGCGAGATGAGATAGTGTAAGTTAATGGGAGTTTGATGCAATTCCTACTCCAGAAAACAAGAGTTGGAATGGCAGTGGTAGAGTAGAAACAGAAATTGAAGCGTCATGACCAGAGATTAGATATGTATAATGGTAACCATGGTAACACGCCATGACCATTTAAAAATGTTTACGCATTTGTGGCCATAGCTCCGAGTTCACCCGATGATTTATTTCATTCCCAAGCGTGATGTTTGAGTTCAATTCACGGCTCACGAAAAATCTGTATGTAGTGCGCCAAAGGAAGTTTTCACTTAAAAAACTAACAAATGCGAATCCGCAGGCAAAATCTAGTACGTATTATTAGTAAACGGTCAGTAAATAAACTGTCAATAATTATGTACCGACTTGTATATTTCATGGGTAAATTTGTAAGAAATAACTGGTCACACTTTTTTGTTTGTTTTGTTATTTAGGTTATGTTTACATTTTACATATTTAGCAAATTTTGGATTAGATACTGCCGTTATTGTATACATTTAATTCACGTAGATATCTAGAAGGCATTAATATGAATTTCTATCAAGTCGTCATAACAAATATTGTCTACTTACGTGTAAAATGAGATTCCACTGATTTTTCTTTTACAGAGGCTATTGCAGCTTATAACACTACACAACGCACATTGTTTAGCATAAATATCACCAATCTCTTAACAGTCTTTCACAAACAAGCTTTAAATCTTCTTTCACAATATTTAATAAAACATAAAAAATCTGAGTCTGAGCTTTGAACAGACTTTTGTTTGGCAACGCCATGTCAGATTTGTAATTTAGCCAGAGAAAAAGCCGGCCACGGTGATAAGGACGGAAAATCAGTATCTCTTTCTCTTTTTTTCACAAGTGATAGATAATTAGACTATCTCATTTCCGCATGTCGTGACGTCACTTATTGTGCCCCCCTGCAATTTGCATATTATTGTCTTTCCGTCCGAATATTTTAATTTTTCACAATGGACATGGATACTAATACTGACGACATAAAATACATAAAAACTAATGGCGGAACAGCTTTGCTCTGGCAAACGTATAAATTTCACCGTCACAAGGGATATAAAAACGGCTCAGTGTTATGGAGATGCACTAGCTTCTTAGTCCGCAGCAATTAACGCTATAAAAGAAGAATATCCAAATGTAATAATAAAAGGCTGCTATTATCACTGGTGCAAAAATATTAGTAAAAATGCCAAAAAGTTTAAAAATAATGAAACCAAACCGGAAAAAAGAATTGTTTCTCTAACAGCGGCCTTACCGCTCTTGCCACCACAACGTACTTCAGAAGGATGGGAGTATATCAAAACCCAAATTTATAGAATTAATAATATAAACATGACCAGATTTATACGTTACATCGAAAATTATTGGTTAAAAATTCACTCCCCAGATCTTTTTAGCGTATATGGTGAAAGACATCGTACCGATAATGTATCCGAAGGTTTTCATTCGAAACTAATAAAGGGAATAAACAAGACAACAGTTACTTTGACCAGAACCATGAATAAAATGAATAAATACTTAGGTATGGAAGCTTTAGAACAAAAAAGGAAGAGTAAATACATTGTGGATGATGACTTTATACTTGATGTTCAAATGCAATTAATCAATGGTTATATCACTGTGGCCAAGGCTTTAGATGAACTCAGATAGAGGTTTTTTTAAACAGAGTATTACATCTTCGGGTAAATCGGAGTAGAAACTTTTTTAATGTTTCCATAATGCTAGCACATGACACTAAAGAATATAAGTATGTCACTGTGGCGTTTCTGAATTCAGTTGTTTTCTGTTTTGTTCACTGTGCTATTACTATTGTATTTAGAAATATATAAATACTTAATAACATAATTGAGAAAGTATGGAGAGTCAATCAATTTTGAGTTTTCAACCTAAATACCAACTCTCGCCCGATGATGTGTTTGAAATGCAGGATACTCAAGAGTATGTTGTAGAGTGTAGAGATGACGACGTCACACCAGACATTTATATGTCCGTGAAAACGCAAACGGAACAAAATATGAAGGATAATTGTACCCAAACGGACCATTTGAGTGATGCTCAGATTGTATTAAATACAGCAAAATTGTTGGCTGAAAGTTTTTTTCCCGGAAAAGGCACACTAAAAGAAAAGTTCATTTAGGCCTATTATAAGCACGTAACAACAATTGTGGACACGCTGCAAGACTAGTTTTCCGGTCCGTTCTTTAATACCTACATAACTACTTACTTCACTGAAATAAAAAAATAATATTTCATAAACTCTGTTTTATTAATTATCGTTTAACTATAGATAACTTGAAATAATAACTTCGGGGTCGGATCAATGTATGTGATGTTGTCTGATATTTATTTATTTATTTATTTTAATGAACTGGGAGCTGTTAGTCAAAAACACGCGTTTCTGGACATCACTAGGGTGGTGTCGTATGGACTAGAGATTCCATACGACACCACGGATGGTGTCGTTTTGGTGGTGTCGAGTGGAAGGAAGGCAATTCACAGCCCACGGAAAATCTTTATGTGGTCCGCCAAAAGAAGTTTTCACTTCAATATGTCCCATGTAAGAACCACCTCGATCACGTAGTTATCAAACAAATCATCGAGTTACGGTGCCACAGACAGCTGTACATTCACATAGACTTGCCTTACTTGCATCTTACTTACATTTTTTGTCCCTTCTTAAATCAAGGCGAAAAATATTCCCATATTTTTGTTCAAGAGACACTTGAACAAAAATTAATTAATAAATAGATTTAGTTTCTGTACCTAAGGCCCATGGTAGACAGCATGGTCGCTTACCATCAGGCGATGTGACGGTTAAATTCAAATCTAGAATCGCTTAAAAAAAGTTGCGATGTCCATTGCGTAACGAAAGCATGGTCACCCCCTGTTGCTGGCGAGTTAGCATTTTTCCGCAATAAAGTGATAAAGGCGCCGCATCAGCGCGGCGAGCGGCGACGCGCGTAACGGCGAGCGCGATAACCATCGCACTGCCCTCCATCCCGCCCTGAGGCGCGCACGACGCGCTCGCAGTTACTAAACTCTACAAAAACATATTATACGATTGACTCTACTATTATTATAAATGATACTGTTTGGGTATTTTGTTGCTAAATCACATCGTAACATGAGCAAATCGGGTTGAAATTTGGAGTACATATAGATTTTAGTCTGGAAGAACACATAGGCTACTTTTAACAGGAAAATAACTTGCGGTAAAACCGTAGGGCGTTGCTAGCAAACAATAATTACAGATCTTTTCGTAGCTCCCGAACGGATGAAACGATTTTGTTTTTATTTGTTTGAAAGATGAATTAGTTGAAATTGTTCTTAGTTCAGTTTGAGCAAAATCCGTTCAGCGGTCGCAAAGTCTTATTTGCATTAAGATTATGGGCAAAAGAAAATGCAAACTTACGTGTTTATTATTTGGAACAATTACCTACTTTGGGAGTTTTTACAATATAGAAGTTCAATTCAAAAAAGGAGGGGGTTGTAGGTAGGTATGTGTAATATAACTTGTTCCTTGAAACACCGCCGGCGCGCAGCGAAACTTTTTATGGCAAGTCATTTGCTTTCCAAGCTGTCCAGTTGTGGAACGCCTTGCCCGTCAACATTAGACAAACTCCTTCTCTTGCTGTTTTTAAGAACCAAGTTAAGGAGTTCTACTTGTTGCAGTCATCAGCTAGTTAAAGTCATTATTCTCCTTAAAATCGTCATGAAATTGTAATCTATTTTTAAATATTTTAATTCGTTGAACATGTCATTATTAATTAATTGTCTATTAGTGTATTATTATGAAATTATTTGTGTATTAGGATGTTAAATCGATATATATAATATTTATATATATTGTTGTATTTTAAATTAGTTGTTTGTTATTATAAATTGTTAGTACTCCTAATTGTACTCCCCGTCTTCCATTATTGATTTATTTATTTTTTACCATCCTATGGTTGCCTGGAAGAAATCGCTCTCAGCGATAAGGTCACCAATTGCTACTTTATTACAATTTTTTTCTGTATTTTTCTTTGTTATGTAAGTGCAATAAAGAGTTTATCTATCTATCTATGTGTTTTTTTTGTAAGTATGTTACGCGGTAGTCCGCTAATTGTGAATGAATTTCGATGATTCTTTTTGTTTGGTAGATAGATTCATAGATGATCCCATAATTATACATTAATTTCATAGATTTCGGTGCAGCAGTTTTTGAAATATTAACAAAAACCTAACATTTTCTTATCTGGACGACGTAATTGTACTCGATTTGCCTCGCTGTTTCATTGGAATAGTGCGTTTAATAGTTGAATTCACAAAAAATATGAAATATAGTCCAAGTATTTGAGTTTAATTTTATAATGAAGTCAGTTTTTTTAACAGACAAAATTAAATTATTGAAAGTCAGGTTCAAGTTTAATTGTCTGTCAGGGCGATAGCCAATTAAACTGACTTTACCAATAGAGAGTTCCGTACCTAAAAACACAAAGAGAAGATTGGTAACTGGTTTGCAGCACGCAACCCCATTGTGTAGTCCGTATCGACACTCCATATCCCGCGTTATTTGCCGGCTCTGTTATCGGAGGGTTACAAAAATTGCCCTCGTGTAAATAAGTACTGCACCGTCGACAGACCGCGCGATGCTGCGATAACGGTAATCGAAATAGGTAAATCAGAGAGATTTTTATGATGTGCATACAATATGAAATAGGGAATATGTTAAGGTAATCTCGAAAACAAATTCAGCGTATTCAAAAAGCTTTGTTTTTCATTTGTTTTGTGAAAGACTGTACCTATTTGTTTCAGAAATTAATGGCTAATCGTTTTTGGTATTGATCTGGGGTTTACACTAACTGAAGACTGATATGCTCAAACGGGACTGGGCAGGACAAGTCTATCGTATAGCTAGAGCAGCTATAGGCAAAAACCACTAAGACTGGGTTGATCTAAAAATCTCTGACATCTTAGTTCTCTGGGTGACGAGCGCAGTGCAGTGTTAGGTAATGATTTAGACTCTGCATGTTTCAATAGCTGCGTGTCACTGTGCTGTTATGTGGCAGGCATGTTGCTTACCATCAGGCACATGTCCTGCTCGTTTCGTTACTCTTTATTTAAAAAAAGAGTGTGAACGGCGTCTCAGGAAGAATTGGAAAGATTGGCTCACAATAGCGTTCGATGGGCCGTTGAGGAAGGAAAGACAGGCCTTTGCTCAACATTGGGACAAGATTTGGATTCAAGAGGCTAATTTATTATAAATAATACGTTTTACTACAACTACATTCAGCGTAAAACGGAGAATTTAAATACACAACAAATGTTTTTTGAAGTATGTGAACCCCAAGACTAAAATACATTTCAGTTTTATTGTTAAGGAGATCTTTTTAAAGCGAACAGTACCTACAGCGTTTGACCGGTTACAGAAAAGGTAATTTTATAACAACGAATATTTTTGTCAGCCCTCTGGATCTCAATAAATAAAAATAAAATGAGCTAGTCTGCGCTTGAGATTGTAATTTCTTTCGTTGTTTGTTTTTTTAATTTGTCACGTAGTTTGATTCGCTTTCTTCTTCTTCTCTGCTCGGAGCGCGAACTCCGCCAGCGCGCGCTTGAACTCCAGCTGCTTCTCGCGATGTTTCTGCTCCTTCCTCCCCCAGACTGTCGTTTCCTTGTACCAACTTAGGTATTTATCGTAGTCCTGGAAACACGTTGTAGTTAAAATCCACCTTACTAATACCTACATTAAAAATACGAAAGTTTCGACGTTTAGATGTTTGTTTCTCAATCACGTCGGAATGTTTGAATAGATTAAGTTGAAATTTGAAACACAGATTATAGTCTGAAATAACACCTAGGTTACTTTTTATCACGGAAAAAAACGGGAACGAAAACCGCGGAACCACGGACCCTATTATAGGGTCCTTATTATGTTACGGCTGGTCTTGTCGGGATAACGGCAACTGGCGATCCAAGCCCTTGGTTAAAATCCCACGCACACCACTTTATCTCATTCGGTTTTTTGAAGCATTTTCAATTAGCAGCCTGGCCTGTTTACTAAACAGCACCGTTTAACTAACGGCCTGTATGATATTCAGTCAGTCATTTGATCAAACAGCTAGGCAAACATAAAACTTCACTCACAATTTTGTCTTCCGTTGCGTCTTGGATGACAAAATTGTACACGTCCATAGGCGACAACCCGCGCGCCGCTATGCTGCAAAGGTACACAAAATCAAAGCTCCAAGAACTGACATGGGAATAGACTACAGGTCCGTGAACAAAATGTACGTAGTAAATGAACCACCAGGAGACCTGTGTAGGATGATAGAAGGGTATAAAGTAATAAGATTCAGCACTATGCCGTCACTTGTAAGCTGTCTGTCAGCTTTGTAACTTAGCTCAGCTCAGCTTTGTAGCTTTGTAACGTCACTTGTCAGCTGTCTGTCACTAAACTTGTAAGCTGTCTGTCAGCTGTCTAACTGAGTACAGTCGAAGAGGGGGGGTTGGAACCCTCGATCATTCCTCCTTGTCGCATGTTTTTTGTACGGCGTTGCAGAATAATAGATTAGAAGAGGTATTGAAACTATAAACATTATACATGTTAAGTTTTTACTTATTAGTTTGTCGGAAAAATTCGTGATTTTCTGACGATTTACAGATTAAATTTGATTATGTACATTGTACAGCATTGGTTCCATTTAGTTTCAAAACCTCTTCTAATCTATTATTCCGCAACGCCGTACGAAAATCATGCGACAACGATAAATGATCTAGGATTGCAACCCCCCTCTTCAACTGCACTCAGTTGGACAGCTTACAAGTGACGGCGTAGTGCTGAATCTTATTACTTTATACCCTTCTTTCATCCTACATAGGTCTCCTGGTGGTTCATTTGTCCCGTAAATTTTGTTCACGGGCCTGTAGTCTAGAAGTCTTAAGTAACGAGTACCTAACGATATCAAAGACTTCGTGGGGATTACGTTGGATGAGATTGGCTCAGAACAGAGAAAAATTACACAGAGTTCGTCCGTGCACAGCAATGGCTCGAAGAGGTAATCTATGGTCGACAGAAACTGAACGTGATGATGGTGAGGTTTTAGCTATTGGGGTGTTACGATATCTCTTGGTGAACATCACACTTATTGTTCCCACTGATAGAACCGATATTCGTGGCTAGAACTCTATATAGGTAAGACACAGGCTAAGTGCGAGTTGGTGAATGACGCATATCATCAGAAAATGTTTTTCTTGAAACCGTGGGTTAGCACTGTTTATCCTTTATCTACTCCTTTTCAAACGCAACTATTAGGTATCATCAACCTCTATCCCGTCTTATATGCCGTTGATCCATTTGGCTAGTGGTCAACCGACAACCAATAGAGCTCCTGCTCTATCTCTATAAATGACTAATATTAGGATTTGGGTTTTAAGTTAATAGGTAAATAGTCCTAGAATTAGCAAGAAAATGTTCCCTACTCTCCCCTATTTCCTTTTCTTCTCCAATCCAAGATTCATGTAATAAAAAGAAAACGATTGACAAAGGTCACGGACCCCGGAGTCTGTGGCGCTGTAAAATTAAAAAAAAAAAGTTGATAGGTACCTTACCTTATTACTACCGTACCGTACCGTACCGTATTATTATTGCCGTACATACCTTATTATAGTCTCAGCAGTTAAAAATTTCTTCAACATTTCTTTCAGATATCCAAAACTATATCCTCTGAGAACTTGAGCCAAACAGGTAACTTCAAAATCGGCTGGAATCACAGTGTGGCTACAAAAGAAAAAGAAAAGTTATAAATTAAATATACGTAATTTGTTATATAAGCACTAATTTCGAATAGATGACGCTTGCCAGATTGAATTGGCGATATATGTATAAATGAGAAGACAAAGGTCGCATTACAACATTATTTCTTTAGCTTTTGGAACAAGCACATGTTAAATTAAAAACTTTAAAAATCCCCAACACGATTGTTTAAAATTTTTTCCAACCCCATAAACTCCGAAAAATCGTCATTCATAAATCTTTACTCTTTCTTAGAATACTCAGAGATCAAAATTAGGATGTTTTCGTTCTTCTCGCCAGGAAAAGAGGTGAATCTCCAGATCTCCACTAAGTTATGTTAGGTACGGATTATAGACAGATTTTGATAGTACCTAAGTACCCATTCCTTCAGGATGTGCGCGACAGTGCCGTGCGAAGTATTGGGCAGCAACACCACGGTTGGAAACTGTTTCAGGACCTGATTACTTCTGGCCAGCCAAGGTTCTACACAGCTTCCTGAAAATTTTCATATTTTATTTAAATTAATCATAGACGCACGCTTGATCCCCATATCGCCAACCGTAAGACAATCAGAAGTGCAGATAATATAATCAGAGGGAGGACTCGAACCATCTGCGCCAAGACCGCGATCAGTGTCTCGGTCTCCTGTCGAGGTTGCGGAGGGAACTGCCGCCTATATAAGGCTAAAATGGCAAGTGCCTGTCGCGGTCTCTGGTCTCGGTCTCCTGTCTCGGTCTTCTGTCTCGGTCTCCTGTCTCGGTCTCCTGTCTCGGTCTCCTGTCTCGGTCTCGTTTCGCGGTCGCGGCGCGAACCGACAGACATCAACGTCTTGGAATCGAAAAACCCGGGTCTATAGATTTCTTTTTTTTTAGTTTCGGTTTCTTTGGTTTAGTCTAGTTCTAGTAGTTTTGTCTTTGTTAATGAGTGTGGTTATTCTTACTCGTATGTTATCACTAAAACCTTACTACTTACTAACCTATGACGGTTACTTTATCGGTCTTACTAAACTGTTTAAAGAGAGTCTTCGTGAAAAACCGTTGAATTAATCTCCAATCGATTCCGGCTTCTTCCGGTGGTACCTGAAAAATAAGTATATTTGAAAACTCAATGACTACACTGACGACGGCATCAGTCGATTCATACGTCGACCGTTGGCTGCATCACCGAAGACCATCCGAGAGTTCAACTTACAGATGGCCATCAGGGACAGAAATGTAACCGTGGTGTGGAGGCTTTGAGCCGGGAGGAGGAGATTTAGAAGATAGCAAACGATGATGTCGAGTTGATTACTAATGGAGTAACACAACCTGTAAAAGTGGAAGTGATTGTCTCCTTATCAGAAGAAATCGGACCAAACAGCACTAGAGATTTCCTAAGTGAGCTACGAAATTCTGAGTTATAAGTGTGTTCACGTCTATCGGCAGTTCCTATGACTGCGAATTTTTCTCCTAATCAAGTTTTATGTAATTCATAGTTTTAAGTTTTTATAACAAGTCCTATAGACCATGCCCTTTGCTAAATTTTACCAAGTGCAGGTGTATAAGTTTCACGGGCTTCACGGAGTAGGAAAAACTTAACGAACTTAAAAAATGTCTTGTTGAGCAGTTTTTCTACGACTTTAACGAATTATATAACTTTAAAGTATGTTTTTGACATTGGAATTAATTTAATTGATGATAAAACAGTGCAACGGCACATAGTACATTTTGTGACATTATTATGATGATATTTTTAACCGACTTTACAAAACAAGTTTTTTTATTAGTATGTTACGCGATAGCTCCGCCAAGTGTGTATCGATTTTGATGTGATATTTCAGAGGTGGTCCCGTATAAATCGAAATTGGTGAGGTTGAAGTGGTCTTTGGAATATTGACAAAAAACTAAAATCTACTTTCATTTACCTACACGACTTATATTATGAAATTTGGTCCAATGTCTGAATTTAATTTGACATTGAAGTACATTTTTGATCTCTCGCAGTTTAAAGAATATCTAAACAAGGAGATATAGGAGATAAATAATGTATTTCCATATTGTTACTATCCTGTTATCCAAGATATCATATCAGAGCTATTTAGGTACACCGGTATTAGCGGTAGGTAGGAGGAGGAGATAGGAGATAACTTTAACTTTTACATTCCACAAGTTTTTCCATAGAAACTTCATATCTATACATTACATTACATAGAACAAGTTAAAGGAAAATGAATGAATTTTGTCGAAACATATTTAACGAGAAAATAGCATAACCATCTCACTTAATGTTTCCACCAACCTTTCGCAAGGAGAGAGTCAAGGCCATAATCCTCCACGTTGGCCCAGTGTGGATTGGCGGATAACATACTGGTTTCTTCACAATGTTTTTCTTCACCGACAATCGTACATCTGCACTTGGAAAAAAAATCTGAAGGGCAAGAGAGATTCGAACCTACGAGCTCACGTTCTAGCCACTAATCCATCACGACTTTTAATAGATGCACTTGGAATGAGTTCAATGTAACCAATCGTATTATGGGTCAATTTGCCTTCATTCATTCATTAAATATTAGGGAAAAAGCTAGAAAAAAGAAAAAAAAGACTATGCGTTATTTGGCAGACTTGTGTGTGTTGTCGATACTTACTCGTATTAGTTAATTATCATGGGATTTAATTTTAGAATTCGAACAAAGTCGGAGTTTGCCGGTAGTCAACATTATAATACTATAAATATAATACCATAATACGTAAAATATCTAAGCAGTCTTCTGTGTATACTTCCCTGAGATATCTCAAGATGTTTGATATGAACTGAAGTGGCTCGTTATCTGCGGACCACCAACAAACTATTAGCTACGTATTGTTCAGAATAAAGGGATTTTTTTACAAATGGAAATTTATTTTAAAAATTTTAGCTAAAATATTTTAGCTTAAAAAAAACAAGGCGCCATTCATATATAATAATATAACAAGACAGAATGTCAGAATGAGTATGACGTGCGTCTGATGGTAAGCGACACGCCTGTTGTTACTACACAGTTATTTGAACATACGAACACGAATTATTGTAGATTTATGAGTTTATGAGTTCAAATTACCGCCTAAACTACTGCATTGTGCTATGGGAATTCTCAGAAAACATTTCATTGCTCAGCAATCAGACTGAAACTCGATAAGTTTTTAGAGGTATAGAACTTTAAGTTGGCAACACTATTTTATCTGGCGCCCATTTTCCTCGCTGTTAAGTGATTTGTGTTTAGTTTGGTTTGGCATTTTAACATGAACAGACTGACCCCTGAACAATGCTTCCGAATTGCGCAAATTTATTGGAACGAAGTTCCTTATCGCGCGTTATGAAAGGGAGCTAGACGGAAAAAATTCTCACGAAAAAGTTGTAACGTTTCGTGCCTATGACGTCATAGAATTAGAAGAATTAGAATACGATAACAAATTTCATCCATGTTAATAATGACCGGTTGGCGCAATTAGTAAGTAAGGGGTTACCTATGAAGATAGGTGCCCCCGGTTCGAGTCCCGGTAGTTAACGCAATATTCTTTTTGTTCTTTTTTCTCAACATTCTTTTTGTTCTTTTTTTCCTGAGAATAATAGTTTTTATAAACGATCCCTCTTATCAACGCATTTAATTTAAATCTAAGTATTTTCTAACAAACAATAACGAAAAAAAATTCTATTGGCGATTTATCACTACAAACTGACTCTTGCGCTTAAAAGTAGATGGCGTTGCACAATCCCTACGACCACTGCCCGAATCGACTTGCACATCAAAGATCCTATAATTACCAATAGGTGGCGCAGAACTCAAAATTTAATCAGCTGCGGATTGTATCCTACTCTAGTGTCATGGAAAATCTGGAGAGGTCACTACCGGTACGATAATTTTGTACTTTTTTTTCCTGAGAATTTATGTAAAGTAATCATTCAGAACCGCAAAATAAACCCGAAATACAGTTATTTGACGATTTTCTTTCACTTTTGTCATATTCTCTTCCATTTACAATGGGTTTCATCCTATTATATTCAGCTGCAGGCATCAGTCACGAAACTGTTCCATTCATCCCGGATTACACTTTACGTCGTAGTTCAGACGTAGTACGTCACGTTGCGTGTAATGAACTGATAGTGTGATTGGACACTACTACCTCAATATGGGTATCAAATGAAAGGGCTTGACTAATAGAATACTATGCACTATGACAAATTTCAAATCCAAGAAAGCTGCCACCACAAAATGGCGAAATACGTTTCATTACTCCCTCAATATGGGTATCAAATGAAAGGGCTTGAATTAGTTCAATGTTATACAGATTACAAATCAGAGGTAGTTGTAGTTGGGGGTAAATCAAAATTTTTGATTTTGTACTTGTTTTTCCACTCGATTCTATGGTCTGTAATATTTCATCAATGTATTGTAATGATGTTGTCACGTTATATAGGTACTATCGTATATTAGATATCGTAATGTTCATGTAATATCGATTGGTGTGATTGACGCATACCTATTTCGACAAATTTCATTCGTAAAACTAATATTTGTAGGCAACATTGGAAATAATATGAGTACTGTTTCTAAATGCAATCCGAATGGCTACCATTCGGAATGATAATAATGAATCATTGTTATAATGTTTATATAATACGTCAATGCTACTCCTTAAGTTTATGTTAAGTACTTACATTATATTTGTTAATAAGTAATAAAAAAATATTATTATAACTTATTTTTTTTATTACAATTCCTTCACTAATGTCGTAACGCCGACGGATATCGTGTCTGCCTCCACTTATAACGTTGGCCTCAGATCAGGGAGGATTACCCGCCTTAATCGACAAGAACTTCGTTCCATCCGGGTGTCCCTTGACACCTCTCAACTTTTTTTTAAAATAAAAATTACGTCTATTTTAAGCTTTGGGGATGAAGTACATTTTTGGTTGAATGGCTACGTCAATAAACAAAACTGCATTTCTTGGGGTAAAGATTATCTTCCAGTGTATGTTGAGACACCGTTACATCCAGAAAAATGTACTGTTTGGTGTTCTTTATGGACTGGTGGAATCATTGGTCCGTACTTCTTTAGAAGCGCTACTGGTCAAAGGTGACCGCTATAGAGCTCTGATTACTGACTTTTTCGTTCCTCAATTGAAAAACCATGATGTGCAGGAGCCGAGGTTTCAACTATACGCCGCAACATGTCACACAGCTCGTGCCATAATTGATTTACTGAAGGAAACGTTTGCTAACAGCATTGCTTCACGTTCCGGACCCGTGAAGCCGCCTCCAAAGTCGTGTGATTTAGCGCCGCTAGACTATTTCCTATGGGCATAGGTGAAGTCACTAGTCTATGTTAATAAGCCCGAAACGCTCAAACACTTGGAGGACAGCATTCGCCGCGTTGTTGTCGATATACGGCCACAAGTGTTAGAAAAAGTGATTGAAAATTGGACCTCCAGATTAGACTACGTCCGACCCAGCCGAGGCGGTCATATGTCAGAAATCATATTTAAATTATAATGCCAAAAGATTACCTTTCGAATAAAGTCAAACTTAAACCTATTTTCTAAATTTATCCTTGTTTTATTCCATTTCGAATTAATTTATTATTTATTTATTTAAAATCAGTCAGAACGGCATATCGCCAATTACACTAACGAAATTTAATAAAATAAATTTGTAACGGAATTTTAAATGAAAATTAAATTGGAACAATTTATGTCATGCTATATTAATTACACATCTTAAATAATCAATCGATGAATAGTCAAATCAAAATTAATTAAACAAAGTTCTCTACCTCTAAAAAAACACCCTATATGACGAATAAGATGCTAATAATTAACGGCTGATTTTTTCCCCTGGGCGGACTATACTGAGTCTTACTACTTTAGGACACCGACAGAAGTGGAAATTTGTTTTATTTTACTTAAAACAATACGTAAGAATTAACATGGAATCTAATTCGCATATCGCAAAATTTCCGAGTTAAATAGATACCTCGAGACAGACAGACACTGGACTATTTTTGTAGAGTCCACTCGGGAAAGTACCACATTTTTGCCAGTTATTCTACCGCCAAGCAGTATTGTGCAAACATTACTGTGTTTCGGTTTGAAGAGTAGTGTTTGAAGGTTCTGTGCTGTTATGGCCAGGCTTGTTGCTTACCATCAGGTACATGTCCTGCTCGTCCCTTAACTCATTGCTATAGAAAAAAGTGATAGCACAAAAAAATAAGGTCATGTGAAATGTCCTTTAGAAATAACACCTGATAACGCGGAAGTATAAAAGTAAAATATATTTATTTCTATCTTTGCAGATGCGATAGTGATCTGTAAAGTAGTGGCAGATACATTTTTAAAGAGTTTTAGTGAATTTTAGAATTATAGAAAGGTACGTATTGACGAATGGAGGAGACTGAGAGGTGGCCCTAAATTTGTTTTTGTTGCGACAATCAAGGCCGTGAAGTGATCAAGGATTTCACGAATTGATTCAACGATTTTTCGTACCTACCTGAGGTAACGTTTGAAAGAAAATATAACTCACGTTATCATAGAACCCTGCCTGCCTGCCAAGCTCTGTCCGCTCTCTGAATGGTTTTTCCAAGAGCGAGTACATTGATGGTCATCGATCACCACTAGCTTTGACGATGAAAGAAAATATTGTGCGGAAACTGGCGTCTTGTGTCATCGACTGATCTATATACTATGTTATTGACTGAGCACTTAGGCAGTGTAATGGATTATGGCCTTGCCTCTCTCCTTGCGAGAGAAGGCCCTGAGTCTCAGCAGTGGGAACATGTAGTGGGCTGCTTATGCTTCCATCGACTGACAATTTCGTGTTTACTTCAGTTCAGGTGCTCAAAGATTTATTTAAATTGCTTTCTTTTTTAGGGTTCCGTAAAACGTAAAAACGGAACCCTTATAGATTCGTCATGTCTGTCTGTCTGTCTGTCTGTCTGTCCGTCCGTATGTCACAGCCACTTTTTGCCGAAACTATGAGAACTACACTGTTGAAACTTGGTGAGTAGATGTATTCTGTGAACCGCATTAGGATTTGAACAAAAAAAATTAAAAAAAAGAAAAATTAAGGTTGCCCCCCATAATCAAATTTTTTTTTTCATCAAACCTACACTTGTGGGGTGTCTATCGATAGGTCCTCAAAAATTATGTTAAGGTTTCTATAATCATTTTCCTCTACACTGAATAGTTTGCGCGAGAGACACTTCCAAAGTGGTAAAATGTGTGCTAGGGTGGAGCGAAAAAACTTTTTTCGTTTAAATGTAATGTAATAGTAAAAATTTGGTGCCATTTGGGCTTAAATTAAGTAATACAAAATATAAATCAATTCCGTTTTGAGTAACTGCCCCCGCATCGGCACGGATTTTATAAAAATAATTGGGTTTAGACCTTACACAGACGCCATATATCAGTACTATATTTTCATAACCAGACAGTTTTTTTATTACAAATCGTTATCTGGGATCCTATATTTTCGATGTAGAATACACAAAGAAACCTAACTATGTGTTTATAAGTTTAATATGGGGAATGTGGGAGCGCAGGAGGAGACGCTAGCGGCGCTTGTCACGATACTCGTCATTTACACGCTCTGTTCTTTTCAGTTTCTATTTTTAAAACTATGTAAAAAACTCGAAGTGTGTTTAAATGTCCTTATTTGGGGGATGTTAGTGACATAAAATAGAAAGTGTTAACTACTTACGAATATGTAATGAAGTACTACGAATTGACATGAATGAGACATCAACTAAAATTACAACTTAAAAAGGGCAAAAGTTCCAACTTTTTCAGAGATAGCAGACATCGTAACATCTTGGGTTGGAAATATACAACAAACTGTATTTATTCTGATAGTAACACAAATGAGGATAATTCAAAGGTTTAAAACATATAATTTAAAAAGCAAAAATCTACTCAAATCCATGAAGAGGAGTCAGAAAGTTTTCAGCAAAGCAGTCAGATACTTTTTGGTATTTCAGCATGTAAATACAATAAATTAGCTCAGTGCATCTGTTCTAAGGATAAAAAGGTTCCTAAATAAAAACAGGCTTCTATAATTTATCAAAGAACGTCTCATGAGATGATTATCCGCAGTATCGATGATACTGGTATACTTTAAAAAGGTAAAGGTTGTACCTGAGGTCATCTAGAGGAATACAAACTACGACAACAGAATAGATGGTTCGTGAAGAAATTTCCCATGCCACTATTTTGGCGAGTATTACGTATTATAGCCATTGGCTATGACAGAACGAATGTTAACACAGGAAAGTATGATGGATTTATAAAACTAGTTCAGAAAAAGCTACAAAAACTATTTCAGTGAAAAATCAGTTTGCTCCACATTGATGAACTACTCTAAGACATTTATTTCCTCATCTCGAAGACTGTACTTCGGGACACATATCTTACGTAGGTCCATTAGGAAAATCTCTAGAAACATGTGAAAAGCTGACTGTAAAGAAATTTAAGCACATTGCAGGACAAATATTACTCGCAATGGCCAATTACTAAAATAAGATCTCGAAAATAAATCTCTAGGTAAACTTTAACATGCCCGTTGGATCACACGTGCCAACCAAATACTACGTTTGTATGTGGCAACTGAAAATACGACGAACACTTTGAGGATTCTAGCAAAATCTCGTATATAAAGTTGGACCGTCTTGGTTTTCAATTAGGATCCAACTCATCCAACCATCCTACAAATATGTCACTCGTCATCTGTTTAACATTGTTATGGACACCAGAAACCTGCCCATAAACTTAAAAAAACGCGTATTTTGCGCCTCCCGCCTTCTTCTTAAAGCCTTCTTCTTGCGATGATAACAGATGAGAGGAAACGTAATATTAGAGAGCTGGCTGCTTGTCGCATACTAAAGGCACGCATTGTGAGCCTTGCTTCAACACCTAGACTTTTTCTTTTCAAGTGACATTGATGAATTTTAATGCTACTTCTAGTTTATATTGATTAATTAATGTACTGGTAGGAAAACTTAACCGAACCGCCGCTTTAAAAAAAAATATCTGACCAAAGAATTCAGGACATTGTTGAATCTGGTGGCGAGAGCAAATTATTGTTTTTAAAGGTTACCTGCCTTACTAAAGTTATTGAGAGAGCTGTGAAGATTACGACCGCAGCTTCTATAGCTCAGTGCACACAAAAGTCACGATTAGGTGCAATAAAAGCCACGTTCGAATCGTGGAACGTGATGCCTAAATATAAAACAAAAACGGATTTTCAAGCTTAGTTATTAATGTAATTTTTTAACACTTTCTTAGTATTTTCATGTTCATTGTCACAGTATTACCCTAATAGATGTTTAAAACATACATTATCTGTAGTAAAGTACCTCTTAATTTGAAAATAGGGACACCATTTCACATTATGCGACTTTCAACTTTATGTAAAAAAATAAAAATTTTGAAGTCAATGCGGAGGCAGAAGATACTCATTAAATGAAATGAAAAATTATACTTCTTTTAACTTCATTATGACGCACAAATCCCCCCCTATTAGAACTTCGAAACTAAAAAAAATTTTTTGTCCATACATTCGTGCTCCACCCTAATGTGTGCCCCCCCCCTCTAACTTCTAAAGTACGAGAATGAAAAATCTAAAAAAAATATATGATGTACCATGTAAACTACCAACGAAAATTAGTTTGAGCTCGATCTGATGAGTAGTTTTTTTTAGTACGTCATAAATACACTACTATTGAAACTTCGATCAAAGTTACAACGAACTACAAGAACTATGTGTACTATGTATATTATGTTACTTGCTGCAACGGAACCCTTCATGGGCGACTCCAACTCGCACTTGGCCACTTTATTTTTAGTTCACTACAAACTTTACCAAAGTTACTGGTAGGAAAAATAGAATAATAATATCATTAAATTTTTCATTGCACGTATTGTTCGTTGTATTTATCTTTAAACCTAATATTTTTGTACATCAACTGGCTCCCAAGATACAGGCCTTGCTTAGTTTTGGGTTCATCTTTTTTGTTACAGAGTGATTTTAACTTGTGTTTTTGTGTCACATTACCTAGGTATTATTAAGGCTCGCTGTGTTGTAGGTCCTTTGTCAAAGATGTATTTGTATTTATTTCTTTTGTTTCAGATCATAATGATACTTCATTTAAAACTGTAAGTACTTCTTCCTTCTATAAAACGTTCACTTGTACGTATTGATAAGATAGCTGTATGCTTTGTTTGTATCCAATGCCTTTAAACAAGCAATTTTACGAGTAGTAGAAATATTTATTTATGAATCTCAGAATCTCTTCTTATCCTTTCAGTGACTTTAGCAATAAACTTATCATTTCTCATACTCGGAAAGTAGTGTTGTTTTAATCTGATTATTGTGTAGAAAATGCTGCTTCCCTCCATAGAGAGGAAAATACTCATACAAATTACTTCCCTCCCAAGGGCCGGAATGAACTTTAAAAATAGAACTACTGTAAGCTGTGCAGTTTTAAGTACAAAAAAAAAAAATCGGCAGTCATAAGAACTGCCCATTGAAGTGAAAACTTATAAGCTTATACCTAACTCACATTTTTCTTATTTTTTTTTAAATAAAGAGTGACGAGACGAGCTGTACATGTGCCTGATGGTAAGCAGCATGCCTGCCACATATCAGCACAGTGACACGCAGCTATGGGAACATGAAGAGTTCAAATCAGTACCTAGCACTGCACTGCGCTCATCACAGGGCTTAGAGATATAACAACTTAGATCTCTGGGTGACGAGCGCAGTGCAGTGCTAGGTAATGATTTGGACTCTTCATGTTCCAATAGCTGCGTGTCACTCTGCTGCTATGTGGCAGGCATGCTGCTTACCATCAGGCACATGTCCTGCTCGTCTCGTAACTCTTTACTAAAAAAAAAAAAATCTTTCGACCCTCGGTTAACAACCTACTATTCCGTTTACCTAATAATAATAATTGGATTTGATTAGATTTTTCAGAATGGTATAAAACTAGTTTTTATTTTTGCAGGTTAATGTTGTTGGTGGCGCGCGTAGCCGAGAGTACAGCAGCTGATGATGGGAACAGCGCGAGAAGTTTCCCTGAAGGGTTCCTGTTCGGGACGGCCACGGCTTCCTACCAGGTGGAAGGGGCTTGGGATGCTGATGGTAACGTTATTCTTACAAACATGTTCTTCTAAAATAGAGTAGTATTTAATAAACAGAAAAATAAATATTTAGATAATATAGTTTTGACATGTATGATTTCAAAAACTAGTATGAATTCTCAGAGTCGTCGGCGGGGAGTCTCTACTGGAGCCCAAAAAATGCAATAATTTTATTTGTACTTACCTTTGGACGCCCTTCGCGTGTTTTAGGTAAAGCAGAAAATATCTGGGACCATCTGACCCACGGGGAAACGTGTGTGATCGCTGACTGCAGCAATGGCGATGTAGCGGGAGACTCATACCACCAGTTCGAGCGTGACGTGGAAATGATGCGGGAACTCGGGCTAGACTACTACAGGCTGTCCCTCTCGTGGTCCCGCCTCCTACCTAACAGCTTCCCCGACAAAATCAACGAAGCTGGAGTGACGTACTACAATAATTTGATCAATGAAATGCTCAAATACAATATTGAGCCAATGGTCACACTGTACCATTGGGATCTACCTCAGAAGTTGCAGGAGTTGGGTGGGTGGACGAACCCACATATTGTGGACTGGTATGCTGATTACTCTCGCGTTGCTTTCGAACTGTTCGGAGACAGGGTCAAATATTGGATTACTATGAATGAACCCCGGGAGATCTGCTACCAGGGGTACGGAGCGGACACTATGGCCCCACGACTGAACATGACAGGTGTGGCTGAATACATGTGTGCAAAAAACCTGCTCCTAGCTCATGCAAGGGCGTATCACACCTACAATGACGACTTCAGGCCGGTACAAGGTGGGCACATATTTATCACCCTGAGCGCTTCGTGGTACATACCGGAGACCGAAGACGATTTAATAGCGGCTGAAGAAACTCATCAATTTGAGGTAAATATGGGGTTAAGAAGACATGCCATATTAAGCTGTAGTCTGTAGCTCACATTCGTACATGGGATAAATCACTTTCTGTAAAAGGCAACAAAAATCAATTAACTATACACCTGAATGTAGAGAAGGTTTTTTTATGAGGTATCATTCAAGTATACTTCTACTTTTAATTCCATCAATTTGTTTCAGTGGGGTAAATACGCCCATCCGATTTTTTCCGAAACTGGTGACTTCCCTGCAATCATGAAGCAGAGAATAGCAGCAAAGAGTGCAGAACAGGGTTACTTCAGATCGCGACTGCCCGAGTTCACTCCTGAAGAAGTGGAGTATATTAAAGGAACTTCCGATTTCTTCGGACTGAACCATTACTCCTCATCAATAGTGTTCAGGAATGCATCAACTGTGGCAGCACACCCGTCTCCTTCCTTCTACGACGACTTGGATATCATTGGATACCAGTCACCTGACTGGGAAATATCTGCTTCAGGGTTTCTCAAGGTACTAAATGCATTTGATATAGGAAACTAATTTGGCTTTTATTAATTTATCATGGATGATTGCCAAGGTGGAAGTAATTCCTGAAACATTCTAGCCAGTAATCAAAGTAAATAATGTTCAAGTTTTTTTTTAGTTTGATTTGAACTATGGTCTAATAGAAAGTCGTAAAAATAGATTAGCACTTTGACATTTTTGCCCTGCTCAAAAGTCATGCTAAAATTGCGCTGTAAATATTTTAAATTAACCCCTTACTAATATCGATAGTTTTAGATATTTGTTGCACCTTTACGTCTTAGCATCTTAACGTACCTAAAGTTTGTACCTTGAATCTAATCTTTAACAAATCACACCATACCTTTGTGCATTATTCGTGGCGTTGTAGGTATGGTTTATTGTTTATCATTGGCCTGACCTTTTCAGGTTGTTCCCTGGGGCTTTTACAAGCTGTTAATGAAGATAACAGCCGACTACAAGGTCCCGATCTATATCACAGAGAACGGGTACTCCACGTACGGTGGCTTGGAGGATGATAACAGGATCTCCTACCTGAGACGTTATTTGGACGCCATGTTGGATGCTATAGCAGATGGGGCCGACGTCCGGGCCTACACTTACTGGAGCCTCATGGATAACTTCGAGTGGATGCAGGGATTCTCGTAAGTATAATTTGAGTATTTCAGAAAGATGCCAGCTATTTAAATATACATATTTTTCTTTATAGTATAGAGTGTCAAGACGAGCAGGACATGTGCCTGATGGTAAGCAACATGCCCACCCATAAAAGCACAGTGACATGCAGCTATTGGAACATGAAGAGTAGCACCACACTGAGCTCGTCAACCGGAGAAATAATCTCTTAGCCAAGTAATTTATCTGGAAACTTTGCCTTTCAAACCAGAATACAGTAATGTTTGCACACTACTGCTTGGTGGTAGAATATCTAGCAAATATGTGGTACCAGGCAAACTCTGCAAAGAGTCCTACCACTACAAAAAAAAAACACTATTATTGAAGAGTAATTACGGCGATTTTTCGTTTAAGTAATTACGGCGATTTTTTGTTGAGAAGTACCTATTTTTGGCTTGGATCCCAATCCTGACTCATTTGTGTTTCGTTCCAGAGAACGGTTCGGGCTATACGAGGTGGACTACGAGAGCCCGGCGCGCACGCGCACGGCTCGCAAGTCTGCGCTCGTCTTCAAGCAGATCATCCGCTCGCGCGCTCTCGACTGGGGCTACGAACCCGACACCGCGACTATCAGCATCGACGACGGACATTAGACCATACTCGGATACAAACATAGTGATTAAATATAAACAACCACGCAACAATTTTCTGTATTTCACCACACAATTTTCTGTATTGTGTGTGTTCTACGTAGTAGGTCTCTACACAAAATACCTATTTAGATATCTACTATGTACTTTACTAGCAACGCCCCGTGATGTATCAACGTTTAAAGTTTTTAAGTCTACGCATAAGCAGCCCACTAAATGTACCAACTCCTGGGACTTGGGGTCAAGAAGAAAGTTAAGGCCATAACCCACCACTCTGGTTCAGTCCAGGTGGGAGGATGACGCATGTCCTTCAATGTTTCTTCAAACAACTTGTTTTAGTTCGTTCGTTCGTTTTAGGAACAACCCATGATACTTTTTTAAGCATTATGCATATATTATGACTTTGAAAACAAAGTAATGCATGTGGGATTCGAACCAGGAGCTCTGGATCAGCAGTTACTGTTCTCCCTAATCGACCAACTAGTTTTTCACCATTATAAATTTTTGCCGAAATTCTAATAAAATAAGAATCCCTATGTCAAATTGGATTTGGTATCATGATAAATTTTATCAAACGACTAAAGTTTACGAGTATAAGTAGAGTTTGCAAAGTTCAGAGACCTTCCTATAAAATAGTTTGTGTACGTGTTTGATGTGTATGACGGCGGGCTGCACGGCCCTGGCGCCGGACCCCACCACCTGCAGCCAGTGCTTCAGGTACGTGCCGGGCTCCGGGAGGCCGCGGGTCAGGCGAGGGTCCAGCTCGAACAGCACAGCATCTGGACAAAACAATGTTGGTAGACTAATTTTACTGATGTTAAGTTATCTAGACTTAAGGCCTGTTTGCATTTTGATTAGTGTGAGTGCGAGTGCGAGTGGGAGTGAAAAATCGCGATTGATGAGTGCAGGTGTGTAGTGCGAGTACTGTCCAATTCTGTATAGTAGCTGTATTTAGTTCATTGAGTTGCCAGCCGTCGGCCCGCAAGTATGGATAAACGTCAAGAAGCGCGCTTGCGATTGGAATAAATTCTGAAAGAAATATTAAACACAGTGGCGTTGGAAATTGAAGATATTTCGAAATCGGAACTTGGAAGACCAACACGACACTAGCCTTATCCGACATATACTATATATGTATTTTTAAAATTTGAACTGAACATTTCATTGTACGATAATAATTATCGTAAAGCGCTAAAGAGTGCGCGTGTTCTTGCTACGAAGAGTTCGATGCTTTTAGATCGGACAAATACACTTTTATTTTATTTTGTATGGGAAAAAAAAAATACGAATTTTCAAAAAATGTAGCAACAAAATTGACGTAAATGTACTTAACATCCCCTTAAAAGAATGCAGGCCGATTACCAATAACCCCATAAACATATCTGTATCCAATGCTAATCAATATCGCACATTAAAAATCTGTATAAATACGGAGAAATCTGTATATATATGGCAACGCTGCTGTTTACTGGCAGGCAAACTGCGAGTGAGGGGGTAGGAAAAACGCGCGGGAGGAGGCTACTCGCAAAAAAATAGAACGCGCTTCTAATCACTTCACTACGCAAGTTACTACACACTCGCATTAATCAATCGTTGTCCACACGTGTTTGCTACTAATTACTCAACACCTGCACTACTCACTCGCACTCGCACTAATCAAAATGCAAACCGGCCTTTAACTAGTACGTACTGACATTAGTAGCGGTTGGGATTCTAAAATCCACATTTGACATTAGAAATTTTGCGGTTGCAAGTGCGGTTGGTAGATGACACATAACCTCAAAAGACTCAAGGTACATGTTGGATTTCTCACGTTGTTTTCGTTCTCACCGTTTTAGTTAGCGGCTTTACGCACATGACTTCGAAAAGACAGTGGTGCGCTTGGGATTTTTTGCAAGGTTGGCAGAATTCAATGTAGGATCTACAAAATGATAGCGGTCATTGGTCCCTGAAGCTGTAATAGCTAAATGCAGTAATGATAGTTCAGAGCAACAGTGATAAGTCAGTGAAGTGGTGATAGCTCGATGAAGCGGCGATGGCTCGGTGATGTGGTAATGGCTCGGTCAGGCGGTCATCGCTCGTTGAAGTGGAGTTGGCTTGGTGAAGCGATAATAGACTAGAGAAGCGGTGATGGTTCACTAGACCCAGAAAATATACTTTCTTGAAATTGTCTTAGTTTTTCTTTTTCTTCGTGTCGATAACGTTATTTTCTTTTTAAACCTGACTTACTTAATTAATGTTAATAATTAATAATTATTTTAGTTTATGAAACATTTCTAATTTCGTTTCTGTTTCATAATTTGTAATTTAATTAAAGAGTAGGAAAAAATAAAGAAGTTGTTGTTTAATAAATTGAACGCATTACCGTTCATGGTTGCTAATGCATAAACTAGTGTTGTTCTCCCACTTCCGTGGGGGCCGACGAGCAGGATCCTGTGGAACCCCTGGCTCAGTTCCCGACACCTCTCCCACCAGAGCTCCCTTGTGTTACCGTTGTGTGGTAATGCTGTTCTAAATACACAAAAAATTAGGTAAATACATTATAGTTCTGCAACTAATCGTACTTTGCTAGTTCTGGCAACAACTTTTACGTGTGGTTTCTTACGTGCGACTATTTTTAATTTTATTTTTAATAGATTAATCTTGTGATTCTAAAAAGAGGCTTCGTTTTTTGGTTGACGTTCCATAGGCTCGAACGAAGCGGTGTCACTACTTTTGTGATAAGAACATCAAGGCTTTGGAAGGCGTTAATAATACAATCAATGCTATGTGTCAATGTGTTACATCAAATTTTGGCGAGTGGGATATTGTTTTGATTATTTCTTTTTTAAAGTTCGTCTGTTTTGAAAAACACCGGTATCTCACTTACCGACAGTCACATCGCAAGTCGTCTCCGGCGAAGTTTGGATCGCCAACGAATTCAACCAACTTAGTTTTTGGATATTCCACCATGTAGCCGTGGAAAACTAAATCCTGTAATAACAATTTAATCAGCATAATTTTAATAATACATTTTGGTTATTCCAAATGTTTAAGCAAACTGCAGTTATCACATCTGTTAGATAGTTACTCACACGTTTATAAAATACCCTTATGTTTGATGTACCTAATAGATTAATATTGCTTGATGGTCGGGATTGCTTTATGCTTGTTTCTAGTCGAGAGAACGGCGACTGCCGATCCGGAACCCCCGTTCAAATCCTGCGCGCGCTGTCTTTTCGAAGTCAGGTGCGTAATGCCGCATAACATAAAATGGCGATGGAAAACATCGTGAGGAAACCGACACGCTCCTAGAATCTTATTAGTTCTTTTGTGTCATCTACCAACCAGGACTGGACCCGCATGATGGATTGCCACTTGACACTCTCTTTGTCAGATTAGGCTCTCTCTTCTAAGCAGTGGGAACATGAAATAGTCTGCTTATTTTAGTATTAAAATTAACGTGGTTGTTACACTTATTTAATTGGGTAAACGAGTACAAGTGAGTAATATGGTCGGTCAATCCGACTTGAGTTTCGGCCGTGTCCGGCGGCCTTTTTCAAGGAGAGAGTACACGCGCGCGATGGCTGCCCGTTTGGCACTGCGGGCTGCGGCGCGGCGCGCACGCTAGCTCAACGGCTGTAGCGGGGGTGCAGCCCTGCAGCCCCTCCCCTGCACCTGGGTGCGAGAGGGTTGCTCAGGTATACACTCGAAGTCTTTGTCACTGGTGATCTGCGTGTCAGGAACGTTGCAGTACACTGAGCTCACTGTGTCTTCACTCATATCGTGAACACAATGCCGAGTATTATGAAGGCACGGTTTTCAAACGGGCGGCACATGCCATCCTCCGGTCGGTCAGGTCGGATTGACCGACCATATTACACGTGAGTTACCCGTTTACCCAATTGTCCGCTTATGCTTAAACCAATATTCTGTATGGACGAGCCGTATATAGCGGCTCGTCCATACCTACCTCTAATTTCTCCGCCATGTTAGTACTCAAAGTCTGTTTTACTTTCTTTTTGTTCTTTTCCCTCTTTTGTTTCTGTTTCATTGTTTCGGGCATTTTTTCATTTCTGTTTTCATAATCTGTCTTCAAAGCCTTTTTCAGTAGTTTGAGTTCTAGTCTGTACAATGATGAAAATAATTGCATGTATTTTAATTCAACAGTGTAACTATAAACAGTGTAATTTGAGTCTCTACTGTACGATCACGGGGCTTTCTCTCAGAATAATTGTATTCTCTAGAAACTGAAACAGCCGACTTCAATTAATAATTTATTAAAATCGCAAATTTTAATAGAATTAATCGTAGTATGTGTATTTTTTTTGCTATTAACAAAACCACTTCACAGATTTCGACAAAATTAATATGCGATTCGGGGAGTATCGTCTTAAGAACATTTTTATTAGAATCGTTGTAGCCATTTTCCTTTTTTTTTAAGTCGGTTAAAAAGAGAATCAAACGCATCTACGACGCTGACCAATTACAGGTTAAACACTTATGTGCTTTTTGTGGACGTTTTCCTTAATCAACGACCTGCTTGGAAATCGGACGTTCATATCGCCGAATTATCAACGCGTTCCTAATTTATTGCGTTCTGAAGTGGACAATATTTAGTTAACTGTAAATATTACTAAGAACGGTGGATAGATACAATTTAAAAAAAAAGTGTTAAATTAATTCAGGCTTGTTGTGTCTTTCATTTAATAGCATTACCTCATGTCGTCTTCTACTGTTGGCACAACTTCCATTTTAACTTCTGCGTAAGCTTTGTTTACGTCTACATCTCTCACAGATTTTACTTTTACATCGATTGTTTCTTTCTCATCTAGATCAGCCCATTCCTTGTAATAATTATTAATTACCTAAAAAACATGAGTGACAATTATTGAAATGCCGAAAAATCATCCAGATCCGTTATTTGCAATGATTTCTTTACTTTTGAATACAGGCCCGTAAACAAAATGTATAAGTCAAATAAACCGCCAAGAGACCTCTTCTAATCCGCCGTACAAAAATCATGCGACAAGGAGAAATAAATGATCGAGGGTTGCAACCCCCCCCTCCTCTTCAACTGCACTCAGTTGAACAGCTTACAAGTGAGCAAGTGACGACATAGTGCTGAATCTTATTACTTTATACCCTTCTATCATCCTACATAGGTATCCTGGTGGTTCATTTTTTTTATTGGGTTGGTTCTTAAAAATTAGTAACGTAGTTTTTAGGTATTAAGATCAATATCATCCATCCTTTGTAGCAAAGTTGTATATTTTACCTGTGATAAATTGTCAGTTTTCTTTGACGCTGGAAAGTTGTACCCTGGGTGTAGACTTGGATTCTTCATCATCTTCCGACGTAATTGTTCTTCCATTTTCTGTTTCATATGCTCCGCCCTTTTAAGCTCCATTTCTTGTCGTTTTGCTTCCAGCTTAGCAAACTTTTTCTGTATTTCAAAATAAAAATTAAATTGTTGTAGGACCGTCGCGTCGTGATTTTAAATTTGATAAAACGAAAGTGTGAGATCAAACAATGATCATTTTAATGGAAACGAATTGAATTAAACCTTTGAGAAAATTAGATAGTATATAATATGAGATATTTTATGTATTCAAGTACCTACGCCTACTACACCTACAAATACATCAGATGCCTAATTGTGAACGTGATGTTTAATTTTGATGTTTCTCTTCTGCCGTATGTGAAATGTGTGACTGACAACAAAGGTGTGACTACTATATTTCTGTTACTTACATCTAATGAGCTTTTTCCTTTATTTGCCTTTTTGTCTGCCATATAAGCATTGTATTCATCTAACCATTCTTCCGGAGTAGGTAATTCTTCTTTAAATATCAAAGTGGCACCTCCCTGATTTTCTCCAGGTATATCATGAAAAAAATTTACTGCTTCGTGCCTAAAAAAGTTATTTATTTAACACAGTGCATTATTTGAAACCATTTAACATATCTGTGTCATTGCTAACCATGTTTTAAACCAATCTCGAATGTAATCTCTGTAATCTTCTTGGATATCTTCGATTTTCCGTTTAAAACAATATTCTTTTAAAGATTCATATTCTGATTTCCATTTTTCTTCATATTGTATTTTTAATTGCTTTCGGCTTTCTTTTATCTAAAATTGTGAAAAAAAATCAATCTTTGTTTTCTGAGTGGTAGATAATATACTTGTCCACAGTGGTATAGTTCCTCTGATTTTTGTCCCAACTGAGTGTGCAAAACTCTGCTTTCACTGGATTGCAACTATCACACAGAAATATGAGATGGTATATGTATAATAAATACATAAATGCTTAAGTACAGCTGAACAAAAAACCTCTTTTATTAAAAGAAATAGTTTGAAAGTAATCTAAGTTCACCGTAGTTTTAGTGTTAATATTATTTATCAAGTCCCTTTAATCATTGAATTTTAATAAGATACAATCACTGTTCTATCTAATTGATGTATAATCACTTTTGACACTGACGTTTTTATGTACCTGGTGCTAACTATAATCTTAAGCGCGAATCAAAAATATATCGTGATTTCTGCGTCTCTTTAGTGCAGTCTCTTTCTCTTTAGAGGCAGTGCCTTTCAAATTTCTTGGTAGAAAGATAGACTACAAAGGACGTACACCATCATTAGAGGTAGTTGTTGGAAACTTCATGAACGACCTCAATAAGGTAGACCAACAGCCTATCAGCAATATCAAAAAAGCATGGATATATGACAACTATCTCACATCACGTCTCACTTGGCCTTTCCTAGTATATGACATCGGTAAAACCCTCCTGGCAAAACTAGATGCTAATGTCATAAAGATATTGAAGTCATGGTTTGGATTGGCACATCCGGCTGATCCCTCTACTCTCTTTAGGGATCACAATAGTTTTGGGCTGAAACTAAAAAAACCATCCGAACTCTACAAACACCTAAGAGTTACAAAAACGCATGTTTTGGGAAAGTCGAAAGACGAATTAATTGCATCTCTCCCAAAAGACAAAAGTGCTTCGGACCTTGAATCTAGACTTCAATTCCACAAACAATTTATGGCAGGTGCGCAAGTAAATACAGCTGGGTTGGGTGCGAGTAAGAAAAGGGAAGACCGAGACATGGTAAAAACCTTTCTACAACAAGACGAAAATGATAGTTACAAAGTGCACGCTATGAATTTAGAAATGCAAAGTGAGTGGTTAACCATAGGTGAGTTTTGTATCCCATTAGCTCTGAAGTGGCGCACCTTGCTATATGACTGGTCTCCTGCCTTATTAAAATTTTATCTGAACGCTTTCCAAATGACCCTCCCTGACCAGAGTAACTTGGTAAGGTGGGGAAAAGCCTCTGAAAAATGTTGCTATACTTGTGGTGAGGCGATATGTACAGCAAGGCACATATTGGTGGGATGCAAGGTGCTCCTTAATAGGGGTCATTACTCACAGCGCCATGACAGAGTACTTGAAATCATACGTGAAGCCGTAAGCCTTTCGGTAGCTAGAGCCCAAAAGGGATTGACGATAAACAAAAGACAAATTAACTTTGTAAAAGAGGGCTCAACTTCAAACTCCAAGAACAAGCCTTACTCAATCCTGGGTTCAGCTCCTGATTGGACTATTTTAATGGACACGTATGAAAAGCACTACAAAATCCCAGAGGATGTAGGTGTTTCGTCATCCAGACCGGACATTTTCCTTTTTTCTAGGGCTACGAAACGCATAGTCCTGGTAGAACTTACCGTACCGTGGGAAACTAATATACCTAAAGACCACGCGATGAAACTAAATAAGTATTACGACCTTCAAAATGAATTAACAAAAAATGGCTATGTAGTTAATTTATACGCTGTAGAAGTAGGAGCGAGAGGTATACCAGCAAAATCTCTCTATAACCTGCTTAAAGACCTTGGATTGTCCAGAAGTGCAGTAAGTTCTATACTAGAACGAGTATCTAAAGCTGCACTAGTAGGATCATATCGGATTTGGCTGGGCAGGGAGAGAAATACGAGTAGTGAAGGTGAGTGTTGACGTACGTCACCAAAAGGGGCCCCTTTTAAACCTACTACCCGAGTCACAAGTCTTGGGGTCTATTCGATATTTCTCTCTCTGCCACACGATGGACCCGGCACCCGCGCGGTGAATCCATGGAATGCTAAGAAGTACGTCTCTGTAATTATGCCCAAGCAATTCTGGTACCAACATATTTTTATAGTATTGACCGACAGTGACACTATACTTCCCTGGATCGAATTAATAAATTTACGAAGGACTCTGTCTCCATTACCTGGGTATAGATGATAATATAGTTTTTAGAACAGACAATAAAATAAATGTAAGTTATTTTAAACCTGTTCCAATTTATACTTCTGTTCTGACTTCGGTTTCAAACATGGCGTTAATCCAAGAAGTTCATTTCTTTTACAATTCAAGACATTTTCTCTTTTAAATGTAAAGAAAGCTCTGGAAAAGTATAATAATAATAAATTGTAGATGCAAATGTTCACTTTATATATTGCAAGTTATGAATATCTTGAAGATAGTCTCGTACCTGAATACTTGCTGAATCAGTTTGGCGGCCTGTTCTCGTATGTGAAGTCGAGCTGGCGGTGGCAATGTTCCCGCCAATTCTTTTTCCCATTTTTGTCTTTTGTTCTGCTTTTGTGTTTTTTCAAATATTACTTGCCTGGACACGAGCAAAAAAATAAACGTTTTTAGTCTTGGATGATTGAAAGTCCTTAGTATTAAAAATTTAAATACATGCTATCGTTTTAATATAATTTATCTCTGATAGGCATACACTCAATGTGAGGTTCAAGTCACGACATTCAATTGGAAAGATGTAATAAATTTCCATCTGACATAATCATAACATCATGATCATCATTATCTTCAGCATATCCTAATCCATTGAAGAACGAAAGCGTCTCTCATTATACGCCACTTGGCGATATCCTTGTTTTTACTACAGGGCGTAGGTACTACGTTTGTCGATTTGCGGTCTCCGCTCTGGGTCACTTCTAGATTATAAGTCGTACGAAAAAGCAGGTCATTATAATTCCGTCTCTCAAAATTAACGATAAAATAATAGGGGTAAGTAATTGTTCGAACTAAACCAATTTTTACACAGTGTTTTGCTTAGTGTTGTTGCCGCATAAATTATTGTATTTACATGCCTCGATTTTTCTTGAGCTTGTATTAACTCCACCATCCTTTTGACTTCTTGCTGCTCTTCAGAAAGTCCTTTTTTGTTCTCATTTGTATCTAAATCCCCATTGATACTGTTCGTGTTATCAGCGTCCCACCAAGCCATTTGTTCTCCTTCTGGTGATTCAGTATTTAAGGCTTCTGCTTCTAAAATTCACAAAATCTTTGAAGTGAACTAGTCACGTTGTGCAGTTTTTGACAGGGCAAAACCTTATGGGTTCTCATCATCGACGTGTTCAATGTTCATATAACGGAGTATCAGCGGAGCGGCACTAAAATGGGTGAATTAGGGTTCGTCTTACCTTAGCGCTGCAAATGGTAGCGGTGGTGAGGGGCTCATACGGGTCAATTAGTATGTACTTGCGTTATTGAAATGATATCAACACTTTACTAGATATAGTCTTCATCATTAGCTAGCATTTGTCTACTCATGGGCATGCACTGAGCTCGATCACTCACATGATATATCCAATTTATGCCCGCTACTTCTCGGGTCTTCTGGCTATAAGTTAGTATAATATACCCCGCGTTTTCACCCGCGTAGTTCATGACCCCGTTATTTTACCAGGATTAAATTTAGCCTATGTGTTATTCCAGACCATTCTCTATCTATGTACCAAATTTCATTCGAATCCCTTCTGTAATTTTTGACAGGTATTTACCTAGTCATAACATATCCAAATTGCAGCGGTAAAATTAAGTGGTATCTCCAACAAAAGCGCGAAGCTGAAATTTGATTGAGTCACAAAGGACTAGAATACGAATAACTTTGCTAGTTGTATCTCTTACCAAGTTGTCTCTTCCTTTCCTTAACTTGTTCGAATACTTGTTCTATGAGAGCCTGAATGTTCGGGGGTCGCTCGTGCAGCTCCGGTAGATCGGTTAGTTCTGCGTCTTCAGGTATCAGTCTATGGTCTATCAATCCATTGTTGCCGAAGTGGTGTTCGCTTACTTCTAACTTTTGTACCTCATGTTTTAACTCTAAAATTCTGCAAACTTGTGTTATCTATCAGTGCTATATAATTAAGGCAGAGCTGAAGATATACAGTAGTGAAACGTAAACTAATAAAACTCAGGAATATATACAACTATCAGTGCCCCGCTGTTTTACCCGCGCAGTTATCGTTCATGTTATTCTCCCGTGAATAAAAAAAAAACGTATGTGCTAATCCAGACCATAATTTACCTGTGTTTTAAATTCCAACCAGATACGTTCAACGTTTCGACGTTGATAAACAAGTTCATAGCTTAAGTTACTCATTATACTAGTACCATCAGCCATCTGCCACTAACTCGAACCGACATACAGAAAAGTTTAAAAATATAAAAACGTGTCTGGGCTCTAATGAGTGACCTACTGAACAAGGAACATTATCCCTCTGACCAGAATGAGATGCTTCAGCTGTCATTTGCTGTGCTTCTGTTATCAATGAATACTATGAATAGGTACACATATTTGTTCTGTGTCTGGGCATTTTTATGAATAATATGTATGTATTTATGACTAGTAAGTATTAAATCAGCTACCTGGCTCCCATAGTGGGTCAGATGGAGTTGTGTGTGAAATGTACACCAATTTATGTATGTTTTATTTTTTCTAAGTCAATATCAGGTTTTACTGACCTTGAGACGACAGCTTTGAGTATATCTCTCATGTAAGCCGTCTTCTGTACTTGCAGGTTCTGGTGGAGGCACTCCGAGAGCTCGTTGTAGCTGGCCTGGTACCGCGCCAGGATTCCCGACACGCGCTCGGTGGCTTCGCATAATGTCTTGTCGTGAGCTTTCGTCTTCTGTTTGTTAGCAAACAAGTTCATGGTTACAGAATGATTTTGGTTTATTTTTCCAAAACCTGTGACTTTGCAGCGGAAAACTTTACATTGATTTAGTGGCTATTTTTCTATTGGATTGCGCGCAACTTCTAAAAGGGACATCGTTTCATGGTTGATTCGAATGAACTTCGATCACCTTACGTTACCAGAACACCTAAACTTTCCCATATATCGTCTGAACCCAATCCTCAACACAACTCAACTTTACGTTTCCATCCACTGCCTGCTGTCTAACGTATGTGTTCACTCCGTTTAGTCTCAGGGTGTCCTACACTACAGCGATTTGCGGTCTCCACAGGCGAATACGTCTACCTAAACGGCTATCAGCTATTTATTACCTGTAAATGTACGTCAATTTTGACCGTTTCTTCTAATTCTCCGAGTGTCTTCTTCCATTTTCTAAAATAGAAGTCACTGGACATTTTGATTAGAAATTAATTAAAATAAACTTAACATAACCCAAAAATAAGATATAAATGACTTGCGAAATAGGGTCCTCTAGTAGGCCGCGACAACCGCAACATTTTCCTTTACATCAAAGTACACAAATAAACAGAAAATCGATACTGTAACAGATAATATACAACATAAACCGTGGTGGCCCCATGGCTAGAACGTAGGGTTCACAATCGTGGGATCGTTCAGTTCGAATCCCACCTGCACCTCTGATTACTTTTCCAAGTGCATTTGTACAATATTTTCATACCCACTGGCTTTAACCGCAAAGGAAAACATTGTGAGGAAACTTTTTTAGTAACTATTATAGGTTTACACTTGACCGCCATCTCGCCTGATGTTAAACGAGGATGCGGCCAACGATGTTGAGCGTGTTTACCTAGAAGAAACCGATTCACTCTCGATTTGAAAACACAAAGATTGTAACCATCGGGGAAAACCCACTCAGGCAACGTATTCCACGGCCTAGACGTTCTTATCACAAAACTAGAGTCGAATCTCTTCGTTCGTGTCTTTGGAACATCAACCATGAAACTATGTCGCTTTTTCGAGCTACGAGCATCCCGAGAGAAAAACGGGCAAGGTGGTATTAGATGCAAATCAGTCGCACACTCTCCGAAGTGTATCCGATGAAAAGCCGATAGGCTATCAATTTTTCGACGATGTTCAAGACTTTGAAGTCTTTTTCGCACAAGAGTGTAATTGCCTATGCGCCTTTTAGCACGTCTCTCGATCAATTCCAGAGCTTCCAGCTGATACTCAGCCGATCCATCCCAAAGGTAAATAAATAAAAATTGTTTATTTCTAAGATTACAGCACAGCACAATACAAAAATACATGATCAAGAGTAACTATTTTTAAATCTTATAGATGTATCGGAGGGGGGTGCGTGGTTCGGGAACCTCCACGTGGTGCACCCTGGGCATCACACAACAACTTGCCTCGGTGGCATCTTGTTGTGTGATGGCGAATCCCGGCCGGGGCTGGGAACTTCTACACGCGTTCCTCACCCCCCTTGAGCAGTGCGTGTAGAGTAGAGGTTGGGGAGGGGGACTGGAAGACTTGGGAAGGTTACTCGTTACTCGGCTGATATATCGACCAAGTAAAATTCCTAAGTCTTCCAGATGAGGGTCCTCAACGAGCACTCTGATTAGCAGAGTGCTCAGTGGAAGGACAAGGGCCGCGATGCGGCCGTAGAGGCAGATCCGTGGCTACCCCTAGCCGCAGTGGTGAGGGCGGACCTCTCGCTGCCGATGAAACCCTCTCGACAGTGAGAGGTCGTGTGAGAGGCGGAAGTGGACACGGAGGCGAGCCTAGAGCGTCGCCAACTCTGCGCTCGCACCCCGTCTCCACAGGAAGGCCTGGGGCGTTGGATGTTTAGGGCCGTCTGACGCCCCACCTAGGGATAGGCCTTCGAGGAGGTGACGCACCGGTGCTAATGTCCCCCGCGAGGCGGGTCCGCAAGGACAGTGGGAGGTGGGTCAGGGTCGTTGTAGAAGTGCGAAAAGTGACCCCGCGACCCTGACCCCTGGCCATACAGGAGAAATCTGTAGGGGTTTTAGTCGGTACGGGCACCATGTCGTATCCCATGGAGTCGAGCCCGACATGTCCCTGCATTGTGGGCATACGTAAAAGTATTTCCCCCACAAAAAAATGTTTGTCTGTAGTAAGTCGGTTTACTGACGATAGAACGTGACAACGTCTTAAGAAAATACTGATGGAATGGTAGCATTTTTCAAAAGAAAATTTTAATTTCATTTGTTTAATAGATTTGTATGTAAAAAGTAATCAGTAGAATTTAGTCATTTTCAATCAAAACAATGCAAAAAAGCTTTTAGATGCCGGGGATCGAACCCGGGGCATTTCACATGCAAAGCGAACGCTCTACCACTGAGCTACATCCTCGCTTGAACTACTGGTCGAAATAATTAATACAACTGTAACAAGGTAACGACCGACGGTCGTTACCTTGTCGTCGGTAACGTTACATGACGTCATGTTTTGCGGGCGTGCAGCCGGCTTCATCGAATTATAAGACGTTATCACGTCAAAAAAAGATGTATCGGAGGGCCCCAAACTAGACAAAGTGACAAAGCCTGTGTATTGGGCGCCCAATAATTTCAAAATCAATTCCAGATTAAAATAACGCTGTTTATAGTATGCCTTCATAGAATTAAAAACAAAATACAAAATAACAATGATAAAAAATGAGTACTAATAATAAATACCTACTGCAATTTTCAATCACGTGTGACAACCAATTTAACTTTAATACATTTGAACTGTACAAAATCAAATTAAATTCTTTTAAAAAATCTTATAAAATATTGACAGAATAAGTTAAAAATTAATTAAATTAAATTAAAAAAAATAAAGAGGGTTGGTGGAGGGTTATTAATTGGTTGTGTGAATGTGTGTGAGTGTAGGTTGGTGTACGTATGTAAGTGTATGTGAGGGTGTGTCAGTGTGAGTGTTGTGGGAATGTGTGAAGGGGAGTGATTGGATATATACGCGTACTATCGTGTGTGTGAGCTTGTTTGAACAGGGGTGTGATGTAGAAAGAGAGAATGCATACGTTGTCCATAAATGGATGAATCAGGGATCAGAGTGTGTGAAAGATTAAAAGGTTAGGGCGATTTGTTTATTGCGTACAGAGGTTGTACTGAGAGGGCCAATCAAAAGCCACGTGTCCGAATGTTTGAAGTCAGTGTACCTGGAAGGCCACATAAGAGCCATAAACAACATTACGCCTCATCTCTGAGAAAAACACTAACAGGTGCGAACAGTACTCCATACAAGAGCGAATCTGTGCTTGATATAACGTGAGCATCTGTTCAGACCTGAAGTACCTTCGCACCTTAGAGACGACACCTAGTTTTTGGCAGCTAACTGCTTGGACGGCATGTTTCTTTAATCTTTCGAGGTCACGCGTCATCCGCTAACTCTCACTGGGTCAGCGTGGTGGATTATGACCTTGGCTCTCTCAATTCTTATTCACCTAGTTATCTAGTCAAATACAGCAGACGGGACATACCATCGAATGTGTGTGTTTTGGGACATATCAGCTTCATCTCGATTTTTCCCTTCACCGTTTCAGTCTTAAACTTAAATACTTGCACTTGAAAATTTACTCAGAGGTAGGCTTTGCCAATAACAAACAGAGTACTTTTTTGTAAATCGTCGCTGAAAATATGCGGATAGTAGAACCACGGGACTCTACTAGAATAAACTATTTCATTCTTGGTAGGTATAATTTTAACACAACGAAAAGCCTGTTGTTGCACAAATCAGGCTCTGTATCAGGACCCTCCCGAAATAAACCTCTCAAAGCGACTCCGCAATTACACTTCACCCCAAATTAATTCCCCAAAATATTATCACTCAACTACCCCTAAATCAGCCCCTAACTACCCATTGAAGGCGCGATATCGTCACATCAAACCCATTTACCCGAGTGAAAGGCCAAACGTTCGTCGGCGGCCGGTATCTGCCGCTCCGGAAAACTTACATCATGCCCAATGCGGGAAATAAGCGATCTGCGTTGACGGGAACGACTCTTACTTATTGCCTTCCTTTTTTATAGAAACCATCCTCAAATCAACCCCAAGAATAAAGGAAAATCTGTCTTGTAACTGATACGAAACGGTTCAAATTTGTTAAAGTAATGATGCGACGTTGTGACGTTTTTGTTCGTTCGTAGTGCCATGTTTTTGGGCGCGCTACCCGCAGTTTCCGGTTGCGTTGAATGCGCGGCCATCTTGTCGCCGGAAGTAGTAAACTCTTCCGTAGCGCCATCTGTCGGGGGGCGGCGAGAACGTGTCGTCGTGTCGCGTTTGCAGCGGGAAAAGTCGTTTTGCTCCGTTCCTTTTTGTGGAGTCACTGTTTTGTTAGTTACGCGTTCATAAATTCACTTTGTTTACTTACAGCTCGTATTTACGATTTTGTGCACGCTCGGATTCGGATCCTGTTGACAATTATTCTGCGAATCATAAATAATTTAGTGACGTTTATGGGAGAGTTTTATTATTTCAACCGAGTTCAACATTTTAAGCGGGTTTGAATTCGAATTCGAAATATTTCTTACATCAACATTTTGTAATTTCAAGAATGTATAACATTCATTCAGAGTATTTTCAACCAAAATTCGTATTGTTTTTTCTTTGCTTACTTTCAGGCTAGTCAGAAATTTCATCAAAATTGATTCAGTAGTAGCTTATTCACTGAAAGTAATAAACGTACAGGTACGGCTGTAAATTTCAGAACTCACTGTGATTTAATCTAGCACTAAGTTAAGTGGTTCTTTATTAGTTATTTTATGATATATCATTTTCTTCATCATCATCAGCCTGTGTTCGTCCACTACTGGACATAGGCCTCTCCTATAATACGCCAGTCAGCCCGATCCTCATTTTCATTCATTATTTTCTTAATTAATGAAAATTCTTTATTGTTCACACCATTAAAATAATACATGTAGGTCATATAGAAAAACAGTAAAACTAGTGAAACTACTGGCAGCTTTATCGCTGAAAGCGATTTCTGCTAGGTAACCTTGGAATGGACAAAAAGCTTAGAAAACTCAAAACATCAGCTGGAAGCTCTGGAATCGATCGAGAGACGTGCCAAAAGGCTCATAGGCAACGACACTCTTGTGCGAAAAAGACTTCAAAGTCTTGAACATCGCCGTAAAATAGGTAGCCTATCGGTTTTTTATCGGATACACTTCGGAGAGTGTGTGACTGATTTGCATGATCTAATACGACCTTGTCCTTTTTTCTATCGGTATGCTCGTAGCTCGAAAAAGCGACATCGTTTCATGGTTGATGTTCCAAAGACACGAACGAAGAGATTCGACTCCACTTTTGTGATAAGAACGTCTAGGCTGTGGAATACGTTGCCTGAGTGGTTTTCCCCGATGGTTACAATCTTTGTGTTTTCAAATTGAGAGTGAATCGGTTTCTTATAGGTAAACACGCTCAACATCGTAGACCGCATCCTCGTTTAACATCAGGCCAGATGGCGGTAAAGCGTAAACCTATAAATAACAGTTACTAAAAAAGTTTCCTCACAATGTTTTCCTTTGCGGTTAAGGCCAGTGGGTATGAAAAAATTTTACAAATGCACTTGGAAAAGTAATCAGAGGGAAAACCCACTCAGGGTTTTCCCCGATGGTTACAATCTTTGTGTCTTCAAATCGAGAGTAAATCGGGTTTTTCTAGGTAAACACGCTCCATCGTAGACCGCGTCGTCGCTTAACATCAGGCGAGATGCCCGTCAAGTGTAAACCTTTAAAAGTAAAAAAAAGCGTGGTGCAACAAACACTATTGTTGTAATAATACTTCGAGATAAACGTACATTCTAATAGTATTTCATACAAATATTTAAACTGCTCAGAAACAAAATACATTAACAAATAAAACAAAATGTTGAATACAACACACAATATAAATGTGACAGTTGATTGTTACAAATAGTTAAATTTACAAAATAGTAGCAAACAAAATTCGAAATCCATGTACAAAATAAGTTTTTGTGTAGGTAAATGTTTTTTTTAGAAAATTGCCTTCTATTGAAAACTGCATCGTAACATCAAGCGAGATGATAATGCAGGCATAGATTAATTTCCGATACTCATAACGTTGTTTTAATCCTGTAACCAGAACGTGCCGGTGTGCGCGGCTTTCAAAGGCTCAAACACTCGTACAGTCCGCGAGGTAAAAGCTGAGCTTTGCATTAGTGTGAGTGATCACATGCATACGCATCTATTACCAAAAGTACAGTCAGACAACAAACTCTTAAACAACAAGCTGACATTAACTATCCAGGATCAATATGGTCATTGCGAAAAGAAGTATCTCTTTTAGGATTCAAATGGTCAAGGACAGAGAATAACAGAAAAATTTTAATGGAAAAGCATGAGATCCGTCACCTACGTATAACTTATTTACTTTAAATTTCCGAATACCGTATTCAGGGCAGGCCTATCGTTTATACCAATATACAATTGATACTGCATAATAAACAACGATTTATTGAATATAAAATTGACACCTTATTAAGAGAACATGGTCACAGCGTCCTGCGTCTGACTGTACTTTTGGTGATCACTCACACTATTGCAAAGCTCAGCTTATACCTCGCGGACTGTACCTCCGTAATAAAATTAACTGTAGTAGGTACGAGTATGTTTACAGCGCATCATCCTGCGGTGTCCATGCGATGGGTAATTTTAATGTAGTCAATTAATATTCATCCTAATGATTTATTAATGTTATATTTTTTTTCATGTATGATCATCAAAACTTACGTCCTTCATTATCATTAGCGCCTTGTTGTAGTGGTAGGACTCTTGGCAGAGTCCGCCTGGGGAAGGACCACAAGGATCACCTTTGCCAGTTATTCTACCGCCAAGCAGTAATGTGCAAACATTACTGTGTTCCGGTTTGATTGGCAATGTTTCCAGAGAAATTACAGGGCTTAGAGATATAACAACTTAGATCTCTGGGTGACGAGCGCAGTGCAGTGCTAGGTAATGATTTGGACTCTTCATGTTCCAATACTGTGTTGTTATGTGGCAGGCATGTTGCTTACCATCAGGCACATGTTCTGCTCGTCTCGTCACTATTAAAAAAAAAAAATCCGTCGGTGTATCTAATTTATTTTGGGAACCTATTTACCTACAAAATACGATACATGAAACAACCCCTACACATGAATACACAACCTGCTTATAACTTAACTAGGTACGAACGTATATCCGACACTGAAACGCCGGAATTATCTCACCCGAGCACATGTCATAAAAATATACAATTTTCCAAATTTTCGCTTTAAGTAGGTGTATTCCCATTAGAGCGGGCGGGCGGCTGTCGTCATATTTTTCGGCAGTATCACATTATATGCCGCCCCGGGACCGCTGCCGGCACACGATCCGCCGGCTCTCGGCTCTTAACGTGTCTTGCTCCTGTCATGTGTTAAAAAAATATACGTCGCCGAATAAAATTTTATAGGCTTTCGGGCGCGAGTGAAAATTGTCATAAAATGTTGATGACTCTGAATTTGCCTGCTGGGGAAGTTTAGGATTGATTTAGGTTTAGATGTACTTTCGTTTCTGGGAACAAGGGGCTGGAAGGTGTTGAGTTGGGACGCTTTTTTATAACTTTATGTTAATGTACGGCAGATTGTTTTTGATATAAAAAAGGATGATACATTATAACAACTCGAACAATAATAACTAAAAAAATATTATAAATAACTCCTTTATAACGTTCAATATTACTTAGCATTTTTGTCTCTAAGGTTTTGTACGCATCATGTCATCTCACAACGTTTCGCAGATACAGAACAATCTCTTATTCACGTGTTATCTTTGTATTTTTAAATAAAATAAAATAAACAAATACAGCAAATTTAATAAAATAAACAAAGTAGATTTAACAAAAAACTGACAAATTATTATTTATTAATTTACATAATAAAACAAGATTCTGATGAAATAAGAAAGTTTAATTATAATAATAATTCTAATGTCAAATTATAATTATAATGATAATGGCAATACAAAAAGAAGTCAAAATTCATCTAAGTACAAGAGCCAAGGCAAAAAAAAAAAAATGGATGCCAACGATGCCAACTTAGATATGACAGGCTATGACATATTACAATTATCAAATGTCATTAAATTAAGTTTATTTAAATGAAAATTACTCATGCAAGTTTAAAGCATTAACACGCCTATAGTGCAATCGAGAAATATTTTTAAATGAAAATATTCATTCTAAATAAAGTGGCCAAGTGCGAGTTGGACTCGCCCATGAAGGGTTCCGTTGCAGCAAGTAACATAATATACATAGTACACATAGTTCTTGTAGTTCGTTGTAACTTTGATCGAAGTTTCAATAATAGTGTATTTATGACGTACTAAAAAAAACTACTCATCAGATCGAGTTCAAACCAATTTTCGTTGGTAGTTTACATGGTAATGTACATCATATATTTTTTTTATATTTTTCGTTCTCTTACTTTAGAAGTTAGAGGGGGGGGGGGGGGCACACATTTTACCACTTTGGAAGTGTCTCTCGTGCAAATTATTCAGTGTAGACAAAAATTATATTAGAAACCTCAACATCATTTTTGAATACCTACCGATAGAAACCCCACACGTGTAGGTTTGATGAAAAAAAAAATTTTGAGTTTCAGTTCTCAGTATGGGGGCAACCCTAATTTTTCTTTTTTTTTTTTTAATTTTTCTGTTCAAATCTTAATGCGGTTCACAGAATACATCTACTTACCAAGTTTCAACAGTGTAGTTCTCATAGTTTCGGCAAAAAGTGGCTGTGACATACGGACGGACAGACAGACAGACAGACAGACAGACATGACGAATCTATAAGGGTTCCGTTTTTACGTTTTACGGAACCCTAAAAACGTGATTCGTTACAATAATTTATTAACTAGAACAAGACACGTAGGTATATTTAATAATCACGCAATGCGTATTACATACCAAATTATACACTTATTGGAATACATTTATCGATTAGAACACTATTATATTACGTCACTTCATTTTTCAGATATAGTATTATTTATAGTTTTAACGAGGTAGTACCCTTAATCTACAGGCAACATTGCACGTTTTTTAGAGTTAAAGTTTTATAGGGAAAATCACTCTGCATGTGGTAACACCGGTGCCTCCCTCGCTAGGTCGGCCATTTTTGTCTTCATTCCTTTTTCGTGCAAGGCGACGAACGCACGTGCAACTCAAAATGTGAAGAGCGAAGTGCTGAAGAGAAGATAGCACATCACGAAAGAAAAAATCTAAAAATGCAAGAACAAGTTAAGAAAAAGAAACACCGGGTTGGACTTTTATCCGACTCATCGAACAGTGAAAAAATATAAGGTACGTTTACCCCAAATTACATTTAATAAGTGCTTAAAATTACTTTTGACCGCGAGTTACTTGTAATGAAGTGAGTAGCTGCGAGCTATCCCCTTACATATGTTTCGTTTGAAACACGTAAAGCACTTGGTAAAAAATCGTGATAGACTGCGAGTCTACTACGATAACGAGAGCAGCCGTGAGCTACCCTCGATTAACAAAAAATTACATTTAAATAAGTGCTTTAAAAAACTATTGACCACGAGTCACTTGTAATGAAGTGAGTAGCTGCGAGCTACCCGCTTATATATTTATCGTTTGAAACACGTAAAGCACTCGGTAAAAAATCGTGATAGATTGCGAATCTACCACGATAACGAGAGCAGCCGTGAGCTACCCTCGATTAATAAAAAATACTCCTTAAAAACTGAGCTACGGAGTTATTGTGTCGTTTATCGTTTTACAAAATAAAACAGATTTCGCAATGCTATCTCGCAATTTATTCGCACAAATGCTATAACATAGTCATTTGTAATTACATAAAACTCGTAAGGTTCACCTTACGAACCCGAGCATGGCCGTCCGAAATATGGGAAAGTCAGATGGATGAAATCCAGCCTGTTTTGCCACTGCCGCCAAACCCGGGCCTTGGTAACATTTTGCTCCTATAGAACCAAAAGATATACAAACGACATCCGCGCCATCTACCGAGGATTTGTCTGTCTGGATCCGCACTGAGTACGTGTACATCCAACACTCCCGATTTTGGTGATAATATTCATAACAGCTTAGCCAAATGGCTTTCTTTACTTTGGAAAGGGTTTTCTAAAGAAGACATATAAATATACTTACAAAGTGATATCTAACACCATCCAATTGCAAGCTTTTACAAGCTACTAAACTCGATGCCGAAATTTCAGCGGTAGTATTCGAAATCTTGTACGATTCGCGATAAAAAACTTATAAAATTTTCAACAACTACTTAGTACGGGCGTGTCCGCAATAAACCGCGGAAAGGATATGTTGTTCAAAACAGACCTGCGCAATTGTTTCACCAAGGACGGAACAAAGTTGATAACGCCAAGCTTAGAGAAGAGCATCTTACACGTCATTCAGAATATCGAACGTGGCGATACTCTATTTTAGTAACTCGTTGGCTGAAAAAATTAAAGCCTGTAAGGCTATCAAAAGGCAAGGTAGCCAAATTCGAAATAAGATCAATCCGAAGATGGCTACTCCCACAAGCTTCAGCCAGCCGCCCGGTACAGCAGCAAGGAAACTGAAACGCACCTCCTCGTTACACTCCGAACAGGGGGGGACGGGGAGGTCGAGGCAGAACAGCGTCGTCGGCACCTCGTCGACACTACCCCACGACCACGCCTCAATCAACTTCGAATAACTCGAACCAACCCAAGACCCGTGCCAACGCTCAACAATAGTTCAGGTACATGCTGCCCGACTTACTTACTTTTGTAATTGCTGGTTGAATATAACGAATAACCATCTCATTCTGTCATGGATTGAAAAGGATTCACCATCCTTTCACTTTCTCTATTGATATTCCTTTTAAAAATACGGTAGTTCAATCAGGTCTAAATTTAACCATGATGAGCACCGAGAAATGTCGGTGTCAAAATACAGTTCGGTGCCGTAACTGTTTGTACACTTTGCAATGACTAATTGCTATATTTTCATATTCTAAATTTAAAATTATTAAATAGCTTTATTTAAAATACACCATTGAAAATAGAAGATTATTGGACAGCGTCAAAATGAATACCATAGAATGGATTTTTAGCCACATACTGACCAAAAATATTTGAGATTCCAATTTCAACCTCCTAAATCACGGGAACCGATATTATACAAATTTACCGCAATGCTTTACGGATTGACTCCTAAAGTACTTATCAAAATAATTCGCCTCGGAAGTCGAGGGCGTAAGTCAATAATATACGTCATATATTATGTATAAGAGACACTTTTAACAAGTGCAGAAACAATGTACTACCGATATAAAATTTGCTGCTGGCGCATCGTAAGAAATCACGAAAAAAGCTGTTAATATTCTGAGCAAACCAAAAAGTTTTTAGGTTTCATATATACGTAACTCCCAGGAGTTTACTATGGGTAACAATATTGCCCAATTAGTCCAGAAATGTACAATTCGTGAATCTCATTTAGCAAAATGTACAATTCGTGAATTTGCCATATTAATTGGTGTTGCTCCGCAAAAAAGTATGGATTTATTATTAAATCAAAAATCAAAATTACAAACGTTGTTCTTAATGGAGAGATAACATCTTCACAAATGTTTAACTCCTTAAAGAAAATTACAAATTCGAAACATACACAGAAGCTTGCTTCCTTGACAGGATAGGGGAAGCTGTCTGCAGCGATAAAAAAGTTAACGTCTCGTGGAAGGACGTAGAAAAACAATATCATTATTAATTATCTCGAACTATTAGCAGTATTCTCGGTATTTAAAGCTTGATTTACAACGAATCTAACTGTGAAATATTATTGCGAGTGGCACTCAATTCCCTTACCTTACTAAACTCGCGAGAGAAATTTGGCAATGGTGCGAGAGCCAAAATATTTGGTTTTTTGTTTCTTATGTTAATACCAAACACAATCGTGCCGATGCAGAATCTAGAAAAATCGACCCAGATACCGAAATAGGAGTTACCTGATAACGCCTTTCAGGACATAATAAGCCTCTTCAAATGTCCTGAAAATGATTTATTTGCCTCTCAGAGCAATGCCAAATCTATTTGGTTTATTTCCTGGAAATAGGATTCAAATGCCGTCAATGCATTTACCTTAAATTGGAAGCAGAAATACTTTTATGCATTTCCCCCATTATTTTGCAAGTGTTTACGGAATATTATCGACGACTAAATTTCCCACACTAGCCTTCACAGCCATGGTATCCTCTGTTACAAAATTTACAGATATCTAAAATACATCATAGTATGTATCTACTCCGGTCTCATTTCAGCGACCTTCATCCCCTGCACCCAAGGTAAGACTGGCGTTTTACCCTGGGTGCCGCGAAATTCTGCGAACAGCCTTCACGCGCCGCGGCGTCTCGCCGGCGCACTCGACCTAACGTTAGCGTCACTATCCGACAACACACTCGAACATTATTTATAATGTTACGTGCATCGTTTGGTGGCAGTTTTGTGAGTCTAATAAGACAAACATTTACAATGATTCTATATCATTAATATTATCCTTTCTTTTCGAACAATTTAATAAAGTCTTCTCTGATGAATGGAATAGAATAGAATATTATTTATTATCATGGATGGATGGAAACTTAAACAGCCATAGGTCAGCCCTATCGCTTCTATTAATAGGAGATATAATCAGATCGGACGGTCGCATTAGACGCCTCCTTAAATGTGCATATAAAATGAAGCCCAATTACTCCCAAGTATACTTCAACGTGGTATCGACAATTAGTTCTCAATTACATTTCTAATTGGTATCTACTAATCTTTGAAATTGAACAGAAAATATCACAAAGAAACTTGTAATGCTAGCTATGTCTAGCTCTGTGCACTGCACATAGAGTTCAATCCCTGTCTCTAATAAAACTAGAAAATATCACAATGTTAGATAATCGTATTAAGATAGTCATATTGGTTCCAATCAAAACCACAGCACGCGGCCGCGATCAGCCGGTGCTATTCTTATTTTGTTGAAAATCCAAAAATCTGGCTTGCTTCTTTCTGCTCCCAAATATTTACATTCCTGTTACGAAAGGTTCGAGAGTTCCGAATGTAAGAAACTTATTCCTCACAATAAAATAGCCACATACGCCGGTTGCTACAATTCAATCTATCAGCCGTTGGAGGAAGACGGTGTTTTCAGAAAGCGGCATAGACATAGACACCCGCAAGTTTGGCGCGCATAGTACGCGCCACGCTTCCACCTCCGCCGCGAGCTCTGCGGGACTCAGTGTACATACCTACACGTTATCAGAAAACTGCGGGTTGGACCGCCACGTAGTGGTTGTAGCTTTGCTCGCTTTTATAACAGACCCATTGTTAATACAAACGAATGTGATTTCGCCAGATCTGTTGTTTTCCGCCAAATTAAATAATATGATTAATAATTGAGACGATTCATTACTATTAAGATCATGATCACACAGGATATTTCACAATTTAAGGCTGATTGTATTAAGTATTATAACAAAGCTTATATAAGATTATAAGCTCTTTTGCATATTAAAACGAATAGATTTTTTATTCACTTTATAACAATACTATTAGCAAAACAAAGCTTCATTCTCTAAATATCTACCTCGTTAAAACTATAAATAATACTATATCTGAAAAATGAAGTGACGTAATATAATATATGATCAAACGAACTTCCAAGTGAAGTTCGATCATTATTATATGAGTCACTTCATTTGAAGATATAGGTAACTACCCAACCCCACCCGAGGAATACGGCTACGTGTTCCAAACCCATGCTTGATTATGAAGTATTGTTTTGAAAATTCTCTAAAAATAATGAAGACAAAAATGGCCGACCTAGCGAGGGAGGCACCGGTGTTACCACATGCAGAGTGATTTTCCCTATAAAACTTTAACTCTAAAAAACGTGCAATGTTGCCTGTAGATTAAGGGTACTACCTCGTTAAAACTATAAATAATACTATATCTTCAAATGAAGTGACTCATATAATAATGATCGAACTTCACTTGGAAGTTCGTTTGATCATATATAATGCCTGGATTAAATTAATATACATTGAACAAATAATACATAATAATACAAGGACTCCATAAATGAATAAATCAGCAATAAAACGTCTAGTCATGTTTGTTAAACTGAACGCATACAAATGCAGATTAAAAGTATTATTAAAATTTTAATAAATGTGTGATATTATATACATCAATTACTTTTCAGTACATATGCAATAATAGCACAAACATTGTGCACGCTGCCGGTAGTGAGCTTCTCGTCACTCTATACTATAGGTATATAAAAAAAAGCTTGACCATCTGGATTATTTCTATACTTCCATCGTTCTACGATAACGAGATTAACCGCCAAATTTGAAATATTTACTCAAAGCTAATGATAAACTCTTTGTGGATAGAAATCTATTAATATTTTTGACGTTTTTAACTTTAAACGGGGAAAAAGTTTTGACATACCTACTAACAAAGATCTATGTATATTGTTCTATCATTGTTGGCAATGTGATTGAAATATAAAAAGTGTAATTATTAATATTATTTGTAAATATTAAATTGATAACCGTTAAGTTGTTACGTGTTATTAGTATTATATGTCCACGTATTTATTTGTCTCCTTAAATCTAGGTTTTTACAATTCTTAAAAGTATTGTGTTATTATTATATTTGTGTCGATATTAATAATTATCTCTTAATATACATTAAGGATCTAGATAAAATTTGGTACATAGGTAGATAATAATCTAGAATAACACATAGAGTTTTTCTAATCCTGGGAAAATAACGAGATCGGGAACTACGCGAGTAAAATCATGGTATGATACTAGGTAATTTACCTATAATACCACATGTGAACCTCTATAATTATTCAGCCTATTTCCGAGTATGATACCCCTCTATCCACCGCACCCCAGGTTACGTGATATATCGAATTTTGCGGATGTCGTCTGACATTCGACAGCATCCATTAAAGCGTCTCGCGCCGGTCTCGGGAGATTTACTTAATATTTTATAATGTGGAAATTTTAGAGAAAAAGATACTCTTGCTAACAGTGTGATCTAAGTGTTGTTCTTATATGGAACTGCCTTCTACATTATAATAATAAATAATAATAATACATTTTTATTTGTCATAAATACATGTACAAGAAATCTGCATCCAAAGGCTCCTGAAGTAGTTTAAAACTGTGTGTCAGGAGCCGATGGCCACTCCCAATTACAACAATAAATTATAACATGCTAAAACTAATAATTTTTCACAATTTAAAAATGCAAGTTATTTAAACAAACGTTTCTATTGTAAACAAATAATTCCAAAACCAAAAAAAAATCTTTAACAGTTTCAAATAAACGACAAAGAAAATGAGAAAAAAAATGTGTTAAGTGTGTTGTTTAATTTAATTAGTAACTGAGTCTGAATCGAGGGTGTGTGTGTGTTCTGTGTGTGGGTTGTGTGTGTGTGTTGTGTATGTGTGTGTGTTGTGTGTGTGTGCTGTGAATGTGTGTCGTGTGTGGGAGTGAGGGTGTAGGCGTGTGTATGTGAGGATGAGGGTGTGTGTGTGAGAGGGTGTGTGTGAGAGAGAGAGGGTGTGTATGTGTGCGTGTGTGTATGAATATATACATATCTATTTATTTGCGTATTTATGAATTTTACTGCTCATAAACCATAATTAAGTATAGAAACTTTCCAGCATACATTCTGTTTGCTTGTAGTCATATTTTTTCAGCCATGTAAGAAGAGTTTTTTTAAGTTCTCTGTCCGTTAATTTGTCAACACTGGCATGTTTATTTATTTCTCTATATAGTTGTATAGAGACAACCGTATATTGTTTTTGGGCAAACCTTGTACTGAACAATGGAATAGCACGGATATAAAATTTCCTTGAAACAGGATCACAACTATCGAGATGAAGAATTCCAATTCCTTTATGATAACGTCGAATACATTCATGGATAAATAGTTTTCTTACAGACAAAACATTAACCAAATCATACAGATCCGTGGTAGGGTGTTTAAAGGGAAGGTGCATCATCACCTTTAAAACTGACCTTTGAGCTCGTTCAACTGCAATGAGATGTGTTTTATTCGCACTCCCCCATACACATATACAGTATCGGATGACACACTCACACAGGGCTCTGTATGTTTCGGTTATAAGTTTTACCTCAGCTATATTCCTGAGATTGTTAAAAACAAACGTCATTTTTCTTATTTTGGAAGCTAAGGAGATAATGTGTTTGTCCCAAATCAGTTTTTCATCTACCACTACACCAAGATATTTCATTAAGTTTACCCGCAATAATGTCGAGCAATTGCAGACATTTGCACTTTTAGAAAAAGATGAACTTCGGTTACAAGGGAATGTATGTATTTTAATTTCATAGTCTTTTTTTGGGGCTCCAGTTTTTGTTTTGCTAAAACATATATTATATATTTTATTTTATTTATGTTAAGGGTCAATAGGTTATCCTCTAACCACAGCGTCACAACCGATAGACTTTTCTCTACCAATTCCTTGACTTTTTGCCAGTTTTTCGCGTGACAGAGAAGGACTGTGTCATCAGCAAACATAAACAAATCTAGGCCAGGTATTCTCGTGCTACACAATTTGTTAATGTAAACAAGGAATAGTATAGGTCCTAATGTACTTCCCTGTGGTACGCCATAGCTACAGTACAAGTTGTCACTCTCATGGCCATCCACGCGAACTTTTTGGCTTCGTTTAGAAAGGTAGCTGGTAAACCAGTTCAACACTAAACCTCGCAGGCCCACATTTTCCAGTCTCTTCAGCAGTATTGGAATCGAAACTGCATCGAACGCTTTCTGGAGATCTAAAAACAGCCCGACACATTTATGTTTCTTGTCCATGTAAGACGTAATCAACGAACTCAATGCCAAAACTGCATCTTCGGTTGATCTGCTCTCTCTAAAGCCATACTGGTTTTTGTGCAACATGTTATTATTTTCTAGGTATGTCATCATCCTTTTCTTGACTAGTTTTTCTAAAACTTTAGAGAGAGTTGGTAAAAGTTAGATCGGCCTGTAGTTCGAAGGATCACTTTTGTCCCCGGATTTATACACTGGACAAACGATGGCCTGTTTATAAATATCTGGAAAAGTCCCAGTTTCAAAACTGAGGTTGAAAATAAATGCAATAGGCTCAGCCAGAAATCCAATATTTTTTTTCAAAATATTCGCAGTAATGTTATCCCAACCTGGTACGCTGTGTGTTTTCATTCCAAGGATAACTCTTTTGATTTCCATAGGGTCAGTAAGCGGGAAAGACATCGAATTGACTGGAGTATTTGTCTCTTTAGCTAGCGTTGCCAAGTCTTTTTCTGTCTTATAGATAGATAGATAGAAACTCTTTATTGTGATACAGACAAATTAATAAAATTACAGTGAAATACTTATGAACTAGTACCACAAATGGCGGCCTTATTGCCAAGAGCAATCTCTTCCAGGCAACCATCATCCTTATCCTTTCGTTTTAGTGTAGTTTCTGCAAGTTTACCACCAATTGACGTGAAAAAAGAGTTAACTATATTTAAGGCATTAGTAGGGTTGCTTTGATTATTTAAGAGCTCATTTGCAGGAGTTTTAATTTGTTTAAAATTACACACATCCTTGATGACCTTCCAAGTTTCTTTTAAATTTCCTTTATTATTACTAAGTTTATTTTTATAATATTCTGTTTTCAGATATTTAGTAATTTTATTACATATATTCCGGTAATGTATGTATTTATTTTTTAATATTGTATAATTTGGTGCCGATTTTACTTTTTTGTATAACCTATCTCTCTTTCGTATACATTTTATAACCCCTACGGTAACCCATGGCTTGAGTGGTTGATGTTTTTTTGAAATAATCTTGGTATTCGTATTACAGCTAATTATTTTTTGTAGCGTTGTTGTAAGTCTTTCGGAAGATAAATCGACATTATTGCAGGTAAGAATATCATCCCAATTTTCTTTAAGGAAATGATTGTTCATCCCTTCGTAGTTTATAGAAATTTTTGTATATGTAGAAACTTTTCTATTTAATTTTGAGTTATTAATATAAAGCAATATTGGACAGTGGTCCGTAATTTTTTGTTCAAAAATAATAGTTTTCCAGTTTTCTAAATGTTTTACCATAAAATGGTCAAGACAAGTTTTTAACCGGGTGGGTTTTGTAATGCCTTCCCTCAAGCCATGAAATGCCATCATATTTAAATATGTCTGCGCAGATTTGGAGAGATTACTAGGTAATGTATCAATGTTAACGTCACCTGTCAGAATTATGGATTTGATGCGAATATTATTTAGTACTAGCTGACCCGGTGAACTTCGTACCACCATGTATTTTTTCGTCTACATTTTCTAAACTTTCTGATGTACAAATCTGGTCCCGACAATAACAAATACATAAAACAAAGAATCATCCTATTTGGTGCAGTCATTCAAAAGTTATGAGCCTACATACATTTCAAAGATCCATTTTTAAGGTTCCGTAAAACGTACTTACTGAACCCTTATGGGTTCATCATGTCTGTTGTCTGTCCATCCGTATGTCGCAACCACTTTTTTCGAAATTATAAGAACTACATATACTTACTGTTGAAACTTGGTAAGATATGTATTCTGTGAACCGCATTAAGTAAGTATTTCATTAATAACATATTTATTTGAACGTATTGCTTTTAAAAGCAAGTAATCTCTTTATTGTTAAGTACTCAAGTTATTACCAAACATCAGTTTTATTTTCATTGTAGTGCTTTGTGATATACGATGTGTTTTGTTTGATTACCTGGCACATTTAAAGCAGTGTTTATCCGAAATGCGCACGTCTGATCCAAAATAAAGTGGCTAAGTGCGAGTTGGACTCGCCCATGAAGGGTTCCGTTGCAGCAAGTAACATAATATACATAGTACACATAGTTCTTGTAGTTTGTTGTAACTTTGATCGAAGTTTTAATAATAGTGTATTTATGACGTACTAAAAAAACTACTCATCAGATCGAGTTCAAACCAATTTTCGTTGGTAGTTTGCATGGTAATGTACATCATATTTTTTTTTTACATTCTCTTACTTTAGAAGTTAGAGGGGGAGGGGGACACACATTTTACCACTTTGGAAGTGTCTCTCGCGCAAATCATTCAGTGTAGACAAAAACTATCTTAGAAACTTCAACATTATTTTTGAAGACCTATCGATATACTTATGGTAATGGATCGGGGCGGCTGCCGATCCGGAGACCCCGGGTTCAAACCCCACACGCACCACTGTCTTTTCGAAGTCATGTGCGTAATGCCGCTAACTTAAAACGGTGAAGGAAAACATCGTGAGGAAACCGAAATGTACCTAGAATCTTTCGAAGTCATGTGTCATCCGCCAACCCGCACTGGGCCAGCGTGGTGGATTATGGCCTTAACTCTCTCCTTGCGAGAGAAGGCCCCGAGTCCCAGCAGTGGGAACGTTTAGTGGGCTGTTGATGATGATGATCGATAGACAGACCATACGTGTAGGTTTGATGAAAAAAAATTTTTGAGTTTCAGTTCCCAGTATGTGGGGCATCCCTAATTTTTGTTTTTTTTATTTTGTACAAATCCTAATGCGGTTCACAGAATACATCTACTTATCAAGTTTCAACAGTGTAGTTCTCATAGTGACTGTGACATACGGATGGACAGACAGACAGACAGACTATATAAGGGTTCCGTTTTTACGTTTTACGGAACCCTAAAAACTGCAAAGTCTTGAACATCGCCGAAAAATTGCTAGCTTATCGGTTTATTATCGGATACCCTTATTTTTTTTTTTTTTTTTTTTTAACTTTTATAGGCTTACACTTGACCGCCATCTCGCCTGATGTTAAGCGACGATGCGATCTACGATGGGGCGTGTTTACCTAGAAGAAACCGATTCACTCTCGATTTGAAGACACAAAGATTGTAACCAACAGGGAAAACCCACTCAGGCAACGCATTCCACAGCCTAGACGTTCTTATCACAAAGGTAGAGTCAAATCTCTTCGTTCGTGTCTTTGGAACATCAACCATGAAACGATGTCGCTTTTTCGAGCTACGAGCATTCCGATAGAAAAAAGGGCAAGGTGGTATTAGATCATGTAAATCAGTCGCACACTCTCCGAAGTGTATCCGATAAAAAACCGAAAGGCTAGCAACTTTTCGGCGATGTTCAAGACTTTGTAGTCTTTTTCGCACAAGAGTGTCGTTGCCTATGAGCCTTTTGGCACGTCTCTCGATCGATTTCAAGGCCTCCAGCTGATACTTGGCCGAACCATCCCAAAGATGCGAACAGTACTCCATACAAGAACGAATTTGTGCTTGATATAACGTGAGCAACTGCTCAGACTTGAAGTACCTTCGCACTTTTGAGAGGACACCTAGCTTTTTGGCAGCTAATTTAGCCTTGGACTCGATATACGAACCAAAGTTGAGCGTAGATGTCAATGTAACGCCCAAAAGCTCAAGACGGTCAGAAATCGGCACGGATACACCTCTAAAAGTTGGAGTCAGTTGGAATGGACTCCTTTTTGCGGAGAACAGACACGCCTGCGTCTTACTCTCGTTGAACTTGACCAGATTGACATCGCCCCATGTAGACACCGCCTCAAGGGTCAAGCTCAAACGCTCGATCAGACTCTCTCTTAGTACCTGAGTTTGCTGCCCACTGGCTCTCGCACTAGATATGTAACTCTTTACAACGGTGCTATCATCTGCGTACCCAAAGATACCGGGCTTCAATAGATCGTTTATATGTAGCAGGAAGAGCGTCGCAGAGAGTACCGACCCTTGAGGGACTCCGGCATTGATAGCCATTTGATCCGACGAGCAGCCATCAATGACGACTCGTATGGATCGATCCCTCAAAAAGTCCGATATCCACGCAATAAACCCAGGAGACAAACCATAACTAGAAAGCTTGCTTATAAGGCCATCATGCCAAACCCTGTCGAAAGCCTTCGAAATATCCAGGGAGACTGCAAGTGCTTCCCCGTGTTTCTCGATAGCTTCACTCCAGATGTGAGTGACGTACGCTAGAATATCCCCGGTGGACCGGTTTCGGCGAAACCCGTATTGCCGGTCACTGAGGAGGTCGTTTGATTCTAGGTACGTCAGAAGCCTGTGGTTTAAGACACGTTCCATAGTCTTGCAGAGTATGGACGTGACTGAGATGGGCCTGTAGTTGGCAGGGTCAGCACGACTTCCCTTTTTGGGCACTGGTTGCACATTGGCAAGCTTCCAAGACTTCGGTACTAATCCAGTTTTGAGAGAGAGTCTAAATAGACGCGTCAGTATCGGGGACAACTCAGGCGCACATGCCTTCAACACTAGGGCAGGAATACCATCTGGGCCACTGGCTTTATTCACGTCCAGATTGCGTAGCACTTTGCGAACCTCCATTTGGCGAATGTGCATCTCTGACATGAGAGTCGGACAGCCAGGTGGAGTAGGAGGTGTTGCGCTACCAGCATCTAGACACGAAGATTCCGCAAATTGAGATGCAAACAAGTTTGCTTTCTCCATTGCGGTGTGAGCCAGTGTCCCATCAGGTTTCAGCATTGGAGGTAGTGAGGGGCGACAGAAGTTCGATTCGACCGATTTAGCTAGGGACCAAAACGCTTTGCTACCCGCAGGGTACGAAGCTAGTTTGTTCCCTATTCGACTAATGTGGTCAAACCGAGCCCTCTGAAGAACCTTTTTGCTTGCCTTAGCAGCCTTGTTGAACACTTTCTTCTTCTGGTGTATGTCCCTTGCTTTACGCTGTCGAGCATCAACCCAGGCTAGGTAGGCCTCATGTTTAAATGCTTCAGCACTTTTACATTGAGGACCAAACCAGGGGCGAGCTTTGCTGGATAATGGGACGTCGGAGTATGGAATGAAATATTCCATAGCCGTTCGTATTACATTAGTCACAGCATCCGCGCAGACTGTGGGATCACCAGAAGTGAAGCACAATGACTGCCATGGGTAAGATGCAAAGAAAGAACGCATCTCGTCCCAATCTGCTGACTTGTATCGCCACATCCGCCGGTTGCCTCTGGGGCTGGGATCAGGCGGATGGTAGACTGATACTGACTTCACCAGACAGTGGTCGGAGCTGCCTAACGGTGAAGATACCGCCACGGAATAACGGTCTGGATCTGTGGTCAGCAGAAGGTCTAAGCAATAAGGTGTATGCGACTCAACGTCGGGTACTCTTGTGGCCTCTTTTTTTTTTTTTTTTTTTTTAATATTATAAGTTCCAAAATCCCTAACAGGAGTCAGGGTTGAATACAGGGCCATATCTTATTATCTAATATTTCTTTAAGTAACAATGTTGATGATTTTAAAATATTACTTAATATAAATATATATATGTACATTTGCACATTGCCTTACGTTAGTTTTCCTTAATTTTATACATGTTTTAAAACTAATTACGTTTCTTCTATGTAATACTACTATGTACTATACTATGTACTATGTATAGGATAGTTAATCGAGCAAGTTTTATAGTTACAATTTTCATACGACATGTTTATTTAAGAAACGGTTTAATTATGCAATTATGGGCACTTCCAATATATAAATCAATATAAACGGTCGTGATCCCTTTCATTTGCTACTTATTTTTTTTTACAATTTTACTTACTATTTCTTTACTAAATATAATAAACTTGTCTCTAATTTGATCATTTTGCATTATTTTACTAATGTTTCCTCTATTTATGTTTGCATCTATCTCACTCTCCGCTTCAAATCTTTTCTTACCGAAAATGGGACACTCCGCGACCACATGCAGTGCGCTTTCCTCTACCTCCGGATCACAGTTGCATGATGGACTCTCCTTGCGCTTGAACTTGTACAAGTATGAGGAGAATCCTCCATGTCCAGTTAAAAGCTGAGCAAGCATTGGGTCTAGTTTCAATTTCCTCACGATATTATACCCTTCTATTGCGTCTGGAAAGAAACACTTCGTTGTTCCCGCGGTCTTGCCCTCACAGTACCTACGATTCCATTCGTCAAGGGACCCCAGCCGAATTTGTCTCTTCACGAATGAAACCGGACAATCATCATACACCGGTTTGACCTTAAGGTGCAGCGCTGCCCTTTTTGCAAGTTCATCCACCCTCTCATTTCCCTCCAGCCCCGCATGCGCTTTAATCCAGTAGAGTTTTAGGTCTTTATTTTGCTCCCTGATAATTTTTACATTTGCCTTTATTCTCATTGCAAGGGGATGGAAGGAAAAACAGCTCGTTACTGTTTCGAGAGCGGATCGTGAGTCACAATAAATGTTGCAACTTGGTCTTTTGCTCTTTCGGGCCATTTCTGTTGCCTCAGCGAGCGCTAGTAGTTCTGCCTGGTAGACAGAGCAGCATCCTCCCAGTTTCAGCTTTCGGGTACTTGTTTCCGCAGTACCGTTCCAGATGGACAGTGCCGCGCCAACTTTTCCTTCGATTCTGCTGCCATCTGTGTAGATATTTAGACCACTGCTGTCGTAGCCCTGTTCCAATGCTGCTTTGTCTGCCACGCACTCGAACTGAATTTCAATTTGTCGTGCCGGGTGCGGCGCTAAATTGTACGGCATCGGTGTTTCCATTTCCCGGTCTCCTATTATCTGCTGGGATTTTCCTCTCTTCAACTCAAAAAGCAAGGCTGCTTCTCTGACTCTTATATCTAGTGGAAGCAGTCCAGCAAGTAATAGCGCCGAATTTAGCGACACCGTTTTATATGCTTTAATGATTTTTTGGGTAAAACCGCGTTGGACTGTTTCGAATTGTTTCCTTGTTTTCCTCTTTTTGGTTGCAGGAGCCCATGCACTAGCCGCATACATAATGGTTGGTTCCACTATGGCCGTGTACATAATTTTTACGATCTCCGGTTGTAAACCCCAGTTAATTCTTGCTGCTCTGGACAATTGCCTGAAGAAGTTTAGTGCTTTCCGACATACGTTCGAGACGTGTGAGTTAAAAGTCAGCTTGTTATCAATAGCGAGACCGAGCAATTTGATCTCATTCGAGAGAGTTATGTGTACGCCGTCCATGATCAAGCGTGGAGTGTCATACTTAAGCTTGCGCGTTACAACCATTGCCATAGTTTTATGCGGTGCAAACTTTTGCTTGGTGTTGACACCCCATACTCTAACGCTCTCCAGCGTGTTATTGGCATCTCTTTCGATCTCTTGCGCAGTCCCGCCATCGAAAACAAGGACAATGTCATCTGCGAACGCCTGCACGTATACACCCTTCCTCTCTAGTTCTTGTAAGAGTGGGTCCAGTAGCAGGTTCCAGAAGATCGGGCCTCCTATCGACCCCTGCACGCACCCCTTCTGTGTTATCCTAGTCACTTCTTCCCCCGCGTAGCGAACCTTGACTGTGCGATTTCGAAAATAACTATCAATAACCCTCCTCAAGTTTACGGGACACTTTTCCTCAGCCAAACGAATCCTCATTACCGGCCACCAAGCTCCATCAAACGCTCCCTCTATATCCAGTGATACCAAAGTGACTATGCGTTTTTCTTCAAGCTTGGCATAGATATGCGTCATCAGGGTATAAAGGGAGTCCTCGGTGCTTTTTTGGGGCATAAATCCGTATTGGCGAGTACTCATCCTCGGTAATACGTAGAACTTGATTCGGGCCATCAACATCCTCTCGTATATTTTCCCCAGTACCGGGAGGAGGCCTATTGGTCTGTAAGATTTTGGTGTCGTGTATTTATCCTTCCCAGGTTTGCGCATGATAATGATTGTGGCCTCCTTCCATGATTCTGGAAAGTGTGCATACTCCAGGCATTTGTTCAACATGCTTAAGAACAAATCCGGGTCATCATTCACCGCTTCTGTACATATATCGGCTGTGAATCCGTCAGCTCCGGGTGCTTTTTTGGGGTTGAATGCATTCAACGCAGTCTTAAGTTCAGTCATAGTAAAGGGTGGATCGCATGTATCATTATGTTCTCCATCGTTCACTCGTTCTGCTATGTCCCTAATCCTGCGGTGTTCAGAGTTGTCGCTGCTTACGAGGTCTTCCGGGTAAAACGTTTCGGCTATCAACTTTGCGGAACCTTTTGCGTCCAACACTTTGCCCTCAAACTCCATCGGTAAATCTTCTTCCCTGGCTTTAGTTCTGCCGATGACTCTATAAATGCCGTCCCAGACCGATTCCCTGTCCTGTTTCTTACAGAAGTTTTTCCAACTCTCGACTTTTGCTTTGTTTGCTTCTATTTCATATTCATTCTTCTTTTCCAAATACTCTTCGACCACCCTCGGTCTTCGGTATAGCGTGGCGCAGCGGATTCTTCGCTTCCTGGTAGTGACTTCCTTCTTCAGCTTTTCAAGTTTCTCGGACCACCACGGCATGGTAAGTGTTTGTTTGTTTTTTTTTTAATGGTATTGCGTGTGCGCATGCTTGTGTGATCATTTTTGTGTATGTGTTTATTGCTGTGTTTATTTGTTCAGTATTTTTGATATGTTTAATGTCAGTGTGTGTTAGGTTGTGCTCACTTTTCAATTGGCTCAATTTCGTATGAAATTGTGGCCAATTAGCTTTTTTGGTGTTGTAAATACGAGTAGTTCTTGTTATAGTTGTGCCTTGTGACTTGCGTAAACTTATGTTGAATGTTATGCCGTTATGGTCCGAACTTGTGAGGCCTTCTTCTACCTTCCAGTCACCTACTAGACTCAGCATGTCTGGTGTGCAAGCAGTCACATCCACGTGACTGCAGTACCTCTTATTTCCTCGGATGGTATCGAAGGTTGGAGACAAGCCATCGTTGAGTATATGTAAATCAAGTTCGTCGAGTGCGGATCGCATCTCTTCACCTCTGTAATTTGTCTTCACACTTCCCCACCAGGTGTTCCACGCGTTCACATCTCCGCCTATTATCAACTTCTTTGAACCGAATTCTTTCACTACTTTCTCCAGGTGTGTCAAGTATGGGTCCAGCGGTTGATCTTTTTCAAAATAGACTGATACCAGAGTGATCTTCCAGGCACTTGTTTGGACTCCCACCACTATGATGTTATTTGTGGTGAGTTTCGGGTACTGTGTTACGTGCAGTGTAGAATCGAAGACTACTATTGCGGTCTTTACAGTCCCCTCGCCTTGATCAATGCTCTGGAAGACCCTTAGACCCTGGTAATTTCTCATTCTGTTCGCTTTCCCCACATACGGCTCCTGGAGCAGAGTGATCGCTGCTCGTCTCTTAGTTGCCTCGATCATTAGTTCGTCGGTCGCAAGTGACTTCTTTTTGAGGTTGGCTTGTAGGATTTTGTACTGGGTGCCTTAAACAGTAGGAAACTGTGGATCTGGCTATAGTGTCCCACTTGCGTCTTACGGGGCATTCATTTCCAAATGCATTGTGATCCGACCTACTCATTTTGGCTTTTATGCAGTTTACACAATTTGGAGGTATGCCCGCCAGCCAATCCACACACTCGGTTCTTACATGAGGCCCTCCGCAGTGGCTGCACAGATCGATAGCCTCAGAACAGAGTCGCTTCCCGTGTCCGTATCCAAGACAGCGAGAACATTGTATAAGTGGGGACTGGTCCGTAGCCTTGATCCTCTGCATATCTATGTGGACAGCCCCGGCAGCAGTCACGCACTGCCAGAGCTTTGGTGACACTCTGGCTACCACGTTTGATGTTAGCGGATTTCTAGCCTTTGCCCTGTATCTAATTTCTATTTGAATATCCTCCTCATCAAGTCCCTCTATCAAATTCCTATTCTGTGTTTTAATTG